>JAQMRL010000007.1:25807624-27184209 GCA_035578175.1 Catonia carolina | reverse complement strand
CACATATCAGAGTGCGTGATTCCCAAACTTTTTTTACCACACCCCCTTCTGTTTTGAAGAAAACTTCCTAAACTCCCTTACGCAATTTTAAGTTGTAATGAGAAAGCAAGTATTACATTGAATAACCATAGATCATTGTTATTATTGTTTTATAACATTACAAGTTCAGTTTAAATGAACCAAGAAACAAATTTAATCAGCGAGATGGATGATCTTGCATTTTATTTTACAAGATTCCCTGTTCTTGGTTGCTTATTAAAAAGTGCACAATATAAATCATAGCAACATCAAGTTTGTCCTGATACTTTGCCTTTATAGCAGCAAGTTACTGCTAAAAACGCTTTTTCGCAGAAATACATGCTTGAAAAAGGTAAATGCAATCGCAGCGCTTTGCTGTAATGTACTGGGGTGCACTTTGTGATTAATTCTTAACCTCGACTCTTGAATTGCAACAGCAATGGTCTTACGGACTCGAAACCTATTTTGAGATCCTGGACCCCACTTAACTTGTCTTCACGCCTTCCTTGGGGGGCGCGCCCCCTACTTTGGGAACCATTGCTTTAGAGGTTTTACTAAGTAAAAAGGAGGAGTGGAGTGGTTTACCTTGCCTTCCTCACTGAGTGGAAAGAGTATGCTTATCAGCATACCAGGCCCTCCGTAAAGCATCCACTTTCCACCCTGCAAATGACACCTTCACCAAAGGGTCTAGCCGTATAATGAAATTCATTACTCTCAGAGGAGATAACTCTGACTAGTGTCTTTAACACATCTACCTCTTCTGTTCTTAAATAGTTCAATCATATAATTGGCTAACAATGTAATATAGAACTATTTTTTGTAGCCCTGGAACCAACAGATCGAGTGGTATTAATTTAACACTACACCTGCCTGTTATGGGCATTATTTATATATAAATATATATATATATATATATATTTATGAATCCAAAAATCGTTTGTTGCAATCTCTTGTAGTTTCTGACATCTGTATGTGACGGACGGACGTACATCGGGAAATGATAATGATAAAAAATGTCCACCAATAATAGCAAAGTAGGCAAAATCACACGCCATGTGTCGATAGAAGGGGAATGACGATTGGTAGAGTAGGATACACCTACTGTCCCCTTTACATGACTACAGATCTGCTCTGTACTATAGTAATTTTGACATGCTCATGAAAATTAGTCCTTCTTTATATGGGCAAGAGAACGTCGTATGAGTGTTTCACAACAAATTTGTTATAGATTCCCATTAAAAACCCCACCTTAATGTAGTTAGGAATAATTAGGCGCACCCGGCTTTAATCCTGTGTACGGGAATAGAAATTAAAATACTTAGTATAAAATTAATTAAACGAGAAAATTTTCTGTTTCAATATTCATTAAGATGACTTATCGGAAAGGATGAGTTGATATCGTTGATACGTATTACATCGTAATTACAGGACACCATTTAATATTTTATACGAGTGTTAATATCACTAATGGAGGCTAAAACACACTTTGTAAATTATTACATAATGCCATACCCGACATCGGTATCAAGGACAGATTGTCGTTTAGTTTTATAGTTCGGTCCAAACCCATGTCTCCTTTTTCAACTCTTTAACTCTATCTTTTACAGCATAAAAAGAAAAAGTATTGTGACAGCACAATGTCGATACATGGACTGAAAACTGGTCTTCACATTCAACAGTTATTAAACTCAAAGCTGTTAGCAAAGATCAATAATTTTTTTCGTTATAGGGTAAATTTTAGACGACGTGAGGTGACTTTAGACGTTTCTTTTTGCAGTTCACATTCTCAGTATTGATTCACTGTACGCTTTTATACTTTCTTCTTCCATCTGACTTAATGATAACACCAATAATAGCAACGTAGGCAAAATCACCAATAATAGATGAAGATAAATTATAATTATAATTATAAGAAGTGTATCTTGTTGTTCTTCTTGTCCTCGTAATTTATTCTTCATAGAATCCCTTAACCCTTCTGGGACTGATAAGTTTTAGAATATTAACTCTTCGAAAACTAATTCCGAGATCACGGCGATAGACTTAGCTTTTTTTATCAATCTTTTATCCAAAAAAATTGAAATTTTTGAGACACTAATTAAGAAAACTTCGAGAGATGTTTTAAAAAAACAAACATGAAACTCCGTTTCTAACGCCAGTTACAGCGAATTTATGAAAAATTTGTTGTAATTTATGCAAAATCGCGCGAATTCGTCGAAATTTGGCAATAAATTTTGTTTTAATTATGGTATTGTGGAAAAATGTCTAGCAACAAAATTTGATGTTTAAAACGCCCTCGCTTATCACACTATACGACTATTCAAGCGTATGTAAGAGTCACGTGTATATGGATAGTGTGCTAATATGCAGGCCGAAACAATTTCTCTCTTTGAGCTGATGGCATTGACCCATTCCTACAGTTATTTATATGAATATGTTATTATATAAAAGCCCTGAGTTTTTTGAATACATGCATATAGAAAAAAATTATAAAAGATAATATTGGAACATTTTAGTTCCATTGTGAAGAATGTCTAAAAAAAGGTTATTCTGCGAATTTCGGAGCGTTTATTCCCTTTTATAGGTCATATTCAATTCAACCGATTTTGCTATAATATAAAATTGGTTTTTATTTTATAAAAATAAAATGTAGGTACATTGAACAATGTACCTACCCCTACCATTCAAGCTTTCAAACGCGGTTATAACTCTTATTTTAAAATGAGATACAGCCTTTACACGGTTTTCTTCAAAAATAACCTGAACTGAGTGGTATCCCAACATTCACAAATCAATAGAAAATTTCCCACTAACCTGATTGTACTATTATTTAACTATAATGTTTACTGGTGTGCGCGTACACTGATTGACCTTCACTATTACAGAATCTGTTGAGTATTTACATACTCGTCACCTAACAACCATATATGGGCTACCCGACTTCTAAGGGTTAAAGTCCGTAACTTTTTGTCTGAATTTGGTTGAGTTTAAGTTTTATCGGTGTATTTTGGTTTTCTTAATATTGATTATGACTTCTTTAAACTATTTATTCGACACCTAAAATTTTAGTCTTCTTTTCTGATCGTTTTCATTAATCATTCATTTTCTTTGTTTAGTTCTTCTTGTCCTCGTAATCTATATTGTCCGTTTACTATCTTTGAATCTATTATCTTACACAGGATCTTTCTCTTCAATTTCTCAGCTTCTCTTAGACCAGCCTTCCCGGTCATTCTAAGGCACTCACTCGCGTACAGAAACACAGGTTTTATCACAGTGTTATAATTTCTAATCTTGGCTTCTCTTAAGAGTGCTTTCTTCTTATAAAAGAGGTGAATTCCTCGGAATGTACACAGTTCTCCTTAAGTACTTCCAGCGAATGCCTAATTAACCTCTTTCTTGCCTTCTACGAAAAAGTATAACGTTTCCAGTCCCTATTCTAAAATTGGACATGTCATACATATTAAATATTATAGCAAGAGGGGAGAGAAATAAGACGTACAGATATGTAATTTAAAAATTCGTTTTTTACACACTTCATGAACCGTGAAAAGAAATCGGCGATTCAGAACAAGTCTACGGCTCTGTATCGTAATCTCACGTATGTATGTATCTAATGCATGTACTATCTAGGTTAGACGGCCAATTGTGTTTTGACAACAGCTTTTGTATAGGTTTTGAAGGATGAAATTTATTGTCTTTCAGAATAGCGGTTCCTTTATTTCACTTGTTGATTTTTCTAGCACAGGAAGCTACAATTTTAACTCTACTATTCCTTTATTCTATTTTCGATTATTTTTTTGCGTTCATTGTGTATTTATTTAATTATTTGAAATCTTTAATTTTTTGTTATATTGTCGTTTATTCTTGAATATTCTTAGCGTTTATTGTGTGTTTATGTCTCTAGAATTTCCTTTATGACTCATAATTCTTCTCGAAATTCTGAGACCGGTTATAAAAAAAATAGAGCTTTTTGTCAGGTCTGTCAGTATTAGAACAGTGTGAAGTAATGTTAATTTTTGTGTTGCCTAAAACAGTGTCAAGTGAATTAGTTAGAACCGGGTTGCCTCGTATTGGAAACAGATTCGTACATGATATGGAAAAAGTCGTACTATCATTACAATTGAATTAAGGTAAAAGGTAAAATTCATTAATTAATTGTTTCATTGTAAACGGTCATATTTTTTCTAGTTAAGTTAATTTCATTCAAGTCTTGGATATTTAAAATATTTTGTAAACAATTTAGTTTATGATTAAGTTAAGTAGTTTATTTTAATTTATAAGAATTTATGACTTATAAAAATTTAACTAAGTTACCTAATAATTATTAATAATTAGTCTCCTTGTTATAAGTTTAAAACGTAGTTTCTCTATTTACAAACAAGCAGATAACTAAAGAACCCGGAATAAACATCACAGTAGATTATAATGAAAATCATTAAATCCAATCATTAAAGAAACTGTATTACAGCACTCTTTGAAAATTAGCGAGAGGCTTAGATCGGTGAATGTTTATTTTCATTTTCTGATTGAGGATGACATTTACGAATTTTTTTCTAAATTTTGAACTACGTTTGAATCAGTCGTTTGAATAATCTATATCGGTATATATTTAGAAGGCATTGGTCTAAGTTTACCGACTCGTGTCGACTAGTCGGTGGTAGGAAGAGAATCAGCAGAAACATGCCTGCATAATGAATGAGCGGGAAATCTTACGGTTTGATTGGACAGTCTGTTTTGCGATATCGGGGCGTTAATCAGAATGTAGAATATATTCATTAGACTTGATTAGGGGGTTGGCATCTCGTTCTTCGGCCTTCTTTCTGCGTTTCCCGGTAACGAATCCCTATTTATGAATATAAACTGAAAAAAGTTACTTGTTTATTTATAAGAGGAAGTGAAAAATAACGGTACGAATAAGCAGAGACAGATAGCTGAAGAGTGGAGGGGGAGATGGAGACGGATAGGAATCGGCAGCGGGTGTGAGGAGGAGTCGGGAGTGAAGGTAAGGTTACGGGGTGGGAGTGTAAAGGGGAAAATGGTGGTGGAATCGTCAATTTGGTTGTTGAACGCCCGGCCGGAATGATCTCAGTTCTTCCACCACTCTTCTTCGTCCTAAGTAAGAAAAATAAGACGGAATAAATGTGGAACACGAGAATAAAAGTGTCGGAGCGAGAGAGGAGAGGAGTGAGACGTACAGAAATGTAATTTAAAAAGCAGTTTTTTTATATACTGCATGTACCGGGCCCGATGAGAAATCGGCGATTTAGAACAAGTCTACGGCCCTGTACCGTTCCTCTCCCGTATATTATTCCGGGACACATACAAATGTTGAACGCTCAATCTAAATTGTGTTATAAGACACGGGCAAAGACTAGAAGAACTGAACTACTGCTCCGCTATTATGTTACCGTACCCTTCCTCCAAACGCCCACCCACACCCTTCTGCTGTCGCTCTTTTTTATAATTACGAACTTCTCGAATCTGAGCTACTCTTTTGCTTATTGGATCTCGCACTCGACAACACTTACTGTCTACTCTCATTCCAAATTAATCGAATTCTATTTACAACTTTCCGGTCCCACTTAATGGCTTCGAATAACTTCCGATAAGAATATGCATACAATTAGTAATATTTTATTATACACGAATATATGGAAAGCCCTCTCTGATCATTCACTTGTTCCTAATTCTCTAACAGCCCAATCAACAACAAAATTTAAAATCGGTAAAATTCTTCTTTAAGAGTCGAACTTTCTGACGAGGGCCTGGAACCCCAAGAGGCATCCATTGACTAAAGGGCGAGCAGTACACACTCTCCAGGTCAGCCAACCTGGCTCCAACTCGCCCTCGAACTTATTTTATTCTATTTTAGTTAGTAATTTTATACAAGGTAACAGTCGCCGTCACATTTGAACAAATTAAGAGTACTACGGAACGGCCTCCGGGTCTTTGATTGGTCGCCTTCTGGCGACCAATCAAAGGGATGGTGGCGGGAGAAATACCAGAAAACCATTACCAGAATACCAGAAAAAAGGGCATTTGCATAGACAAAAAGGTAAAAACAGGTGAACAGCCTAACCCAATAATATTTAATTATTATCTATCCCTATAACTTCCCGAAGATTCAGAATCCTAAACATTTCTCACATTTCTCCACTTCTTTTAGAGCAGCATGTATATATACTTTTATATATTGTTGTTAAGGTCAACAGCCGAAAGGCTGGTTTGAACCTCTAGAGGTTTTACTAAGTAAAAACGAGGAGTGAGGTGGTTTACTATTGCCTTCCTCACTGAGTTAAAAGAGTATGATTATCAGCATGCCAGGCTCTCCGAAAAGCACCCACTTTCCACCCTGCAAATGACACCTTCACTTCATTCACCACAAGGTCTGGCTGTATAGTGAAATTCATTACTCTCAGAGGAGATAGCTGTGACTAGTGTCTTTTACACCTCTACCGCTTTCGTTCTCAAATAGTACAGTCATATAATTGGTTGACTTTGTGATAAGAAACAGAATTATTTTTTGTAGCCAAGGAACCAACAGATCGAGTACAATTAATTTAAATCTCCACCTGTCCGTTATAGGCAAACATAAAAATATTATTATGTATTTTAAAATTAATATTAATAATTCAATACATAAGTATTCATTTATTATGAATACTTTTAACTGTTGAAATAAAAATAAAAAACTTAATGCTTTTTGCGTTTTTTGACAATAAAATCTTTTCTGATAATATTCCAACTATTCGAATTTCCGTATAATATCTGGATTCTTTCTAGCACTTGCTAGTGCGGACAATAATTGGAGTTTTACAATTTAATGTTATGTACAATAAAACGCTATTCCAAGTGCCTGATAAATTCTGTACGAATTACCTGCAGACAATTGATTATTATTATTAATAATAATCCTTCTTAAACACAACGAAGAATTGAAAATAAAACTGCTTAACTGGGCTTCCAGTAATTTTTGATAAATTATTTTAATATTATGAAATATGTAGTCGATTATTGTTAAATAAAAAATTAATTAGTAGACCAATATTTGTTATTTGTGTTTTATCATATAAATATTGAATTAGTATATAATTTTATATAAAAAATTAATTATTGTAATACTTTTTAAATATTTTATTTTATTATTATCACACTTCTAAAATTTAATTGTTTTCATGTTGTTTTAAGGTATGCCGACATATTTTTACTTTCTCTTGCCTATATGAATATATAGGAAGGAAAGTATTGTTTTCATGTCGATTTTTCGAAATCGAGTTTTCACCGGATCTATACGTTTTCAGACCCCCTGAACCCAAAAAACATGTTTTTAGCGATTGGTCTGTGTGTGTGTGTGTGTGTGTGTGTGTCTGTGTGTGAACAGAATATCTCAAGAACGGAACATCGTACGAACTTGAAACTTGAAACTTAAGTTACATACCACTACCGGACGCGACACGAACATTTTCATCAAAATCGGTCAACCGGAAGTAGTAGTTTATTCGTATAATTTTTCAGTTTTTTGCGATTTTCTCAAAAACTGGTCCTACGATTTTTTTTAAAATCGCCTATTTTACTCAATTTTTTATTCTCTACAAGATAGGGTAGGCGCCATGTTTGCTGAAATTCTCGGTGAGGCTGTTTTCACGTAAAAACGTTGTTTTTTTAAGATTACGGCTTTAATATAAATTTTAGCGCAAAAACTTATATAATAAAAGTTGTAGAGAATTTAAAAACCTACAACTTCTGTTTCAAACATTTTTTTGTATAACGCTTAGTTTAGCGGTAATAAGCGATTTTCTGTTTTTTTTCTCACGAAAACGTGAGAAAAATCGATTTTTTTAACATTTCGGTCTTAGTATGCATTTTACGACAAAAGTGTATATAATTAAATTTATAGAAAATTAAAAGATCTACAACTTTTGTTTAGATCATTTTTCTCTACAGAGCCTAGTTTAGCGTGAAAGCGTGATTTTCCGTATTTTTAAGCCAAACTGAGTTCGATTGTCATTTTGCGTCATTCACTCATGATTAAAATAAGGTTATGTTTTTGAGGTTAGTTTTTGTTCATTTCTAATGTTTTAATACTAATGTTAGGTTTATTGTTAATTATTTGCATTGGCAAGAGAAAGTTGTGTGAGTGTTTCACACCAGATTTTTTACTTCTCAATTTTCTTTTTACACTTGTTTTGTATTAGTAGGCTATACACTATTTTTATTTGTAAGATTTTGTAAGAATTGTAAAAAAATTATTTTTATTATTTCTGATTATTTCTGTCGACAAACTTCGGTCTGTCAGAATGTAAATCATGAACATCTTAAATAAATAAATAAAAAAATAAATTTAAGATCCCCGTGTATTGCGTTGATTACATTTTATCGTTATAACCCGAATATCGCTTTCGCAGAATTTATTATAATCGCTCTACCATATAATTGTGTTACGTTTTGTTGCCTAAATTTTCATTCCCTTGGATCATAGTTTTTTTTTTAATATTTTACGGGTATTGGTGGTGTTCCCAATTAGATTAAATTGCGTTATTAATACTGGAACTTAACTAACTAAGAGATATTTTTGGCTTGTATGAGCTTAATATCTCCCATATAAATTGCTTGAAACAAAAGTAAATAAATTTTCCCATTCATCTTTATTTCCCATCCTATTCTTCCTTAGGAATGTAACATTTTCAAACGTCACATTTTCCCTACTTGTCTTCTGTTGTACTCGTCATAAAATAAATGAAAACTGCTCCAATATTGAACGTGACATGTAGCATACGTCCATCGACTCATGTAACATAAGTGTTCTCCCTCCAAAGCTATTGTCACCGTTTTATCTCCCCTTGTTTTCTTAGACATAAGAAGCTCACTGGGTGACAGCAAAAAATTCTTACAATAATTTAGAGGCATTATATGAAATTTACAGTAACTGATACGAAGTATTTGATATTACCTCTAAAAAGTACCGATAAAGAAATATAGTAGACTCGCAGTAATCCGTCGGTATTTACGATGGTATAGCAAAAGGCGGGACGAAATAGTTTACCTCCTACGAACATCTCGTCAATTATATCGAAGACTTTGAAAAGCAGTAACTCGGACTTGAATCTTAAATATGCTCAGCGGCTCAGCTAAGTAATTCTCATAAAGGTCATAGGGTAAGCGCACAGTGAACGCTGGTCGAAAGCCGCTGTTTTCAGGTTACTGGATGGCGCTGGTCGCAGGTACTGATTCACGCTGGCGAGTCACACAGTGGGAGCAGGTAATATGCACTTAAATTTTTATGCAGTTGTCAGTACTTCAAGATGAGTTCCAATAGCAGGAGTGATGATGAATTATATCTTATGGAAAGCACATATACGAAATTATTATCTTTTAAAGACGTTACCGTTAGTCACATTAATACGAACAGAAAATTAGTAAGGCGAGTATCATCACTATTTCTGCAATTAAAAAAATATAGAGAAAGGTTTTTTTTAAATACATAAAAATGACTCTAGAAACAATTAATATTTAGATATTTAAGATAAATTTATTAATATTTAGATATTAACTTTTCTGTATCCACAATATCGTACGTTGCCATTTTAATAAAAATCTAGTGTGAAGCACTCACACAACTTTCTTTGCCAAAGCATATAATGAACAATACAACCTAACATTAGTAATAAAGCATTAGAAATAAACAAAAAACTAACCTCAAAAAACATAACCTTATTTTAATCATGAGTAAATGATGCAAAATGAAAATCAACCTCACTTTGCCTTAAAAATAAGGAAAATCACTCTTTTACGCTAAACTAGGCTCTGTAGAGAACAATGCTCTAAATAAAAGTCGTAGATCTTTCAATTTCCTATAAATCTGAGTATACTACACTTTTATCGTAAAATGCATAATAAGGCTGAAATCTTTAAAAAGATTTTTTACACGTTTTCGTGAAAAAAAAAACAGAAATCGCTAATTACCGCTAAACTAAGCATACAAAAATATGTTTGAAACAAAAGTTGTAGGATTTTAAATTCTCTACAACTTTTACTTTACTACAGACCTACATTTTTGCGCTAAAATGCATATAAAAGCTACAATCTTAAAAAAAAATTTCCGAGAAAATAGCCTCCCAAAGAATTTCAGCAGACATGGCGCCTACCCTATCTTGTAGAGCATAAAAAATGTAGTAAATGAGGCGATTTTAAAAAAAATCGTAGAAGCAGTTTTTGAGAAAATCACAAAAAAGCGAAAAATTACACGAATAAACTACTACTTGCGGTTGACCGATTTTGATGAAAATGTTCATGTCGGGGTCCGCTAGTGGTATCTAACTTTAGTTTTAAGTTTCAAGTTTCTACGTTGTTCCATTCTTGAGATATTCTGTTCACACACACACACACACACACACGTTCACGCACGTACATACGCGCGCGCGCGAATACACACACACAGACCAATCGCTAAAACATGTTTTTTGGGTTCAGGGGGGGTCTGAAAACGAGTAAATCCGGAGAAAACTCGATTTCGAAAAATCGTAATGAAAACAATACTTTCCTTCCTATTAATTCATATAGGGAAGAGAAAGTAAAAAAGTTGTTATTATTTATGAATATGTATTATACGACGCAAAGCACACTTCAACCTGCAGCACACCAGCCCGCAGGTTTATATAAAACAAACCAGTGAGCTGATATGGGCAGGTGACCAGCACACAGGTTTCACCACAAGCGTTTAGGCCTACTGTGACACGTCTGATTAAACTATCATGGTATATTTCTGCACGCAGGTCCCCGCTTGTAAGCGACTTGTCACCAGCAACCTGCGACCAGCGTTCACTGTGCGCTCACCCTTATAGTTGACGAAATTGGTAATTGGCCAACTAGAAATGATGAGTTAATAACTGACGATGAAAGTTAATACAATATAACTGTTAATACAATATAATTGTTAATACAATATACGTGACAAAAGCGGCTTGACAAAAAATAATGACAAAAATTTAGCAACGGAGACGATAGGGTGCGACATGACGAGGCTTTAAGTGCATTTAACATTTTTATAAAAACGGTAGTACAAAACTATATATCATGAAATAAAATTCTATTAAATAAAAAGTTCAGGAAAAGTGATGAAATGTTCGTTTTCTAAAACAACAGAAAACTATTGATGGTTATTTTTTTAAATTAATTGGTGTGATCCGGTAATATAAAGTAATTAAATAACAACTTTAAAGTGATCTAATCAGATAGCAACTTTACATAATAGGTCAATAATTATATTGTTTTAGTCAATAATTATAGTGTTTTAATTTTATGTTTATTTTCAATTTATAATTTTTGAGAGTTTATGGCTATAATTCAAATCCGTAAAAAATACCTTTACTAGGATTTGAACCTTGAAACTTTGTCTCCGAAAATCAGCTGTACAGAATTTATCAGGAACTTGGAATAGCGTTTTGTTGTACATAATTATTTCGGCATACCAACATTAAATTGTAAAACTCCAGTTATTGTCCGTACTAGCAAGTGCCAGAAATAATCCAGATATTATACAGATTTGAATAGCTGGAACAATTATCAGAAAAGGTTTTATTGTCAAAAAACGCAAAAGGATTAAGTTTTTTATTTTTATTACAACAGTTAAAAGTATTCATACTAAATGAATACTTATATGTATTGAATTATTAATATTAATTTTAAAACACATAATAATTAATTTTATTAATTAATTTTAATAATATATATGTTTGCCCATAACAGGCAGGTGGAGTGTTAAATTAATTGCACTTGATCTGTTGGTTCCTTGGCTACAAAAAATAGTTCTGTTTCTTATCACATAGTCAACCAATTATATGACTGAACTATTTAAGAACGGAAGAGGTAGAGGTGTAAAAGACACTAGTCAAAGACTAGTAATGAGAGTAATGAATTTCACTATACAGCCAGACCCTGAGGTGAATGAAGTGAAGGTGTCATTTGCAGGGTGGAAAGTGGGTGCTTTTCGGGGGCCTGACATGCTGATAACCATACTCTTTCAACTCAGTGAGGAAGGCAATAGTAAACCACCTCACTCCTTGTTTTTACTTATTAAAACCTCCAGATATTCAAACCAGCCTTTCGACCTAAAATAAACCTTTATTAGGATTCGAACCATGAACCATCGTCTCCGAAAATCAGCTCTAACAGCTGATTCGCGGCGACGACTTTACCATTACACCAACTTGATGGGTTAAATTATTTCTTGTCTATCCATTCAACCTTCAAAACTGATTTACGCATAAACAGTTAATTCTATAATACGCTCATGGTCAATACAATTTCCCGTTTAATACGCGGTTTTTACGAAGTCTTTCAAGTAAGTATGAAAAACCTACGCAGATAACCTTTAAGTATGTGCTGATTACCGCTTATTACGCTGTTTCTGTTCAATACGTTCAAAGGAATAATATAGAAAAACTGTAGTTTATTTTCAGTATAAATACCCAGGTATAGAAAGAAAAGGTCACTACTTTTCTCTCGCCAAAAAAAGACAGCCTACAAACCCTAAACAGAAAGAAAAATCTGGTGTGAAACACACATCAGATTTATTATTATTTTATCTGTTTTCTTTAATTTTCCGTCTTTTTTGTTAAAAGTATGAAAGACAGTTCTTAGCGGTTAAGCGTTAGATTTAATGATTTTATCTTTCACGGTTACAGTGATACAATATCAGTGAGTGACCGTTTTGGGATATTCTGTGTAAAAAGATTTATAGAAGTTTAAATCTCTTTGAAAATCACATTTAGTTGAGATGTAATTTCGGATAGATAGTAGATACTTATTTGGTATAAAAGCAAAACCATGAGATAGAAATTCTGTGGCACCGTCGACTAATCCGTCCGTTCGTTATATGTCTAAACGACAGACTACCAGAGAAAAATATATCGGCGTCCGTTCGTCTTAAAGAAAGGAGAGAAGAGAAGCTGGAAATTTCCCAATAAGGTTTCTTTCTGGATAAGTGATGTGATCAAGCCCGGCTTTATTAGGTGGATTATGGGACAACACTCCGGCCGGTTCTTACGTGCTGTGCCACCAAGCTACCAGTCCGTGAGACACATTGATTGACCGAACCTATTAACTTTAGCTTCTTCCTACAGAATATATTCCAGGGGTTGTGTAACTATGTGCGCGCGTGCGTCTCTTAGTTTCCTAAACCTATCCCTAACATATTTTATTTTGTTTGCACAATAAATTTATCTCTTCACACTTAACACAAATCAAAAAGTTATATAATCGATTACACAAAATCCTTGAAATATTCGTTTTAAAATACATTAAATTTTATTCTAATAAATATTGTATTTTTCATGTATATCATCTAACAAATGAGGTGCTGATAAAAAAATAATATTGATGACTTATTTCGCACTGATTCGTTCTAAGATAGATTACGAATCGATAGTCTATGGCTCTGCTAAAAGTAATGTATTAAATTTGTTAAATTCGGTTCAGAATGTTTGTTTGAGGTTAGCCCTAGGTGCATACAGGACGAGTCCGATCCTAATTATTTTGGCAGAAGCTGAAGAAGCACCTTTTGATATTAAAAGAAAAAAGTTATGTTTTTCCTTTGCTTCAAAAATATCGTCTTGTCCTAACACGCCAGTCTACGGGAATGTTTTTTCCAACAGACTTACAAACATGTATAATTTCAAACCTTCATCTCCTAAACCATTTCATAAACGGTTGTAGAATCATCTACAAACATCCTCATGCAAGTATACCTGTTTTTATTCGTCAACCATCCCTTTTGTGTCCAATGAGATAAGAAGATTTGCTGTCAAACATGAAGCTCGCCTACATGGCCACATCAATCCTGAAGCAATTCAACTTCTTGATGATGAAAATGTTCCTAGAAGGCTCAGTAGGAAGAAGCCCTTCGAACTAGTGTAACAGTGCAGTGTGATGTGTTAAAGCAGAGCAGTGTGAAGTCCAAAAGCAGTGAATAGTTTTGTGAATATTTTAGTGTTAAGATATAAAACATTGTTGAATGGATTTTACAATTTAAGTAATTAGTTTTTAAGATAATATGAACGAAAAATTAATGGTTGGTCTTTTCGACCAGTTTTAATCTATTTTAAGTAAAAAAAAAATTAAAATGTTTTTAATTTTGCATCATTCACTCATGATTAAAATAAGGTAGTTTTGTGAGGTTAGTTTTTTTGTTCTTTTCTAACGTTTTATTATTAACGTTAGTTTGGTGTTGTTTAGGTCATCAGCCGAAAGACTGGTTTGACCTTGTAGAGGTTTTACTAAGTAAAACGAGGAGTGAGGTGGTTTACAACAGCCTTCCTCACTGAGTGGAAAAGTACGCTTATCAGCATGCCGGGCCCTCTGAAAAGCACATATTTTCCACTCTGCAAATGACACCTTCACTTTATTCGCCACAGGGTCTGGCTGTATAATGAAATTCATTACTTTCAGAGGAGATAACTCTGATTAGTGTCTTTTACACCTCTACCTCTTCTGTTCTTAAATGATTCAGTCGTTAAATTGGCTGACCATGTGATAAGTTGCCCCTAACAGCCAGGTTGGGTGTCAAATTATTTACACTCAATCTGTTCGTTGCAGGGCTAAAATAAATTGTTGTTTCTTATCACATGGTCAGCCAATTAAATGACTGAATCATTTAAGAACAGAAGAGGTAGAGGTGTAAAAGACACTAATCAGAGTTATCTCCTCTGAAAGTTATGAATTTCAATATCCAGCCAGACCCTGTGGTGAATAAAGTGAAGGTATCGTTTGCAGAGTGGAAAATATGTGCTTTTCAGAGGGCCCGGCATGCTGATAAGCGTACTTTTCCACTCAGTGAGGAAGGCTTGGTAAACCGCCTCACTCCTCGTTATACTTAGTAAAACCTCTACAGGTTCAAACCAGCCTTTCAGCTGATGATCTAAACAACATGTGATACGAAAAAGAATTATTTATTTTAGCCCTGCAACGAACAGATTGAGCGTAAATAATTTGAAACTCCACCTGTCTGTTATGGGCAGAATGTTAGGTTATATTGTTAATTAAATGACAAAAAAAAATGCATTGGCAAGAGAAAGTCCTGAGAGTGTTTCACACCAGATTTTTATAAATAGATTTTATCAAATAGATACAAGAATTTTGACGAACAACAAATACAATAATTTCATTAAGGGGTTACACAAAGGTGATGGGATATTTTCTGTTGTGTAAGTAGCAATAAGAGCACTGTAGCAGTAATAATAATAATAGTAGTGGGTTGAACTCGGTGTGCGTGTGTGTGTGTTTTTATGTGGTGAAGAATATATCTGGTACGTCCATCCCTTCATTCTATCTTGTGCCTTCCTTAGTTCTGTTCTGTTGTCCCTTGGGCTTAACCTGACAAGGCGATTGATGACAGCCCGATATTAACCTAATAATGCTAGAGATGTGGTCACCATATTGCCCACTGGTGTTAATCTTGAAAAATGTTGCTCAAACATTACATCAAATTCCATTACTTCTCTCCGACTTCCTCCTCTTATTTTTGTTCTTCCTTTTCTATCTTTCTTCATTTTACCACTCACCCATACCAATTTTTTACGTGCACTCTCCGGTTATACGTTTTTCTTCAACCTTATTGATCTGTGGATATTAACCTCCCTTTTTACTTTCTTTTGCCGATATGAATAGATAGGAAGGAAAGTATTGTTTTCAAGTCGTTTTTTCACCGGATCTACACGTTTACAGACCCCCTGAACCCAAAAAAACATGTTTTTAGCGATTAGTCTGTGTGTGTGTGTGTGAACAGAATATCTCAAGAACGAAACATCGTACGAACTTGAAACTTAATTTAGACACTACTACCAGACCCGACACGAACATTTTCATCAAAATCGGTCAACCGGATGTAGTATAGTTTATTCGTGTCAATTTTCACTTTCTTACGATTTTCAAAAAAACGGTTCCTACAACTTTTTTTTAAAAATCGCCACATTTACTAAATTTTTTATGCTGCACATGATAGGGTAAGCGCCATGTCTGCTGAAATTCTTGGGGAGGCTGTTTTCTCGTTAAAAAATGGTGTTTTAAGATTGCGACTTTAATCTTTAATATGCGTTTTAGCGCAAAAATACATGGTATAAAAGTTGTAGAGTATTTAAAATCCTACAACTTTTATTTCGAACATTTTGTTGTATAACGCTTATTTAGCGATTTTCTGTTTTTTTCTCACGAAAACGAGTAAAAAATCGATTTTTTATAGATTTAAGCCTAAGTATGCATTTAACGATAAAAGTGTTTACAATCAAATTTATAGGAAATTAATATATCTACAACTTTTATTTGGAACATTTTCCTCCACAAAGCCTAGTTTAGCGTGAAAGAGTGATTTTCCGTATTTTTAAGCCTAACTAAGGTCGATTGTCATTTTGCGTCGTTCACTCATGATTACAATTAGGTTATGTTTCTTGAGGTTAGTCTTCTTGTTTATCTCTAATGCTTTAATACTAATGTAAGGTTATACTGTTAATTATTTGCATTAGCAAGAGAAAGTCGTGTGAGTGTTTCACACCAGATTTTTTTTACTTATCTTTATTTGAAGTCCTACTAACTATTTAGTCAGTAGCGTCTTCAAAAGTAAATACAAGTTTTAAAATTTAGGACTTTCAGCTTTAAAATTTCACAATTTAACAATTTATTACTATACTACTGTACAAAATAGTGAGAAAATTTGATGTGAATGTATTACATGTTTGATGTTGTACTGTGTTATTTGCCCGTAACAGCCAGGTGGAGTGTTTAATTTGCACTTGATCTACTAGTTCCTGGGCTACAAAAAATAGTTCTGTTTCTTATCACATTCAGTCAAAGAGAGCCTGGCATGCTGATAAGCAACTTTTTCACTCGGTGAAGAAAGGAATGTGAACCATCTCACTCTTTGTTTTACTTAGTAAAGCTTCTAGAGGTTAAAAGCCGCCTTTCAGCTGCTGACCTAAGAAACAACATTGCGTTGTGTAGTTATAGTTTCTTGATATATTTCAGCGTATTTGTAATATGTTTCATTTTCCAGCTCCGGCAGAAGATTTTGCCAGTTTCAATCGCCCCAAACTTTTTACGGTGTAGGAGAACGAACCTCTTTGATCTGCATGTCTGTGCGTAAGTGAAAACCTTAGAATTAACCGGGAAGGCTGGTCTAAGAAAGCAGAGAAATTTGAAAGAAAGCTTCCGCAAAATAATGGGTCCGATAGTAAGTGCAAGTTACGGGGACGAGATAAACTATACACAAAAAAACGAAAAGTTAACAGAAACTATCAGAAAACTAAGACTAACATTCTGCGGACACCTGTACAGAATCGATGACAAAATCAATTTTAAAACACCAAAATAAAGTTCTAAAGTGACCAAAAAATGGTTTAAAGAAGAAAGAAAGGATATTGACAAAAAAGGAATAATCTGAGAAAAATTAATGGATCGAACCCAATTCAGACAATTAATTTTACAGGCTTTCACGAAGAGCAAAAGCAGAACACAGGGTGAATGGAAGAAAGGAGAAAAATCTAAAGTGAAAGAATGCTGAGAATGTGGGCTACAAGAGTTTTTACAAATTTCTACGGTTCGTAGTTCCAATACAAAAAATGTTGATTAAATAAATATACCGTTTTGTTCATAATAATTTATACTAGAAAAACACTGAAAAAATTAAAAAAAATTTTTTTTGATAGTATCTTCCTAATGCGTCACGAAATCAGTTTGAAAGATGGGTATTTCATCTAGTTTGTGTTAGAAAACATGGCCTTTACGATCAGATATATAGGCCGATTAAAACAGTAAGCCAGTATGAGGTGAATATAATGTAGTAAGGTATTGACGTTGCGTATGAGAAATGGTTATAAGTAATAAATATGAAGATGAAGGTAGAGCTCCCTTTGACTGTCGCTAAGATGTACGTATACGGACGGGTTTTTATCATTTAAAGCCGCTTTGAAAGCATACTTAAATCGTAAAGGATTTGATGTGTGGTTCGAGGGGAGGAAGAAAAGTGGGCCGTCGTATGAAGAAGCGGAAGAGCGAGGGGAAATCGGCTGATTTAGGTTGGAGGGCGAAGCGGTGATGCGGTTGAATATAATAAATTGGATTCTTTGATAAATCAGGCTCAATCGTTCGGAGGGAGCGGACGACTGCCGAAATGGAATATCAAATCAAGACGAGGGAAGAGGTCGTGGTACAGGGAGGTGAGGATGCCGTCGTCAGTTGTCTACTTAAGCCCGTGCTATAGTGTACAGAGAGAACCGTTCGACGACGACAAATATCTAAGATGTTCTTACAGTAAACTCACATCTTTTCGAGCGTATTCAAATCGATGCCGTAACATCGCCGGTCGGTTTGTCGTATCGGATAAGAAAACCCCACACTACCTTACGGTTAAATTTCCTTTACACTCGGAGGTAACCCAGTTTCTTCTCGTTCCTTTAACCGCGCTGTCAAATGTCAACTACTCAACAAACAAATACTATTGATTTTAACCGCATCTTTCTTATTTTCCTGGCTTTTATTAATATATTTATCAACATAAAAGGGAAGAACTTCTATTCCTTCAACGATTCCGTCAGTCGAATAATGAACGCTTCACAAATCAAACAGATTTAACTAATGACAGATTGAAACGTACATTTCTCCGAGTTTATAAATGTTTATTATTTCAACAAAATCATTCTCAAACCACTGAAAGTTCTAAAGAATGTTTTTATAACTTATTTGATTACAATCGATCATATTTTTCAATTAACCAAATGGTAAAAATAAAAAGTAATAACTAAGTAAGGTCTAGTTGTTCCCAGAAAACTAATAAATTGTAACTAAAAACAAAAAAATTTACTGCTATTTCACCTAAAACTTTATAATATTAACTCTTAACACGTTTCAATCTTAACGAGACCATCTTTAGAAGGAAAATATACAATAGAATTAAAACAAACCAACATTCAATCTATACCGCTGATCATCGGTTTTCCACTCAACCCACATCTATCATTATTTTTACACTACATTTTTACTTTCTCTGGCCTATATGAATATATAGGAAGGAAAGTATTGTTTTCATGCCAATTTTTTGAAATCGAGTTTTCACCGGATCTACATGTTTTCAGACCCCCTGAACCCAAAAAACATGTTTTTAGCTATTGGTCTGTGTGTGTGTGTGTGTGTGTGTGTGTGAACAGAATATCTCAAGAACGGAACATCGTATGAACTTGAAACTTAAGTTACATACCACTACCGGACCCGACACGAACATTTTCATCAAAATCGGTCAACCGGAAGTAGTAGTTTATTCGTATAATTTTTCACTTTTTTGCGATTTTCTCAAAAACTGGACCTACGATTTTTTTAAAAATCGCCTCATTTACTCAATTTTTTATTCTCTACAAGATAGGGGAGGCGCCATGTTTGCTGAAATTCTTGGTGAGGGTGTTTTTACGTAAAAACGTGGTTTTTTTAAGATTACGGCTTTAATATACATTTTAGCGCAAAACTTTGTATAATAAAAGTTGTAGAAAATTAAAAACTCTACAACTTTTATTTCAAACATTTTTTTGTATAACGCTTAGTTCAGCAGTAATTAGCGATTTTCTAATTTTTTCTCACGAAAACGTCGAAAAATCGATTTTTTTAAGATTTCGGCCTTAGAATGCATTTTACGACAAAAAAGTATATAATCAATTTTATAGTAAATTAAAAGATCTTACTTACTTACTTACTTACTCCCATGGCCATCTATATCGGAGTTGATATTTAGCCGCACCAACAACAAGCCTCCATGTCGCTCGATCTTCAGCATCTCTTTCTGTAGCTCCAAGTCTCTCCATGTCGGTCTTAACCTGCCTCCACCATCTTTGTCTAGGTCTTCCCCGGGGGCGCCTTCCTGTGGGGTTGGGGTCTAATATTTTCTTCAGGTTGGACTCTTCTCCTCTTCTTAGCACGTGATCTATAACTTTTATTTAAAGCATTTTTCTCTACAGAGTCTAGTTTAGCGTGAAAGAGTGATTTTTCGTATTTTTTAACTGAGGTCGATTTTTATTTTGCGTCTTTCACTCATGATTAAAATAAGGTTATGTTTTTGAGGTTAGTTTTTTGTTTATTTCTAATGTTTTATTACTAATGTTAGGTTTATTGTTAATTATTTGCACTGGCAAGAGAAAGTTGTGTGAGTGTTTCACACCAGATTTTTAAATATAATTTAAACAAAACACAAATATAAATAAAAAAATTTAATATAAACAAATACAATAATATTTAATAAATAAATTTATTATTTAACATAAATAAATAAATGGCAATATAGTATATCGCCATTTTAATACAAAAAATTTAATATAAAAAAATCTAATACAAAAAATTTAAGCAATTTAATACAAAAAGAAATCTGGTGTGAAACACTCACACGACTTTATCTTGTCAATGCAAATAATTAACAATATAACCTAACATTAATAATAAAACATTAGAGATAAACAAAAAAAAAAATCAACCTTAAAAACATAACCCATGAGTGAATGATGCAAAATGAAAACCATCCTTAGTTTGGAAATCACTCTTTCACGCT
This sequence comes from Catonia carolina, assembly GCA_035578175.1. Lineage (NCBI taxonomy): Eukaryota > Metazoa > Arthropoda > Insecta > Hemiptera > Achilidae > Catonia > Catonia carolina. The sequence goes on along the minus strand of JAQMRL010000007.1, from coordinate 27,163,622 downwards.
AAACTAGGATCTGTAGAGAAAAATGCTTAAAAAAAATTGTAGATCTTTTAATTTCCTATAAATTTTATTATGTAAACTTTTGTCGTAACAAGCATACTACGGCCGAAATCTTAAAAAACATCTATTTTTTACAGATTTTTATGAACAAAAACAACAGAAAAACACTAATTACCGCTAAACTAAGCGTTATACAAAGAAATGTTTCCAATTAAAGTTGTAGATTTTTAAATTCTCTGCAACTTTTATTACATAAACGTTTGCGCTAAAATGCATATTAAGGCTGAACTTTTAAAAAAACCGCTTTTCTCCGCGAGAGAACAGCCTCTCCAAGACAAGGACAAGGCACGAGGACAGGACAAGACAAGGCGCCTACCCTATCTTGTAGAAAAAATCATAAACAAAGGAAAAGAGAAAAAAATTAAATATAGTATAAAAATATAGTAATTGAGGTAATTTTTAAAAAAATAGTAGGAGCTGTTTTTGAGAATCGCAAAAAAGTGAAAAATGACACGAATGAACTACTACTTCAGGTTGACCGTTTTAATGAAATTGTTCATGTCGGATCTTCTAGTGTTACTTAAGTTTCAAGTTTCAACTTCGTACGATGTTCTGTTCTTGAGATATTTTGTTCACACACACGCGCGCGCGCACACACACACACAGACCAATCGCTAAAAATGTGTTTTGTAGAAAAACTTTTGAAAAAATTGCACGAATAAATTACTACTTCCGACTGACCGATTTTGATAACAATATTCAAGGCAGGTTCTTTTGTGGTACATATCTTTTAATTCCAAGTTTCAATTTCGTACATTATCTCCAGATATTATGTACGTACACGCATACACACACCAATCGCTAAACACGTGTTTTTTTGGTTCAGGGGACGTTAAAAACGTGTATTTCCAGTGTAAACTCGATTTCGAAAAATCGACACGAATACAAATTCTTTCCTTCCCTATATATTCATACACGAGAAGGGAAGTAAAAAAATTCCATCAGTGTCAGGAAATAAAGAGTGGCAAGTGGGAAAAAGTTCAGAATTAGTGATGAACGAGTAAGTCAATGACAACCAGCATTATTATACATACAGATTTCCGTTGGTAACTAGGGATAAAAAATTCAAATGATCTAGATTTACAAGTAAACCATTAATGATAAAAAATGTAGGAAACAATTCGTTGGCGCTGTTTTCTTGGAATATAACACTCCAGGGAAAGTAAAAGGACGGGAAGATATAGGTCGATTTTTTACGTCTATTTTCCTCCCCCATTCGTATGAAAACTAAAGACGGGGATAGATGAAATATGATGTCCGTATTCCCCAGTGCCTATCGACGCTCTATCATAACAAACATAAAAGGAAAATAAAATTAATTTTGCCCTTGCGAGTATTTGGACATGACAAATATTACCGGCAGATAGAAATCACTCCATTTATAATTTATTATTGGTACAATATATTGTCTTCTTTTTCTTAAATAAATCTTTCGAAATACATTATTTAAACATCGAAATTGTTTTTTAAATCTGAAGTGAATGAAAGGTAAAGTAATTTACCATTATTATTACTCAGCCTACAAATATTTAGTCTGCCGTTAGAGTAGGGGTCATCACAACTGTTGCACGTTTATCTGTGTTTAAAACTAAATAGATTCTTTCCTACGCCGATAAAATGACTTTCAAAAACTTTTTCAGAAACAATATTTCTTCGGTACCTACCAAATAGATTGAAAAATATTTTTCCAATCCTTTTATTTTAGTGTGTTTATAACCAGTAGATTTTTACATCCGCCTTTTGTCACATCCGCTTTTATTAATGAATACTTGCACATAACAGACAGGTAGTGTTAAATTATTTGCACTCCAACTGCTAATTCCAGACTACAAAAAATGGTTCTGTTTCTTACCACATGGTCAGCCAATTATATGACTGAAGAATTTAAGAATAGAAACGGTAGAGGCGTAAAAGCCACTAGTCAGAGTTATCTTCTCTGAGAGTAATGAATTTAATTATACAGCCAGACCCTGGGGTGAATGAACTAAAAGTGTCATTTGCAGGGTGGAAAGTAGATGCTTTTTACAGGCCCTGGCATGCTGATAAGCATAACCTACTTTTCCAATCAGTGAAGAAGGCATAGGTTAAACAACCTCACTCTTCGTTTTCCAGGACTACAAAAAATAGTTGTTTCTTATCACATGGTCAGCCAATTATATGACTGAAGCATTTAAGAAAAAAAAGGAGGTACAGGTGTAAAAGACAGTAGTCAGAGTTATCTCCTACGGGAGTAATGAATTTCATTACACAGCCAGACAGACACTGTGGTGAATGAAGTGAAGGTGTCATTTGCAGGGAGGAAAGTAGATGATTTTCGGAGGGCCCGGCATGTTGATAAGCATACTTTTTCACTCAGTGTGGAACATTGGTAAACCACCTCACTCCTCGTTTTATTTGGTAAAGCCTCTAGAGATTCAAATCATACATTCGGCTGATGACCTTAAAACAACAGGTTTAAAGGAAGTCTATTTTTTATTAATTATACCCAGATCCCGAAAGGACCCTAACCTTAGGTGTTACAGTAAAACACATATACATTCATCAATAACATTTTTCTAACACCTATTTATTTGTCTTCAAGGAATGATAAGTACTGAAAATACTTCCCGGTTTTAACGGATCAAAATCCGTGGAAAACAGTAAATTTTACAACATCGCAATACCTTTGCTATCTTTATTATAAGTTGAGAGCGAGAGAGAAAAGACATAGAAGTAGAAAAATAAACAACTAGTAGTATAAATTAAAAGGAGAAGGACGATGCTTATTTCCCGTTTACAATCGGTAGTAAGTTGGTAGGCCCATAGGGTACAATGAGTTTGGGTGGTGAGGGGTTCAAAAACTTATGAGAGTGGTTGTCAAGTGAGTATTGTGGCACAGTAGGGCATAAACTTTTTCTAGCGTACTTCCCATCCTTTCTTATATGCTTCCAACCAGTTAAAGTAAAGTAGGCAATATCCGTTCAAAAAAAACCATGAAAGGCAAACAAAATAAACTAATAATATTTATCTGGACGAAGCAAGGAAAACCATGGTAACATTTTAGAATGACCATGCATAATAAAATTATTTACGTTACACGGAATCCCATATCTTACCCCCTTATCTCGTAGCGTAATTAATAATAAAAAATATGGTGTGAAACACTCACACAACTTTCTCTTGCCAGTGCAAATAATTAACATTAAACCTAACATTAGTAATAAAACATTAGAAATAAACAAAAAACTAACCTCAAAAACATAACCTTATTTTAATCATGAGTGAAAGACGCAAAATGAAAATCGAACTCAGTTTGGCTTAAAAATACGGAAAATCACGCTTTCACGCTAAACTAGGCTCTGCAGAGAAAAATGCTATAAATAAAAGTTGTAAATCTTTTTATTTCCTATAAAATTTATTATATACACTTTTGTCGTAAAATGCATTTTAAGGGCGAAATCTAAAAAAAATCGATTTTTCACACGTTTTCGTGAGAAAAAATCAGAAAATCGCTAATTACTGCTAAACTAAGCGTTATACAAAAAAATGTTTGAAATAAAAGTTGTAAAATTTTAAATTCTCTACAACTTTTATTATATAAACTTTTGCGCTAAAATGCATATTAATGCCGTAATTTTAAAAAGAAAATGTTTTTACGTAAAAACAGCCTCACCGAGAATTTCAGCGAACATGGCGCCTACCCTATCTTGTAGAGAATAAAAAAATTGAGTAAACCAGGCGATTTTTAAAAAAAACCTTAGGACCAGTTTTTGAGAAAATCGCAAAATAGTGAAAAATTACACGAATAAACTACTACTTCCGGTTGACTGATTTTGATGAAAATGTTCGTGTCGGGTCCGGTAGTGGTATGTAACTTAAGTTTCAAGTTCGTACGATGGTTTATTCTTGAGATATTTTGTACACACACACACACACACACGCGCGCGCGCGCGCGCGCACACACACACACACACAGACCAATCGCTAAAAACATGTTTTTTGGGTTCAGGGGGTCTGAAAACGTATAGATCCGGTGAAAACTCGATTTCGAAAAATCGACATGAAAACAATACTTTCCTTCCTATATATTTATATAGGCAAGAGAAAGTAAAAAACAAAGATCCAACGGATCACGAGACAGAGTTTTCTCCTCCGAAAGTAATGAATTTAATTATACAGCCACACCCTGTGGTGAATGAAGTGAAGATGTCATTTACAGGGAGGAAAGTAGATACTTTTCTAAGGGCCCGGCATGCTGATAAGCATACTTTTCCACTCAATGTGGAAGGCAACAGTAAACCACCTCACTCCTCGTTTTACTTAGATAAGCCTCTAGAGGTTCAAGCCAGCCTTTTGGCTGATGACCCAAACAACGTCAACAATATTTAAAAAATCTGGTGTGAAACACTCACACAACTTTTTCTTGCCAATGCAAATAATTAATAATAAACCTAACATTATTAATAAAATATTAGAAATAAACAAAAACTAACCTCAAAAACATAACCTTATTTTAATCATGAGTGAATGACGCAAAATGACAATCGAACTCAGTTTGGCTTAAAAATACGGAAAATCACGCTTTCACGCTAAACTAGGCTCTGTAGAGACAAATGCTTTCAACAAAAGTTGTAGATCTTTTAATTTTCTATAAATTTAATTACGAGGGTAGGCTGATAAGTAATGCACACATGCTTGTAGAAGACAACTAAATAAACTTCAGTAGCGCGCCTGGTGGCATGTGGAAGTACTATTTCTCCTCTACAAGCCTGCGCAGTTTGAAGGCGTTGCTTTCATTCAGTTTGTTTTGAGTAGTGGAAGTATGGCGTCGTGTTCTGGTGCTATGTCAACGATGCTCGTCAACCAATGCTGTGAACAACTTTTGAAGCGCTACCGTGACGAAGGAGACGACTTTCTTTTGAATATTGTGACGGGGGACGAGTCATGGGTTCATCATTACGATCCCGAAGAAAAAAGGCAGAGCGCTGAATATCGTCATCCACATTCTCCTGTTGTGAAAAAGTTCAAAACACAACCGTCCGCAAAAAAAATTCTTTTGACTGTGTTTTGGGATGCTCGCCGAGTTTATGTGACTGATTATCTGGAACGAGGGGCAACGGTAAATTCTGCTCAGTATATACAGACTCTGAAACACCTCCGACGTCGAGTTTGTCGTGTTAGAGGCAACCTGGCGCCAATAATTTTGCAACACGACAATGCTCGTCCACACACTTCGCGTGCAACTGGAGAGGCTCTGAGAAACCTGAAGTTTCAACCAATTTTACACCCTCCGTATTCTCCCGACCTTGCGCCTTGCGATTTTTATTTTTTTCCTCTACTGAAGAGAGACCTTAAGGGTAATCATTACAGCTCGGACAATGAGGTGAAGGCAGCTATTGCGTCCTGGGTTCGAGGAAAGTCGGAAGAATTTTTCAGTGACGGAATGAAAAAACTTGTTAAACGTTGGGAGAAATGTGTAATGCTTAACGGTGACTATATTGAAAAATAAATAGATAATTTGGTAGGTTAAGATTTGTACTTTAATTTGTTATTTACCCCATCTTGCTATTTCTTTTTGTTCGTCTTCTACAAGCATGTGTGCATTACTTATCAGCCTACCCTCGTATATACACTTTTGTCGTAAAATGCATACTAAGACCGAAATGTTAAAAAAATCGATTTTTCTCACGTTTTCGTGAGAAAAAAAACAGAAAATCAAATTACCGCTAAACTAAGCGTTATACAAAAAAATGTTTGAAATAAAAGTTGTAGAATTTTACATTCTCTACAACTTTTATTATATAACGTTTTGCGCTAAAATGCATATTAAAGCCGCAATCTTAAAAAGAAAATGTTTTTACGTAAAAACAGCCTCAAGCAGAATTTCAGCAAACATGGCGCCTACCCTATATTGTAGAGCATAAAAAATGTAGTAAACCAGTTGATTTTAAAAAAAATCGTAGGGCTAGTTTTTGAGAAAATCGCAAAAAAGTGAAAAATTATACGAATAAACTACTACTTCCGGTTGACCGATTTTGATGAAAATGTTCGTGTCGGGTCCGGTAGTGATATGTAATTTAAGTTTCAAGTTTCAAGTTCGTACGATGTTCCGTTCTTGAGATATTCTGTTCACACACAGACACACACACACACAGACCAATCGCTAAAAACAAGTTTTTTTGGGTTCAGGGGGTCTGAAAACGTATAGATCCGGTGAAAACTCGATTTCGAAAAATCGACATGAAAACAATACTTTCCTTTCTATATATTCATATAGGCAAGAGAAAGTAAAAATATTACAAAACAAGTAAAGTTACTACACCGGTGACATCATTGTTCAGGTGTAAATGTGCTGTAGTATAAAATATCGTGAAAACATATTAAAAGTCAATTTAATAGAATCAAGTACATGACAATGATAAATAAATAATAAACTTTGTTGTTTACATAAAATAATATACATTATGTATACAAGTCCAAATTTTTGGGATAAGGAACTGAAAGTTTATACTACTAGAACAGTCTACCAATTATACTAAGACTAATTGACTACAAACATTGATGTTGGAACTATTAATAAGAGTGTTATGTTAAGAAAATATTTATGTTAATGTTTAAGAAATGTTATGTAGCATTAATATTATTTTTCGTAACTTGATTTTTAAAATAGTATTTGAATTTTGTATGTTGTCAATGAGTACACTTTTCTAAAATTATTACAAACATCTGAACACTCACGTTACATTTACGGGTGCTTTAAATTCTGGTTAACATGATGCTTTAATTTCCTAATTAACATATGAGATTAGGAGTACCGATTTTCAGAATTGTAGCTTTTCGTAGAGTATAAAATTAATACGTTCCGTTTTAGTTTAGTTATTTCATTTTTACCTCTAATGCGCAAGCGTTTAAAGAGAAAATGTTTTAGTTTTTCTATTCTTTACCTTGCTGCCCATAACAGACAGGTGGAGTGTCAAATTTTTTACACTCAATCTGTTAGTTGCAGGGCTAAAATAAATAGTTCTGTTTCTTGTCACATGGTCAGCCAATTAAATGACTGAATCATTTAAGAACAGAAGAGGTAGAGGTGTAAAAGACACTAATCAGAGTTATTTCCTCTGAAAGTAATGAATTTCATTATACAGCCAGACCCTGTGGTGAATGAAGTGAAGGTGTTATTTGCAGAGTGGAAGATATGTGCTTTTCAGAGGGCCCGGCATGCTGATAAGCATACTTTTCCACTCAGTGAGGAAGGCAATGGTAAACCACCTCACTCCTCGTTTTACTTAGTAAAACTTCTACAGGTTCAAACCAGCTTTTTGGCTGATGACCTAAACAACATTCTTTACCTTGGGACATATGTGTCAAAATTCAAGTTTCTGTGTTATCGGTAAGTTGAAGAATTAACGATTCATCGATAGGTCAGCGAGGACTTCGCATTTATAATTACGGAAGAAAAGAAGTAAGCTTCTCCGAGCTAATTCAATAGAAGGTAACAGAATGGAATATTTATAAATACGAACCGAAGCGAGTGGAGGTTGCCAGTAATTTTATAAGCAAGCATTACAAGGACATAATAAAACAAGAAACGGCGACGAAATTAAAAATAATTTCGGTACCGAAACATATGGGCCTAATTGAAGTAAAATGTGATATCCTTAAAAGAGAACGCAATCAGAGCGCAATTTTTTCCTTTTCTCGGAGAAAACAAAATGTAAAAGGATTAACCGAAAGGAAAAATAAAAGCGTTTGAATCGTAGCACCGTCCCCCAGTCGGGTGTATACCCGGCCAACGCTAATGACACTAATTTTTATTACATTTTAAGTAGACTTACTCGGCATCATTCAGGCCGAGCGCATAATTACACATTCTAAGCGTCGGCGGTCGGGGCGAGGGCGAGAGGAGAATCCTGGTTCCTGGATTAGTGTATAAAGAGAGCTTCAGTATTATATTATAAAGCTTGATGGCCTTTTAAAACTCGGCTGAGAGGAGATCGTTTAAATACTCGCCTCACGTTCGAAAGGAATGAAAACTTGAGACACTTTGCGTTTTCAAAATCCCGTCATGCACTGTAATTAGCCGATGGAAGTGTTTGTCGGAGGATACGAAGGGGAAGTCGGGACAAAATAGGAGGCCTCGTATGTCGGTGACATTGGTGACCTCTACCGCCTCAACCTGAACCATTTCTATACATGTTTTCTAATGTGATACTGATCAAAATTACACAATTGAAATTAGAAAACTTATCTTTACATTTAAAAGAACAACCTACTTGGTTCTCAAACGAATCAATCCTGAGATAGACGTACAAATTTAACCAGTAGAATTAAAAGTAACAATGTTTTTAATAAAAAATCTCATTTCTTTAACAATTAACATTTTGAGTTATCTTACTACTAAAAATTTTTACCTTTTAAACAACCTTCCTAACTGAACTTCACGAGGTATTACATTTTTTTAAAAATCTACACAGATTCACAGTGACGGTTGAATACGGTTTATAACCAAATTATCTCAATAGGCCTACTTTTAACGACCAAGCAAAAAATACTACGTCTACATACAATTAAAAATCTGGTGTGAAACACTCACACAACTTTCTCTTGCCAGTGCAAATAATTAACAATAAACCTAACATTAGTAATAAAACATAAGAAATAAACAAAAAACTAACCTCAACAAACATAACCTAATTTTAATCATGAGTGAAAGACGCAAAATGAAAATCAACCTCAGTTTGGCTTAGAAATACGGAAAATCACTCTTTCTCTCTAAACTAGGCTCTGTAGAGAAAAATGCTTTAAATAAAAGTTGTAGATCTTTTAATTTTCTATAAATTTAATTATATACACTTTTGTCGTAAAATGCATACTAAGGCCGAAATGTTTAAAAAATCGATTTTTCTCACGTTTTCGTGAGAAAAAAAACAGAAAATCGCAAATTACCGCTAAACTAAGCGTTATACAAAAAAATGTTTGAAATAAATGTTGTAGGTTTTTAAATTCTCTACAACTTTTATTATATAAGTTTTTGCGCTAAAATTTATATTAAAGCCGTAATCTTAAAAAAACAACGTTTTTACGTGAAAACAGCCTCACCGAGAATTTCAGCAAACATGGCGCCTACCCTATCTTGTAGAGAATAAAAAATTGAGTAAAATAGGCGATTTTAAAAAAAATCGTAGGACCAGTTTTTGAGAAAATCGCAAAAAACTGAAAAATTATACGAATAAACTACTACTTCCGGTTGACCGATTTTGATGAAAATGTTCGTGTCGCGTCCGGTAGTGGTATGTAACTTAAGTTTCAAGTTTCAAGTTCGTACGACGTTCCGTTCTTGAGATATTCTGTTCACACACAGACACACACACACACACACACACACACACAGACACACACACACACACACAGACCAATCGCTAAAAACATGTTTTTTGGGTTCAGGGGGTCTGAAAACGTATAGATCCGGTGAAAACTCGATTTCGAAAAATCGACATGAAAACAATACTTTCCTTCCTATATATTCATATAGGCAAGAGAAAGTAAAAAGAAAAGAATGTTCAGTTCTGTGAGTTAATTAGAAAAATAATTCTGGAAAGTTTTTATTTAATTTATCAAGTATTATTAATTACAATTGATTAGAATTATTATCACCATTATTATTACTGCTATTCTTGTTATTATAGTTTATTTATTTATTATTTTACAAAAATTCATTATAATACAAAGTTACTTCTCTTAGTAATTACAACTTACAAAAATCTGGTGTGAAATACTCACACGGCTTTCTCTTACCAATGTAAGTAATGAAAAACATAACCTAGATTTAATTATGAGTAAATAATATACAATTGAAAACATAAACTAATTTTAATCGTGAATAAACGCCGCAAAATAAAAATCAACCCCTAAAACTTAATTCGTAAAATCACTAATTGACGCTAAACTAACCTCTGTAAAAAACCTTTTTGAAATGAAAGTTTTAGATTTGTTAATTTTCTATGATTGATTAGAGTTATATACACTTCTGTCGTAAAATGCGTGCAGAGGGCGCAATCTTAATTCTTTTTAAATTTTACTGAATGATAAGGCCTTCAATAACTTTCCTTGTGCATACGTTAGGTACGAGATAACATAAGTATGGGAAAAATGCCAGATCTGATCGGGAATCAAACCCCTGATATAGAAACCAGTTGCACTTAGCTACTACTACGCCAATGGGCAAGCTGGGGAATAATATTTGTTATATATAAATAAATAAATAAACAGAACGAAATTCCAAGAAAAATAATCAGAAATTTATATACTTCGAATTTCGTAAAACTTTATGAAAAAAGTTAAGAACCTTTTCAATTTTTCGTATTAGTCTGACTACGTTGCACATCTATTACATCACAGGTAAGAAGACGAAAATAATAGAACTGACCGCGAATTGGACTACAATTTTAGGCAAAGACATTAATTTGTTTTCTTGTAAAATTTACGCACAAAAAAAATTTAATAACAAAATCTACCAACAATAAAGAATTATTTTGAAAGTTTACTAGTTATTTTTGTGGAGGAAATGATTCTGAATAAAATTGTATATTTATGTAAATAAAATTTGTTTTCTATCAATAAATAAATAAAAATTAAACCAATGACACAGGAAAATCATTAATTATTATGTGAAAATTTCACTTTTAATATTTTTTTTTAGTTTTTTAAAAGTCGCATCAACAGCTTGGTTATTAGCGACTACGGTAAGTATGTAACTGTGATGGTGGGTTTTAACATATTATAATTTCCAGACCCTAGACGGGAATCGAACTAGGGACCTCCTAGTAGTAGGCTAGTGCACTTACTACCACTACAATACGGAGGCGGCCACTTTAAACTTCGGTCTTGTTTAAGTTATCAGCCGAAAAGTTGGTTTGAACCCCTAGAGGCTTTACTAAGTAAAACGAAGAGAGGTGGTTCACCAATGCCTTCCTCATTGAATGGAAACGTACGCTTATTAGCATTCCAGCCTCCGAAAAGCATCTACTTTCCAACCTCCAAATGACTCCTGTACTTCATTCACCCCAAAGTCTGGCTGTATAATGAAATTCATTACTCTCAGAGGAGATAACTGTGACTATACTTTATCTAATGGAACTGTGCAGCACGTCAAAACTAAATGTATTAAAATTTTGATTGAACTTGTGATTGAATCCATTCGAGTTACAAAAAATGTTCTTTGCTTATCAGATGAAACTTGCTATTTACTAATTGAAACATATACTGAATACAAAATACGACAGTACCAGTAGAAATAATTCATACAGTAGGCCTATTATAAAACATCCGATCTGTCGCCGGTCGTTTTGACTGAAGGCGTTGGTAGAATGAAACATGATTACGCATCCTTTTTACTGACTTTCAACCCGTAGTCTGTTTATATCTGCTGCATGGTTCTGTGGGATATACTATAGTGTATTTTACACCTCAATCTCTTCTGTTCCTAAAAGCTTCAGTTATATAATTAGCTGACCATGTGATAAGAAAAAGAACCATTTTTGTAGCGCTGGAACTAGCAGAGATAAAGTACAAATAATTTAACACTCCACCTATGGGTAGAATTGAACTATAATAATGTTATCTGTTTGGTTTAAATTTAACAGATTAAATACTTCTCGACATACACAGACGGTTACCCTTCTACAGAAAAATTATTTTGGCTTCAAGCGATATGAACAGTGAAGATCGTTGGAAATACGGTTACAGAAATGATTACAACATCCAAATACTTCTTTGCTGAACATTATAGATGGAACTCGAGAAAGTAAAAAAGGAATTCACAAAGAAAGGCAAGTGAAAAAAAATGTAAGAACTGAAATGTGTAATGAAGCACGTATCTGATGGCCGGCAATACGTTGAGTTCAGCAATAAACAATAGAAGATGAAGCGAAAGAGTGAACAAATTTATAGAAGAGAGAAAAGGAGAGAAATAGAGTGTTCTGTATCTAATGGCGACACGTCTCACAAATATTATAATAAGAATTCCCTAACGTCATTAAGAACCGGAGTTCAATTAAAACACGTCTGCGCGAGCCGAGAAAGTACGACGGGGGATGGCAGGGGGAAGACTAGAGAGGACCGAGGACAGGCGAGAATATGTGTCGGGAGAGAAAGAGTATCGCACGAGCTCGATCGTAAGAATGTTTGTCCAATTCACCATCGACTCTCCTAAATTAAACTGAGATAAAACAAATTAAGCGACGAATGTAGAAAATTTAGCCCATGAGCCTTATTCGATGAAAGTAAGAGAATACATTGTGTTGCACGGGGTAAAAACAATGAATGGATGGCAAACCGAACTAACATTATCATTGATCAAAACGACAAAACTCATTGGCGTTTCAACAATTTTACAAAAATTAACAGTAACGGGTTTCGGTCTCTACGAATATGATATGATATATATGGTTATGGATATGATATGATATGGATTGAAATATATACTTAAATTAATCTAAAAAATATCTAGTGTGAAATTCATATAAATTTCTCTTGCCAACGCAAAAATGAACAATGTAACCTAAAATTAGAAACAAAACATTATAAATAAACAAAAAAACACCTCAAAAAACATAACCTTATTTTAATCATGAGTGAATGTTGCAAAATGAAAACCAACCTAAGTTTGGCTTGCATACTTCAAACATTTTTTAGGTCGCATCAACATCTACAGTACATACTTTGTGTTTTTCTCTATAATGGTACTTGGAAAGTTATCGGTAAATTGCAGTATTATCCGGATCGCCTCAGCCCAGAAATATCGGATATCCAACTCTTTTATGCGTAGAACAGCTGACGACTAAACGTCGCTAACCGTTCGGCCGCGTAGGTACTGTCAAATATTTTTATTCATATTTTACTTAAATTAAGTGTTTAGACTAATATTCTTTATTACGGTAATTGGCTGAGCACGTACGATAATAGAGTACAGTACTACTATACAGATACTGCGGCTTATAAGCTCATTTGGATACAACAAACACCCGGATATAACGAACGAATAATGGCGGTCCTTGAATTTCACCATAACCGAATTTTACTGTCTATAATATCTTCGACAATTTCACTTGACTGTTAGGACCCACATGTTTCTGACGCGAGCCTTGAGCTCGAAGAGGCATTTGACAAGAGGGCGAGTATTGATCACACTCCCCAGGTCGGCGGACTTGGCTCCGACTCGCCCTCGAATAATTTTATTTCTATAACTAGTTCTTATATTTAAATTCAAGGTGACTGTCGCCGCCACAACGTTCATTAAGAGTTCTTAGGAACGGCCTCCAGGTCTATGCCTTCCGGCGACCAATTGGAGGGGAGGTGGTGGGAGAAATGCCAGAAAACCATTACCATTACTGTCTATAAAGTTTTTTATCTTGAGTGAATGAGCCCAATTTTTATCAATCAAATTTCACTCTTATCAAACTCAACTTTTATCTTGAGTGAAATCCCATAGGTGATGCTAACTAAACTAATTTGTGTAGATAGAATTCTTGTTGATTTTTTAAATTACCAAAACCAAATACATATACTTTTGTCATGTCGTTTAAATTGTTTACACGGAAAGGAAGTGAATTAAAACATTTTGTGTACCAATTAGCTGTGGTAACGCAGATAAAGCCAAGTGTTGCCAAGTGTTGAAGTAGCCTATTAGGTGTCTATTTCGAGTGTTAAAGTGATGGTTTCTGCGTTGTACATAAAATGAGTTTTTATGCCCCCTAATTAGAATTTATTGGATTTACCTCACATCCACAACTAGAAATTCAGCGAAAAGCTGTTCAGACGAATGATATCGGAGGTTTGTTATTTATTAGCTGTAGTCAGGCTGGTAAAGAGCCTGTTCCTCCAATTATGGAAGTTCGGATTTGTGGATTTAGTATGTATAAAGGTATGTAATAAAGGCAAGAAGATGGATTGTCTCCCATACTCTTTAACTGTGTCCTGCACAAAGTAATAACTGAGTGGAGGAAAAAATGCAAAGAATACAACACGAGGAATAAGATAAAAAAAACCGTCTATGGAGGGAAAAGTTTGGCCACTAGATTCGCGATCGATGTACTGGCTTTTGCAGATGACTTGGCTTTGGTTGCAGAAACCAGAGATCAAGCGATTTTTCAGATAGACACGCTTAAAAGGGTAGCGGGGGGAACGGGTCTGAATATCTCTTTTGAAAAGTCCGTTTTCATGTCTAAAGATAAAGACAGCCCAAGGTCACTTAAAACTGATTTTGGCAGATTGAGCAGAGTTGACCATTTTAATTATCTGGGCGAAATCATCCAACAAAATGGATCGGATGCCCTGGCATTACGGAGAAGAATTGGAAAATTAGAGATGGCGTATGTACAGATGAAAGGATTTTACAACAAGAAGTGTATCTCCCGCAACACCAAGTTAAGACACTTAAACACGGTGGTCCTCCCACAGGTTTTGTACGCGGCTGAGACTCTGACATGTTACAGAAAGGGAGAACTTGCAAAGCTGGACAAGGTACACAGAAGATTTGCCCAGACAATATTGGGAACAGTCTATGACCCGGACACTAACGTACATAAAAAAAGATCAAACGAAGTAATAATGAATTTTCTGGGGGAATCCTTGGCAACAAAGTGTCGGAAAAGACGACTGCAATATTACGGACATCTAATGAGGTTTGGGGATATAGAAAATGAGACCTACAAGTTGATCAGAAGCCAGGAAGGACTTAAAACCAGAGACAGATGGTTGAAGGAAGTGGAGGAAGACCTCATAACGTTGGACATCTCGGGCAACGACATTATGAACAGAGACATTTTTAGGCACAAGATTAAGACTTTCGGGAATTTCCATTCTGCTGAGTCCAAGACTAGAATCTGGACAGAGGAGTAGAGACAGGTGGTGAGTAGGAGGATGAGGGAGTACCACGCAAGGAGGCGACAGCTCCCAAAACAGCTAAAGGGAAAATGAATTTAATTACATAACTAGTGCGCTCTTAAAACGGCTATACAATTAAAAAAAAAAAAAAAAGGTTCTAAGCAGAAAACTGGAAAGCTAAAGGATTATAATTGTTGTTTAGGTCATCAGCGAAAAGGCTGGTTTGGACCTCTAGAGGCTTTACTAAGTAAAAAGAAGAGTCAGGTGGTTTAAAATTGCCTTCCTCACTGAGTGGAAAAGTATGCCCTCTGATAGGCCCTCTGAAAAGCATCTACTTTCCACCCTAGAAATGATACCTTCACTTTATTCACAACAGGATCTGGCTGTATAATGAAATTCATTATTTCAGAGGAGATAACTCTTGACTACACTCGGTTCATCGTAAGAAAGATATATTGAGTAAACAAACAGTGGTTACCGAATCAGCTGCTACAGCGGTGATTCAGAAAAAATGCGACACTTTTAATGAAAACATCACAGCGATAAGTGATACACGTTTTTAACTATATACAGAATTGTACATCAGATGTTTTAATAGGCGTTTGTAATTTTCCAGTTCTTATCTTCCCAACTAATTTATAATTACTGTAATATAAATTACTTTTGCTACGACAAGTGTTGGATTTGTTTCTAACAGCTTAATAAACACATTTAATACGATTGCCTTATCCACTTCTTAAATACTTTCATTTTCGGTGCTTGGTAACAGAAGATTCTAATACGTCAGCCATTACAATTCTACAAAAAAATGTTACGTAAGACTTTAAGTAAAATAAAAGCACACACGCATTTGCACTCCACAAAAATTAACAGTAGATTACTACGTACGGAACAAACTAAGGTTACATAAGGAACAAATTAATATAAACGGATGTGATCGTGTTGTTATTACGGAAGACAAAAAAAATTTGGTGTGAAACACTCAAACAACTTTCTCTTGCCAATGCAAATAATTAACAATATAACCTAACATTAGTAATAAAACATTAGAAATAAACGAAAAAACTAACCCCAATAAACATAACCTAATTTTAAACATGAGTAAAAAACGCAAAATGAAAATTAACTTCAGTTTGGCTTAAAAATACGGAAAATCATTCTTTCACACTAACCTAGGTTGTGTAGAGAAAAATGCTCTAAATAAAAGTTGTAGATCTTTTCATTTTCTATAAATTTGATTATTACAATTTTGTCGTAAAATGGATACTAGGGCCGAACTCTTTAAAAAATCGATTTTTCACACGTTTCCGTGAGAAAAAAAACAGAAAACCGCTAAACTAAGCGTTATACAAAACAATGTTTGACATAATAGTCGTAGGATTTTAAATTGTCTACAACTTTCATTACTTACATTTTTGCGCTAAAATGCATATTAAAGCCGCAATCTTAAAACAACACTTTTTTTACGTGAAAATAGCCGCTCTAAGTATTTCAGCAGACATGACGCCTACCCTATCCTGTAAAGCATAAAAAATTTAGTAAACCAGGCGATTTTTAAAAAAAAATCGTAGGAACCGTTTTTGAGAAAATCGCAAAAAAGTGAAAAATTACATAAATAAAGTACTACTTCCGGTTGACCGATTTTGATGAAAATGTTCGTGTTGGGTCCTGTAGTGGTGCCTAACTTTAGTTTCAAGTTCGTACGATGGTCCGTTTTTTGAGACATTCTGTTCACACACACGCACACACAGACCAATCGCTAAAAACATGTTTTTTGGGTTCAGGGTCTAAAAATGCGTAGATCCGGTGGAAACTCGACTTCGAAAAATCGACCTGAAAACAATTCTTTCCTTCCTATATATTCATATTGGCAAGCAAAAGTAAAAATGAGTCGTTACCCACTATTCGCACGCATCTGATTCAAAACCTTTCGTTAGTTGGGGATGACCTGACTCGGTCATTAGTGTGTCGTATCTACACGCACAACTACAGATGCAGTGGCTTTACTCGACATATCTTTCTTACGATGAATAGAGTATAGTGTTTTTTACACATCTACTTCTTCTGAACTTAAATGCTTCAGTCATCTATCTGGCTGACTTAGTTTTAAGAAATAGAACTATCTTTTGTTGTCCTGGATTTAGCAGATTGAGTGTAAATAATTTAACACTCTACCTGCCTGTTATGGACACAGGATTATAATAGTGTCAATATTTACGCTTATAAGTTCTTGATATGTCCAAAGTCTCCCTTTGGGAGTATTTTGAATATACTTCACAAGAAACCTCACAACCCCTAATAGTTCGCAATAAGCGGGTACTAATGTTCAACTAATAAACCCGGGATTACAAAATTTCACACCACCGCTTAACTACCAAACATAGCGCGAGAGAAACTGAAATAAAATATGATGTAAAGAAAAAACTGTATACATTTAAAACGCTCTGGAAAACACAAATTTGTAAAATGGAATTTGAGGAAAAAACCGGACCATTTAAAATATCAGACATTGTGAAATAAAAAAGAGAAAGATGAGAAGAAAATGGGTGAAAATGTTAAAACAATTCCAGGTTGTACAGAAAAATTATTCATTGCTGTTTATGTAACAACCTTGTAAACGGAATACAACACTAAGGTTGTTTTGTACAAAAATTATATTTTTTTTTATTAAAAATGTATTCATCCGTACATGATGTAAATGTTTTGGTGGGCGGCGTAACTGAGCCTACAGACACACAGATAGGCTTCCAACGAGCCAAATGTCCGCCAAGTATCGGCACATACAACGCAATGAAAATAATGTAATACATTCATTTTCGTAACAAGTCCGGTCTTTTTTTAGGTACACGATAACATAAAGTTTAACGTAATTAGATTTTTAAAAAATACTCGGTGAAATTACGGCTAGAAAACATTTTATTTTAGAAAAACATACATTTAAAAAAATAAACAAATTACGCAGAATTCAGGGTTCAAAAATTCAAATCAATTCTGTACCCTTTTAGGAAAAGGCTGTTAACTCCAAATTCGGCAAAATTAAGTTAACAATTCATTTAAAATCATCAAGAAATATTCTATGTAATGGTGAACTTCTACTTGCCTTACTTGCATTTTTAGAGGTTGTAATAACCATAACACCGATTTTGTAGATGGTGTGAACAATTTTAAATCACTCTTCATTTTAAATATGTTCAATTTGAGTGTGTATTCGTATTCATGATAAAATGTCTGTTAATTTTTTCATAAAGAATAAAAATTGCAGTAAATGAGGCGATTTTAATGAAAATCGTACGGCCAGTTTTTGAAAAGATTGTAAAAAGTGTGAAATCGCAAGAAGAAAAAGCTACTTCTGGTTGAAATATTTTGATGAAAATGTTTGTGTCAGGTCTCCTTGTAGTACCTGACTAAACTCTAAGTTTTAACTTCAACCCCTAAGTTATTAGGGGGCTGTGCTCTCGTGGTAAATTTTTAGTTTTAAGTTCGCGGCCTTGATGTGCATTTTAGATGAAACATGTACAAAAGTTATAGAAAATTAAGTAACCCATAACATTTATTTCAAAAACTGTTTTTTACAGAAGTTAATTTAGCTTAAATAAGTGATTTTCCATATTTAGCTCATTGAAATCGGTAAAAATTGGGGTTTTTAATATTACGGCTTATTGTATATTTTAGGGCAAAATTGTTTTAATAACATACACTCATCAAAGTTTAAGTATTCAAAGTGTACTGTAAAGTTAAAGCATTAGTGCTTCGAGCTAACGATCACAAGCACATTACTGTATTTGCTTCATTAGTCATTGCTGGGCAACATCATGGCGTACTTGGAGCAACAACTCGACACATCAGCTGAACGATCTGGGTGTTTTGCAGATTAAACTGCTAATGCAGATAGATAAAAATAAGGTGATGAAAAAACAGAATGACCGGGAATCGAACCCGGGAATACCCGATTGTTCTGCCAAAACTTTATACGAAAAAGCAAAGAAAGATAAATGATTTCTAATAAACAAGAGTTCAACACTTATAAACATTTCAGTATGTGTTTTTATCCGAAGAAGTGTAAATACATGATAAAATTTTTCATTACATAATGTTTTAATTGCTCTATTGTTTCCGGTTCATCCAGATTTTCGATTTTCCGTATCGCTTTTAGTCCAAATTAGTCCGGATAAACGAGTTAGTACTGTATTACGGTAGTTTATAAGTTTATTATATGTCCTTTAATCCCTTAGGGAGTCTCCTGGATACTGTCAAAAAAAAGAGTCTGTTGTTTAGATCATCGGCCGAAAGGCTGGTTTGAACCTGAGGTTTTCTAAATAAAACGAGAAGTGAGGTGGTTTACCATTGCCTTCATCACTGAGTGGAAAAGTACGTTTATCAGCATGCCGGGCCCTCTGAAAAGCATATATTTTCCACTCTGCAAATGACACCTTCACTTCACTCACCACAGGTTCTGGCTGTATAATGAAATTCATTACTGTCAGAGGAGATAACTCTGATTAGTGTCTTTTACACATCTACCGCTTCTGTTCTTAAATGAAATGATGCAGTCATTTAATTGGCTGACCATGTGATAAGAAACAGAACTATTTATTTTAGTCCTGCAATGAACAGGTTGAGTGTAAATAATTTGACATTCCATCTGTCTGTTATGGGCATTAAAAAACGTTTATAGACTAATTATTAGATTCGATAAAATTCGCACATGTTTACGCGTTTGTGAATGAGTTCACATTAGGAGTGAATGAGAAGGATGTAAAATACCATAAAGTTCATTGGGTCACATACAAGCTTTACAAAAGGGATACCGAAGTGTATGTTTTTGTGTGGCCATAAGAATATACCGTTTGTGTAATGGGGAGTAAATAATATGGAGCGACTAGCGTCCAGTTTATTGTGCTTTCATTATTATATTACAACAGAGTAAACTTTTAAATCGATGTCGCCAGAACGACATAAAATCCGATGAAGGAAATTTAACGAGGTAAAGGGGCAAAGGGGCTTGTAAGGGGCATTTGTTCTGCTGTCACGACGCGCGGACGAGTGTCGGGTCAACGCGGGGGTGGAGGCCGAGCAAAAAGCAAAAGAGAACTGATAGCGGCAGAAATAATAAAGCGATAACCAGACGCGGGTGGCGAGGGAAAAGAGGCACGAAGCATTGCAGCCGTACCACCGAAAGAATGCTCTAATGATGACGTTTGTAATTCATATCTCCGCCGCAGAGGGAGGGATACCGGTGGCCAACGTTATTACCGACTACAGTATTCCCTATCTATTTTGCATATCAATAAAAATAACCCCCGTACAAAACAATGGGAATATTGTCCATTCTTCTTATGGGCGACTGGCCTTATTGTTTTTGAAATATAACGACATTCAAAACACCACCCGGCTTGCGGTCCCCGCTCGCCGATCCTACAATATAAGTCATATCCATTGTAGCGGCCGGGAAAAAGTGTTCGGTCCGGGAAAGAGGCAAATTTAAACAATGGAAAACCTGTACCGGCCGCCCGTCCGATAACTATATTTTACGGATCATTTAAAGATTTCGTATAAAGAAAGGAGCTTTAAAATGCTCAGTGGCTTCTAATGTAAACCTTGTCCCATCACTAAAGTCGGGTTCCGGTTGAACAAACTCTCCAGCGACCGCGATCAACTGGTACAGTTAGATATACAGTATCTTACCGCTGTTATAAACGACGGGGCTATTTTAAATCGTCTAAATTCAACCTCTCCCGATTTCCCGAAACTTACTTTATCATCCCATTCACATTCATCTATTGTTAAAACCAACTCGCTACATATAATCTTTTCTCTAGAACCGAATATCAATGAAAATTTTATGTAGCCCGTACATACGAACATTTCATTTAAACAGTGGAACTTCAACAAATAATAATAACTTATTGCCATATCTTTTACAAAATTGAATTTACAAGTATATTTTCTACAAAACTTTATTCTATAATACAATAATAATAATTTAAATTGTAGGAGGTGTTGGTAATTCATTTTTATTTAACTTAAATATCTTATATAACAATTTTTGTGAATTAACTACACCATTAAAATTAGTAAAAAAACTGGTGTGAAATACTTACGCGACTTTTTTTGGCAATCTAAATAATGATAAAAAATAAACTATGTTTAATGATGAGTAAATAATGTAAACATAACCTAAATTTACTCATGAGTGAATGACGCTAAAGAAAATCAACCTCTGTTTGACTTAAAAATACGGCAAAAATCACTGGTTGACATTAAACTAAGCTTTACAAAAAAAAATGCTCAAAATAAAAATTTAGGTTTTATAATTCTCCATACTTAAGTTACATACTTTCGCTGTAAAATGCATAAGGCTGAAATCTTAAAAATACCAATTCTTACTAGGAGAGCACAGACGCACGAATTTCAGTAGACATGCCACTTACTCTATCTTGTAGAGCGTAAGAATGTAATACGAGGCGAATTAAAAATATGGAAGAAGCAGTTTTTGAAAAAATTGCAAAAAAGTAAATTTTTGTACAAATAAATGACTTCCGGTTGACCGATGTTGATGAAAATATTCGAGTCAGGTCCCCTTGTGGTACCTAACTTAAGATGCAAGTTTCAATCGCATGATACTTCGTTCTTGAGATATTTTGTTCACACACACACAGACCATTCGAGCAGAACAGACCTAAAATTAGTAGAACTTAAAACTTGAGGGTATCCTCACTGACTACAAACTACACTTGAGTGCACTGACTACAGACTTCACCTTACACGTTCACTGATTTGAAGAAACTGCTGATCTTCTGTTGTCTTCATTTAGAGTTGATTTCTTGAACAATCAGCTGACGGAGATACCTTAAATGTTCATAATATCCAGATATGTTATCATTGTTACTGTCAGCAAAATATTTCATGACGAAATCCAAGTGGTCTTTAATTCTACTACATTTCGGCATGTCCACCTACCTCTCTTCACCATCGTACACCTAAGCGCGCAGTGAAGAACACTCTAAATAATGAGCACGTCAGAAAACTGAATACTTTACAGCATTCCAAACAATGTTGTTTATGTAATAAGCTGAAAGGCTGGTTTGAACCTCTAAAAGTTTACTAAGTAAAACGAGGAGTGAATTGGTTAGCTATGCCTTCCTTACTGAGTGGAAAAGTACGCTTATCAGCACGCCAGCTCTCTGATAAGCATCTACTTTTCACCCTGCAAATTACATTATCACTTCACTAACCACAGGGTCTGGCTGTATAATGAAATTGCTTTCAGAGATGATAAGTCTAATTAGTGTATTTTACACCTCGACCTCTTCTGTTCTTAAATGATTCAGTCATTTAATCATGTAATAAGAAATAGAACTATTATTTGTAGCCCTGGAACTAACAGATTGAGTGCAAATAATTTAACACTCCCCCTATCTGTTATGGGCAATTCGTAACATAGCAGTACGTAATTTTTATAACCTGTTGTTAAATGGCTGTCCGGATTAAGCGAATTCCAAATTAACGGGGTCCGGATTAATGAGGAACTACTGTATTTCATCAATTTCTACTGGACCTTCAACGGAATCCGGCAAGATTCCGTAAACTATTTCTTCGCCTATAAACTAAAAACATTCATCCCTCAATTTCTTCCCTGGCGGGCTCTTGTTACCGTACAGTAATTGAATGACTATTCTACGTACATTTTGTATTGTATTCTCACTTAATTATAAACAATTGACCAAAATCACTTCGATAATCCGTGCGTGATATCAAATTTAGACATTTTTGTATCAAAATCTTTTGTTATTATGGACATTTTTGGGATAATTACGAACACTACTAAATCCGATCAGGTCCTAGTCCCAATTAGTTCGGATCAGCGGCGTTGTGTATTAGGAACAGCCAGTGATGATGCGTATAATTAATTGGTTAACAGTTGAATAATATTGATATTGAACATTGCTGATAGCTGAATTCCGTAACTCCAAATAAGTTTTAGGACGGGTTCGTATATTGTTAATTTATTTTCGAGAGATAACTGTCGTCATGTAACTTACCGTTGCGTTTAAAAATAATGAGTAGATCAATAGTGTTAAAATACCAACCTGAAACAGAATAATTTAAATTAATTTAAATTTATAAAATTGATAAAAATTACAAACAAAAACTTACCAAATAGTGGCTAAATGGCATGTCCTAGGGCAGTAGTTCTTGTAGTTCTAGTAGAACTTTCAGGCATTGTGCCCCCCTTTGAACACTGATGAGAGGTCACGCCCCCCTCCCAAACCACTATAAGTGGTGAAAACAAGTAGTAGCCTACAATCAGAATATGAAATAGAACCCTGATCCGAGTGTTGCCAGAGTAGCACAAAAACCGTGTTATTGCAATAATCGAGTGCAAGATTCTGCTAGAGTACAATGTACGTACAACAATTACGATAATTTTGAAAATATACATACGACTGCAAAATATTTTTTATTTATTTTCTATTTTTAAATGCACTCACGCCTTTCTTAAAATTCTTCTATGCCCCCCGGCGGGTGCGCCCCCCAAGTTAAGAACCACTGTCCTAGGGTATGTATTCTCGTCTATCTATTACTACCCCCCGCGCTCGTTGCGCGTCACGGCAAAATATAGGCTACTTAAAGAGTTGAACTTCGCACGAAACTTAACACTTTAATGCTAAATCACGATTATACAAATAAAACAACTTAGTACTGGAAAAAGGAATTTTGTTTACTTTAGTATGAATCACCAAAGATGGGGAGAAATGCGACCTGAGAATAACTGAATGTGTTATAAGAAAAAATAGGTAAAAACTATTTCTTAAAAAAATGCTACAATATCTTTGGTTTTGAATACTTGGAAAATGTTTTTTACCGAGTGCTAAGAGGGTAAGTTATAAACTACTTTCTATGCAGAAATCGGATATTACATTGTTGTTGTTTTTTTTTGTTGTATATTTTCCTCTTGCATAGTTGTCAAAAATTTTGTAAAAAGGAAAGAGAAAAAAGGAAAGGTAGTATAAGTTATAAATTTGTGATAGGTAAAATGAAGTTATCTTTTATTTTATTTGTATAGTGTAAGGTTGTTATGGAAGAAGTTCTTTCATCTATCAGAATAATAAAGTAAATATTACATAAACAGTCGGACGTTAAACCAAAAAATACATATACATATATATTTATTACATAATAATTTACTCTTTCCTTTTTCAAAATTTTTGACAACTATTCAAGAGGAAAATATACAACAAAAAAACAACAATAATGTAATATCCGATTTCTGCATAGAAAGTTATGTAAATCTTCCAAAAATTAAAGAGATGTACCATTCTTAAAAAAAATAGATTTTACCTTTCTCGTAAATTCAGTTATTCTAAGGCTGTATTTTTACCTTCCACCGGCGATTCATACAGGTCAACAAAATTCTAAAATATGAAATAATCATTTACTCTTTCTTGTTTTACCATTTTTGACTTTTTTTAAAATTATTTAAGGAAAAAAACAATGTCATACCGGATTTCTGCATAGAAAGTTGTGTAAATCTTTCAAAAATTAAAGAGATGCACCATTTTTTACGAAATAGATTTTACCTCTCTCGTAAACTAAGTTATTTTCATGTTGTATTTTTACCTTCCACCGATAATTCTTACAGGACAACAAAATTAAGCATTTCGCTTGAAATGCGCCCGGTAAGAGTTTTCGCAGCCGGCGCAAGCGAACTGCTTATTTAGCGCTAACAACTTTGATCGAATTTCACATTTATCTTTATTCTTTTAATTATTGATCAAAACATGTTTCCAATGCTTTAGTATAACATTGTTTCACTTTAAACGACATTTAGTCTTCATTTCAGTATTAAAAACAAACTGCAAACATTTATTTTCAATAATTTTAATGCCGCAGGACCCGATTTAGTATGTTTTTTTATATCGTATCTCGGAAAATGTCCTCCTCCTCCGATTGACGTTAGGCGGCAGCACCGTATACATGTTACATGTTACGGTTCGGCTGCCCTGTCTTATATGCTATAATTTTGCTGTGAGTTGGCATGCTCGGCTAGCTCAGTCGGTAGAGCATTAGACTCTTAATCTCAGGGTCGTGGGTTCGAGCCCCACGTTGGGCGGTTAATTTTTTTCTTCATAAAATCAATTTTATACAAACAATTTATTTACAAAAAATGTAAAACTATAATAAATTATTATTATTTTTATTATTATTATTATTATTATTATTATAAATAATAAATTATTTTTTAACGTCATACTTATCATCTCGCGTATTGTTATGATAGAACATAATTATCCTCGCAAAATTACAATAAAATTGTAAACTGACCGGTAAGAGTTTTGCAGAAACGGTCGCATCAATAGTCAATTTATTTTTAGAAATTATATAATATATTCAACAAAACGTTATGATATCCTCTCAAAATTACAATAAAATTGTAAACTGACCGGTAAGAGTTTTGCAGAAACTGCGTTGTACTAACAATTCAAAGGTGTAACAAAAGGTTAAGGATATCTGGAGTAGGTAAGAGTTTGAAAATATGGCACAAACATCACAAAAACGTATAAATTAAAAATCTATATATAAACTTAATTATATATAGATTTTTAATTTATACGTTTTTGTGATGTTTGTGCCATATTTTCAAACTCTTACCTACTCCAGATATCCTTAACCTTTTGTTACACCTTTGAATTGTTAGTACAACGCAGTTTCTGCAAAACTCTTACCGGTCAGTTTACAATTTTATTGTAATTTTGAGAGGATTCCTTTTTCTCGGATTAATTGACGTCGCTGTTTAGGTCATCAGCCGAAAGGCAGGTAAAAATTATAAGCAACTTAGTACTGGAAAAAGGAATTTTGTTTACTTCAGTATGAATCACCAAAGATCTATTTTAAAATTTATTCTAATCACTAAGTATAACGAGGAGTGAGGTGGTATTGTTTTCCTCACTTAGTGGAAAAGTATGCTTATCAGCATGCCGGGCCCTCTGAAAAACATCTACTCTCCACCCTGCAAATGACACCTTCAGTTCAATCACCACAGGTTCTGGCTGTACAATGATGAAATTCATTACTCTCAGAGGAGATAACTCTGACTATAGCCTACTGTTTTTCAAAGCTGATTAGCTCTGAACGTAGGCATTGCACCCTACCCACTTCATAGCTAGCTAATGATTATCCAGCAAAGTTGCAAATACTTGCTCTGGTAGCTCTGTTATACATTTTATCAGCCATTTATTTGGTCTTTCAAAAACAATATAACCTATGAAAATACAACCAACTGATTATATTATAAAGTATAGCACGTTAACGCGCTCTATAATCGATGTTTTCAGTACGAGATGCATGACACGAGTGAACTAATGTGGCTCTTATACGCATGCAGGCGTAATGTTTATCAGGCTGATACATTCGTACAATCTGACAACGCTGGAAAAAGTTCTGATTGGTATAAACGCGTGGAACAGCAGAGCTAATCAACCGCGAAAAACATTATAATATTTTTTAACGCTCTACCTCTTCTGTTCTTAAATACTTCAGTCATAAAATTTTCTGGCCATGTGATAAGAAACAAAACTATAAATTATTAATTTATACAGATGTTTTAACTATTAACTGATACAGTCATGATTTGGCTAACAATTTGAAAGGTTGTGTAGAAAGTTAAACGCTTGAAGTTTAGTTTGCCGTGAAGCGCAGCGAACGGAGGGTTGTCAGTTAATTATATAAATCAGGAATCTTGGATAAACGATCTGACTTTTTTGTTAAGAGCGATTTTACATAATTACTAGGCATATATTTATGAATATAATGAATTAGTTCTAGTTGCAAGGCTAGACTGAATTAAACGCCCATTAATAAACCCGTTATGTGGAGCATTTCAAACGGAACAAGAACGGTTGCGAAACGCAAATCAGCCCAGCGGATCGCCTAATATTCAGTAATCATTAGTCTGTGTTAACGAGTATGCGTTTGTTTGGATAGAGAAAATGTGGCAGTAGATTATGAGCGCGGAGGAATATGTATAACAGATAGCTTACGATACTCCAATTATTATTAATTGTTATTTATGTGGCACCGAAGCACATATACGATACACAAGTTAATATGCGTATGTATTAGCATTCGAATCTTGTTGGTAATAGGGAACAGTGCAGCTATGGGATCTCAATAAATGGGCAAAGGAGAAATAAGCAAACGAGAATTGTGCAAACGAGCTTAACTTCTAACATCGTTTACTTTGTTAAATACAGATACTGTATACTCACATTTAAGCCTACAACAAACCTTTTTCCATTCAGAATAAATTTTTTCTAAAACCCTCATAAAAAGATATTTTACTTTTATGTTATTATGTACTTAGATTTTGTCTCAGTATATTCCATCCAAGAAAAAATATTTTTCTTCCCAACCAGTAAGGTTTTCTTAACCATAAATATTGTAATATTATTGTTCTACCGTTCATCGGCCGAAAGGCTGGTTTGAACCTCTAAAGGCATTACTAAGTAAAACGAGGAGTGAAGTAGTTTACAATTGCCTTCCTCGTTGAAGGAAAAGTATTCTTTATCAGCATGCCAGGCCTTCTGAAAAGCATATACTTTCCACTCTGTGATTGACACCTTCAGTTCATTCATCACAGGGTCTGGTTGTATTTATACTAATGTTATAAAGACAAACCGTGTTTTTTTTGTGCAGGCTTATTTCCAAAACTACTCGACGGATTTTCAAGAAATTTTGACAGCATATTCGTATTTATTTTCACAGCAACATTTTATTTTGAAATTTTCAAAAATTATAACTCCTCAGGGCCCAAATAAAGATTTTCATAAATATGTATGTGCGTGTGTGTGTGTGTTGTGTGTACCAATGGTGAAGACAGTACATCGGCCAACGTATTAAGACTAGCGGGAGACGTACCATAAATTTGATTATAAACACTTATGTCATAAAATGCATACTAAGGCTGAAATTTTGAAAAAAATAATTTTTTTACACGTTTTTGTGAGAAAAAACAGAAAATCGCTAATTACCGCTAAACTAAGCGTTATACAAAAAAAAAGTATGAAATGAAAGTCGTAGGAATTTAAATTCTCTACAACTTTTATTACACACATTTTTGCGCAAAATACATTTTAAAGCCGCAATCGTAAAAAAAATTGTTTATTTACGATTGCGGCACCTACAAAGCTACAGATTGTTATTAAAAGAATTTTATACGAGAAAACAGCCTCCCCAAGAATTTCAGCAGACATTGCGCCTACCCTATCTTGTAGAGCATAAAAAATGTAGTAAATGAGGCGATTTAAAAAAAAATCTTAGGAGCCGTATTTTAGAAAATCGCAAAAAGTGAAAAATAACACGAAAAAACTACTACTTCCGGTTGACCGATTTTGATGAATATGTTTGTTCGGGTCCACTATTGGTATCTAACTTAAGTTTCAAGTTTCAAGTTCGTATGATGTTCCGTTCTTGAGATATTCTGTTTACATACACACAGACCAATCGCTAAAAACATGTTTTTTGGGTTAAGGTGGGTCTGAAAACGTGTAGATCCGGTGAAAACTCGATTTCGAAACAATATCATGAAACTTACATGAAAAGACATGGTGAAATCGACATGAAAACAATACTTTCCTTCCTATATATTCACATAAGCAAGAGAAAGTAATATATCGGGCATTATAAAATACTTCTGATCTTGTCGTGCCTATCCGGTTTAGATGTTAGCGATCACCATGGCTATTTTGAGCTTGTTAGTTGAAATCCAGAGCGATTCTGTGGAGCTCTTACCGGACCAGGTCCTCTAACTGGTGAGCCAGGAAATTCTTCTTCTACAAGTATTCCTCTTTCCCTATTTCTTCACCTGCAGAATGCGGTGTAGTAGATCACAAATGTTTTTTGATTTCTCCTAATACGCCCGAGGTATGCTTGCAACCGTCAGCATTTTTGACTAATTACAGACCCTGGTTCATTCTCAACAAAACTTCAAGATCAGTGACTTTCTCCGTCCACGAAATTCTCAATATTCTCATATACAACGAAAATAATGAAAAGCATACCGTAACCAAAGCATACTAAAATACTAAGAGGTAGTAACTATGAGGTTACTGGAAATAGGGAGAGAAGCAGTAAAAACAATGGTTGCACCAGTAATCCAATAATTTTGTAAGCTCGTCTACTGGTCCGTTGATTAGTTTTTATAGCTGTTGTATATAAATTTTAAGGATTTTAATTTTTTCTTTCTCTTGCCTACATGAATTATAGGAGAAAAGTATTGTTTTCATGTCGATTTTTCGAAATTGAGTTTTCACCGGAACTACACTTTTCAAACACCCTGAACCCAAAATCATGTTTTGAGCGATTGATCTGTGTGTGTGTGTGTGTGTGTGTGTGTGTGTGTGTGTGTGTGTGTGGGTGTGTGTGTGTGTGTGTGTGTGTACAGAATACCTCAAAAACGGAACATCGTACGAACTTGAAACTTAAGTTAGATACTACTACCGGACCCGACACGAACATTTTCATCAAAATCGGTCAACCGGAAGTAGTAGTTTATTCGTGTCATTTTTCACTTTTTGCGATTTTCTCAAAAACGGCTTCTACGATATTTTTTTTAAATCGCCTCATTTACTAAATTTTTTATGCTCTACAAGATAGGGTAAGCGCCATGTCTGCTGAAATTCTTGGGGAGAATGTTTTCTCGTAAAATTTTTTTTTTAAGATTACAGCTTAAATATGCATTTTAACACAAAAATGTACCGTATAATAAAAGTTGCAGAGAATTTGAAACCCTACAACTTTTGTTTTGAACATTTATATGTATAATAGTTAGTTTAGCGGTAATTAGAGATTTTCTAATTTTTTCTCACGAAAACGAGTAAAAAATTGATTTTTTTAAAAGATTTCAGCCTTAGCGCATTTTACGACAAAAGTGAATATAATTAAATTTATGGGAAATTAAAAGATCTACAACTTTTATTTAGAGCATTTTCCTGTACAGAGCCTAGTTTAGTGTGAAAGTGTGATTTTAATTTTGCGTCTTTCACTCATAATTAAAATTAGGTTATGTTTATTGAGGTTAGTTTGTTACTTTCTCTTGCCTATATGAATATATAGGAAGGAAAGTATTGTTTTCATGTCGATTTTTCGAAATCGAGTTTTCACCGGATCTATACGTTTTCAGACCCCCTGAACCCAAAAAACATGTTTTTAGCGATTGGTCTGTGTGTGTGTGTGTGTGAACAGAATATCTCAAGAACGGAACATCGTACGAACTTGAAACTTGAAACTTAAGTTACATACCACTACCGGACGCGACACGAACATTTTCATCAAAATCGGTCAACCGGAAGTAGTAGTTTATTCGTATAATTTTTCAGTTTTTTGCGATTTTCTCAAAAACTGGTCCTACGATTTTTTTTAAAATCGCCTATTTTACTCAATTTTTTATTCTCTACAAGATAGGGTAGGCGCCATGTTTGCTGAAATTCTCGGTGAGGCTGTTTTCACGTAAAAACGTTGTTTTTTTAAGATTACGGCTTTAATATAAATTTCAGCGCAAAAACTTATATAATAAAAGTTGTAGAGAATTTAAAAACCTACAACTTTTGTTTCAAACATTTTTTTGTATAACGCTTAGTTTAGCGGTAATTTGCGATTTTCTGTTTTTTTTCTCACGAAAACGTGAGAAAAATCGATTTTTTTAACATTTCGGTCTTAGTATGCATTTTACGACAAAAGTGTATATAATAAAAGTTATAGAAAATTAAAAGATCTACAACTTTTGTTTAGAGCATTTTTCTCTACAGAGCCTAGTTTAGCGTGAAAGCGTGATTTTCCGTATTTTTAAGCCAAATTGAGTTCGATTGTCATTTTGCGTCATTCACTCGTGATTAAAATAAGGTTATGTTTTTGAGGTTAGTTTTTGTTTATTTCTAATATTTTATTAATAATGTTAGGTTTATTATTAATCATTTGTATTGGCAAGAGAAAGTTGTGTGAGTGTTTCACACCAGATTTTTTTTTATTTCTAATGATTTATTACTAATGTTAGATTATATTGTTAATTATTTGTATTGGAAAGAGAAAGTTGTGTGAGTGTTTCACTTCAGATTTTTTAATAAAGTTCTTAGTAGTTAAATTAGAATTTAAGTAACTAACATACAGTTGTAATTACGAACTAACTAATACAGTAGGCCAACCATAGTAGTTGCCGAAGTAGAAAATCAACACAGAAGCACTAAATTGAAGGGGTCGGGAGACGACAGTACTAATCCACATCAACATAATTTTACGCAATGTCATTTTAAAAGTTTACTGGAAGATTTCAGTACATGATTTGTAGATACAAATCATGTTCTGGAATTTTTGGTTAAACATTTATTTTTACTTTCTCTTGCCTATATTAATATATAGAAAGGAAAGTATTGTTTTCATGTCGATTTTTCGAAATCGAGTTTTCACCGGATCTATACGTTTTCAGACCCCCTGAACCCAAAAAAACATGTTTTTAGCGATTGGTCTGTGTGTGTGTCTGTGTGTGTGTGTGTGTGTGTGAACAGAATATCTCAAGAACGGAACATCGTACGAACTTGAAACTTGAAACTTACGTTACATATCACTACCGGACCCGACAAGAACATTTTCATCAAAATCGGTCAACCGGAAGTAGTAGTTTATTCGTATAATTTTTCACTTTTTTGCGATTTTCTCGAAAACTAGTACTACGATTTTTTTTAAAATCGCCTGGTTTACTACATTTTTTATGCTCTACAATATAGGGTAGGCGCCATGTTTGCTGAAATTCTGCTTGAGGCTGTTTTTACGTAAAAACATTTTCTTTTTAAGATTGCGGCTTTAATATGCATTTTAGCGCAAAACGTTATATAATAAAAGTTGTAGAGAATGTAAAATTCTACAACTTTTATTTCAAACATTTTTTTTGTATAACGCTTAGTTTAGCGGTAATTAGCGATTTTCTGTTTTTTTCTCACGAAAACGTGAGAAAAATCGATTTTTTTAACATTTCGGTCTTAGTATGCATTTTACGACAAAAGTGTATATAATTAAATTTATAGAAAATTAAAAGATCTACAACTTTTGTTTAGAGCATTTTTCTCTACAGAGCCTAGTTTAGCGTGAAAGCGTGATTTTCCGTATTTTTAAGCCAAACTGAGTTCGATTGTCATTTTGCGCCATTCACTCATGATTAAAATAAGGTTATGTTTTTGAGGTTAGTTTTTGTTTATTTCTAATATTTTATTAATAATGTTAGGTTTATTATTAATTATTTGCATAGGCAAGAGAAAGTTGTGTGAGTGTTTCACACCAGATTTTTTCTGTTAATCTAAGTTCTTAAAATCATGAAAGTAGCATTCTGTTTTAAACGTGCTTAAAACATTTTATTTTTACAGAACATTTAAGGAAAATCATGCTGGAAATTTATTGGCTTAGCATTTTCTTCCGTGGACCCCTTCAATTGGTCTACCCTTTAACATTGGAAACCATAGTTGAGTAGATTAATTTTACCACCACGAGATTAATATATTTTCCGGCCGCATTGGCGCAGTTGGTAACGTGCTCGCCTCTCATCATGCGGTCTTGGGTTCGAATCCCATTCAGGCACGGCATATTTTCATACGTTACAAAAAAATCATTTCATTCTTCACCGTCTGCATTAGCAGTAATTGCAGAACAGTCGGACGTTAAACAAAAAAAAAGAGATTAATATAAATAGTTTTAGATTTTAAAGTTATAATTATAAAAATTAACTTAGTGCTGTAATGTGATGGGAACATAGATAAATACTTGAGCCGAAGGGGTAAAAAGAGACAACTTACCCTACAGGAATAAATATTACTCAAAAATGCGTCGGTTGTCAGTAGTTTAAAAGACGGGTAAAATACATAAAATTAAATGCCATTAACAATTTTGACAGAATAATGGACAGTAACAAAGATCGTAAAAATATTCATAAAGGTTCCAACCACAACGTAAGAGCAAATAAAATGGGTAAAACCAAACAAATGTTAAATTAGTCACGTTAAATTTTAATGCAGATTCTGAAAATGATATGGCTCAACCGATAGAGAGTACACCCGTCAATAAATACAGCGATTTAAAATTTTTTGGTCGAATTTTTTACTTTCCCTTGCCTATATGAATATATAGGAAGGAAAGTATTGTTTTCATGCCGATTTTCCCAAATTGAGTTTTCACCGGATCTACACGTTTTCAGACCCCCTGAACCCAAAAAACATGTTTTTAGCGATTAGTATGTGTGTGTGTGTGTGTGTGTGTGTGTGTGTGTGTGTGTGTGTGTGTGTGTGTTTGTGAACAGAATATCTCAAGAACGGAACATCGTACGAACTTGAAACTTAAGTTAGATACTACTACCGGACCCGACACGAACATTTTCATCGAAATCGGTCAACCAAAAGTAGTCATTTATTCGTGTAATTTTTCATGTTTTTGCGATTTTCTCAAAAACGACTCCTACGATTTTTTTAAAAAATTGCCTCATTTATTACATTTTTTTATGCTCTACAAGATAGGGTAGGCACCATGTTTGCTGGAATTCTTGGGAAGGATGTTTTCTCGTAAAAAATTTTTTTTTTAAGATTACGGCTTTAATATAGGTACATTTTTGCGCAAAAATATATAACATAATAAAAGTGTTAAAGAGTTTAAAATTCTACAACTTTAATTTCGACCATTTGTTTGTATAACGGTTAGTTAGCGGTAATTAGCGAGTTTGTTTTTTCTCACGAAAAAGTGTAAAACATCGATTTTTTCAAGATTTCAGCCTTATTTTACGACAAAAGTGAATGAAATCAAGTTTATGGGAAATTAAAAGATCTACAACTTTTATTTAGAGAATTTTTCTTTACAGAGCCTAGTTTAGCGTAAAAGAGTGATTTTCCCGCATTTTTAAGCCAAACTGAAGTTGATTTTCATTTTGCGTGTTTCACTCATGATTAAAATTTGGTTATGTTAATTGAGGTTAGGTTTTGTTTTTTTTCTAATGGTAGGTTATATAGTTATTTTTCATTGCCAAGATAAAGTCTTGTCAGTGTTTTACACTAGATTTTTATGGTAATAACATAGGTTCAATAGGAACATTTTAATTTTCTACGCATAAAAAGCGGTAGAACTAGAATCTCCGAAAGGGGTCAGCAAAAAGCTGAAGATTTATTGATTTGTCGGCAAGTTCGATTTTCACGGTGCCAATAACACAATAACGTACTAGTTTTACAATAAGACAAAATTTCGTACGGCGTACATTTGACTTGACGTAATACGCTAGCGCAACTTCAATATAATCTGCAAATTTTACACAATTAAACACGTTTTTAGTGTTTACTTCATTATTTGTATAATTTTTCTTTGAATTTTATAGAAAATATCTTACTAATTAGGAAGGAAATATATTAATTAAAAGTTTTCTAACATCTTTCACTATAAAATAAACAAAACATAGTTTCCAGGTCAAGAAATTATAAAATTCTAGTATGATTTCAAAAACGGATAACTTTAAAATCGTTAGCTACAATATTATATTATAAATTTTAGTCAATTAATTGCAGTAAAACCCCGATTATCCGAAACCCGCCTTAACCGAAATACTCGTTTTTTAATTAGGTGATTACTCGATTGTGTATGCACACGGTACTACATTTAAATACTTTTCATACGTGTACTTTTCTAGTTACAGTAGGGTGTCTTATGTACTTTTTGTTCAGCGTGAGTTGATTCTCCTTGAGCTGTGTAAAATTGTGTCCCGTTTCCGGTTGTGTTACAAACAGAATGTCTTTCACCCTACAACAACGGGTTTTCATTCTTGAACAATATTTTGCTCGCGAGTGTAAATGAATAATTTCACATTAAATTGTCGGTGTTCCTCTACCAGAAAAATGTCAATTTCTAGGCTAACAAACCAATTTCGAAAGACAGGTAGTGTTTGCGACAGAAAACGCAGTGGTCGACCAACTCTCTTGAACGATGACGTTTTAGAGAATTTGGTAACAAAATTGCTCAATTCTCCACAGAAAAGTTTACGGAAACAATTCTTGCAATATTCGAGTGTTCAGAAAGCTGCTAAAAAATTGAAATTGTACCAATATCACGCAAGATTGGTCCAAGAGCTTCAGCCTCCAGATTTAAACAAGCGATTGTTCTAGGGTAAAAGACATTCTGTTCGTAACACGACCGGAAACGGCACAAACTTTTACACAGCTCAAGGAGAATCAACTCACACTGCCGTATCTATACCGGTTGAGTAGGGTTACCAACGTCTTGTCACAAAACAAAATTTTCCTTTCTCAGAAAAAAATTACCAGACATTAATAATTAGGTAACAGGACTAAAAAATCACTCTGTATAATCTCTAAGATAACTGTTACTACCGATAGACTAAGAAGAGAAAATAAAAATTTTAAAGAAAACTTTTTGTTTCTTTTTACCCCATTCCGCTATTACATTTTGTATGGAAAAATATGAAAGGTCTAAGTAAGCCATCGAACAGTAAAAACTTAGATGCGATCAGTATAGCTGCAGTAGGATATCTCTAGTCTTCCAGTCGTTGTTTTCGCATCGAGTGTAAAGCATATATAGGCTTACAAACATATATTTTACGTACAACAGTGTATAAGGGTGACAACCAAGAAAAGCGTCAATAACAGAGCACGGCGCATATGAAACGAAAATTGGTTCTCGTACACATTTCACTCCACATATGAAAAAACATTTCTCATCCTTTCGTCGCTGTTCATAATGGATTCATATTTTATTCCGCCCGTCATTTTGTCATTTTTATGAAGGAATATCGAGGCATAGTTGTACATTAGAACAGGCATTTTTATGCCGAAGAGACGTCGGCAGCAATGAAGTAAGGAGTGGGTGTTTCTTAGAAAGGGGAACCTATAGTTTTTCATTCTCTTCCCGCTATCGTAAGACCTTAGAAAAAGAAAAAGACATAAGCAGTGGGTAACGGCGTACCACCGCGCCGCCTTGCTGACGAAACGTGGCTCCGCATCAC
Source organism: Catonia carolina (assembly GCA_035578175.1). Lineage (NCBI taxonomy): Eukaryota > Metazoa > Arthropoda > Insecta > Hemiptera > Achilidae > Catonia > Catonia carolina. The sequence goes on along the minus strand of JAQMRL010000007.1, from coordinate 27,127,669 downwards.
CCCCCCTTGTATTTTGCATATGAAAGGTGACAAATGTGAAGAGCAACAGCCCGACCACTTCCCCTTCCCCCAGGAAAAGAAAACAGAGCCCATAACATTCCCGAACTCAGTCAGCCAAAAGAACTCATCAAGGGTCCTGACGTTCCACCGATCGCATTTTCTCTATTTAACTTATAAACAACAAACAGTTATGACAACACTTATCGATTTATTAACTATTAACCAAATTAAAAAATTCATAAAAATTTAAAAAAATTTGGTGTGAAACACTCACACAACTTTCTCTTCCCAATGCAAAAAATTAACAATAAAACCTAACGTTAGTGCTAAAAACGTTGGAAATTAACAAAACATTAATCTCAACAAACATAACCTAATTTTAATCATGAGTGAAAGACGCAAAATGAAAATCAACCTTAGTTAGGCTTAAAAATACGGAAATCACTCTTAAACTAAACTCCGAAAGAAAAATTCTCTAAATAAAAGTTGTAGATCTTTTAATTTCCAATAAATTTGTTTATATACACTTCTGTCGTTAAACGCATTCTAAGACTAAAATCTTTAAAAAATTGATTTTTTTACAAGTTTTCGTGAGAAAAAACAGAAAATCGCTAATTACCGCTAAACTAAGCGTTGTACAAAAAATAGTTTGGAAAAAAGGTGTAGTATTTTAAATTCTCTACGACTTTTATTATGCACTTTTTTGCGCTAAGATGCAAAAAAACAGAACCTATAGTTCCTAAGATAAAAAACAAAAAATAAAATAATAAACAAATTAAATTAAATTAAATTTAAATTTATTAATTTAAATTAAATTTGCAATTATTTTTTTTGATGTTTGTGTGATTGAAAGGAAGGTGCAGGTTTCATATTAAAGTCGCAATCTTAAAAAAAAAAAATTTTTACGAGAAAACAACCTCTCCAAGAATTTCAGCAGACATGGCGCCTACTCTATCTTGTAGAGCATAACAAATTTAGTAAATGAGGCGATTTTAAAAGAAAGGGTAGGAGCAGTTTTTGAGAAAATCGCAAAAAAGGAAAAATGACACGAATAAACTACTACTTCAGGTTAACCGATTTTGACGAAAATATTCGTGTCGGGATCTCTAGTGGTATCTAACTTAAGTTTCAAGTTTCAATTTCGTGCGATGTTCCGTTCTTGAGATATTTTGATTACACACGCACACACACACACACACAGACCAATCGCTAGAAACATGTTTTTTGGGTTCAGGGGGTCTGAAAACGTGTAGATCCGGTGAAAACTCGATTTCGAAAAATCGACATGAAAACAATATTTTCCTTCCTTTATATTCATATAAGAAAGAGAAAGTAAAAATCGATAAAAATTTATCGAAAAGAAACTTTGTTAAAGTAGAGGAAAATGTACCCGTTAATTAATATGAACTCGAAACTGTCAACCTTTACAAAGTTGTGAATTTATAAATAGACGTTTCCAATTAGGACTTAACAGTTTCCAGTTCTAGGGCTGTAGCAAATCCAAAACTGAAGATCTTGTAACGATCTAACATTTTAAATTGTTTCGTTTAATCAGTATCTTCCATAATGAAAAACATAAACAACAGTAAACGGTTGTTTATGCTTATATTTTTACAGAACAGATGTTTGCATGAATTTATTTTTTAACAACCTTTGACGACGAAAAACCAAGTTTATGAGGAAACGATTATTAACAAATATATAATACATTTATTACAAGATTGAATTTGATTGTAATGTATTTACCGTAAAAAAATAAAAATTTGGTTAATCATGCATAAATTCGTTAGGTAGAATGATCTGGTATATGGACGCGAGCCACATTTAACAGAACGTAATTGTTTTCCGTACCAAAGCCGATATTCGCAAGCGTATAAAGAGCTAACACTGCACTCAGCGGTTAAGTAAAAATAGCCGATGCCAAAAACCATTTCTGAAATCGTTAATCAAAAACCAAGCCAATGAACGTGTTTTAATACGTTTATTTATTTATTTTATCATAACAATACAAAATTATTTTAAACAATTATAACTTAAAATCTAAAACAATTTATATAAACCTCGAGGTGGGAAAATTAATCTAATTATGGTTTCCCATGTTCAAGGGTAGCCCAATTTAGTGCTTCTGTGTTTATTTTCTACTACAGCAACTACTACGGTTTATATTTCATTTAAATCTTTTTATGATTTATTGATACATTAATTTTTTCAATATTTTACTTATTAAATTATAATTATTGCTGTCTATAACGAGCAAGTGGAGTGTTAAATTATTTGCACTCGATCTGTTTCTTCCAAGGCTACAAAAAAATAGTTCTGTTTCTTATAACACTGTTAGCCAATTATATGACTGAACTATTTAAGAACAGAAGAGTTAGAGGTGTAAAAAAAATTAGTCAGAGTTATCTCCTCTGAGAGTAATTAATTTCACTATACAGCCAGACGCTGAGGTGAATAAAGTGAAGATATCATTTGCAGATTCGAAAAAGGGTGCTTTTCGGAGGGCCTGGCACGCTGATAAGCACACTCCTTTAACTCAGTGAGGAAAGCAATTGTAAACCATCTCACTCCTCGTTTTACTTAATAAAACCTCTTGAGGTTCAATCCAGCCTTTCGGCTGTTGACCTAAACAACAATAATTATTGGGTATTTAACATCTTATAAGTAGCGAACCGAAGTTATGATTTCAGTTCGTGAAAAGAAATGGGAAAGCGATTATTTTATCATCACCCATTATGTGGACACACCTCCGCTACTGAACGGAATTACTAAATTCACGTTACTTCTGAGTGTTGAGTAAATCATCCATTGAAAGCTTTTTCATATGCAGATTAATTACATACAAAATTATATCTTTTAATTATATGATAACTAGATTTTTATTGAGGATCTTAGAAGATTTTTGGAATGATAAGTGTTGCACAAACATCAACTGAAACCGGGAAAGTTACTTGGAACGATAAATTAAACAGGAGGGCTATTAGTAACCGGTTAAGGGACTCCCAACATAAAACAAGGACACAGGAAAAATTTTAAACTTTCAACTGATGAAAAGAGCCTCACCAAGTCCTTCCTTATTCTCAAGTTACAGGGAGAGGAAGAGTTTTAGTACGACGTAAAGTTTTCCAGCTTTATCTCGCGATGTTGTGACAAGGGATTATTTAATGTTTCCGATATAAGATCTCCGCCTTAAAACGGGATATATTCTCCGATGAAAAGGGGCGATGGCGTTTTGTTTAAAAGGGTTTGTATGTTGTTAATTATCCGAGTCTGAGGTCCTGTGTCTCTATAGATAAGTGTAAACTTGTGTTCTCGTCGCAATCGTTGATAATATTTTCCTGGACAGAAATATAAGCGAGTCTTGAAATGAAACACAAAAGCTCGACACCCCTTCCCACGCCTCTTCACCTCATCATTCCATTCATTAACTCTGTCAAGACTGCAACAACTTTCTTATTCGGTACCATTTAAACGTAAATTAAACGCGACACTAAAGGTGGCCAGAAAAGTGTATCGCATTATTTCGGAGACGTAAAACGCTCAAACATAACAATAAACTGATTTGAAAATTTAAGTATTGTTCCCAACTAACACAACGTTAACAGAAATATTCGCTTTCTGGAAAATAAGCAGATTACTGATCGATTTCATTTTAACAGCCAGCTTATAATTGCATTTAAATAAAAAAACTCACATCGAATGTCTGATGTAGTCAACACCCACTAACGACATATTTTACATACCGTGCTTCCCAACAAATCTGACGTATAGGAAAATTAACATTGGACAATGTACTGTCAACATTAATCTTATTATAAGGGTGAAATCTTACTTTTATTAACCCACTCGTTTGGAAACATAATAAAAATGAGTCTTCTTAAGATTTTAATCTAAACTAATATTCTAAAGACACAGCGTGTTTTTTTGTGCAGGCTAATTTCCAAAACTACTCAACGGATTTTCATGAAATTTTGTCAGCATATTCGTATTTATACTCGTATTCACAACATTTTCTTTTTAAATTTAAAAAATAATGACCCTAAGGGCTCTAATGAAAATTTTCATAAATATGTGTGTGTGTGTGTGTGTGTGTGTGTGTGTGTGTGTGTGTGTGTGTGTGTGTACGTGTACATCTGAGTAGGTATTGCTGTTGAAGTAGATAAAGGGGTTTGATGAAGACGACGAGACACGTACGCGAGGGAAATTATCAAGTGTGTGTGTGTGTACGTTGGATACTATATAGTCGATCTAGCAGCTAGACAATTTCTGTTACATATTTATTTTAAAAAATTGATTAGGTTCAACACATGTTTCCCGTGCGAAGCCGCGCGGGCCATACTAGTAGCTAATAATTTAATTATTAATAAAGAAAGGCAAAAATGTTTATCAATTTCGATACAGCGCAGTACGTAGGTACATAAGAAACAATAACGCTTCCATTGTTGTCTGAACGTTAGCCGGGCGTGTAAAGTGGTCAGTTTATTTTAAATTTCAATATTACAGTACGAGAGACCGTGTATGAATCCTACATACTAAAACTTTTTTCATTTTTTGTTTTTTTTGTTAATTTATAATTAATTATTATTAATTAAATAATGAAAAAACACAAATCATAACTGTAATTTTTAATTCAACTATTTAAATTGAATTTTTTTCTATTTAATTAAGCTAACAAATTATTCAATAATAATTTTAATGAAATTATTTAGCAAAATAAATTTAAATAGTGTGAGGGATTCGAACTAACTGCCTCTCATACTGTTATATCAAAAAATGGAAATAAACCGACTACTTTCACGCTCGGTTAACATTCAGACAACGTTCGTACAAAATTGAAATTAAGTTAAGTTAAGAGGATCTGACACGAACATTTTTATCAAATTCGGTCAACCGGAAGTAGTAGTAGTAGTAGTAGTAGGTTATTCGTGCAATTTATCACGTTATTGCGAATTTATCGAAAACGGTACCTACGCTTTTGATAAAAATCGTCTCTTACTACATTTTGGTGTGTACGAAATTGGGTAAGCAAAATGTCAGCAGAAATTCGTGGGGCTGTGTTCTTAAATAATGAACGGTTTATAAATTTACGTAATTATGTATTTTAAGCTAAAATACAGCTAAAATGTATCAAAATTGATAGTTTTCAAAGGTCTAAACATTTTCTAATGATTCCTGATTATAAAAATCTTCATTCATTTTTAGGAAAAACACATTAACAAACTAATGAAAATCAATGCTATTTCCCCATGATTCAAATTCCGTGGGACATCCGGTATAGATCTCATTAGGAGATTATAAATACAAGGAAGAATTTAAGAGGATTTTGAACCCAGTAAAGAATATGAAAAGAAGATGATAAACTTTTTAAAACAAAGCGGAAGGCTTAAATATATTTAAATAGAATAAGTTGGAGCGTTATGTTTCTTTGTGTGTACATTGTTTATTTGTTATGTATGCCACAAACGCGGCAACAAACATTACGCCCGACATGTGTTTTAAATGTTTAACGTTTGACGGAGTTTCTTTAAGAACTTAAAATATATTTTGTTTCTAACTATCACGGACTCTTTCCGTCCTTAGCAGATGGTTGTTTGTTTGTAGTTGTTAAGTTTGTATTTTAACTGATTGAGCGTAAGTGGATATAATTTTAAAGAAGCTGACAACACCGGTTTTCCGTTCGCAGGAAGATTTTCTATGTATTTTTACTTTCTCTTGCCTAGATGAACATATAAGAAGGAAGGTATTGTTTTCATCTCGATTTTTCGAAATCGAGTTTTCACCGGATCTACATGTTTTCAGACCCCCTGAATCCAAAAAACATGTTTTTAGCGATTGGTATGTGGGTGTGTGTGTGTGCGCGCGTGCGCGCGAACAGAATATCTCAAGAACGGAACATCGTACGAACTTGAAACTTAAGTTAGATACCACTACCGGATCCGACACGAACATTTTCATCAAAATCGGTCAACCTTCCGGTTGACGGATTTTCCTTCCGGTTGGTAGTAGTAGTTAATTCGTGTGGTTTTTAACTTTTTTGCGATTTTCTCATAAACGGATCCTACGATTTTTTTAAAAATCGCCTGGTTTACTACATTTTTTATGCTCTACAAGATAGGGTAGGCGCCATGTTTGCTGAAATTCTTGAAGAGGCTGTTTTCACGTAAAAAAATTGTTTTTTTAAGATTGCGGCTTTAATATGCATTTTAGCGCAAAAATTTATACAATTAAAGTTGTCGAAAATTTTAAATCCTGCAACTTTTATTTTAAACACTTAGTTTAGCGGTAATTAGCGATTTTCTGGTTTTTTTTCTTACAAAACGTGTGAAAAATCGATTTTTTTTTTAAATTTTGGCCTTAGTATGCATTTTACGACAAAAGTGTATATAATCAAATTTATAGGAAATTAAAAGGTCTACAACTTTTATTTAAAGCATTTTTCTCTACAGAGCCTAGTTTAGTGTGAAAGAAAGAGTGATTTCTGTATTTTAAAGCCAACCTGAGGTTGATTTTCAATTTGTGTCTTTTACTCATGATTAAAATAAGATTATGTTTATTGAGGATAGTCTTTTGTTTATTTCTAATATTTTATTACTAATGTTAGGTTTAAATTTTTGCATTGGCAAGAGAAAGTTGTGTAAGTGTTTCACACAAGATTTTTATCTATTTATTGATTTTTATTTTCTCTTTCCCGATTTAAACATATAGAGAAGGAAAGTCTTATTTCATGTAGATTTGTAAAATTCGAATTTTCACCGGATATACACCTTTAAGAACGGAATATCGTACGAAATTGAAAATTTCGTACCAATAAGGGACCCAACAATACAAACGTTTTCATCAAAATCTGTCAATCCGAAATGTTAGTTTAATCGTGTAATTGTCACTTTTTTGCGATTTTCTCGAAAACGGAACCTACAATTTTTTTTAAATCGCCTCATTTACTAATTTGTTATGCTCTACAAAACAAAGTAAGTGTCATATCTGCTGAAATTTTTGGGGGCAGGTGTTCTCGCGGTAAAATTGGTTTTTATTAAGCTTGTGGCCGTAATATTCACTCAGAGCAAAATTGTAAAAATCGAAGTTGTAGAATATTAAAAACCTACAAATTTTATTTAACACGTTTTTTTATAACGCTTAGTTTAGCATCAATTAGTGATTTTCTGTATTTTTTCATAAAAACCGGTAACAGAATGAGATTTTTTAATACTGCGATCTTAGTACGACCTCATTTTACGACAAAAATGTATATAATTAAAGTTGTAGAAAATAAAAATATCTACATCTTTCATTTGAAGCATTATCTTGTACAGAGTTAAGTTTTGCGTCAATTAGTGATTTTTCCGTAGTTTTAAGTTTTACAGAGGTTGATTTTTATTTTCCGTCATTTACTCATGATTAAAATTAAGTTATGATTTTCATTTTACATTGTTAACTCAAGGTTAAATATATAGATTATATGTTTCATTATTTACATAAGCAAGAGAAAGTAATGTGACTGTTTCACACACGATTTTTTGTCTAATGTCTATGACTAATATATAAAACTAGTCAAATCATTAACATTTACAAAAAATTACTTACCTATTAAAAGATATGTGAGTTTTTGTAAAGATTAAAATTAAAGAATAAAAATCAAATTTTAATAAATCTTTACAAGGGCCATATTCATTTTGTTTGATCATAGTCTATTTATAGCGGCTTAAATATCGCTAAAATTTGTTAATCTGATCCTACAACACCATGTAAGTTACTGGTACACAAACTACTTAGTGAAGGATGCAGGGAAGTTCTAAGAAATCAAAATAGTGCTCCGCACTAATGGAGTTTCCTGTAAGTTAAGACGTTAGTGTTACTCAATAAAGCTCATTTTAATCGACGCACCTTAATAGGTAAGAAGGCTAATTTCGGATTAAGTTACACATAAGCTTTACCTAATTAAGGGTGAAAATTTTAACTCGCGTTTCATGTGAACTAAAATGAATTGGAATACTAAATTGGCTATTAAAGTAACTGGGAAAAGTTTATAATTTTTTCAAAAAAATCTAATGTGAAACATTCACACGATTGTTCTTCAGCAAATGTAAATAAATAAAAATATCCCATTCATAGACGACGTGTCTCATGGCTGGTGGAAATTTTTACAAAGGCTTAACTTATGACCTATGGCAAAAACCATTAATGAATTCTGTACCTACTCTTAAAGAGGAATCGAATGGCACTATTTTTGTTTCCGAATTCCGACTTTGATTTCTTGACTTCCGGTTATGGGCTACTTCTGGATAAAAGCGAAACGTTAAACGCAATGATTTCTGTATCTACTATTTATAAAAGGATTCGAATGACACTAATTTTGGTTCCAAATTCCTATTTTGATTTCTTGACTTCCGGTCCAAACCGAAACTTCAAATTCAATTCAGGCTCAGTAATTTTAATGTAGATTACAAATCCGGAAACCGTCAGATGCTGTCTCTTGTAATTTCTGGCTTTGATTAATTGATTTTCAGTTTTGGGCCACTTCCAGTCGAAACAGGAACTTCAAACCCAATAAGTTCGTCTGTAGATTACGACTCCGAAAACCGTTTGTAACTCTTGTAGTTTCTGATATCTTGGTGTGACAGACGGACATATGAAAATGATAGCTGACAATTTTAAAAATTGTCACCACGACCTAATTTTAACCAAAAGTGGGTGATGGTTAATGAAAACCAACCTATGTTGGACTACTACGAAATCAGATAGAATAATGTTAGTTTTAGTTTCTAATTTTCAACGAACCTTCAACAAAGTGCAAGGTGTCATTTGCAGAGTGGAAAGTGGGTGCTTTTCGGAGGGCCTGGCATGCTCATAAGCACTCTTTTAACTCAGTGAGGAAGGCAATAGTAAACCACCTCACTCCTCGTTTTTACTTAATAAAACCTCTAGAGGTTCAAACCAGCCTTTTGGCTGTTGATCTAAACAACAACAATTTAATTGTTCTTAATTAGGTCATCAGCCGGAAGGCTTGTTTAAACCTCTAGAGGCTTTACTAAGTAAAACGAGGAGCGAGATGGTTTACATTTGCCTTCCTTACTGAGTAAAAAGTAACTTAAGCTTATCAGCATGCCAGGCCCTCTGCAAAGCATCTACTTTCCACCCTGCAAATGACACCTTCACTTCATTCACCACAGGGTCTGCCTGTATAATGAAATTCATTAGTCTACCCTCAGAGGAGATAACTGTGACTAGTGTCTTTTACACCTCTACCTCCTTTGTTCTTAAATGCTTCAGTGATATAATTGGCTGACCATATGATAAGAAACCGAACATAGCAGATCAAGAGCAAATAAATTTAACAATCCACCTGATTTTCATTGGAAAAAAAATTACTGTCCTAAAAATTAGGAAACAAATTCTTTCTTTTTGGTATAAAATGCTTACTGAAAGGACAAAATAAAAGACCAATTATTACATATTACAGATTAAATACTAATGGTGATGTAGTGATCAACAACTAAATTCTATCCATGGAGTCCTGGGTTCGATTTCCGGTAAGGTCAGTCATATCTTAACATCAATGCATATGTATAACCCGAAGTTTATGTAGGCATCATCACAAAAAAATTGTATTATACTATTTACCACGAAATTGCGAGCTTCCTAGTAAACCAAGCAGTCGTTTACCTCCACCCTTCCTGCCTTACAGTGTTGCCATTCCACCCGCCGAGCACCCAGCCCGTGGAATTGGAATTTCTTCACTCAGTCAGTTCAATGCAGGCTTGACATACACGTTTCGTAACGTTTGTGGGCTGTTTTCCTTTAAGTCATTTTCGTTTTAAAAATTTGTTTATTTTATATGCCTACCTTTTAATTATTTAATACAGTATTTCATTGAAAAAACCTAAAATTTTATTGTTATTTTTCAGTGTATTACAATGTATTTTTAGTAGTAAATATGAATGAATTCAGTGATTTTGACAAACAAACCCGTTAATCGACTCCTAACAGCGACCGTCGTTATCGAAAGAAAGACCTTAAAAAACAAAGCCAAGAAATAATCAGTCATTTTTTTCAAAATTTGGCTAACAATCCTGAAGCAAGAACAAAATTAAGTTTCTAATCTTTATGATAATAAGGTAATAATAAAACATAAAAAGTTCGTTCCCACTCTGCCAAATACGGCAACACTGCATTTACTGTTTAACTAGATCCAGGTTCGCAATTTCATGGTTACTAGTATAGTATTTATTAAATAAGTAGAAAAAGAATTACAGAGTAGCACATGGTAAAAAATCTGGTGTGAAACACTCACACAACTTTCTCTTGCCAGTGCAAATAATTAACAATAAACCTAACATTAGAAATAAACAAAAAAAAACTAACCTCAATAAACATAACCTAATTTTAATCATATATGAAAGACGAAAAATGAAATCGATCTTAGTTTGCCTTAAAAATACGGAAAATCACTCTTTCACGCTAAACTAGGCTCTGTAGTGAAAAATGCTTAAAATAAAAGTTGTAGATCGTTTAATTTTCTATAAATTCGATTATATACACTTTTGTCATAAAATGCATACTAAGGCCGAAATCTCAAAAAAAATCGATTTTCACACGTTTTCGTGAGAAAAAACAAGAAAATCGCTAATTACTGCTAAACTAAGCGTTATACAAAAAAATGTTTGAAATAAAAGTTGTAGAATTTTAAATTTTCTACAACTTTTATTATATAAATTTTTGCGCTAAAATTTATATTAAAGCCGTAATCGTAAGAAAACAATTTTTTTACGTTAAAACACCCTCACCGAGAATTTCAGCAAACATGGCGCCTACTCTTTCTTGTAGAGCATAAAAAATTAAGTAAACCAGGCGATTTTATAAAAAAATCGTAGGACCAGTTTGTGAGAAAATCGCAAAAATGTGAAAAATTACACGAATAAACTACTACTTCCGGTTGACCGATTTTGATGAAAATGTCCGTGTCGGGTCCGGTAGTGGTATGTAACTTAAGTTTCTAGTTTCAAGTTCTTACGATCTTCCGTTCTTGAGATATTCTGTTCACACACACACACACACACACACACACACACACACAGACCAATCGCTAAAAACATGTTTTTTTGGTTCAGGGGGTCTGAAAACTTATAGATCCGGTGAAAACTCAATTTCGAAAAATCGACATGAAAACAATACTTTCCTTCCTATATATTCATATAGGCAAGAGAAAGTAATAATGAACAAGTTGTTGTTGTTTAGGTCATCAGCCGAAAGGCTGGTTTGAACCTGTAGAGGTTTTACTAAGTAAAACATGGAGTGAGGTGGTTTACCATTGCCGTCCTCACTAAGTGGAAAAGTACGCTTATCAGCTTGCCGGGCGCTCTGAAAAGCACATATTTCCCACTCTGCAAATGACACCTTCACTTCACTTAACTTAACACAGGGTCTGGCTGTATAATGAAATTCATTACTTTCAGAGGAGATAACTCTGATTAATGTCTTTTACACCTCTAACTCTTCAGTTCTTATATGATTCAGTCATTAATTGGCTGACCATGTGATAAGAAACAGAACGATTTATTTTAGCCCTGCAACGGACAGATTTGAGTGTAAATAATTTGACACTCTACCAGTCAATTATGAGCAGAAATGAACACGTGTGAACATATTAAATAACAAGTATTCATGAACGTGAGGCTTTTATTAAATCGGCACTGAACATAATTTCAGAAGAGGAGAAGTTCGAGATTTGTCCTACAAGAACCATTTACCAGGCCCAGTTAGTTCATTTCACTTGAGGGCACGCAGTAAATTTAAAGGGAATAAACTGATAACCACAGGGTTTAACATATTAACAGTAATTATAGCGACATGAAAAGGTTATGTGCAATGTAAGACGATATTTATATGATAGGTACAGCGTGGAGGTTTACACGGGCATACAGAATTATAGGTACTGCAATAACTGTAAGCGAAACAAATGAAACGGTATTGTGTAACAGAGTACAGGTGACACAGGAGTGGATGGAGTGTATATACCGACACCACCGGTATAAGTATAGAAGTAGTCGGTGGCAGTGTAAGGAATACCGAACGGTAAGCATCTAGCAGGTCCCATGTGGTTTACGACGCAAGTTTGTAGCTTGTACCGGTTAAAACAATACTATAAAGCAGAGCGAGAAAGAGATAAGGCCTAGTCGGTCGGTAGGTCGGGGGGGGGGGCATACGATCATTCCGCAGGATGCATGTCAACCTCATTGTTACGTAAAGGAAACGCTACTTATTATTAATTATTGTCTTAAAGATCCGGTACGAATAAAGAGACTTCCTCGGCAAGACAGTTAGAACTCGCCGAGAGTTTTACAATAAATTATATTGCCATCATGGCGACACACTAACTTCCTCCCCCCTCGACTGTTTATACTACCCACCCCTTCACAGCTTAAACTCTGCCACGATCTACGCTTAAAACAGACCTCACCACCCGTCCGCTTCACTCCATTCATCCTCACTCTCCACCGACTACAACAGCACTCTTGTAACTTTTACTACCTGTCCCAACTTAACACACCTTCTTTGTTCTGTTACTTTAATTTAATCTTTAAATGATTGTTCAACAACAACAAGCGGTCGGGAACAACAACTGTACGCAACAAAAACAAGGGAAAACGACGCAAGAAAATTAACAAAACATATTAACAATGGCAAAATATGAATAAATAAATATTTTTAATTCCGTTTCCTAACGCATTTTCTCCATATTATTTTAACAAATAACAATATTCAGTCTATTCATTCACCTTTTAGAACACCTAACCTATTTCATTTTATTAAAACAAATGATAGAAACTTTTTTCAAAACCGGAAAAACGACTAGAAAATTTTTTTTAATCGTTTTTCTTACTAATAATTGTATTTACAAATATAACACTAATATATTTTTACATACGTAGATGAGATTTCATCAATGTGTTGTTTAGGTCATCAGCAGAAAGGCTGGTTTGAACCTCTAGAGGCTTTACTAAGTAAAACGAGGAGTGAAGAGGTTTACCATTATCTTCTTAACTGAGTAGAAAGGAAAGTTTATCAGCATGCCAGGCCCTCCGAAAAGCACCAACTTTTCACCCTGCAAATAACACCTTTACTTCATTCACCACAGGGTCTGGCTGTATAATGAAATTCATTACTCTCAGAGTAGTGTATTTTACACCTCTACCTATTCTGTTCTCAAATGCTTCAGTGATATAATTGGCTGACCATGTGATAAGAAACAAAACTTTTTTTGTAGTCCTAGAACTAGTAGATCGAGTGCAAATAATTTAACACTCCACTTACTTCTTATGGGCAAGTTATTTTAAATAAATAACAATCTATACAACACAAAAACTTAAAAACCAAAATTGTGCTTCCTTAACTTCGATGCTATGATTACCTTCATTTATTTGTAAAAGATACTTAATCGATAACTGGTAGATATAGTAATATAAAACGTGATGAAGCTTCGCCCGCCGCTTGAAATCGAACGTTATAGCTTATCGAACTAGAGAATGCAGATGAAGGCGGAGCTTAGTGACCCAGATTACAGCACAGATCCAATTGACTTTCGTTAATCGTATCCTGCGTTAACACGTTGTGGTCCCGCTGTGGATGACAGACTAACAAAAAGTCAGCTGGAGTTCGGTGGAACAGAGTGTGACTTAGCGAAGGGGCAACCACACACCCAACCTTGGCTGTTATTAGCTAGATCTCATCTGTAGTCTTTAGTTCGTTAGGGTTTAGGTAGTTTTGTGGTGGAAAGGGTAAGACTGACTCACTCCCACACACTAAGCTGAACAGGAAATATGTGTTTCTATTACTTTTCTGTAAACATTATAGTAAGAACCATTTCTATAAAGACTTTGCTACACATGAGTACACCCCCAACTTCCACTAGCCATATCTTAATTAAGCCCTTCCGATGGTACACACGTATACAGGTATTTATGCATTAAACCTTTTCTTAAATCTTTTTACAGAGAAATTTTCTTAAATTTTCTTAAACCTTTTCTTAAATCTTTTTACAGAGAAATTTTCTACAAGATAATAAGAAAACAAACTATATTGAACACAAATTTTTAATAATTCAGTTTACAAATAACATGAATTTATGAGATTATTTACATTTATGTGACTCCCAGAATGCAGTAATGTCATTGAAAAGTGATAAGTAGCGATTTCCGCCTTTAGCGGCTCGCTACATGTATTCTCCACAGTAAGAATCCAATTGAAGGTGAGCTGTACTTTAGTGTTTCTTAATTCGCCATTTTTCTGATCCCACATGCGTTTCAGAACCAACGAAATTATATTTATGATTCTTCGAGTTGAAAACAAAAAGTGCTGAAAACCCGCGTCATTTTACTGTCCGTTTTTTATCCCTTCCAGTTAAAGAGGGCGGGGAGGGGTTTCATGAAGCGAGATGTGATAACTTCGTTGATTAAAGAGTGCTTTAATTTATTCCAGTAACAATTGATCGGTGGTGATCAGGTTTAATACATCATGAGTAATTTGAGGGTAGTTTACTTCATTCACTACAGAGTCTGGCTGCTCTGTAGTGAATGAACAGGTTTAATACATCATGAGTAATTTGAGGGTAGTTTACTTCATTCACTACAGAGTCTGGCTGCTCTGTAGTGAATGAACAGGTTTAATACATCAGGTTTAATACATCATGAGTAATTTGAGGGTAGTTTACTTCATTCACTACAGAGTCTGGCTGCTCTGTAGTGAATGAACAGGTTTAATACATCAGGTTTAATACATCATGAGTAATTTGAGGGTAGTTTACTTCATTCACTACAGAGTCTGGCTGCTTATTGAAATGCATTAATTTCAGAAGAGATAACTCTGAGAGGTGTCTTTTACACCTCTACCTTTTCTGTTCTTAAATAGTTCAGTCATATAATTGGCTGACTATGTAATAAGAAACAGAACTATTTTTTGTAGCCCTGGAACCAACAGATCGAGTGCAATTAATTTAACACTCCACCTGCTCATTATGGGCAAGAAATAAATGTATATAACATAATTATAAAGTTATAAGAAATAAAAAATCAACAAATTTTATTTCAAGCATTTTATTTGACAGAGCTTAGTGTCAATTTAGTGATGTCCGTATTTTTAATTTCTACAGAGGTTGATATTCATTTTCCGTCATTTACGCATGATTAAAATATTAAGGTCATATATGGTTCATTATTTACATTGGCAATATAAAGTCGCCTCAACGTTTCAAACAAGATGTTCCCTTATAAGTTTTATTCATACGTGTACAAATTTTGTTGTATAAGTTCTTATTAATTATTTCAGTATCTATAATAGCGCGAATCAAAAAAAAATCCTTCGTTTATATAAAAATAAACACTCGTTATCATTTATTGATAAATAATTGAATTACAGTCATTAACTACAGTTTCCTAAAATGAATTTAACCTTATCTTGACTTAAATTAATTTAACCATACAGATAACCTATCACGGGTCTACCACTGATTACCGGAAACTTTAGTAACTTTTTCTCAACAATCCGTGGGAAATAAATAAATATAATATATACTGTACATTTTATTCCCGTTTAGTTGTTACATACACAAAAAGAAACATATTACATAAATTTTTGTTATTATTAATTCAATTACTATTTACAAAAATTTATAATTATGGTGCGGGGAAAATCAACCGACCCAATTATGGTGCGGGGAAAATCTACCGACCCAATTATGGCGCAGCCATGTTCTAAGGTAGATTTGATGAGTGCAACCGTTAGGGCAGAATTTTATGGCTCAACAATAAAGTAAGTGAACAAGTTAAGGATAGATTAAAAGGAGTCAACATCCGTTGGAATATCGTGTCTTGGATACGAAACCACAAGCTGACTACATTTTTAACACTTCAATTTTCGATAGATTTCTAAAACAATTTCCAATAATGTTATCATTTATACAGCGCAACTCCAATTCCAAAAGCTGATCAGTTGAACTGTATTTATTTCACTTTTATCAAATTCTGTAAAAGTATTAAAAGATATTGTGTTGTTAAAGTGTTAAGCGTGGAGTTTGTAAAAATGTCGAGCACAAAAAGAAAAATTTGGTGCGAAACACTCCCATTACTTTCTCTTACCAATGCAAATAATGAACAATATAACCTAACATTAATCATAAAACATTAGAAATAAACAAAAAACTAACTTATTTTCACAACCTTATTTTAATCATGAGTGAATGATGCAAAATAATAACAACCTTAGTTTGACTTAATAATACGAAAAATCACTCTTTCACGCTAAACTAGGCTCTGTAGAGAAAACTGCTTAAATTGAAAGTTGTAGATCTTTTAATTTTCTATAAATTTTTTATAGACACTTTTGTCGTAAAATTCATACTAGGGCCGAAATCTTAAAAAATCCATTTTTTACAGATTTTCATGAAAAATAATAAAATCACAAATTACTGGTACACTAAGCGTTATACAAAGAAATGTTTAAAATAAAAGTCGTAGATTTTTAAATTGTCTACAACTTTTATTATAGACACTTTTGTCCTAAAATGCACATTAAGGCCGCGTCCTTAAAAAAAAGAACATTTGTTTCTACGAGAGCACAGCTTACCCAATAATTTCAGCAGACTTGGCGCCTACCCTATCTAGTAGAACACCAAAAAATATCGTAACTGAGGCAATTTAAAAAAAACGTAGGAGCCGTTTTTGAGAAATTTTCAAAAAAGTGAAAAATTACACGAATTAACTACTACTTCCGGTTGAGCAATTTCGATGAAAATGTTCACGTCGGGTACTCTAGTGGTATTTAACTTAAGTTTCAAGTTTCAACTTCGTACAATATTCTGTTCTTGAAATAATCTGTTCACACGCAGACCAATCACTAAAACATGTTTTTTTTGGATTCAGGGGGTCGGTAAACTATAACCGGTGAAAACTCGATTTCGAAAAATCGATATGAAATCAATACTTTCCTTCCTATGTATTCATACAGGAAAGAGAAAGTAAAAATTAAATAACATTCCAAACAATTTTTTCTGCAATCGGATGTTTAACAACTGAAATGATACAATTTTATTATCCAGTTATTACTTTTAGATGTTGCTAATGTGTGAATTATAGTTCATTGTAAAAGATATGATTCAAATGAATGTTAAAATGACAAAATTATTTTACATTTATGAATCCAATAACTCAAACTAATAGAGGAAATTTCTTTAGTTTAGCACAACAGCCTTCAATAGTATTATTACTGATAACTTATTTAGTAATTACAAGTAATTTGAGACAACCTAATTATTTTTCTTGAAAATGATTTTGGATATCTGTCGGTTTTTTTTACTTTCTCTTGCCTATATGAATATATAGGAAGGAAAGTATTGTTTTCATGTCGATTTTTCGAAATCGAGTTTTCACCGGATCTATACGTTTTCAGAACCCCTGAACCCAAAAAACATGTTTTTAGCGATTGGTCTGTGTGTGTGTGTGTGTCTGTGTGTGAACAGAATATCTCAAGAACGGAACGTCGTACGAACTTGAAACTTGAAACTTAAGTTACATACCACTACCGGACGCGACACGAACATTTTCATCAAAATCGGTCAACCGGAAGTAGTAGTTTATTCGTATAATTTTTCACTTTTTTGCGATTTTCTCAAAAACTGGTCCTACGATTTTTTTTAAAATCGCCTATTTTACTCAATTTTTTATTCTCTACAAGATAGGGTAGGCGCCATGTTTGCTGAAATTCTCGGTGAGGCTGTTTTCACGTAAAAACGTTGTTTTTTTAAGATTACGGCTTTAATATAAATTTTAGCGCAAAAACTTATATAATAAAAGTTGTAGAGAATTTAAAAACCTACAACTTCTGTTTCAAACATTTTTTTGTATAACGCTTAGTTTAGCGGTAATTTGCGATTTTCTGTTTTTTTCTCACGAAAACGTGAGAAAAATCGATTTTTTTAACATTTCGGTCTTAGTATGCATTTTACGACAAAAGTGTATATAATAAAAGTTATAGAAAATTAAAAGATCTACAACTTTTGTTTAGAGCATTTTTCTCTACAGAGCCTAGTTTAGCGTGAAAGCGTGATTTTCCGTACTTTTAAGCCAAACTGAGTTCGATTGTCATTTTGCGTCATTCACTCATGATTAAAATAAGGTTATGTTTTTGAGGTTAGTTTTTGTTCATTTCTAATGTTTTAATACTAATATTAGGTTTATTGTTAATTATTTGCATTGGCAAGAGAAAGTTGTGTGAGTGTTTCACACCAGATTTTTTTTCTTGAAAATTATTTTGGATATCTGTCGGTTTTTACTTTCTCTTGCCTATATGAATATATAGGAAGGAAAGTATTGTTTTCATGTCGATTTTTCAAAATCGAGTTTTCACCGGATCTATACGTTTTCAGACCCCCTGAATCCAAAAAACATGTTTTTAGCGATTGGTCTGTGTGTGTGTCTGTGTGTGTGTGTGTGAACAGAATATCTCAAGAACGGAACATCGTACGAACTTGAAACTTGAAACTTAAGTTACATACCACTACCGGACGCGACACGAACATTTTCATCAAAATCGGTCAACCGGAAGTAGTAGTTTATTCGTATAATTTTTCAGTTTTTTGTGATTTTCTCAAAAACTGGTCCTACGATTTTTTTTAAAATCGCCTATTTTACTCAATTTTTTATTCTCTACAAGATAGGGTAGGCGCCATGTCTGCTGAAATTCTCGGTGAGGCTGTTTTCACGTAAAAACGTTGTTTTTTAAGATTACGGCTTTAATATAAATTTTAGCGCAAAAACTTATATAATAAAAGTTGTAGAGAATTTAAAAACCTACAACTTCTGTTTCAAACATTTTTTTGTATAACGCTTAGTTTAGCGGTAATTTGCGATTTTCTGTTTTTTTCTCACGAAAACGTGAGAAAAATCGATTTTTTTAACATTTCGGTCTTAGTATGCATTTTACGACAAAAGTGTATATAATAAAAGTTATAGAAAATTAAAAGATCTACAACTTTTGTTTAGAGAATTTTTCTCTACAGAGCCTAGTTTAGCGTGAAAGTGTGATTTTCCGTTTTTTTTAAGCCAAATTGAGTTCGATTTTCATTTTGCGTCTTCCACTCATGATTAAAATAAGGTTATGTTTTTGAGGTTAGTTGTTTATTTTTAATATTTTATTAATAATGTTAGGTTTATTATTAATTATTTGCATTGGCAAGAGAAAGTTGTGTGAGTGTTTCACACCAGATTTTTTTAGAGATGGTTATAATTTAGATTCTAAGTGGTTTAATTTAGCTTTTAATTTTTAACGTTTTAGTTAAGTCAATTATGCTATACTGGAGAGTATGTGTTAAGTATTCAGATGAACTAATGTCCTCTAGCCGTGGGAGTGAGAGAATGCATAATGCTCTCACTTGCACAAGCCATACGCGCTGTTCCAATAACATTGTCTTTAATTTTACTCATTGTTGTGAGCAAGCGTTTATCCATGCAGTAAACTAACAAGCAAGATAACGACTGTAGTATGTTTTCAGATTCGGATTATAACGGTAAAGACCTTCGAGCGCATGTGTAGTTATGCCACATATCTCCCTCTCACTCGCTCGGCTATGGGACATTAGTTCGTCTGATACTTATACCTATGGTATGGAAGCATGGGTATTGACAAAGACAGAAAGATATCCTAAAAGCGGTGGAGATGGATTTCTGGTCGCGGAGCTGTGGTGTGTCGTCCATTATCGAATTCCAAAATTAGAAGAAAAATTGGCGTTCGAGGAAATATCATGGATACCATATCCTGGATCCTGGAATTAATTAAAATGGTTTGGCCACTTGTAAAAGATGGAGGATGGTAGGTGGTAAACAGGGTATGGGAGTGGACGCCAGCCGGTAGAAGAAGGAGGGGTTGGCCGAAAGCGACATCGTTGGATGGTGTGCAGGAGGCAATGTGTTTGGGGCGGCTTTCTGATGGTGACTGGCGAGAAAAAAGTACTGGAGTTGTAAATCCTCACATGAATAAAAAAGTAGTTAAGTCAGAAGCTCATGACAATGGTTTTTCCTTTACTTTCTCTTGCCCTATATAAGTATACAGGTTTTTTGTATTACATTGTTTACTCATGATTAACATGTGTTATATAGTTCATTATTTACAATGGCAACAGAAAGTCATGTAAGTGTTTTACACCAGATTTTTAAAGTTAACAATTTTGTATTAGTTGCAGTATGTTCAGTGTTAGTGTGTTAGTTGAAGCGGGATTAAATTCACCAACATTTCTGGAAACTGACGGGAATCTAAACTAGGTCTTACAACTCTGTCGTCAAGTGCATTACTTCTGCACTATAGGGAGCCCAGTAAATCAATTATATATGATTCTACAGGGTTCACTATGGTAGAGAACCTGAACTTATTCTTAAGTTTGATATTCATACCAAATCATCACATGGTAAGCCAATTAAATGACTGAATCATTTAAGAACAAAAGAGGTAGAGGTGTAAAAGACACTAAATAGAGTTATCTCCACTGAAAGTAATGAATTTCATTATACACCCAGACCCTGTGATGAATGAAGCGAAGGTGTCATTTGCAGAGTGGAAAATATGTGCTTTTCAGAGGGCCCGGCATGCTGATAAGCATACTTTTTGCCACTCAGTAAGGAAGGCATAGGGAAACCACCTCACTCCTCGTTTTACTTAGTAAAACCTCTACAGGTTCAAACCAGCCTTTTGGCTGATGACCTAAACAACACATCAATAATAGTAATGGTAAATGTTGGTACCAAGCCTAACCAACCCTAATAGTTAATGTGTTCATTAACTATTAATAGCTCCAAAATCAATTTTTGTAGTCAATTAGTCTTAGCATAATGTTTGACTGTCCTGGTCAAGGTTTTTGCAAAGTTTTCCTTGGCCACTCCAAGTGAATGCCTGATCAGTCTCTTTTTTGCCTTCTGTGCAGTAGCATAACCTCCCAGTTCCTTATCCCAAAAATTTTGACTGACATATGTAATGTATATTATTTTACACGTAATCAATGAAGTTTATTATTTATTTGTCATTGTCATGTTGTATTTGATTCTATTAAATTGACTTTTAAAATGTCTTGACAATATTTTATACTTACAGCACATTCATACTGTACAATGATGTCACCGGTGTAGAAACATTGCTTATTTTACAATATTTCTTAAATATTGTTGTTGTTGTTGTTTGGGTCATCAGCCATAAGACCGGTTTGAACCTCTAGAGGCTTTACTAAGTAAAACAAGGAATGACATGATTAACAATTGTCTTCCTCACTGAATGGAAAAGTAGGCTATCAGCTTGCTGGGCCTCTGAAAAACATCTACTCTCCACCCTGCAAATGACACCTTCAGTTCATTCACCACAGGGTCTGGCTGTACAATGATGAAATTCATTACTCTTAGAGGAGATAACTGTCACTAGCACCATTTACAACTCTACCTCTTCTGTTCTTAAATGCTTCAGTCATATAATTGGCTGACCGTGTGATAAGAAAAAAAACTAAATTTTGTAGTCCTAGAACTAGCAGATGAAATGCAAATAATTTAACACTCCATCTGCCTGCTATGGGCAAATCATTAACATTAATTTTATAATATTTCTGTGACATATTTCTGTAACAGAGTTGATGATTCGTCATTGTTTGGGATGATTAATTTTTAGGTACCTTTGTTTAACTTCAGAATGTAAATTGTTGTTTTATGAAAACAGAAGTAGAACCTTGTATAGTAACAATTAAATTATAAATGGAATGATGCACCTAGATATCAGGTTTTCGACTTCTGATCAGCAAGATATTTTTTATAAAGTTTGGTATGGAGTTAGAAATGAGATATCCAAGTGTTTAAATACTTGATATCAGTTAAATTAAACACTTCTATTTAATCTTATTTAATGCAGTTCATTTTTATTTGTATATTAATTTAAATACCTTCCCTATATGATAATTAATTTGCTAGTTTTATTCATATTCCTAAAAAGGGGATACCGTATTGTGAATGGTACTGAATAGGAATTTATGATATAAATTTTTGTGAATTTTCATGGCGAGTTAAAAGCTTGATAAGTTTTTTGCTAATTACGTTTTCATGTTGGACAATATAAGTTGGATGGATAGCATACTGCCCCATGCTTCATAGAGGTTTTTGTTGTTTAGGTTAACATCCGAAAGGCAGGTTTGAACCTCTAGAGGTTTTACTAAGTAAAAGCAAGAAGTAAGGTGGTTCACTATTGCCTTTCTCACTGAGTTGAAAGAGTATGCTTATCAGCATGCCAGGCCCTCTGAAAAGCACTCACTTTTCACCCTGCAAATGACACCTTCACTTCATTCACCACAGGGTCTCGCTGTATAGTGAAATTCATTACTCTCAAAGGAGATAACTCTGATTAGTGTCTTTTACACCTCTACCTCTTCTGTTCTTAAATACTTCAGTCATATAATTGGCTGACTATGTGATAAGAAATAGAACTATTTTTTTTTTAGTCCTGGAATCAACAGATCGAGTGTAATTAATTTAACACTCCAACTGTCCGTTATGTGCATAGCTTCATAGGTAGCAATCACCAAATTAAAGTGCACTACCAGTAACAACACAAATAACTGAGGCCGCCTCCATTATATAGTGGCAGCACACTAGCCTACAATGTGCAGGTCCCAGGTTCGATTCCCAGCTAGGGTCAGGAAATTTTTACATATTAAAGCCTACTGTTATAAATAACCACATAGTTGCTAATTATCGAGCTGTTGATGCAACCAAAAATAAACTTTATAACTTTCTTTCGTGCGTGAGAACTGCACAATTGTCTTTATCTTACTGCAACTCAATATGTTGCAATCTGCATTGGAACTAGTTAACACCGACTAATAAAATTAACTTAATAAATAACATACAACTTAATGTTAACTAGGTACTTGTTTATTTACATTTTTTATATGAACAACATAAATTATTTTTTACATTTGTTGTAGTAAGAAATGATAAAATTGGAAAACGAATTATGTAAAGGGAAAAGAAAGCATGTGATACTATGTTTCAAAGTGTGAGAAGTAGTTATGAATCCAGAAATTGCTACGTATTGTAAGAAAATTATGTAGGATACTGGCAAGATAAATTGAGCGCTGGTTCGCGCATGCACAGTTAACACAATTCCCGTACCTCATTTAAAAACCGGTCGGCATAACACACAACAAACGAAAAAGTTCCCATCATACAGTCATCGTAAATGTCTAGTTTGTCTTCATTGTATCTTATTTAAATGTCTAGTTCATGTATGAATAATTTAAAATAACAAATTAAAGGAAATGTAAGATTGAATTAGCCATTACAAAAACCATTTTTTTTAAAACAATGAGGTTATGTTGTGATCAAGTACAATAAAATGCACACTAGGCCAATGAATGTATGCCTAATACAACATAACAAGGACGCACGTTCATAACAAGAAGCAACTGTACAGCTGCTCTTGTATCCCCACTGTCAGCGCTCAATCTTTCTCGCCAGTATCTATAATGTAAATTTTTCACCAAAACAGACCTATGCAGCAGAAAATGGACAGGTAGAAGAAACGTACAGAGCAGATGTAGGCAGCAGAAATGAAGTTCAAGAGTAGTATATTAGGAACGATTAGAAGAGATAACAATTGGGGATGGACAACCTAAGATGTATAGTTGGGCAGACAAAGCTACAATGTTTTGGTCATGTCAATAGGATGGCGGAAGGTAAACTGCTTAAAAGAATGCTGTACTATGATGATGGTGGGTAGAAGGCCCAAAATATGAGTGAAGTGAGTACGACCAATTATGAATAAGTTCGGAAAAGATGCAATGCCAATGCCTTAAAATTACTAAATAGTCCATATCAAACCTAATGAAGTAATTTGGGGAAAGATTTTGTCTATCAGTAACGAAGATGCTCAGTAAAGTAACAGACACTCAGAATTTCTTATAAAGCAAGTTCAAAACATCATAAATTTCATCTATTAACAAAAAAAAATTTGCCCATAACACACACGTGGAGTGTTAAATTATTTGCACTCGATCTGCTAGTTCTCGAGCTACAAAAAAGAGTTCTGTTTCTTATCACATGGTCAGCCAATTATATCACTGAAGCATTTAAAAACAGAAGAGGTAGTGTAAAAGACACTAGTCAGAGTTATCTCCTCTGAAAGTAATGAATTTCATTATACAGCCACACCCTGTGGTGAATAAAGTAAAGGTGTCATTTGCAGGGTGCAGAGTAGATGCTTTTCAGAGGGCACGACATACTGACAAGCATAGGCTTTTTTGTATTCAGTGAGGAAAGCGTGGTAAACCACCTCACTCCTCGTTTTACTTAGTTAAACCTCTAGAGGTTCAAACCAGCCCTTGATCTGTTGACCTAAACAAGAACAACAAAATATTAACAGACTGCCAAGAGAGCAATGGAAGACAGATAAATGGGCAAAAGACACAGGTGGAGGTGTTGGGCCCAACCCGAGGAAACTCAGAAGAATATAGAGGATAATGATGAGTAAGAAATCATAGTTTTATTCATAAACATGAAACTTATCAATTCATTCTTTCACTAGTTTGTTTTATACATTTCTGAAAAAAATATTGTTTTAAATTACATACAAACTTTTATCAGAAAAATTAGATGCAATTTTGATGATAATAAAGCAAATATAATTCAAATCGGATGAAAAAGCTCACAGAAATCGGTGTACATACAAACAACATTAATTGAGACAACAATTTTCCTTTTTAAAGTTGGTTAAAAATAGGAAAAACTATTGATGAATATAAATTTCTCTTATAAGAGTGTCGTTCAAACAATGTACCTAACCTAATATTTACTGCCATCTTGTTATATCCTTGTGACTTAATTTGAACATAAATATTATAACTCAAAAATCAGGTTACATGCTAGCAACTTGTTTAAATTCGATCTTAAAAACTTCCTTACAGTAAACAACGGGAGAAAGTCCAAGCAGACTGCTTGAATTAAGCCTTTGTCACAATATGCTACTAAGCTCAAACCATTATACATTACTGGTAAGTATATGACGATAGAATATATCTTTAAAAATTAAGAATAAAAAAAACAGACTGCACAAGATCTTCAGATAAAAATCCTACTTTAGACAAACTTCAGAACAATTACGAATGTATACATATAGCCCAATCAACATGTTATTAGGAAATGATATTTTTATTAACATAAATAATTATCAATTTATGTAAAATGTTTTGCATATAATTGCTTCATAATGAAAACAAAACTGCATAGATAAGAAATATTAAAATAATTACATTTCGCTGTTTTGTTAAATCATCAGGACGTATAGGTTAGGAAATGCTTGTTAAAAAAAACATTAAAAATAACTTTTAAAGTCCTTAAATAGCTTTTAAAGTTCTTAAACATACACCAATAACTAACTATTTACACAAATTCATACATCAACTGATTTAAATACCATAAACCGACCATTATTGGAGCTTCAGATAGTTAATATTACTCCACCGTTGCGATTCATCTACAAACATGTTTTAGGTCTAAATATTTGCAATAATACTGTAAAATACCATAAGCCCGCTCTAGAATGTACCTAATACCACACCTGAAGGAAAAGTTAACCCTGATAGTTCATATAACATCCAATGAAATGAATCATCAAGTAAATCATCAAGACGTATAGGTTAGGAAATGCTTGTTTAAAAAAGGCATTAAAAATAACTTTTGAAGTCTTTAAATAGCTTTTAAACTTTTTAAACATACACCAACAACAAACTATTAACACAAATTCATACATCAAATGATTTTCATTCTATAAACAGACCATTATTGGAGCTTTGGATAGTAAATATTACTCCACTGTTACGATTCATCTACTAACATGTTTTTAGATCTAAATATTTGCAATAATACTGTAAAATACCATAAGCCCGCTCTAGAATGTACCTAATACCACAGCTGAAGCAAAAGTTAATGCTGATAGTTCATATTACATCCAATGAAGTGATTTGGGCAAACATTTTGTCTATCAGTAGCAAAAATGCTTTGCGCTTGATTACAGACACTTAGAATTATCTTATGAAGACTTCAAAACATCACAAATATCATCTAAACCCGAAAATATCATGTGACAATAGAAAATTCAATTACAAAATAATGTTTGTTACGTTAAAAACCCAAATAAACTACCCAGATCTAACCACTACTAACAGTAAGTATTTTTTAGGTTAAAATAAGAAAATATTTATAAAGTTAGACATCTTACTATTATTTCTTTTAGTAATAGTAGAAAATAAATCAGTAGTCTTTCTTTCTCGAACAGAACGTTATGAAACCAAGTTAAAAAAGGATTTTTAGTGATGTAAACAAACCTCTAGGTTAGTTTCATTTAAAGGTTATGTTTCCCCTTCACAGTAAATCGTTAAATGGACAAACTGCCAGCATTAATTTAAGTAATCATGTAAGTACTGTTGATTATGTAATAGAAAAGTAAATAAATGTATTAATATTATTATTACCTGTACTACTTTCTCGGTATCATCAAGTGCGAGGGTCTTAGTTAGAAGAACAGATACACATTGTTCTACAGGATCCCATGCATACAATACATCATCTCCATACTCCAAAAGATTCTTATTTACAGATGTAGACGGATGAAAATTCGGATAACTTAAAAACGAACAAAAATTTGTCTCGCGTAAATTTAAAATATCATCAGGTGAACCCATTTTGCACGTTAACCGGCAACGAAAATAACTGAATAACGGCCACCTTGTTACCAACACAACACTTCGGTGCTCAATTTTAAATGTGTAGTGCGTTTACTGATTGATTTATATAAACTGTATTTTCAAGTATCTGAAACGAGGTTCATATGAAAAATGTTTAATTAAACAGAAATATCAAATTTTAACAGTGACTAATGTTAAAAAATAAATTAATACCTTCCCTGGGAAAAAGTGTGCTAACTGCATTCTCTTATCAGTTAAAAAAGTTATTATTTTACGAATTTCAGTTATTTTTAGTATTTTTACTTTCTCTTGCCTGTATGAATACAGTGTTTCGGTTAATGTTAGCGTAGTTAACGTGCTCGCCTCTCATCATGCGGTCTTGGGTCCGAATCCCATTTAGGCACGGCATATTTTCATACGTTATAAAAAATCATTTCATCCTTCACCGTCTGCATTAGCAGTAATTGCAGAACAGTCGGACGTAAAACAAAAAAGTTAATGTTACCAGTGCTTTTTGAGCTCATTGTACTAGCAAAACTAATGAAAAAATTTCATATAAACATAGTTCCGGTAATGCGTAGTTAACGAGTTACTACAGCTAAAGAAAGATTTCCTCAAGAATTTGGAACCCAGGGTGAAATGAAGATTTTTTTAGAATTCTTGGAAGCTGACGTAAGGGAACGAATGAAGTTGTTTTTTTATAGTTTTGAGCTGCTGAATCAAATAAAACAGAACCAGAACTGTATCTCTCTTAGTTTTTAAGATTCTACGTCAAACTCAAAAATAAATCGGAAACACAATTTTTCACGTTTGACGTTCAATAACATTGTTAAATAGATAATAAACACACAAAATTTTTAAACAAAATTTGTAGAGAATTTAATTATGAGAAAATTGGGGTAAATAAAGTCATTAAGAAACAAATAATAGTTATTGAAATCAAATTTTATTACTAACACTTACCGTATGAAAACAAAGGAATTTCAAGAAATAAATCCAAAATTTTAAAATTTCAGTAAAAATAACAAAAAGAAAAATAGTGTATTGGTTCATTTAATAAAATGTGAAGTAAATTTAGTTGTCAACGTTTAAAAAAATAATAACATTCACACTTACATGTACATTTAACATTAAGAAATTTCGTCTTAAGACATTGCGACATTCATTATTTTTTAAGTCATTAAGACATTTTATCTTTTCGTCTTCACCGTAGAAAAGGTAAATTATGATTTTGTAAGTTGGTAAAACAAATCAGCTGGCCAACAATGGACTGTTATTAGTAGTGCATGTTATGTGTTATTTTAGTGTCATTTCAATTTGCGTGATAAGTCAGCAATGCCTTTGTTATTTACGACTGAGGATACACCGACACGGTATAAATATAACCAACTACGGTGGCATGCGGGCCGCACATGCGCAGTAAGTAGCTCCCCCACCACAGCGTCATAGCCTGATACCGGCTGCCTCTAAAGTAGTACTCGCTACTCATTGTGTTGTGTTCATGCGGTAATCGTTTTAACATTGGTATCGCTGTCGAAAGTCACACCCCGTCAAAATTAGTTGCGCGCGCACAAAATACGGGGAAAATGTCTACGATTCATTTTAGGGTAATAGGCAATAAGTTTTTTTCTAAATGATGTACCTACCATAAGTTTTGACAGGCCCAAAAGAAAGGTACGTCATAACCTCATTCTGTTATATTTACTATACGGTTCTTTTTGTTAAAATGTCAAACAACTGATATTGTGCGTGTGTAGTTGATTTCTAAAATTTGAGTTATGTTTCGTATAAAATTCACAACTATTAAAATTGATTCAGCTTCTTGGAATATTAACAGGAAGTAGACACCAGACACGATGATCTATCTTTGACTTCCCTTCAAAAAGTGATTTTTTCAAGCTCGTTTATTATTTCTCTTTCTGCCCTACATACATCAAATTACAGATAAAATTTTATATTTTATAACAAAATAATAAAACGTATATTATGTAATCCTGGAAAAAAAAGTTAGGGCCTATATTAGCCTACGTGATACGCAAAAAATGCGATGAGATTTAAACGTCTAACTTTGTACGAGCGTATCTTATATAAATATCAGAGTATAATAATAACATTTTTAGTGTAATAAAATAAGATCATTAGGAAGCGAAATTAATTTTTTCAGAATTTTTTGATGAAAAATGAGCTTGTTAGAGAGTAGTGAACGAAACTGGCCGGCAGAGTGCCCTACCATACCGCGTATTGTCACTATTGTGCTTGAACACCGTGCACTGATTGAAATGAGTTGAAGGGAAAGGCTGACGCAACACATTCTCTCTCTGTCCCGCTACCCTCCCTACATGCCGCCGTAGTTGGCGAACATTATATTTATCTTAGGCGTGTGTGACGGAAATGCAACTGCTGCTGCTGCAGAATATCAAAGATGTTTAACTGACCGTAGAGTTCCAAATCCGAAAACTATCAGTGGAATATTTCATACAATACAAGAAACGGGTACCCTTCCGAGCATTAGTACTCATCGCGACCGTCCTGCCGAGAATGACATGAATATGGAAGAAACCATTATGACGGCTACTCAACGCAGTCCAGTTGTTAGTGTACGACGCGTTTCCCTGCGATTTGCAATATCCCAGTCTATGGTTTGGAGGACTCTGCCTAAAAACTACATGTATCCTTATCATAAGCAAAAAGTCCAACATCTTCAACCAATAGATCCTCCTGTACGTTTGGAATATTGCAACTGGTTAATTTTTTCAAAACCGGTTCCTACGATTTTTTTTTAAATCACCTCATGAACTACATTTTTTATGCTCTGCATAATAGGGTAGACGTCACGTCTGCTGAAATTCTTGGGAAGGCTGAGGTCTCGTAGAAAATATGGTTTTTTAAGGTTGCGGTCTTAAAATATGCATTTTAGGGCAAAAGTGTCTATAACCAAAGTTGTAGAACATGTGAAAACCTACAAATTTTAATTCGAACATATCTTTGTATAACACTTAGATTAGCGGTAATTAGTGATTGTCTGTTGTTGTTTTTTCATGAAAATTTGCAAAAAATCCATTTATTTAAGATTTCGGCCTTAGTATGCGTTTTACGATAAAAGTGTAAACTAATAATAAAACTTATAGAAAATTAAAATATCTACAACTTTTAATTTAAGCATTTTTCTCTACTGAGCCTGGTTTAGCGTCAAAGAGTGATTTTCCGTACAATTAAGCTAAAATAAAGTTGGTTTTTCATTTTGCATCATTCACTCATGATTAAAATAAGGTAATGTTTTTTTGTTTATTTCTAATGTTAGGTTATATTGCTCATTATTTGAATTGATAAAAGAAAGTCGTGTGAGTGTTTCACACTAGATTTATTTTCGGTTTTTTACTTTTCATGGATGCCCTAAATGTCAATAATCAGTTGTCTGAATTTGGGTTGATCAATTATGTTTTCTCGGTTAATTCCAGTTTTTTCTATTTAATTCTTTCTGACTTTTTTAAACCTTCATCCTACACCTGATGTTTATTATTTAACGCCTTAAAAATTTGTTTTTCATCCATTTTGTATAGATGTTTGTAGAATCTTAGTCCTGGTTTTCTGATCGTTTCCATTAACCATTCGTTTTTCTCATAATGGTCTTTCTCATTCTCATAACCTAACAGCTTAGGTTGGTTTTCGTCCTGGTTTTCTGATCGTTTCCATTAACCATTCGTTTTTCTCATATGGTCTTTCTCATTCTCATAACCTAACAGCTTATATTTTAATCATATTTCTCGTACTTTCTATATTTAAAACTTTACTAAATAGCAGATCATTCCAGTATAAGCTCACCCAACTCCTCTAGCATAACGCCGTTTCTCTCAGACACGTCAGCACCGATTTCGGACACTCCTTCAAACAAAATTGAAGATTTTTCTAGAACGTTCTCCTTCAATATATTTTTATCCTCACTAACAAAACAAAGTTAGCTAATACCATTTCGATAATGCGTGCATAATATTAAATTTAGTTGTGTTTAGATTATTTTTATTACATTTTCCTGATAATCCAAACATTACGAAATCCGAACAGTCCCCAGTGGCAGCCCTATCGAAAATTTTAGGTTATGCGAAATCTTATGGCGCCCCCTCGCTACACCAAAAACTGAATTAGAACGGTTGCAAAGTCCTTTACTTATATATAATATAAACTGTAATTCATCCGTGTCTGTGAGTTTAATATTATTATCTATACAGAGACCAAAATCACAACTTCTATCTAGTATTTTTGTCTGTCTATCCGTCACCGTATCATGCGAAAACCACTTCATGGATTTGATTATTATTATATTATTTTAATAGTCTGTAAACCGGGGTAACATCTAGAATAAAATTTATGTCAATCAGCTGAGTAGATCCTGACATAGGTAAAGGCCACGCCAATTACTGTGAGCGCTGGTCTACACATGCGCATACTTGACTTCGACCCTGCATACCCCTCCGACCTACAGTTAGATGTACAGTCAGAGCGTCGTTGAAAATATTGACAACACCCATTGTATTTTGTAGGCATGCTGTTCCATTGTTGATTACATACGCTGCACTATTGAAGTACATACATGACTATACTAATGCAGACGCACGTTTTGCCCAACGCTCTCCTTCCGAAAATCAGGATGTATTATATATAATTCAGCATTTCAAGTAGACAAATAACTATGCCTTAAAATATTAACATTGGATTAAAATATTAACAGGTAAATAAAACAGAAGTTTGCTTGATAGAACTAATTTGCAAAATTACACAGGATTTTTCCAATTCTCTGGTATTATTTTTATATTGTATAAAAATACCATGTGTCATTGAATTTGGATAGTTGTCTAAATCGAGTAACCAATGCATTTTCAATTGATCATAAAGTAAAAGATGGTTATTTTGAAAAATTCTTTAGGATCTGTTTGGTGTTTCATCTGTAGCCTCATACTAAAATAACCTCTTCTTTCTTCGGGATCGGACTGGCTTGAAAGTGGTTTTATATCAGCCTGAGAAGCTATTTTTCTAGCTGCTATTAGAGTAGACGAATAAGTCCAGTACCTTTTAGAAATTCCAAACAGTTTTGCAACAATTGCGACGCGTTTGGTAAATCCATATTTTCATTCTGCATAAGCTAATTTACAATGTTTACTTAAAACAATACGGGATAGCAATATGGGTGTTTTCGGCACCCAGTGCGGTCGTATCCCCTAGGGCCCCTACTGACAGTCACTAATCCCAGTTAGTTTGGATTAGCCGGGTTGTTCTGTAATTAAAAACCATTTAAAATTTAAATAGTGTATACAACGAAAAACGCCTAGATAACTTTACAGAAAAAACTACTGAATTACATGGTTTTTGATTTAAAGCTCTATCTTGAATAGCTGCAGAGAAAATGTTACTTCAGAAATAACAAATTTAACATGCCTAACGATTAAACGTTTTTACTGCCTTAACACTCAAGGAATTAAATTGAAGCAACAATTCTGAAACGAGTCGAGATCAATTTTTTTCAAGTTGTACGAATTTAAATTAGAACGATTTCTCGGATCAAGCGCGAACGATGGGGAACGGGCGTTAATGCAAAAGTGTTGGTGTGCAGTAATAGTATATGTTTAGGTACAGAGAGGATTTAATGAGCTCCAGGAACGTAGTTTAGAGATGGGCGCCATTACTATAAGGAAGGAAGAAGCTCCTCTCTTGGAAACGTCGGTACTCTCCTCCCCTCCACCCCTTACTGCGTCCCTCATCCGTGTTACGCCTTGTATCACGGTGTCAACATTTTAGTTTAGAATTTCTTCGGCCAGTAAATCAGTCGCAGTTAATGGTAAGACGCTTACAAACACGCACACGCACACACACTTACAATCTCTTTATCTTTCCTTCGTTACAAACATCGCTTCAAACTCCTTCTCCAAATTGTACCCCTCCCGTTTTAATTCTCTCTTGTGCTCATCCTCGGTATGTATTCGTTCTTACTTCCTCAATGAAGTTTCCGACTATCCTTCACTGTACCCTCCGTCACACAATCCGACATTTCTTCAATATCTAAGGAAGTAATTTTTAAAATCTCACATGTCCACTTTTTAAATGTTACATGTCCTCATGTTAAATGTTACAAGTTTATTCACAACTCAATCAAGAGCTCACATGGTCCAGGCTTTGATTTGACCAGAATCCCACCAACCAATCACGAAACACCATTTCAGTTACAATACCTAAACTCTATTTCTTTAAGTTGACAACTACTGTAAACAACATTTTACCAAGTAAGGTTGGATCTGTTGAGTCTACGCTACGTAGGGTATAACTGAATGGCTGGTGCCCGTCGCCCCCTTTAATTTCTATTGTATCATTGTAAAAGTACAATATTGTACAAACAATGGAAGTTATGGTAATTCCCAATTACTATAACTTCCATTACTCAGTACAAGCCAATAAATAATGCATGAGAAAAAACCCCATATTTAGAGTAAGTTAAATTAGAATAGTAGTTAGACAATAAGTTGTTAATATAGCCAACGGTCAACCATCTAATATTTCCGGTGTATTTCCTCCCTCTGGGTTTTTGGGCCTTTCTTCCACCTACCAACTTTCAGCCAATCATTACGGTAGTTCTCCTTCCCGTTGGCCCAACAGTTTGATTGAACGGTTGGTGGGAGAGGGATGCTTGTCAACCAGAGGTTTCCTGGTTCGAAACCAGGAAATTCACAATCAGTTCCTTTGTGACTTAAGAGTGAAGCAGAGGAGTTGTTATAAAGAAGCAGAATTTGAGGAAGATACTAGGAGAACGAGGAGTGACCTGGAGAACGAAGAGAAGAAGAAGAAAGAGTACACATTTAATTCGAGGTAAATTCATTCGTATATTTATTAAGGGTTTTAATATCTTGTTTTTATATTAACGTTGCAGCAAAAAAGGTTGGCTATATTTTAAAATAGGTTAGGGTAATTTAAGGATAATTTTGTTAGTAGTTAGTTGATTTAGTTAGTAGTTTATTATTCATTAAATATTTACGTAAGTAAGGAGATATAGTTTTTTATTTATTTTCTCATGCTCTGCTGACAGAGCTGGCACCCAAAAATTTTTATTAATTATTTTTTTAGTTCACAGTTAAGTATTTGCTTACCGGACGAAGTTGATACTGGTGCACTATATACTGTAAAACAATTCCAATATTGTACAGTTCAGTAGTACTCGATTCAGTCCTTTCTTTAAATTTATTTATTTTAATCTAATTGATACGGACAATGTTGTTTGTCCTACCACGCGGTAAAAAAGGAAAAGATTCCTAATCGATCTTTTAAAAAATTTATAATAATTGACTGATTAAAAAGTAAAGGAGTACAAATCGGCAATAATATGTTGAAAGTTAAACTTTTAAGCAAATTGAAATTACTTAAACCTAAATTTAATTTGTATAAAGTAGATGAACTAGCAAAGGCAAGCAACTGTACAGTGCTGGGATTGCTGCCGTACCACTGTAACCTGAATCCTATAAGTTTGAATAAAGCCACGAATGAGGTAAAGCCACGAAAGTACTCCTCAATCAGTGAGTTGTAGAAAATTAAAAGCCTACAACTTCAAACATTTTATTCTACAGAGCTTAATTTAGAGTCAGTTAGTTATTTTCCGTAGTTTTAAGTCAAACAGGGGTTTATTTTCATTTAGTGTCATTTGCTTGTCACCAGATGGCGACGTTAAGTGGCAAGTTGAAACCTTAACTGTTTGGTGGCCCTGAATAGGACCGTTTATGTGTGTGTCCGCATGGGCGGACAGAGCTGGTTGATGTCCTGAAAAGGGCCGGTGTAAACTTTAACGAGTTGGTCCTGAGAAGGACCGCTGTGCCGGTCTCGAAGGAGACCGGTGTAGGTAACGCGTGGCTGCGGCTGCTGCAAGTCCCAGAGCATCGTCCTTCTTTATCTCGTGGATGTAGTCGGTCGATCTTCGTCGGAGATGTAGAGCGTAATCGTCGTCGTGGTTGTCGGGGGCTGGGTGACACGGCGTGTCGTCGTCCAGCGGAGACGTCATCTTCTTCCCTCGCAGTAATGCGTCGATGGCTGCTTCGTCGTATCCGGTGGGCGTAAGGCTCAGTCGAAGGATCAATCTGGGCATCGCTCACGGCAGCGGGCGATGACGATCCGGTCAACGGCTTACGCTGTTGGGTCGGCGAGCGGAAGCATCATCTTCTCTCTTGCAGGGTCGTTGATGAGTCTTTGCGGAGTCCGGTAGCCGTGTGCCGATGGTAGATGTCTTGTCTCCTGTGTGGATTGGAATCGAATCTCCTCGGGCTCAGTGGAGCACTGTTATAGTATGAGATATAGTCACTGAGAGCGCTGTGGTAGAGGCAGTTATTGGTCTTGACCTTGTCGACAAAGGCCTCTGTCGGTACGCCGCCACAGGTCTACCGCCCCTTTCGGAACTATTGGCGGTTCCCTCTGTCGCTACGTCGGAAGCTTTGATAGCCGGCAGTACAGTACCTAATCAAAGAGGACGACGGTAACACATTCATGATTAAAATTAGGTTATATTTTTAATTACAATGTTTACTCATGTTTGAAAGTAGGTTATATTTTTAATTATTTATATTAGCAAAAGAAAGTCGTGTGAGTGTTTCACACCAAATTTCTTCATAGGTCAGCAATAGTTGCTCATCAACTATTTATTTCAAT
The DNA here is from genome assembly GCA_035578175.1 of Catonia carolina. NCBI lineage: Eukaryota > Metazoa > Arthropoda > Insecta > Hemiptera > Achilidae > Catonia > Catonia carolina. The sequence goes on along the minus strand of JAQMRL010000007.1, from coordinate 27,092,247 downwards.
TCTGAATACAATTAAGAATGAAATTAAAAGTAAAGTATTGCTTATTACTTATAAAGTTGTTCAAAATGTTTTCATGTTCATATAATGCATAATTTCCTTGACGTCATTCTTTTCTAGTACCATAACGAATCATACTGGCAGAAGTAGCCTACTCTTGCCTATTTCTGCAGACTATTAATCTATACATTTTTTCTTATACAAATTTCCTAGAGTTAAGCATTTCTTTTAAATGCACCCTGCGTGTCAGAAATGCTGGGCTTATTGCGATTCTCAACAAACGTTTACGTTAGAGCGATAAGTTTTCTTTAATGTGATGTTTTTGTATTGACAAGTTTACTTTTATTTGTTATATTTCAGACTCCTCTTCTTCATTGATGGCGTGGCCCACTCATTCTTTACATTTATCTTGATATAAACTTTACTTCCAATTGAGGTCGTTTTTCTTGCAGTCTTCATCTTACGTGGAGTTGATATTGTTGATATATAGATCTTTTAGTTACATAATTTGAGTATTTGAAGTCAAGTTTAAGAGTTTTTCACACTCATGCTGAGAAGATAAGGTGAACCATGAAACATATTTGATGCAAAATATCTTGTTTTATTATAATATGAATATTAATTTTGAATTGCTTAATTATCGTTAAAAAAATATCGAACTTGTGTTTCCAAGAAGGATGAGCAGTAAAGAGTGGGGCCAAGACTTAGAATGTGCATGAATTATATTTGAGAGGAGGTTGTGGCAAGGGATGGGATTACTTTGTGAAATTTTGCATTACGGCGTGAAAGGGATGCAAACTGGAGTCAAATCTTAATGGGTTAGGGTGAAGGGGAGGAAAAGAGATGGAGTGATGTGATAGCGGAGAAGAAGAAGAAGAAGGAAGGTACGTTGAGGATGCGAGTTAAGAGTGCAAGGGGTACTTTGGAGGGATGGAGGGGGAAGGGGCAAGCCACCTATAAGAAGTTGGTGATGCATGGCATGTAAATAAACTGGCTTAGACCCTCTGCTATGCTCTTCCCCCCGACCCGGATCCACCGATCTCTTGGCGAACATAATAGAAGCAATACCCTGATAATGTAAGAGAGACCCAGGAGCTATTGTGGACTAGGAAGGAGCTTCAACTAATTAACACAGCCTGTACAGTATACGGATCACCTAACCTCCCACTTAACCCCGACAAAACCTAAGTCGACCATATTTTCTCAAACAGTTAATAACGAAACAAATCCTGGACGCCACTATAACTTTCGCTTTGGCACATCCACTAACAGAACAAAGCACGACTATCACATAAATTCTTCTAGATAACACGAGATTAAATGGACCACATCCATAATGTTGGCAAAATTCAATGCAGAGTTTACGCTAAAAAAATGCAAATGAAACCTCCTACACTTTTTGTAAAAATTAAACGGCATAACAAAATATTTTGGAAACAAAAATATACTAAAAAAAGTTGTAGAACTTGCAAAACAGCGAATAAGATGACTTAGTCAAAATAGGAAACACTAGTCAACTATTATGTACTTGTTTATTTTCCCATCACGTTGCAGTAAGCAATTACAATACAATGTTAATTTCCTCAATTTTAACTTAAAAATCTGGTGTGAAACACTCACAAGACTTTTTCTTGTCAATGCAAATAATTACCAATATAACCTAACATTAGTAATAGAATATTACAAAAAACTAACCTCAAAAAATATGATCATGAGTGAATGATGCAAAATGAAAATCAACCTGGCTTAAAAATACGGAAAATCACTCTCACGCTAAACTAGGCTCTGTAGAAAAAAATGCTTCAAATAAAAGTTGTAGATTTTTTTTATTTCCTATAAATTTAATTATACAGTTTTGTCGTAAAATGCATACTAAGGCTGAAATCTTAAAAATCTATTCTTTTGCAGATTTTCATGAAAAAACCCAGAAAATCACTAATTATCGCTAAACTAAGCGTTATAAAAAAATGTTTGAAATAAAAGTTGTAGGATTTAAAATTTTCTTTTTTTTTTGTTTTAACGTCCGACTCTTTTGCAATTACTGCTAATGCAGACGGTGAAGGATGAAATAATTTTTGTAACGTAAGAAAATATGCCGTGTCTAAATGGGATTCGAACCCAAGACCGCATGATGAGAGGCGAGCACGTTACCAACTACGAAATTTTAAATTGTTTATAACTTTTATTAAATACATTTTTTGCGCTAAAATGCATATTTAAGCCGCATTCTTAAAAATACCATTTTTATACAAGAAAACAGCCTTTCCAAGAATTTCAGCGACATGGTGCCCACCCTATCTTGTAAAGCATAAAAAGTGTAGTAAATGAGGCGATTTTTAAAAAAATCGTGAACACCTAAACGTAGGTTCGTTCTCAAACAAAAACCGAACAAAGTATAATAAATAGCAAACTGAATAACAAATAAATAATAAACATTTTTTTTTTTTTTAACTAATAACAATTAATTATTAACCTAATCTACTAACAGATAAAATGAGATTATTTTAATTAAATTAATTACAAAACTTAAACTGCTAATCTTGACTATAAAATAATACAATGCCAGTGAAATCAAAACAATGCCTGTGTGAAATCATGTTCTACCATCCTTACGTACACGCATTATTAACTTAATTCAGAACCGGTGCTGTAACTACACTGTTTCGAACTACCCGACAATACTTACCATTCACAATTTAATTGAAAACTCACCCACTACAAAGGCGTTAACGTTTTTTTTGTAAATGCGGTTTGATCTTTTCTCAAACAACCGAAAGCGTCATAAAAATGTCGCCTCTTTACCAGAAAATTGCAAAACATAGTAGAAATGATCATTACCAGGGATACCAAAGACCCACGACCTCTTTTCCAAGAATTACTATTCAAAACATCGCAATTCACTATCCTTGTTCTACACACTCCACCCCATACAAAACACAACATGTACTTACTGTAAACAATCTGTTCCATCAATCATTTCCAGAATATCATTGTATAATGTTACAATATTAATTGTTATACTACAGGTTAAACTTTTGAATAGATACCAACAGTTATTAGTAAGTAAGAATATTTGTCATTGTTATTTATAATTAATTACTTTAAAATAATAATTATTTTTGGTTAAGATTTGTAAATTTTATCCAGTCACGTATAAATGAATGTCCATTTTCCGAAAAAAATAAATGCTCCTTCCAGAAATAATGTAATATTATAAATTAAAATGCATGAAATATTCAAATATTTATTTTTTTAAACATAGTTTACAAGAATCGCATCTTTTTACTCCTAAGATGACCCAAACAACCAATTCCTTCATCCTGTATATGATACTTGGTTTACCAAAATGTTCTCAGAGACATTGAAGACACCCGGTCATCAAGAATCAAAATATCAGATGTGAGTTCATACATATTTAGGGTGTAAACATTTCCTTCGTGTAAGGCCTACCAATGCTAAAGAGCCATTTTTGTAATTCAGCTTTACATTCTATGATGTTCCGAATATTTTAATCATTTTGGAAAGTAGGACGAACAGTGTAAGGCAAAGAAGATACGGAAGGTTCATGATTTATGGTAACAGAAAAACGGGTTGATCTAGAATAAGATGGCTCGACTTTCAAGGTTTAGGGTGAGAGGTTATGCTGGGATGACGAAGGATAGGAGACGTTGAAATGGTTTAGTGTTGGAGAAGGAGAAGAAGAAATAAAACCTTGAGAAATTAGATCTGATTTTTGATGGTTGTGCTGTATTTTCTAGTTTCAAAATAAAGAATCTTAAGTCACGAACAATTTTTGGCTTCAGGGGTTATGAAATGTATCCAGTCGAAATATTTGCAAGTTCACAACACTTTTTTATTCCGTAGTAAATGAAAGTAAAACGAAAACAACAAATGAATATTCGAAACGGTTTAAAAAAAACTTATAGAACGAACAGAAACAAGAAGGGGAGGTGTGGCCGCGGCAGCCTTGTCGCTATATTGCAGGAGTATGGGATGTAATAAGGGAAGCGCTTGATTAATATTCTGGAGTCAAGTTAAACAGCAAAGAGTTAGCCACTGGGATTAGGACCGGAGAACATTCTGGATTTTTAACTCGTTTTAAAATTCCTATCATGGCGACAGTCTGACTGTAACCGGGATTAACCCCTAAGTCCCAGACCTAAGTATCTTCAACGGATCTCTAACAGTAAAGAGGCAGAGGACAGTGAAGGAATTCAGCTGACTTAATACAATTAATCCGTTATATATATTCATCATATCCTACATGTAAACTTGAGTACATATGCCTACACAAAAATGTTTCATATATCGGCCTAAGTGAACGAAGCTAAATATTACATTGTCGTGCTCCGAAATAATTTTGAGAAGATGTATTTAAGTACTTACGAAATATTAATATAAGCAAATATATAAAACGACTGCTTAATTTTTAAATTTTATTCTAAGAAATACTTAATGAAATAACTGGCTCACTACCCTTCAAGGAAAACTGAACTTAAATCGTTTAACTTATCACATAACCTTAAACGTTCAAACAGAATAACGGAAATAAATAAATAAATTATACTTTTAATGAAGTTATTTTGCGTCACACCTAAAAAATATTATTTCGACCACCAATTTTTTACTTTCTCTTGCCTATATGATTATACAGGAGAGAAATTATTGTTTTCATGTCGATTTTTCGAAATCGAGTTTTCACCGGATCTACACGTTTTCAGACCCCTAAAACCAAAAAACATGTTTTAGCGATTGGTGAGTGAGTGTGTGTGTTCGTGCGAGCGCGCGCGCGTGTGTGTGAACAAAATATTTCAAGAACGGAACATAGTACAAAGTTGAAACTTCAATTTAAGTTATGTAGTATATACTACTAGAAAACCCGACACGAACATATTCATCAAAATCGGTCAACCGCAGGAGTAGTTTATTCGTGTCAGTGTTTCACACCAGATTTTTTATTTTATGTCATACATCTTTGTCATAAATCTTTAGGGACTTATTTTTTTTTATTTTTCACATTAAAAACTGTAAGGTACTAACAAGTTTGCTTCTTAATTAGAGCCTTCAAAATTTCAGTTTAGCATCGTTTCACCGTTGTAATTGAATTCCGGGCGAACTCTTTCGCCAGCCGTAACTCACTAACAAAGTGTTTTCGGAGTTACGCTTATATGAGCATATTTTTCTGGTATTTAGCTATACAATCACTTCCTAAAACGTGACTCACCTTTTAAGGTCACCCCGTATGGATTTTTTTGAGGCGGCGATATGTATGTCAATCAAGTATTGAAAAAACAGATATACATTTTTGACAGAATGTGGATAACAAATAAAACATAGATTGATGACGTTTCGATATTCGAATTTCAATTTTAAAAGGAATGAAAGAACTGACAGAAGATTGACGGATTGACATGTGGAGATGTGAGGGTTGATAGGTAATATCAGGGTGGTTTTTTGTCATACATAAATGGATCTATCATGTGTACATTTGTGAAAGAGTTGATAGGGGCGGTATGTGAATCGACATTAGAGAGATGTTTGTCGTGATGTGGAACCGAATATGAAGCGTGTACGTAATACCGATGGGGTTTGAGGTCGGCGTTTACACAGAGAAAGTATGATGAGGGCAGTGCTTTCCTCGCACACGATAATTTTCCACAGGTATACAGGAACGTCTGTGGGAAGTGTTAAATGATTTCTGTGTGCGGACCTACCGACAACTATGGATCCAAATGTTTTTGTGCGATGGGTCTATTCCATCACGTGATACAACCCGCTGCTGTTCACAGCTCACGCTTTTCATTCTATTGACAAATGATGAACACACCACACGCACACATATCCTCTTCTCACGATTGATGTATGGGCTTCAACTACTTAACTGCTTACACGCATAAAATACATCTGTAATGTTCAGTTTGGACAAAAATTCATTTAAAATAATTTTATTTGTACTCAATGCAGTTAGAAAATAGTCCAAACAAATTCATCGATCACGTAGATGTTCAAACATTTGAATCTGTCATTTCAAGAAATCAAAAAACTAACTTTTGGAAAAATTAAAAACTGTTAATTACTACTTTTCAATAAAAATACAATATTAAAAAACATAATCTGTTCAGAGGGCTGTCCACTTTAATTTAAAATGTACACTTTTTACTTTCTCTTGCCTAAATAAGTATATAGAAAGGAAAGTAGGCCTATTGTTTTATGTCGATTTTTCGGTATCAAGTTTTCACCGGATCTACCCGTTTTCAGACCCCCTGGAACCCATAAAACATGTTTTTAGCGATTGGTCTGTGTATGCGTGTGGTGTGAACAAAATAACTGAAGAACGGAAGTACGAAGTTTGCCTCATTTACTTAATTTTTTTATTCTCTACAAGATAGGGCAGGCGCCATGTTTGCTGAAATTCCTGGTGAGGGTGTTTTTACGTAAAAAAAGTGTTTTTTTAAGATTACGGCTTTAATATGTATTATAGCGCAAAAATTTATATAATAAAAAATGTAGAGAATTTAAAATTCCACAACTTTAATTCAAACATTTTTTGGTATAACGCTTAGTTTAGCGGTAATTAGCGATTTTCTGTTTTTTCTCACGAAAACGTGTGAAAAATCGATTTTTTTAAGATTTCGGCCTGAGTATGCATTTTATAACAAAAGTGTATATAATCAAATTTATAGAAAATTAAAAGATCTACAACTTTTATTTAGATCATTTTTCTCTACAGAGAGTAGTTTAGTGTGAAAGTGTTTTTCCGTATTTTAAAGCCAAACTGTGGTTGATTTTCATTTTGCGTCTTTCACTCATGATTAAAATCAGGTTATGTTTATTGAGGTTAGTTTTTTGTTTATTTCTAATGTTTTATTACTATTGTTAGGTTTATTGTTAATTATTTGCATTGGCAAGAGAAAGTTGTGTGAGTGTTTCACACCAGATTTTTGAATTTAAAATATTATACATCTATATATTAATAGCGAGCAGGTTTTTTTTTCAACACAATTTTAACCACCTAAACCTTCACCGATTTTTCCCAAAGTGAGCTCAAATAAATCGTCTGTTTGATTAGATTTGCAGAAAACTAACCAAAATCATATATTTTGATTTATGCCCGTAAAATAGGAGGTCTAAAATGAAGATAATAATACGTGAATTTAATAAGAACGAGGTACTGGTAACGAAATATAAGTTAACGATCGTCAGCGAGAGTAAGACTGGACTGTGCGGGGGTTGGAAGTGCTACTCTATATGTGCTTTTCTAAATACATCATAGCGACATCTCTAACCATGACATCATGTTGTAGTTTTACTCTTACATTGATTTATTATGTTTAAAACTATGTCGTTTTATAAACCTCCCATTGTATTATTTATTGATTCTTAATGATTATCATAAATAATAAACATTCATTCTAAATAAGCCATAATACTAGGCCTAAGCTATATATTTTAGTATCCTTTTTGGTCATCAGCAGTAAACTGAATTACTGCACTCTGACATTTGTAGTGATAGACTCTAGTTAGTCCGTGAGTTCCGTCGGTGCGAGCTTATTATCGTGAGTAATACTAGTTTTACGGTAATTTCAAAATGTTATTGTATTTTTAGGATTTTCTTATTTCATTATTTTCAGTAAAGTTATGTTAAATTGCAATTAAATTTTAAACAATTCACTTTCTTTAAATAATCACATTACTCCTTTCTTATTTAGTGTGCGGGTAATGAACTGAATTTTATTACTTAAGTGTTTGTGGGGGTAAAATTTTGAGTTCCACACTTGATACATGTCTTATGCTTTCGGGTGGCCGATTAAGTAGGATAGATTTACTTTACTTAGGATTTACTTAGGATAGGTTTACTGTCCTCCGCATGATAGGCGCGTCAACTTATAGCGCATTACCAATACAGTAAGCGATGCGTCTGTGTACCGAATGCAGTACTACCTTACACATATATCTCTCTATTTCTCTATCTACTCCTCCCACATCTCGCACTATTTCAGGTTGGAGGGGGGCAAGTTCAACGAGCTAAAGTATACCAACGCATTGGTAGTGACAAATCGCTTTGGACTTTCCAACGTGGTTGTTGTTACTTTGAGTAGTGTACAGTGAGTTCTGCTATATTTGCTTTTGTTTTTAACAGCTCTTTTTAGAGCTATTATATTTTTTCGATTCTTTTTAGAAACTATTGCCATTCATCAGGAAAATATTGGTTAGTCGTCCAATAGGGAGAATACCAAGAGGCAGGAGACGTTCTATAAAAACAAATTTACACTTTTGGGCGGGTTTTCCCGCAGAGGTTCACCTAGTTTAAATTAATTCAATATTACCAACAACATAAAGTGCACATAGAGTGTGTCGCTACAAATAGAACTGTTTATAATCTGTGTTTTCCTATAACGGGCCGGTGGATTGTTAAACTAATTGGACTCGATCTGTTGGTTCCAGGGCTATAAAAAATAGTTCTGTTTCTTATCGCATAGTAGTAAGTCAATTATATGACTGAACTATTTAAGAACAGAAGAGATAGAGGTGTAAAAGACACTAGTCAGAGTTATCTCCTCTGAAAAAAGTGAATTCCACTATACAGCCAGACCATGTGGTGAATGAAGTGAAGGTGTAATTTGCAGGGTGGAAAGTGGGTGCTTTTCTGAGGGCCTGGCATGCTGATAAGCATACTCTTTCAACTCAGTGAGGAAGACAATAGTAAACCACCTCACTCCTCGTTTTTACTTAGTAAAACCTGTAGTGGTTCAAACAGCGTTTTGGCTGTTGACCTAAACAACAACACATAATCTATGAATGGATGGTATCGGTATCGATAACGGAAATAAGTTGTACCATTGTAAAAATATTTATACAATAGGAAGGTCTAGAATCATTTAAGAAGAAGGCAGGGCTACGTGATGTTTGTAATAATGATTGAGAAGAAGCTAATGAAATATAGCGGATAGTACAGGAGTATCTTGTGTGAATGATACAGAACAGAGGGCAGGCAAGCAAGCTATGATTGGATATTGCCACTGATGACAACGCCCGTTCCCACATGACATATCGCTCACTCAATGTCTAATTCAGAACGTGCTCGGGGTCTGGTAATAATTCCACTTCTTCCCCTCGTCCTGAACACCTTCCACCTACAATCTAACCGACGCCTCTCTTCTACTCCTCTCAACCACCCACTGCAAATGTTTGGTGTCGGTCTCACCTTCCTTCTCTTATTTCTGACGCTTTTCACCTTCAGATAGGTCTCCCTTGTCATTAATTCTCTACATTAAAAATATCTTCATCTTTGATATTCTGTGCTGCAGTCATTTCACTCATCGTCAAAAAGTGAGCGGACATGATGCAATGGTTTCATTACTTTAGCCAAACCAAGACTCTCATGTGGAACGGATGAGAACAGCTATCCGAGATAAAATCCGTTGTCCGGATGACTAATTTTGTTTTCTATTCTAATATCAGATATATTTCCTCTGTAAACTTAAGTATCTAAGTATTAAATTTAAGAACGAAATGCAGAAATGGATTTAATGTCGGGAGGGACATCATGTACGTGACGGTAGGTAAAATATAAACTTAACTGTGAAGTCACCATAATATTTGTGGTATGCACCACCTTCAACTTCGACTGTTGGGCAAATACTTAAATGTGAACTAAAAAAAATTATTAATAAAAATTGTTGGGAGCCAGCTCTGTCAGCAGAGCATGATATAAATAAAGAAATAAGGCTATATCTCCTTTATTTAAATAAATATTCAATTAATCGACTACCAACTAAATTAACTAACTACTAACAAAATTATCCTTAAATTACTCTAACCTATTTTAAAATATAGCAAACCTGTTTTGCCGCGACGTTAATATACTCGTAAAAACAAGAAATAAAAAACCCTTAATAAATATACAAATGAATTTACCACGAATTAAATATGTGTCCTCTTTCTTCTTCTTCCCTTTGTTCTCCTGGTCACTCCTCGTTCTCCTAATCTCTTCTTCAAATTCTGCTCCTTCTTAACTAACCGTTTCACTCTTAAGTTCCAAGGGAAATGATTGTAAATTTTCTGAGTCCAAACCCGGAACTGGCCGTATAATGATATTCATTACTCTCAGAGGAGATAACTTGGTCTTTTACACCTCTACCTCTTCATTTCTTACATGCTTCAGTCATATAATCGGCTAACCATATGATATGAAACTGAAATATTTTTTGTAGCCCTGGAACTAGCAGATTGAGTGCAAATAACTTAACGCTCCACCTGCTTGTTATGATTTTTTTAACTATAGTCGAATATATATTTATTTATTTATACAATTGATACACACTTTTTCAATTTAACAGAATACATATTTTAGTATAACATTTTATAATTAATGCTGGATTATAGGTAACCAGCAGAAGCGAGGCTGCCGAGTTCATTTTGCCATTACGGGTTGTAACCATTATTTTGTACTAATAACAATAAGATACCAAATTAAGTTAAAGTCAAAAGATGAAAAGAAACCGAGAAATAGGGGTTGACTTCAATGACCTTTTTCTAATTTTAATTTTTTAACGATTAAGTTTTTTGTTTTTAAGAAGGTCGTTCTAGAAAATTTAATTCAAAATATGCATTTTCTGGTAGCCATTTTTTTTATAATTTTAAGAGCAAAATTATTTTGTGGGATCTGATTTGTTGGAGATTTGTTGGAATTGGGCAGTGACTTCGCGATATTTGTAAGTAGCGTACTCATATTGTCTGGCAGATTATTAGTTCACATATTTTATTAATACACTATAACATGTTATTAATTTATAACCATAGTTTAATATACAGGTTGGCGCAAAAGTCACTGCACACTACAGTAAACAAAGACTGAACTTATTTTTTATTACAAAAAACTTACAGTTTACAACTTACAATTATTTTTTATGTTCAAATTGTTTTCCGTCTTCAGTAATACATCTTTCAAGTCTCTCTCGAACACTGTTACACACTCTATGGCATAGTCTGGTATTACTGTCCAAATCTTCAAATGCCTCGTATATGTAGTCTTTCATTTCGTCGATGGTCTGAGGCTTTCTAGAATAAACAGAGTCCTTGACGACACCCCATACGAAAAAATCCATGGGCGTGATATCTGGTGAACGTGGAGGCATGTCAATATCTGTCCTTCCTTCAATAATTTGTCTTCGGAAAGTTTCGTTTAAATAATTGCGGACCTCAGTGGCATAATGTGGTGGAGCACCATCCTGTTGAAAGTACAGTTCTTGAAAGTTTTCAGCACACGTCATGAGTCCTGATACCACGTAATTCTGAAGCATATCCAAGTATTTTTCTCCTGTCCTCCTATTAATTTTTGCCGCCTTGAAAATTCGAATAAGTGAGATAATAGAGATTAAGGTGAGTAAAAAATTGAGTAAATGTGTGTTTAAAACTATATTTTAGGGGGAAATAAAAGCCTTAGGCTATATAGCCACAAAAAGGAAAGTATTTATCATTATATCATTTAAGTATATATATATATTTAAGTATATATCATTTAAAATACTTTACAAAAAGTAAAGTATTTATCATTATAAGTACTTTTAGCCGAAATTTCAGCACTAAACATGTCATATCTGCTCAGAATTTACCGGTTTCAGATGTAAAATAACTAAGGAATAGTTAATTATGTACTTGGAAATAAAAGCCGATTATTTCACTTCGATGGGAGAAACACATTAATCGATGTCAGCGTCTGAGGAAAATTATATATTTATTTGTGTTGTTGCTTAGGTCATCTGCCGGAAGGCTGATTTGAACCTCTAGAGGCTTTCCTAAGTAAAGCAAAGAGTGAGATGGTTTACAATTGCCTTCCTCACTGAATAGAATAGTATTCTTATCGGCATGTCAGGCCCTCTGAAAAGCATCTTCCACCCTGTACATGACACCTTCACTTCATTCACCACAGGGTCTGGCTGTGTAATGAAATTAATCACTCTCAAGGGAGATAATTCTGACTAGTGTCTTTTACACCTGTACCTCTTCTGTTCTTAAATTCTTCAGTCATATAATTGGCTGACCTTGTGATAAGAAACAGAATGATCTTTTGTAATCCTGGAACTAACAGATTGAGTGCAAATAATTTAACACTTCACCTGTCTGTTATGGGCAATATTTATTAAGAAGCTTAAATAAATTTTTATTTATCCATTTTATTGTTATTTACTCTCATTTATCCTTTAGTGTTTCTTTATGTTATTTTTCAGTTATCCTATTTTTGTATCCTTTGACTTTCTTTTATTCTTCATCTGGATTTGTCTAGTATTTTAGTTTTTATATTCTAAATTGTCTGGAATTGACTGTTATACATTTATTTTGATAAATATTTTTTAAAACGTTCCGTAAGTAAGTTAGTTTTGGTTCTTGAACGGACAGTGTCCAAAACAGTTTGTTTTGTTTGTTGTCGTGTGTACGATTCATTTTTATAGTTGACTTTTTTGTTAAGGCCATCCTGATTTTTGGTTTAGTTTAAGCTTTAAATTTATATCTAATAATGTTCTTTTATCAATCCAGTTGTAAGTAATTTAATTGTAATTTATTAATATTCTAAACGCAATCATTTATTGTAATTTATTAACTTAATAAATAATTGTTTAAAGTTTAGAGAAAGTTAGTTTATAATTTATTATTATAACCAGATCCTGAAAATATTTGTATTAAACGTTACAATATCCTTTTGAGGTGATGAATAAGGTATAAATAAGGGCATAGTGCGGGCGCAATTACTTATTGTATTATTGCACTTGAAGATTTAATAAATAAAAAATAAAATTGGATGTACGTTAAAACATGTATTGATTAAAAGGGAAGATTCTGTTTGAAGGAGTACTAAATATCGTAATTTATATAAAGAGGGGTAATAAAAATACGTAGGAGAAGATCACTGAGGCATAAGCGCGCACACACACTCACACACATCGGTAGAACTGCTCGTGTGGTCGGTTATGAGGATGGTGAATAAAGCCATCTTTCCTTTATATTCGTTGGAGTTCCCTTGGGGGCTGAACGTTGAAAAACAATGCGACAAAATCTATCCCTGTCTTTCTTAATATCCTGTCAGCGGGTTCTCGTATAACCCAATAATAGACCGGACACTGGACAACAGCGGTCACTTTCATTGTGGATGACATGACTTCTTACCCGCCCGCAAAATACTCAACCCAACCCCTCAAACCTCCTCTAGAAAATATACCGCCAAACAAACTCGGACAGAATAAATAGAAAGGTGAACATATGAGATCATCCTGTGCAATATCTCATCTTGAAGCAGTCACTTGAAAAACATCATCAATTTTTTTCATCGGAACAGTTTGAAATTTGACATTCATTATACAATTACTTCATTTAACTTAAATAATAATCTGCCTAAAATTTAAATTATTTTTATATAATTAATATTTGTAGAAACATTACAGCATCCCCTAACACAATGATATTATTGGTATTCCATAAAATTACTTTTAATATTATACTTAATTGTTTGGTGTTGTTGTTTAGGTCATCAGCTGAAAGGCTGGTTTTAACCTCTAGAGGTTTTACTAAGTAAAATGAGGAGTGATATGGTTTACAATTGCCTTCCTCACGAGTGGGAAAAGATGCTTAGGCCCTCCAAAAAGCATTTACTTTCCATCCTGCAAATGACAACTTCACTTCATTCACCACAGTATAATGAAATGCATTACTCTCAGAGGCCTAGTAGTGCATAACTCTGCCTAGTGTCTTTTACACCTAGACCTTTTCTGTTCTTAAATGCTTTAGTCATATAATTGGCTGGCCATGTGATAAGAAACAAAACTATTTTTTTGTAGCTCTAGAACTAGCAGATCAAGTGCAAATAATTTAACACTCCACCTGCCAGTTATGGGCATAATTTGTTTTTATAGTATTTTCTTATTTTTGTTTTGGTATAGGACAAATTTTTAGGCCACATGGTGACTCCACACATTTCTTAAAACTGTTTTGCAGCTCTTATTTTTAGCATTTTCTTACTGTAGGATATTTTCCTTTCTCCCATTCATCCGGTGTCTGCTTTTGTTCCTTGTGAAAGCCCTTACAGTTAGTAATCAATCGTGTGAATTTAGTTCAATTATTATTATTCTTTCTTGGTTTATTCAATTCTCTCAATATTCTTTCTGATTTCTTTTAACTACTTTTCCGACTCTTCAGGTTTATGGTTTAGTGTCTTAGAAAATTGTTTTGTCAACCTTTTGAAATCTACAAAGATTTTTGTAGAATTTAAGTTTCATTTACTGATAATTTTCATTAGTTGTTGGTTCATCTTGTTCAGTTCATCTCATCCTCGTAAATTGTACCATCCGTCTTCTATCTACGGACCCATTGTGGAGGATCTTTCTTTCAGTTTTCTCTTCTTCTTTTTGATCAGTCTTCCCAGTCTTTTAGGCTTGTCTTAAGAGTGCTTTCTTCTTACAGGTGGTGAGTTCCTCGGAGTGCACCGACCGTCTTTCCTTGTCTGCTGTTGTTCGCTTCCTTTTTGCTGGTCTTCAGTCGTATTATTTTACTTATTAATTTATTTATTTTCATTATATTAAATTTTACAATATGTACAATTTCTTATCTATCTGAACAAAAATTACTTTCCTGAGTAAGGTAAAGCCTGTGATCAGGAAAGGACAGTGATGAAATAATAATAATAATAATAATAATAATAATAATAATAATAATAATAATAATAATAATAATAATAATAATAATAATAATAATAATAATAATAATAATAATAATAATAATAATAATAATAATAATAATAATAATAATAATAATAATAATAATAATAACAACAACAACAACAACAACAAAAACAACAATAATAAAGTTATTATTCACAATTTTCAATACCTTATGAATTAATTAACATATTTAACATATTTTCAAGAAACTAAGATTAGTACTTAATATTGGAACACTAAAAGTAGTATACTTTGCCATTGTGCAGTCACTTTTAGCTTGTGGTGTACTGGGTTGGGGTGGAGCTGCTCATTGCTATATGGAACCACTGATAAGAACACATAGAAGTATTTTGAAGGTGATGTCTAATAAAACGCGTAGATTTTCAAAAAGCAGATATTTACAGATTTCAATGTCATGGACAACTGTACGTGAAAGTAATAATTAAAAGACTTCAAATGAACGTAATTAACCTGGAAAATAGAGGGCATCAGTACTAAATGTGAAACAGAGATCTGCTCTTATCGAAGAGAGCGAGAATTGCTATTTACCCGCGTCATTTTGGCACCGAAAATGTATAACCTGCTCCTGTTAGATTTAAAAAATCTAACGGGTTTAAAATTTCATAAGGAACTAAACAAATGGATAGCCAAAACAGGTAGAGAGAAAATAGCAAAAATGGTAAGCAATTTTCAAATGTAGATGTAACTTAAGATACAAGAGCAAAATAAAATAGTATATTTTATTACTTTTTATTGTTTTTTGTTTTTGATTCTTAAATGAAATAATAAATTTTAGGTTGTATTAAATTATTATTACATTATTAAAAATAGTGTAAGTTTAATAATTATTAAAATGTAATGTATCATAATCGATACAATTGTAATCTTAGTAAATAGCAAAGTATTGGTTAAATTAGTTATTTAACTTAGTGTAGTAAGTAAATATAGTAGGTTTTGAATGCTATTGCTAATAGTTAATACTTTAGTTTTTTGATAATTATTTAAAAGTTTCCAACCCATCCTACCCTACGTGGTATTGTCCATATTTGGATGGGTAATTTACACCACCTCTAGCGTAATAGGATAGTAATTTACTGTAAGAAATTTTGTATTATCGTAATATATTTTTTATGTAATGTGTAATATTATGGGAATAAATAAATTATTATTATTATTATTATTATTATTATTATTATTATTATTATTATATCTAATTACAATATTCTTGATAATTCTATATTACATAATTTTTTTTTAAATTATAAAGTAAATTACTACATTAGTATAGTGTATATAGTAATACATTAGTATTAGTATATAGTGGAAGGTACGGTGACATATGGGGCAGAAGTGTGGACCATTACACAAAACATGAAAAATAGAATCAGTACGGTGGAGAACAGATATTGGAGAAGATGTTGCAGATTGACGTTACGAGATAGGGTAACGAATATAAGAGTAAGAGAAATAATGGGCATTGAAGACTCAATAATAGACCGTATTGAGAGAAAACAACTGCACTGGTATGGTCACATGCGAAGAATGAGCAACGTACGAATCCCACTGAAGGCATGGAACTGGAGACCGCAGCGAAATAGAAAAAGAGGAAGACCGAGAGGGAGATGGATGGAAGGTATTGACAGAGCCATGGGGAGAAGAAACATGGAGGAGGAGTCATGGCAAGACAGGCAAAAATGGCGTTTTGACTGCGACAAACGACCCATAGTGTTGTAAATAGTCGCCACTATATATACTACATTAGTTATTACTTAACTACAAATGAACAAGGCAAACCTAAACCAACCGATCTATGGATGAGCTCCATCAACTTCCAGAGCAACCAATTATTTTTTAAGTCTACATTTAATGACACCAATCGATGCAGTAAAAAATAATGTACGTAAATCAGAACGCAAACAGTTATAAAATTCTGGTGCTATTTAATCAAACATTCTTCGACCTCCTGATGTATTTCGTTTAACTTTCATGGCCAAATAAATAGTTCATAATTCTTAAAAATAGTAAAGTTTAGTCTAAGCGTAAGTTTTGTAATTAATTAAATCAAAGTAATCAACTGTATTTGTTAGTAGGCTAAGTTTAATCATAAATTAAGTAAATAAATAATTAATTGTTATAAGTTTAAAGTTATTTTGTTTCTTATTTATCATACACACATCCTGAACGGATGCTCAGGAGTTAAGTTATTTAACGTAAAATAACTTAGTTAAATGTTTCGTTAAGTCATTAATTTTTTAAATTTAACACGTGACAAATTAAATGCTGAGAAAATTGGTGTAAAGTATATAAAGACTAAATAAAATTTATTGAAATTTGACTTTTATCTGTGACAAAACCTAAATTAATTATCACAAAAAATTACTGTTTTTTGAAAGAATAATTTAATTCTTTCATAGGTTGGAAATAACAGGTTATCAAGTATGTAATTCAATTCTGAAAATAATGAAGAATGAAAGTGTTGTAAATTACGTACAAAAATGCTCGAAATGGCCTCCGATTTGTGCATTGTTTCTATTAAACTACCATTCAATTAATCCACTTTTCAGTTATCCAACCGTGACTTGACCCCATCAATGTCGATTAAGGGAGAGGTCACCGTATGTTACTGTAGTATGTTTTTGATCGAAATACTCTCCCGAACTATTGATTTTCATGAAGTATGCAGCGCATTTACAAATCCAATATGATTTATGGAATATAGAATTCATATAAAACGAACTAAAATAAATAATCGAATGGAAAAATACAGAAAAAATGTTGGAACAACATCTTTACTCATCGAATTGTAAAAAAATAGGGAAGAAGTATTTCCCTCTATGATGAATGTACACAATAAAAAAGAAGCGGAAGCAAAACTTTTCTGCCATCCAATATTTGAGACGGATGAGAAGTTTATAAAAATAATACATGCAAATAAATACAAATTGTCTGTGATGTATTCACAATAGATCGTTGAATCACGAAACTTGCCAATGAAGATGTCAACAAAAACTTATTTAAAAGAGAGTATCGAGAGGGGAGGGTAAGGGAGGGGAAGCATATAGGAGTAAGCCGGTCTTGTCTGTCTATCCCGATGTCTGTGCGACTAACTATGACTGTCTGTCTGTCTGTTGGTCTGTCAGTCCGTTGTTGTAATCATTCTTTTGTTAACATTCGCTTGTATCAGTTTATGTGACTGCTTGTCATGGATACTTGTCCCGAGTTTTGACGTTTTCTTTTCTTGCCTAACTTTGTGTATTTTCATCATTTTTTAATATTTCTCGTTTTCTTATGAACGAAATCTTCCTAAAAAGATTTAATGATGTTCGCTTACTCTGTTGCAATATAAACTTCTGCGTTTACAATAATATTCTGTCTGTCCCGTACAATTCGAATAAAATATACCCGATTCATTTACTGTTCTGTTATATTCATTTCGTTATTTGCCGACTCGACATTTTTTTGTACCTAAAATGTACTTATTGCCGCTTACAAAACACCCTATTAAAATGGGAAGAACGAAAGAACAAAATCTTTAAAAATATGTTTAGGAATTACACAAATGATGATAATTTCAAATAATCTGTTCCCACATCAAAATTAAACTTCTCTCGTAGTTTTTACTTTCTCTTGTCCTACAAGAATGTATAGGAAGGAAAGTAACTATTATTTTCATGTCGATTTATCTAAATCGAATTTTCACTGAAAATATAGGTTCTTAGGCCCCCCGAACCCAAAAAAACATTTTTGTGCCAGTTGATGTGTGTGTGTGTGTGTGTGTGTGTGTGTGTGCGCGCGCGCGCGTGTGTATGTGAACAAAATATCAAAAAACGGAATATTGTACCAAGTTAAAATTTGGAACCAAATTTAGGTACTACAAGAGGACGCAATTCGAATATTTTAATTAAAACCGGTCAACCGTAGATAGTAGTTTATCGTGCAATTTTTCACTTTTTTCTCAGTTCGATGTCGAGAAGAACTTAAAAGAAAATGGTCGATTAAAAAAAGGAGACTAAAATTTTACGGACACCAGTATAGATTGGATGACAACTGATTGAGAAAACAAATTTTTAAGATCCTGAACTATAGACCTAAGGTGTTGGATAAATGGTTTCAAAGAAGTCAGAAAGTATATTGAGAAAACCGGAATAAACCGAGAAAACTTGATGAACCGAACCGAATTCAGACAATTAATTACGGACTTTAAGGGCTTCCATGAAGAGTAAAAACAGAACACTGGGTTGACAGAAGGAAGGAGAAAATGCTACAGTGAACGAATGCTGAGAACGTGGGCTACAAAAAGAGCTTCCAGAAACATCTTAAGTCGCCTCAAGTGGTTTAAAAATAATCCTATACGAGAGAAAAAATTTGAAGTTTCAGATTAGCGGGATTGTTGTGTGTATTTTTTTGTTTTGTGTGACTATAAACTATTTTGCCTTATCTTCTTTATATCGTATTTGGACTTATAGTTTTTATTTATTCCTCTGTTTGTAGTTTCCTAATTTATTATTTTTGTATTAAATTTAGAAAGAAGTTTTATGTAGTCTGAACTTTTCTTGGTTAAAATCTTATTGTGCTGCATGCAAACTTACTTTTTTGATGTTTTACTTTCTGTTTCGTTTTAATTTGTTTTGTATTTTCTTACTGTTCATCATTTCTTACTTTTGTTTATAGTATTAATTTTTACTTTCTCTTACCTTTAGCCGGCCGCATTGGCGTAGTTGGTAACGTGCTCGCCTCTCATCATGCGGCCTTGGGTTCGAATCCCATTCAGGCACGGCAAATTTTCATACGTTACAAAAAATCATTTCATCCTTCACCGTCTGCATTAGCAGTAATTGCAGAACAGTCGGACGTTAAACCAAAAAAAAAAAAAAATCTTACCTATATGAATATATAAGGTATTGTTCTCATGTCGATTTTTCAAAGTCGAGTTTTCACCGGATCTACACGTTTCAGACCCCCTGAACCCAAAAAACATGTTTTTAGCGATTGGTCTGTGTGTGTGTGTGTGTGTGTTAATAAATATCTCAAGAAGGGAACATATCTTGAAACTTAAGTTAGGTACTACTACGGGACCCGACACGACCATTTTCATCAAAATCGGTCAACCGAGAGTAGTAGTTTTTGTGTGTTATTATTCACTTTTTTGCGATTTTCTCATAAATTTATTTCCTCAAAAAGATTTTTGAGGTTAGTTTTTTGTTTATTTTAAATGTTTTATTACTAATATTAGGTTATATTCTTCATTATTCGCATTGGCAAGAGAAAGTCGTGTGAGTGTTTCATACCAAATTTTTATTTCTATTTACTTGTTTCTTAATTAAAATTTGTACTTTTTAATCCTGCCCAAAACAAACAAGTGTAATATTAAAATATTTTCACTCAATCTACTAGTTTCAGGACTACAAAAAATAGTTCTGTTTCTTATCACATGGTCAGCCAATTTTATAACTGAGCATTTAAGAACATTAGAGGTAGAGGTGTAAAAGGCACTTGTCTGAGTTATCTCCTCTGAGAGAAATGAATTTCATTACACACCCAGACCCTGTGGTGATGAAATGAAAGTATCATTTGCAGGTGGAATATATGTGCTTTTCAGAGGGCCGTGCTTGATGATAAGGATACTTCTCTACTCAGTGAGGAAGGCAATTGCAAACCACATCGTTTAGCTCGTTTTACTGAGTAAAGCCTTTAGAGATTCAAACCAGCCGTTTAGCTGATGTCCTAAATAACAACAAAGTATATTTACTATATTATGTAATGAAGAACTTATGATAGTTTTTAACGGAGTTGTTTTAAGTAGTACATATTTGGTGCTGCATAAATATGGGTTGATATAAAATTGAAGGATGTATAAAACGATAAAAGTTGTTAGTTGTTATTATATGGATTATGTGGGACCAAATAATTCTGTGAAATACGTAATGTGGTTACGTGAAAATGCCCTTCGATCAGCCGTGTATTTTAATGTCAAAGGTAAACAAAATTAACAAAGGTAGTTCAAAATTATAATTATTTTGTTTTAATCAACGTTTGTAAATCTGGAAGTGAAGTAAGTGTTTAGATAAAATGCGGTAAAATATTGATATTAATTACGTGGAGCTTGAAGGTAAGGCGGTCAGTGGGAAGATAATGCGCGGTGTGGTCCCCGCTCCGGTTATGCGAGTCGTCCGGCTCGCATGTTAAATACGGTCACTCGCATGTCCGGTGACCGTGTCGAAACAATACCTTATTGAAAATGGGTCTGTTATGCAAATCCACACGTATAGTTTGATCACGTGTATTTGAGAAATAAAGATAATGCTTGGCAGGACGTGTGCGAGCGCGCGCGCGTGCGGCAAGATGGCCGGTCGTTCGATTCGATTCGTGTTAAGACCAAGAACTACGGTTGACATGTGTCGTTCGTTATGAGCTTTTGTTACCGCCTCTTTTGGGTACAAAGAATAGATTGACACGAGCGATTTCTCTAATAGGTCTATGGAAATTAGACGATACATCAAAACATGACCGACTGTTATCGCCCACGCTTATTGCAGTCATTCACTGAAACGAAAGCTATTTTTTATTATAATTAAAAATGAAAAATATTTTATCCGGCCATCAACAAGGCTTCACAGGTTGTAATATTTTTCCGACAATGTCTAAACGAAAATCATAAGTTTTCACACCATGTTACCCCTTATAATGCCAGGAAAATGTGAGTCCGACTGAAAAATGGCAGGTATTTTCCATTAGGTACTGCTTTAAAATGCCAGCCTATTTTTGTGTGATTTGTAGCATTATATAATTTATAATAAATCCATATATTGGCTATTCTTCAAGTTATTTTAATAGTTTTTTGTCTATAATGAATTGATTCCGTTTGATATTTAACTTATAATATATTTCTTACAATTTAAAAAATACAAAATATAAAAATTTCCACTTAAACATTCATTCTGTGGAAATTTCCTTTTTAATTAAAAAAAATCACACTAAAAAATTATATTACCCAACTTCACTTATATTACTTTTAAGACAATTTCATTATGTACAAATTCACAGAAAATCATTTTATGTATTGTAAAAAACAGAAATACTGCGATAAGTATTTTTTAAATCCAATTTTTAGATTTTTTAAGTTTAGGAAGTACGTGTACTAATCTACTGTAGAAAATTCTAGTTGTTAATAATTACATTAAAAGTTAGTATAAGTTAAAAAA
This sequence comes from Catonia carolina, assembly GCA_035578175.1. Classification (NCBI taxonomy): domain Eukaryota; kingdom Metazoa; phylum Arthropoda; class Insecta; order Hemiptera; family Achilidae; genus Catonia; species Catonia carolina. The sequence goes on along the minus strand of JAQMRL010000007.1, from coordinate 27,070,337 downwards.
TTATGTATAGCACTATAAACACATGAAATAATCATCAATAATAAATATATTAAAATATGAATTTTTTAGTCAATATACTAATAAAAGGACGCTGGAATTTTTTGGTTAAACTGCTGACGTTCTAATATTAGGACGCTGGCACTGTAAGGGTTAAAAAAAATTTCTAAATTTATTAAAAATACTCCAAACGGATCGATTCTGATGAAGTCTACCATTTAAATTTTAGGCGTAGATTATACCAGAAATTTGAGTCCGGAATTGATTTTTTTTATCGATTATTAAAATTTGAAAATCTTTTGTCTTATTTGGTATATAATTTATATTTATACAATTTATAGTTGTGGTTCTCAACCTCTCAGGCACTGTGCCCCCCTTCGAACACTGATGTGAGGTCACTCCCCCCCATCGTCACTACTATAAATGGTCAAAACAAGTAGTAGCCTACAATCGGAATAAGAAACAGAAGCCTGATCACAATGTTGTCAGAGAGAACAATTACCGTGTTATTACAATAATCGAGTGCTAGAATCTGCTTAAGTGGAATGTACAAAAAAAGCTAATTTTTACTTTCTCTTGCCTATATGAATATATAGGAAGGAAAGTATTGTTTTCATGTCGATTTTTCGAAATCGAGTTTTCACCGGATCTATACGTTTTCAGACCCCCTGAACCCAAAAAACATGTTTTTAGCGATTGGTCTGTGTGTGTGTCTGTGTGTGTGTGTGTGTGTGTGTGTGTCTGTGTGTCTGTGTGTGAACAGAATATCTCAAGAACGGAACATCGTACGAACTTGAAACTTAAGTTACATACCACTACCGGACGCGACACGAACATTTTCATCAAAATCGGTCAACCGGAAGTAGTAGTTTATTCGTATAATTTTTCACTTTTTTGCGATTTTCTCAAAAACTGGTCCTACGATTTTTTTAAAAATCGCCTATTTTACTCAATTTTTTATTCTCTACAAGATAGGGTGGGCGCCATGTTTGCTGAAATTCTCGGTAAGGCTGTTTTCACGTAAAAACGTTGTTTTTTTAAGATTACGGCTTTAATATAAATTTTAGCGCAAAAACTTATATAATAAAAGTTGTAGAGAATTTAGAAACCTACAACTTCTGTTTCAAACATTTTTTTGTATAACGCTTAGTTTAGCGGTAATTTGCGATTTTCTGTTTTTTTTTCTCACGAAAACGTGAGAAAAATAGATTTTTTTAACATTTCGGTCTTAGTATGCATTTTACGACAAAAGTGTATATAATTAAATTTATAGAAAATTAAAAGATCTACAACTTTTGTTTTGAACATTTTTCTCTACAGAGCCTAGTTTAGCGTGAAAGCGTGATTTTCCGTATTTTTAAGCCAAACTGAGTTCGATTGCCATTTTGCGTCATTCACTCATGATTAAAATAAGGTTATGTTTTTGAGGTTAGTTTTTGTTTATTTCTAATATTTTATTAATAATGTTAGGTTTATTATTAATCATTTGCATTGGCAAGAGAAAGTTGTGTGAGTGTTTCACACCAGATTTTTAAAATATACATGCAACTACAAGATAGTGTAAATTATAGTTTTACATTTTCATTTTTTAAACACACTTACGCCTCTTCTAAAATTATTTACGCCCCCCAGGTTACGAACCACTGATCTATAGAAATATTTTACATAAACATATTAAAATTGGTCTACAGATTCGTAATTTTGCATCCAAAATTTTACGACATATTTACATATTTGCGACCAATTTACATAATTTACTCTGCAAGTACGGTATCCAAAACGTTGTGGAATAGACTATGTCATTTGTTCTCTCTTTTTTCTGGCTTTGTAGGTTATGTTTTTACACAGTTTATTAGAAAACAACCAATACAAATTAGTTTTCTAATATTATATTCACGCAAACTAATATCTATACTTTGTTATATTTTTGATTCGTCGTGTCCGAACAATACATATTTTTTTAAAAGACCTACTTTATCTAAATGAAAAATTTTTACTCTCTCTTGCCCTATATAAACATATGCAAAATGAAAGTATTAATTGCATGTCGATTTTTCGAAATCAAGTTTTCACTGAAAATATACGTTTCCCCCCTGAACCCAAAAAATATGATTTCAGCGATTGGTCAGTGTGTCTGTTAGAACAAAATATCTAAAAACGGAATATCGCACAGAAGTTGAAACTTGGACTAAAGTTACGTACCATTAGGAGATCCAACCCGAACATTCTCCAAAATCGGCCAACCGGAAGTAGTAGTTTAATTACGTTATCTTTCACTTTTTCGATTATTTCAAAACAGGCTCCTACGATATTTAAAGAAAACCGCCTTATACGAACTAAATTTTTTAAGACATACAAGGCAGGATAAGAGTAATTTTATTTTCACGCAAACCGATATCCTTAATTTGTTATATTTTTGGTTCGCTGTGTCCAAAAAATGCATATTTTTTGACGAAAGATCTGCTTTAGGAAAGTAGACTATTAATTGCATGTCGATTTTTTAAATCAGGTTTTCACCGAAAATATACGTTTTCCCCCTGAACCCAAAAAATATGTTTCAGCGATTGGTCAGTGTGTATGTGTGAACAAAATATCTAAAAACGGAAATGCTGAAAATCTTGGAATGGCTGTGATCTCGTGGTAAAAAAATGATTTTTTTTATTGCGCCTTGATGTGCATTTCAGGGCAACAGTAAATAAATTAAAATTATGGGAAATTAAAAAACCAACAACTTTTATTTCAAACATTATTTTCTACAAAGTTTAGTTTAGCGGCAATTAGTGATTTTTTTTTGATTTTTCTCATTAAAATCGGTAAAAAATTGATTTTTAAGATTGTGGCCTTAGTATGCATTTAACGACATAAGTGTATAAAATAAAAACAGAGCATATTTTAGCGCCAATTAGTGATTTTCATATATGTACTTAAGCCCTACAGAGGTTGATTTTCGTTTAACGTCATTCAATCATAATTAACATTAAGTTGTTTTTATATTGTTTTACATTGTTTACTTATGATTAAACATAAGTTATATTGTTCCTTATTTACTCTGGCAGTAGAAATCGTGTGAGTGTTTCACACCAAATTTTTACTGTGTCTTTGTTTTTGCTTAGGTCATCACAGCCGAAAGGCTGGTTTGAATCTGTAGTGGTTTTACTAAGTAAAACGAGGTGTGAGGTGGTTTTCATTTGCCTTCCTCACTGGATGGGAAAGTACGCTTACCAGCATGCCGGTCCCTCTGAAAAGCACATATTTTCCACTCTGCAAATGACACCTTCACTTCATTCACCACAGGGTCTGGCTGTATAATGAAATTCATTACTTTCATAAGAGATAACTCTGACTAGTGTGTTTTACACCTCTACCTCTTCTGTTTTTAAATTATTCAATCATTTAACTGACTGACCATGTGATAAGAAACAGAAATATTTATTTTAGCCCTGCAACGAACAGATTGAGTGTAAATAATTTGACACTCCACCTGTTTGTAATGGGTGTTTATTAAGACATTGTACTGTGATTTTATCAGGTTATAATGGTTACGTATAGCCATTAGTACATAAAAATAGATTCTAATAGATCCAGATAAAATAGATCCTTTTTTCGTCATTTTATATGTCATATATTTAGAGGTAAAACTTATTAATTTATACGAAACCAAGAAAAAGTTGAACCCGATAAAACGAATTCATATTTTTTTCAAAATTATTGTATCTTAATGTCTGAAATCAGTAATATTCACCTCTTGTGTCTATAAATAACCCCTTAAAATTTTAGCTTTCTACCTTAAATAGTTACTGAGATAATAGGTCTCAAAGTTTAGTAATTTAACATTGAGGTGATAGGCGGTATGGTCGCCCCTTACTCCTTCCACATTTAATTGTACTATTACGCCTGCAAAAATTTAGTTTTGCCTTTGTAGTATGCTTCGTGTACTTCTGCCAGCTGCTGCTGTCTAGCAACCGCGATATGTACTAAACAGACTTGGGCTTAATACAGTGTCACAAAAAGTCATTCATAATTTCTACTTAACAAGTTAACGTTGATGCAGTACATTTCTCAAACAAACTCATTTTATTGATATGACTAAATGGAACGACCATTCTGGTGTGAAACACTGACACGACTTTTTTTGGCAGTATAAATAATGAGAAATTTAACTTTTAATGGCAATTTTAATGATCTTGGAATTTTAAGTGGCATTTCTAAATAAGTTATTCCGTTATTTATGTATAAAGAAATATTAGATTATTTAATTTTTTAATTTTTATGCTAAAATTATCTTCCATCTGAACACATTCAGCAATCGAGAATGACGTCCATTCCATACCTCATTTCAACCAAAAATAGTTTTTCTACATATTAACACAGCACTGCCTGTTATGAAAAAAATAGATGTGAAACATTCACACGATTTTTTCTTACCAGTTTAAATATTGAAACTTTAACCTATCTTTATTACAATATAAAATGATAAACATAACCTAATTTTAATCATGAGCGAATGACGTGAAATGAAAATCAACCTCAATAGAACTTCAAAATATGAAAAATCAGTGATTGCCTCTAAACTAGGCTCTGTAGAGAAAAATGCTTAAATAAAAGTTGTGAATTGAGACGCTTCACTGGCCCCGCTACACTACAAAAAAAAACAAATTACTTTCCACCGGCTTCGTGGTTCTCATGATAACGCACGGTGCATTGATGCAAGACTTGTTTCAGCAGTTGAATTGGGAGATTCTTGAGCATCCATTTTAGAACCAAGATTTGGGATCTAGTGATTATCACCATTTCCTGAGCGCAGTAAATTTCTTTCCTGAGTGTGCTCAGCCTTATTGAGCAGACTCAGCCTTATTGAGTGTGCTCCCTGAGCACACTCAATAAGGCTTTAATCATTCAAGAAAGTAATTTCTGTTCAGTTAGCTAAGAAATTGTACATATAGTAAAATTAATATAATGGAAATAAACAAATAAATGTTTCAAAACTGAAAGAGTTTTTATGTGTAACACGCTTTGAAAATGACGACGAACAGAACGTAGCTATTAACTGGTTCAAAAACTTGGTACAAACAAAGTTGAAAACAGGTTTATAAAAACTTGTACAACGCTATGATAAGTGTTTGAACTTAAATGGCGATTACGTAGAAAAATAGCTTGACAGTTATTTAAGTGGTAAAATTTGTTTGTTTCGATATCTACGCTATAAAAGTGTGCCGAAGAAAACGTTCTTGATTTCCGAATGGCCTTCGTATTATAAATAAAGACATCCACTACTTTATTTTCTTTAGATAATGTTTATTTTTGAACTGAAATGGCCTTACAAGAGAAATAATCTGGTGTGAAACACTCACACAACTTTCTCTTGCCAATGCAAATAATTAATGCAAATAATTAGTAATAAAACATTAGAAATAAACAAAAACTAAAATAAACATAACCTAATTTTAATCATGAGTCAGAGACGCAAAATGAAAATCAACCTCATTTTGGCTTAAAAATACGGAAAATCACTCTTTCACGCTAAACTAGGCTCTGTAGAGAAAAATACTTACAATAAAAGTTGTAGATATTTTCATTTTATATAAATTTGATTACTTACACTTTTGTCGTAAAATGCCAAAAAGGCCATGCCATGCCATGTTAAGGCTGAAATCTTAAAAAAAGCAATTGATTTTTTTACACGTTTTCGTGAGAAAAAAACAGGAAATTGCTAATTACCGCTAAACTAAGCGTTTTACAAAAAATGTTTGAAATAAAAGTTGTAGGATGTTAAATTTTCTACAACATTTATTATATACATTTTTGCGTTAAAATGCATATTAAAGTCGTAATCTTAAAAAACAATATTTTAACGAGAAAACAGTCTTCCCAAGAATTTCAGCACATATGGCGCCTACCCTATCTTGTAGAGCATAAAAAATGTAGTAAATAAGGCAATTTAAAAAAAATCGTAGTAGCCGTTTTTGTGAAAATCGCAAAAAAGTGAAAAATTACACGAATAAACTACTACTTCCGATTGACCGATTTGATGAAAATGTTCTTGTCGGGTCCTCTAGTGGTTCTAACTTAAGTTTGAAGTTTCAAGTTCGTACGATGTTTCGTTCTTGAGATATCCTGTTCATACACACTTTCACACACAGACAGACCAATTGCTAAAAACATGTTTTTTTGGGTTCAGGGGGTCTGAAAACGTGTAGATCCGGTGAAAAACTCGATTTCGAAAATTCAACATGAAAACAATACTTTCCTTCCTATATATTCATACAGGCAAGAGAAAGTAACAAGTACTTAAAAAATGGTCGAAGGGTAGATAAATAAATAAATGACCAATTATATTAAAAGAGTAATAATAAATAAGAGTAAAATGAAAAGTAAGCGATCGGCCCAGTTTATGGAAGGGGCAAATTCGTTAATCGTTTTCATAGCGTGCGATACAGAAAGTATAACGGGTGAGGATGTCTAACAGTCTGTAGTTGTTGTTGGAAATATTATTGTATAATCTACTTTTGTGTGTGTAGGCGTGCGGCGATGTAGAATGGAATGGTGGAGAGTTGTGTACGTAACCCACACCCTTCCCTTCATCTACGATACTCACAACTACTAGCAGGTTTCGCCCCACACCACTCGAGTTCATTGTTCATTGTGGTGGTAGCGGTTGTCGGTATGGTATGGTGTGCACCACTCTCGTAGCTCATCCACCGCACACGCACACAAGCACACAAATACCGGTCATGTGTTTCGTTTCGCCGATAAATCGTTGTTACGTTTCGCCATGCCAGTCGACGTTAAGATCTTAACTGGGTCCGATAACGATGACGTATGATACGTTTGTTGAGACCACCTCCTGATCCGTGTGTGCGAGCGGTTCAATTCCCGTATCGAGTTCTACATTGTATCACGTATCTTACAAGTGATTACATTGTCGAAATAAAGAAAACAATATACACTCTGTGTAATAAATACGGTCGGACGGCTTTTCGTGACACCTGCGATTCGGAGTCGGGTGACTTAATTATTCAAAATTTATTTAACATTTCTAAAGAAAAATATTACACAATACTAGATGTTTGTGTTCGTTATTCACGCATTTTTCGCACACAAACGCACGATTATATAAATAGGCATTCTGCTGTTTTGTTGTGGGAGAAAATTAATGTTTTCTTGATATAATTTAACCCCTATAAATACTTAGCCCATTCCGTCACCCACAAAGTTCTTTAAAATAATGATTTTTATAAATTTAACTTCATGTCTTTTGTTTTTATTTGAAACAATACTGAACTAGTATAGACTTGTTTATCGGCAATCTTATGACGTAGTTTTGGAACAAACAGCATTTTATTACTCAAAAATTATTATTCAACTGCAACTTTTTGGGTTTATGTGCAATAAATTTCGTCTAATACGCTCACGGTAAATACGACTTCGTGGTTAATACGAGATATTTATAATTATGAAGTCCTTAAAGTAAATATAAAAGCCTGAATACATATACCCCCATTAATACGCTCATTTTCTGTTCATCTAATAAAAATGCTAAAGGATAATAATCTAATGCTGTAGTTTATTTATATTTGCAGCAGAAAAACCCAGGAATAAAAAGGGAAAAAGGTTACTGGAGTTGTCTTGACAAAAAAGACAGTTCATTTTTACCTTCTACCCTCGAAACAGGATAAATAGAAACGTAGAATAAACACACCATTATGATACATTTTAGTGCGAGTTGTACATTAATTTTCACAGATGTTGAGTTGTGTGTTAATTTGCACTAGAAATTACAAAAGTACTGCCGATTTCTGACTTCCCTGGTTCCAGTGGATGGATTGACCGATTTAAAACCATCACAGAATTGTTTATCGTAAGATATGTGGAGAAAAAGAGGTAATTTAACAAAGACAACGCTAAATCGTGGAAAGAAAATGTTTCACCCTCGCGGCTAAAAGAATTAGGTCGTGTCCTAGCTGCAACCGGGCTTTGCAATGTGTGAAATGCGTTAGTTGTTCAGGATAAAACATGTAGGTACAAGTGATGGTGTTCTAAGTTAGGCCGTGTCCTAGCTGCTTCCGGGCTTTGCGGTGCGTGCAATGCGTTAGTCGTTCAGGATAAAATAGTTCGGTACAAGTGATGGAGTCCTAAGTTAGTCCGATCCGGGCGGGCGCAACGCACACCGTCCGGATGCAGCTACGACACCATCACTTGTACCTACATGTTTTATCCTGAACGGCTAACGCATTTCACAAACCGCAAAGCCCGGATGCAGCTAGGACACTGCCTTACCGAGAGACATTTTTAATGCAGATGAATTAGGTATCTTTTTTTAATTAAATACAAAAAAATTCTGGATTTTGAAAATGAACAATTTCATGGTGGTATAAAAGTAATTCACAACGCAGCATTTATAAACTGCGTACTTATATGATTAGTACAGAAGTTCTGTAAAGATCTCTTCTCAATAGAGATAGACCTATTTTATGTGTAACCCGGTTAAGAAGCTTTTCCGTTTAATACGCTAACATAGGACCCTTAAAAATTGTATTAAGCAGATATTACTGTATTTGAATAATAAAAATAAGTAATCCAAAGAAATTACAACTTTCAATCGATTTACTGACAAATAAAAATCAGGTGTAAAACACTCACATGAGTTTCTCTTGCCAATGTGAAAACGTAACCTATGTTTAATTATGAGTAGATAATGTAAACTGAAAAACATAAAATAATTTTAATCACAAATGAATGACGCAAAATCAAAACAAACTCTATTGGACTTGATTTTGATAAATCAAGTATGGAAAACACTTCTATTATATGCCACATCCTCCAAAAGTTGACACTCAATTTTTACAACAATGACTTTAGATTCTGGAGCTCTAAATAAGTTAATGGAGATGCACCGGAACCACGTTCTCAAGTTTTTTAGCCAGGTAATATATCTTCTACCTCCACCTCTCTTGCCCATAAACAACTAATTGAAGCTAAACTAATCTCTGTAGAAAAACAACGCTCGAAGTTAAAGGTTTCTCAAATGCTCATAACAGGCAGGTGATGTGTTAAATTATTTGTACTCGATCTGGTAGTTCTAGTGCTACATAAAATAATTCTGTTTATTATAGCCTAATATGGTCAGCCATATGATTGAAGCATTTAAGAACAGCTAGGTGTAAAAGACAGTAGTCAGAATTATCTCCTCTAAAAATAATGAATTTCATCATTATACAGCCAGACCCTGTGGTGAATGAAGTGAAGGTGTCATTTGCAGGGTGGAAAGTAGATGGTTTTCAGAGGGCCCGGCATGTTGATAAGCATACTTTTCCACTCAGTGAGGAAAGCAATGGTAAACCATCTCACTCCTCGTTTTACTAAGTAAAGCCTCTAGAGGTTCAAACCAGTCTTATGGGTAATGAGCTAAACAACAAAAGGTTTCTTAAATGTCTATAATTAGGATTATATACGCTTAGTCTCTAAAATGCTTATTATGGCCGCATTCTTATGAGTACTATCGAATACAATCATTTACCGCGGAAGCGCAGCTTTCCACAAATTTCAGCAGATATGCAACTTATCCCATTTTGTAGCACACAAAATGCAGTTAATGAGGCTATTTTAATGAAAATCATAAACCCATTTTTGAAAAACTGCAAAAAAGTGAAAAATCCTACGAATAAACTGCTACTTCCAGTTTACCGATTTTGATAAAAAAAATTTTGTAAAGCTCCTCGTGGTACCTAACTTAAAGTTCCGTGTACGATTTTCCGTTTTTTGAGTTATTTTGTTTGCATACAGATCAATCAGTAAACACATGGTTTTTGAGTTCAGGGTATCTAAAAATACGTTGTGTATTTCCGGTGAAAAATAAATTTCAAAAATTTGACATAAAAACTTTACTGTCGTAACCTATATTATATCTGAACAAGAGAGAGTAATAAATTAAATAAAAATCAGACACTTTTTTGATTTATAATAACATGAAATATAAATTTAATGTAATGAAAATTTTTAAAAAGCAAGAATAAAAAAAAATACATTTACTAATAATATTACAGAAAACAAAGTCGATACATTTTAAAATATTAATATAATTATACCTTCCGTTTTTCTCTTACAGTTTTCATGCCCCAATAATAAAAATTTCTCATTTTTTGTTTCATTATGTTTTTTCCATTTTTTTATAAAAACAATAAACTTTTTCGCTGAAAAATGTTAATTATATTTTTTCAGGTAGGATTAAAAATTCACGTTTAAATATTTAGAAAGGGAAAAATATGATGTCTCTTTTATCCTCTGACAATAGAAATAATGAATTTATAAAAAAGGGTTGGGCAGGGTCGCAATTCTAAAGAAAAGAACTAACCAAGAAAGAAAGGATCGACTGTATTTTTAATTAAAAGCATTAGAAAAGGTTTGTTTATAAGTGAAACAGGGAGAGGTATAAAGGAGCACGAGTAGAATTGGTATTTCTTGTAGTGGGGGGGGGGACGGAGATGGAGAGCGAATAAGTGATTCAAGAGTAAATTAGTGTTAATAAAGAACAGCGAATGAATCCAGTATCGTTAGCCATGTTCGGCAAAAATTATTACCAATTTAGATGTGAGCGCAATAATTAAGAAAAGATGGAAATTTTTTAATAATCTTACAGAGAAGTGTTAGAAATTATTAAAGGGTCATGGGCATGCTTTGTATTTTCGTCACGTTAGTTCACGTAAACGGTTAAAAACGGAAAATATTGATACAGCAGCAAATTATATTAACTCTCATAAAATCAACTTCTGCAAACCACGCTACCTCTTTAGCTACTCTTCAAGAAGTACTACATTTACCCATTATAAGACCGATTTTGATGCTTGATCCCATAAAAATATTATAAAGTTATGTGGTCAACAATGTGGAATAACTCAATGACCAATTTTAATACTGGTTTTTCCGCAGAAAAAATATACATTACATTTATGTAACGAACACAATCTGTAACAAAACCCATAATTCCATCTCAGCCTAATCGCTGTTTACAAGCCAAAACTTACTAACACACATGTAAAATAATAACATATGTTAGAAATCTGATAACCTAGATACATAATAATAAGATATTAATACATTACATACATTATTATTACTGAAAAGACCAATTTTTTAATATACAACGAAAAGATTTCAAATAATTTATGCACTGTTGTTTACGTCATCAGCCGAAAGGCTGGTTTGAACCTGTAGAGGTTTTACTAAGTAAAACGAAGAGTGAGGTGGTTTACTTTGCCTTCCTCACTGAGTGGAAAAGTATGCATATCAGCATACCGGGCCCTCTGAAAAGCACATATTTTCCACTCTGCAAATGACACCTTCACTTCATTCACCACAGTGTCTGGCTGTATTATGAAATTCATTACTTTCAGAGGAGACAACTCTGATTAGTGTCTTTTACACCTCTACCTCTTCTGTTCTTAAATGATTCAGTCATTTAATTGGCTGACCATGTGATAAGAAACAGAACTATTTATTTTAGCCCTGCAACGAACAGATTGAGTGTAAATAATTTGACACTCCACTTGTCTGTTATGGGCAAAATTTATGCACTATATTTTATTTAAAAGAAATATATTCTAATTTTATAAAATTAAGAATTCAAGAAGATTACGTTACATTCATAAATAAACATACATAATTTCATAAATGAAATAAAATAATTTTGATTTTAATTGTGCTACACTTCTGACGGATTCTTAAAAAAATATTTTAATGAAACTCAGAAAATGGACAAAACATAACATAAAATAACATGCAGGTTTTTATAAACAACTAGATTTTATGTTTCTTTTAACAGTTGTATGTTATTTCACAATTTATAGAATATTAGTGCATTTGTTTGTATTACTGTAGTGTGTTTGAGAATTTGTATGTTATTAATTAGTTTATACAATGTATGTTTGTTGAGTTTTATATTTTATTCATTTGAATTTTATAATTTAAACACTAAATAAAATAATTTGTAAAGACAAGTTATTTTTACAAAGGATTTTTATTAAAATAACAAAAGATTCAGAGATAATTTTACATACTTCTACATACAAATATATTTTAAAAGAATACTTTTAAAAGATATTTAAAGGAACTAAACAGAAATAAAAGGGATATTAATGAATAAAACTTAATATAAGTTCTTATATTAACAGGTAAAAGAAATAAGGCAATTTAAATCAATAAACAAAAGACTTTGAAGTCACGATTTTGAATATTATTTAAAAACTTAAGGTAAAAAGAATTGGCTTTAACATCTTTTGGAAAAAAGCATTTGATAATATCTCTTGTGGTGAAGGGACAATTGACAAATAACTGGCATTCCCCCCTTGTGTGAAATTATTAAAGAAACAGACGAATAAACAACCAACTTCTTTCGGTTGACCGATTTTGATAAAAAATTCGTGTCGAGTCCTCTAGTAATACCTAACTTAAGTTTCAAGTTTCAATTTCGTACGATGTTCCGTTCTAGAGGTATTTTGTTCACACACACGCACGCACGCACGCACGCACGCGCGCGCGCGCACACACACACACACACACACACACACACACACACACACACACACACACACACACACACACACACACACACACACAGATCAATCGATAAAAACATGTTTTTTGGGTTCAAGGGGTCTGAAAAAGTGTAGATCCGGTGAAAACTCGATTTCGAAAAATCGACATGAAAACAATACTTTCCTTCCTATATATTCGTATAGGCAAGAAAAAGTAAAAATGAAATAATCTAATATTTCTTTATACATAAATAACGGAATTAATTATTTAGAAATGCCACTTGAAATGCCAAGATCATTAAAATTGGCTTACACGATTCTTATTTTTTTATTTAGTTAAGAAGAAGGAAGGTGACGCGGGACGGCCACCCTCCTCGTTCGGGTTGTTCTTATCTTTTCAATATTCGTTGGCGTTGTTGGTCCGCCCGACCGTTGCTAAACGTGTAGGAAGTAATTTGAAACGATTTATTGTTACCTCGTTGTAGTGAGGTGTAGTTAGGCCCTATTGCTTAAGTGATCATAATTCAAGTCTACCTCCTTGTGTCGGGTTGCATGTTAAAACTATTAATAGCTAAATATTATATTCTCAAATAAGCTATACAACTATACACTTAATCTTATGCTTTTATTATATAGGCTACCTATACTTTTTACATGTACCTTTACTTCTATATTTATTGAAAAATTATAAGTTCTACATTATACTTCAACATACTGTACTTCAGCTGCAGTCATTGTATATTTATGAGGGTTTAAAATTTTCAAGAAATAAATTCAAAATTGTCTATTTAAAAAAAATCCAACACAACCTGAAAGGCGTAGATTGCGTAGAAAGCGTAGATTTCAGAATTTAATTTATTAAAAGTTAAGACAAATTTTTGTATTTTATTTACTTAATTTATTTTGCAACTGTATAAAACAACCAGCAAAAATTTTATAACTAAATAAAAAAAGAAAACACAACCGCGTTAATGGCTTTGAGGAGGACACCACCCAGTGATATCTCTCCAGATAACGATAATTGTGTTCATTTTTAATTTACTATATTTTTGTATAAGTAATAAATATTAGAGTTGCATTAATGTTTCATGTCTTTACTCCATCGGCGTTTCAGTAGTCTCTGTACGATTTCTGGCAGAATTTATGGTGCACATTATGGTACGATTTTAGATATGTATCGTTGACGTAAAGAACGCGTAAATCATCGTGTCATGTTCTATTGGGTACGTAACTCGTGCAATTAATAATCAGTCGTAAGAATTTACTTTGGAAACGTTATATTTAGTGAAATTACTGATGGCTTTGCTGCACCATAAATTTGAATAACATACATCAAGATGGGTTAAAGCATCATTTTATTTAAAAAAATTATTAAAATAATTATATTCTCTACTTTAACAATAAAATGCGGAAATAAGAGATAAACAATTTTCAAGGTACACAACGTGGACAACCGGAGAAAAGGTGGATGAATTCTGGGACCGGATAGAAAATGAAATACAGAAACCACCAGATAAGAACGTCCGAGTTTTAGTTGGCGATTTCAACGCACAAATCGGAAAAGAATACAGTTCCGGAAGATTATCAGTGAATATCCGGCACACTATAGAACAAAATGAAACGGTAAAAGATTAATTGAATTGTCTAAAACATTTCATGTTAAACTGATGTCCACTAATTTCAAGAAATGCCCTAGGAAACAGAAAACATAGCGATCTCCGAAAAGAAAATTTGGTGAATTCCAAACAGATAACATTACAATCTCGAAACAAAACAAATTATTTTACAATTTATGAACATACAAGTGCGGAAAGGTGACAATTTCGACTCTGACTACTTGAATTGTATAAAAATTAAGACTTTTCCACTAAACAATAAAACATGGTCTTAGAAGAAAATAATCAAGATCGATTCCGAACAGCTAAAGCGTAAAGAGTCAAAATTTCAAAGAATACTTTAAGAAAGGAAAATAGAAACCTGGGAAGGAATCAGCCGCAGAATAGTTTACTTTGGCAATTAATTGACACCGCTTCATAGAACACGTGGTACCGATTGTGGTCTGAAGCCTTGAATATAATTCATATGCATTATCAATTAAACAACAGTACTGATAAAATTAAAAATAATAATCTCAATCACTGTTATGCTCACAATGGGCAGGTGGAGTGTTAAATTAATTGCATTCGATCTGTTGGTTTCACGGCTACAAAAAATAGTTCTGTTTTATCCAATTATATGACTGAACTATTTAAGAACATGAGAGGAAGAGGTGTAAAAGGCACTAATCAGAGTAATCTCCTCTGAGAGTAATAAATTTCACTATCTGTGGTTAATGAAGTGAAGGTGTCATTTGCAGGGTGGAAAGTGGGTGCTTTTCGAAGGGCCTGGCATGCTAATAAGCATACGCTTTCAACTCAGTGAGGAAGGCAAGTATAAATCACCTTACTCCTCTTTTTTACTTAGTAAAACCTCTAGAGGTTCAAATCAGCTTTTCGGTTGTTGACCTAAACAACAATAATCACTGTTATAGTTTATTACCAAATACCATAAACTATAATTTTAATAAATCGACTATAAACAAAACATAACAATTACGAAAAATCTACAACATAATTCCGTAGATATTCTGTCAATGGATTACCCGAGTTGTCTACACTGCGCCGTGATATGAATTTAACTATAAATAGTACAGTTTTTGACAACGACCTGGATTGAGTCTGTTATCCCTACTTTTTAATCTAAGAAAATGTACTTGACAGCTGGCTTGTGACCCCTTCCCATGAAACGAATTTTTTCGTTATAAAACTAGACTTGTTGTTTAGGTCATCAGCTAAATGGTTGGTTTGAATCTTTAGAAGCTTTACATAGTAAAATGAGGAGAGAAGTGGTTAACAAATTCCTTCTTCACCGAGTGGAAAAGAAGCCTAGCTTATCAGCATGCTAGGCCCTCCGTAAAGCATCTACCGTCCACCATGCAAAAATGACACATTCACTTCATTCACCACAGGGTCTGGCTGTATAATGAAATTCTTTACTCTCAGGGAAGATAACTCTGACTAGTGTCTTTTACACCTCTACCTCTTCTTTTCTTAAATACTTAAGTCATATAATTGGCTGTCTGTGTAATAAGAAACACAATTGTTTTTTGTAACCCTGGAACTAGCAGATCGAGTGCAAATAATTTAACACTCCACCTGCCTGTTATTGGCAATAAAATCTAAAAAATAAACTTATAAAAGTTATAAACTAGACTAAAAAATACTTGTAGAAAAAATAAACTTATAGAACACTATCCTAACAGCCACAATGATACTAAAGTAATTTTAAATTATTTCTATTTCATATGAACATTACACCGCTCATAACAGGCAGGTGGAGTTTTAAATTATTTGCACTCGATCTGCTAGTTCCAGGGCTACAAAAAACACTTATTACACTTATTTATTAAAATTCAATTTGTTCAAATTTGTGTCTTTGCATTTTGACGATACACGATGCTTTTCGGAGGGCCTGGCATGCTGATAAGCGTAGGGGACTGTTGTACTCAGTGAGGAAGGCGATGGTAAACCACCTCACTGCTCGTTTTACTTAGTTAAACCTCTAGAGATTCAAACAAACTTTTTGGCTGCTGACCAAAACAACAACAATTGATTATTAAATTAGTATTAA
Source organism: Catonia carolina (assembly GCA_035578175.1). Lineage (NCBI taxonomy): Eukaryota > Metazoa > Arthropoda > Insecta > Hemiptera > Achilidae > Catonia > Catonia carolina. Next base: position 27,054,141 of record JAQMRL010000007.1, on the reverse strand, counting down.
TGAAATTCTAAAATTTGAAGAATAGTCTAAGTAATAAAAGCATTTAAAGCTTCTTTGTTGACTATCAAGGTCTGTAATTTTATTTTGCATTTTAAATTTCTAACGCGTTAAAGAAGAGGACGTATTTCATGGGCTGTCTCTTCAAAATTATATCCTCTTAATGGTTTTACGGATGCCTTACTCGCTTTAGACACCCTTTCTAGAATTTTTCTAAGTTCAATCAGGGATTTTACGTCCACGGGATTTTATCGTTCCACAGTCATGACATCTGTAACATTTAAAAAAATTATTTAGCTTTGAGAACGAAGCGGCTTACTTTCCTTAAGTTTGGTTTTTGAAAAATACTGAGAGACATTAAAATTACACGTATTATTTACAAATGGCTCTAAAATCCCTAAATTTTTGTTTTGTATTTTTTCAATTTTTTTTTGAGATTTACTGTTTAAGACGATACACGTTTCAGGTAATTTTTAGTTTTATTTGAAACATACTGTTTGCATGAAAAAGGATGGGGGAGGAAACATAATGGTTCGAAGGTATTACATGGAGTAAGGGAGGGATGTAGTCTTTTACTTTTAATATTCGCCTTGTTTTCTGAGGAAATCTTTTATGAATCCCTCAATGGTGTGGAAGAGGATATTTTGCTAAACGGAGTTGGGGTAAATAATATTAGATATGCTGACGACATGTAATCAAGTTGACATCAAATGACATCAAATTGTTAGCCCGACAGCTTGGAATGGAAAATTTACAAAAATTGATGAACAGGCAATTGCTGTACAGTCAGCGGTTTTGACTCAGCATCAACATTTTGAAATAAAGTTCATGATAAATTAGCAGAGAGCAAGTGGATGGAGCTCACCTTTTTATCAACTATTGACAAAGGGGGAAGAGGGAGAGACGGAAGGGTGGGGAAGGTATAGAAGGGGTAAAAGAGAGAGGGAGAAGGAGAAGGTTTGACAATTATGTTACCTAGAAACCTTGATAAACGAGAAATGGGACACAAAACACAGGAAATAAAATATCGTACAGTCAAGGCAAGAGCAGCATTTAATAAATGAGTCCTATATTAATGCAAAAGGCATAAACTTAATCTTTCAACAAAAATGAGACATCTCACATACTATATCTTCTCTTATTTTCTGTATGGTATGAAGTCCTAGACCTTGGATGAATTTATCTCTAGGAAACTGGAGGCTTTGACAAGTGGCTTCTAGATGAATGTTCATAGTACCATGTGCTTCTCGGATGACAAATAAGGAGGTTTTTACAGAAATGAAAAAGACTTGGAAATTATTTACACTATCAAGTATAGAAAGCTAAAATACCATGAAAATATTACGAGGACGAATCCAGACATTTGTTACTTCAAGCCATTCTGCAGGGGAAAATATATGGAACAATAGGCCTGTCAAAAGAAGGGTAACATGGCTTCGAAATCTGAGTATTAGGTTTGGAAAAACTCGAAAAGGCTTTTCCGTATTGCATTAAGCAAAGTGGAAATTGCTATGACGATCGTCACCATTTGGAACGAATAGACACCTAAAGAACAACTGGATAAATAGTTTTTTGTTTCTCTTGTAAAATTTAAATTTTGTAACATAAAAGATATGTTTTACAAGGCCCGGTTAAATTTACTGTCGCATTACAATACAGTTTACATTATCGTTTGTACAGTTAAAGCGTAATATAATATTATAACTGTATTGGACCAGCATAAAAATCGGTCATGAAAAATGAGCAAATATTGTTTGAAGAGTAGGGAGAAAGTTCGAGTGTTTGACAGTGTTATTTATTTTAAATTTCATTAAAGAATGTAGAATAGACAAGCAAATAACCCGATATAATTTAGAGGAACTCATAAAAATTTATAAGCTGTAATAAATACGGTAAGGAAAAATGTAAATCTTAATGAATGTAATGTAAATAATAGAACGGATAAAAAATTTAAATTAATTCATAGGGAAAGTGTTGAGCCGGAATTAAAATGAGAACCGTTTCTTTACAAGGAGAGCAGTCAATTAATTACGTCTGGTAATCAAATTCAAAAACATCTATTCTTGTCGGGTGGATGGACAGGAAGTGGGGTGTTTCAAGGAGAAGATGGTATGACATTTTGTCGATCGGAGGGGTGGAAGTGGCTAAGATGATCCAGTGTTCATCGAACGGCACGGTGAAGCGGCAATACTCGGGTTGCTGTACGAGGAAGAAGTGTAAGGGCTAATAACATTGTTCATCCCCTTTTTATTTGCACCGACATGCTCAACCCTTTAACTGCTTTTCTTGGCTTCTCTTCCATTACACCGCCCTCGTATTCAAAAAAAGCATCGGCTCAGATAAATACCGGCAATAAAAATGCGTGTCCACATCGCTAACAATTTCTTCCCGCAAGCTAAATCCACCGTAGGAATTGATCTCCCCTCGTTTAATATAATAGAAGAAAGGGTTCATTGCTTCACAAGAAAACTTCAAGTAAACCCCTATTGTTTCCTTTTACAATTGAATAAGAATACCCCTATCATTTAAAGGTAAAAATTATGGCTCCTCTTAAAAACGATTTACTGTCGGCAAGTGACAGGAAAAAATTACATTTTACGGCCTTTATCATTATTAGTACACCCCTCTTAAACAAAAAAATCGAATTTTATTTTAAAAGTTTTCTACTTAATTTTATTAACGTTCCTGTAATGATAACGGCATAAATAACTGCCTGTTCGTGGTTAAACAGACTTCTTAAATATCTAACCTTTAATTTAACGTTAATTTTTTACATCAAGAATTTATTTACTCAGTAAAAAATTATTTCTGATGTTTGAACTTCGTGTAGACGGCCCCACAATTTTTCAGTCACTGATAAGATTATAGATTATATACGTTAAATTCTTTTTCTTTTAAAAAATCAGGAATATTTTCTCCTTCTCCTCCATCTTCTCCTCTTCCTTTCCTCTACTCCATTTCCTCTTTGCTTCACATTTTTTTACTGCATCCCATTATTCATTTACATTCTAAAGCCGCTGAAAATTTGAGTCTCTTATAAATAAATTAAAGTTATATATTATGATATTAGTTCAAAGTTGATAGTTTAGGCTTTAGTTCTTCGTATTTTCTATTTATTATTTTGTCAAGTTATAATTATTGTGTTCACCTTGAAGTAAAGTAAAATAAAATATTGTGTTGTTTATTTCAGATTCTTTCAGGTATCTGGTTATTTATAATAAATAAAACTTTTTTATAATTTATAATAATTTATTACAAATTTGTCATTGAAAAAAATATTACAGTTATTATTACTAGTAAATTACAATGAACTAAATAATAATAGACTGAATATATTACAAAAGTTTTAAAATTTAATCAACACCTGAATTAAACTTAACTAAAAAGAAATATATCCGTTTACAAACAAACAAATTATAATTGAATGAAATATAATATCTTACCTACTACTTGAATTTAATTGTACTCTGATGCTCGTTACGAAGAACTACTACAATCGCAAACCGTTGTATACGAAACTGGGTTTAACACATACAAATAAACTCAAATAATACTCAATGAATGGATTTATTTATTTTATTTTTTTGGTTTCTCAATGAATGGAGAATTGACTCTTTTATATTAGAGTAAATAGACTTTTCTCGAAAATTAAACAATAAATATAAATAATAAAATAGAATAAACAAAAAACTCAATAATAGAATTCTTCCCTAATTTACCCTTTTCTATAAAACAGCAGTCAGCCGCCAGTGGGCTCATGTACGGTAATAAATTGCACCTGTCAAAACCCATACAAAACCTATTGTTATTAAAACACTATTTTGCATATATTTGTCACAATACTGTTGTTTTTTAAAAAAGTATTGTTAAATTTCACGGCCTTCGGGTCAACCCAGTCAGTCAGCTGGTAGAGAGTCGCTATAGATTGTTAAGTAACACTGGTTGGGCAAGCTACTTTGTATGGTGAGAACCATTCGTGAACAAACTCCTTTTGAGGTTCCTGTCCAAATTCATATCTAATCAATGTAAAAAGAAAATACATAAAAAAATCAGCGATCAAATGGGTGGTTGTTATAATGTACAATAGTCAATAACAAATAAAAGCTGAAAAAATTCATGGTTTAACTTATAAATAAAATAAATATTTATGTCCGCGTTCCAAATACAGGAACAAACATCGTCATATAATACCTAATGTAGACATATTAAAAGCCAATTAAAAAAAAATTCAAATAAATTCAAGAGAAATATATACATGGGACTTATTACTTAAATTTAAATAAATACGTTAGTTTAAATTATTTTAGGTTTGAAACTAACGATTCGCTTTGCTATTTAATTTTAAATTTTATAGGTACAAATCATATTTAAAGAGAATTTGTTGTACAATAGATTTCAGAACTTCTCTTTTAAATAGAAAGCATGTTTTGTCGAAAACTCTTTTAATTTCCGATCAAAGTTCTGTAAATTATAGTTTAGTTAATCTAAACCCTTTGAACACTCTCCATTTTAGTGGAACACCGTAGAAGGAATCAGTATAAAAACAAACAATTTTACTATTTTCGATTTCTTAGAGTTCCCTTTCATTCATTCCCTTTCATTTCATTCATCACAATTAATTATCCTTGTTCAACATTTTCCACCTCATACAATACATACAATACACTATTTGCAGGCGCGTTCTGGCGAGCGAATGTGCGGTCAGCGGGCACAATACGAAGCGATAGCGACGCCCTGAACCCTTCAACTATAAATTAAAATAGTGACGCTACCAAATGGTAGAGTTTAGAAATGATAGGGTTTTATTTTTTCTCACGACGAGGAGGTGGTTAATTGCACTCGATCTGTTGGTTCCAGTGCTGCAAAAAATAGTTCTGTTTCTTATAACATAGTCAATCAATTATATGACTGAACTATTTAAGAAGAAAAGAGGTAGAGGAATAAAAGATACTTCAGTCAGTCAGAGTTATATCCTTTGAGAGGAATGAATTTCACTACACAGCCAGATCCTGTGGTGAATGAAGTGAAGGTGTAATTTGCAGAGTGGAAAATATGTGCTTTTCAGAGGGACCGGCATGCTGGTAAGCGTACTTTCCCATCCAGTGAGGAAGGCAATAGTAAACCACCTGACTCCTCGTTTTTACTTAGTAAAACCTCTAAAAGTTCAAAAATAGCCTTTTGGCCGTTGACCTAAAGAAGGTTCTATTATTCAACAGGTTAGTTAATTAATCTGTGGCCGGTACTCATCAACTGGAACGCGTTTAGCGCTTCTCGTACCATAGAATATTTAAAATTGAAATGATATGCTTATTTGTTTTTAATTGAGACCCAAGCAACTTTACACACCAATTCAGACACGGTGGGGGAAGCTATTCCATCATCGACTTGCACATGCGCAGACCAGTCTCATTTTGCCGGTTGGCAGATAATAGTACGAATGTATTATTGTTGACTGTTTAGACTCGAGTTGGATTCACCTAGGGTCCTAATGTAAGCGATTTCTCTCGTTTTAACTTGTATGGAGGGATTAAAATATTAAAGTGATTCAAGAATTTTCGCTTTAAACATTTCATTAAATCTTCTATTGTGAGTTCTGGAATTACACTCGTTCACATCAACTTTGTATGAATTTTTACAGCCTGGAATTTGTTTCATGAGCTGCAACACATCATGCTGGATGTAGTTGTTCAGTGAATATTCTACGTGTACAAATGCGCGTTAAATTTTCACTTAATTATACAGTTAGTCAATAATATTCCGATAATGCGTTCGTAATATCTAATTTAGCTATTTTTGGATTATATTTTGATATTATGTATATTTTCACAGATAATCCGAACAGGTCAGACATAACATAACATGCTCAGACCCAATTGTTTTGAATTAGCGGGGTTGTTGTGTGGTAATAAACAGAATTAAAAATAAAGATTTTAAACGGTGGATATTAGCTATAATGTTTTATATCGCCCATTAAAGGCAGGTGGAGTGTTAAATTATTTGGGCTCGATCTGCTAGTTCCAGGGCTACAAAAAAGTTCTGTTTCTCATCACGTGGTCAGCCAATTATATGACTGAAGCATTTAAGAACTGAAGAGGTAAGGAAGAGGTAAAAGAAATTAGTCAGAGTTATCTCCTATGTAAATAATAAATTTCATTATACAGCCAACCCTGTGGTGAATGTTGTGACGGTGTAATTTCTAGGGTGGAAAGTAGATACTTTTCAGAGGGCCTGGCGTGATGATAAGCATCCGTTTCCACTTAGAGAGGAAGGCAATGGTAAACCACCTCACTCCTTGTTTTACTTAGTTAAGCCTCTAGAGGTTCAGATCAGCCTTTCAGCTGATGACCTAAACAAACACATGTTTTATAAATTATACTCAGATAAATAAATGTTTTATTAAAATGGCACGATTTTATGAAGGTTTTAAGCACTTAAGTTTTAAAATAATAGTTTAACGGATTCTTTAATATACGCGACAGAGGTTTATAAAGGGTTAATGGATCATGGTATTGATTTCTTGGTAGAGCTGGTTTAATAAAAATATCATAACATGCTGGGAACGTAAAAGAGATAGCAAATCTGTGGAGGTAATACAACCGTATTTCCCTTTAAAGGGAAAAAGAAGAAAATAAGGGACGATCGTTGAAGTTAAGTCTGTTAAAAAATGTATAAACCGCTTATTAAGTTCAAATACGAGTCTGAAAAGAATGAAAATGACTCTTCGGCCGGCCATGTTCGGTCAAGCAAACAAGAGGTCGAGCACCGCCTGTTACCTCGGCTGAAACGGGGTCGTATGGATGGATGCAAGGGTAATAATCCATTCCAAGTAGGCCCTGCCCACGAAGAGATTGAAAGCGATCGCTACCTGTCAGTTATTTATGGCTCCATCTTTTATAATAAAAACCCTCCTCTCCATGTGCCATTGAATAGACAGACGAGGGGAAGTAGGTGTCTTTTTAAAACTGCTGCTGTTGTGTTATAATACGCCGGTGTTCCCCACCCCCTATTTAACTCTTCATTCCCCTTCCAGTCATTCATCCTTTCTCGACGTAGCGTCTACCCTCTTAGGTCTCCTCGTACAAGAGGAGACGGTTCTTCATTCGGTATCGTTCAGGGGTATCGGATTCGACAGAAACAACTTGCTAAATATTTTATCACGCGAATATTCAGAGGGGAAATATTCTCCCTCCGAATAAGAAAACCGCATTTATATTTATGTTACCCGTTTTGCTATTGAAAATACAAGACGAGATGATTTCATACGATTTCAATTAGGGTCGCTTAGAATGATCATTTCAAATATTGAAAAGGTAGATGCACGTTATTGTAAGGTGACATAATAATGGCAACGCTCAACAAAAGATACTTCGTAAGCTATTCAATTTATACTCTAATTACGAAAGGATATTATCTGTATATGAAGTGCGAAAGTCTTCACTGACTCACACACAGACGCTCATTACTAACTCTCTAATTTCCCGATCAACTAGAGCAAATAATTAATAAATTCGGAAAATTAGGGGTTGAATGTAAAACTAAAGTAACTGCATTTCAACCTCTTTTGCTTAAGGGATGAAAAGAGGGTGACTACCATAAATCAATACATATTGTAACGTTTAATCCAGGTTCTTTCGAGATCTGGTTATTGTTGTTTTGGTCATCAGCCGAAAGGCTGGTTTGAACCTGTAGAGGTTTTACTAAGTAAAACGAGGAGTGAGGTGGTTTACTACTGTCTACCTCACTGAGTTGAAAGTGTGGGGCCTATCCTTATCAGCAAGCCCGGCCTTCCGAAAAGCACCCCTCTTTCCACCCTGCAAGTGACAATTTTACTTCATTCACCACAGGGTCTGGCTGTGTAGTGAAATTCATTACTCTAAGAGGAGATAACTCTGACTAGTGTCTTTTACACCTCTATCTCTTCTGTTCTTAAATAGTTCAGTCATATGATTGGCTGACTATGTGATAAAAAACAGAACTATTTTTTGCCGCCCTGGAACCAACAGATCGAGTGCAATTAATACGACACTCCACCTGCCCATTATGGGTATACATGGTTATTATTAAATGTTAAAAAACTTAATTTTAAGCTTTTGACAATTTTTTAATAGCAAATTAATAAATTATTATAACTACTTTTTTATTATTAAACTACAGTTGTATAATTATTAAACTACAATTAAATTACTTAGACTAGATTGATTAAAAAATATTATTACAAACTTAAACATTGAAATAACTTTAACTAAAAATAAAAGATGGCTATTTACAATTATATAATTAATCGAGTCGTACCTACAACCAACTATACACAATGTTTCCCGGACGTAGACCTGTTTTCCCTAAACGCACGTTTTACGATATAATGTAAACTGGTTTTAACAAACTAACTGTAATCATTGGTAACTTTCGGACGAGTATAATGAAGGTATGTATGTTTTTCAAGTAACGTATTATTTTTGTTCATAAAAATAAATTCTAGTCAGAGTTATCTCTTCTGAAAGTAATGAATTTCATTATACAGCCAGACTCTGTAGTGAATGAAGTAAAGGTGTCATTTGCAGGGTGCAGAGTAGATGCTTTTCGGATGACCTGGTGCGCTGATAAGGAAAGGCTACTTTTGTACTCGGTGATTGTAAACCACCTCACTCCTCGTTTTACTTGGTAAAACCTCTAGTGGTTCAAACCAGGTATTTCGGCTGTTGACCTAAACAGCAACAAAAATAATTAAGATCTTACGTATTAAAGCCTGATTGGCAGTACATTAAACGCCGTGAAAATTCAAAAGAAAACTATTAGGTGTATAGTGGGAGTAACCACCTCACCTCTTGCAGACCACTATTTAAAGAGCTTAAATTGCTTACAGGTCCCTCACTTTACATTTTTAAGGTGGTAATGTATCGTTAAACAAAATACCTTTGTACAGAATCTTAATGTCCACAATCATAACCGAAAAAAAGAAACGTTTACTATGTTGCTAACCACGATACTAAATTATTTTAATAAACTTAAGCCTTGAGAAAAATATCAATAAATTAGTGCACGCCATGAAAGAAGTTCGTTGTGAATACCAGTTTCTTCTCGACCAATTTATTAAAATTTTTCTATTTAAATCACAAGTCTCATTTCTGTTTTATTTGTAATTTTAATTGCAAAAGTCTGTACTTGGCACAATGCTGTTGTAAAAATGCATGGTTTAGTCGAAAAATCATTTACCAATCTTCACGTGAAGCCAAAATAACACTTTTTTTAAATGGTCGCCATATTAAAATGGAACTACGGATTTACTTTTTAAATAAAACTGTGATCTTTAACATACTGAAAGCCCGACTTTATATGTAAATTTGGATGAAGCAACAGACGTTAAAAAAGCACACTAACAGAAAACCGGCTAAAAACTGGGTACTTTTTATGCGTGAATTACTGTATCTCCGACAAATTTTTAAATAAAAAAATGTAAATCAAACGAATCAACGCAGAACACAACAGCCTTTAATTTGGTGTAGCGTTAAAAATTTTCCGTTGGGTCGTTTCTGAAATAGAGCTCTTTAAACACAACGAACTTCTTTCGTGGCAAGCACTATATAAATGATTGAAAAAGTTGTGCTTTATAATACTGGTTATAAACGCCCAAATTTAGAATATGCTGTGACAATATGGAGTCCTTACTTTTTGGGTGACGTGGACCAGCCGGAGAGGATGGAGCGACGCACGTCAGAGCTAGTTCCTACACTTCGACTCATTTTGCATGAAGAGAGACATCGTTCATTAAATTTTCTGCTCTGGCCCGTAATCATCGAGGGGATTTGATCGAAACATTTAAAATGTTAAATGGTTTCTACTTAACTCCAGTTACATTGTTCATCTGGGATCTCGACAGTAGGACTCGGTGCCACATGGCTACTTTACTAAAAACTGCTTTAGCTCAATCGCAGACAGAACTCGATGCATGTGATCAATCTTGGGAACAAACTGCCCAATAGTCATTGAGTGTTAAAAAAAAACATTTAAATGAACCATTGAAGAACTCAATAGATGATCGTTTCTGTATATCATAATTTCATGTTAAAATTTTTGTCCATTATTGTTATTTGATAGTTTATTGCCGTTTCTGGTGTTTATAAGGTAAGTTTTTCTGTTAATTCAAATGTTTTTTGTATTATTGTATTGTCCGTTTTATTTTAGACTAACTAGCTTTTGTTTTAGGCTAAATTTAATAATAATAATAAATTGCATTTATAAAAAGAAAAACTAAAACTTACTTGATCTACGGGACATTTTAAAGCGTACAAAAATTCTTTTGTAAATAATTTTTTATACATAAAAAAATATCCAAGCAAATGCTGAAGAAAACTGTGTACTATTGGGTAAATATTATCCCATGAGAAGTAGGCAAACATATAAGTTGGTTTATGTATAATTTAAATAATACGTGTATTTAGGTTATACGTATAAAGTTAGTTTGTAGGTTCTTGAAATGTTCTATACTCTCTTTGGCAGTCTCCTGAATTGACAAAAATTAAATCTCGTGAAAAATAAGTTTCCTCGCGTACCGTCTAGGTTTGCTAGTACCGTTCTTATAAAACAGTTTTACAATATGAACAGTTCGGTAAATATATAATCTTAGTGATAATTGAAAAATTAAAGCACTTGTATTTCTCCAGAGGAATGGATGAAGCGTTAGTAACCTAAAACAATAAATAATATACCTATGTCTACCTTCAAAAATAGCTGTGATTCTAAAAATCTACATTAATACATTCGAAGTAACCAAACATGATATTTTGGATTCAGGGAACCTGAACGTGTGCTGTTGGAAAAAAGGCATTTTACGAGAGTAACCCTGACCATTTAGCAACCAAGATGCTCTAGAATTTTCTTACTTTACAAAATAAATAAATGAAAATATAGATAGCCTAAAAATCAGTATAAAGAAATGGAGGATAACAAATTTAGGTAGAGATATCAAAGAAATAATCTGGTGTGAAACACTCACACAACTTTCTCTTGCCAATGCAAATAATTTACAATATAATTTAACATTAGTAATAAAATATTAGAAATAAACAAAAAACTAACCTCAAAAACATAACCTTATTTTAATCATGAGTGAATGACGCAAAATGACAGTCGAACTCAGTTTGGCTTAAAAATACGGAAAATCACGCTTTCACGCTAAATTAGGCTCTGTAGAGAAAAATACGTTAAATAAAAGTTGTAGATCTTTAAATTTCCTATAAATTTGGTTATATAAACTTTTGTCGTAAAATGCATACTAAGGCCAAAATCTTAAAAAAATCGATTTTTCACACGTTTTCGTGAGAAAAAATCAGAAAATCGCTAATTACTGCTAAACTAAGCGTCATACAAAAAAATGTTTGAAACAGAAGTTGTAGGTTTTTAAATTCTCTACAACTTTTATTATAAAAGTTTTTGCGCTAAAATTTATATTAAAGCCGTAATCTTAAAAAAACAACGTTTTTACGTGAAAACAGCCTCACCGAGAATTTCAGCAAACATGGCGCCTACCCTATCTTGTAGAGAATAAAAAATTGAGTAAAATATGCGATTTTAAAAAAAATCGTAGGACCAGTTTTTGAGAAAATCGCAAAAAACTGAAAAATTATACGAATAAACTACTACTTCCGGTTGACCGATTTTGATGAAAATGTTCGTGTCGCGTCCGGTAGTGGTATGTAACTTAAGTTTCAAGTTTCAAGTTCGTACGATGTTCCGTTCTTGAGATATTCTGTTCACACACAGACACACACACACACACACAGACACACACACAGACACACACACACACACACACACACACACACACACACACACACACACACACACACACACACACAGACAGACACACACACAGACCAATCGCTAAAAACATGTTTTTTGGGTTCAGGGGGTCTGAAAACGTATAGATCCGGTGAAAACTCGATTTCGAAAAATCGACATGAAAACAATACTTTCCTTCCTATATATTCATATAGGCAAGAGAAAGTAATAATAAATTACTTAATAAATAAATACTGGCTTATATATACTTTTTTATTTTTTAGATTATATAATTTAGTTATTTGGATGTACCGTCTTTACTCGTTTATTAGACCCTTCGCATACTATTCCCCTCATTTTTAGTCCTTAGAATTATTATAGGACTAAACATGTTTGTAAACTATAAAAATCTGGTGTGAAACACTCACACAACTTTCTCTTGCCAATGCAAATAATTTACAATATAATTTAACATTAGTAATAAAATACTAGAAATAAACAAAAAACTAACCTCAATAAACATAACCTTATTTTAATCATGAGTGAAACACTCAAAATGAAAATCAACCTCAGTCTGGCTTAAAAATACGGAAAATCACTATTTCACGCTAAACTAGGCTCTGTAGAGAAAAATACGTTAAATAAAAGTTGTAGATCTTTAAATTTCCTATAAATTTGGTTATATACACTTTTGTCGTAAAATGCATACTAACGCCAAAATCTTAAAAAAATCGATTTTTCACACGTTTTCGTGAGAAAAAATCAGATAATCGCTAATTACTGCTAAACTAAGCGTCATACAAAAAAATGTTCGAAACAAAAGTTGTAGGTTTTTAAATTCTCTACAACTTTTATTATAAAAGTTTTTGCGCTAAAATTTATATTAAAGCCGTAATCTTAAAAAAACAACGTTTTTACGTGAAAACAGCCTCACCGAGAATTTCAGCAAACATGGCGCCTACCCTATCTTGTAGAGAATAAAAAATTGAGTAAAACAGGCGATTTTAAAAAAAATCGTAGGACCAGTTTTTGAGAAAATTGCAAAAAACAGAAAAATTATACGAATAAACTACTACTTCCGGTTGACCGATTTCGATGAAAATGTTCGTGTCGCGTCCGGTAGTGGTATGTAACTTAAGTTTCAAGTTTCAAGTTCGTACGATGTTCCGTTCTTGAGATATTCTGTTCACACACAGACACACACACACACACACACACACACACACACACACACAGAGACACACACACAGACCAATTGCTAAAAACATATTTTTTGGGTTCAGGGGGTCTGAAAACGTATAGATCCGGTGAAAACTCGATTTCGAAAAATCGACATGAAAACAATACTTTCCTTCCTATATATTCATATAGGCAAGAGAAAGTAAAAATCTGGTGTGAAACACTCACACAACTTTCTCTTGCCAATGCAAATAATTAACAATAAACCTAACATTATTAATAAAATATTAGAAATAAACAAAAACTAACCTCAAAAACATAACCTTATTTTAATCATGAGTGAATGACGCAAAATGACAATCGAACTCAGTTTGGCTTAAAAATACGGAAAATCACGCTTTCACGCTAAACTAGGCTCTGTAGAGAAAAATGCTCTAAACAAAAGTTGTAGATCTTTTAATTTTCTATAAATTTAATTATATACACTTTTGTCGTAAAATGCATACTAAGACCGAAATGTTAAAAAAATCGATTTTTCTCACGTTTTCGTGAGAAAAAAAAACAGAAAATCGCAAATTACCGCTAAACTAAGCGTTATACAAAAAAATGATTGAAATAAAAGTTGTAGAATTTTACATTTTCTACAACTTTTGTTATATAACGTTTTGCGCTAAAATGCATATTAAAGCCGCAATCTTAAAAAGAAAATGTTTTTACGTAAAAACAGCCTCAAGCAGAATTTCAGCAAACAAGCGCCTACCCTATATTGTAGAGCATAAAAAATGTAGTAAACTATTTGATTTTAAAAAAAATCGTAGAACTAGTTTTTGAGAAAATCGCAAAAAAGTGAAAAATTATACGAATAAACTACTACTTCCGGTTGACCGATTTTGATGAAAATGTTCGTGTCGGGTCCGGTAGTGATATGTAACTTAAGTTTCAAGTTTCAAGTTCGTACGATGTTCCGTTCTTGAGATATTCTGTTCACATACACACACACACACACACACACACACACACACACACACACACACACACACACACACACACACACACACACACACACACACACACACACACACACACACACACACGCACACACACACACAGACAGACACACACACACAGACACACACACAGACCAATCGCTAAAAACAAGTTTTTTGGGTTCAGGGGGTCTGAAAACGTATAGATCCGGTGAAAACTCGATTTCGAAAAATCGACATGAAAACAATACTTTCCTTCCTATATATTCATATAGGCAAGAGAAAGTAAAAATTTGCTCTTAAAAAATTAACCCAAATTACTGTTCGATGTTGACGTAGTAACTATATAAATAATTTAACGTAAAATAATTATATTAACCTATTGGATAATATAATAAAAATTATAATCGGTTATAAGTTTGTTAACTCAAATAAACCAACTAGATGAATAAAAGATCTTCTTCTTCCTTCAAGGTCATTTGTACCTTAGGCCGTCACTTGTACCGAACTCACAAACTTGAAACTCTCAGCTTATATCCATGTTTTCCGAGGTCATTCCACATCTCTCCGTCCAACCGGTGCATAATGGTGTACTTGGAGGGGTATTCTGTAGTCCGGTATTCTGTGCAAATGTCCGCTCCATCGCCCTCAATACACCTCAATCTTCTCATTTAAGCAGTAGACTTGGAGCTCCTTTCTTATACCCATATTCCGCACTTTATTCAATCTCGAGCATCCCTTAACTCTTCGCAGGAATATCATCTCCGCTGCTTGGATCCTTTGTATCTTCCTCCTCGTGGTCACTCATGCTTCACTCCCATACATTAATAATAATAAGATTAGATAAGAATACAATAAAATTTTAATTATTAAACGTATTGAAAGTACTACGGACCTTCATTGTTGCCGCATTGGCGCAGTTGGTAACGTGCTCGCCTCTCATCATGCGGTCCTGGGTTCGAATCCCACTCAGGCACGGCATATTTTCATACGTTACAAAAATCATTTCATCTTTCACCGTCTGCATTAGCAGTAATTGCAGAACAGTCGGACGTTAAACCAAAAAAAAAAAAAAAAAAAAAATTCATTGTTGCATTCAATTCATTTTTGTACATAATGAAATACTCGCATATAAGATACTACTGTACATTTTATACACACTTAAAACATAATGTGAATAGATTGTACTGTACTAAAAAAAAAAAAAATTATTTTAATTAAATAAACACAAAAAATCACCCATAACAGGCAAGTGGAGAGTTAAATCTTTTGCACTGTGTGTGAGTTAATTTTTTGTGTTTATTTAATTAAAACAGTTTTATACTGTAATAAAAAGGATAAATTTATTATATTATATAACAGCCAAGTGGAGTGTTAAATTATTTGCACTAAAGTCTGCTAGTTCCAGGGCTACAAAAAAAGTTCTGTTTCTTATAACATGGTTAACCAATTAAACGACTGAACCATATAAGAATAAAAGAGGTAGAGGTGTAAAAGATAGTAGTCAGAGTTATCTTCTCTGAGAGTAATGAATTTCATTATACAGCCAGACTTTGTGGTGAATGAAGTGCAAGTGTCATTTGCAGGGTGGAAAGTAGTTGGTTTTCAGAAGGCCAGGCATGCTGATATCATACTTTTTCACTCAGTGAGGAAGGGAATGATAAACCATCTTCCTCTTCGTTTTATTACTTAGTTTAAAGCCTCCGGAGGTTCAAACCAGCCTTTTGGTTCATAACCTAAACAATAAAAATCTGGTGTGAAACACTCACACAACTTTCTCTTGCCAATGCAAATAATTTACAATATAATTTAACATTAGTAATAAAATATTAGAAATAAACAAAAAACTAACCTCAAAAACATAACCTTATTTTAATCATGAGTGAATGACGCAAAATGACAGTCGAACTCAGTTTGGCTTAAAAATACGGAAAATCACGCTTTCACGCTAAATTAGGCTCTGTAGAGAAAAATGCTCTAAACAAAAGTTGTAGATCTTTTAATTTTCTATAAATTTAATTATATACACTTTTGTCGTAAAATGCATACTAAGACCGAAATGTTAAAAAAAATCGATTTTTCTCACGTTTTCGTGAGAAAAAAAACAGAAAATCGCAAATTACCGCTAAACTAAGCGTTACACAAAAAAATGTTTGAAACAGAAGTTGTAGGTTTTTAAATTCTCTACAACTTTTATTATAAAAGTTTTTGCGCTAAAATTTATATTAAAGCCGTAATCTTAAAAAAACAACGTTTTTACGTGAAAACAGCCTCACCGAGAATTTCAGCAAACATGGCGCCTACCCTATCTTGTAGAGAATAAAACATTGAGTAAAATAGGCGATTTTAAAAAAAATCGTAGGACCAGTTTTTGAGAAAATCGCAAAAAACTGAAAAATTATACGAATAAACTACTACTTCCGGTTGACCGATTTTGATGAAAATGTTCGTGTCGCGTCCGGTAGTGGTATGTAACTTAAGTTTCAAGTTTCAAGTTCGTACTACGTTCCGTTCTTGAGATATTCTGTTCACACACAGACACACAGACACACACACAGACACACACACTAACACACACAGACACACACACAGACCAATCGCTAAAAACATGTTTTTTGGGTTCAGGGGGTCTGAAAACGTATAGATCCGGTGAAAACTCGATTTCGAAAAATCGACATGAAAACAATACTTTCCTTCCTATATATTCATATAGGCATGAGAAAGTAAAAACATACCAAGGAGCTTGATTGATTGATCTTAACAGTTTCGACTATAAACTTCGATGATCGGAATCAATATGAAAAAAAAAAATTCATTGTAATTTGTTCATTGCAAAAAGTTAGCTTCAATTAACCTACATAAAGTACGGACTGACATCTATCAATTCGAGCCAGACGTTTTTGACAGCAGACGAGATCAAGTGACACCTACTCGAATAAGAATCGGTCACGTAAAACTGTCACACAAATACCTCATAACGGAACGAGAATCTAATGAAGTTGATTTTGTTATACGAACACAGTTAAATATTATTAATTAATTTGTAATAAATTAACCCACAAATTACTCGTCATATAAAAAGTAAAGTATTTTATTTAAAAATAAGTTTATTTATTTAAGAATACTCATCCCGTTTTTCAGAAAACAGTTTTTACTTTCTCTTTCCTATATGAATATATAGGAAGGAAAGTATTGTTTTCATGTCGATTTTTCGAAATCGAGTTTTCACCGGATCTATACGTTTTCAGACCCCCTGAACCCAAAAAACATGTTTTTAGCGATTGGTCTGTGTGTGTGTCTGTGTGTGTGTGTCTGTGTGTGAACAGAATATCTCAAGAACGGAACATCGTACGAACTTGAAACTTGAAACTTAAGTTACATACCACTACCGGACGCGACACGAACATTTTCATCAAAATCGGTCAACCGGAAGTAGTAGTTTATTCGTATAATTTTTCAGTTTTTTGCGATTTTCTCAAAAACTGGTCCTACGATTTTTTTTAAAATCGCCTATTTTACTCAATTTTTTATTCTCTACAAGATAGGGTAGGCGCCATGTTTGCTGAAATTCTCGGTGAGGCTGTTTTCACGTAAAAACGTTGTTTTTTTAAGATTACGGCTTTAATATAAATTTTAGCGCAAAACCTTACATAATAAAAGTTGTAGAGAATTTAAAAACCTACAACTTCTGTTTCAAACATTTTTTTGTGTAACGCTTAGTTTAGCGGTAATTTGCGATTTTCTGTTTTTTTCTCACGAAAACGTGAGAAAAATCGATTTTTTTTAACATTTCGGTCTTAGTATGCATTTTACGACAAAAGTGTATATAATTAAATTTATAGAAAATTAAAAGATCTACAACTTTTGTTTAGAGCATTTTTCTCTACAGAGCCTAGTTTAGCGTGAAAGCGTGATTTTCCGTATTTTTAAGCCAAACTGAGTTCGATTGTCATTTTGCGTCATTCACTCATGATTAAAATAAGGTTATGTTTTTGAGGTTAGGTTTTTGTTCATTTCTAATGTTTTAATACTAATGTTAGGTTTATTGTTAATTATTTGCATTGGCAAGAGAAAGTTGTGTGAGTGTTTCACACCAGATTTTTTCGATTATTACGGGAATAATATTATTGGCTTAATTAGGGCAGTACTCCATATTTATTGATTTCTCTTACCATCTAATCAAAAGCAAAAGGAATTTGTTGAAGAAATCATAACGAAATAACTTTTTATTATTTGATAACTAGCCTTTAAAATTATTCTTTGTTTAACCTAAATTAATTTAGTTGGAGAAAATAGATGTAATAATTTTTATGCATAATAGCGTACATTTGTTATCAGTTTGTAAGTAGGAATCAATTGTTTATTTGAATGTAAATGGTCATATTTATTTTTTAGTTAAGCTTAGTTTAAATCTTGGTTACGTTTAAAATTTTTGGTAAAAGAATTTATTCAAATAATAAAATCAATTACTACAGTTTTTGAATACTAGACAGTTGTTGCCGTTGTACTTTAATGGTTGGGGTTCAATTACCATACTCTCTCAGGAATTATTAGCCTGGGTCACAACAAGGCTATACCTCATTCACACGACATACATTTATCATCCTCATCTCATTGGGTCATAGGGTTGCTTATTGTTGTGAATTGTACAGATTGAAACGTACACACATTAGGGATTAAAAACAAATATTACAGTTATAACAATTGTTGTTTAGGCCATCAGTCGAAGAGCTGGTTTGAACCTCCAGAGCAGTGTTTCCCAAACTTTTTTTTCTCGCAGCACACTACAAAAAAAAACGGCCAATAGCCGCGGCACACGTACTTTATGCCATTGATTAAACTTAAGTGCTTGAAATAAACGTACTTATATCATACTTATACATACTTACTTATAGTCATCGGCTATTTTGTTGGACCGTTTAAATTTAATTTAATTTATTTTCCTTGAGTTCCGCGGCTCACTTGGCCGGCCTCGCGGCACACCAGTGTGCCGCGGCACACAGTTTGGGAACCTCTGCTCTAGAGGCTTTACTAAAGTAAAATGAGGAGTGAGATGGTTTACATTTGCCTTCCTCACTAAGTAGAAGAGTATGCTTATCACCATGCCAGGTCCTTCGAAAAGCATCTACTTTCCACCCTGCAAATGACACCTTTACTTCATTCATCACAGGATCTGGCTGTATAATGAAATTTATTATTCTCAGAAGAGATAACTCTGACTAGTGTGTTTTACACCTCAACCTCTTCTGTTCTTAAATGCTGTAGTCATGTAGTATGGCTGACCATGGGATAAGAAACAGAACTATTTTTTGTAGCCCTCGAACTAGCAGATCAAATGTAAATAATTTAAAACTCAACCGGCCTGTTATAACCAATTATAACAATTAGAAAATTAAACTACAGTAAAACCTCCTATTATCAGAAACCACTCAAACGTAGCCCGTTTTACCGTTTTAACCGAAACGTATCCGAAAAACTTGTTTTTTAATTTGGTGATTTACTTTATTTAAATATTTACTTATTTACTTTATTTTAATATTGTTTACACGCACTGTACAGCATTCATTAGCTTCGTTAAAGTACAGAACAGTGTCCAATAATTTACGATTATAAAGTTTCACTATTCTGGGAATTTGTTTACAGGTTCTTTACCTCCAGAACGTCCTTCTAATGAAACAATAGGATGATGTTGCCACAAAAAATTTTTTCATCAAAACACTCAAATTTCTTTAAAAAGACTAAATAATATTAAAAAGACATAGGGAATATTAATTACCGCACAATATTTCATTTTGTTGTCTTGAAATTTCTGTATTTTCTTTTATACACACTAATAATAAGCAGTCGTTCAAAGCTACTATAATCATTTTTAATATTTTTAGACCCTAAAAGTATGACTCTGCTTGTTATCCGGAATTTCACGAATCCGAAATCGGGTCCGCCTCCTACATTTCGGTTAAGCGGGGTTTTTAGTGTACGTAACATGTATGCAATTAATTTGTAAATATATATATATATATATATATATATATATATATTATAAATTACAAAAGAAGTTATTATTATTTAGAAATAACTAGAATCTGAAAGAACTCGGAATAAACGTCACGATATAAGCAGATGCATGACTTTGTTGTCGGGTTGTTAGAAAAAATATGAAATGAAAGTCATTAACAATAATGAGAGTGAAGCATTTGTTATGCGTTCTTATATCCGTGATCCGTTACTCCCGCGGACCAATATTGACATTTTCATTGCCGACAGTATCGTCGAGGGGTGTAGGGGGAGAAGAAAGCAGCTTCTGCTTATGTAGGCCTGCCATTCATTTATCCGCTTCTACGGTACGGATCATTAATTTTTACACATTCTTTTATGCCAAGCTCTTCTCGAATAAGATCCGGCCAGCGGTGTTCATACAATATTACACAATATCAATGCATTTTGATCAAACACGCTCGGAGGAGGGGTCGAGAGGGTCTCGTCTTGCACCGGAGGAAAGGTTTGCTTTGCTTTCACTCGAGTCGAGGACTAAGAGGTGGACGAAGCGATGAAAAATCTATTGATAACAAAATGATGAGAGGGATGCGAGGGAGGGGTGCTTTCATTCTCCAAGTACAAAACTGTAATGAAACATTAAATATTCAATGACATCTCTTCATCCGATTCCCTAGTTGCTGCTACTGTTGGCCCCTGCCCGCGCCCGAACCGACTCGACCCGACGCGGTCCTAAGTAGTAGTAATAGCAGACTTCACTTGCAATTTCCCTTCCTGCCAAACCATCTCTAGATGATTAACATTCTTCCCTTCTAAACCATCATTCCTTTCCTCCCATTTCCCTTTCGAATTCAGACAATTTTTAACCCAACCGTTTACATTTCCTTCTTCCATTCAATATTAATACCACTTACAACCTGCCCGATCGGAATGCAAAATTCAACAACCTATTCCTATAGAAAGGCACGCGCCACGCGATATCAACGACCATACTTATTATATGACTACAACTCCCTCAAATTACTCCCTTCCGGATAAAATATGTAAAGTACAGCGTCAGTTATCCGAACTAATTGGGACCAGAGCGTTTCTGATAACCAAATAGTTCGGACTAATAAACGCACTAAATATTGTAATTTGATACATTGTACCGTAATGATGTAGTGTAACTTAAACGGTAAAAATTTTATATTATAACCTAAATGTTTAATAGGTTAATAAAGGCTAATATAAACTTTAGTATAAAAAACTAATTAAATTAAATTTAATTGCATTAATTGCAAATACAGAGTACTTAAAATGTGTTGTTTAGGTCATCACCTGAAAGGCTGGTTTGAAACGCTAGAGGTTTTACTAAATAAAACAAAGAGTGAGGTGGTTTACAATTGCCTTCCTCACTGAATGGAAAAGTATGCTTATCAGCATGCCGGGCCCTCTGAAAAGCACATATTTTCCACTCTGTAATGTCACCTTCACTTCATTCACCTCAGGGTCTGGCCGTATAATGAAATTCAGTACTTTCACAGGAGATAACTCTGAATAGTTTCTTTTACGCCTCTACCTCTTCTATTCTTAAATGATTCAGTCATTTAATTGGCTGACCATGTGATAAGAAATAAAACAATTTATTTTGGCCCTGTAACGAACAGATTGAGTGTAAATAATTTGACACTTCACCTGTCTGTTATGGGCAGACTTAAGATGATTGTAATTAAATATTTTCATAGCTAAGAACACTCCCGATCAAGTCACCTTTCAAACAAAAAAAAAATCTAAATCAAAATCGTTTCATCCGTTTGGGAACTACGATGCCAGACAGATACAAATTAGTGATTTTGTTTTTTTACGATTGTGGCCTTAATACGCTTTTTAGAGTAAAAGTATTTAAATAATTAAAGTTGTAGAACCTATAAAAACCTACAACATTAGTTCAAATATTTTTTTGTACAACGCTCAGTTTATTTGCAATTAGTAATTTTCTGTTTTTTTTTTAAAATATTTTTATAGCTAAGAAAACTCTTGATCTAGTCACCTTTCAAACAAATCAAAATAACTAAATCAAAATTGGTTCATCCGTTTAAGAGCTACGATGCCACAGGTATACAGTTAAACTTTATAATGTCCCTCTTTTCCCGTCGGACGTTAAAAACAAACGAAAAATACAGAAATTCCGAACTAAATAAATTAATGAAAAAACTACGGTGAAGTTCTTTATGAAATATGATTAACGCACTTGTACATACTATACAGTAATGTTTTAAAAAATCTTGAAATTTCTTTTCAACTAAGATCAAACTTCTTGTAGCAACAACGTCTCTCACTTTTTTTTTTAGTAACTCTGGTTGAGCAGCACTAAATTTAGGCACCATAGCATTGCAGTTTTTGAGGCGGAAAAAAACATCATCGTGAATAAATATATATTTTTTTCATAGATGGTGGTTCGAATAATTGACGGTTCGGATGACTGACGTTCGGATAATCGACGCTGGTGTGTATAATAAAACTCGTTCGGCATGATTTATCTGCTCCGGGTACCTTTAAATTATCTTACAAGGAATGCTCTTTAAATTTATAGAGTGTAGAATTTAGAATTATAAAACATTGTTTGTGTAAATAAATAACTTAGAATTCCAATTTACAATTTAAGTAGTAATTTAATTAAAAAGTTATTTTTTGTTTTGGTGAA
Organism: Catonia carolina; assembly: GCA_035578175.1. NCBI lineage: Eukaryota > Metazoa > Arthropoda > Insecta > Hemiptera > Achilidae > Catonia > Catonia carolina. Next base: position 27,031,521 of record JAQMRL010000007.1, on the reverse strand, counting down.
TACTTAAGTGTAAACAAAAATTGTTTGGTAAAATAGATTTAAACGTACGTATAACTGTATTTGACGATATCTATTCCTGTTTTGGTCGCTGACAAATAAAGATTTATTTATTTATTTATTCATAAATACAACACAAAATACAGACGCCTGCTCCTCCCCAAAAAAACTAAAAACACTATGAGTGAGACTTCTCTTACTTTGCTCCCAAATTAAAAAAAAAATACTACCTAAAAATATAACAAAATTAAATGAAATCAAGTTTAAGAACGAAATGGATGATTAATGTCGGATGGATATCATGGAAGTGATAGTAAGCAAAATTCAAGTAAAACTACAATTATGGTAAGTAATATTATTTGAGAGTTCACTTACCATAAAATTTTTGGTACATGATTGTATTTGGCACGTGCATTTTTAATCATATTTGTTTATTTAGTAAATGGAATAAGTGTAATAATATCTGTACCAAAGAGATAAAGAGTGTTAACTCAAATTTTGGCAAACTTGAGTTAAAACTGCCTTTAAAATAAAAAAGAAATAATCTAATGCTTCAATTTTGTAATTGAAGTACAAAATTTTTGTAAAATCTTTATTGAATGTGTTTAACTGATAGTCAAGTAAATTTTGCTTGAATTTTTGTTGAATTTGGTGTTTTATTCGTCTGTTACTAAACAGTAGGTTACTGTAAATTTTGAAATTTTTTTAAACGTTGTATATAAAATTCTGCTTCTTTATAAAAGTAGTGTTAGCACTATCTATTTCACTTAAGTTTTTTTTTCAACTTATTGTACATTGGAGTTAACATTAATGTAGAACTTAAAAAAAGTGACAAAGCACAGAAAGCCCGTAAGGTTATAAGTACTGTTTGGGTGGGAAGGAGTATAGAAGTTGACAAATTTATGAAATAATAAATTTGTAGATAGAAGCATTTTCTGTAGAAACTGGGTGTAAATTTCAATTTTCTAACAGCTACTGAAATTTTATTACAATAATGAAAAGATAATACTGCTACTTATTGGCTTTTCTGAAAAATCACAAAATGGAGTTAACACCTTTTACTTCTCAGGTACAGATATAGAGAATGCGTGTATAAATTAATTAATGAATGTTATAAAATTAGATTATTTTTGGGAAGTTCATTTTTTTGTTAAAAAAGATATTCATTTGTTAATTGATGATGAAGAAGAAGAAGAAGGAGGAAGAGGAGGAGGAGGAGGAGAAGAAGAAGGAGGAGGAGGAGAAAGAAAAATCCTCTAATTGCCCGCGTGAAGAAGAAGAAGGAGGAGGAGGAGGAGGAGGAGGCGGAGGAGGAGGAGGAGGAGAGGAAGAGGAAGAAGAAGAAGAAGAAGATATATATATTTTATTTTTGTTTTACTGTTTAGCAGATTACTGCTAATGTAGTCGATGAAAGGGGAAAATTATTTATGAAAAAAATGTCAGACCTGAGCGGGAAATGAACCTGGGACTCTTGTGTAGAAACCAGATTTGTGCGAGTGGTACACAAAGGATCAGAAAGAGAAGAAGAAGAAGGAGAAGGGTAAAAAGAAGAAAAAGAAGGTGAAGATGAAGGAGAAACAGAAGAAATCTTGAAAGTACATAATTCATTATCATACCTAATGAAATAATATTGACCTTAATGTTCTGAAAATTTTTTTAAAATAATATTTTTTAACATCTCCATTATAAAATAATAAATAACTTGAAAAAGAATATGTATTTAAATAACTGTGCGAATTGCAGTTGGAAGCCGGTTTATTTTAGTGGGGTAAATATTAGGAACATTTTGAATGGATCTTTAAATTTCAAATGATGCCCTATCCGACCACAATAAAGTGACTGTTGCTGGAGGGGAAGAGCGGATAAACCGACGTGTGATATATCAATAGAAAGGAAAGCGTCAGTTTCAGCGAATCTCAAAGAAATATATAGTTTCTTATGGAAATTGTTATTAGATACGTTTTCAAGTGGGAGAAAAGGGATACCGACAAGTGGCGCCCTCGAAGACAGTGTGGCTGCCCGTTCAACTGCTCGCTCAGATAAATCCGCACGCTATATTTCACTTGACGCCCGACCCACAAGCGGGAGGGGTAACTCCTCCCCACAGTAACAGCATTCAACAATACTTGTTACATTGAAAACGAATCAATTCCTATCTCACGTCCAAACGGACATCTGGTATTCTATACGGAGTACTAATAAATCCACTCTCTCCAAACTGAATACTTCTCTTTTCAAGTACGCCACTTGTATTAACAGATCGACTGGAAATGTACACCGATCAAAATAACCGCAGTAAATCAACGTGAAAACTGCAACGGAATTACCACAATAACGTTATCGAAAATTTCACTGAAATTAACAAGAATAACACACATGTTTTATTCATCGAAACTTAAACTCTCTTAAGATTAACGCTCTCAAAAACTTTCTTCCTTTCATAACATTTAATACAATAAAGCTATTTACACCGAAAACCCCGTAGAGATTTATCTCAATCACTTACACTATTTCTTTTTTGAGCACAACTCTAAACAGCTCTTTTTACAAGAGCAGAAAATACCAACATAAATATGTGAAATTCAATGGATTTGTTATTGTGGAAACATATTTTCCAGAATTCATCGTAATTATAATATAATAACATCCTATTAACCAATGTGAATTTTCCCCTAAAATACATCTTCACCCTTTGACTTAAAAGTGTTATAAAACGCATTAACCGTTTGTAACAAAAATATAAGCTTTTGTTTTAACCACCATTGTTAAACAAGAATTTTTTAGTAAATCTTAAAAACTTGCATAGTTTTGTGAAAGTGTGTATTTTATTTTCATTAGCAAATCTTAAAAACTTGCATAGTTTTTAAGATTTGCTAATGAAAATAAAATACACACTTTCACAAAAATTCTGCAGACTTTCACAATATCTTTAAAAATCTACTTATCATATATTAGTAAAACATATGTATATTTAATTTTTAACGGTAACAAAATAATAAATCAACTTTCACAATGATTAAGTTGTCATCAATATACGACAAAATACACTTATCCCAGGAAATCTTTAGTTTACTATAAACAAAATAATGAAATAATCATCATAATATGTGTAAAACGATGTCATGAAATGTGTTTTTTTTGTGTAAAACACTCTTTAAAATATTTCTGTGAGTCGAGAACGTGGTACCGACTAGCTTATATATTTTGTTGTAAAATGCAAATTAAAACCGCAATCTTAAAAAGAAATTACCGCGAAAGCACAGCTCTAAGAATTTTAGAAGATATGGCGCTTATTTTAAATTGTACACCATTAAAAACGTAGTAAATTTGGCGTTTTTACAAAAACATTTAGATGTGTTTTTGAGAAAGTCGCAAAAAGTGAAAAATAAAGTAAACTATTATTTCCAGTTGACCGATTCGAATAAAAAAGGTTCTTGTCAAGTACCCTTGTAGTACCTAATTTAAATTCCGAGTTTTAACTTCGTACGCTATTCCGTTTTTAAAATAATTTGTTCACACATACACCAATCGCTAGAAAATGACTGTTTTTGAATTTAGGGGCCCTAGAAACCAGTATTTCCGGGAAAACTATTTTGAAAAGTCGATATGAAAACTATACTATTCTTTTCATATACATACACAGAACAAAAAGTAAAAAAATTACAACTTTTACTAAAGCGGATTTTTTTTACTGATTTTTTACTTTATCTTGCCTATATGAATGTATAGGAAGGAAAGTATTATTTTCATGTCAATTTTCCGAAATCGAGTTTTCACCGCATCTACACGTTTTCACACCCCCTGAACCCAAAAACCATGATTTAGCGATTGGTCTTGTGAGTGTGTGAACAGAATATCTCAAGAACGGAACAGCGTACGAACTTCAAACTTGAAACTTAAATTAGACACCAATACCGAACCTGACACGAACATTTTCATCAAAATCGGTCAACCGGAAGTAGTAGTTTATTCGTGTATTTTTTCACTTTTTTGCGATTTTGTCAAAAACTGGTCCTACGATTTTTTTAAAATCGCCTGATTTACTAAATTTTTTATGCTCTACAAGATAGGGTAGGCGCCATGTTTGCTGAATTCTTGGTGAAGCTGTTTTCACGTAAAAAAATTGTTTTTTTAAGATTACGGCTTCCATATGCATTTTAGCGCAAAATATATAACAAAAAATGTAGAGAATTTAAAAATCCTACAACTTTTATTACAAAAATTTTTTTGTATAACGCTTAGTTTAACGGTAATGAGCGATTTTCTCAAGAAACGTGTGAAAAATCGATTTTTTTAAAGATTTCGGCCTTTGTATGCATTTTACGGCAAAAGTGTACAATGAAATTTATAGGAAATTAAAAGATCTACAACTTTTATATAGAGCATTTTTCTCTACAGAGCCTAGTTTAGCGTGAAAAAGTGATTTTCTGTATTTTTAAGCCAAACTGAGGTTAATTTTTATTTTGCGTCTTTCACTCATGATTAAAATAAGGTTATGTTTTTTGAGGTTAGTTTTTTGTTTATTTCTACTGTTTTATTACTAATGTTAGGTTATATGGGTCATTATTTTCATTGGCAAGAGAAAGTTGTGTGAGTGGTTCACACCAGATTTTTTCTTTTGGTTTAACGGCCGACTGTTCTGCAATTACTGCTAAAACCATCTGCTAATGCAGACGGTGAAGGATGAAATGATTTTTTGTAACGTATGAAAATATGCCGTCCCTGATTAGGATTCGAATGGGTTTAGCGTCAGGTAGTGATTTTCAATATTTTACTCATGAAAATCATGTCCAACAGAGGTTGTCTTTCATTTCGGTCATCCACTCATGATTAAAATTTGGTTATATTTTATTTTTTTTTCTTACTCTACATAAAATGTTGGTAGGGAGCGTTTTGTTCCCGATATAAATTTTTAAAATCAATTTCTCATATTTTTTTTACATTAGAAGAGAAAGTTGCGTGAATTGTACACATCAGATTTTGTTTTACTAAAAAATTGTTTAGAGATGAATTCTTGTAAACTATAAAATGTTTCATCAATCAGTATTTCTGTTTTAATTAAACAAATACAGATTACCACAAAAATTAAAACTTGTATTTTTTAAAACACGAATTTTCTTTCTGCGTGTCTGTTCTTCCTGTAATTATGCGCGAAGGGTGTAATATTGAAAACACCGATTATTTTTAAAAAAAAGCAGAGTACTTATTCAAATTTTCCAATGATAAGACTTGTCTTATCTTGATTTCCTAATGAGAAAAATATAGAAAAATGGAAAAGTTTAATCAAAACTGCTTGAACCGTTTTTGAGAAAATTAAATTTTTGTATTTCAGCTTCCGAGTAAACTCTTAATAAGTACCCTACACTTTACGGTTAAGTGGGTAATTTCAAAAAAATTATTTTGGTATGATTGATTAACCCAATAATACGCAATATATCTTAGCGTTCAATGTAAAATATATTTATTTTGTAATTAAAATATTATTTAGAGAAAAACTCTTGTAGTCTATACTACAAAAATTTCATCAATCGAGTATTTTTACTTTCTCTTGCCTGTATGAATATATAGGAAGGAAAGTATTGTTTTCATGATTGGTGTGTGTGTGTGTGTGTGTGTGTGTGTGTGTGTGCGCGCGCGCGCGCGCGTGTATATATGTGAAATAAATATCTCAAAAACGGAACATCGTACGAACTTGAAACTTAAGTTATCTATCACCAGAGGACCCGACACGAACATTTTCACAAAATCGGTCAACCGGAAGTAGTAGCCTACTAGTTTATTCGTGCCATTTTTCACTTTTTTCTCAAAAACAGTTCCTATGATTGTTTTAAAAAAATCGCTTCATTTACTACATTTTTCATGGTCTATAAGATTGGATAGGTACCATATCTGCTGAAATTCTTGGGGAGGCTGTGCTCTCGAAGAAAAAAATAGGTTTTTTATGATTACGGCTTTAATACGGCCTATGCATTTTAGCGCAAAAATTTATAAAATAAAAGTTGCAGAGAATTTAAAATAACTTTTATTTCAAACATATTTTTGTATAACGCTTAGTCAATCGGTACTTAGCGATTTTTTTCACGAAAATGTGTAAAGAAATCTAACTAATCTAACTAATTTTCTGTAATTTAAGCCAAACTGAGGCTATTTTCATTTTGTATTATTTACTCATTATTAAAATAAGGTTATGTTTTTTGAGGTTAATTTTTTTGTTTATTACTGATGTTAGGTTATACTGTTCATTATTTTCATTGGAAAGAGAAAGTCGTGTGAGTGTTTTACACCAGATTTTTTTTTGTTTTTTTTAACAAACATAAATTACCTACTGGTAAAAGTGTAGTTTTTTAAATTTTGGTTTAATTACTTTAGTCTTTTTGTTCGGAAAGGAAGAATAAAACATACACACAGAAGAACATTCTTTTAAAATGTAGTTTTTGGCTTCAGGGTTTTTTTAATGAAAAAATAATTTGGAATCAGTTATCAAAATTTTCGCTTTTTAATATTTCTACACAAAATAATATAATGGGAAAAAGGAAAAATGAAGTGTAACTTAGTACACCAGCTTTTCATAGATTATATTACAAATATGTTGAACTGTATGGCTTCTATTATCCAATAGGCTTAGCTTGCGGATGTATAACACCGAATTTGAAACCTATACATTGAAACGGTGGTGCATTCATCTGTCGTTATTGAACCAGGAAGGAAGTATTCCATTGAGTTTCGAGCAGGAGGCACAACTGAAATGCGCTCCATCAAACACGAATTACAATCCATATATGAGTAGCTTAATATTGTTCATGATAAAGCTTTTTTACATTCATTTTAACAGATTTATTCACATCGATGAGACATACGGTATTCATTTACAAAAAAAAAAAAAAAAAAAAACACCCTGATTGAATGTATGGTGTGATATTAACCCGGGGCTTTGAAATGTTATCCAGGTCTTTTAAATAACAATTTCCATTAACGAAATATGTTTATATTTTTACATTTAAAAAAAAATTAATTGAAACATTTTATTAAAATAAATCGTATGGCATATAGTTTTAATATTCTCACTTATTGTCAGCACATTATCTTAATTATGTTATGTGGAATTTTGATTTTATTTCTAAAAAATATCAAAAATAGGTTACGATTGTTTATTTGGTTGTTTGTTTCGTTATTTGTACGAAGTAATCTCAGATATTAACCAACAGATTTCGAAAGTTGGTTTCACTGTTTGGAAGCTTCCTCAGTCAAGCTATAAAGTCACATTAAATAATTTTTAAATTTTTGAAACAAAATCTGGTGTGAACACTTGCACGACTTTCTCTTGCTAATACTACAAATAATGAACAGTATAACCTAACATTGGTAATAATACACTAGAAATAAACAAAAAACCAACCTCAAAAATCATAACCTTATTTAATCATGAGTGAATGATGCAAAATGACAACCAACCTTGGTTTGGCTTAATAATACGGAAAATCACTCTTTCACTCTGAACTAGGCTCTGTAGAGAAAAATGCTTTAAATAAAAGTTGTAAATTTTTTTTTCTTATAAATTTTATTATATACATTTTTGTCGTTAAATGGATACTAAGGCCAAAATCTTTAAAAAATTCATTTTTTTACAAATTTTCATGAAAAAAACCCAGAAAATCACTAATTACCGCTAAACTAAGCAATTAACAACGAAATGTTGAAATAAATGTTGTAGATTTTTTTAATTTTCTACAACTTTCATAATGAAAACTTTTGCCGTAAAATGCATATTGAGGCAGTAACCTTAAAAATACTATTTTTTTCAGCCTATCCAAGAATTTCAGCAGAGTTGGCAGACCCTATTTTACGCCAAGCTCGTCTCTCTTTCTCCTTATGTGTGACTTCGACAGCTTTGTATGTAACGTCATACCTAGGTTTTTGGTTTTATTTGCATAAGGTACTGATGAAGTTCCACACATACTCACATTTCCTGCTTGTAGAATCAAAGCGAACGTATTTGTCATCATGCATTCTTATTTTCCACTTAAGTGACTTGTAACCAAATTTGTTTTCTTTTATTCTCCAAAATTTACATCTTATACAATTGAGAAAGAATTGTTTTCAGTAGAAATTGATGTGATAGATTTTCTACGAATCATTCGGAGTTTTAGAAATGATTAGAAATGATCAGTATTTCTTATATAATATATTTTGTGTTTGTATGTGTGGGCTGTCATGTTCAGCCCATTACATTATGTAGCTGTTTTTTTTATTCTTCAAACTATAGGAGAACACGCAATCGCTTGATCTTCGTGACCACATATCATTTACTTTTGGATCAATCATATAAGAGGAGATACATTTCCGATTTATATATTTCCCTTTCTTTTTATCTTCATTTCATTTTTATTTGTATTATTTGAAAAATTATATATTAAGGTATTTTATATCAAAACAATAAACAAAAAAGTAAATAAAGAGTAAATCAACAAAATATCTAATTTTTTATTCACACTGAACTAAACGAATAATGTGATTGTGAAAATATAAGCGATCGATAAAACTTTTTTGCTAATTTTCAAATAGTACTACATTTCATCTTATGACCGATTTTGATGCTGTACCATTAACAGAAGTAATAAATTACATAACAACTCCGTTATTCGAGCTAATTGGGATAGAAAATTTTGGATTTCATAAAGTTTGAATTATCCTAAAAATTGTGCATAATAAAAAAATCTAATTGAAACACTCACTTAACTTTTTCTTGCAATTGTATATCGGAAAACCTAATTTTAATCATAAGTGGATGATGCTGAATGAAATCTTAACCTCTCTTTATTTTTAATTTTGCCGTAAAATGCATATTGAGGCTGTAATCTTAAAAATACCATTTTTTCAGCCTATCCAAGAATTTCAGCAGACTTGGCAGACCCTATTTTACGCCAAGCTCGTCTCTCTTTCTCCTTACTTGTGACTTCATATTTATTCACATTGAACAAAGAATCAAAGCGAACGTATTTGTCATCATGCATTCTTATTTTCCACTTAAGTGACCTATTGATTTCTGAATTGAATTCACTTAGTGAATTATTGATTTCTGTATTAGTAAAATACAGAAATCAATAATTGACACTAACTAAGAATAAAACCACTAAACTATTCATAAAAACAGCATAAAAAAATTATAAGGTTTGTAATTTTTATAACGTGATTTACAATTATAACGGTAATTATGCTCATAACAGGTAGATGAAGATATGTATAATGGTTTACCATTTTAAAAAATTTACACGAAAATAATATTTTCCTTCTCTACATATTCATGTAGGGAAAGAGAAAGTAACCTATTTATTCATGAATGCCAAGTGAAGCAAGCCGGTGATTGCCAGTTATTTAATAAAATTAATAAATGTAGTCGATCAATCATAGATATTAAATAAATCTATACAGCATTACTTAAAATCAAAAGAGAGAAAAAATATTCGTAATGGTGAAACAAAGAACATGACTTATACAAATGAATAAAATGCAGACCTAATTGCTTATGATAAATTGTAATATTGCGTGTACGACATGTTAGAAACCGAATTATAAATGTTGACAAAAATACAAGAAACAATTCTTTCTATAGTATTAGTAAAAATAAAAGTTATAGAATATTATGGAGGCGTATCTCATTTTTATTATTACATTAATAAATTACAATAAATAAGCTATTTATATGGTAATATTTTCGGTAATTTCAAATTACTATTATTGTAAGTAAATAATAATGCCACTCTCTTCAGATAGTTTCCTAGTGAACTTTAGCGTTTATTTTCAAAAAAATCTCCTCGAATATAGTTTTCTCGTATCGTTTAAAACTATTTTAATAAAATTAAGTAAAATAAAAAACCATTATTCCGCAACTTTTTAGTCCGGATTTGATCAAGGGAGTTTTTAAATGTCAAATTTACTGTAACTGTTTACTTAAAACTTACAAATAGTTTTTCACAAAAAATCTCTTGGAATATAGTTTTCTTGTATTGTTTAAGGCTATTTTGATAAAATTAGGTGAAATAAAAAACTATTATTTCGGAACTCTTTAATCCGTATCGGATGAATGGAAATTTTTTCAATTTCAAATTTACTGCAACTATTAACTTAAAAACTTATAAATAGTTTTTCCCATAAAAAACTCTTCGAATATAGTTTTCGCGTATCGTATAATACTATTGTAATAAAATTAAGTGAAATAAATAAAACATTATTTCGCAACTCTTTAACCCGGATCGGATCAAGGGAGTTTTTTAAATGTCAAATTTACTGCAACTGTTAACTTAAAATTTACAAATAGTTTTTCACAAAAAAATCTTTTAGAATATAGTTTTCTCGCATCGTTTAAAGCTATTTTGATAAAAGTAGGTAAAATACCCATAAGTAAGTAGGTAACCCATTATTTCGGAACTTTTTAATCCGTATCGGATCAATTGAGTTTTCTAAATTTAAATTTTACTGCAACTGGTTAACTTAAAACTTAATTATAGGTTTTTAAAGGGTATATTCCCACCATAACGATGCAGTTGCCCATAGTACTAGAATTTATTTTTTATGTAATTAATTTACAGTGTTGTAGCCTGCAGCCATAGTAGTAGTGTAGGTCATATATCCAAACTGGTTTTAGCACTTGCTTGTAAAGAAGCATTCTATTAAAGGTTGACATTTCGGAGGTCTAACTCATTAGACAATACGTTTTCTGTACTTTATTTACAGTTTTTAAATTTTTCTTATTTGCATGTCCCTTGCAACTCAGTTTTGCGTCTAGGGTCGTTCCAAGTTACTTGGATTTGTTGGCAAAAGTTACTACATTACCGTTGACTTTTATGGAGATGTAATTGCTTCTTTTATTGGTAACGTTTACATGCATTAATTTATTTTCATTGAGACTAATATTCCGTTTCTTGGTTCATGTACATATGCATTGACTGCGGCTACATCTATCTAAAGTTTTTCGGCCAATTCAAGGGAAATAAAAAAGCAGTTGGCTTCATCCAATTTAGTCCCACACGAGAGAACATTTTAGGTTGATAAAAATACGTCGGTGTTGGGAAAAATGGAATACAAAAGTTTACCGTTTTCAATTTTCTGACTATACATTTGCTGACAAAATAGCCGTACTAGCATCAGGAAAATTTCTAGGGAATCGACCGAGAAACTACAGCTAGCTGTATCTGCAGTTAGTATGTTGACCAAGAAATAGAAGATCAGGCAAAAAGAAGATTAGAAAATAAATCAGTGCATGTCAATTTTACTTCTAAAAGAAGTAATCACATTCCCATAATTATTGTTAACGATAATATTTTTTCCCCAAGTATCTTGGGATGGCCCTGGACGGAAAACTCAGGCTGAAGGAAAACACGTTAAAAAAAATCTGGTGTGAAACACTCACACAACTTTCTCTTGCCAGTGCAAATAATTAACAATATAACCTAACATTAGTAATAAAACATTAGAAATAAACATAAAAACTAACCTTAAAAAACATAATCTAATTTTAATCATGAGTGAAAGACCTAAAGTGAAAATCAACCTAAGTTTAGCTTAAAAATGCAGAAAATCACTCTTTCATGCTAAACGCAAGGCTCTGTAGAAAAAAATGCTCTAAATAAAAGTTAAAGGTCTTTTAATTTCCAATAAATTTGATTATACTTTTTGTCGTAAAATGGATAATAAGGCTGAAATCTTTATAAAATCGATTTTTTACACGATTTCGTGTGAAAAAAACAGAAAATCGCTAACTAAGCGTTATACAAAAATATGTTTGAAATAAAAGTTGTAGAATTTTAAATTCTCTACAAGTTTTACTATACATTTTTGTGCTAAAATGCATATGAAAGTCGCAATCTTAAAAAAAAAAATTTACGAGTAAACAGCCTCACTAAGAATTTTAGCAGACATGGCGCCTACCCTATCTTGTAGAGCTTAAAAAATGTAGTAAATGAGGCGATTTTGAAAAAAAATCGTAGGAGCCGTTTTTGACAAACTCGCAAAAAAGTGAAAAATTATACGAAGAAGCTACTACTTCCGGTTGACCAATTTTGATGAAATTGTTTGCGTCGGGTCCTCTAGTGGTATCTAACTTAAGTTTAAAGTTTAACGTTCGTACGATGTTCCATTCTTGAGATATTCTGCTCATACACACACACACACACACACACACCCACACAACCAATCGCTAAAAACATAATTTTTGGGTTCAGGGGGTCTGAAAACGTGTAGATCCGGTGAAAACTCGATTTCGAAATTCGTCATGAAAACAATACTTTCCTTCCTGTATATTCATATAGGCAAGAGAAAGTAATAAACGGAAAAATTACAAATAAAGTATAGAAAGATGTATTGGCTGCTTTGCTGGAACTCTGAAATTGCAATCTTCAATAAATTGCCTCTAAAAAAGCAACTGGTATAAATATTTATGGTCTGCAGATATACGGTTACACTGAAGTAAGAAACCTAAATTCCATCCAAAGGTTCCTTTTTAACAAGAGGTCGAATACATGAGAATTTAATGCATTAATACAGCGGTTCTCAAACTTTATTTCGAGCCCCTTTCCTATATGGTTTACTGCAAGCCACGCCCGTTTATATTTCTATAAGTGTACATTTTTTAAGAACACTTTTACTGGTAATTCTTATTTATGTTACATGTTTAAAGCTATTGGAAGAATGGTTCAATGTTGAAATAATTAAAAACATGATTACAAATCCGGGTCAGGGCATGTGTTTTTAATAAGTATACATTGCTAAATACGTATAAATCAAAACAAACAAAAATTAAGGCTACTAATATGTTTTTCTCGGCACAAAGCTTTCTCAAACGTGGATTCAGTTCCGACAGTGCGACTCTTTAAGTTCTTTTGGTACATCTAATCTTGAACGATATTTGCATATTCATGGCAGCTAGAATAGAAAATCCAGTTTCACAAGAATGTCGTATCACTGCTCATAACAGACAGGTGAAGTGTTAAATTATTAACACTCAATCTGTTCGTTGCAGGGCTAAAAAACATAATTCTGTTTATTATCACATGGTCAGCCAATTAAATGACTGAATCATTATCTCCTCTGAAAATATTGAATTTCATTATACAGCCAAACCCTGTGGTGGATGAAGTGAAGGTTTCATTTGCAGAGTGGAAAATATGTGCTTTTTAGAGAGCTCGGTATGCTGATAAGCGTACTTTTCCACTCAGTGAGGAAGGCAATTGTAAACCACCTCACTCCTCGTTTTACTTAGTAAAACCTCTACTGGTTCAGACTAGCCTTTCGGCTGATGACCTAAAGAACACATGTAGTATCAAAGGGAATGAGTAGCCTACTTTTAAGACCTTTTTTATTCAAGAAGAGGGTATTCTTTTTGGACACTGATCCAGACAGGTGTGAGCGAACATTCCGTAAATTTTGTTTCCAAGGCAGAATAACTTTGAAGATCAAAGAGTCTATTTTGCCTAAAGAAAATTTCACTTCATTTACTTGGTCTACACAAAACTTCATTTATTTTTTAAAATAAGCTGTGCCCCCTAAAACCCTTCATCAAGCGCCCTCTTTGGGAGCCGCACCTCCACTTTGAGAAACAATGCATTAAAACAACTTAAATGTAAGGAATTTTCGGAGGTATAATATTGATAGGTAGGTAATACAAAAATGTTTCTCAACGATAGTTCTTCGTGTGCACCAAACGATTTAGTTTATTAAAATAGTGTTTTAATGGAAAACCAATACAAAATAATTGAACTCACTGTAAATTAATCAATACAAATTTGTCTGCGTACAATATTAGCATAATTAAAATGTTGATTTTAATAATAATAATATAAGACTAAAGTAACTTTTTTGTATTGAAATATTTTTTTCATCTTGAAGAACAGCTATTGTGATGGAAATTTGTAGAGCAGCGTAGTCTTTGTTGAACAATATTAAATGTCTAATGACTGATCTTAGCAAATATTTCTCCATCGAAGGAACCCGTTTATCTGACAACACCCGATCCGCCCGCAACCCACAGACTGAGATGAGACGTTATCTTTTGCACAAAGAGCAAAGAAAATGGTCTACAGTATGGATAATCAATTTGTTTTTGATAATAATCTTCCCCCTCCGACCGTCGAAAGAGCTCGTTCGTATTCCCTTTGTGATACACGATAGCTTTTTAAACATTATCCACGAAGCTATACGATGCGTCGTGCTCGTCACGTATTTCTTCTTAAACAAGAAGAACAAGGGGGTGAAGAAGAAAATAAAAGGGCTGGTTTAAGGAGGTAAAAACCACCCATCCTTTTATTTTCAATCAACATCCCTTTCGTCTTTTGTACTTCCCTCGTGTCGACATCTCATTCCTAATTGTTAACATAAAATACCTATCTAAAACAAGTAACACCTGTAAACACTTGTCGATTATGCATTGACAACCCCATTCGCTTAGATTTACGTTTCATGCATATTACACTTTATTCAATGATCCTACACCATATTGAATTGAAATACTTAAACCCGGGAATGAAATGCGCCAGCGTTTCTAATGCGCAGCAAAAGTTTCTATCTAAAATTTAAAAAAAAATTGCATTATTAAATTCTTTTCGAAATTGAAGAAATTAATAAAAAATTAAATTTAAAAAATTGTTTAATATAGGAAAATAATAAAGATAGTAATGAGAATTTTAATAAGAATATTATAGAAATTAAAACCAAGTTCAGTCTTAACATTTTATAATGAGTAAAAATTAAAAAACAAGAAATAGTATTTCCATACCACCTGCCAGGTTCATTCTACGAAGTCATCTGAAAATCGTGAATTAACATTAATTACTGCTAAATGCAACCTCTTAGTTTAATTATGGGTCGTTCCATAACGCATCGTATTCCGTTCCCTCTAAAGCATTTTTGAAATACTAAAATTTTGAAATATTTTTTATTCAATGTCTCGTATTTTCCTAATAATAAGATATTTTCTGATGTAATTAAAACTTAGCGTGCATCAGCGGGAGAATTCGCTTGATTTCTCCAGCAGGTGTCAGTTGCCGTCCGTTTGTTTTTTGTTTAACGTCCGACTGTTCTGCAATTACTGCTAATGCAGACGGTGAAGGATGAAATGATTTTTGTAACGTATGAAAATATGCCGTGCCTGAATGGGATTCAAACCAAAGACCGCAAAAGTCCGTTTGTCGGGACTTCAGGTTTAAATGGGTTTGTAAGGGTATAATCTAGTGGCTATAACAGCAATCAACCACCCTGAATAAAAACAAGTTTCAAGTACATATTAGTTAATTTATTTTTCACCTCGTATGTCACATGACTTTGAAACGCGTTAAAAAAAAAATCATCGATGGTATATTTATATTTAGGATACTGTTAACATACTTGTACTTTAAACTTAGGTTCGTTCTGGATTTGGATATGATAAATAATAAACAGATGTACTTTAAATTTATAACAATTAATTATTTATTTACATAATTAATAATTACAATTAATGATTAATTTTAGCCGACTAACAAATACGATTAGATTACTTCAATTAAATTAATTACAAAACTTAACCTTAATACTAAACATTATAGCTATCGGTAAAATAATGTCGTTTAACAGATCAAAAGAGCGGTTTTTATGTCCACAATCACTTGATACCACCAGTACGCACTATTAATGCAATTCGGAATATAATGACACTATTTGGAACAGCCCGACATACTTTCCATTCATAATTCAACGAAAGCTAAAAAACTATTAAGGCGCTTACTATTTTTATACCTGCGGTCTGATACTTCCCAAATAATCCGAGATCCTCTTAACAATTTCGCCGCTATTCGGAAACATCGTATAAGGAATTGAAAAAAACAAATGTTTCTACTAGTTTTGATTTCCGAGAATTCAT
Organism: Catonia carolina; assembly: GCA_035578175.1. Taxonomy (NCBI): domain Eukaryota; kingdom Metazoa; phylum Arthropoda; class Insecta; order Hemiptera; family Achilidae; genus Catonia; species Catonia carolina. The sequence goes on along the minus strand of JAQMRL010000007.1, from coordinate 27,015,635 downwards.
ATTCAAAACATTCCATTTATCGCAATCCATTATCCTTGTTCAATACATACCACTTCATAAAATACAGAATTTATTACTAAGAACTATTAATACCCTCAGCAATTTATAAAATATCACTGTACAATGTTACAATATTTTGTGGACGACGACCCCACACTATTTTTACTCAGTTCACCATTAACTCTGATGCCATTTAGACTTTTCTTGACATCCTTTAATTTTTAAATCATCTTGAAAACGGTTTTTAGTTATTTTATTCTTGTTGTTGTTCAGATCATCAGCTGAAAGGCTGGTTTGAACCTCTAGAAACTTTACTAAGTAAAACGAGGATTGAGGTGGTTCACGATGTCTTCCTCACTGACTGGAAAAGTATACTTATCAGCATGCCAGGCCCTCTGAAAAGCGTCTACTTTCTACCATGCAAATTACACCTTCACTTTATTTACCACAGGGTCTGGCTGCATAATGAAAAAATTCAATTCAATACTCTTAGAGGAGATAAATCTGACTAGTGTCTTTTACAACTCTACCTCTTCTGTTCTTAAATACTTCAATCACTGGCTGATCATGTGATAAGAAACAGAACTATATTTGTAGTCCTTGAACTAGCAGATCGAGGGCAAATAATTTAATACTCCACCTGCCTGTTAAGGCAAATTTTATTCTTAGGTAGTATTTTACGTCTAAAAATTAAGTACTGGGGCTACTATTTCAGGTTACTAACAATCTTGTTAGCTGTTATGTTTCGACTGTAGTTCGCCATCGATTTAAATGCGTTCTGGAATTTTGCAATTCCAGTACGGATTCTTACGTAAAAACCGCGAATTAGATTCGATGTTTTACGTTTATGTATTTTGGAAAAGCTTACTAATATGGATAAATGGAATATTAATACAACATCTTTCGTGTACATTAAGTCGGAAAAATTGTTTTTTAGTTTCTTTTGTTAGCGAATTTTTAATTGGTTCTAAAAATTGGTTTTTTAAGAACCGCTTTTGAAAGAGTTGGCTAATATTGTATTAATGTAGATAATATATAGTGAGCGTGATCCCTTTTGTTGAGTGACTCAACTTTACACCTCCTACAACAACGTAAATCTTGAAGCATATTCAATTTAGACGGAGTTTATTAGATAAAAGAGATCTGTTTGTCAGTTGATTATACTTTTGTCTCAGCCGCCTCTTTGTGAAGAAAAGAACACGAAGAAATCTGATTTTTCACTTTAATCGAAGAAACCTGTGCCGCAGTGCCTAAGCGACACGACCATAATTTTCTATTGCTCCTCCAAATACCCCCTCCTAACCCGTTGTTTTATCTCTTTCACCATACTTTCTTCTTCTTCTTCGGTTTTACTCCTAACAAAACTCTTCACACTTATCGGCTTGTCATATCATCTCGCGCAACCTCCCATCACTAACAACCCCTCTTTCAGTCGACTGTTTCAACCCTTTTGATCAGCTCACCTATAATATTAGGTTTTTACCATTATCATATATTACCCCCCTTACATTGTATTATACTTGTTTCATTTCTACGCTATCTCCATATCTCCATGGTCACATTAAATTTTAGGTCGGTGCGAATTACTTTCAGAATGGAAAATCTTCCTTTCGATCTACCACCCCTCGCTCCTTCAACATCTTTCTATCTTTATTCTTCCAATCTTATATAAACCTACTATTTAATTCATCTAGAATATTCTTTGTAAATCTCTTTTTTTTCATTATGGATTTCTGTGTTAGGCGTTACCTTCAAATGTTTCAAACGACTTTATACTTTTCTGCACTCTATTTATGGAATAAAAAACTGGTGTGAAACATTCACATACATTTCTCTTGTCAATGTTAATAATGAAAAATATAACCTATATTTAATCAGGAGTAAAAAATGTACCTTAATCATAAGTGAAAGATGCTAAATGAAAAAAATCCCTTTCATGAGACGAAGCGTCTCATGGCTGCTGACAATTTAAAAAAAAAACCTTTGACTTATAGCAAAACCATTAGTGATTTCTGTATCTACTCTTTAAGAGGTATTGAATGACACTATTTTTGGTTCCAAATTCACACTTCCGGTTTTGCGCCACTTCCGGTCGAAACCGGAACTTTAAACCTAATGATTTCTATTTATATTCTTTAAGAGGAATCTTCTTTTTTAACTTCCGGTTAAAAACAAGAACTTAAAATCCAATCCAGGCCCACTAACTTTTTGTGTAAATTACGAATCCGAAATCCGTTTGTTGCTATCTTTTGTAGTTTCTGACTTTAATTTACTGACTTCCGATTTGGGTCACTTTCGATTGAAATCGGAACTTTAAACCTAATTCAGGCCTTCTAACTTTTTTTGTAGATTACGAATCCGAAAATAGTTTATTGCTATTCTCTTGTAGTTTCTGATATTTGGGTGTGACGGACAGACGGACGGATAAAGGAAAATTAGATGGCAATTTTAAAAATTGCCAACGATCAATTTCTGTAGAGCTTAAAAAATACGAAAAATTACTAATTGACGCTAAACTAGGCAAGATAGAAAATAATTCTTGAAATGGAAGTTGTAGAAGTTTTAATGTTCTATAACTTTAGTTACGTATACTTTTGTCGTAAAATGCATACTAAGCTCGCAATGTTAAAAATTTCCATTTTTTACCGAGTTTAGTAAACGAAATACTGAAAATCACTAATAAATTGACATTAAACTGAGCGTTTTAGTTTAAAACAATGTTGTAATGCTTAGAGTTGTTTCAGGATTTTTAACTTCCCAAAATTTTGATTATATACGCTTTTGCCGTAAAATCTATGCTACGAAAGGCTGCAATTTTGAAACAACAATTTTTTACCACGAGAGCACAGTCCTTCAAGAATTTGAGCATAAATACCGCTTACCAGATTTGCAGAGCATAAAAATTGTAGTAAATGAAGCGATTAAAAACACGAACGAGCTGTTTTTGATAAAAATTAAGAGTGAAAAATTGCATGAATAAACTATTACTTCAGGTTGATTGATTTTGATGAAATGGTTTTGTCGGGTTTACTTGTGGTACGATTTAAGCTCTAAGTTTTAACTTTGTGCGCTATTTCGTGCTTGAGATATTTTGTTCGCACACAAACACAAAGACATACACATAAGCCATTCGGTAACATAGGTGTTTTTGGGTTCTAGGGGACTTAAAACGTGCAGCCTACTTCCGGTAAAAACTCGATTTCAAAAAAATTGGCATGAAAAAATTTATTTCCTATACATTCATGTAGGACAAGAGAAAATATAAAGGTTTTCCAACGAGACAAAATTTTTATACATCGTATTTACTCTAATGTATGACAAGAGTGTTTTTAAATTGGAAGTTCAAAATTTGTATGTTTTTCGGGTACGAAAAAAACGTAGGTACACGTTTTGTTCTGCCCAGTATTTTCCTGCCGATTATCACAAAATTTAATTTAGTATCAACACTGGATAATGAGTTTAAGGAAAAAATGTTAAGTTCTGAGCAGTAGTAATAGAAAGGTTTTCCTATCCCTAGCCAAAATTTTGATTAGTCTTTATACTTTTTATTTTACGTGAAAATAAAATTTATTTATTCAATTAATTAATTTTTATGTGTTGTATTAAATAGTAGAGGGTACCATATTTGAATCCCAGGTACAACCTTGAAATTCGTATATGATAAGTTAATATTTTTTTCAGTTTTACTAATAGAGTTATTTTTATTTGCAGCAAGTTATTATTTTAAATAGTTATCTAAGTATCCGGCCTCAAATATTTTGTTTTGTGAACAAGTTATTTTAAATCATCTATAAATTGTAAATGAACGAAGAAATTAACAAATTTTGAAAGTGCCTCCATCAAACTATTTTTTAATTTGGTTGAAATAAAGATAATCGAGTGTTTGATAAACGAGATAATATTTATTTAAATTTACGCGGAAAATGATTGTGTTGAATTTTAGGTGGCTTTCTCCCGACTGCTTCGCTCACCGGGATCGGGTGAAAACGAACGCAAACGATATAATGTAGAGTAGAAATAGAATAACGCGCGTCAGGCAGAAGAAATATAAATAGGCTGATACTATTTGCACAACGGTTTGACAGAGGTTTATTTTCCGATGCGATCCCAGTACGGAAACGGTAGCTTTATGAAAACGGGGAAATCAAACAATGAAAATATCTCTTGAATAAATAGGCAAGTGGGGGAAGGTCGGTAACCAAACATTGAGAATCGACGTTGATGGTAGCGCAGGCGGTGGAAACGGCGGTCGAAAATTGAGTCGAAGAATTCACCGTTCTCCACTTCTCTTCCTAGACACTGAAAGCGGGCGGTTGTATCGACAACGTTCTAAATGATCCAATTATTCGGTTCCATCAAACGAGACTAATGTGAAATGCTAATATTGGCATTATTATTATTATTATTATTCCTAATTCATTTTGTTCGCGGAAACCCTACAAATCGCCTGTCTTCTGGGATTTCGGAAAAGTAACGATACGCGTAAATAATTAAGCCAAACCAACTCATTCTTCAGATGTATTTAATCCTATTACGAATCAGTTTATTTTTACTTTCTCTTGCCTATATGAATATATAGGAAGGAAAGTATTGTTTTCATGTCAATTTCTCGAAATAGAATTTTCACCGAATATACATGTTTCCAGACCCCATGAACCAAAAAAACATGTTTTTAGCGATTGTCTGTGTGTGAAATGAGTATTTCAAGAACGGAACATTGTACGATATTAAAACTTGAAACTTAAGTTAGGTACCACTAAAGGACCCGACACGAAGATTTTAATCAAAATCGGTCCACCGGAAGTAGTAGTTTATTCGTGTCATTTTTCACTTTTTGCGATTTTCTCAAAAACTGGTCCTACAATTTTTTTAAAAATCGCCTTATTTACTAATACATTTTTATGCTGTACATGATAGGATAGGCGTTTAGTCTGCTGAAATTCTTGGGGGGCTAAGGTCTCGTAGAAAATTTTTTTTAAGATTGCGGCCTTAATATGCATTTTAGCGCAAAAGTGTATTATATATTACAAGTAGAAAATTAAAAAATTTACAACTTTTTATTTCAAACATTTTTCTTTGTATAACGCTTAGTTTAGTGGTAATTAGTGATTTTCTGTATTTTTTTCATGAAAATTTGTAAGAAAATAGATTTTTAAGATTTTGGTTTTGCTAGAGGGCATTTTACAACAAAAAAGAATTTATAGGGGCAGTATTTTACGACAAAAGTGTATATAATAAAATTTGTAGAAAATTATAAGATCTACAACTTTTATTTAAGCATTTTTCACTACCGAGCCTAGTTTAGTGCCAAAGAGTGATTTTTCATACTATTACTAACCCAAACTGAGGTTAATTTTCATTTTACATCATTCACTCATGTTTAAAATGAGGTTATTTTTGAGATTAATTTGTTTGTTTATTTTCTATGTTGTATTACTAATATTAAATTATATACTTCATTAATTGCATTGGCAATAGAAACTTGTGTGAGTGGTGTTTCACACCAGATTTTTAATTTATAATACATTTACGGTTGAGATAACAAGAAATAATTATACAGCTCTTTTAAACTATTTTTTATCATTGTATTTATTTTGAGTTGCATCAACTATTTAGTCATTGACGACTACAGTGTTGCCACGAAAGAAGTTCATTGTGTTTGAAGAACTTTATTTCAGAAACTTGCGATCAAAATACTTTGAACGCTACACAAAATAAAATCCTGATATGTATTTTTTGTGTTGAACCGTATGAGTACATTTCTTTAATACAAAAATGATTAGGAGGTATGGAAGTTTACGCATAAAAATACCTCAGTTTTTAGCAGGTTTCTGTAATAGAGATCTTCAAACAACGGACTTGTTTCGTGGCGGCCCTACTTTAAAAGTTAACACAAGCGTGTACAATAAATTTTTGAAAAACAAAAGAAGTTTGTTACATGTTTATTTATTTAAGTATTTCACTTTAATATTTTTAACAATTTAATAAATACTGTTCAAAATTGTGAAAAAAATAATTTGGATTCGTTAATTTCCCACCTCTTGCATGAATTTAAAAGTAAAGATAAAATATGTAATGCAGTGTAAAGTTATTCATATGGAAATGATTTTTTTGTGAAATAAATTATTATTTTAAGTATATAATTTATCATTAAATTCATAAAATAATTTCACTCCCTAAATCTTTTGTTTTCGGTAATAATACTAATTATTATTATAATATGTACCACCTACGTCTAGGTTCGTTCGGGTTCTGGGCATAATAATTAATATACAGACTTCAATAATCTTTTAACCAACTATTTATTGACACAATTAATAATTGAACTTAGATTATTAACAAATTACAATCGAGTTATCTAAATTAAATTAGTTCAGAAAACGTAAAGCTTGGCTAACAACGAACAATAGCAATACTTTTATATTATATAACAATTACCTCTTACCAACAACGAAATGTGTACAACAACAATGTGTACACTACAGATACATTTTCTTATCGTACAATGTATTCAAACTAATAGCAATCCGTATGACAACTTAAACTAACAAAATTCAATTAATTAATTGAATTTAACTTCCCGATAAAGGAACAAACTTTTTTTTTATCTTTTAGTTTTCTAGAAAGGAACAGAAAGACAAGGTGGTAAACAAATAAATGAAATACAAGAACTTTCTTCCGTATTTTGAAAGCAATAATAAATAGGAGATTGTACCAGAAGAAATACATAAAAAGATTCTAAAAAATTTTGGAAAAAATCATCAAAAAGTAGTATATTCGCATACAAAAATTAAAAAAAAAACAGTAGATATTGAATAAATCTTAATCACAAGAGAATACAAGAAATGACAAAAAGAGTCGATATCACCACTGCAACCTTTCGAGTTGGTAATGGTGTGTAGTCACATAACAATACATTTCATACAATACCAGGGCTCACCTAATTATCTCACCTTAACCATTTCTGTACTTTATGTATGCTAAGCTGAGACCTACTGTCGATTTCTTTATTATAGATACCCGAGTTTGGAGCCTTGTTTATTCAAACCCGCTTGTTAAATTTTAACTATACACCAAAATTTAGCTAATTTCAATCTGCGTTGTTGCATGTTAGTTTCATATTTTAGCATTTTTTAACATTGCGATATCTGGATGAGAAGAAAAAAGAGCCGGTATTTTTGTTGCTGCAACAGATTGGATACATTTAGAGGCTTATAACTCAAATACCGCTCGACCGATTTATTTGAGATTTCATCGGAATATATACTTGTACGTTGTTATTGTACGTACGAAATTTCAGATTTGTAGCGAATTTAAATTTCGAGTTATTAGCAAAATTCTGAATCCCTGTTAACTCCGTAACCGCTCATTAATTCGGCAATTTAAAAAAAATCATTGTATTCAGTATAAAAAAATGAATACAAATTTATTAATGCGATGGAACAGCAATTAACCAGTTATTCGGTAGATTTTTTAAATATTTAAATAATGGTAGATGCTGCGGTGGGTGGAAGAACCTTTACCATATTACCACGTCTTTTAATCGGTTGTGTTCTTTTCTCTTCCTGCTTAAGTCGCCTTCCGACGTTAACATGCAACTAGTAGTAGTTAACTTTTGTAAGTAAATAATGAATGGGTATTATGAATGGGTACATTGCACTGTCATGTCTGTTATGCTGAAAGGACAGGTCCCAGGTATGCTAATAAAAATAGGTAGTAGAATAGGGGCCTACGTAGTTACAACGCGGCAACACGTGATATGAAACAAAATTATTTTTGTAGCCCCGGAACTAGCAAAGAGAGTGCAAATAATTTAACACTCCACCTGCCCGTTATGGGCAGTGTAACCCTCTATCAATCCTAAATTGATTACTTTTTAATAAGAGACTTCCAGATTTCGAAAGAAAGACTAATGAACGAAAAATTACGGTATGTAACATAACGAACAAAAAATTAATGTTATTAATTTATTATAATTATTAATTAAATTATTGTAGTAAATATAATTTATTTGTAGTTTAAGTAACATTATTAATTGTAATTTATACTGTTAAATAAATACTTGTAATTTTAAACGATAGTTTTTAACTACTTATTTTACCCAGATCCCAGAACGGACCCTAGGAATAAATGTCACAGTATGCTTATCAGCATGCCAGGCCTTCTGAAAAGTATTTATTTATCCACCTTACAAATTATACCTTCACTTGATTCACCGCAGGATCTGGCTGTATAATGAAATTCATTACTCTCAGAGGAAATAACTCTGAGTAGTATCTTTTACACCTCTACATCTTCTGTTCTTAAATGCATCAGTAGTATAATTGGCTATGTGATAAGAAACAGAACTATTTTTTGTAGCCCTGGAACTAGCAGATCGAGTACAATTATTTTAACAATCCACCTGCATGTTATAGGAAAATTAATGATAAAAATCATCATTAATAAAATGATTATTAAGAAGGATTATCATAAATAGTACATATAATTACACCAGGAAAATGTTTTTAGAAAGATTCGTTTGTTAGTGTCGATTGAAGATAATAAATATATTTTATCATTTAATCAGGTAGATTTCTTTGAGTTGAAACCATCTGAAGAGTGGTGAGTGAGTATTCTTTTAAAAAAATTGCCAAGAAGATGTAATATCAGATAATCCGTTGTATTTATTAGGTTAGATGTTTAGAGCTGTTATCTGGTAAAACAGATTATTACCCATTACTATAATTGTTAGAAGAAAAAAATAATGAAACGGCGTATAAATGAATGAGTCAACAAACAGTGTCGGACCGTTGAATAAGCGAGATATAGCCTGGCTGATACGGCAGAATCGAGTAAGGTTTGTATTTTAAGCTGTCCTCTTATTTCAAGATCTATAACACTAACTCGAGTGTTTTTCCGAGCGCGTTTAAGAAACTTAATATTTTAAATTACAGATAGACCTCTCTCGTAATGCAGTATTTCTACCTCACCCTTTCTTTTTCTTTCTGTCTCTCTGTGTCTGTGTTAATGTATATGTGTAAGTGTGTGTGTAGGGAGGAATGCTTTGAACAGTTAAAGCACCTCTCTTCAGTAATTTTAACACTACTAACTTCACTCGTTAATATAAAGTCACTTTTTCAAATAGCATTAATTCCTTTTTTCGCGGCGGCATCATCTTCGCCTCTCCCTCCTGCCGTTTAGCTCCCTTTTAGCTATTATTTATACACTGTTCTCAGAGCGAGTATAAGAGGATATGGCGGAACCAGAATAAGGAGATGCGGAGTAACAGTGTAAGAGTGAGGCGAGACACTATTTCAAAGAGTTGGTCGGTTATCTTTTTAACACGGTCATTTTCACTTTTAATTACTCTAATGCATCAGTTTTAATTATGACGATATATTTCAGAGGCCTTACCGCTCACCACTTGTATTATTAAATCTCTTGTATCTCTCGGAAGGAAAGGGTTTATTTGCGCCGCCTCGTTTGTTCCTTTTAAAAGAAATCTCCATCGTGACGTTTGTTTGTTTGTCTGTTTGGCTCGCTGTTTGTCTGTTCATCATAAATGTATTTAAGATGTAATTGAAGGACATTTGTTTAAACATGTTTTTTTGTTCTGTCGCATTTTCCTATTACCGCGCCAGAAAATATATTCACACTTACACACACCAACATTACATATTATTGTGATAAACAAGACTAAATTTAAAATACGACAGTGAAACAAATTATATATACATATATATTTCATGCAGCATTTCAATAACACAATAACAATGTTAAAAGAAAAGACAATAACGCCTTCAAATTAATCCGCTGAAATGATAAAAATTAAATCTTAAAAACGTTTCATTGTGATTTAAATACCTTTTTACAGTATACACACATCTATAAACGTTTCTTTATGACTTAAAACATTTCCTTTTTAAAAAGATTTTAATTAAAACACGCTCTCTCTTTTCCCCTATGATACACCCACTTGTAGTACAAATGTATTTATTAATTAACCGACTTAAAATGAAATAATTACAGTAGAATTTTGATTATCCGAAATGATTGGGAAGACTATTTCGGATAATTCAGGTTTGCTTTCTCTTACCCGATATAAATATGTAGAGAAGGAAAGTATTATTTTCAAATCGATTTTTCACCGCAAAAACACGTTTACAGTCCCCCCTGAACCAAAAAACACATGTTTTTATTCATAGGTTTTCTCAAGAACGGAATATAGTACGAAGTTGAACTTAAATTATGTATTACTAGGGAATCCAATAGAAAAATTTTCTTCAAAAACGGTCAACCAAAAGTAGTAATTTATTCGTGCGATTTTTCGAATTTTTGCGATTTCCTCAAAAACGGCTTCTACGATTTTGTTTAAAACTGAACAATTTACCACTATTTTTTGCTCTTCGAAATGGTAATATTACGGCTTTAATATGTATTTAAGGGAAAAAGTGTGTAACAAAGTATTAGAAAATTAAAAAACCTTCATCTTTTATTTACGCAGTTTTTCGTACAGTCTCAATTAGAAATATTCCGTATTTTACTTACTGAATTTGGTAAAAAATTGGTTTTTAAAGATTGCTGACTTGTTGTTTAGGTCATCAGCCGAAAGGCTGGTTTGAACATCTAGAGGCTTTACTAAGAATGATTTAGATGGTTTACAATTGCCTTCCTTACTGCGAGTAAAAGTATACTTATCAGCTTGTGGCCCTACAAAAAGCATCTACTTTTAACCCGGCAAATGACACCTTCACTTCATTTACTACAGAGTCTGGCTGTATAATGATATTCATTACTCTCAGAGGAGATAACTCTGACTAGTGTCTTTTATACCTCTTCCTCTTCTATTCTTAATTGCTTCAGTCATATAATTGGCTGACCATGTGATAAAAAACATAAATTTTCTGTAGCCCTGGAACAAGCAGGTCGAAAGAAAATAATTTAACACTCCAACTGCTTGTTGTGGTAAATTGCAGACTTAATATGCATTTTAACGAAAAAGTTAGAATATAACTGAAGTTATAGAAAATTAAAAATTTAAAACTTGTAATTTCAGTGTTTCTTCTTCTTCTTCTTCTTTGTCTGCTATCCATTAATGGATGTTTGCGATCACCGCTGACCATTTTTGCCTGTCACCACACGTGTGTATTATGTCTCCTGCGGCCTCCATCCCTGTCCATTGCTTGATATTCTGCAGCCACGACATCCTCCTTCTGCCCACTCCTCTCCGTCCCTCTATCTTCCCCTCAATTATCAGTTGCAGCAGATGGTACCTCTCATTGCGCATCACATGTCCCAGATAAGCGGTCTTCCTTCTTTTTTTGGTGCTCATCAGTTCCCGTTTCCTTCCTATCCTCTCCAGAATCTCCTCATTGGTTCTTTTTGCTGTCCTTGGAACCTTCAAGATTCTTCGGTAGATTCACATTTCAAATGCTTTCAGCCTGTTCATGGTGTTAACCTTCAGCGTCCAACCCTCCATGCCATACAAAAGTACCGACCGTACATAGCATTTTGTGAATCGTATTTTAAGGTTGAGGTCAAATTCCGTGTTGGTGAGGATGCTTCTGAACCTTATAAATGCACTCCGTGCCTTCTCTATTCGACACTTGATTTCCACATCTGATGACCAGTCTTCACATAACCAAGTTCCTAAATCTCTTCCTTATTGTTGCCATTTAACACTGTCCCCCCCGGAGATCCGATTGGGGAACTATTTATACCTCCGGAAAATTTCGAGTTAAACGCACCCATCATTCTTCTACAGAGCTTAATTTGCCAATTTGAGATTTTCTATATTTTACTCATCAAAATATGTACGTCCATCAGAAGTCGATTTTCATTTAGCTTCAGTCGCTCATCAAAAAATGTAGAATGTGTTATTATTATTTGGGGGTGGCGGTGATGATGATGGTGATAATGATGGTATTTTCACGTTGGCAAGAGAAAGTCATGTGAATGGTTCACACCAGATTATTTAATTTAATACTGTTGCTAGCAATAAGCTCGTGCGAAGCGTTCAGCGTCGGAGAAATGTATATTTATGAAATAATAATTAATAATAAAAACATTAAAGTAAGATTTAATTTTATAATAAGATTTTTGAATGATACGGTTGATTAACAATCATTTTACCGGGAATGATGAACCTTAACCAAATAAGAGAATAAGAGGGTTCACGGGTGAAGAAAAGGGTCGACTACCCGGTCGAAATTTCATTCGGTTGCAAGCCCAATCTGCTTTGCAAGTTTCCTTGAATTAGTTTAGCGGAACCACGAAAATTGAAAATACCACAAAATCTTGAGGGAGTTGTTTCACTGCTCTCGTCTTACCTTATCCCGTCTAAGTTTCAATAACAAGCCTACAACCCTGTGTCAGTCCATCTATTTCTTCCCTAAGACTATCTACCCTTACGCAGGGATTTTAAAAATTACATCTTGGCAATGATTAAATAAAATATACTCTTGTATAACATTTTTCGTATTAACAAACATTTTTAAATCAGTCATAATGAATTATGCATTTTCATCTATATTTCTATTATTCTTGCAAGAAAGAAAATGGTACGGCAGACCGAAGTAACTTTGCTTATCTTAAACAGTACTGCATTTTATTCATTTATCTACTGATACACAGTCTATTTTTACTTTCTCTTGCCTATATTCACATATAATTAAAATTAGGTTATGTTTTTAATTTTACACTGTTTACTCATGATTAAACTTAGGTTATATTGGTCATATTTACATTGGAAAAAGAAAGTCGTGTGAGTGTTTCACATCAAATATTTTTTTCAAGAATTCGATCCCAGTGGATTCCTCGTAAATAAATTTAAAAAATTTAGTTTTGAGTTTTTATATTTCTCTGGGTTTCTTTCCTTTCTTATTCTCCAGACTTCTTTAGCTGTAACGGGGATTTCTTTTCTCCTTTCATCCTAAAATTTCCATGTATGATGTTGATTTTTAACGTCCGCAGAAATTTCTGACCCAAAAAATCTGGAGCGGAATTTCGCTTTATCAGTATAATCCAAATCATTAAATTCGAGTTTTTCTCATTTCCTGTTCTTGTATGTTGTTGAAACTCGTTTTATTGAGATTGCAACAGTTTATGAAGATCTGCTTGTTTAACTATTGTTGTTCAATTTTTTCATATGTGCAAAAAATCTGCATCTTTTTTGATTTCTGATTCCTTTAGGGGTTCAATGTGAGGTAAGAACTCCTAGTGAAAAAGTAATCTTCTTTTACCCATTTCCGTGATTTTTGGACTGTAAATATTTTGTAGGATTTTCCTTTGTATTAGGTAATTCTAAAATTCCAATTTTTGTTTTAGAGATAATTATTGTTCCATTCCATAAAGAATTACATAAAAGTTTTAGGACTCTGTTTTAATGTTAGAGTTTGAATTTTATGATATTTATCTTGTAATATTTTTAGAATAGAAATATAATTGCTCAAATTTACGAGTTCTGTCTATTATTGCAGGATTGTTATTTCTGTAGTCATCTGTTTCTCCTAGATACTTAATCTGTTTTAAGATTTTTATCTTTCCGTGTTTGTTTTTGAGGTATTTTGGCGTTTCTCTTTATGAAATTTACGTTTTCTCAAAGGAAAATTTTCAGCCAACTTTTTTGGAAACTTATTTTAGGGTATCTGTTTGGATCTTGGATTCTTCTGAGTTATTTGCAAATAAAGCTAGATCGTCTGCCGAAGCGAAACGGTTAACCTCCATTTTTCCCAATCTTCTTGGTTTTTGACGCAGCATGACTTTGTTATCATTGTGTTTCCAAAATTTCTTCACGACTTAAACGAAAAAAGTCTATAATACATATTTTTGTTGCATTTTGACCACTAGGGATCAAGTTTATATAGATGTTTACTTTTTTTTTTAGAAAAAACTCCTTTATAGGCATATTTTCTCTTTGGTTTTTTAATTTTTGTGTTTCATAGTATATTTTCTTTGTCTAGAATTCTAGACTCGCACATTTGTATATGAGTCGACGGGACTAGAAAAATAATTACTAAGTTACTTTATTTATTTACTTTATTACTTTATTTATTACTAAGTTACTTTAGCGTTGCAGCGTTAAGATTACAATGAGGGACACATAACTACTTTTGTGACTTAACTACGAGTCAGTGTTGTATTTCCCGTTTCAGTATATAGATTTTATTTATTTTATTAAGTAATACGGCTAAATAATTTGTATAATGTCCGTCTCCGTGCTCAGATGTTAGCGTGCTACGTTGGAAAGCGGAGGTTCGATTCCCGGCTAGAATCTGAAAAATTATTACAAGTTCAGTTTATGTTTGTTTTACGTCTGACTGTTTTGCAATTGCTGCTAATGCAGACGGTGAGAAGGATGATACATGAAGATGAGTGATGAAAAATGCCAGACCTAACCGGGAATCGAACCAGGGACGCCGGCGTCGAAGCCAGTTGGGCTAACCACTACGCCAACGGGCTGACCAAGCTCAAACCCACCGTTAATAAACTAAAAATAATTACTGTAGAATTTTTGTGATCCGAAATAATTGGGGAAGACCCGTTCCGTATAATAATTTTTTTCGGAAAGCGCCAATTATAAATAACCGGTTTTTTACTAACTTTAGTTACAGAATTTATTAAATTAAATTAATTTCCCTTTTTCTTCTTAAAAATGGTTTTACAAATACACGGAAAGTTAAATACCTAACATTCATATTACATTTAATTATATTTCTATTTATATATGTAGTAGAGAATCGAAAATCCGAGCTATCTGGAACCAAGAGGAGTTGCTATTATCAATTTATTTGGATTTTCGAACGACCTTTTAATATAAATTTATTGCCCTTACGCATACTACTAGAATTAGGAGAGGAAATAAAAAAATATATACTCTATACTAACGTCTTATTGACATTGGATTATGGAAATAAGAGTGCACTTTTCTTAAAGGTAATTAAACATGTGTTGTTTGTTTAGGTCATCAGCCAAAAGGCTGGTTTGAACCTCTAGAGGTTTTACTAAGTAAAACGAGGAGTGAGGTGGTTACCATTGCCTTCCTCACTGAGTGGAAAAGTACGCTTATCAGCATGCCGGGCCCTCTGAAAAGCACATATTTTCCACTCTGCAAATGACACCTTCACTTCATTCACCACAGGGTCTGGCTGTATAATGAAATTCATTACTTTCAGATGACATAACTCTGATTAGTGTCTTTTACACCTCTACCTCTTCTGTTCTTAAATGATTCAGTCATTTAATTGGCTGACCATGTGATAAGAAACAGAACTATTTATTTTAGCCCTGCAACTAACAGATCGAGTGTAAATAATTTGACACTCCATCTATCTGTTATTAAACATAAGAAAATTTTTAGAAATGAAACGTAAACTGAATTACAAGATAACAAGTGAATACTGTAGCTACTAAAAATTATGAGTAAACAACAAAGTAGATTAATTTTATAACGTTTTAGAATTTACTTGTAAAAGTCTCTAATTTTAGATTAAATTAGCTTGAAAGTTTTCTTCTTTTGCAGTCAAATTTTAAACCTTTTTAGAAAGCGAAGCTGTGTCTGGATACTTTCTGGATATTTTTCAAACCATGAAATACAGTTTATAGGACAGTAAATGCTTTAGCGTGTTCAGAACCAGCGTAGACCTCTTCTATGTCACTTTCATCGTCATCTTCATTTTCGTTTTGAATGTCTTGAACAATAACATAGTTTACAACCAATGTATGTAAAACAATAAAGCCTATTCGGTTCGGATTTTTTTAAGGTTTGGATTATCGAACTTCAGATTTTTGATGCTCTACTGTATTACAATTTTTGGATTTGTCTAATGAATAAATCAAAGTAGTCTGTCGCTAAAGATTCAAGATGTCGATGCGAATTCAAGTAAACTAAAAAAAAGTGTTATATAAGATGTAAAAATTATATGTGCTGAATTTGCGTGGTTATCGGCTATAAGAAAATTTGCGGCGCTTGAGTTAGATTTTAATTAAAACGTAAGTGGAAAAGAAAACTAATGTAAGAAATACAGTTGAAGTGGTGAAGTTGTATTTTTATTATTTTTCTTCTATTCAATATGAAAGTAATTTCCGAGGGTATCGAAAGAAATTAGTTTTGTGAGTGAACACAAAGTGTACGGTAGACTGTGCACAGATAGGTGTTTGAGAACGATAGGGCAGACAGCGGGTGTCTCAGTCGGATTTCACCCTCTTTCCGTCGTTGGCTTAAGTACTCGTGCACCGCTCGGCAAAGATCTTGTATTCACAATACCGCAACAATCCCAGTCAAATATAATACATTTTGTTAATTAAATCTGATTTCTCCTTCTGCGAGAATATCCTATGATACGTGAGCTGATGTGGTGCGATGAGTGTGGCGGGTAGAAGGGAGGGGTAGATTTCCTATTTGTAGCATTAAACAGAACTGGAAGGCGGAGTAAATAGCTCCCTCGAGATTATACCGCTAGAATAAGCTAGTGCATGAGGTCAATATTTAACACCCTCTAAAGTTGAAGCCGGGGCCGTCTTATGTATGGCACGGAAGGATGAGAGAATTCAAGTTTTGAAAGCTCTCGGCCTCCCTTTCCCTCGTTGTACGGCTTCTCTTGTCTCGTGTTTGCGGTCACTCATTCATCATGCCTCGAAAACATTGTTCCGGCCCAACTTGACTCACTACTTGCTCTCGGAGAAATCTCCACGCTACCACTTTACCAATAACTCATGTTTACTAACGGCGGCATCGGGCAATGCTTAGCCTACCACCGCCTGCCAAATACCGCTAACTTCTAAATCTGATCGCTGCCGACTTTTGCCGTTCAATAGCTCTCTTTACCCGTTCCAAAAAGCGACTCCATTACATCATCGGTCATTGCGTTTGACAACAACAATATAACTTGTCTTAATTTCGTACCAACTTTGAATCGTTCATGACAAAATAACTCCAACTCATATCCGGCAAGAATAAATTGATTCAAACGGAGAACTGTTTGAAAGTTTCTTAATAAATTCACTGAAATTCCGTTGACTCGGCCACAATTTTCTTACAAATACTTGTTCACTCAACTGTTTATCAAGAATAATAAATTTGTCTGAAACCATAATATACTTTAATCTAATCTACATAGAAAAACCATTTTAAAATAAAAAAATATTAAATTAATTTTATATACTTAATAAATAAAACGTTTTTTCATATACAATAATATAATAAGTCAAAATTTGACTAAAGCAAAACTTAAAAAAAAATTAAATCAATCGGAAATAAAATCTACTTTGCCTATGTAAAATTGTTTAGGAATGAATTTAACATAGTGTTAATATATTCGGCTTACATTTTTATTTGGATGTCCTGTACTCCCTTTCTGGAATCTCGTGGATGTAGTTATAAAAAAATTAATACTTGTCTAAATACATATCAACCCCGCTAATCTGAACTAATTGGATTCGAGGCCTGTTTGTTTATACCCAAAAATGTGCATAATAATAAAAATAGCAAAATTTTATATTACGTTCGCATTATCGGAATAGTATTGGGCAACTGTATGTTAATAATGGAGAATACATCACACAAATTTACGTGTAGAATGTTGTTTAGGTCAACAGCCGAAAGGCTGGTTTGAACCTCTAGGGGTTTTACTAAGTAAAAACGAGGAGTGAGGTGGTTTACAACTGTCTTCCTCACTGAGTTGAAAGAGTATGCTTATCAGCATGCAAGGCCCTCCGAAAAGCACCCACTTTTCACCCTGTTAATGATACCTTCACTTCATTTAGCACAGGGTCTGGCTGTATAGTGAAATCCATTACTCTAAGAGTCAATAACTCTGACTAGTGTCCTTTACACCTCTATCTCTTCTGTTCTTAAATAGTTCAGTCATATAATTGGCTGACTATGTGATAAGAAACAAAATTGGTTTTGTAGCCCTGGAACCAACAGATCAAGTGCAATTAATTTAACACTTCACTTGCCCGTTATGGACAAATATGTAGAATACTCACTGAATATCTGTACCTAGCAATAGTTCGCCTTTGTTGATAGCTCAGATCGAGCGGATGAGAGTGTCGATAACTTGCAGCTCATGCAATAAATTCAAGGATGTGATAATTTAGACGAAGTTGATGTAAACAAGTGACTGTCAGCTACCGATGAACGTCTTAAGTTTACAGACGAAATTTCATGCCGGATTCGAAGAAAGTTCAGAAGAAACTTATGAAATAATGTAAGGCAAAAGAACTAGTTTCTCATTCAGAAGCAACAAAAGCACTACTTTACGTAGAGCAGCACAACAATACTACGCACACTATTAATTACACAATTATTTTGTGTCGCGTCTTATTATTTTTACTGGCGAACTTTTGCGTCATCAATGTTTTCGGCATTATCACAGCAAACAATAGGCGATTGTATGTAACAAAGCAGTAGTGAAAATGTATAATTGCTTGTAATTGCTAATGAATTAGAAAAAAGATTTTTACAAGTAAGCGATATTGTATTGTAAATAGAAATATATATCTTGTATTAAGAACTTGATTTTGTTCATTTTCTATGCTCAACTACACTGTTTTCTTATTTAAAATTCAATTTTTATCATTAGAATCCTATTTAATACTTTTAATATACATAAAATTAATCAGTTTTTATTTTAAAACACGTTTTATACATAAAAGACATGGTAAAAATTAAAAATCTGGTGTGAAACATAGGACTTTCTCTTGCCAATACAAATAATGAGCAATATAACCTATCATTAGTAATAATACATTAGAAATAAACAAAAACTAACCTCAAAAAACATAACCTTGTTATAATCATGGTGAATGATGCAAAATAAAATCATTCTTAGTTTTGCTTAATAATACGGAAAATCGCTCTTCCACACTAAACTAAGCTCTGTGGGGAAAATGCTTAAAATAAAAGTTATAGATATGTTAATTTTATATAAATTTAATTATATATACACTTTTGTCGTAAAATTCTTACTAAGCCCAAAATCTTAAAAAATCAATTTTTTTACAAATTTTCATGAAAAAAGACAGAAAATCACAAATTACCCCTAAGCTAAGTGTTATACAAAGAAATGTTTGAAATAAAAGTTGTAGGATTTTAAATTGTCTACAACTTTTATTTTAAACTTTTGCCCTAAAATGCATATTAAGGTCACAATACTAAAAACACCATTTTTTTCTACGAGAGCACTGCCTCTCCAAGAATTTTAGCAGACATGGTGCCTACTCTATCTTGTAGAGTATAAGAAACATAGTAAATGAGGCGATTTTTAAAAAAAATTGTGGGAGCCGTTTTCGATAAAATAGCAAAAAATAAAAATTACACTAATAAACTACTACTTCCGGTTGACCAATTTTGATGAAAATGTTCGTGTCGGGTCCGGTAGTATAGTATTTAACTTAAGTTTCTAGTTTAAACTTTGTACTATGTTCCGTTCTTGACACACACACACACACACACACACACACACACACAACATATAAACCAATCGCTAAAACCATGTTTCTTTTGGTTCAAGGGGTCTGAAAATATGTTTATACGGTGAAAACTGGATTTCTTAAAATTGACTTTTTTATATTTTTATTTATTTATTGTAACTAGTCTTAGACTACGAACAGTTTTATTCAACCTTAAACTACCTAAGGATTACAGTATCATAAGAAAATAAAACCCAATGGCAACTCTTATTTTCTAACAATAACAATTATTTAAAATATATGCGCTACTCTTACTTTATATGTGTGTATATATGTGCTACTCTTACTTTTAAAGATTAATATTTCCTATTCCTATTCTTATTTGCTACATTAAATTTACCCAAGTAGGCTACAGCTTTATGCCTAATCTTACTTATCATTACATATTTAAATAATCATTAAGAAATAAACAAAATTTGTTACTGATTCATAAAATTTCTATGAAATACACAACATACATTTATGGAACAACTATATATTAGTTATCTTATTTTCTAAATAGGCTACACATTTTTTTTTTCAAACTTAACATACTATTGTTATTTTCTAAAATAAAATATTTATATTTTCTAAAAAAAAATATATATTCTTACTTTATAAAACAAAACATAAGATTTTACAAGATAATTAATGTATAACAGCTTTACAGGATAATTTATTACAATTGATTACTTACAAATGATTGGAAAATAGACTAATATAAGATATCTCCTAGATCAAATCAATTCAAAGGTTTTCTGGCGCTTAAATTATCTCATTTTCTGAGTTATCGAGGATTTGCAGCGCCTAAAAAATCAGCGCCTAAAATCGACATGAAAACAATACTTTTCTTCCTATATATTCATATAGACAAAAGAAAGTAAAAATCAGTTCGGGTTATCCGGAATTTCGGAATTGCGGGGTTGTTGTGTAGACATATTAAATAACAAATTAACCCACTCCTATTGCCTCTACTCCTACTCCTCTACCCCTCCTCTCTACTCCTCTCACTCCTACCCCCTCTATTGCTACGAATAACACTGCAACTACTCGTCATAAATTAAATACTAAGGGGTATTTAAAAAAAAACAGACCATAACATTAAAAAGGTAAAAGTAACGCATAGGTAAATTTCATGTCTCCTTGCATGTCAATTGGCAACACTGTATTCAAAGTTAACAGGTTGTAAAAATTGAAATTTATTTCTTGTGCACCAGTGCTATTTCAATATCCATTCGTCCATATTGTGTCAACGATGTCGTTTTCACTTCATATTTTCATATTACACTCGTATTACATATGCTTACTTACTTATTTCAATAAATGCGTCATCGTCCAATGTTTACCTATTTGTGTACAGTTTTTTTACAACATGTATGTTATATTCAACTTGTATGTACATCTTTTTCTGAATTTTTTAAATAAATTTGTTATTGTTTTTAATTGCAATGGTAATATTTAATTTTGTCTTATGTTAAGTAAATATTTTAATTGGAAATTTTTTTTTTTTTATTCAAAATGTAATTTAGTGTCAATATAATTATGTTTAGCATATATTTATAACTCATTTTCGTGGACCTATGAGGGAAATTTGAAATAAATTTAGGTAAAATTTTTATTATTTATGATTAAATAAAAATTGATCTAGTGATGCCACAAAACTTTAAATATATTTTTGTACTTTCGACTAAAGAATACCTTATTAACACAATGAAATATAATTCTGGATTTAAATCTGTGATGGACTATAACTGAAATATTCAATTCTTTGACTCATAGGTCTTGCAACGAGGTATTGTTTGATTGTTTATGTCTGTTAGAATATATAACGTATAGAAAATTACATGATAAATTTAAGTTAAGATACTAAAGTTCAAAGTATCAGAAAGGTTTTAGACATAAGATATCTATTACGTTGTTAATGAAGATCAAGAAGAAGATGAAGCTCTTTGGAGGAACACAAAGAAGGACTGTTTGTACAGTTTGAGTATTAACAAGGAGCGGGTGCATTTGAAATGAAGGTTGCCAATTATAGAGGGTGTGTGTTAATTGCGTATGTGTATGTAAGTGTTTGAAGGCGTTGTTGTATGTAATAATGGGAGATAGATGTGAACGTGTAAGCGTCGTGAATGTTTGTGTGTTAACGTATATATAAATGAAGGAGAAACCGAGAAAGGGTGTCCGTCTGAATGTTAAGGAAGAAGTTTGGTTGTTCGTGGTGGATTCAAGGAACTACTGCAGGGTTTGGTTCAGTTGCCGTCGGCCCGTGGGCACTAGCACCTGGGTTGCTTCCCCCTTCCTCTTCTACCTTCGATCTTTGCTGGTCAAACACCAGGCAGAGCAGACATCAAATAATCGCAAGTAATTTCGCTGTCTTAGTATTACATCTTAATTAGCTATCAAAGGGAGAACGACTCCTTTGTATCCAAATAGCCTAACCTTCCCTACCTGCTTCACTCGACCACGCCTCTCCGATCTCCGCAGTATTTTTACTAGGAGGAGGATTGTTACAGCTGCTGTTCCTCTGAGGGAGTCGTTTACTTATTGTCGGTTTCTGCTGAAGGATGAGCTCTCTGTTTGGATTTACAGCTCTTTGGACCGCGCTCTGAGCACGGAGAAAGGAGCGGTAGGTAGTGAGTACGATTTTCACCCCTCTCTTCTGCCGTCCTCTTTATTGCCCTTTGGTCTTAAGTCTAAACCCTCAACTCTTCTCTACACTACACTAATTTCTCCTGTCCTGTCTTTACTTTAACTCGGAACGAACGATTCAACCCCTTCCTATTAAACTTCTTCCACATTAAAAAGTAAACACATTTACCCAACACAATCTCCGACACTCTCGCTCCATGTATTGTCGAATCTAATCAATATTCTTACCTCTTTTATCTTAACTTCAGGAGGGAGTCTACTTTAAAAATTGCAAAATAAATAAATTTTTTTCAAAATTACCCATTATTTCAGGCGGTATAATTTTTTCTATATGTTGCTTTTAAGTAACAATATTAAAAAAATACTTTATCGCATAAGTTTTTTTTTATTTTTAAATCGACTGTAACTTATTATTAGAAACTAACTAACAGTTTTTATTAGCGATGTTATTTCCTACCCAAATTATGTCCTATAATTTCATTTAGAGCATTTCAGAATCATGTTTGAAGATTAAATGTAACTTAATCTTATCTATACTTAAAAAGCATTTTAGAAACTTATATACATATATAAGACATGTATATTAAATGTAATTTAATTCTTCTTTTAGATTAAAAAAATTATTAGTAAATTATATTTATGACTTAAAATCTATAACTTACATTTTTCCATACTTATAGTTTTACACACGAAATCAACAGGCTTAGTCCTTTTCAATCTCCTAACTATCTCACTAGTGTCCAGCAGTTGAAGTAATTCAATGTTCGTGAAAACGTTCTTCATGCTTCTTGGCACACTTTCACATTTTTTTAATTACTCAAGTGACTTGTGAATCACGGTGGATATCACTGTTACGAGAACATCATGGTGCATTTACAATGTTTCTGAGCGCCTTGTTTTGAGCTTTGATGGAATTTAGTGGCTTGATTTCGTGCAGTCATAGATCTGTAGGCAATATCTCTATACCGGTTTTAGTACATGTTTGTAAAAAACAATTTTTTAAAGATCAACCGTTTGGAGGTGAAATAATTTTTAACATTTCTGTAAGAACTTTTTGTAGATTACATTCCTCTAGCATTTTCACTGTAGGCTTTTCTCCTTTGTTCCTTTCTGGCGGTTCTCTACTTTTGGGCTTCGTGGAATACTTTGAAGTCAGTAATCATTTGCTTATTATACTTTCTGTGTTTATTCCAGTTTTCTCTTTGTCTTTTCAAACTTTTTTACAAACCATTTATCTAATACATTAGGCCTATTTTGCAGGGTATTACAGATTTGTTTTGTCTACCGTTCCATACTATTTAACCGTTCATTTTTTTGAACAGTTCTTCTCGTACTCGTAAACTATATTGTTCTTTCACAATCTATGAACCCATTATCTTTTCAAGGATTTTTCTTTCGAATTTTTCTAATCTCTTAAACCAGCCAGTCATTCTAATACATTCAGTCGCGTACAAATACTTCGTTTCTATCATCAAACTATAATGTCTGATCTAGGCTTATCTTGAGTACTTAGTTCTTTTACAGGTGGTGAGTTCTTCGCAGTGCAACGGACATCTTTCATCGTCTGCTGTTCAACGTTATTACTTCCTCTCTTATTATTACAAAGCAAATTCTTTAAATTGCAGAAATTATTTGTTTCAGAAAGTTTCTGTTAATTCACAGAAACACAATATCATTTTGTTTGTTCGTGAGTATGTTAATACAAAGCAAAACATTTTTGTTTTGCATTTTTATTTTTTAAGCCAGCAGAAAGTTACTTACGGTAATTTTTCTTTTATAATTTATTCTTTTTCAAAGCATATTTTCATTTGATGCAAATATTTAGTGGTTGACTCTGTTTTGATCCATATCTTGAGTGAATAAAGAATTGTTACTGCTATAAGTAATTTAAGAGCTGAGTGTAATAAGGTGGTATGTAACAGTTTTTTCAAGAACTTAGTATCCATGTTTGACGATGGTGTTAAGTGCATATTTAATTAAGTAGATGACATAGAATTTTCTATCTCTGCAGTTTAAGGAAATAGTACTGGATGAAAGTTCTATGTACTGTCTAATTTTATATTTTGTAGAAGATAAAGGTGCTGAACACACTTGACATCTTTTTCCGCCAGAATGCACTACAGTCTCGTAGACAATATCTTTTTAGAATAATAGCAATTATCTGCGCTAATGAACATTAATGCTCATCAGAAAAAGTGGTCTTAGAAAAATTCATTTACGAAAACCGTATCTAGTATTATTGAAATAATGTTCCATTCTCAGAGAATACAGCAAATTATACAGATTTCAAGTCGACTGAGGTGTTAATACGCATAAGAAACTTATTAGAGATTTGATGTTGAAAAATTATTAGTTGAGTATTATGATTGAATTGATTATTTCAGTAAACCTATAAGTCAAAAAAGTAACTTTTAGTAACATAAAAACTATTCATTTACAATTTTAATAAAAAAAATATCTGGTAAGAAACAATCATATGACTTTCTCTTGCAAATGTAAATAATTGCCAATATAACCTATAATCATTATTAAACAATATAAAATGAAAAAATACATAATTTTAATCATGAGTGATTTACGCAAAATTAAAATATATCTCTGTAGGGCTTAAATATAAAGAAAATATTTAATTGAAGCTAAACTAAACTTCAGAAAAAAATGCATAAAATATAGTTGCAGGGTTTTTAATTTCAATTTTTAATGCCGGCCGCATTGGTGTAGTTGGTAACGTGCTCGCCTCTCATCATGCGGTCTTGGGTTCGAATCCCATTCAGGCACGGCATATTTTCATGTGTCACAAAAAAATAATTTCATCTTTCACCGTCTGCATTAGCAGTAATTGCAGAACAGTCGGACATAAAACAAAAAAAAAGAAATTAATTTTCTATAATTTTTAATATAATATACTGTTAATAAGCTTACAATCCTAAAAATCCCTTTTTTACCGATTTATCGTAGAATAGTAAAATATTGCTCGAATATTAACCGATTTTAATGAAAATGTTTTTGGCTCGTGTGCCCTAGTGATACCTAACCTAAAAGTGCCAAGTTTAAATCTCTTGCCAAATTTTAATCACTAATTGACGCTAAACTAAGGGTTGTAGAAAAAAACACTTCAAATAAAAGTTGTAAGATTTTTAATATCGTACAACTATGATTTCAATATACTTTTGCGATAAAATGCATATTAAGGCCACAGTCTTATAAAAACAAATTTTTACCTCCAGATTACAGCACTTCAAGAATTTCAACTGAAATAAAAATAGAACATAAACATTTAGTAGGTCATTGTAGAAGGAAAATGAATATCAACCTTAGTAGAACTTAAACATTTGAAAAATTAGTAATTGACACTAAACTGGTCTCTGTTGAAAACATATTTGAAATAAAAGTCGTAGAGTTTGTATTTCCTTAAACTTGCAGCTTATTCACTTTTGTCGTATAATACATACTAAGGCCGCAATCTTAAAAAAATTCCCATTTTTACCGATTTTGATGAGAAAAATAGAAAATCACTTATTAGTGCTAACTAAATGTTGTAGAAAAATGTTTGAAATAAATATTGTAAGTTTTTAAATTCCCTACAACGTTAATTATGTACACTTTAGCCCTAAAATACATGTAAAGACTGTAATATTAAAGAAAGAATTACCATGAGAGTACAGACCCACCCCCCTAAGAATTTCGACATGATGGTCTAGTTTGTAGAGAATAAAAAATGTAAATGAGGCGATTTTAAAGAAAATCGGATGAGCTGTTTCTGAGAAAACTACAAAAAAGTGACATCATGCGGTCTTGGGTTCGAATCCCACTCAGGCACGGCATAGTTTTTTTATGTTACAAAAAATTATTTCATTCTTCACCATCTGCATTAGCAGTAATTGCAAAACAGTCGGACTTTAAAACAAAAAAAAAAAGAAGAAAAAGTGATAAACTGCACGAATAAACTACTGCACGGTTAACCAATTTTAATGAAAATGTTAGTGTTGGCTCTTCTAGTGGTATCTGAATTAAGTTCAAAGTTTTAACTTCGTACGATATTCCGTTCTTGAGGTAATTTACATACACACACACACACACACACACACACACACACACACACACACACATACACACACACACACACACACACACGCGCGCGCGCGCGCGCGCGCGCGCACACACACACACACACACGCAAACACACACACGCGCGCGCGCGGCGCACACACACACACACACACACACACACACACACACACACACACACACAAAGATTAATAGCTATGAACATATTTTTTTGGGTTCAGGAGGCCTAAAAATGTGTATTTTCGGTGAAAACTCGATTTATGAAAAATTGACATGAAAACAATCTACTTTCCTCTTCAATGTTGTCAAAAAATAGCGCAAGAGAAAGTAACAAATAGTTTCCACAAAGACATTTATATAAATGTGTAATTTGTTTAGAGGCTGTCATATTTAAAATGTATACTGGTGATTTTTTAAAATAAGCCACTTAACTAAAAAAATATTCGAAAATTTTGACTTATGGTTAATAATAATACGTTGGTAAAGAACTACAAAAATAGTGTTAAGCAATAATATTCATTTGTTAATTACAGTGATGGCCATAACAGACAGGTGGAGTGCCAGATTATTTGCACTCAATCTGTTAGTTGCAGGGCTAAAATAAATAGTTCTGTTTCTTATCACATGGTCAGCCAATTAAATGACTGAATCATTCAAGAACAGAAGAGGTAGAGGTGTAGAAGAAACTTATCAGAGTTATCTCCTCTGAAAGTAATGAATTTCATAATACAGCCACATCCTGTGGTGAATGAAGTGAAGGTGTCATTTGCAGAGTGGAAAATATGTGCTTTTCAGAGGGCCCGGCATGCTGTTAAGCGTACTTTTGCATTTAGTGAGAAAGGCATCGGTAAATCACCTCACTCCTCGTTTTACTTAGCAAAACCTCTAGCGGTTCAAACCAGCCTTTTGGCTGATGACCTAAACAACAATTACAGTGGTGACTTAAGGTGTTTCTAGAAGCTCTTTTTGCAGCCCATATTCCCAACATTTGTTCATAGTAGGTTTTTCTCCTTTCTACTGTCCACCTAGTGTTTTGTTTTTAATGGAAGCCCTTATATTCAGTAATTAGTTGTCTGAATTTGGTTCGGTTTATTAACTTTTCTCGGTTTATTTCAGTTTCCTCATATACTTTCTAACTTTAACAAAGCTCTTAATATAAATAGAAAATGAAATTCTTAACGTTTTTTAAAAAAAGTTGGTTTTTGGAAATGTTCACGTCCTTTGTTATCGCCACCAATAAAGTTATCTCCCATAAAGATTTTCTGCATAGGAAATTTGTGTGACTTCTTTCTTTGGAACTTCAAAAGATCATTAAGTTTTTTTTTAGTTGGAAGATAGCCTTCAGGAGAATCCTTTTCCTAGAATTGAGTAGGGCTGTCAGTAGTATTATGTTGTTGCCAATACAAAAGAAATCAAACAAATCACAGAAAGATGGAAGACTTAAAACATTAATCGTATTTTTCTCAAAACTGTATTTTTGTTACATTGCACCTTCTCCTACTAAGCTCTTTATGTATGCATACTTAGTCTAACAAAAAAAGTTTTAGCGTGAATAATGTGCTTAAAAAATGTTAAGTAGAAGACAACCAATAATGGTTACAGAAGCTTATATACTATGGAGGAAAAAATAAAGAGAAAAATCTGTTAGGGGAAAGTTACGATTGGGGTAGACCGGGATAATAACCCACTGACCCAGTGGGAAAATCCAATTATGCTTGTGTTAGTATGTACTTGTTGTGTGTGGGTGGACGTGTTTGTGTACGCGTGTTTGTATGAGAGTGATTGCTGAGTAAGAGATTGTGGGGGTCTGGCTACACCCTACGAAACAAGCCGGTTGCCATCAAAAAACAACCCCAACATCCCTCCCTAACTCATCGCCATTTTAAAACCGTTTTTACTCTTGTATAGGCAACCACTAATGCCGGTCAGGGGGAAATGCCTCGATATTGATACTGATGCACACTATAAAAGTCTGTTGTGAAACACTCACACGACTTTCTCGTGCCAATGCAAATATTGAACAATATAACCTAACATTAGAAATAAACAAAAAAATAACCTCATAAAACAAAACCTCATTAATCATAAGTGAATGTTGAAAACTGAAAATCAACCCTTACTTTGGCCTAATAATAAGGAAAATGGATAATTAGGAAAATATGGTTAAAACTTTAACCATATAATATAACAGATGATAATGAAATTTACAAACTTATAAAAAAAATCCCTCTAGCAGTAACAGATGGGGGTATAATAATAAAAAATGTGTGCCTTTTTAACCACTTCATACGTTCCGTATTTAAACAATACTGTCTCATTAAATTGAAACCTACTGTATTTGTTTAGGTCATCAGCCGAAAGGCTGGTTTGAACCTCTAGAGGTTTTGCTTAGTAAAACCAGGAGTAAGGTGGTTTACCGATGCCTTCCTTACTAAATAGAAAAGTACGCCTATCATCATGCCGAGCCCTCTGAAAAGCACATATTTTCCACTCTGTAAATGACACCTTCACTTCATTCACTACAGGGTCTGGCTGTGAAATGAAATTCATTACTTTCAGAGGAGATAACTCTGATAAGTGTCTTTTACACCTCTACCTCTTCAGTCATTTAATTGGCTGACTATGTGATAAGAAACAAACTATTTATTTTAGCCCTGCAAAGAACAGATTGAGTGTAAATAATTTGACACTCCACCTGTCTGTTATGGGCAGGAATCAAGATATATATACTTATATAAACTACAGAACATCCATGCCAATTTTTAGAAAAAGTACTTGGTGAAAGTACAGAAACAATATATATATTGCTTTAAGGTAGTCACCCTTTTTTACCTTTTAGGAAAAAGTGGTTAAAATAAAATTTATTTAATTCATCTCTTTTTTTTAATAAATTTGCTGATTTTCAGCTCCGTAGGTGATTGGGAATTAGGCAATCACCGGTGATTAAGTGAATAAATCATTGATAACATTCGTATGTATGCACTACACTTGAATAACACTTGAATATTGTTATATGATTACATTGTGTATCTGTCCAATAAATTTTTTCAAATGTTATTGCAAACAAAAATAATGAACGTTGTAGAATAAGGGTTCCGTTTATGTTTTCTTTCTCATGTTAATAAAGTAAGAAAGGGGAATCGATACGGAAAAAACCAATTTAAGTTTTTCTAGAAATAAGTTTGAATGTTTTGTTTTGTTTTTAAATAAGAAGAGTGAGGATAAGAAGGAGGAGGAGAGAGATTTGTTCGGTTGGAAATGAAACGACAAAACTGTTTGCCTGACAGTAAAAAAAAGAGAAACGAAATTAAAAAAAGATGGATAGATTGGGTAGAGAGAGATTGTGAGTAACAATCAAAAGAGCACAAATTGCACTTAAGAATATTTTATATTTATTTCTGAGGCAGAATAATTGATTTCCGGAACGGAAGAAAACGTTGAACAGCCGCAAGCAAGACGATCAATCAAGTTGGGATGGAAGTTGTGATGTCTCAAAACTCAACGATTTCAAACAACAGCTAGCAGTCGAGTAGTACCGCGTAGGCACCCTTCTATGCTTAGTGAGCTTTAATTCTTAACCAAACGATAAACATGCATTGCATTCAACAATCATTGCAGTCTCATCTATTTTCGATTATTTGTTTCAGATTGTTTAAACTTTTTAATTTTTTTAGCATTACTAAAACATATAACAGGAGCATTTTATTGATAACGAAATTCACTAAGAATAAAATTAATCGATTTAGTTAATCAGGATTGGTTGCACTCTGTATATATCTGTACCAGCGTACATTATTATGGTCTGAACACTACAGTGCGCTACTCTCACGAATACGGCATGAAAATTGTTACAAATTGTTTTTTACTCTCTCTTGTTCTACATGAAATATAGTCTTAGGATAACGAACAATTTTATTCAATCTTAAACTACCTAAGGATTACATTATTATAAGAAAAAAAAAAATCTGGTGTGAAACACTCACACGATTTTCTCTTGCCAATGCAAATAATGAACAATATAACCTAACATTAGTATTAAAACATTAGAATGAAAGAAAAAACTAACCTCAAAAACATAACCTAATATTAATCATGAGTGAAAGGACGCATAATGAAAATCAACCTCAGTTAGGCTTAAAAATACGGATAATCACTCTTTCACGCTAAACTAGGCTCTGTAGAAGAAATGCTGTAAATAAAAGTTGTACATCTACTTTCCTGTAAATTTAATTTTATACACTTTCGTCCGTAAAAGCAAGCTAAGGATGAAATCTTAAAAAAATCGATTTTTTAAATTCTCTACAACTTTTATTATATTCATTTTTCCGCTTGAATGCATGTTAAAGTCGAATCTTAAAAACAATTTTTCACGAGAAAATAACCTCTCCCAGAATTTCGGCAGACATGACCACTACCTTATCATGTAGAGCATAAAACTTGAGTAAATAAGGCGATTTTTAAAAAAAATCGTAAGAGTGGTTTTGAGAAAATTGCAAAAAAGTGAAAAATGACACGAATAAACTACTACTTCCGGTTGACCGATTTTGATGAAAATGTTCGTGTCGAGTCCTCTAGTGGTATCTAATTTAAGTTTTTAGTTTCAACTTCGTACAATGTTTCGTTCTTGAGATATTTTGTTCATGCACACACACGCACACTCGGACACACACAGACCAATCGCTGAAAATATTTTTTTTTTGGGTTCAGGGGATCTGAAAACGTGTATATCCGGTGAAACTCGATTTTGAAAAATCGACATGAAAACAATACTTGCCTTCCTATATATTCATATAGGCAAGAGAAAGTAATAAAACCCAACGGCTAAAATTCCACACAMCGTATGCACTTGTGTACACTGTAGTAGGCCTGCTATATTGTGACTGGAAACTATTGAATGAGGGTGTAAATTGAACTGGGGAAATTCCAAACTGATCATACAGTGTAAGTTTCAGTGAAACTCAATTTACAATGTTCAAAGCCTACACGGCGTACAGGCTGGAATTTTCTAGATTAGGCTACTCACGCGATAATAACTGACTCTATTGTGACTATTTTCAACCCAAACGCAAAAGGTAAACATTTTATTACCTGTCTACGAAAACCCTAGGTAAACAAACATTTACCTATTTTATTTCTTTGAAAAACTTCGAATTAACCAAATAATATATTTTTACTTTCTCTTGCCTATATGAATATATAGGAAAGAAAGTATTGTTTTCATGTCGTTTTCTTCAAAATCTAGTTTTCACCGGATCTACACGTTTTCAGACCCCGTAAACCCAAAAAACTTGTTTTTTCTGTTCACAAAACACAGACCAATCGCTTTAGCGATTGGTGTGTGTGTGTGTGAACAGAATATCTGAAGAACGGAACATTGTACGAACTTAAAACTTAATACTTAAGTTAGACACTACTACCGGACCCGACACGAGCATTTTCATCAAAATCGGTCAACCGGAAGAAGCAGTTTATTCGTGTTTTTTAATTTTTTTGCAATTTTCTCAAAAAACGGGTCTTATGATTTTTTTTTAAAAATCGGCTCATTTACTACAATGTTTATGTTCTACAAGATAGGGTAGGCGCAATGTCTGCTGAAATTCTTGGAAAGGTTGTTTTCTCGTAAAAAAATTATTTTTTAACGACTTAGATATGAATTTTTGCACAAAAATATAGAATAAAAGTTATAGACAATTTAAAATTCTACAACTTTTATTAAACCATTTTTTTGTATAACGCTTATTTTAGCGGTAATTAGCGATTTATGTTTTTTTCTCACGAAAACGTGTAAAAAATTGATTTAAAAAAAAAATATTTCAGCCTTAGTATGCATATTACGATAAAAGTGTGTATAATAAAATTTACAGGAAATGAAAAGATCTACAACTTTTATTTAGAGTATTTTTCTCTACAGAGCCTAGTTTAGCGTGAAAGAGTGATCTTCCGTATTTTAAAGCCAAACTTAGGCTGATTTTCATTTTGAGTTTTTCACTCTTGATTAAAATTAGGTTATGTTTATTGAGGTTAGTTTTTTTGTTTATCTATAATGTTTTATACTAACGTTAGGTTATATTGTTTAATTATGTGCATTGGCAAGAGAAATTCATGTGAGTGTTTCATACCAAATTTTTTTTAACTCCAAATTAGGCATACCATTTTAAAGAAGATTTTAATATGCTTTTCAAGGGGAATACCAGTTTCTTCGAATTATCTATGTTCGAATTAATAAAGTTATACTTTATATACTTATAAACTCCTACTCAGAATATTAGGTGATTTTTTTAAAAAGATTTTAATAAATTGTGCAGTAATTCCAGATTCCAGTTGATTCGTCATAAGTTAATGATAAAATCAAAATAACTGATTCTTATTAGGATTTTCAGTCTTAGTAGTGCGGCAATGGTTGATGGGAAACTCAGGAGAAAAGGAGTAACGGGGTTTTCAAAGCAAGAACAAACATTCTATTTGGTTTCAGTGATGTAATACGTTTGTGGAAAGTTATAAAAAGCAGTTGAGACGGGAGGAACCGACCGACTGCCTATCTACTTATTCTATTTTGTTACTACAGTTTCAAAACTCGACATTAAGAGTAAACTTCTATAACCCCCTTTAACATTGTAACCGTACAGTTTGTGGTAACAAGATGCGCAATATTTTGTTACGTTTCGGTTTAATTAGGAATGAAGAGAGGTGCATGATGGTTGGAGTGGGTATAGGGTATGGTGGGTTGTATTGTATTGTTGTACGTAGTATATGCCCATACTCTTTACCTCGTGCGCTCTGCAAAACGTTGACTACTTATTTACGTCTACGTACCGACCTCCGTTCCCACCTTAAACAGGTCTTTATTTAAAGGATACAGAAAAACATCTAGAAGTTTATTTGGCAAAGATGCGATACCCTAAATTCATTCAATATTTTAAAATACCATCCTTTGTAATTAAAATAAACAGAGCTTTACTGCAGGCAAAAATAATAAATAAATATACTTCTTTCCACGTAAAATATCTCACATTATAATAACAATTAACAAGTCAAAATGTAACAAGTCAAAAGTTATGTAACCAGTCAAAAGTTCAGGATTGGGAATTATTCGGTTATCAACTGAACTAAACTCAAAATGGAGACTGATCAGGTATTCACTTGGAGAAGTTAAGCAAAAGCTTGACCTAGAAAGCCAAAAATTATAATAAATTTTATTAAAATATATTTTTAGTATTTCACAGTGTTGTAGTTACAAGTCATCTTACTCATTGTCCATTAAAATTTGTTACAGAATTTGGAACTTAAAATGGGTATCCGATAGTAACATTTTTATTAAAATCAGTCAACTGGAAGTAGCAGTCTATTCGTGCAACTGTTACCTTCTTTGCAATTGTCTCAAAAATCAGCTTCAACGGTTTTGTTAAAAGATCGCCTTACTCATTTATTATATATCTTGTACTTTACAAAACGGGATATGCGGCATGTGTACGAAAGTTAAAGCGTTGGCTGTGCTCTCTTGGTAAATATATTTTAAAATTACGGTCATAAAAGCTAATTTACGCGCGCAAAAGTGTGTGTGTGTGTGTATGTGTGAAAAAATATCTCAAGTACTTTCTTGAAAATGTAGGTAAGGTGGGTACTAACACAAAACGGATGAGGCCGAAAGGTATACGAAGGTTTTTGGTTTACGTCCAACTGTTCGCACCACCTTCAACATCGACCGGTGAGCAAATACTTTAGTAAGAACTAAAAAAATAATAAAAATATTATTGGTCGCCAGTTCTGTCAGCAGAGCATGAGAGAAATAAATAAAAACTAGATTTCCTTTCGTTAAACAAAATATTTAATGAATGTACTACTAACTAAATTAACTAACTATTTAACAAAACAATCCTTAAATTACCCTAACCTATTTTTAAAATATAGCCAATCTTTTTTACCGTGACGTTAATATAAAAACAAGAAATGAAAAACCCTTATTAAATATACGAATGAATTTATCTCGAATTAGATGTGTCCCCCTTCTTCTTCTTTTCGTTCTCCTGGTCACTTCTCGTTCTCCTAGTATCTTCCTCAAATTCTGCTCCTTTATAACAACTCCTCTGTTTCACTCTTAAGTCCCAAGGGAACTGATTGTGAATTTCCTGGGTTCAAACCAGGAAACCTCTTGTTGACAAGTATCCCTCTCCCACCTACCGTTCAACTAACCTGGAGGGCCAACGGAAGGAGAACTACCCCAATGATTAGCTGAAAGTTGGTAGATGGAAGAAAGGTTTAAAAACACAGAGGGAGAAAATACACCGTCCTAATAAATATCATATGGTTGACCGTTGGCTATATTTACAACTTATTGCCTAACTACTATTCTACTATCACTTATTCTAACAATGGGGGTTTTCCCTTACATTATTAATTAATGGCTTGTACTGAGTAATGGAAGTTATAGTAATTGGGAATTACCATAACTTCCATTGTTTATATAATTGTACATTTTACAATGGTACACGTTTTTCAATTAAATGCAATAAATGAGGAATGTGATAGATAAAAATGAGTGTTGAAAAATACCAAACCTAACCGGGAATCGAACCTGAAACCCGGGATAAGAAAAGTAATATAATTTTTTGAATATTGAAAATCATGTACCTTGAATGTTGTCAACATTTTAGGAGTGAGGAGCTAAGGCGGTTTGATATCCAACCAGCATTTTTGCAGGACAGCATATACTACCGCCTAGAAATGGTGTGTCCCAAACCAATCTAATAGCTACTTGATAAATGATATTTTCCTTCTCGTATTGGTTTGGAGAGAGT
Source organism: Catonia carolina (assembly GCA_035578175.1). Classification (NCBI taxonomy): domain Eukaryota; kingdom Metazoa; phylum Arthropoda; class Insecta; order Hemiptera; family Achilidae; genus Catonia; species Catonia carolina. The sequence continues at coordinate 26,980,689 of JAQMRL010000007.1, read as the reverse complement.
AATGGTAAAGAGTAGAGGGAAATAACAAGGGCGATGGAAAAGGGCGAAGGGGGACATTATTATTCCATACGCAACAGAAGAGGGGGACGCTTAGTCTTCTACTCCATCCCGCCCGAATCCAGAGTTCTCCGGTCTTCCGACCTCTAGAATCAACAAATCTATCAATTAGATCCTAAATCTCTTTCCTCTGGCTCTTACTGTACGTCTCGCTCTCTCTATCTCTTAACAACTCTCTCTTCGTCTCGCATACCGACTCAGTCATCCTCTTGCTAACTAATTTCCATCGCACGTTTCAAGTTTTAAACAGTGTCTTCCCTTTCAATTTAATCGAATCAAGTGGCGCATTACTTTCTGTCTATTTTCAGAATAAATTCTCGAGTACAACTAACCAAACAGTTGAGTAGAAAATGCAGTACATTTAATTTCATTTAAAACAACTAAAAGGAGATAAATTAATTTCATTATTAACTGTTACAGAACTTGAGGTAAATAAACTGAATTATTGACGAATAATTTCTCCAATATTTGATTTATTTCTTCCAGTATTCTAATTTATCTTACAGTATTAGTATCTTATCTGTAAGTCAACTTTATCTAAAATTAATACCATATTTAAATGGATTTTATAAGAAGAAATTTAGGGGTATTAGTAAATCTAGATCTTTTGTAACATTAATTAGAACGTATAATTAAAAACACCACTTACTGAATTGCTAAGTAATTAGGTGTATGAACATAATTACTTTAAATACAGCGTTACAAACTACAAGAAACTTGGATTTTCAAAAACAAATTTTTTAAATCCTACTTCTGAAAAACTAAAAACACAATAACACAGCATAAACCTGTTTATTGTTTAACTTACATATAAGTTTAAAAATTTCTTTACGTCAAAAATTCAGATTACAATACATTAAAATTAAGGGGAGTGAAACTTCCGGCAAAATCCAATATTAATTTTTACTTACCCACCGGGTTGGTCTAGAGGTAAAGTCGTCACCAAAATCAGCTTGTTAAAAGCTGATAGTTTTTGAAGATTTGTTTTTGAAAATCCAAGTTTCTTGTAGTTTGTAACGTTGTATTTTTGATAGTTTAAATAGAATACATTTTTTTTTGTTTAACGTCCGATTGTCCTGCAATTACTGCTAATGCAGACGGTGAATGATGAAATTATTTTTTGTAACGTATGAAAGAATGCCGTGCCTGAATGGGATTAAACCAAACTAAGGTTGGTTTTCATGTTGCATCATTCACTGTTGATTAAAATTAGGTTATGGTTTTTGAGATTAAACCAAACTAAGGTTGGTTTTCATGTTGCATCATTCACTGTTGATTAAAATTAGGTTATGGTTTTTGAGATTAAACCAAACTAAGGTTGGTTTTCATGTTGCATCATTCACTGTTGATTAAAATTAGGTTATGGTTTTTGAGGTTAGTTTTTTTATTTATTACTAATGTTTTATAAATATGGTTAGGTTATATATTTCATAATTTTCATTGAAAAGAGGAAAACGTGTGAGTGCTGCATACCTGATTTTTTAACTTGAAAAAAAAATATTCCATGTAGTTACTCTACTAGACACTACTACTACTAGTGTGTTTTACTCTACTGTTTTTGTGAACAACTCCATTTATTATTTTCTCGTTTTTCAAAAAATACATTTTTAAAATTGTTTATCAGAGATCTCAGAATGTATAAATGATCTTATAACAAAATATTCAGGGTTTGTTCAACGTATAAAATCCAGATCCTCTCACAGGAAAATTATCATATTTGCATTATTTTTTGAATTTAAAAAAATATTTAAAGTAGTATCAACAGCGTGGTCATTAGCGACTACGGTTGATTAGGGAAGGATGGGTTCTGGCACGTAATAATTTTCAGACCCTAGCCGGGAATCAAACCCTACACCTTCCCATAGTAAGCTAGCACGCTAAGCACTACGCTACGAAAGTGGCCTGAAAAAACTTTGTTTTACATTTCCAGTTAATTTAAGACACTAAAAAAATGTTTAATTTACTTTTCATTTTAATCAGTATTAATTGTTGTTTAGGTCATCAGCCAAAAGGCGGGTTTGAACCCCTAGAGGCTTTATTACGTAAAACGAGAAGTGAAGTGGTTTACTATTTCCTTCTTCACTGAGTGGAAAAGTATGCTTATCAGCGTGCCAGGCCGTCTGAAAAGTATCTACTTTCCGCCCTGCAAATGACACCTTCACTTCATTGTCCACAGGGTCTGGCTGTATAATGATGATATTCATTACTCTCAGAGGAGATAGCTGTGACTAATATCTTTTACACCTTTACCTCTTCTGTTTTTAAATGTTTCAGTCACATGATTGGCTGACCATGTGATAAGAAACAAAATTATTTTTTGTAGCCCTGGAACTAACAGATCGAGTGCAAATAATTTAACACTAACTGCCTGTTATAGGTAAAAATTACTATTTAAAGAAACTAAAAAAGGTATCTGCAGGTTTACAACTTTGAAGTCCTATCTTCTACAAGTATTGAAAAATGTGATAAAAAATCTACGAAAAATAATTTGTACTTTAATTGTAATAAGTATTAATGTACTACTTACAACACGATCCACCTGAACACTACACGCACAACAAAGATTTTGTACTTCTTATAGTTTAATTAGAATTCGCCTAGTGTATATGCAACATGTGTTACTTCTGTGTCAATGTATTCGCAAATCCATTTTCAAGAAAATGATAAGTTTATTTAGTAAAAATAATTTAAATGCTTATTGCTCGGAGTTTTCATGAAAAAATAACACTTTTATACCTCAAAAATTTTTTTCATTTTTCATTGGATAAGGTTAGAAAAAGACAACGAAAATTTTACGGATACCTGTATAGAATTAATGATGTTCGGTCGACAAAACACTCTAAACAATTGACGTAAGGCGTTGGATAAATGGTTCTTAATGGTAAAAGATAAAAGATGTTGAGAAACTGGAAGAAACCGAGAAAACTAAATGAACAGAACGAAATTCATACAACTAATTGTCGGGCGTTAAACAAAAAAAAAACTAAAACATATATATCAAAAAATCCAACTAATTACAAACTAAGGCTTCCATGGGCTGGAAAAGCGCTTCCTGAAACGTTTTAAGTCACCTTACGTGTTCTAAAATTGACCATAAACGAAAAAAGGTAACAATAGTTTAATTGCCTATTCCTCGGGAATTTCATATACAAAAAATTAAATTCAACGTCAGTAATTTTTTAAAATTTATTTTCACTCATTTTTTGAGTACATTCATACACTCATTTATTTTCAGTACATTTTTTGAATATCTGTTATACAGTAATTAAATGATTAAGTTCTTTATTGAGTGCATAAACTATGGTTTGTGCGTAGGTTTTGGATGGGAATTCTTGGAAAAGTGGTAGTGGGTTAGAGGTAGGGGTAGAGGGTTCATTGAAAAGAGGATCTTTGTTATGCCTTAATTATCTATAACAGGTTATTGATCATTTTTAATATGTTTTAGATGTTTCTGGTAAAGCGTAGATGGGTCACCCATTGTATCTTATAATGTTGTAAATCTATGCCATTTTAGAAACTAAACCATCACTGGTATTTAAAAGGGGTAGCACTTTCATAGGTCAGATCAGTTCAAGTTACGACTCGGTTATAAATAAGTGAGTGGTATTAACAAAGGTTTGTGTTGTAACGAGCCAAAACGAATTGACAGATGGTTGTGTTTATGTTTTGGTCTATTAAAGTATGAAATATAAATAAAGACAGCTGGTTGAAATTAGATATTAAAAAATTATTTAACATTAATAAATTTAATAAACAAAAGTCTCGTTGCTAAGCAACTATGAAAAAGAAGGAGATTTTGTAAAATTATTTCTTCAGTGTGGGACTGAAAGCCAAGGGAAGCAGTAAGTCCTACATTCGTAATATCATTTTTCTTTTTGATAATTTAAAATAAATATGTACATCAATATAAAATAAGTCTATAAAATATATAATATATTATAATAAAGTGTCAAAGTATGATAAATAACAATAGATTTAAAAAAAACAACAAATCAAAAGTGATATTGACAAGAAGGAAAAAGAATGCATTAAATACAGAAAAATAATATACTAATTGAATAAAAAATAATCATGTATCAGAGTATTAATTGTTTTTATTAATTTGTGTTGAATATTTATAAAGCATCGAATTAATATCATAATCTGGGACACAATTAACAGTACAAAATTGACATCTCCATTGTGAGGTTACACAGCAAATTGGCTAATCCCTCGTGGAGAAATTAAATAACATTTACAAATTGGCATTTCCTTGTGTGGAATTATTAATTCATATTAATATAATCACCTACAGTGTACATGGTAACAAGTATGTTTGTTACAAAAAAATTTTGTATTGTAATTGGTTGTAGGTAAGAGGGTAGTACTTGTTGTAAAATCACAGTGATTTTAAGTTTTAAGTTCTGTAATTTATTTAAATGAAGTAATCTAATTGTATTTGTTAGTAGGCTAAGTTTAATAATAATTGTAATTATTATTAATTTTGAAAATAAATAATTGTAAAAAGCTTAAAGAAGTCTGTTTAATATTTATTATACCCAGAGCCCGAATGAACCTAGGCCTAGATGTTACAATATTGATAACGCAGATTATTATTTATGACATAAAAAAATATAAAAGGGTAACTGAAGTAGCTGTAGACTTTGAAGCTTTAAAATGATTTCTAAAAAATGTCTAGGATTAGCTGATTTTCTCTTTAGACTTTCCATTTTATTTTATGCTACAATAATTATTTATTCACCGTTGGAATTCATGAATTTCTACTTTTTTTGGAAGATAAGAATTCTTTTTACTATTTTTACTTTCTCTTGCCTATGTAAATATATAGGAAGGAAAGTTTTTTTCATGTCGATTTTTCGAAATCGAGTTTTCACCGGATCTACACATTTTCAGACCCCCTTTACCCCAAAAAACATGTTTTCAGCGATGGGTCTCTCTCTCTCTCTCTCTCTCTCTCTCTCTCTCTCTCTCTCTCTCTCTCTCTCTGTGTGTGTGTGTGTGTGTGTGTGTGTGTGTGTGTGTGTGTGTGTGTGTGTGTGTGTGTGTGTGTGTGTGTGTGTGTGTGTGTGTGTGTGTGTGTGTGTGTGTGTGTGTGTGTGTGTGTGTGTGTGTGTGTGTGTGTGTGTGTGTGTGTGTGTGTGTGTGTGAACAGAATATCCAAGAAAGAAACATCGTACGAACTTTAAACTTGAAACCTAAGTTAGATACCACTAGAGGACCCGATACAAACACTTTCATCAAAATCGGTCGACCGGAAGTGTATTATTGGAAGTTTATTCGTGTCATTTTTTACTTTTTTGCAATTTTCTCAAAAACGGCTCCTACGACTTTTTTTAAAATCGCCTTATTTACTAAATTTTTTTCAAGTTAGGGTAGGCACCATGTCTGCTGAAATTCTTGGGGGGGTTTTTCCTCTTAAAAAAATTTGTTTTTTAAGATTGTAAATTTAATATGCATTTTACTGAAAAAATGTATATAATTAAAGTTGTAGGCAATTTAAAATCCTACAACTTTTATTTCAAACATTTTTTGTATAACGCTTATTTTAGCGGTAATTAACGATTTTATGGTTTGTTTTCTTGAAAACGTGTAAAAAATATATTTTTCAAGATTTCAGCTTTAGTATACATTTTATAACAAAAGTGTATGTAATCAAATTTATAGGAAATTTAACATCTACAACTTTCATTTAAGCATGTTTCTTTACAGAACTTAGTTTAGCGTGAAAGAGTGATTTTCTGTATTTTTAAGCCACACTGAGGTTGGTTTTCATTTTGCATCATTCACTCATGATTAAAATGAGGTAATGTTTTTTGTTTATTTCTAATGTTTTATTACTAATATTATGTTATAGAGTTCATTATTTGCATTGGCAAAAGAAAGTCGTGTGAGTGTTTCCCACCAGATTTTTGTTTTTTGTTTTAAATATATTGATTTGTTTGTAGAAAACTATTACCTATCTTTCTTAGTAGACATGTTTTCGAACATGTAGAATTTTTGTATTAAGAAAGTTTTTCTTAATAAATATAATAACGATTAATTGTAATGATAAAAGAATTTGTAGATTTAAATTTTACAGATGTAATGTAATGAAGGATGGATCTTTAGGACCACCTTTGGATAGATTGATTCAGGTTGGTAGCGGAAGGGGGAATATACGGGGGATGTGATGGGTAAAATATTCTCCATTGAAATTTCGAGTTGATTTCATCGTAATACAAAAGGCGTTCGGAATGATTGATAGGAATTCAGTCTTCTGCTAATAAATAAGGCGCTAGAAACGGAGCTACAGAAAGGATGAACTGTTCCGAGTGGAGGAGGAGAGTAGCATAGCGAGCGAGGGAATTGGAAAGAGAAGAACGGTGATGGTGCACCGTGGCTCATGCCCCATGCCACTGCATGTGAGAATAGAATGGTACAGACAGCTAATAAATAACCGATCTAACGTGTCATATATAGATATATTATATATACTAGTATATATGGATAGGCGTGCTTTTACCCTCCTATCGTCTGTACCCCTTCTCCGGCCATTTCGCGACTCAACGCAACCAAACCCTGACTACTGCTTCTACTATAATACTTCCACCCTCTCCATTCACACATACATACGCACATGAGTTCCTCTTAACAGATCTGATACCATAATAAATTTACTCCCCCACTCGAAATTCTGATACATTCTTACTATACCGTACTGTCTATATTTTTCAACTATATTTTCCTGGTGTAAATCTAGCGAATGTAACTGCTTTCAAATCCGTATTTCCAAGAATTATATCTTACGTGTTATTGCCGAAGTGAAAAGTTTATGGGCCGTACAATTTACAAAGAGACACTCATATATATAAACATGCAAACATCAATGACGTCATTAGATACACAGTCAAACTTTTGAAAAACGGACACTCGTGGGACCAAAAAGTTTGTCCGCTATTAAGAAGTGTCCGCTAATGAGAAATATGTGTACTGTACAATTTTCTGTATTTACATTATGTATTGCGTTATGTAACATATTTAACAAGAATATATAAAATACACACTATGTACGTTTATGCCATGAAAAAATACATACTTATGTAGTACATGTATATAAAATTACCAAAAAAGAAACGTATTATCTAATATGTAGTATAAAAATATGCATGCATGTACAGTACTTATAAGTAATCCAACATAACTTATGTTTGTATTCCAGAATTATACATAAGTTGATTACGCAATTTACACAATACCTATAGTAATAAAATATTTTTTTGTTTTTAAGAACTATTTATAAATTTAACTACTTATATTTATAAATTTTATACTACTTATAATATACTACTTATATTTATAAAGTTTAACCACTTATGCACTCAATATTTTTAAACACTTTTTTTTCTGATCTGAAGATTTTTGTGTGCATGGATATTATATAGTAGGCCTAATGCATGTTGAATGAAGTTTACGATTGCTGTTTCCTGATTACGAGCCAAGATTATGTCTACAATGTATTGCATACACTGTACTAACATTTTTTTTGTGGACAAGTTTTGTCCGCTTTCCAAAAATTGAATTTTCAAAACCATACAAATTAACTGCCCGCGTCCGTTATGTGGAGGGTCTGTTATTAGGAAATATTTTAGTATTGTGTCTTACGGGAAAATGCCGGGACTTTTAAAATTGTGTGCTATTAGGAAATGTCCGCAAATCAGAAATGTTCGTTAGTAGAAGTTTGACTGTATTAATTACCGTATATCCCGGCGTACAAGTCGACCCGGCGTATAAGTCGAACCTAATTTTGAAGAGTGTTTTTGTTGATTTAAGCAAGACCCGTTGTATAAGTCGAATCCGAAAAGTAAGGTACCGGTAATTCATACGAAGTTTATTTTGATAACCCACTGGTACGTCAGATTATTTAAAAACTACTCTTTAATTAGCCATCTGTTCTACACAATGAATGAAAATACCTAGCTACTAGGTTTTGATAGATAGGTATAAGATTATACATTTCAGTTTACATTACTATATTTATTTTGGGACAGAAATGGGGAAGTATTATATTGTTGACGAATTCCACCTGTCAATCAAAAGGTTTTATGGCTACCTACCTAATGTTACATTTTGGGAATACCCAATATGTCGTGTGAATGACTTTCACAGGCTACTAGTACAGTACAGTCTATAGGTTATTATTATGTCTTCATTGCCGTGACTACAATCATCGAGTAAGGTTATCCACCTGCTTTCGGTTATTTATTTAGTGCATTTTGTATAGGCCTATTCGTGCGTGCAATACTACCTGTAGCAATGAGTGCGGTTAAACGAATGAAATACGACTCTTCATTCAAATTAAAAGTTATCGGTTTGGCAAAAACTACAAACAACAGTGAAGCGGGTCGTAAGTTCGGTGTTAACGAAAAACTTGTGCGTGATTGGCGGAAAAGTGAAGAAAAGATTAGAGGAATGCCTCGCTCTAAATGCGCTATGCGAACAGGAACTGTACTTTGGCCGGAATTAGAGAAACATGTAGTGGAATGGGTGCTTCAAAACCGATTGAGCGGCAATATTATCACACGTTGCGCAATTCGATTGCATTCAATAAACTGGGCAAAAGATAATCCTGAACACTCGGTAAGTTTCCTGGCAACTAGAAGTTGGTGTAGCCGTTTTATGGATCGACATAACCTAGTTCTGCGACAAAAAACTAAAATCGCACAAAAACTACCAAAAGATTTAGATAACAAGATTATTAATTTTCATAGATTTGTTATAAACCTTCGAAAAAAACATGACTATGAGCTGGCTAACATTGGAAATATGGACGAAACGCCGCTGAATTTTGACATGCCTGGTAATCGCACAGTGAACGTAAAAGGTGAACATTCGGTAATTGTTAAAACAACTGGACACGAAAAAACTCGTTTTACTGTGGTTCTTTCATGTATGGCAGACGGAACAAAACTTAAGCCTTTGGTTATTTTTAAGCGAAAAATTAGGCCAAAAATTAAATTTCCATCAGGCATAATAGTACATTTCCAAGAAAAGGGGTGGATGGATGAGGCCGGTATTGACATTTGGGTAAAAAATATTTGGAATAGGCGACCTGGTGGTTTAAGAAAGAAAAAAAGCTTATTGGTGTGGGACATGTTTCGTGCGCATCTAACGGAAAAAACAAAAAAAAATTTAAAGGACGAAAATACGGATACATGTGTAATCCCGGGTGGACTTACGTCAGTGCTACAACCATTGGATGTTAGTTTAAACAAGCCATTTAAAAGTGCAGTTTATCGGGAGTGGAATAAATGGATGGCTATTGGAGAGAAAAGTTTTACTCCGGGCGGAAATATGCGTCCTGCGTCTTTAGACATTATTTGCCAGTGGGTAATTACAGCTTGGGATGAAGTGAAAATACAAACTGTGGTAAAATCATTTAAAAAATGCGGGATATCTAACGCTTTAGATTCATCAGAAGACGACGTACTGTGGGACGTAGGTGACGACGATGACGATACTGACAAGGATAGTGATGAAGCAAGGGAAGACTTGAAGGATCCATATGACGCTGCAGGAATAGACAATGGAGAGTCAGAAATTTCTGACACGGATCTATAACTGTATGTATTTTATGATACCTACCTAGGTAATTTTTTATTCTATTACTTTTTCTTTTAAAAAGAATATAGTTACGTATTTCTAACGAATATAGTGTTATGTAGTTACTTATTTCAGTTAAGTACCTCAGTGTATTTTGTTTCTCAGTCAACTACCCTGAACTTTAAAAAATTAAATTTCGTAGACCCGGTGTATAAGTCGACCTCTGTTTTTTAAACATATATTTTGCTTCTGAAACCTCGACTTATACGCCGGGATATACGGTATTTGTATTTATTTATCTATATTAATATTATAAAGTAATAAAACTACTTAAAACTTAAATTTGAATAATTAGAACGTGCATGCACGTTCAAAAAAATACCATTAAGAAAGGTACATAAGAATGACCGCAAACAAACAAGTTTACCAAAACATTGAACGTAACGAGTGTATTAAAAACGAAAAATCTGGTGTGAAACACACAACGTTTTTGTGCCAATGCCAATAATGAACAATAAAGTATAACATTATTAATAAAACATTAGAAATAAACAAAAAAATAATCTCAAAAAAGATAATCTTATTTTAATTATGAGTGAATGATGCAAAATGAAATCCAACCTTAGTTTGGCCTAATAATACGGAAAATCACTATTTGACGCTAAACTAGCCTCTGTAGAGAAACACTTTTTAAATAAAAGTTATATATCTTTAATTTTCCTATAAATTTGATTACATACACTTTTGTCGTTAAATACATACTAAGGCCAAAATCTTAAAAAAATAGTTTATTAAAGATTTTTATGAAACAAACAGGAAATTTTTAATTACAGTTATACTAAGCGTTATAAAAAATGTTTGGAGGAAAAGATGTAGACTTTAATATTGTCTACAACTTTTATTATACACTTTTGCCCTAAAACACACTTTTAAGTCGTTTTAAGGCAGTCTAAAGAAAAACATTTTCTACGAAAGAACAGCCTCCCCAAGAATTTAAGCGGACATGGTGCCTACTCTATCTTCTAGTGCATAAACAATGTAGTAAATGAGGCGATTTTTAAAACAATTGTGGGACCCGTTTTTGAGAAAATTGCAAAAAGGTGAAAAATTACACAAATTAACTAGATACTTTACCGGTTTACCGATTTTGATAAAAATGTTTGAGTCGAGTTACCTAATTTAAATTTCAAGTTTCAACTTCGTACGATGTTTCGTTCTTGAAATATTTTGTTCATAGACACACACACACAGACCAATCACTAAGAACATGTTTTTGGGTTCAGGGGGTCTGAAAACGTGTATATCCGGTGATAACTCGATTTCGAAAAATCGACATGAAAACAATACTTTCCTTCCTATTTATTCATATAGGCATGAGAAAGTAAAAAATATTCTTGGTCATTTGCTCATAACGCCAGAAAACAGAATTATAATAAAAAATATAGGAAAAATCTGGGATCAAAAAAAGGTTAACTAGAGTAAGAGAAATTAAGGAGAATATGAAATCATTAAACATAATACCGGATGACCTTAAGAATAAAAAAAATCCTAACATATTTCTTACATGGCTATGACAATGTACCATGAACTTTTCATGTATGTACACAGACAGTTTATCAATAATACAAGATAGATTGGGCAATAGTAAAATATAATACTTTTAATTCACTGACATTCAATATAAGAATCTTACACATCGTCTTGCTTTGAAAATTCTGGCTGGATTTGATAATTTACTCCAATAAATCAGAGAAGAAGCGAATTTATTACAGGCGAGAGATAATTTCCGCTATACTTGTTGTACATCGGGTACTTGACATACGCCAACTTTACGTAAGGAACTTATAACTGTGCATAAAATCTAATAAACTTTCTGTACTACAGAAAATAACTCGCTATCATACCACAGCTGTAAGTCGGATCTACATGTTTTCAAATCCTCTGAACCCAAAAAGACATGTTTTAGCGATTTGTGTGTGTGTGTGTGTGTGTGTGTGTGTGTGTGTGTGTGTGTGTGTGTGTGTGAACAAAATATCTCAAGAACGGAACATTGTACGAACTTGAAACTTGAAACATAAGTTAGGTACCACTAAAGAACTCGACACGAACATTTTCATCAAAATCGGTCTACCAAAAGTAATAGTTTATTTGTGTCATTTTTCACTTTTAAAATCGCCTCATTTACTATATTTTTATACTCTACAAGATAGGGCAGGTGCCATGTCTGTTGAAATTCTGGGGAGGCTGTGCTCTCGTAAAAAAATGATTTTTTTTAGGATTGCGACTTTAATATGCATTTTAGGGCAAAAGTGTATTTTTATAAAAAGTTATCGTGAATTTTAAAATCTACAACTTTTAATTCAAACATTTTTTGTATAACGCTTAGTTTAGCGTTAATTAGCGACTTTATGATTTTTTTCCACGATAACTTGTACAAAATTTTTTTTTAAAATATTTCAGCCTTAGTATGCATATTACGACAAAAGTGTATATAATAAAATTTACAAGAAATGAAAATATCTACAACTTTTATTTAGAGCATTTTTCTCTACAGAGCCTAGTTTAGCGTAAAAGAGTGATTTTCCTTATTTTAAAGCCAAACTTAGGCAGATTTTCATTTTGCGTTTTCACTCATGATTAAAATTAGGTTATGTTTTTTGAGGTTAGTTTTTTTTGTTTATTTCTAATGTTTTATTATTAATGTTATGTTATATTGGTAATTTTTGCATTGGAAAGAGAAATTTGTGTGAGTGTTTAACACTAGACGTTTTCATTTAAGTAGGAATAGTAAAATGAGCGAATTTCAGTTCTCAAGGTGATAAGGAAATAAGAAATAGTTAAGAGTCAGTGCGTGAGCAAGTCATTGAGTCTGTTAAGAGTTTTACATTTATGTTTACAGATTGTACGTTTAAAAAGATACCGATAAAAAGCATGAATGTGTGAGTATTTAGATGAACATATAAAAACATGTAACGGTGTGGTGTTGAATATAGATCCAGATATTTTACTTAGATATAACAATATAGAAAATAATAAAAGCGATCAGTTGCAGATGCAGATGGGTGTCCTCCGTGCGGAAGAGTCCGTAGTATCGCGAAGTACAAAAGACCTAATAGGGTGAATGATAGATGTTTTCTCCTCGGGCGCTCGGCGAGTCGTGGGCATCCATTAGTGGTTATGATGGGTCTCCCTTGCACGTTAACCATAGGAAAAAAACAACGGCCTTTGTTTTATTTACCCTCTTGTTATTGATTCGGTCGAGACACAAAAGAATAACAAATTGTTTGTGTTTTTGTTGATATCAAGTCCGAATGGATAAGGCAGAGCGCGATGCGGGACAGGACACAGGGTGAAGAAAAAGTAAATAACAAAAAAACAAATGAAAAATTGGCTCTTTATCATGAAGAAACACGCCTCAATTCACACGACGCCTTTCATTTAATAATACCGTAAACTTTTCCATTAAAAAAATGGTCTACGCATTTTCCCGAATTTTACTTTTAATTACAAGACCTATTAACTTATAATCGTTCTCTATTCTCTGTTCTGGTCCTGTCATTTTTTAATAGACATTTAAACGATAGACGGCTTAAGTACATTTAATACAAAAAAAAAATCGAAGAAAATCCTTTTACCTGTTCTAGGGCAGGAAACTAATTTGTAGTTTGTAGTTTGTAGTTTCATCGATCAAAAAAATGCTTTTTAAAATATTTAATTCTAGATTAATTAACATTATAATTCATTAAAATTTTATCACTTTCTCTTGCCTATATGACTATTGCCTATATAGGAAGGAAAGTATTGTTTTCATGACGATTTTTCAAAATCGAGTTTTCACCGGATATATGTTTTCAGTTTGCATATACGAATTTGGGACCCCCATGAACCCAAAAAACATGTTTTCGCAACGTGTGAGTGTGTGTGTTTGTGTGCGTGTGAACAGAATATCTCAAGAACGAAACATCATACGAAGTTAAAACTTGAAACTTAAGTTAGGTACTACTAGTAGACTCGACACAAAAATTTTCATCAAAATCGGTCAACCGAAAGAAGTAGTTTATTCGTATAATTTTTCACTTTTTTGCAATTTTCTCAAAACCGACTCTACGATTTTTACGCTCTATAAGTTAGGGTAGGAGACATGTCTGCTGAAATTCTGGGGGATGCTGTTCTCTCGTATACAAATTTGGGTTTTTACTTTCTCTGGCCTATATGAATATATAGGAAGGAAAGTATTATTTTCATGTCAATTTTAAGAAATCGAGTTTTCACCGGATCTACACGTTTTCAGACCCCCTGAACCTAAAAAACATGTTTTTAGCAATTGGTCTGTGTGTATGTGTGTGCGTGTGAGTGTGTGTGTGTGTGTGTGTGTGTGTGTGTGTGTGGGTGATATTATTATATAATTATTAAAAGTACATGTTCTGATCTATTTGTTTTTAATTATTTCAACAATGAAACCATTGTTTCAATAGGAATAGGCTTTATAAAGGCTTAAATAGGCTTAAATAAGAATTACCAGTAAAAGTGTTATTTAAAAACAAGCACACTTATACAGGGTGTTTCATGAGGAACGGATCATACTTCAGGAACTGATTATACAGCTAAAAATATGAAAAAAGTTTCCAATAAACATGGGTCTGAAAACCATTCTTTAGCGAGTTACGGTTAGCGAAAGATTTCGCCTGGAATTCAGTTCCCCTGTGAAATGAATTCATTCTTAAATTTTTAGGGCATTAATAAAGGTTGGTAATTAAACAGGTTTTATGCAAAATGAGCTGGAAAATCGAATAAAACCTTTCCCACGTCGGCAAGTACAGTCATTTCTGAGATATCTGACAAAATACGCAAAATTAGATCTCGAAAAACATGTCTTTCTTAGGTTTAAAGTAGATTAACTTTGTTTAATTGGTTACAAACTTATAAAAGTTTTAAACAATATTTGTAGAGAATTAATTCTGAAGAGAATGATGAAAAATAGTCCAGTAAAAAATAAACACGAACTTTATAACATCTGATTTTTATTAAATTAAAGTACACGAAAAATAAGACAAAAAGTCAAAATACTGCATTTTTTATCTTTTATTTTGGTTTTACTTGCCCGTGTTTATTCATGAATTAAAAAATAAATTAATAAAAACAATTAATAAATAAAATGAACTTATTAAGTAAATTTTAGTAATTAATTTAAGTTAAAATTATTAATATTGATAACATACCTAAGTAAAATTAAAGAATAACAGGTATTCTGCTAGTACAATATTTTTAATATACGTTGATATAAGGGGTCGTGGCTTACATTTAAACCATATAGGGAGGATCAAAATAAAACGTTTGAGAACCGTTGAAACGTTTTTGAGAACAAGGTCATAGATTTTCTGAGGATGATTATATTTTATTTTAAGAAGCTTGTTTAATTCATCTTTTAAAGAATGAGTAGTTTCGTTTCCATGTAAAATTAGTGAACTCAAAACTGTTTGATATTGTTTTTAATTTTGTACTGATTGTAAACATTAGTATAGTTTCTTTCTAATTTAATGATAGAGATAATTTAAAATAAATTATACAACTAATTCGATAAATTCTAAATATTAATTATTAGACAATTTTGATTGTCAGAATTAAATTGATGGTTTTACAAAATAATTGATATGTTAGTAAATTTTAATTGGTGGTGGGGTTTATATTTAGATAAAATTTAGAGAGGTATTGCACAAATGTCGTATAATTGGCAGGAGTTTAAAGGTTAAGTGTCCAAATATGATCAATCTTTATTCGGTATTACTAAAATAACATATATGATAGCCGTACGTTTATTTTACGTTATGTAGTACATTTTGCATTAAATATACGTCCAGATTTGTCAGGTGAAATAGTATGAATAATATATGACAGGTCGAATATCAACTGCGGCAACTGATGGTTCAGGGTGGGGTAAAACTAATATTAGCTGACTTAACTCCAACAGATAAAATATCAACTACATCCGGAAAGGTATGGCAATCCTTGCATAACTTATTGGTCTGTTCCATTATACCATTCCAATCGAAAACTCTCTTCATAAATTTCATATTTTCTTCCAACCAAGAACTAAAAAGTAGAGCAACATAATAAATTTAAAGGTAAACCGCAAAACATTTCTAGTTAACGATTTTTTTAAAATATTTAAGAAATCGATTTTACCAATTTTTGCTCGTAATTAACACAACTTTCAGTTAATCTCAGGTCGTATTTCTCCTCTTCCACTGGTGGTTTATAGTATGCCAACAAAATCCCTGATTCCAGTATTAATTCAAGGTGAGTTTTCCATCCATTCTGTACTTCAACCCATTTTTATGCATTCATGCACTGTATACAATTTTTTGTGTTATGAATTCCGGTATAAGAATCTTTCAACACCGTTGAAAAATCATTCGAACAGCCTTTACACTCGACTTCGTGTAAGTTTGACTATTAAACTAATTATTAGTCAAGTCAGAAGTTAAATAATTTCTGTCATCCGCTTGAAAGCTGAATAGTTTTAGTCACTCTATCTCTAGTACATTTAGTAGAATACTTATTAAAATGAATGTTCGTCTTGATTTTTTTTATTATCGTAACGAAATAACAATAAACTTATTTAATATAGTAAACAGGCAGGTGGAGTGTTAAATTATTTGCACCCTACCTGCTAGGTCCAAGGCTATAAAAAAGAGTTCTTTTTCTTATCACATGGTCAGCCAATTATTTGACTGAATCATTGGATCTTTTCCATTGTTTCAAGAAAGATGAGGGTATGCTTAACTTCTCAACTGAAGGCGTTTCACAAAAATGTGTTCAATTAGAATTGCAAAATATCTCGGTATGACGCTTGATGCTAAACTGCGATGGAAGGAACATGTCAAAAAGTAAAAACAAGAACTCGAATTAAAATATAAGAAAATGTACTGGTTAATAGGTAGGAAGTCGGTCTTGTTAACCTTTAACAAATTGTTAATTTATAAACAGGTGGTGTTAAAACCAGTTTGGACTTACAGTATCCAGCTCTGGGGCTGAACGAAATCCAGCAATATGAAAATAATACAAAGGTTTCAAAATAAAGTCCTGAGAAATATTGTCGATACTCCGTGGTACATTCGGAATGATAACCTCCATCGGGATCTGAACATTGAAACGGTGGATGAGGAAAAGAAAAGATTCACAAGGAGTCACGAAGACCGACTCCTACGTCATGTAAATGTTGAGGCACTGGCAACTCCTCGATAACTCAGACGTAATTAGAAGACTTTCAGAAAACCTTCGAACTGATTTGATCTAGGAGATATCCTTTACTAGTCTATTTTGTAATCACTTGTAATTAATCAATTGTAATAAATTATCCTGTAAGCAGTTGTACATTAATTATCTTGTAAAGATAAGGAAGGCAATTGTTAACAACCTTTCCTCGTTTTTCTTAGTAAAACCTCTACAGGTTCAAACTAGCCTTTCGGCTGATAACCTAAAAACAACAATCAATTAAAACTGATCTTTGTTTGGGTTGGATGAGCAACGGACTGATTGCTACGTGCATGCTTTACTGCTATTCTGCACCTAATAATACTAACCCCGACTAATAATATTCGGTCATCTCTGTCATTCGCTCTTAGCTAATTAGTCGATTCCTTATAGGTCTGTCAAATTATAGTTACGAGGTCCGATTAATATAAGTCTATTATAGAAATCAGTCATTGACTTACTAGTCGATAATAGGAATGATTCGATGATGCAGGCATGACACTTTCGAGTTTAGTTAGTCTTCGTATATTGTATAGGAACAAAACCATTGATGTTACATCTGTTACATCTTTTAGTTTATTCTGTAAGCTCTAATAACGTCAGAGCAACATAACCAGTATTTTGACACAGGTTCTCATAGAAAACATTTCCTGAAGAAACTAAATTTTTACTTTCTCTTGCCTATATGAATATATAGGAAGGAAAGTATTGTTTTCATGTCGATTTTTCGAAATCGAGTTTTCACCGGATCTATACGTTTTCAGACCCCCTGAACCCAAAAAACATGTTTTTAGCGATTGGTCTGTGTGTGTGTCTGTGTGTGTGTGTGTGTGTGTGTGTGTGTGTGTGTGTGTGTGTGTGTGTGTGTGAACAGAATATCTCAAGAACAGAACATCGTACGAACTTGAAACTTGAAACTTAAGTTACATATCACTACCGGACCCGACACGAACATTTTCATCAAAATCGGTCAACCGGAAGTAGTAGTTTATTCGTATAATTTTTCACTTTTTTGCGATTTTCTCAAAAAATAGTCCTACGATTTTTTTAAAAATCGCCTGGTTTACTACATTTTTTATGCTCTACAATATAGGGTAGGCGCCATGTTTGCTGAAATTCTGCTTGAGGCTGTTTTTACGTAAAAACATTTTTTTTTAAAGATTGCGGCTTTAATATGCATTTTAGCGCAAAACGTTATATAATAAAAGTTGTAGAGAATGTAAAATTCTACAACTTTTATTTCAAACAATTTTTTGTATAACGCTTAGTTTAGCGGTAATTTGCGATTTTCTGTTTTTTTCTCACGAAAACGTGAGAAAAATCGATTTTTTTAACATTTCGGTCTTAGTATGCATTTTACGACAAAAGTGTATATAATTAAATTTATAGAAAATTAAAAGATCTACAACTTTTGTTTAGAGCATTTTTCTCTACAGAGCCTAGTTTAGCGTGAAAGCGTGATTTTCCGTATTTTTAAGCCAAACTGAGTTCGATTGTCATTTTGCGTCATTCACTCATGATTAAAATATGGTTATGTTTTTGAGGTTAGTTTTTGTTTATTTCTAATATTTTATTAATAATGTTAGGTTTATTATTAATTATTTGCATTGGCAAGAGAAAGTTGTGTGAGTGTTTCACACCAGATTTTTTTTTTGTCGCTTAGCCCAGTTTTATAACCAGTTCAATTTGGAACAAAAAATTTGAAGTTAGACTCCCCCATAAGGATACTCGAAACAGGAGACATTTTTTCACATTTCCAGTTTTTTGCATGTCATTAAAATTTATTATTTTCTTAATAATAGTATACATAGTTCAAATTTATATCATATTTTAATGGAAGAACTTAGTTTTTAAAAGTATACTGTAGTTGAAAGTGATTTCCTTAAACGACCCTATTTCTAAGAAATCTGTTTAACTTTGGAATCAGAGGTTGGTTTTAATAGATAGGTTGACAACAGACACTTGTTATGAATGTCATACGTGTATTTCACGAAATGAAGTGACGCTTTGTTTATAACCTATATTTCTGGTAGATTTTGACACAACTGCAAATAACACATAGTTTTTGGACACATAAGGATCATTTTCTCAACAACCACTGAACGGATTTTTATTAAATTTGTACATAGTATTCTGTTCTATTTAATTACATTACTGAGTAAATTTCGTAGTAAACAAACAAGTTTAAGTATTTTAGTTAAATTAGTTTTTACCTTCAAAAATATACTTCAAAAACATCTTATTTCTTTAACAAAATTTTCTATTGTTACTAACTTAGTACGTATAAAGTATGTTGAAATGTTTTGAGGGTGATACCTTATTCAAATTTTTTATTTATTTATTTAATTTTTTGCTACAGGAACTAAGTCCCAATTACAGCAAACAATGTGTAAAATACATAGTGCAATAAGGTACTCACAACGGTTAAATATGCACAATAAGATAATACTATGTTTTTTTTTACAATGAGAGAAAAAACAAAATATTGATAATAAAATTAAAATTTAACGTAAAAATATTTGAACATTATTCAGTCAACTAACTCTAACTTATACTCCGTATACAATAAAAATATTCTGTGCTTTTTTTTGCCATCAGTCTCTCGACTGGTTTGATGCAGTTCTCCAAGTTGTTCTATCTTGAGCCAAGTCATTTCAATCCTACATACCTGTAACACCCTACATCTTTTGTAATTTGATTAACATTTTTATTTTAATCTTTGCCACTCCCTACAATTCACCCCCTCAATATTACCCTCCATTATTGATAGGCCAATACCTAGTTGTCTTAAGATATGCCCTACTAACCTATCCCTTTTTAATATATATCATAATTATTATTATTATTATTATCTCCATAAAATTATTATAAAAGAGGCACAAATAAAAATTAATAACAATCGATCACAAATTAGCAAATGATTACAATTTAATACAAAAAAATAATGTCAATTCACCACGTTTATTTTTAAGGACCATTTCCCAGAGGCGAGGACTCGCTTCTTAAACACTGTCCTAGTCAAGCTAAAGATAAATCTAGTTTCTGCATTTATTGTTGTATTGTATAAAGTCATTATGTAATTAAGTGGAGTATTGATACAGCTATTCATTTTTGACGTTTGCATGTAAAACAGATGCGTCAGTTTCGTGAATGGTGGAATGTTCAAATTTATCTTCAACAACAGAGATACAATCAATTGTACCTACCAATAAAATTTTTAAAAGCATAGACTGGATCGTTGGCGTAGTGGTTAGCGAAACTGGCTTCTACGCCGGGGTCGCGGGTTCGATTCCCGGTCAGGTCTGACATTTTTTCATCACTCATTTTCATTATCATCATTATCCACCGTCTGCATTAGCAGAAATTGCAGAATAGTCGGACGTAAAAAAAAAATAAAAATAGATCTGAGGTTTTCTTTCTTGTCTTTAAACTTAAAAGACTTTAGAAAATGTTCCTTACCGTACCGTTAAGCCAATATTCATTTTGAGTATTTTTAAATGAAATAAAAAGTACCTCTTGAAGATTGTTGGTGTTTAGGTCAACAGCCGAAAAGCTGGTTTGAACCTCTAGAGGTTTTACTAAGTAAAACAAGGAGTAAGGTGGTTTACAATTACCTTCCTCACTAAGTTGAAAAGTATGCTTATCAGCATGGCGGACCCTCTGAAAAGCATATATTTTCCACCCTGCAAATGACACCTTAAGTTCTTTCACCACAGGGTCTGGTTGTATAATGATGAAATTCATCACTTTCAGAGGAGATAACTCTGATTAGTGCGATTTACATACCTACCTCTTCTTTCTTAAATGTTTCAGTCATATAATTGGCTGATCATGTGAGAAGAAATAGAACTATTTTCAGTTGCTCTGGAACTAGCAGATCAAGTGAAAATAATTTAAAAAATTTAACACTTCACCTCCTGCCTGCTATGAGCATTCTTGAAGATTATCGAGTACTATTGGCCGCACCATAAATTATTCCGGAATTCAGGAAATTATGGATAATTCTGATTTTACCAAAGAATTTCTTGAAGGTATATTTTATAGAGTTAAATTTCGAATGACACTGTTACAACAATTTTATTTGGTAGCAAAACAGAAAACGATTCAAGCAGTAATAGCAGAAGTAATGGAAGCGGCAATAACGAATCTATTATACTAGTAACAATAATATGTATGTTTGTATTTATAGTGAATAGAATGAGTGGAGCTTCGAAGCGGCGCAAAGGGGATACAAATACAGCAGAGAGCGGCAGGAAATGACGTCATATACATCATCGGTTCGCTCAATTCCGCTCTTCATTTGTCTCCATGTTTTGACATTCTCCGATGAAAAACAGTCGGACGGATCACTTATTTATTACGTTTCCAGGCCGCTGTCATTTGTTATTGAGTCTGCATGGACTTGTTAATAATAAATAACGGAAAATACCCGGACAGTACCTTTTGTCCCCAGGCGATTTACTCTCATCTCATACCTTGGGCGCATTCTCCCGTTCATTCGCTTAATAATAACAACCGTTATAAAAACGGGACCACGATTTTTCACTCGCTTTTCATTTACTATTGACAGAACGGCTTACGGTGTAACAGTGTTTTCAGAGAAATGACAGTACATTTTCCCTGCGGTATTAAAATTCTCCTGTAGACCATTCATATTAATACCCATAAAAGTTTTTTGGTTGATCCTCTGCTATCCAACCGGTCGTTTCAGATATGTCGGTACGGATTAGGAAAAGGGTAACGAGATGGTATTTAACATTCTATTAATTATTGTTAACCGCTTAAGAAGATTTAACAGGAGCTGTCTACATTATTTTACTGTATTCTTTAATTTTCCGAAGTGATTCTTATCCACCAATATTTTAAAATAATATTCTTATTCCACTTGGTACAAACTTGAAGTATTTAGGCATTATCCTGGATTGTATACTCACGTTAGGTTCCCATACATAGCTAAAACCATCAAAAACTTTTGAATCGATATCTCTATGCATATTCTTAAAGTTATTTCTGTAAAAATAATTTAAAGAGAAACTGGGAAATTACAGAAAAGTTATTTATTAACGGATCGAACACGAAAAAATGTAAAACATCAATTTAAAACTGTCATTTACTGTTTAATCGCTGTCTAATAGTACCAAAAACACGTATTCATGTTAACGTTAAATATATTGTAAAGTTTATCCCGAGTTCTTTTGGGATCTGGTTGTTTATAAATAAAAATAACCTTGTAAACTTATAAAAAGTATTAAAAAATATTTTTTTATTGAGTGATGATGTCTACATAAGCCTTGGCTTGAGCGTAGGTAATGATATGAGGTGATATGCTGATGAAAAAATGTCAGACCTGACCGAGAATTGAAGCCGGGATCTCGATATAGAAGCCAGTTGCACTAACCACTACACTACGGGCCTTGTTTGTTATTTGTTAAAAAAGTAATTATTTTAATTTAATTATTACGGTATGAAAGTGGGTAAATAAGAGTATCTATTTACTAGTTATTTCTCCTGTGAAAATTTCAAGCCGGTGTATTTCATGGTTGCTTAGAAAATTATATTTGTGTAAAAAAAATCTAAATTCATAGAAATAAAACCTGGAAAATCAATATGTAAACAAATATTAGCTTAAATGATTGTTATTAGTTTACTATTTATTGTCAACAAGGAGATTAATATTGCAACAAAGTTTTGCTAACCTACAAAAATACTAAATCAGTAATGTGAGATTTAGGAAAGTAAATATATTATTAAATAATATAGTATATTATTAAATAATAATATAATAATAATAGTTTTATAATGTATATTATTAGATACATGTAAGTATAAAATTTATAATTAAATGTATCTAAAGTTATAAAACAAGTACATACGTATTCTACAAGGCGAGAAATTGAAATTCTAGCAAGATATCTTTTACTAAAAAAAATTAATAACAGAATTTCTAGTTGTCATAGAAACATAATTTTGGTGGCTTTGAAAGGAAGGAATTATTACAAAATATTCAATAAGGTTAAAACTTGAAACTTAAAATTTGGTTAGATACCACTAGAGGACCCGACACGAACATTTTCATCAAAATCGGTCAACCGGAAGTAGTAGTTTATTCGTGTCATTTTTCACTTTTTTGCGATTTTCTCAAAAACGGCTCCTACGAATTTTTTAAAAATCGCCTTATTTACTAAATTTTTTATGCTCTGCAAGATAGAGTAGGCGCCATGCCTGCTGAAATTCTTGGAGAGGCTGTATTAACGTAAAAAATTATTTTTTTAAGATTGCGACTTTACTATGCATTTTAGCGCAAAAATGTGTGTAATAACTCATATTTTTTCAATTTTATAGGACAGTTTTATAGTACATCCTTAAATACAAACGAAGAATTCAAATCTAAAGGAAACTATTATAATAATACAAATTGAATTTAATATGTTAATATTTCAGAATTATTCATTATCACAAAAATGCCATCACATTTAACGAAGTTATTATGTAATAACACAGTACAAAATAACAATAGTAATATGAGTGTATTGCTATACGGAAATAGAAAATCAACATTGTGTTTGATGCATAAATTGATTTTAAATTTAAATTAGTCAAGAGTTAAATTTGTTACAGATTAAAACGTCAACCATTATAAAATATCTGAAACAAAAGTTGACATTGGATGTACAGGAGGGGTCATATTTTTCGTTGTTTAAATTCATAAATATGTGTCTGTTTGTGGTACCGACCGTTTGTCAGACAAATTGATAGGTGGTTGCATTATTATGATGTGTCGTGGAAATCCGATACGTTTAAGTTGACATGCCGTAACAACACCTGTTTGGTAAAGGGAATATCGAGTAGAAAATAGAACGGTGCAACGGTGAAACGTAGGGCAGATTCGGGTTCTGTTTATCGAAATTATCTCCCCCTGATCCGGTCGAGGCGGCGCGACACAGCGAATAACATTCGTCCGATGTTGTTGTTTCGTCAGGAGTTTGGAGTTGACAAAGTTGTAAAGTCGAATACGTATATAGATATGCTCGTATGAGTAAACCAATGTATATTTCTGTACGCGTATGTCTATCTATAACATCTATCCGTCTGTCTGTCGGTCATCAAATCAGAAAATACAATACGGCTTGTAATGAAACGCGCGCGGATTGGCACTGTGAAATTTGCGACATCAGAGTGACAGCCGTTGAGAGTTACTACATGACAAATATCTCTCGATTCATTTGCGCCTCCTATTACCCCGTTACCCTCTCCCCGTATCTCTTCTGTACCTCTCTTTAATAGTCTCATACGGTGGACCAAGTATATATTATTATCGTTACATACTTTCACTAACAGTTGCACCTGCTCTACGCACGAGATTATTACTAGCGTCACAAGAACTGGAAATATCAAAAGAGTTAGTTAGGTTATCGATGTAATTAAACGAATTTTAGCCGGCCGCATTGGCGCAGTTGGTAACGTGCTCGCCTCTCATCATGCGGTCTTGGGTTCGAATCCCATTCAGGTACGGCATCTTTTCATACGTTACAAAAAAATAATTTCATCCTTCACCGTCTGCATTAGCAGTAATTGCAGAACAGTCGGACGTTAAACCAAAAAAAAAAAAAAAAAAAAAAAACGAATTTTAAGACTATAATGCTTTTCACGGTTGATGAGCTCTGCTGTTCCACGCGTTTAAACTAATCAGAACGTTTGCCAGCGTTGTCAGATTTTTCGAATGCTTCAGAATGACAGACAATACGCGAGCATGCGTATAAGATCCACAGTGGTTTACTCGTGTCTTGGATCTCATACTGAACACATCGATTATAGAGCCCATTAATACGCAACACTTTATAATATAATCAGCTGATTTTATATTCATTGGTTATAATTGGTATTGAAAGACCGAAAAAATGGCTGACAAAATACACAACAGAGCTACGGGAGCAATGTTGGCAACGTTGGTGGCAAGTCATTGGCTAGCTATGAAGTGGGTAGGGAGCAATGAGTACGTTCAGAGCTCATCAGCCCTAAAAAATAGTATAGTTTATTCTACTTATCTTTGGAACTGATGTAAACGTACTGTGACACTTATCTGTTAGGTCCGTTTCGGGATCTGGGTAAATTAAATAATATTATCACTCTAAGTTAAAAATGTAAGTATTTATTACGACTAAAAATTACAATTAATAAAGTGACTAATATCAACAAGAAAATTACTTATAATATATAAAAAACTAATTATAATTAACTAATAACTATAAATAAACTTAACCAATTCACTAAATACTACTTACAAAAACGATACATAATAAATAAACGTTAAACAATAGCAAGTAATTCACGGTAACGCTGACCTTTTCTAACGCACTGTTATACACTATGCAATTCACTAACTGTAGGTCGAAAATCTCTGTCTTTTCTTGAAATCTCCTTAGATCCATCTATATAGAGCGTTTTATAATGTTCTTCGGGGTTACGAAAATTCAGTACAGAAAAACTATTTCACTTACCTAAATGAAAGTTGTACGGGCCGATGCAGGGACTCAAACAGTTATTTTTAAATATCTATAAATGTTCAATGTTTGCTCCTTTTGTGACACGGGACACATCAACTCAAAAGTCTAGCTCTTGTCAAACACGTTCTAACATGTCCGTTTCGATAGAATTGAGTGCATTGATTATGCGATCCTTCAGCTCAGCGATATCGTTCAGCATTGGTGGGATAAACACCTTGTCTTTCACATAATCCCTTTCTTCGGAATTCCTAACTCTCTGCCTGCAGACGCAGTCGATTTTGACGGGCTGCGAATAAAACTTGCACGCACACGTTCGACATTGGCATCTGAAGTTAATGGATAACCAGTTGATTTCCACTTGCACAAGCAACCAGTTTCACTGAATTGTTTATACCAAGCACGAATAGACACTTGGTGGATTCTTATTAAATTTCAACCGAAACGCACGTTGCACAGTAATAATTACTTTGACACGTGAAATTCTAAAACACAAAACGACTTCTCGCTTCCCGTGGCAGCCATTTTCTCTACTGTCTACGCCTAGTGGGCAAACGGTTAATTAACTGCTCAGAATATGTGGAAAAAAACTATTTGAAGTGCTCTTTCGTACAGTACTTGTTTCATTCTTTTAAGTGAAATACTTTTTTTTGTACTGAATTTTCGAAACTCCGAAGTACAGTATCAAACGCCCTGTATGAGCGACGGGATTTATATAGTGAGTTTAGTTCCGTTTTTGTCTGTGATCCAGTGAGTAAATTTCGAACAGTGCGTTAGAAAAGGTCAACGTTACTGTGAACTACTGCCTATTGTTTAACGTTTATTTATTATATATAATTTTTGTAAGTAGTACTTAGTAAACTGGTTAAGTTTAATTATTGTTGTTAGTTAATTTTAATTAGTTTGTTATTTATTATAAGTAGTTTACTTGTAGATTTTAGGCATTTTATTAATTGTAATTTTTAGTTGTAATAAATATTTATAATTTTAAACTTTAGTGTGTAAATTATTTAATTTACCCAGATCCCGAAACGAACCTTAGAGACAAGTGTCACAATTTTTTTTAATTTGTCTGTGTTTTGTATATATACATATATATTTTAGTATCTATATTATTACAACCGAAGAGGGTTAAATTCTGAACAGCGGTTCACCAAAACTAATATATAATGACATTATTCTGGATGTCAGTGGACTAATAAATTAAATTTAGGAATAAAATTAAATCTGTGAATGACAACATACTAATGTACATATTTAAATGAAAACCTAGAACCAGCTGTATCCACCAGATTTGAACAGGTAGGATAATTACGATTGATAGGATTACCGGCTCCATGCAGGTCTATCCACCCAGAAAAGCGAACGACCAATTTGCGCTGCCTCTTCTGTTTATCACTTTGCTACTTAGTCAAGTTTAATGCAGTGACATCTATACATTATGTTTTAACAAAATCTACGTCAGCTTAGACATTGAAATGCGGTACTATGATTCTTGTTAAACATATTTTAACTCATTAGAAACGTTAAATTTATTATATTACGGCTGAAATTTATATATAGGAAATTTTGACAGTATTAGTTATAGTAGTACAAATGTGATAATAATTTGTATATTGGAAATATAACATAGTATAGTGGCAAGATGATTTGAATGCGAGGATAAGAAATGCAGCGTGTAATGGTTGCAGCTACGCGCATACACTGGCACTACCGTACTATGGTCTTTTCTAAACACATCAACTGCAGTGTGTTAGGCAGCTACTAATAAGTACGTAGTGTAGTAAAACATAACCCACATAAGAAACGCACATTAATAATAGTGTGCTTCTTACGATTCATTACATGAATGGGCCGTAACAAAATTATACATAATATAATAGACCTAATAATAAATCATTAGTTTTAATATCCGTTGTTTAATGAAATAACGAAAGAGTAATGTAATAATATCACAAACGATGTACAGGCCTATGTAAATATTGAAATACTTATACACAAACCATATTTTCAAATTTATAAACTTGAAACAAATAAAACTCTTCTGACTACGGTGTCTTCTTACCAGGAATGCTTAAAAAAGATTCACTAGCTTCAAAGCCTTCTTTCCGTATTTTTATGACACTTCTAATAGAAACACCTACATAATTTGCGGCTCGCGAAAGTTACTTTGTTTAACTACATACTTAAATTTACCTTCTTTAGCTTCGACATCACACTGTTTAATAACGCGTCTTATCACTTCTCTAGCTTCACTGTGAATCGGCTGTCTCTTCTTTCGCTTTCGTACTGCTTCCATGGTTAGTCGAAAAATAATTAGATACTTTTTAAAAACTAAAAGAAAAGTGCTTTAAGTGTAAATACTAATATCACTAATAAGCAATGATGCTCAAAACGTACTGAAACAGAATATTGTGTTGGTGAATAGCAATAATACAGTGGCAGGTTGATGGTTAAAAAGGACTGCAATTGAATGTTAGCAGGTTGAATAGTACAGCGGTGGGTTGTCATAGCAACAATGACGTAGCTTGCGGACGGCGCTAGCTTCCCCGTACCCCACTTCGTTACACACTAGCATTCAAGTCATCTCTTCACTGTAGCTGCTCGAGAATTGTCTAGAAATGGTTGAAGGAATAGATTGTTTATTGTAAAAAATTGTAAGAAAGAAAACATGTTGAACAAGGATAGTGTATTGCAATGATAAGATGTTTTATTGCTCATAACAGGCAAGTGGAGTTTATTATTGTCACTCAATCTGCTAGTTGAAGGGCTACAAAAATAGTTCTGTTTCTTATCACATGGTCAGCCAAGTATAGTCTATAACTGAATCATTGGATCAATTGCGTTGTGTAAAGAAAGTTACGGGTATGCCTAACTTCTCGATTGAAGGTGTTTCTCATAAAAGTGTTCTATTAGAATTATTGATAACGTACTGTTAAATTCTCATCATGCGGTCTTGGGTTCGAATCCCATTCAGGCACAGCATCTTTTCATTCGTTACAAAAAAATCATTTCATCCTTCACCGTCTGCATTAGCAGTAATTGCAGAACAGTCGGACGTTAAACCAAAAAAAGTACTGTTAAATAAATTGAAAATATTTATTTTCTATTTATAAAATCGAATATATTTTATTTTATTGATTTCAAACGGATTATCCTTTATTTATTTACTTAGCTAAATAGCTATTTCTTACTTTGTATTACTTCAGTTAGAAATTTTCTGTAACTTCACTAATATATTAACTTTTCCTTAAAATGCATATTAAGTCCGTAATTTGCCCATAACAGGTAGGTAGAGAGTTAAATTATTGGTACTCAATCTGCTAAGTCCAGGGCTTCAAAAAATAGTTCTGTCTCTTATCACATGATTAGCCAATTATATGACTGAAGCGTTTAAGAATAGAAGAGGTAGAGGTGTAAAAGGCACTAGTCATAGTTACCTTTTCTGAGAGTAATGAATTTCATCATTATACAGACAAATTTTGTGGTGAATGAAGTGAAGGTATCATTTGCAAAGTAGATGCTTTTCAGAGGGCTTGACATGCTGATAAGCATAACTTTCCGCTCGGCGAGGAAGGCAAGTTTAACCCACCTCAATCTTTGTTTTACTTAGTAAAGCCTCTAGAGGTTCAAACTAGTCTTTCGTCTGAAGAGCCAAACAAGAAGTTATTTTAAATAGGAATTCTAGGAAATTAAAATTAGTAGAAACATTTTCTTTTATTTCGACTCCTTATATTCTATTCAAAAATAGCAAAGATTTTGTTAGAAAAATCTCGTTTTGTTTGGGAAACTATCAGAACGCAGGTATAAAAACAGTTAGCGCCTTTTTAGTTGGGCAGTCTATACTTAAATTCTGAATGGAAATATAACGGGACCAGTTCTAAGTTAATAAATGTAACAATTACTGTCTGTGTAAAACAATTATTGTTTTTATCTGTAATTTTTATAGCTAACGTATACTGCAAAACGCTTCAAAATTGACGGCACGGGAAACTATCGTTTGGAATATTCCTCTACCATGACAATGTTATGGCATCGTTATCATACTACTATCCGAATTAAGTGGAAGATTCAAGATTCTCTTAGAAACTTTTTTGATCAACCACCTTTCAGTCCCGACCTTACACCTAGCTTTTTAATATTTCCGTTTCCTTGCGCTTGAAATAATGGCTTGGTAGACGGTTTCTATACAAAGAGGAACTGAAGACCACCGTGGTCAACTGGCTTAATTTCCAGGCGGCTAACTTCTGTGCAGAGGTATAAAAGACGCTAGTGCAGCATTAGGAAAAAGCTTGCAAGTGAACGACGACCATGTCGATAAGTTAATTACGTTTGTTGGAAACTTAAACGTCAATAAAATTTTTTTCTAACAAATATTTTTATTTTTATGACCAAACTTACTTTACGAATATGCTTCGTAAGTAGGCTCCATTTTAACGCGTGTCTAGGCAACAGTTATGGGTTCCCTTAATAGTATGTTGTACATTTTTTATCTTTATTTTAAGTCGCATCCTATTTATTTAGTTATTAGCGACCAAGAAAGTAAATACAGGTTTATACAGTAAACAGTTAAAAAACAAAACGTGTGTTACCAAATTTAACAATGTAAGAACTTTAACTGCAATAATTTAACAATTTATACTGTCAAAATTTTGAAAAATTTAAACAGAGTAAGTATTTTTGGTTGATTCTGTTTTAAAATAAAACTTAGAGTTAAAATATAATAAGTTTTGTGATGTTAAGCCCATTTCACATTGGCGTAGCGTCGCTTGAGGATTTTCAGAGGGCCCGGCATACTTTTCCACTCAGTGAGGAAGGCAACCACCTCACTACTCGTTTTACTTAGTTAAGTCTCTAAAGTTTCAAACCAGCCTTTTGGCTGTCGACCTGAACAACAACAGGAATAAAATAAATAAACACCTTTTTCAAGATGATTTTATTAAAGGATGTCAAGAAAAAACCAAATGGCATTAGAGTTAATGGTGAACTAAGTAAAAATAATGTGCGGTCGTCGCTCACAAAGTATTGTAACATTGTACTGTGATATTTTAGAAATTGTTGAAGGAACAGTTCATAGTAATAAATTGTGTATTGTCTGAAGTGGTGTGTACTGAACAAGGATATTGGCCGGAGGAGTGTTAAATTAATTGCACGCAATCTGCTAATTCCAGGGATACAAAATATAGTTATGTTTGTTATCGCATGGTTAGCCAATTATTTGACTGAACTTTTCAAGAACAGAAAAACTAGAGGTGTAAAACACTCTAGTCAGAGTTATTTCCTCTGAAAATAATGAATTTCATTACACAGCCAGATCCTGTGGTGAATGAAATGAAGGTGTCATTTGGAGGATGGAAAGTAGATGCTTTTCATAGGGTCTGGCATGTTGATAAGCATACTTTTTCACTCAGTGAGGAAGGGAATAGCAAACCACCTGACTGCTCGTTTTACTTAGTAAAACCTTTGGAGGTTTAAACCAGTTTCTGTTGTTGACCTAAACAACAACACGAAAGTACAGACGTATCTAGTAAATTCATTTCCCAAAAGTTTTACGTACTCTATTATTTATTATACTTTACACTACGTTTAAAGTTATATCTAACTCTACTTTATTTAAATTTTTTATTTATATTTAACTCTACTTGTAAGTGTTATGTAGAGGTAGGATATTAACTTACCCAAGTAAATGGATTATCAGATAGTTAAATTTGCGGTGAGTTTAGATATAGTTGAAGTGAAACACCCAGGGCTGTTTGTTCACTGATAGCTGTCATTTAGTATCTATATTCCTCCTCTCGATCGATGTAACGAAAATCCGATGAGACTTTGTACAAGCTGATGTGTAGAAATTTGCGAAGAGATAATAAATGACGGCTGCACATTCTTCTAGGACCCAGAGAATCGTAACGAGTGTATTTCGTGAAGAGTGATGTGGGAAGAGCAGGAAAGGAAGTGGAGAAAAGTAATGTGACGTGACATCTTCTTCGTAGTACATCAGGAGGAAAGCATCGAATGAATAGCTACAATATTCGAAATAACATTTTACATTTGAGGTTTAGGAATGAGTCATTCAACAATGAAAACAGGGAATAATTAGATAAGAGGATCCAATAGAATGCCGTGCAGACAGGCTTGCCTCACCCTGCTTCTTCATCGTCGACAAAGTTTGTCGTTCTGTCAAGTGTATTGATTACTGGCAAGAGCAGATAAAACTTGAAACAGAATTCGAAAGGCGTCATCGAGAAATGGAACCGAAGTTAAGAAAAGGTGGGGTAACTTTGCTTTGTCAAATTACATCAAACTTGTCTTTCATCTCTTAGTGTAAAGGAAAGGAAAGAGTCTAGTGAGTGAATCTTCAAGAAACGCACAAGAAGAGAGCATGCACGTGTTCTCAACTTACAACTTATAGCTTACAAATAGCTCTTACCAGCTCAGACCTACCCCCCCCCCCTATACACCCACCTACACACACATATACAACCCTTCCCTTATTCTACTTTAAAACAATGTAATTCCGTTAAATTACACATACTATACTAACGAAAACACTTACAAAAACGTAGAAACATTAAGCCTAACATTGACACTATAGTATGCTTCATAAAAATCCAAGACATATAAACTATACGTTTCAATTATCTTACCAAACGTGAAAGACTGATTACAAGACATAAATAATTATTTATAAATCACTTTAGCATATGAACTTAAGTCTATTAATTATACATTGATAAATCACCAAAATACCTACCAGAACACTTATCGTAAAGACAAATAGTACTTAATTGTATTTACTTCATCGTCAGTTCATTTAGTAGTTTCAAAATTTACATATTAATACATAATTTTATTTATAAATGCTTTATCAATTACCAATGCGCGTTGTTACAAAAATTTACTGTCGTAGAATATATTTTGTTCTTTTTGACTGTATGATGTAAAAAATTACCCAGAAATGGGAAATCGAATTTGCCAAGTACAGATTGTTAAAACCAAGTAAACATTTTAGAAAAAAATTTTGTAATATTAAAGAATTTCTTAACATCCGCTGAAATCAATTTACGGAAAACAGTTCCAACTTTCTCGTCCGAGTGTGCATGTTCATAATAAATTTTTGGTAATTTTAACGCCAAAGAATTTTTATATGACGGAATTTTAAAAACAATCCTAATATGTTAACAGTTGCTAAGATTTATCCTAATTTGCTAAATTCAATCCTAATTTGTTTACAGTTGCTAAGATTTATCCAGAAGCCGTCAGAAATATTTTGTATTTTATTATTACAGAGAACATCTCGGTCTTTTCTCGAATTCACCGTTATCCCACCTATACAAACCGCCGGTTGATTTACGGTCCGTTTAGTTTACGGTTTGTCTGTGATTGAGTGAGCGAATTCCGTAGTGCATACCAGTACATTAGAAAAGGTCAACGTTACTGAGAATAACTGTCTATTGTTTAACTTTTATTTATTCTGTATCGGTTTTTTGTAAGTAGTAATTAGTAAATTGTTTAAGTTATCTATTGTATTAGTTAATTATAATTAGTTTATTACTCATTAAGTAATTTAATTGTAATTTACTTGTAGATTTAAGTCGCTTATTTAATTGTAATTTTTAGTTGTAATAAATACTTGTAGTTTAAACTTTATTATATTAATTATTTAATTTACCCAGATCCCGAAACGGACCTTAGAGATAAGTGTCACAATACATTACCCAGCTAATACATACTTACTTCCTTCAATAATAGTGTAATTCGTTTGCGGTCTACCATCTTTAAAAAAATTATGTGTAAATAGGAATTATTGTGCACTATCAAACAAGTAACTCATCGATCAAGTAAATATTCAGATTTTTTTTTAAACTCACACAAATTAGCGCAACTTTTGTAAAAATTGTGGTTATTTTAATGAATGTAGTTTATAAAGGTTTCTGTTCAAAAAGTTTTTGTATTGATTAGCGTAGAAAAGGTATCACTCATCATGATTGGGATACCGTGATTGTAAAATATATTCTGTGTAATATTTTATTTAGGAAGGAAGAGGATAGAAGATTTTGAAATGTGTTGTTATTGGAAAATATTAAAGATTAGGTGAGTGGACAAAATAAGTAATTTAGAGATTCTAAGACGAGTAGATGAAAAAAGAAGTATAAATGGAAACATCTTACCAGAAAAAGTAATAGGCTAGTGATGTATATCTTAAGACATCCAGATATTGTTCTATCAATAATGGAGGGTAATAATGAGGGAGTGAATTGTAGGGAGAGGCAAAGATTAGAATATTTAAAGCAAATTACAAAAGATTTAGGGTGTTATGTAGATGTAGATATAAAATGACTTGCGCAAGGTAGAATAGCTTGGAGAACTGCATCAAACCAGTCGAGAGACTTATAACAAAAAATTATTTAGGGGACGAAAAGTTGATGGATGTGGTTTCAAAACTAACTTAAAATTTATGCATGCATTTCAAAAATTACTTTTATTATTTTCGCTACAAGAAAGGCAAAAAAATTTAATTTCAATTGCATTAGTTATTTTCCACTCGAGAAACATTTTCAATTTCATCTTGGTAATGGTTTTCATACATTTGATCTCTTGCAAATTACGGTATCAGATTAGAACAATATTTGTAACAGTATAATGTAAGATTTACTGAAGTAAAAAGTAGTGTGAGACTTAGGGGAAAAGGAACCTTAATCGATGTAGAACAACTTTTTTTAGTGACGATAAAAAACGTTTTAATTTAAGAAATGAATCTTCTCGAAACGATCCCGAAGGAAACCGTGGTAATAGAGGAGGAGACGTTCTGTAAAGATTTATGTTTGATTTCCCGTATCGATGCGGTTTTTCTTTGTACGTACTAAGATATTTATTAGGTAGGAACCGGTGGCGGTAGCTGTTACAGGAGGAATAATTAGCCGAAGAGAAGAGAGAATGTTGCCGAGGGAGGAGCGAAGGAGAGCTTGCTGATATCGATTATGTATAATACAACACAACACCAAAACAACAATTATCAGGCCCTCATCCATTGTTTTCGAGATCAATAATGTATGCAAATGGTCTTTCCCCACACCTTCCGGAATCGAGGGGGTCGGTTTCATGTTTCGTAAGAGCACTAGAGGGTCGGGGGTTAATAAATAACGATATGAGAGAGGGATTCTAGACCCGGCTCTGAAAAACAAAACAACTGCCAAGTGTGCGTCGGTTTTCTCCATGTTTCTACATTTGCCCGTAGTAATCATTAATTGTTTTAAATATCGGAACTAAATTTTCTTCAGTTAATTTGGAAATGTATGCATTAGATTCCTTAACGTATAAGTTACACCCAAACAAACTCACTGTAAAGTCCTTTTCACGATAAAATGTTTACTTTCTTAATGTAGAACAGTTCATCAGTGGTAAATATTATGTAATTTGAGATGGACTATAAATACATCATACGTGAAAATGTAACATAATGTATGAGTAGATCAGAATACAAACCCTCCATGTAAAAATAAATTCAATATGGGATAATTGTTCATTTTTATTTTACAGCCCAAGATACACAATATATGTCTTGGAATGAAAAGTTTTAACTAATATCTTCAAAATTTTTGGTAAGGATATTTACAAATACTGTTTATGCAGCTCAGTCGGAACATAACTTACTGTATGTACTGTTATTACTGTAAATAATGTAATTACTTGTTATACAGTAAGTTTCATTCTAACTGAACTTCAAATACAAGATTTTAAAAATTATCTTATCAAAACATATGTAAATGTTAGTTGGAATCTTTTTATTCCAAGTGGTCGTTGTTCTTATGTATTTAATAATGTATTTACTAAATGTATACCGCAACAAAACTGATTACCGCACGTCTTGTGTTTTTTTATTGATTCCTAGCCTTGGCTTGTGCTTTGGTGATAAACGATGAAAAAGTGCCAACTTAAACGGAATCGAACGGATAGAAGCCAGTTGCGTTCACCACTACTTTGTAGTAAAAACTTATAACTTACACTAAATAGTATAAGTTCAAAATTCTTCAAAAGTTCAGATGATTTTCAAAACAGTAATATAACTTTTTAATTAAACGCACACTATTGAGTTGTTATAATTTTAATCTTGTGTTTAGTGTGGATTTTAACTTTAGTTTAGATCGAGACTAGATTTCACTGTTGTAAAAATCATTCAGTTTTAGAACATTAAAAGTTTTCCTCCTAGTACTACTAGTATGACAGATTCTAGTTTATACTTAACCGTAAATTTCAAAGACATTATTATGTACTTTTTCAAAATGTAAGTACGAATACTTTATCTGTGTACAAGTTATCTATTGAATAAAAGCAATTTAATATTACTTTAAAATAGCTTTTTATTACACTACTGCTCTTTCAGTGTAAATCTTCAAGAACAAAACTGATATTTCAAGTGATTAATGTCTGGCAACTCTTTTTGTAAAGATAAGTAAAATTATTTTTACATCAGTTTACGTGGAAGAAACTGAACAATAATTATTTTAATCAAAAATTTCTTTTTCCAGGCCCCTCAATATTAAATGGTGTATCCTATACAGCCTAAATGAGAAAATTGAATAAATTTGATCAATTTTTACACAAAAAACAGACTGAAATTTTTTTTCATGATTAAGGAAAGTAAACTATATAAAAAAATTCAGATTATAGGTATCGCGTGCAAGTTGTAATGTTAGTTACTTTTCCCTATTCAACTTGCTTCTTATTCATTTAAAATTATCAACGTATTGGAAACAGCTTCATCACACGCAAATCGACTAATAGCCTAATATACCCTTGAACATACATTTGTTCTGTAAAGTCTTAAAAATAAACAAATAAGTACTAGAAAAATTACATGTTAATAGACTATAAAAATTCTTAGAAACTTAATACTAACAAAGTAAATTACATTGTGTGTTTCTTAGATTATTTAAAACAATTATTTTAAAATTACTGTAATATGTAAGTTGTGATTGCTGTAGAATGTTTACGATTGACCCTAAATGGCCTTATACAAGTTTCATGTAAAAATGTTTTAATATTTTTCTGAACATCAGATATTACAAGAAAATAA
Organism: Catonia carolina; assembly: GCA_035578175.1. Taxonomy (NCBI): domain Eukaryota; kingdom Metazoa; phylum Arthropoda; class Insecta; order Hemiptera; family Achilidae; genus Catonia; species Catonia carolina. Next base: position 26,944,224 of record JAQMRL010000007.1, on the reverse strand, counting down.
TTTTTGCTGTTTAAAAATCCCTATAATTGTGAATAACCTTAAATATTTTTGAAATATTGTTCCAAAAAATTAATTAAATTAAATTAAAAATTGTTAATTTATGTTTCTGAAAATTAATATTTGTTATCTCTTTAATAACACGATATAATTAAAAATATATATTTTTCAAATAGCAGAAACTTATATACGAAGAACGAATTAATGTAGAGAAAAAAACGGTTAATTCAATGACAATTTAATTTTGTGAGGATCAAGATGGTAACTTCGGAAACATCGTTAATCAGCTGTTCGGTCATAACTAATATAATCTCTTTTATTCATTTAAAAATAAAAACTTCGCTTAAAACATGTACGTCGGAAGAACAACGTTCTGTATAGATTTTTGCTAACCAAAGGTGAAAAATCAGCGGATATTTACTCAAGAATGTTGAAACAGTATAATGAAAATATTTTAAACCGCAGTAACGTGTATAAGTGGATGGAACAATTAAATTCGGGCTGAATAAATCTCCATCTTATCTCCATCGCTGTGGAAGACCAGTTGAAGTTTTTACTAACGCGCCGAAAAATTGCACAAATGATCTTATTCATAAAGGCAGGTGAATCAAATTACTTAAAATACTAGTTTGTGTAACAGTGTTGGAACCGCGCATTCAATCATTCATGACATGCTGAATTTTTTCAAAACGTGAGATGGTTTCCAAGATAATTTACACAAGCCCCTAAAGATAACTGAATTTGGATTTGATCAGAAATTAAATAACGGTTTATAGCAGAAGGTAATGATTGTAGATCGTATAATCTGTATTAAAACGTAAATTCACCATTTTGAGCTCGAATCAGAATAGCAACGTCTTGAGTGGAAACATCCGGATTTGCCCACCAAAAAAATTAAAAATTTACGCGTCAGCCAATAATGTGATTCTGATGGTTTTCTGTGACTATTTATAAGAACGACTTACCGTCAACTGCGAGTACAGATCTAACACGCTTTAACAGAACGTGAGATCAGCTATAAGGCGAAGACATAAGGGTTTCTCATAGGGTTAATTCTTTTGCATGACAACGTGTGCCTCCACACCACTCACGGAACGAGTGACCTGGAGAAGTTTGGTTGAGAGGTGTTACCATATTCTCCTTACAAATACAAGCCCCCTCAAAGACAATTTACTAGGTAAGAAGTTAGACAAAAACGAAGCGGTTAAAAAGCGGCACATGAATGGTTCAAACAGCAAGGTAAAAATGTCTACACTACAGGAATCAGAAAGCTCACAGAACTGTGCGACAATTGTTAAAATGTTGTTCTAGACTATATTGACATATATCGTAAGTTTTATTTTGCATTTGTATTATAAAAATCATTGAATAAAATTTTTCTCTACATTTCTCTACAATTTTTCAAAAAAAAATCTACATCACTTTGTCTCTAAACTAAGCGTTGTACAAACACAATGTTTGAAATAAAAGGTGAAGATTTTCTAAAGTTCTACAACTTTAAATATACACCCTTTTGCCCTAGACTGCCTATTAATGCCACAATCTAAACAAAGAAATACTACGAAAGCACAGGCCCTCCAAGAATCTCAGCAAAAAATGGTGTTTACAATATCTTGTAAAGCATAAATAGTTTGGTAAATGAGGTTATAAGCCGTTTTGATAAAATCGCAAAAAGGTAAAAAATTCACGAAAAAATTGCTAAATATTTGCTTCCGGTAAACCATTTTTGATGAAAATGTACGTGTTGGGTCCTCTAGTGGTTCCTAACCTAACTTCCAATTTTCTACTTCGTACGCTCTTCCGTTTTTGTTATCAGAGATATTTGGTTACACACGCACACAAATACACACAGACCAACAGCTAAAAACATTTATTTTGGTTAAGGGAGCATGTAAACGTGTATTTCCGGCAAACATTCGATTCGGAAAATCTACGTGTAAACAATAGCTACTTTCCTTTCTTAATATTTGTATAGGGCAAGAGAAAGTAAAAAAAATGTATAGATTTTCATTTAAGTTTAATTATCTGTGGTTTTATTTGTATATTGACAGTAATAAAACTGTTGTTATTATTATCCTTATAGATAATACTAAACTCTTTGTTTTATTTGTACGTATGATATAACGAGTACTCATTGTTGTTTTTGTTGATAAGGTCAACACCCGTCAGCTGGGAACCTCTAAAGGTTTTACTAAGTAAAAAAAAATGAACTAAAAAGAAAAAAAAGAAAAAAATTTACAAAAAAAAAAATCACAGACATTACAGTTAAAAATAAAAGCGTGGCGCATTAGTATATATAATATTTATTGTAAAATATTCGTTGTAAAATATTATATATATTAATGCGCCACGCTTTTATTTTAACTGTAATGTCTGTGATTTTTTTTTTGTAAATTTTTTTCTTTTTTTCTTTTTAGTTCTTTTTTTTTTGATTAATTGTTAAATAATAGCGTTTCTTAAAAATTTTTTTTTTGATTTTTTTGTAAATTTTTTTCTTTTTAGTTCATTTTTTTGATTAATTGTTAAATAATAGCGTTTCTTAAAATTTTTTTTTTTAAATTTTTTTTTGATTTTTTTGTAATTTTTTTCTGTGATTTTTTTGTAAATTTTTTTTTTCGTTTTAGTTAATTGTTTTAAGTAATTGTTAAATAAAAGCGTTTTTAAAATTTTTTTTTAATTAAAAAATTTTTTTTTACAAACACCTCCACAGTGTATTGTCATCGAAGATAAACGTGTGCAAAGTTTGATTCATATTGATACGGTAGAAGTATTAAAATTTTAAGTTGCAAGATTTGATGGATCCAAGAGTAAGTTAAATTAAAAGCGTTATAAAATTTTAAAATTTTTTTTTACAAACACCTCCACAGCGTATTGTCATTGAAGATAAACAAGTGTGCAAAGTTTGATTCATATTGATACGGTAGAAGTATTAAAATTTTAAGTTGCAAGATTTGATGGATCCAAGAGTAAGTTAAATTAAAAGCGTTATAAAATTTTAAAATTAAAAAATTTTTTTTTACAAACACCTCCACAGCGTATTGTCATCGAAGATAAACAAGTGTGCAAAGTTTGATTCATATTGATACGGTAGAAGTATTAAAATTTTAAGTTGCAAGATTTGATGGATCCAAGAGTAAGTTAAATAAAAGCGTTTAATGAGGAGTAAGGTGGTTTAATATTGCCTTCCTTACTGAGTTGAAAGAGTATGCTTATCATCATGCCAGGCCCTCCAAAAAGCACCCACTTCCCACCCTGCAAATGACTCCTTCACTACATTCACCAAAGGGTCTGGCTTTATAGCGAAATTCATTACTCTCAGAGGTGATAAGTCTAACTAGTGTATTTTACACCTTTACCTCTTCTGTTCTTAAATAGTTCAGTCATATAATTGGCTGACTATGTGATAAGAAACAGAACAATATTTTGTAGTCCAGGAACCAACAGATCGAGTGCAAATAATTTAACACTTTACTAGGCCGTTATGGGCATATTGCGTTCACATTAGTTACTGTTAAAGAGATTTTTGGTTAATTGAAGAAGTGTAAAAATAGAAGTGAAATCTAAATCGCAAAAGCCGTTTTTAAGAAAAGTGGATTTTTACATTCATCAGTACACTATCTTATCACACAGATATCTAAGACATACATATCACACACGCGCGCGCCCATACACTCGTACACACACGCACACACACACACACGGGTTACATAAATTAAAAAATTCTCTTCTTGGTGTCATAAAATGTAAAGCTGAGTTATAATCCAGAATTTTCCAATCGTAGTAAAAGATTGGTTGAGATATTCAGTATGTTGGAAAAAGTTTTTTATTTGTTTTTGGAAAGGGAAAGTAAGAAGGTGTAAGGAGTTGAAATAGAAAGAAAGTGGTGAAAGTGGCAAGGATGTTGCTTTCTGCTATTAGAACTGGTAGTAATAGGTACCGGCTTGTACCCGAAAGGAGGAAGTGCACGAGAAGAATAGTGGTCGTAGCATCGACTGTTTGTAGTGTTAGATAGATGGCATTAATTTATAAAGGCCTGACGAAAGGGTGAAAAATTGGCAGGAGGAGGGGCCAGGTGAGGTATGGGAATAATTAATGCGGTAGAGTGGAATCTGCCCATTACGAGAGTGACACTCCGTTCTTCAGTCGACTGCTGTTAGGAGTCAGATAACACAGGAACAAGAAGCTCCTCCCGACCTCCACTCTTGCTTTCATCCACTATTCACCGTTTCCCCTCCATCCCCTGCGTTATCCTCCACCAATATTTTAATCTTTAATCGCATACACACAACCCTTTACCCTCGTCTGCAGCGTCTCTTCCGCTCGTCTTCCCTCCACCAAACACTGACTAGTGTTAGTGTCACTGTCGTCTTTTACTCTTCGCAAAAATGAAGTTTGACGGTTATGATGGAACGAACACACTCTCTACTTATATATACGACCTACAAACATCCCCTAAGGATTCAGACTATTCAACCGAAACGGATCTATTTCACTAAATACCAACCACACACAAATATTTTTCCAAACAAGAAATTGTACTCGCCTTTTGCTTGGATTTATTACCACAATTATTATTTATACCATAAACACAAATAAATTATATTATAATACTAATACTTTTTTATTCTTTAATGTGTGTAAATTGCAACCTGTTCGATTAAGACAAATAAACTACCCTATAACCCAAGAGATGCGAATGATATATATAGCGTGTAAACGAAATTATTTTAGTCTTGTACAGACTCAGCCGACCATTCCTTAAAAAGTATGGTTAATTTAACCCGAACCATGAAAGTACACCGGTAAACAGTGTCTATTACTCAAATTTGTATAAAAGTAACAATCTAATAGAATTCAAACCACGGAAACTTTGTCTCCGAAAATCAGCTGTTAAACAGCTGACTTGAGGAGGTGACAAACTTACCACTTGGTCAACCCAGTGGCTAATATTATCTTATTTTCAAAAATTAACAATTTTATGTACATTTTTGTTTATTTCAAGTCACAAGGCACCTTAACATCTTGGTCATTACTTGGGGATTACTATTAGATTTAAGTCTAATAGTAAAAAATAAATATATTTTTACTCTCTTTTTCCCTTCATAGGGAAGGAAAGTATAGTTTTCATGTCGATTTTATGAAATCATATTTTCAACAAAAATACACGTTTTCAGGCCCCCTGAACCCAAAAACCATGTTTTAGCAATTGGTTTGTGTGTGTATCTCGATGTCTATGTGTATGTGCGTGTGAACAAAATATCTAAAAATGGAATAGTGTACGAAGTTCAAACTTGGAACTTAAGTTAGGTAACTCAAGTTCTACGTTTCATCTTTGTACGTTGAAACACAGAACTTAAGAATATACCACATAGTATATTAGGTGCGTTACGTACTTTAAGTGCGGTACGTTAGGTACCACAAGAGGACGCTAAACAAATATTTTCATCAAAATCGGTCTGTCAGAAATTCTAATTTATTTTTGCGATATTTTACTTTTATGGAACTTTCTCAAAAACGGCTGTACAAGTTTTTTTTAAATTTATCATTTACTGCATGTTTTTCCTCTACGTGATATGATAAGCGTAAAGTCTTCTGAAATACTTGAGGGGGTATGGGCTTTCGCGGTAAAAATAACTTTTTAAGATGTATGTAACTTTAACATGTATTTTTGGGCTAAAGTGTACATAATCAAAGTTGTAGGAAATTAGAAAACCTATATCTTTTACTTCAAGCATTTAATTCTTCAAAGTTTAGCGTCAATAATTAGTGATTTTCTGTATTTTGCTCAACAAATTTTGTAAAAAATTGGGATTTTTAAGATTGCGGCCTTAGTAGGCTACATTTTACGACAAAAGTTTATATAATTAAAGTTATAGGAAATAAATAAATTTACAACTTTTATTTCAAGTATTCATTTCTACAGAGCCTAGTTCAGCGTCAATTAGTAATTTTCCGTATTTTTAAGTTTGAGGGAGGGGTTGGCAAGAATTTTGGATTTAGGCAAGAAAAAAATCGTGTTTACTTGCCAACTTCTTTTAAGGAAATAGATCAAAATCAAGAAGAAATTCAAAATCATCGACATGTATTATCTAATTAAACCTAAGAAAAAAATAAAGTATTTAAAAATGTGTATGTAGACTATACGGGACCGGTAAACGAGCTCACCGGTTTCTATGTAATCGTTTTATCTTTTCTCTAATTACTTAATTACTACTTTTTTATACATCATAAAATTCGTTGTATTTTAAAGAGCAGGAGGATCAGATTGTGTCTCTTTCGCGCCAAATAACAGAAATGTCTTAGGTACAACGTTTTTGAGACCTAATGTGAAAGCAAAAACTCTTTGTTTCTTGTAGAATGATGGGTTCGTTTTGTAAAACATGATAGATGTAAAATAAATAAAAAAGTAGTTATTCAATTTTTGCCATTCCAGATTAATTCCAGTAGTTATTAATTCGAATAAATTAAGTGGATTTGTACCGAAGAAATTTTGAGTTACATTCAAGTTCAAGCTGGAATTTTGGGGATCATGGATTTTTTCTCCTACAGGCCCAATTTTAGACTTAGTGTTCTGATTTATTTCTGGAAGCTATTTTTACAGCCCAAATCTTCAGCATTCTTTCACTGTAGACTTTTCTCCTATCCTCCGTCTACCCAGTGTTCTGCTCTTGATCTCTATGGAAGCCTTAAAAGTCAATAATTAGTTGTCTGAATTTGGTTCGATGCATAATATTTTCTCGGTTTATTCCGGTATTCCCTTGTGACTTCTTTGAACCATTTTTCCGACACCTTAGGTATAGTGTTTAGTGTCTTAAAACAATGTTTTATCAGTCATTTTTCATCTTTTCTATACAGGTGTCCGTAGAATTACAGTCTATCTTTACTCGTTATCCTGCACTAAAAAGAGAATGAAGCAACTCAAACTGCCAAGTGATTCTGCCGGGGATGATCGCTAAGGTCCAGATTTCAAGGTACGCCCTCCACTTAGTGACCTTGAATAAGTGGTGGATCTGCTATCCTTAATTGAAGAGGAGTCTATGGCTTACGACCGTAGTGCTAAATCGGATAGAACGAGGTTACCCCATTTTTACTTTAGCTGTTTTAAGCATGAATGTATTAATTGGTATTAATTTGAATAATGGACAAGTAAATATAGGCTAAGTTTTGTAAAATTAATTCAAGGTCTTGAAAGATATTTGAAAAATACAATTGGTACATTTGGTAAGTTGATTCACAGTAGCTGAAGTAGAAACTTAGTACTTTGTCGACGACATTAGGATGTATCAGAAAGGAGTCAGGCGGAGATGAGCGAGCGGGTAATGGAAGGTGGTCCGATGTCATTTCACAATTGAAGCATCTCATTCACCCTTTAGACCTTACTTGCCGCCTCCCTTTCATGCGAAATTCCCTATAATTCCTTTTGTCTTTCCTACCCCTCTAATCCATACGTCACATCCGTTATCTTTGTTTCAACCCTTTTTATGCTCCGGAATAATCAAAAAAGGGACGAGGGGATATTTTTCGGTATGCATATCAACACAGTGGTCCACCCACCTTCGTCCTCTGTTTTTCCTATATATTTCGCGTTATATCTCTTTAGACCACAAGGGATGAATTTCCTTCAGAATAACTAGAAATTATTTATGTTTTTTCCCTGGCTGTCTCACTTTACCACTTTCAGTCATACCGTCTCTCTCAGTTCGGTTTCCTCAAACAAACAATACAATAGCTTTCCCTCCCTCCTTCTACGATGCGTACATTTGTACGTCCGACCATCCGTCTAGTGTTAGTTACCGCTCGTTGCTTTCCCACTTTCTCTGAGCCACATCATCCTCTAAACCTGGTCGGCAAATTGTCTGCCCGATAAAAAAACAAAACGCACAACGACTCATTCTTTTGCTTTTTTTCTTCCGCGCAGAGACTAATTTATTAAATTTTTTGATACGTAAATATATTAAACAGAACGACCAGGTACTCTACGCTCTGAGTCCAGACATTCATCCAAAATTTAAAAAGCCATTCCGTAAAATGTAGGCCCGTCTAATACCGTTTAACGCTTTACGCTACAATAAATACTAAATTACAACTCATTTGAATTCATACTTTATTTCTTTCTGAACAGCCCATGTATCACTTATTTCGCTGGTATCTCGTTAATGATAAAGATTTATCCTGATAGAATTAAATTAAATCTGGATCCAGATTATTAAATTTGTACAGGTTTTATGATATTTAAAAAACGGGGGTGGCAAAACGCATGTACTTCTCAGTAACCTTGAAGCACAATTTTTTTTTTTGCTAACTTTATATCCTGTTTTCATGGTGTGTCCATAACAGTTTACTTAACATGAATGGATAAATTTCAATAAAATTTTATAGGCCTACATATAAACACTTATAGTACCCTTATCAGAAAACGGCTTTTTGTGTCTATCTGCTCAATAATTTTAAATATTATTTGAAGAAAGGAGAGCGTAAAGGATTAGATACACATTGCAGGGCGGTACTGTACCGTACCTAATACCTACCTAAGTGATACATTAGATACATTCTATAAAATAGATGGTAGAATAGAATAGAATAGATGGAAGGTTTTAATTATCAAATAAATAAAATAAAATATTTATTTAAAATCTAATATTCGACATTATAATACAGTAATTAAACCAGGTATTTTTGTATAAAAACTGAAACAGAACACTTTAAAAAACAGGAATGAAGAAGATTTTAGTAGCAGAAAGAAACATTTTGAGAAAAAATTTAAGAAGTGAGTTCGAAAATGGAAAACTTAAATTATTGTTGAATAACGAAGTTTATAAACACTCTGAATTAATAGAAGAATAGATGGTAATAAAAAGGACTACATTTTTTGAACACATTACAAAATTAGATAACAATAAACTAAACAAACAATTTTTGTAATATTTTTAATGATAAAAACAAAAGAAATTCTATTTACCAACAAGAAAAAGAAACAGAAAAATTAAGATTTAAAAAACGGGATTATTTCGATATAGATATATCTTGAGAGCAAATATTTGATTTGAACATTTCTACAGAAATAAGAGTGGAAGACAATTATACAGAAATAAATCTCAAAAACTGAGGCAATCAAGAAATTTTGGAAAAAACTAAGAGAAACCAAAATTTCACTAATTGGTTTTGGAAAATTAAAGAATTAGAAGTTACTGCTTCGAGTAATCCTTTTGATTGAATTCTTGGGAAAAATATGAAATACACTAATCACAATTCTTTTTCAGAATTTAAAAATTAAATAATTCCATGTAACATGTGTTATACGGGAAGCTCTAAGCTTTTCAACAGTGACAGAATTTTTGAAATTGAAACATACACTTAAAAATCATATGCTATCGATTTACGATCAAGAACTTGAGAAATTTTTCCGAGTTTTAAAATAACTGTTCTCCGGTTAGTTTTTACTTATCTTTTATGTAATAGTTTTTTTTATTTTTTCTGGTCATTTATATGGTAAAGTAGTTTTAGTTATATAAGAAAAACTGTTCATATTTTATTGTTAAACGTAATTTTTGTATCGTTTTAAATGTTGTAATAGTACTAAATGTTGTAATTGTAGTTTAATGTATTTATGTAATGTTTTGTTATTTAAATTTTTTATATTCAACGCGCGATCATAATTCTTTTTGAAGAAGAGTTTTGGCATGTAAGTATATTTGTTAAGGTAATTGTATATAGGTTAACTTAGTTGTAAATTAAAATGTATATTCAACTGAATAAAATAAATAAATAAAGTTTAAAAAAATAAAAAATATTGGTTGAGCATGTAGTTTTCTGAGATTACCTCGTAGAAACAAAGAAAAACCTAAACGGATTTCTTTGTAATATTAAAATAGATTTAAGAAATTAAATACATAGTTTTAAATATTAAACTTGACATAATAATTTTAATATTTTATTTAAAAAAATTGATAAATTACTTGCAATTAGGACAAGTTTAAAATTATCATAAGATTAAGATTATTATCTGGTGAAATTCGTTTTTATAATTTACTAATGTTTGTTTATAATTTAAGTACAATTTAAAGTACAGAAATCTAAAAAGATTCTATTTCTTCAGTACTGATGTGTTGTAAAAAATTCTGAAGGCAGCATTTCTATTAAAATGGTCCTTGATGAATGTAAATATAAGCATTTGCAAAGCGTGAATTCACCCATTCAGCCGACGGAACGAGACCGGTCGATGTAAATGGTAAGTAATTATCAGGGAACGGTTCAGTTAAGTCGTGCGTACTTCATTTGCCCTGTCCCGTACAGATACACATTTTTCAACCGATATCACAGATGTATCATCTATATAATATATAGATAGGTGGGTAATGTCGTCCAAAAACACGGCGGAATTGAAATGGGACAAAGCACATACTCTTCAAACAAAGTGGGAAAACATTGAAAGTTAAAAAAATACAAATATCAGACGATGTATCGTGGTATTTGCGGAGATCCCTTCGGTGTATGTGCGTATTTTATAAAGATGTGTTAGTCTATTGTGTTTGATTTATATCGGGAGTAACTGGTGCGGCGCTTGCGAGTGCTTGCGGGTGAATGGACCGGCGCTAAATTGCGTCCCGCAAATCGCAAACAGGGGACACGAAGAGAGCGAAGAGCAAGCGGCATCGGACACGCATGAATGGATCAACCTATTTTTTTATTGCGATCTGCGGCAAACCCAAACCGAACCAAAGGAAAATGGAATAACAAATCATATTTTATATTTTTATTCGTTTATTTTTTGTTCTCTAGATAAATCGAGGAAGTGAAACCCCCCAGTATAACGTTCACCTCGTTGCTATTTCATTCGTAACACAGACCAATCTTTATAATCACCACTTAAACTTTTCGATTAGAAAAATATCCGTTTAACTATCTGAACTCTTGAATAATATTGTAACTTTCATTACAGATTCCTCCGGGATCCGATTATTGATAAAGAATAAAACTTCTTTTAAAATTATAATGAGAATTTATTAACAAATTAATTAACTACAATAAATTCTTACGGATATTATAACTGCTATTAAATTACCATTACGCTACATAGACTAAATCGATTACAAAATATTATTAAACACCTAAGACTTAAACTAAACTTAAGTAAAAGGAAGTATGGTCATTTACAATCAAATAAATTATGAATGAACCCGTACTCACAGTTGCACACAAAGAAAAACAGTAATACCGCACTACCTCCTTGTCATGGACAAACGTATTTTCAACACGTGACCAACTGTGCAACTTACTTTCTTTCCCACCTTTAAAACACTAACTAAACTTCTTCGCTAAAAGGTGGCTAACACACAATAGTTTACTCCAAAAAGTAAATAGACAAAATAAAAACATTCTCACAAACTGTAAAACAAATAATAAAACGATATAAAGATATAAAGATATACAAAAAATAGAATAAACTAAAATTAAATATAATTGAATAACACAAACTAAAAAGACATAATTGATACAATAGAACTCTACCTTTTATTTTGAAGAACAGAAGTTGAGTCAGTGCCGGCAGGTATTAAATCACATTGACGTTCAAAACACAATACAATAGCCGACCATCAATAATCCATTTTGACGTAATATTCAGGTATTCTGGGTTCTTTTTGGAATAATTTCAGAATAATAAAACTTCTTTTTAATTTATAATAAATATTTATTTACAAATAAATAACTTTAATTTATTGTCACCAAACAACCAAAAATTGCACTAACCTACTTAACTTAATTACAGTCTAAATTTAATACAAAATGTTTTAAAACAACCAAGACTTCAACAAAATTTAAAAAAATTCCCATCTACATTAAAATAAACAATTTATTCGTACGTACGACCGTATAAAAATTGTATGTATTAAAACTCTTATAAAATATAAAAATTGCATTTATAAGATGGTTGAAAAACGATTTTATCATCATCGTTTTTTTCCTCTTTCAGTTTTACTCGGGTTGAATACAACGCAATTTTTTTTCACCTCTCTCTATCGCTGAAATATCTTTCCTCCATCGCTTTCTTAGCATTGCATCTTTTCCCCAATTCATCCATAACTGAACCCATCAACTTCATCCTCGGTCTACCTCTTTGTCTTTTTCCTTTCATCTCAAAGTACAGCTTTCTTTTAGGGAAACTATCCTTTTCCACCCTATTGATATGCCCAAACCATACCACTTATTATCTTCTAAACCTTTATCTTCTACTTGTCACGCTGTCCATCTCCTATTGTTTCGTAATTGCATAATTTCCCATATTATCTCATCTTGTATTTCTTTGCATATTCCTCTTGAACTAAAGTTCAAGAGTTCATTCCAGGTTTACATAAAATTAATTAATTAATTTACATGAAACTAATGTTAGCTTCTGCCGCCGGCATCTTATTCTCTCCTTTCCTTCCACCTGTCTATGTTTTACATAGCCAATTTATCCAATAACACTTCCTTAAACTATACAGGTACAAGATGTTATGTCACTCCTATTATTAAATATGCACTTAATTTCTTTATAAATCATTAAAACTATGTTTTTGAAAGAATATTGCTTAGGACATTCATCTTCTTAGGTTTCCGAACATTTAAAAAAACATTTACACGTGCAGTTATTAAAAGAGAATTCTACTTTAAGTGGAGTAGGGTCAGTCTATAATTCCCTATGTTAAAATGACTTTATAAGACCCATTTTTTCAGAAACTATTGAAGCTAATAAAAATATTAATACTAATATTTTTAAGATGTTATAGTACTAGAATAACAAATTTACATTGAAAATTTAATAAAAAATCTTTTTTTCTTTTAAGTGAAAAATTTTCACACTTTTTTCAGTGGAAAATATTTTTTATTTTGGTTAATTTTTTAGAAGTCACAATAATTTTAGTACCATAACATCTACTTCATTAGTAGAATATTTGGTAAAAATTTCAGCTCACTAGCTTAAATGGTTTCTGAGAAAACGGGCCATTTTTCTAAAAAAGGCATTTCTGGGAACGAGCGTTTAAATGGTGTATTTCAGACGTATTCAGGTTTCCTTAGTATCAGAATATAGTAACATGTAATTTAATGTAAAAGTTGGTGCACGTGCCTAAGAAAATATTTGTTAAAAACCTACACCACGTAGAAACATATTTTTTTTAAAAAAGTTTCAGAATATTCTAACCTAAATTTTAGAATTAAAAAAATTAAAATCAACTTTTTTGATTTTTTTCCTACTCCCCTTATGAAATACTTTTGTGCTGCTAATTATGTAAAAATTTATAAGTAGGCCTACAGAATAAACTGCTATTACTTTTATTAGAATCTGATTAAAAATTAATTTACCATTTTTTCCTCATTGTTTTAAAAATGAAGATGGTTGTTGAAAAAGATCCACTAGTTCAGAAATCATAACATTGACCAATTTTGTTGTCAAATTGAAAATATATCTTATTCTAGAGCACTATGTATTATTTCAGAATTACTTCTCTTATTATATTTTTATAAAAATATCTGTAACAGTAGCAAAAATCTTCATTGACAAAAAAATAAAATAATTTTTAAAAACGTTTAAAAATCAGAATTACCTTTTGGATACAAGTGACTCCATAAAATAAAATTCAGAATAATTTTAAAACCAAATTTTGGAAATCTGCTGAGTAGGTATAACGTTATACAATTGAATTTCACCTATGAAATGAACGTTATGAATTGAAATATACTTCAATTCAAGTATTGAATTGAAGTATATTTTTTCAATTCAAGAATGAGATGTTGTTTAGGTTAACAACCCAAATACTGATTTGAACCACTAGAGGGTTTACTAAGTAAAAACGAGGAGTGAGGTGGTTTACTTGCCTTCCTCATCATGTTGAAACCGTATGCTTACCAGCATGCCCTCCGAAAAGCACCTACTTTCCACAGTGCAAATGACACCTTCACGTCATTCATCACAGGGTCTGGCCATATATTGAAAATCATTACTCTCAGAGGAGAATACTCTGACTAGTGTCTTTTACGCCTGTACCTTTTCGGTTCTTAAATAGATCAGTCATATGCTAATTGGCTGACTATGTGATAGGCTAAGAAACAGAGCAATTTTTTGTAGCCCTGGAACCAGAAGATTAAATACAATTAATTTAACACTTCCCATTATGGGTAAAGAATGAGATATTGAAACTTAAAATTTTAAATTTTAACAGGAAAATTGTTGATTTGTCATGATATTACTTGATAAAAAAATTGCGAATTCCGGGTTTTTAAATAAATACAATTTTTGTAGGTACCATAAAGTTAAACCAACGTTATGTCTATTGTTATTTCTCTTGTTTGTTCTATTTTATTGTTTGATTCTATTTAGTCCTTTTTTATTTGTATATCTGAATTTTGGGAGTATTCTTTTATTCTAGTGCGTATTTAATTATCTAAAACATTCTTCGTCTATAAATATAGCCGTTCTTTAATCGGGTTTTAGTATTACGTGAACCATTGTCAAGAGAGTGTAGGTTGAATCCTTTGGAAAACTGATGTTGAATGAAGTGAGCTATTGAAAACTAGTCTTTTAATAACAAGTGCGTATTGAAACAAGTTCTGCGTATCGAAGAATTCGTACAATAGTTTTTGTGTGTAGAATTCATTCATTAACTTTTTGTTGTATATAATCATGTTTGGTTTTTAGTCAAGTTTACTAAAATAACATTTTATAATAGAGTTTTATTGTATTATCAGTAAACAGTTTATTGTAATAACTGCAATAATTTAATGCAAATACAAAATGTGTAGTATATTTTGTTACAAATTATAAAAGTGAATTGTATTATTTATAAACAACCGGATCCCGAAAGAACCAAAAGGAATAAACTTAACAATATTAATTTTTACAGGTTTTCTTGAGTTTTTCTATCCACATAAAAGTTATGGAAAGCTTTGTTAATGATATTGATTCAATAGCGTAATGGATGACAGATGAAATCAATGTTGAGTTGTCGTTGTGGGACCTTGGTGTTCAATCATTTTCGTTCAATGTCTTGAGTGCCCGCAACTACCCTCTCTTAGCAGATACAGAAGTGATGACGCTGAGGTGATGGCAAAGGATGAAGAAGAAGAAGAAGAAGAAAAAGACGCCACTAGTGGATTAGATGATGCCGGGTGATCTGATCGGACAATCAATAAAGGAAACCTTCCCTTCCCGAAACATCTATGTCCCTTCTGTTGCCTACTTCATCAACCCCTTTTGACGTCTCTCATTAGGACCCTTTTGATTCACCCCTTGTTCATTTGCACATCCACCATCTACCAGCTATTGATCTCGATAGATAATAATTTCTAAATGGACCATTCGAATCATGGATGACAACACAACCGTAGCCATGGATACCCGACTAAGAACATCTAAGTCTGGAGACGTTATGAATGTATTAGTAGGCGCAGCCAACACAATTGGATTTTCAGAAACCTGCAATTGAGGCTACTCACTCATCGTAACATTAAACCATCCTGCAGCCGATGATGGTATTCTTTTGAAACCAATCTAGTTTTAGTTTAACTATAAATAATTGCGATTGCGACTCACTCACTGACTCAGACATTATTACCTTAAACTAACGGAAACACCAAATAAATTGTTTTCTATTTACACAGCAATTTTCTGATGATTAAGTTGGCTCAGAAACGCTACTGAATATTTTAGAAGAATTTGAAGTAGACGTAAAAACAACGGCAATCACTAAGGAAACATTAGTATAGATATGATCAAAAGTAAAATTTCTAGGTGAAGTTTCCGAAGAGTTTGGAACTAAAACTGGTGTTAGGCAGGGTGATGGAATGCCGCCTGTTATTTTTAACAGTGTGCTGGATAATGTTATTTAAGAATAGGAAATAGATTTGCCAAGAAAGAATAATTTTAATCCAAGTACATATGGTAGGATTAAAGAAAAGTATCAAGATAAATCTTGCAGACGACCAAATCAAGAAATCAACATTTTAAAAGAACAAGAGGAAAAAGCAGGACTGCAGGTTACCTTAAAAACCTAAATACATAAAGAACGCATGTCGTGAAGCCACAATACGGAGAAGTTAATAAAGTTGATATCTTCAAGTACCTCAAGAGATAATACAACCGAAAGCCAGCGAAAAGGAAGCGAACAACAACAGACGAGGAAAGATAACTGCTGCACTCCGAAGAATTCACCACCAGTATAAAAAGCAAGCACTCTCCTCTCAAGACAAGCCACGATCAGACATTATAAAACTGTATTAAAACCTGTGTATTTGTACGCGAGTGCTTTAGAATGAGCGGAAAGACTGGTTTAAAAAAGCAGAGATATTTGAGAGAAAGATCCTCCACAAGATAAAGGGTCTTATGATAGTAAACGAAAAATATAGATTACGAGGACGAGAAGTACTTTACAAGAAAAACGAACGAATAATGGAAACAATTAGAAAAAAAAATACAAAAACTTTATGGACAACTGTACAGAATGGATGAGAAACGATAGTTAAATCAAATTTTTAAGATACTAACAATAGAATAGAGTGATGAAAATATTGCAAATCTGGCCGGGAATCGAACCGATTCATTAGTGATGACAAATATTTACAAATTGTTAAAATACGTATACACTCTTGCATGTAGCGAATTGATTGTAAATAAATTAATTTTCTTTTTAGTTAAGTTTAGTGTAAATCTTAAGTCTTCAGTAACATTTTGTTATAAATTTAGTCTCTTATTTTAAGAAGTTTATTTAAATTTAGTATGTAGTAGTTATAAACGTAATAATTTATTGTAATTAATAAATTTGTTAAATATACTTGTCATAAGTTTTATCATTTATTAATAACCAGATCCAATAGGAATCTTGGAATGAACGTTACAATAATCTTTTTTTGCTCAGTTGGTATTTCAATATTTGTACTAGGTACAAAACGTATCAGGTACTGATAGAAAAAGAGTTCTACTCCAAACCAACACAAATTCTGATATTACTAGATATCAGACTAGGAAGTCGATCGACTCTCTTCAAAATTCAGCGTCGGCCTATTTGCTGTATGAAAATAAAAACATATAAAAGTGAATTGAGAGAGAGATGTAAGGATCGGGATTGTAAACCTAAACCACGCGGCGGCATTCAAATATGCCCAATCTTTTGGAAACAGCCTCGGCCTTACTGCCTCTTCATCCCTCTCCTCTGATGGTATGATACATTTTATAGGAAAGGGATGAACAATAGTTTATGGGTACAGATAAATAATGATAAAAGCATATAAAACAGAGAAAGAGAGAGAGAGAGAAATGGATAGAGAATGAAGATGTGAGTGCAAGAAAGATAGAGATGGGTTCAGTTTATCCCCTTCAGGATCTCAGCTCCCCTCCATTCCCTATCCTTTCACGCCCTGCAATAGTTGCTACGAGAAACATCGTATTTTGTCATTCCGCTATAATTTTTAAGATCGCAATATTAATGACAACTTTATGGCGAGGGGTATTAGTTATTTCCCTAGGTGCAATCTATTCGGCCGTGAAAATTTTCTTTCGTACAATTTATTAGACCAAATGCGCATTTCTTGATTAAAAAGCGAATCGTCCTATTGATTTACGGGGTTTTCATTTCAAAACATCTGGGGTTGTTCGCATTCGCTTTGTTTTCCGATGAAATTTAATATCGTTTGCTTTTATTTCGTTTTCTTTCAAGTTAGGACCTTATTTCTTTTTCTAAATGTATTCAAAGTTTACGAATGCATTATAAAAACATATTTCATAACAAAGTTATCTGTCGAATGTATTTTATACTACATAATCTCCATCGTTTGCCCATAACAGATAAGTGGAGTGTTAAATTTATTTGCACTCAATCTGTTAGTTGCAGGATTAAAAAAGCAGTTCTGTTTCTTACCGCATGGTCAGCCAATTAAATGACTGAATCATATAAGAACAGAAGAGGTAGAGGTGTGAAAGACACTTATCAGAGTTATCTCCTCTGAAAGTAATGAATTTCATTACGCAGCCAGACCCTGTGGTGAATGAAGTGAAGGTGTCATTTACAGAGTGGAAAATATATGCTTTTCAGAAGGCATGCTGATAAGCATACTTTTCAACTCAGTGAGGAAGGCATTGTAAACCACCTCACTCCTCGTTTTACTTAGTTAAATCTCTATAGGTTCAAACCAGTCTTTCGGTTGATGACCTAAACAACTATATCCATTGATATTTTAATACTCAAAAAATTCACTTTGCCGTCTCCCACAGTTCATTGTTTCTATAAAAGCTATGGTTTTAAATAGAAAAATGTTTGAAAAAAATTACAATTGAAGGTTATTAAGAAAAAAATCATTTAAGAGGTGGTATTTCGAAGGCTTACATTGTACTAAGGAAATCTACCGCAAGGCCTTGGGAGAGATGGTTCAGTGATAGGGAGAGTGGAAAGAAGTAGGGCCCGATATGACGAAATTTGGAAGAGGGATGAAAATGGTCATGAGGAGTTCAGTAAATTTTAAACAAAAAACAGTTGTGTAATATTTTTAGTTCAAAAATTAGTTTAGTAGAAATTTATTATTTTCTGTAAAACCGGATTATGATTCATCCATTCAAAGTCGTGTGATCTAAATCGATTTGAAAATACTTCTTGACATGCTAGAAAGTTTGTGAGAATTTTGTTCTTTTTATTTTCATTTGAAATAAAATAAAATATTTTATTGGTTTAATATTACAAAACAATTAAAATGAGTAATAAATATTTGAAAATAACCTTAATGGTAAAATATTATATGGTATAAATTATTCGTGAATAAAAAAATTGTATTCTTAATACCGTTTTTAGAACTCTGATTAAATTAAAATACCAAATGGTGGATGAAAATTGCCAAACTTTTTAGTCAGGGGTATCGTGCAAATCCTTTTACCTCACGAGTTGGGAAAGCAAAATTAGACCTATATGCAGACTTGAATTCAAATATAAAAATAAGTTGCTTATTTCATTTTTGAAAATATACTAAAAGGTTCGTCTTCAAATATTGTTTTGGTGAAATTTTATTACAAAATTTAATATTTAAAAGTTTTATTGTAATTTCTATGTAAATTTTATATTCCATGAAGAGGAGGCCTTCAAACTACAAAAACACAATTGAATCCATTTCTTCTACCGATTTCATTTTTAAGTATTCTATTTGACTTTCTCTTGTTTCATCTACTAAAGGTAGAGTAGGTATTGCAACGCTTAATCCAGATTCTTTCGGAATCTGGTTTTAATAAATGATTATGAATAAACTTATAACTTAATTATCATGATTAGACTACTTATGAATTACAATTAAATTACTTAGAAAAGTTTTATTACAAAAATGTTATCGCACACTTTAAATAAACTTAACTACAAAAAAAGAATAGCTATAATCACAATAATGTTTAATCTGAATTCAATCGCTCACTATAAATGATACACAAACACATTATTTGGTCCATAACAGACAGGTGAAGTGTCAAATTATTTACACTCCAATTTTTACACTCCAATTTTACACTCCAATTTTTTGCAGGGCTAAAATAAATAGTTTTGTTTCTTATCACATGGTCAGCCAATTAAATGACTAAATCATTTAAGAACAAAATACGGAGGTGTAAACGGCACTAATCAAAGTTTTCTCCTCTGAAGAATTTCATTATACAGCCAGACCCTGTGGTGAATGAAGTAAAGTTGTCATTTGCAGAGTGGAAAATATATGCTTTTCAGAGGGTCTGGCGTGGTGATCGTACTTTTCCACTCAGTGAGGAAGGCGAGGGTAAACCACCTCACTTCTCGTTTTACTTAGTAAAACCTCTACGGGTTTAAACCAGCCTTTTGGCTGATAACCTAAACCCAAAACACACTATTATCGTATATTCCAAACCGGTTCGCAAATTAATTTTATACAACACAACCGATTGACACTGCCTCAATGACTGCCACGCTCTATGCTGCTCAGTGCGACAAAGAACCAAACGGCATTAAAATTTCTAGTAAGACCGAGAAAGGGATGAATGAACATTAACCTGAGAATTTTTCAGAATAAATAGATTTAACTCGAACAAACAATTAGGAAAGCACAACAGAAACAAAAGAAATCTTTTTTTTATGTAAGAACAAACATAAGAAAGGGTAGGAACTACCATTAAGAAAAAGGATAGATGATTGAACTTAGTTCAAACGGCTGTTCCGAGAATCCCATTCAAAAGCATTGCATATAATGAAAATCTATTGCCTTTTTTACGTTATTGTGATAACACTAAATTTCTACATAAAGACTTCAACTACGGAGAAAACAAGAAACAGTTAAAAATGGTAAAAGGTCATAAAATAGAGGAAACGAAAATTGAAAGCAAAGGAAGGAAATCGGATAAGTAGTTTCTGAGATTAACTCGTACAAACAAACTTCTTTATCCATGTTCCAAAATTCCTCGGGTCGAGCCCAAGATAACTCCTCTCC
Source organism: Catonia carolina (assembly GCA_035578175.1). Classification (NCBI taxonomy): domain Eukaryota; kingdom Metazoa; phylum Arthropoda; class Insecta; order Hemiptera; family Achilidae; genus Catonia; species Catonia carolina. The sequence continues at coordinate 26,923,773 of JAQMRL010000007.1, read as the reverse complement.
ACCACTCTCTCTCACTCAACATCTCTATTCCATTGCTCTTTTGGCATCGCATCTTTTTCCCAGTTCATCCATAATTGAACCCATCCACTTCATCCTTGGTCTTTTGCCCTCCATCTCAAATTACTCCAACTTTTTGGCAGTCTTTCCTCCTCCATTATACTGACATGACTAAACTATCTCAGCTTTGTCTGATCAACCCTTTTATAACAGGCTGTCCATTTTCAGTTGTTTCTAATTACATTAATTCCCACAGTCCTTGCCTCGACTGCACAAGTTAACACTGATACAAATTATGAATTTTACAAATAACTTTTTATGTAGCATATTTCTTAATCCGACTAAGCTTCTCATACTTTGGAAGAAACCACTTGCTCTCTGCACTCTTCGACTTAAACCTTTTTTCGATTTTCCATCTGATGAGAAAATAGTTCTTAAGTATGTTAATTTTTAACTTTTTTCAGCATTTACCATTTAGCCTTATTCTTGAAGATATAGACAGAGCGCTTAAAGGGAGACTATACTTTGTATCCCGCCAATGTTAAATTTGCTATTTTTAGGCACATTTTTCATAGAATTGGTAAAAGATACGAAAATAAAAATTTACACACTTATAGTTATAGGGTGGGTTTAGCCACTGACATTTCTTCAATTAAATCTGTTGGACCATCAAATTTTTAAAAGAATTACGAATAACATAAAAGTTTTATAATTTTATCTACGTTTTGTTCATATTACTAATTTTTTGAGGACCTGAGGAAGTAAAAACAATGTCGGTGAATGTGCATGTACATGATAATTAACTGGTAAAAATTTTAACCTGGTTGGTTAAATGGTTTCTGAGAAAAACGTACGTAAGTGTTAAAAATCTAAATTTATGGGAAAACGCAGAAATGAAAAACAAAATGTACACAAACAAGTTTAATTTCCCATCAACAGTTGGTAAGAAAGCTGCTCCAAAAGCGGAGATTATTAAAAATAGTGAAGCAGATATTAAAAAAAAAAACTAACATTCTTTTTGCATTAAAACGAGTAATATAAAAATATGAAAAATATTTGTTTCGTTGCGACATGTTAATTTTTCAGGATAAACCTGATAAAAACTAAAATTTTTTCATTAAAATAATTTTTTTGTAGTAATTTAATGTTTTTATGGTAGATCTAGGTCTAAACTACTGAAAAACATAAAAAACCGAAAATCAAAATTTTCAGTCAAAACCATCGTACAGTCTCACCTTAAAGGTAAAAATTGATGATTGTAGTTGTATAATCTGCCCGTGGAGGGGGATATTAGGAAAATGGTTAGTGGAGTAATTATTAGTGAAGTGAATGCCTTAAAAGATTACACGAGTATTGGAGAGAAATATCCCCCCATTCAACCCGATTAGCGTATAACCTAGATATTATAAGTAAGATTAGAAAGTTACTCCCGCTATCTCGCAAACATAGAGCATTCAGGCGTAAATGAATGTGCCGAAACACTAAATTGTTGCGGACACCATTTCCACTCTGTTAGTCTCCCATTGTAGAACAACACGTTGAGAACTGGTACAGGGAATATTGAGGGGCGGGAAGGTTCAAAGATATGAGGTGCTTGTCGAGTGGGTACAAGAGGGTTGTAAGAGGGTAGGTGTTAAAAGGCGTAGGGCACAATTTGACCCGTATACATGCCCACTTTCTGTTCTACTAAACTTCAGTCCACCGATTAAATATACCGTTCATTAATGTTATACAGTTTTAGCTCTAATAAAATGCATTTCATTAAAATGCCTTTTATGTACGATTGTCTACAAACCCCCTTACACTTCAGTTCATATTATTAAACTTTATTTCATTTAATGCCTTTAAATTACGTGTATCAAAATTTTTATGAAAAGTTTTATTATTCTTATATACGCATCTCTGCCCAAAACAGGCAGGTAGAGTGTTAAATTATTTGCACTTGATCTGCTTGTTCCAGGGCTACAAAAAATATTTCTGTTTCTTATCACTTGGTGAACCAATTATATGACTGAAGGATTTAAGAACAGAAGAGGCAGAGTTGTAAAAGACACTAATCTCCACTAAAAGTAATGAATTTTATTATACACCCAGACTCTGTGGTGAATGTAGTGAAGGTGTCATTTGCAGGGTGGAAATTAGATGCTTTTCAGAGATCCTGGCAAGCTGATAAACATATTTTTCCACTCAGTGAACCAGCCTTTCAGCTAAAGACCTAAACAACAAGATGTAATTGAAAGATGCATTACGGTGTTAAATTGTGTGTGCCGACGCAATTTAAACCAAGTTGTTGGAAGATATCAAGAAGTTCATAAATACATGTGTCCAATGAAGTGCAGCTATGCTTTAGTGAAGTTTATTTTTTAGTGTTTTGCTGTAGGTACTAATAAACTGCTTGGATGGTTGTATCAGTAACAAAAAAGTATAGTTAATTTTTTTTATTCATAATTTACTGTGCTGCCCCATAGGGTGGACCGGTGCCGAATTAGGTACTGGATTAATTTTAATGTTTCGTGAACGTTATATAGATCCTTAGGGTTGATGTATAGTTGTTTCCTCGTCAGGCTACGTAAAGTAAACTAAGGTTCCAATACTGTCCTACTGTACTTGCATCAAATAATTAGAGTAGGGTATCCGCTTCCCTGCCTAGAGGAAATTATTCTTCACGGTGGAACGGAATGGCTATAAGGGGAAATGAGAAGGCCAACAAAACAAGTGACACGGTTTACATTATTTTGTAACTAGTAATGGTATTATCTGCCCATAACAGACAGTGGAGTGTCAAATTATTTACACTCAATCTGTTCGTTGCAGGGCTAAAATAAATAGTTCTGTTTCTTATCACATGGTCAGTCAATTAAATGACTGAATCATTTAAGAACAGAAGAGGTAGAGGTGTAAAAGACACTAATCAGAGATATCTTCTCTGAAAGTAATGAATTTCATTGTACAGCCAGACCCTGTGATGAATGAAGTGAAGGTGTCATTTACAGAGTGGAAAATATGTGCTTTTCAGAGGGCCCGGCATGCTGATAAGCGTACTTTTTTACTCAGTGAGGAAGGCAATGGTAAACCACCTTACTCCTCGTTTTACTTAGTAAAACCTCTAGAGGTTCAAACCAGCCTTTCGGCTGTTGACCTAAACAACAACAATGGTATTAAATAATCATCTTTTTTGACTCGTTACGTTGATATTGCGAATTTCATGGGAAATGAGGTGAATTTCTTTAACTTGTAAATTGGCATTTTCAGGGTGAAGTTACTGAGGAATGTAACACAATTTGGTGATATGTTTCTATGTTCAGGCCCTTTGTGTCTCTGGGTTCTGTATTAAATGTCTCCGTGCCCATGTTCTTCGTGTTCGTGCGTTGTCTATATATGTATAGTCTTATGATATGAAAATAGTTATAGTAAAAATAAAAATATGAAAATGAAGAATTCGATAATACAATAAAATATTTTAGCAAGTAGTCTATATTAAAACTGTTTGCCATTCTACTTGCTGATAGACATCCGTACTACATTGTGGGAGGAGACGGATGGGTGTAGGGGAGTGAGGGAGACATGTGAATAAAAAAAGTTATTTTGTGAATAATCATAATACAAATGGTAGGCCCTAATGAAAATGTATCAAACGAATGTATCCTAGAGTATTGTTCCGTAGTTTGAAACTTCGATAAAATTATCACAGCTGATAAAATTGAAGCACCACAAAAATTTTCTCTCATATCTCGTGATTAGAAAATTTTTACTTGTATTTTACTACGTTGAGACGTGCAAGTTTTTTAAATGACTATTTTGATATGCCGGCGTAAGAAAGCTAAGGCGTTGTTCTTATTCAAGCATAGCTGGTGATATATTTCATGTTGGTACCAGGATTGTTCATGCAGGAGTTAAAAGAACCAGGACGTTCTGCATTGTACCCGGCCGGGATGGGACTCTCCGGTGTCAAAATTCATACAAAGTTCTTACATAATGTAGTCAAATGTTGACTTTTTAACGGCCACATTCGGAAGTTTAAATTGAGCATGAGCAATTCCATGTTCGGGAGATTACAAATGTGTCTTTAAGTGGAAAAATTTGTATGTGTAAGAATGTGTTTTATACGAAAGTTATGGTGAAATATTTAAAAATTGCACATTTATTGTACATTGAGTGATAGTTTCATTTTGTTGAATAGTTGTTAAATAGCATATTAGGCTGATCTAAGCTGTGTATCCAATTCAGAAATAATATTATTATCATACTGTCTGACGTTATCATCAAAAATTATCATACTGTATGGTAAAGAGAAAAGGGGAAATTCAAGGAACCAGTACTTAGAAGAGGGATTAAAATAAAAAATCTGGTGTGAAACACTCACACAACTTTCTCTTGCCAATGCAAATAATTAACAATTAACCTAACATTAGTAATAAAACATTAGAAATAAACAAAAAACTAATCTCAATGAACATAACCTTATTTTAATCATGAGTGAAATACGTAAAATGAAAATCGAACTCAGTTTGGCTTAAAAATACGGAAAATCACTTTTTCACGCTAAACTAGGCTCTGTAGAGAAAAATGCTTTAAATAAAAGTTGTAGATTTTTTAATTTTCTATAAAATTTATTATATACATTTTTGTCTTAAAATGCATTCTAAGGCCGAAATCCTAAAAAAATAGATTTTTCACACGTTTTCGTGAGAAAAAAACAGAAAATCGCTAATTACTGCTAAACTAAGCGTTCTACAAAAAAAATGTTTGAAATAAAAGTTGTAGATTTTAAATTTTCTACATGTTTTATAATATAAATTTTGGCGGTAAATTGCATATTAAAGCCGTAATCTTAAAAAAACTATGTTTTTACGTAAAAACAGCTTCACGCAGAATTTCAGCAAACATGGCGCCTACCCTACCTTGTAGAGCATAAAAAGTGTAGTAAACCAGGCTATTTTAAAAAAAATCGTAGGACCAGTTTTTGAGAAAATCGCAAAAAAGTGAAAAATTATCAGAATAAACTACTACTATCGGTTGACCGATTTTGATGAAAATGTTCATGTCGGGTCCGGTAAGGGTATGTAACTTAAGTTTCAAGTTTCAAGTTCGTACGATGTTCCGTTCTTGAGATATTTTGTACACACACACACACACACACACACACACACACACACACACACACAGACCAATCGCTAAAAACATGTTTTTTGGGTTCAGGGGGTCTGAAAACGTATAGATCCGGTGAAAACTCGATTTCGAAAAATCGACATGAAAACAATACTTTCCTTCCTATATATTCATAAAGGGAAGAGAAAGTAAAAAGACTAAGTATTTTCGTAAGCTTAACAGAACCCGTGCGAATGGTTTTCATCAGTTAAGATATAATGAAAACAAACTACCCGCATTGAATGCTTCATGTCTTCCACAGTCCGCGTATTTTTAATAGTATCACTGTAGTACCCTAATTTTGGTTAATGTTAAGTACATCTATCAATAGTCCCTTTCCAGAAATTATTTTACCATCATCTAACTCAATATTTTTCACATTTTTGCGGAGTTTTCGGAATCGTGAGCCCATGCTTCTGTATTTGACAGACAAATTCTCGCTACTATGTTTCATTTTTTACTTTCTCTTGCCTATATGAATATATAGGAAGGAAAGTATTGTTTTCATGTCGATTTTTCGAAAACGAGTTTTCACCGGATCTATACGTTTTCAGACCCCCTGAACCCAAAAAAAATGTTTTTAGCGATTGGTCTGTGTGTGTGTGTGCGTGTGTGTGTGTGTGTGTGCGTGTGCGCGCGCGCGCGCGTGTGTGTGTGTGTGTGTGTGTGTGTGTGAACAGAATATCTCAAGAACGGAACATCGTACGAACTTAAAACTTGAAACCTAAGTTACGTACCACTACCGGACTCGACACGAACATTTTCATCAAAATCGGTCAACCGGAAGTGGTAGTTTATTCGTGTAATTTTTCACTTTTTTGCGATTTTCTCAAAAACTGGTCCTACGATTTTTTTTTAAATCGCCTGGTTTACTCAATTTTTTATTCTCTACAAGATAGGGTAGGCGTCATGTTTGCTGAAATTCTGGGTGAGGCTGTTTTCACGTAAAAACGTTGTTTTTTTAAGATTACAGCTTTAATATGCATTTTAGCGCAAAACTTTATATAATAAAAGTTGTAGAGAATTTAAAAATTCTACAACTTTTATTTCAAATAAGTTTTTGTATAACGCTTAGTTTAGCGGTAATTTGCGATTTTCTGTTTTTTTCTCACGAAAATGTGTGAAAAATTGATTTTTTTAAGATTTCGGCCTTAGTATGCATTTTACGACAAAAGTGTATATAATTTAATTTATAGAAAATTAAACGATCTACAACTTTTATTTAAAGCATTTTTCTCTACAGAGCCTAGTTTAGAGAGAAAGAGTGATTTTCCGTATTTCTAAGCCAAACTGAGGTTGATTTTCATTTTGCATCATTCACTCATGATTAAAATAAGGTTATGTTTTTGAGGTTAGTTTTTTGTTTATTTCTAATATTTTATTATTAATGTTAGGTTTATTGTTAATTATTTGCATTGGCAAGATAAAGTTGTGTGAGTGTTTCACACCAGATTTTTACTTTCTCTTGCCTATATGAATATAAATAGGAAGGAAAGTATTGTTTTCATGTCGATTTTTCGAAATCGAGTTTTCACCGGATCTATACGTTTTCAGACCCCCTGAACCCAAAAAACATGTTTTTAGCGATTGGTCTGTGTGTGTGTGTATACAAAATATCTCAAGAACGGAACATTGTACGAACTTGAAACTTGAAACTTAAGTTAGATACTACTACCGGATCCGACACGAACATTTTCATTAAAATCGGTCAACCGGAAGTAGTAGTTTATTCGTATTATTTTTTCACGTTTTTGCAATTTTCTCAAAAACTGGTCCTACGATTTTTTTAAAAATCGCCTCATTTACTCAATTTTTAATTCTCTAAAAGATAGGGTAGGCGCCATGTTTGCTGAAATTCTTGGTGAGGGTGTTTTTACGTAAAAAAAGTGTTTTTTTTTAAGATTCCGGCTTTAATATTAATTTTAGAGCAAAAATGTATATAATAAAAGTTGTAGAGAATTTAAAAACCTACAACTTTTATTTCAAGCATTGTTTTGTATACGCTTAGTTTAGCGGTAATTAGCAATTTTCTGTTTTTTCTCACGAAAACGTGTGAAAAATCGATTTTTTTAACATTTTTGCCTTAGTATGCACTTTACGACAAAAGTGTATATAATAAAATTTATAGAAAATTAAGGGATCTACAACTTTTATTTAGAGAATTTTTCTCTACAGAGCCTAGTTTAGCGTGAAAGTGTGATTTTCCGTTTTTTTAAGCCGAATTGAGTTCGATTTTCATTTTGCGTCATTCACTCATGATTAAAATAAGGTTATATTTTTGAGGTTAGTTTTTGTTTATTTCTAATATTTTATTAATAATGTTAGGTTTATTATTAATTATTTGCATTGGCAAGAGAAAGTTGTGTGAGTGTTACACACCAGATTTTTGTTTTATAAGATGACAGCTCTTTCACTTTTTCAAATCCTTTGCTATACCTCATTTCCCAAACAATATTTTGTATTCGACAACAAACTGGCCAACTGAACGTTCAATATGGCTATAGTTCATATGGTTTAGTACAGTAACACCTAAGCCTAGGGTCGTTCAGGATCTGGGTATGATAAATAATAAACAAACTTGCTTTAAAATTATAATAATTAATTATTTACTTACACAAAATAATAACAATTAATGATCAAACTTAACCTACTAACAAATACAATTAAATCAACTACAATACTTAAACCTTAAACAAAACTTAACTATAATTAAGACACTGTAACAACAAGCGGTAAAAACAATTAATCTACCTGATGTTAATTACTTATTACTACTTGTATGCACAAGCACTATTAACGAAATTCAAACCCGATCCCGTAATGAACTATTTCCCATTTACCCAACACTCCCCATTCACAATTGAAGTAACATCTAGCTAACTACAAAGGACCTAACTGTTTTTACACCTGCAGTCTGATACTTTCCCAAACAAGCGAGATCCTCCTAACAATTTCACCACTATTTTGGAACATTGTAGTACGAATAAAAATAAAAACAAATTTTTCTTCTTGTTTCGATTTCCAAGAAATCCTATTCAAAACATTTCATTTATTGCAATCCATTAACCTTGTTCAACACACTTCACTCCATACAATACATTATTCTTACAATAAACAATCCATTCCGTCAACCATGTCTAGAATATCGAACAACGTTACACGATGGTTATATCGATGGTTATATGGATCAGCTGACATTAGACGCCATCACTGACACTGGTTAAAATTTTAGCATAATTTGGTCTTTTCCTAAAGATTTTTTAGACATATTAGTAAAAAAACAAGTAAAATAGATTTTAAAAACCAAGGTACCGGTTGCACTTAATAGATAACAAATTAAAAAAAAAAATTCAACAGTATATTAAGCCCATTAGTCTTTATTATTTTTTTTGTCTTTTATGACCACAATGGGTCACTTAAGTGAAATTTAGAAAGCTTCTTCCTGTTCATATTCTTTAGCTTGATGTTTTGCCAGAATGCCCTCATTCGGGCTGATCTTGCTTCCCGAACTTCCTCTGAAACGACCGGTTTCTTCCTGCTTAGGTTTATTCTTTCATCTGATTTTGTTTTAAATCGACTTTCCTTATTTTTTAAGATTTTTAATTTTTCTGTTTTGTTTTCTAAATCATCGAAAGTTAATCCCACTTCGATCATGTTTTCTTTGACATTTATGATTCTTTATAAATATAATTATAATTTATAAGTCTTTATTTATAGTTAAGTACGAAAAAGAAAATTAAATAAGTCGGAAAACTTGCCTATCGTAGTATTTTCCTAAAAAATAACATACAGATGAATGAATAAAAAGTTGTGATTCCTAACAACCTTGTTAATAATTTCCCTTGTATATTTAATTTTCAGCGTGAAGAAAATGTAAATCGATCGATAAATGAATTATTGATGATAGCCCTGCGTTATTCGATAGAAGTAACAAATTTTCACCCGCTAATGTACGAAGCAATAATGCAATTTAAATTTTTAATGCGACTGCTTTAGAACCGGCAGTGGGTGGGCGTTGAAGCCGGGAGGAATTTTGTTTTAATCAGGCCTCGGGCATAATAAGATGATGTTACCCCCGTCGGAGAAGAGGGAATGGAATCGAAAGGGGGGCGGGAACGTAAGAGAAGAAGTTAGGAGGGGGGTTCACTCACTCGACCCACCGAGCATCGCAACCGTCTATCCCCCTCCCCACCCGAAAACGTTACCCTCAAACCAAACTCAATCAATTTTACGCAAAAGTGGATCTACTGGGCCGTGCTGCTCGTCGACGGCGGCACCTTCCAAACAACAACCTTGGAGTGTCCAACTAATAAGGATTTCCTACACCCGACCGTGTAACACGATTATAACGCAATCACAACACTTCTGCGCGCCCAAAAACAAAGAAAAATCTACTACACTGTAAGATTAAAAATTAATTTCTCGGGTAGTCGCTGTATTCCCTTTCTCTTTCCTTACCCCCGTCATACTTTTCAAAGCGACTTGCCCAAAAATAACGAAATACATTATCTTGAGCTATGTATTTATTTTCTCCCATCCTCAGAACCGGTACATGGATCACCACGTAAGCAACTATAGCTTTAAATTTAGATCTTCTTCAACTACCTCCGCTTGCATCCATAAAATTACTTTCTATTCTCAGAATATCAGGATTAAACCCGCATTAAACGACAAAATAATACGAAATCGTTGAAGCGTGAAGTGGATCATCAGAGGATAAATAACACTAGAATCTTTTACCCAAACATTTTTAATAACCAGAATCACTAAACTACATGTTTAGGACCATTTTGATCATGTAAAGTACCTTAAGACATTTCTGGTAGCTCTTTTTACCGCCCACAATCTCAGGATCCTTTTACTGAAGGCTTTTATTTGATTTTGTTCTTTGTGGAGGCCCTTGAATTCAGTATCAGTAATCTTAAATCCAATATGATTTTTTGAGTTTGATCCAATATGATTATTTTCAGTTTATTCTCATTTTTACAGTATTCTTTTTGATTTCTTTCAACTACATGTCCAGCACCAAGGGTCTATCGTTTAAAAATTTGTTGTTAACCATTTTTGAACCACAAGCCATTTTTCAAATACAAGTGTTTGAAAAAATTTAGTCATTTTTTCTCATCGTTTTATTTAATCATACGTTTTTCCCTTACGCTTCTTCTCTTCCTCGTAATTTATTTACTTTCTTTTCAGCTGTAACTTTCTTGAGCACCCTATAATTAAGAATTAATATTTTTAAAATTTTCTAAATTAATAAATTATTGAAAAATAGAAAAATTCGTACTTACGAATAAAATACTGTAAGTAGCAAAATTAAATATTTATATACTTGAAAATTGAATTTAGAGATTGTTATTAAGAGAAATAATATTGTCTTATTAGTAATATCAGATACTTTTTGTTATTTTAACATTGTACATGATTTTATCATGTATAAAAACAGATTTTGTGAAAATAATGTGGTAAGAAACAATCTGATATTAAGTTAGTGATAAAAAAATTTGGTTCTCCTTGTGAAAGTTTTTAATCAAGTTCTTCTGATGATCTAATGTCTGGTAATCCCATTTCATCGTTTTCAACAGTAGCATCATTTTTCCATTCCACATCCCAAGATTTGACATATCATGTATAGTTTATATTTGTTTAACACACTTTATATGAATTAAATTTAAAATTTTTAAGATAAACTTTCACTGAGGTAGAAAATACAAAATAAATCAGATAGATCTAAATTCACTAATTCTGGGTTTTTTTGTAAAATAATTCTGTACACTCTTTATTTCTGAAAACTCCTGGAATTTATGCAAAAACTGCTGCAGAAAACGGTAAGTTATAGAACTAAATTACCTTTAGAGTTGATAATGTAAACGTTTACTTAAAAATTTACCGTAGAGCTGTAATTTCGAAAAAATAGTCGATTTTTTTTAACAATAGTAGAGTTCCCTATCAGTTTCTATAACAAGATGTCAGAAACTACAAGAGATAGCAACAAACGGTTTTCGGATTTGTAATATACACAATTACCCACAACAGGCAGGTGGAGTGTTAAATGATTTGCACTAGATCTGCTAGTTCAAGGGCTACAAAAATTAGTTCTGTTTCTTATAAAATGGTCAGCCAATTATATGACTGAAGGATTTACGAACAGAAGAGGTAGAGGTGTAAAAGACACTAGTCAGAGTTATCTCCTCTAGAGTTATCTCCTCTAAGAGTAATGCATTTTATTATACAGCTAGAACCTGTGGTGAATGAAGTGAAGGTGTCATTTGCAGGGTGGAAATTAGATGTTTTTCGGAGGGCCTAAAAGCCCTCCGAGGAAAGAGGTGGTAAACCACCTCTTTCCTCGTTTTACTTAGTAAAGCGTGTAGAGGTTTAAACCAGCCTTTTAGCTGATGACCTTAACAATTTACACAAAAAGTTAGTGGGCCTGGATTGGGTTTGAAGTTCTGGTTTTAACCGGAAGTGGCCCAAAACCGAAAGTCAAGAAATCAAAATTTGGAATTTTTAACAGAAATAGTGTCACTCAATTCCTCTTAAAGAGTAGATACAGAAATTAATATTGGTTTTTGCCGGTTTTGACCGGAAGTAAAGAAATCTAAGTTGAAACTTGGAAACTAAAATAGTGTTATTCGAATCCTTTTAAAGAGTAAATGCAGAAATCACTAATGGTTTTTGCCATATATCAGAGGCAAGCCTTTTTCTTTTTTACAAAAGCTAAGTAGGCTTGATCTCTTTTAATAGTATTACTTTAGAAAAAAATGCTATCAGCCATGAGACGCGTCATCTCTAGAAAATGTTTTTTAGTATTCTCTTTCTTGCTATTGGAAAATCCTCTAATTCTGTACTAGAAGTTTTGATAGATAATTAATGTAATTTATTTTATGTATTAATTTTACTGATAATTGTTATAATTAATCAGAATTTAAAAAATATATATTAGTATCGGTAAACTAAACTTTTTCTACCATTCTTGAACACTAACGTGTGAATAATTCGGAATAAGTTTTATTTCTTTTCCTAATATGTTTATTTACAATTTAAAATGTAAATCGTTCACTGAACAAGACAAGATTGTCAAAGTAAATTTGTAACGTTTGTAAAACGACAAAGGGAGGAAAAGGAGCGTCGCGTCAAGCAGACAGGCGGCAGCAGAAATCAGCCGTGGCGCGTTAATCGTAGCCCTACACTCACTCAAACTTTGAGACGTTGTGCTCTTAAAGTTTACTGATGTGATTATATTATTGAATACAGTTTTCCTCGGGACAAAATTAAGTGCTTCTCCCTTTTCAGTGGAAAGGAAATAAACGGCAAACGCGAGGTGAAGTGCGGCGGGAAACTTTTAAAGGTAAAGAATAGGTGAAACTTTTTAAGAAGTGAAGGCTGATAGGTGGTGAGTGAAATAACTAAGCGGAATAAGAGGAGAAAATCGGTGGAGGCGGAAGAAAGAAGGAGATGGAAAACGAAACGGCAACAGGAGGCAGTAATGCCAGCAAAAGTGTGAATAATGAAAGAGGTCACCTTGTGCCGCGTTCCTACGCGTGGACGTAGAAGTAGCTCAAGAGGTAGCTAGTTAACATTCCACGTTCGATCTCTCAGCTTTACCGAACCGAATTGCTCATTAAATTAGCGAAGCCGTGGGTTGCCTTGCCCTTCCGACCCTTTCCAATCCGCCTTTAGACAACCGCCGGCCCTTCTCTAGTAAGGGGACATTCAGCAACCTTTACCCCTTACTGTTCGCTTGACACTACCGCCCTTAGTCCTATTGTTTCGTTATTAACCGAACCCTCTCTGTTTACTCACTAATTTACTCGATCACTTGCTTGTTTCACCAGGGAAATGTCTAAATTTAGTCGAACGAACGATTTGAAAAGTAAAATTTAACAAACATTTTTCATCCTAAACAAAAAAATTGGATAACTTAAGTCTAATTCTACATATCTATCTGCAAAATCTCAGCTTTGGAGGACAGAAAACTGATAATTCTTAAAAATTTACTGAGGAAACAATTGACGAAAATTTTCTGTATCTAAATAAATAAAATTGTGATTTTGTCTGTACAATTTTCAAAATGCCCCAAATTTCGTTTCTACACCAGATGTATTACGTAAACACCGAAAATAAGTTCAGCTGAATTTTTGGCTGTTTCGATGTTTGTCTGTTACGGCATCACGCAAGAACCGCTGAACCAAATTCAAAGAATTTCGGTATCTATGTTCTGAACATAATCTAAATGAAAATAGGCTATAATTTTTTTAATAGCATAAACGGATGGGAGAGTTCAGAGGAAGGGGTAATCAAAAAACTACGATTATCTCCATTTAAAGTCATTGTATCAAAAAATGTTATATAATCGAAATTACGAAACGTTTTAAGACGTTTGATAACGTAAACTTTTGCATTTTCATGCATAATAACGGAGATATTACCAATTTAAAAAAATAAATAAAACAATAGTTTTAGAAGAATATTAACATAAAATTAACAGAAGAATAAACATAGGCCTGTGCGCCGGTAGAACCCGCACTCATTCAGTCAGTTACCTACCTACCCATTCCACCAGTACTCTACTCACCTTTTCACGGTCACATTATCAAAAATCTGGTGTGAAACACTCACACAACTTTCTCTTGCCAATGCAAATAATTAACAATAAAACTAACATTAGTATTAAAACATTAGAAATGAACAAAAACTAACCTCAAAAACATAACCTTATTTTAATCATGAGTGAATGACGCAAAATGACAATCGAACTCAGTTTGGCTTAAAAATACGGAAAATCACGCTTTCACGCTAAACTAGGCTCTGTAGAGAAAAATGCTCTAAACAAAAGTTGTAGATCTTTTAATTTTCTATAAATTCAATTATATACACTTTTGTCGTAAAATGCATACTAAGACCGAAATGTTAAAAAAATCGATTTTTCTCACGTTTTCGTGAGAAAAAAAACAGAAAATCGCAAATTACCGCTAAACTAAGCGTTATACAAAAAAATGTTTGAATCAGAAGTTCTAGGTTTTTAAATTCTCTACAACTTTTATTATATACATTTTTGCTCTAAAATTAATGTTAAAGCCGGAATCTTAAAAAAACAACGTTTTTACGTGAAAACAGCCTCACCCAGAATTTCAGCAAACATGACGCCTACCCTATCTTGTAGAGAATAAAAAATTGAGTAAACCAGGCGATTTTAAAAAAAATCGTAGGACTAGTTTTTGAGAAAATCGCAAAAAAGTGAAAAATTACACGAATAAACTACCACTTCCGGTTGACCGATTTTAATGAAAATGTTCGTGTCGCGTCCGGTAGTGGTATGTAACTTAAGTTTCAAGTTTCAAGTTCGTACGATGTTCCGTTCTTGAGATATTCTGTTCACACACACACACACACACAGACACACAGACACACACACAGACCAATCGCTAAAAACATGTTTTTTTTGGGTTCAGGGGGTCTGAAAACGTATAGATCCGGTGAAAACTCGATTTCGAAAAATCGACATGAAAACAATACTTTCCTTCCTATTTATATTCATATAGGCAAGAGAAAGTAAAAATTAATCAGTCGTCTTAATAGTAGTCACCATCGTGGTGTTCCTATTGTGATTAACTTTTCATTTATCATGAAAATAATAAAGCGCTGCATATCTTCATTTAAAACACCAAGATCTGACTTTTATTTTACGTTCAACTATTTTTTACTTTCTCTTGCCTATATGAATATATAGGAAGGAAAGTATTGTTTTCATGTCGATTTTAAGAAATCGAGTTTTCACCGGATCTATACGTTTTCAGACCCCCTGAACCCCCAAAAAACATGTTTTTAGCGATTGGTCTGTGTGTGTGTCTGTGTGTGTGTGTGTGTGAACAGAATATCTCAAGAACGGAACATCGTACGAACTTGAAACTTGAAACTTAAGTTACGTACTACTACCAAACTCGACACGAACATTTTCATCAAAATCGGTCAACCGGAAATGGTAGTTTATTCGTGTAATTTTTCACTTTTTTGCGATTTTCTCAAAAACTGGTTTTACGATTTTTTTAAAAATCGCCTGGTTTACTAAATTTTTTATTCTCTACAAGATAAAGTAGGCGTCATGTTTGCTGAAATTCTGGGTGAGGCTGTTTTTACGTAAAAACGTTGTTTTTTTAAGATTACAGCTTTAATATGCATTTTAGCGCAAAACTTTATATAATAAAAGTTGTAGAAAATTAAAAATTGTACAACTTTTATTTTAAACAATTTTTTGTATAACGCTTAGTTTAGCGGTAATTTGCGATTTTCTGTTTTTTTTTCTCACGAAAATGTGTGAAAAATTGATTTTTTTAAGATTTCGGCCTTAGTATGCATTTTACGACAAAAGTGTATATAATTGAATTTATAGAAAATTAAAAGATCTACAACTTTTATTTAAAGCATTTTTCTCTACAGAGCCTAGTTTAGAGAGAAAGAGTGATTTTCCGTATTTCTAAGCCAAACTGAGGTTGATTTTCATTTTGCATCATTCACTCATGATTAAAATAAGGTTATGTTTTTGAGGTTAGTTTTTTGTTTATTTCTAATATTTTATTAATAATGTTAGGTTTATTGTTAATTATTTGCATTGGCAAGAGAAAGTTGTGTGAGTGTTTCACACCAGGTTTTTTTCATAAATAATAATGCTAACGTTGAAAGGAGGTAGATAACAATGAAGAGTTTAAGAATATCAGACCTGCCATTCGGGGAACAGTGCAACAAGTGAAATGCAACGTTTGTTTTCTTTGGTTTGTTTTATTTACCATGTATGCCAAAAATCCAATTAGTACCGTTCAAGAACAAAAATTTGACCAATTTAAGATTGTTTGAGATGTAGCATTTAAAAGCCTCTGAACCCATTCGATAATAAAAAAAATACTTGAAAATATCCTTCTGAAGTTTGTTGTACAAATGGTGAAACCTACCCAGCGATATCTTTCTGAAAGAATCGGTTGTACCCAATATTTTGGGCTTTAGTAATAAGAAAATAATAGTATGTAATGTTAGAAAATAATAAACTTTTAGCTTATTTAAGAATAAGATTACCCATAATGTTATTAATTAAAAAAAGTTATTACTTAAAGGTATTTCATAAATTTCTTATGAATTTTATCAATTTTATTTTTATAAATTTTGTCTATTTTTGAAGTGAATTATGTATTTATACATTATATGTCTGCCCATAACAGACAGGTGGAGTGTCAAATTATTTACATTCAATCTGTTCGTTGCAGGGCTAAAATAAATAGTTCTGTTTCTTTTCACATGTTCAGCCAGTTAAATGACTGAATCATTTAAGAACAGAAGAGGTAGAGGTGTAAAAGACACTAATCAGAGTTATCTCCTCTGAAAGTAATGAATGTCATTATACAGCCAGACCCTGTGGTGAATGAAGTGAAGGTGTCATTTACAGAGCGGAAAATATGTGCTTTTCAGAGGGCCCGGCATGCTGATAAGCTTACTTTTCCACTCAGTGAGGAAGGCAATGGTAAACCACCTCACTCCTCGTTTTACTTAGTAAAACCTCTACAGGTTCAAACCAGCCTTTCGGCTGATGACCTAATCAACAACACATTATATGTAATATAGTTATAGAGCTGCACTTTTGCAAGTTTAACATAGAAAATAAGAATAACAATACAAATTTTAAACGTATGCGTAATAGCCTTAGAGTTATATCTTAAGGTAATTTAACCATTAGAAAATAAGAGTAGGTAATCATTGAAGTTTTTCTTATAATAATAAATTATTGTAATTGTAACCCAACGTAGTCAAGGGTTGAATAACATTTTTCATTAGTCTAAGACTATTTGCAATATTAATAAAAAGAATTAAATCAATACTTAAAAAATAGGGGCCTTAAGTTTTTTTAATTTTAATTTCCATTGGTATGGTCTATAAACTTCCATACAATGAAATTTGAAAATTAATGCTGATAAAAATTTATGAAAATAGGTTTTAATACAATAACTTGAAAGTATTTCGAAATCGGATGCAAAAAAGGGAAAGAAAGACGGATTGAATTAGCAAAAGAGATGGGAAATGAGCATCGGAATTTCTTTAGTCTTTTGAAAAAAGCAATATAGGACTATTGCATGTTGTTAGTGGAATGAAAAGGAGGGACGATTCCATCCGTGCCCATAGCTGCCGACTCGAGGGATCATAATATTTTTGCATAACTCTGGCGGATTCCGAATGTCAAAAGACAGTTCTTTCCGTAGAGGGGAATGATTTGTGGAATTACAGCGTGGAGTATGGATGGAGGGGCACGTACATAAGTGGGTAGGGGTGGGTATTATTGGCGGAATCACTTTAAGTATGCTATCGGAGGAAAAAAGGAAGAACTCTATCACCCAATATGTTTTATTCAAATAAAATATTCTGTTGTTTTCTGTGTGCTCTTTGCCGTTTTTTATGCGAAAAGTGTATCATGCTATTTACTATTGATCTTTTACGACAAGTAAATGGCTTTGAAACCTCGATGTATATAAATTGTTCCAGACTCGAATCATTTATACAAAACAAGTAAAAACATATTTTCATAAATATTAAATAAATGTTTCCATCACATTTACTTAAGAAATCGTCTCAACGAGAAGTAGTTTTATAAAATTACATTTTAAAATGAATAATACACAAACACAACAGCAAACCACATTTATATATTCGTTAATCCACAAAAACCAAACTACGTGTTGCTTATTTTATCACCGATTACTGCTGTATCCACAACAGAGGAATAATGAGGAATGGCTTGACATCGAATTAATTTACTTTTTCTTTAAATAAAATCGTTATTCAATAATCTATTCATTAATTTTTAAATTGTAGACGATCTCCTCCCACTTCTCTACAACTGTCTGTCTCCTTCTAAGACTATGACAGGTGGAGGGTAAATAGAGATTATACAACAGAATGGCCAACAGCTATCATATGTTGTACGTAATCATCTAAATTTGTCTCAGAAATTCAAAGATAATTTATTTTTATCTTCTCACGGTTTTAAATTGACTTGAGATTTTCAGGGTACATTCATTGTATTGGATTACACATTTTAAATGGCAGTTTAACAAAAAAAAACTAGCTCAAACAGATGTTATAGTTACAAATAGGTTAATTTTTGGAAATTATTGACATTACTAAAGACAACTTTTTTTCTGAAGTAAAAGTTATTTAACTAACTTTCATGTTAAAATGTGTATCAAGGTCCAAAAAATATGTGTAAAAAATTCAGTCAATTATCTTTACCACAGGTTGAGAAAAAATTCCTCATGTTAGTATGGAGAAACATACCTCTTAATAAAGTCAATTTTATGAGGTCATTTGTTTTGTTATCCACTCTGATTGGCAATTGACCCGGATAATTCAGACATCCGGTTAAACGAGCTAATCCTATGTTATTTATTTAGTTCAATAATTTACCGGACTGTGACGGTTAATGGATCAATTAATGAGTTTGGTATAGGCCTAGTAGTTAAAAACAAGGTAAAAATTTAGTGCGGTTTGAAGGACCAACTTTGATTTTTTTATTTGCAATAACGACTTAGTACGCCTATATCCTTTTTAAATTAAAAAAAAAATTCTGGTGTGAAACATTCACACGAATTTCTCTTGCCAATGCAAATAATTAACACTGTAACCTAACATAAGTAATAAAACATTAGAAATAAACACAAAATTAACCTCAAAAACTATACCCTTATTTTAATCATGAGTAAAAAATGCATAAAAAAAATCAACCTCAGTTTGACTTAAAAATACGGAAAATCCCTCTTCACGCTAAACTAGGCGCTGTAGCGAAAAATTCTCAAAATAGAAGTTGTAGATCTTTTAATTTCCTATAAATTTGATTTTACATTTTTGCGTTAAAATGCATATTAAAGCCGCAATCTTAAAAAATCTAGTTTTACAAGTTTTCGTAAAAACACAGAAAATTGCTAATTACCGCTAAACTAAGCGTTATACAAAAAAATGTTTGAAATAAAAGTTGTAGATTTATAAATTTTCTACAACTTTTATTATAAATTTTTGCGCTAAAATGCATATTAAGGCTGGAATCTTAAAAAAAAGTCTTTATGAAAACAGCTTCTCAAAGAATTTTAGCAGGCATGATGCCTATCCTATCTTGTAGAGCGTAAAAAAATGAGTAAATCAGGCGATTTTAAAAAACCGTAGGAGCCGTTTTTCAGAAAATCGGAAAAATGTGAAAAATGACACGAACAAACTACTACTTCCCGTGGACCGATTTTGATGAAAATGTTCGTGTCGGGTTTTCTAGTGGTATGTAACTTAAGTTTTAAGTTTCAAGTTCGTACGATGTTCCGTTCTAGAGATATTTTGTTCACACACACATACACACACAGACCAATTGCTAAAAATATGTTTTTTGGGTTCAGGGGGTCTGAAAACGTAAGGATCCGGTGAAAACTCGATTTCGAAAAATCGACATGGAAACAATACTTTCCTTCCTATATATTCATATAGGCAAGAGAAAGTAATAAGAAAAGAGAAAATGCTTTCGAGTGAAATATTGCTTGAATCGGGTATATAGAGGATAATGCATAGGAAACGCAGATTCAATTTTAGATCTCCGTGAATTCTTTATATTAAAAAATTGCTATAGATTACTCGTCACAAAAAGCCAGTACTTAAAGTTAGTTCGACAATTGATGGCATCCGAAATAAAAGCAGCACTCTTCAGTGAACGGTAGGGTCGGAGGGGAATGGTGACACTGGTGAGGTGGTTTTAAGTTGAAGGAAAGACGGATAAAGTTGGTCGGAATTGTCGGTGGCAGTCGAGGGGATTCGGTGAGTCAGTAATACAGACAGGAAGACTATGGTGGTGATGGGGGGGGGGACAAAAAGAAATAAAGAAATTCAGATGGAGTGAGTGCGGTATGGATAAAGAATGAGGAAAAGGAAGCAGTTAAAAACTGACGATGGAAAACTTGACAGACGAATTCGAATAAACATATCGTCAAAAAAAAGAAAGAAATAATATTACGTTTTTATAACGATGTAACAATTCTTTTGACGGTTTGAAGAGTATAGGAGATATTTATATTATTTTGTATTAAAATATAGAAGATGAATGTATTTGAATATGAATACATGTTGACATGCATGTTTAAAATATCCATCTTCATTCACTGTTGATAAGGAAACAAAAGGTTTTATAGAAGACTCAATAAAGTATATACAGTGTTACGTCGTTTATCCGGCCCTAATTATTTCGGATGTCCAAACTATCGAAACCAATCTAGATCGAATAAATGTAATAAATGTAATTAAAATCGCGATACCCCATGTACAGTGTTTGAACACTCTGTAATCTACATTATACATTAAACGAAGTGTGGCTATTAAATAACGAGACTGACGTAAAAAATTTTATTTTTACTTTATACATAATCACTTATTGTCACCTTCAATGTACACTCCTTCTCTATCCCTAGGCGCTCCATGCAAATTTTCCATTGTTGGAAACAGTGCTGGAAGTCATCTTCTGTCAGCTCCTTCAGGACACGTGCCGCTTTCTCTTTTACAGCTTCCACAGAGTCAAATCTTGTCCCTTTTAATTCAGATTTCACCTTAGGGAAAAGGTAGAAGATAATAACATATGATGAAACGTGGTTTTTACTTATGATCCGGAAACGAAGCGCCAATCCATGCACTGGAAGAGCCGAACTTCACCGAGAGCCAAAAAAGCTCGAATGAGCAAGTCAAAATTTAAAGCAATGATGATTGTTTTTTTTATATCCATGGGATTGTGTACCTTCACTGGGTTCCTAAAGGTCAAACAATTAATCAATATTACTACTATGAGTACAGTTAAATTATGTACTATACTGTTAAAGAATTAGCACGTCGAGCTAAAGATCACTGGCAGGTTACTGTATTTGCTTGGTGAATCATTGCTGGGAACACATAGCGTACTTAGAGCAGCAGCCCGACTCCACAATGACTGAACCTAGAGTATGTTGGTAAAACAATGCATGATGGTGTTGCCTTTAAACGCCATAGAAAATTTCTTCTTCATAGAAAAATAATTGATTTCTTCGTAAAAAAAATTAACTACTATAAATATATATTAAAATATATAATGAACAGCCAAAGAAAACAAAATTATATATAATACTCACCTCAGATTATTACATAATCGAAATATCTTTCGTCTCTCGGAGACATCATCAGGACGAAGATTACACAAATCACACAAAACACATAATATACATAAAATACATACGGTCGAAGACCACGTCAATTAATTTAATTGTTTGTAACTATGTCACGCGCGACTATTCGGCCAAACAGTCGAATAGTTATTGACGTGGATTTCGAACGTATGTGTTTTATGTATTATGAGTTTTGTGTGGTTTGTGTAATCTTCGTCCTGATAATGTCTTCGAGAGAGACGAGATTATGTAACACTCTGAGGTGAGTATTATGAATAATTTTGTTTTGGTTAGCTGTTCATTATATATTTAGCGTATGCAAACATAGGAAATAATGTTTAATAAAATAATAAATATTTATATGTATATAACTATAAAAATGTTATATTTATACAACCATATTGTTTGCCCATAACAGGCAGGTGGGGGTGTTAAATTATTTGCACTCAATTCGCTAGTTCCATGGCTACAAAAAATAGTTCTGTTTCTTATCACATGGTCACCCAATTATATGACTAAAGCATATAAGAACAGAAGAGGTAGAGGTGTAAAAGACATAGAGTTATCTTCTCTGAGAGTAATGAATTTTATTATACACCTAGACCCTGTGGTGAATGAAGTGAAGGTGTCATTTGCAGAGTGGAAGGTAGATGCTGTTCAGACGGCCTGGCATACGACATGTTTTCCATTCAGTGAGAAAGAGAATGGTAAACCACCTCACTCGTTTTACTTAGTAAAGTCTCTAGAGGTTCAACCAGCCTTTTGGCTGATGATCTTACCAACCACCATATTGTAGCGTGTTTCTGTCCAAATAAATATAAAAATAACCGTTTTCCAATAACATTTTGCTTTTACTATTTACAAGTTATTCAGATTTGCGGATCATTTCCTGCCTTAATTAGTCTGGATAATTAAAGTAAACTATATTTGGTTCATAAGAAATCTGAGAAAGGATTTCTGTGAAGAAATATTGAAAGAATTTGATTACTTGTTAAAAAGAAACTATCGTTCTTCTATCAGTCGATAAAGAAACAATAGAAGATAAATTGAACTTGGTCATACCATTACTATCAACCGCGACCATGAACCCCGAATTTATGGGGAAGAAACCTCTGCATCAGCATTGAGCCATTGAAGTGCACCACATAGCAACCAATACCCACAAGACACCAAAATCAAACGAGGTTTAGTGTGAGCGTAGGGCATCCCTCTCCCCTTAGTACCTTTGTTGGCTGAACTCCTCCAGACACGGTGATGGGTAACCATCCAAATCGACACCCCGAAGGGGTCATTCTCCCACACCTTTTACAATATGGCGGGTGCATTCTTCCAAAGGCATCCCTCAAGACAGATAATAGATCAGTGTAAATCATTGCTATTTTTACAGAATAAGCCCGGTGTGGTCTGAGGTAATACCCGCTTCGTATACATATCGATTGAGTTTCCTCAGCCTCGTTTGATGGATTGCCGCTCATATCGTAGCATCACTCAACTCAAAAGAGTGTTGTACGAAATTCCCCGCAAATACAAATACCAATTCACGCTGAGGATTTCGCGGCGAGACGGGTACAGGGTAATTGCACTGACGTTTTATGGGTACGCTTTGTGTGGTCTGGAGTGTATCCGCAGCAAAGGAGACAACCAATAATTTTTTATTCCCAAATATTTTAAAGGACGTATCCTTTTGATTACGTTATGTAAAATACACAGTTTAGTTGAGGGTGAATTTTGGATATCAGTTCATAAATGGTTAAAAATTAGTGCTGCTTAACAATTATGGAGAAAGTTAGTGTGGGTTTCCGTAGAATTTATTAAAAAGGGTTATGATGATGAAAATCAACAAAATGTGTAATAATGCAGTGAGATCGTAACAGTTAGTGGGTCAGTGTATCTACAGAGAATCTGTCTGTACATGATTTTAACGAACTGGGAAGGTTTTTTGTTCGGTCGACGGAGTGATGGTATGGGGTGCCGGTCTGGTGGCAGAGGCAGAAGCAGAAGCGGGATTTCAATGTTCGGGTCACATGTGCATTAATCCTGTTGACCACTTTGTGGGGGAGCATTGTTAATTAAAAACCGTATCGACAACACCGTATTATGATTGGACAAAATCCATTGGTGTTCTGTTGCATGTAACGATATGAAAATCTCTTTCATGTATTAAACCTGTCGTGCGTCGTATATTGAATGTTGTTATCCACCAGCCAAACAATATTTACAAAACTTTTTATTTCCATTTTGTTTTCCCTCGATTTGCTATACGTGTCGGTAATAATACGGTTGATAAAGCGTTATAAAATAATTTCTTTTTGCAACAACTGTGCACTGTGGCCGTGCATGCGGCCGATTCCTCTGATGTTTTTTTATAGCCATCAGCTATAACATTTTTGGCTACCCGTTACGACCGTACGATTAATTTTCACTGGGTATCTATCTCCATCTACTCCCTCGAAATGTTCATAGAAATATTTACCGATCGTAAAAATGTAGATATTAGTTTAACAATCGTTATACATAATTTCGGTATTAAATTAACCGAACCATTGCACTGGGGAAGTCAATAAGTACAAACAAATTGGGTTCTCTTTTATCAACACCATCAATTGGCAAAACCATTGTAGTTACCGTGTCATAAATCATTCACTAATCGTCGAAATAAGTAAACGAACAAAAATTGGTCAAAAGTCCGCTGGTCAAAAAAGATAGAGAAAACCGAAAAAAATTCATTAAATTTACCTAATTTAAGAAAATTTGGTGTGAAACATTTTTATCTAATTTAGAAAATTTAACTAGAAACATAAATTTTTTGGCCTACATTTAATGTAGGGCAAAAAATAAAAAAATAAAGGAATAAAAGAAATAAAGGAATAAAGAGAGGGATAGAGGAATAAAGTGGGATAAAGGAATAGTGAAAATCATACCTGTGTCTAATCATGATTGGACCATATAAAATGAAAAATCTGGTGTAAACATTCACACGACTTTATCTTGCTGATGCATATAATAAACGATATAATCTAACATTAGTAAAAACTAACCTCAAAAAACATAACCTAATATTAATCATGAGTGAATCATGCAAAATTAAAACCAACCTAAGTTTGGCTTAACAATACGGATAATCATACTTTGCCGCTAAACTAGGCTCTGAATAGAAAAAGGCTTACAATAAAAGTTGTTTATCTTTTATTTTCCTATAAATTTGATTATATACAATTGTGTAGTTAAATGCATACTTCGGCCGAAATCTTAAAAAATCTAGTTTTTACAGATTTTCATGGAAAAAACTAAAAATCACTGATTATCGCTAAAGTAAGCATTATGTAAAGAAATGTTTGAACTAAAGGTTGTAGGTTTTAAAATTTTCTACAACTCTAACAACTAGCCATTTTAGAAATGGCTAAGGGAATAAATTGTTCATTGTAAGAAATTGTGTATTTTATGAAGTGGTGTTTATTGAACAAGGATAATGGATTGCGATGAATGGAATATTTTGAATAGGAGTTTTCAGAAATCGAAACTAGTAGAAACGTTGGTTTTGATTCCTTCTACGATATTCCAGAATAGAGGCAAAATAAGTTCCAGACCGGAGGTGTAAAAACAGTTATTTGATTTTTCGATTAAAATAAACTGGATAGTTACAATTTCACTTGTCTAAAAATGCAACAGCATTTATTTGATATTATTAGCGCAATTGGCTTCTGCGCCGGGGTCCCGGGTTCGATTCCCGGTCAGGTCTGGCATTTTTTCATCACTCATCTTTATGTATCATCCTTCTCACCGTCTGCACTAGCAGCAATTGCAAAATAGGCGTAAAAAATATTGCTTAATTATATGTATTTTTTTGCATTATTTATATTTTTTTATTTATTTGTATTTATATGTATGATTTTTAATTTTTTAAGCCGCAGAATAATAATACTGAAGGAATCTCTAAACAGGCATTACCTAGGTGGCCCTATTTTTCCTTGTTGAGGAATTAGGTTGTAGTCTTACTTTATTTTGAATTAACTATGATTGTTTTATTATTTACAATAAGAATACTTTTTATTATTTGTATGTTCTATGTTTTATGTTGCTAATGTATTTTTCTATAATATGTGAAATAAATTTTCTTATTCTTATATTCTAGTCAGCGTCTTTGTAATGAGACAGTCAATACTAGAATTGTGAATGGAAAGTGGTATTGGGCCGTTTCGAAATAGTGTTGTTACGAGACCGGTTCTGAACTACGTTAATTATGCGTATACGTACGGGTAGTAGCAAGTGGTTGCGGACAGGTAAATCAATTGTTTTAATTTTTAAGGACAGTTTTCTATTGTTAATCAAACTAAGTTACATGAAAAATTTTGATTTTATGTCTATAACGCTAATCGGGGTTTTAAAATTATAACAATAGATAATGGCACAAATTCGCTAGTGAAGAGCTTAATTTTATAAACAGGTGGGCCGGAATCAGCTCAGCAAAAGCTGAGACCAAACCAAGAAAAGAAAACCCTTATCTGTTTATATAGTAAAACCTCCCTCATCGCAGCTTTCTCGAATTCGGTTTCGGGTTTACGCGGGGCACTATGTTTGCAAATTCATTTCACGTTTGTAAGAATTTTTCAGTAAAGATAATTTTCATCTTCGTTTTGACTCACTAAAAGTCTTTCTATATTCACTGCGTCGTATAGTACTTGAATAGAAAAATACTTGCTGTGAAAGAAATTGAAAGAAATCTTTAAAGTAAAAAACGATTCAACCTCTTAAGATTTTGGAAATTAACCTAGATATTGGACGTGCTTTTGCAGTAGGATGAAAGATCGAAAGCGTAATAGTTCCGTACAAAGAAATTATAAAAAAAGCTGTCAACAATAACAAAGTGTTTCAACGTAGATCAACCCAGCATCAGTGCAGGTAATTTATGGGAAAACATTTTCCAATAAAAGTTAGCGTTTTCATTCAAAATAAAAAAACAGTTTCAGTAGGACCGTAGTGTTTGTTACTCGTTGATAAAAAGTAAAGCCTAGATACCGTGTATTTACAAAATTATACTTCTTGATCAAGTTTTTTTTTATTTCAACAAGTATTTTTAACGTTTGGTTTCGATAATTACTGAATTATCATAAAATGGTGAGTTTTATTTTTACTTTTTTCTTATAAGTTTTTTGGTCCTGAAATATTTTACGTGTGTTCATTATGTCTAACGTGGTTTTGCACTTCGCGGTATTCCAGTGAACGCATTAACTGCGATCAGGATGTTTTGTTGTATATACGAGATAATGCAATAAAATTTAAGACCAAGGCACTTAATTATCTGCGTTTGTACATTTTCAAATAGGATTTCAGTGAAGGTAGTTCAACCAACAGAAACAGTCCTCTAAAACAATTTAAAGTATCGACTGCAAACGTCTCTAGGGAAATTAAAATTCAAAGCACGGAGTCACAATTGATTGATACATTGTCAGTGAGCGGTACTTGCGTCGATAAACTTATTTGAACAAACTGTTCTTCATAAACAATTCAAAACTGATTACAAACTAAATTTTGATGTCAAAAAAACATGAGTTTTAATAATTTTTTCTGTATTACATTTTACAGGGTGTTTCTCATTGTGTACGCCGACATCCGGTGACAATACTAATTTTAGATTGTCGTTTTTCAAAATAATTGTATAACATTAAATTTAACTACTTAAAATTAGTTATTTTTCAGATTTTTTTTAGAATTATATTAAAATTTATATTCAATTTTTTTTAAATCGTATAACTGTAAATAGTTGCATGATTTTAAATGTATTTATTGTTTACTTATTAGATCTATTAGACTTTTAGAGTGTATTGTTTTTTTTTGGAAATTGTACATATTTTTTAAATGTCTTTGTTATAAGCCCTAGTGTAGTTATAAATCGTTCTTGTACTGTGTTACTAAATAAAAGAAGAAAACACCTACTCTAAGACATGGCTCTTAGCCATAGTTGGGTAGGCAAATTTTCCTCCAACTCGTACATTGAGAATTGTTGTAAATTCTTTACAGCTTTTTGAAAAAATGTCTATGGAAATAATTGTAAAAAAAATGAAAATAAAGTTTTATTATTATTGTACGAGGTGGAGGTTAAGTTTCAACTTATACGACATTCCTTTTATGAGATATTCGTTAACACACACACAGCACACACACAAACCAAATTGGGGAAAACATATTTTTTGGGTTAGTTGGCCTGAAAACCTGTATTTCCGGTGAAAACTCGATTTAGAAAAATCAACGTGAAAACAATACTTTCC
Organism: Catonia carolina; assembly: GCA_035578175.1. Lineage (NCBI taxonomy): Eukaryota > Metazoa > Arthropoda > Insecta > Hemiptera > Achilidae > Catonia > Catonia carolina. The sequence goes on along the minus strand of JAQMRL010000007.1, from coordinate 26,896,166 downwards.
TTCCCTATAAATATATTTATGTAGGGCAAGAGAAAATAAAAAAGCAACACAACTTGCAAAATATCACACCATATTATATAAACCATACATACAATTTTATAGAAATAAGTTACAAAAATAATTTCGTGATAGCAAATGAATTTTAGTTTTGTTAAATAAATTTAAATTATTATTTTTATAATAATAATAATAATAATAATAATAATAATAATATATGTTGTAATTAATTATCGTATTTATTCCTTGATCCTTGAATCTTTTCTACTTCTAAAACGTCTCTGAGAGAGATCCGACAAGTTTTTATGCAAAGGTATTATAACGTTTGTATTTATAATACAAAAACAAGAGCAACAGAATATTCGATTGCAGGAAGAAGAAAGAGTTTAAATTGTGTTCTTGTGACAGCATCAGAAGGGCCCCGCCGTCCGGAGATTAATTTAAAAATAGGGGTCGGTAGATCTAGAGTGAGGGAGGCGGTGTAGTGAGCAATGGGCAGTCGCCCAGGTAGGATGTTGAAGAGGATTATATAGATTTGGGTTGATCCGGCGACCGGTCAGGAGGAGGGAGAGACAGAGGAGAAAGCTGAGGTCGGCGCCTCCTCCTTTCAGAAATATTGCGATATTCGCTAGCCACTTGACAGTTATTGCGAGTGTCTTGTTTGACCTCCACCGACTGTATACTCGAACGTATCGGATTAGAAATGTAACAGACAATGGAAATATTATGTACGTCCATTTTCGTTTCGTTCCGTGTCATTCTACTATTTTTTGACGTTTCCCTAATAAAAACAGAAAAAGGGATAAAGTAAAGGGATAGCTCGGTGATGGCTTTTCGAAACGATCCCGATTATAAGTTGTGACGTCGCACTTAGTTTTACATATTCAACGGCTTCACCGACGGGTGCGTCGCTACTTAACCTCACCTATACACTTCTAACGTATCATCTCGTCCACCTACAATACGTCGACCACATATCAAGAGTGAACGCGTAATATATGTTTGTATGCAAACGCTAACGATCGGCAAAACAGATTCTCTCCTGTTGGGTGGTTATTCAGACCCTTTCCCGTTCAAGATTTTCCATTTACTTCCCCCTAAACTCTTCCCCGGTATCTCTAGGCAGTGCTACAATAACCCTTAATTATTTGTAACCCTCTTTAAATTCTCCCGAATGAATTTGCATTCATAATAAAAGTTTGATAAAAGTGATTCCATTCGTCATAAAAAATAAAAACAAAAATGAACGATTGAAATGATAACATAAATCATAAACAAAAAGATTCTAAAAACCCCCAAAAGATTAATACGGAAAATGGGATTTTCAACTTTTATATATTTGCAGATATAAGATTATCTGAGGCTTTGCCCCCTTCTCACTTCGCACACCATACGTATATGGTGTGTATATCCACATCTAATTTTTTTAATGGTTGCCTACGGTTGTCGCCGCTTCCTTCCATATGCAGACAACCTCTGCCTACATTTATCCCAAATAATCCAATTCGTAACCCAAAGTCCTTCTTTCTTCATGATCTCGTCTACTTCATCTTTTATGAACCATCAGGGTCTGCCTCCGTTGTATCTTCCCATTGGATTCCAATACTAATTATAATTCCCGATAGCCGGCCGCGTTGGCGATGTTGGTAACGTGCTCGCCTCTCATCACGCGGTCTTGGGTTCGAATCCCACTCGGGCATGGCATTTTTTCATACGTTACAAAAAATTAATTTCATCCTTCACCGTCTGCATTAGCAGCAATTTGCAAAACAGTCGGACGTTAAGCAAAAAAAAAAGTATAATTCCCGATACGTCTGCAGTTTACTATGAGATAGAACCAGCGACTATAGTACTTACATTCACCCAAAAGGAAAAGCAAATGATAGGTTGTACTCCAAAATTTCTGAGTTACTTAAAGATACATACGATTCATAAATCTCAAGGATGTTGCATCACGTAATGTTGTATTGATCAGGATAGAATACAAAAATAAATAAATCTATCATAGTTTGCCACATGGAATAGTCTTTATATCACGACACACGAACAACTTTAAATAATATACAACCATTGTTACAGACGATGTAGTAGAAGTGTTAATTAATAAATCCAAAAGTGTGTCTAAACAAGAGTTAGTGAAATAGATTTTAGAGAACATCAACGTTAGTAAATTTAACATTCAATTTTCAATAAGACATCCATACTGAATTATTTAGAAAGCTATAGGAAAGTAATATACCAATAGGTGAATGCGGTTCTGTTAATGTTTTTATCTGTTGAATACTACTGTAGGTCTTATTTTAGACTAAGCCGTTCTACTACCCGATCAAAAATTACGGTACAAGATTTAACGGAATGACAGTGATTAAGAGATTTAATTCAGTTAGCCAATATTTTTATTATGGTTAATAAAACTAGTCGGCTACAATTTTTAATGACATCATTGATTGTACATCCCTTTTGTGTAAAATAGATTTCAAAAGCCCAACTAATAACCAAGAATAAAACATAAAGAATGCATCTATACAATCCAAAATAAGACAGTAAAAAACCGTAGTACAACCTGATGCAGGTTATTGTTGCAAAACCTTAATATTTTTCAAAGTAAAATACAGGATTAACCAAACACAAAAGATAGAACGAAGAATTCTTTGAACAATTATAAACAAAAGACACAAAAAAGTCGGAATGTACGTGCTTTTATTAAACAAAGAAATAGAACCAATCACTAATATCATGTGCAAATAAACGAATTTCTTATTACGGGCATCTCCTCAGAATGACACCAGACTTATCAAGCAATTGCTAAACAAACTAAAAGGATATAAACAACAAGCCAGATGGTTAGAAGAAACGGAAAAGACATGAAAGACCTGAACATAACAGAACAAGATCTATTGATAAAAACCGAAAAACTAAAAATCTTACGAAACTAAACATCAGATTCAACGAAATGAAAAAAAACCAAAAACTTGTAGTAAGAGTCGTTTCAGACGAATTTCTACAACAAAGATCTTAACGCCTTAAAGATTACTGGGCAAAAAGAGACTACTAAAACTTAAAGTCTCCAGAAATTGATCTAAAATATCTTCCAGCATTGATTTAAGTGGTCCATTGTTAGGTCTCAAAAGCAAACAAAAAATAGATTTCACTAAATAATTTTAGCCTATACATTTTAGTTTAACTTATTTAAATTTTGACTAAATCAATGTAGACTACATTATATTTCTAAGTAGTTGGTTATTCTAATGAATTTTGATACATTTTAATAAAGTAATGACTCGTTCGTGTTAATTACATGAATTTTAAATGGAACTATTGTGGACGTTAATAATAAACAATATTTTAAAAATGACTTGGATTTAAAATGAAAAATATCTACAAGTTAGTTTGGCAGATGATCGATAATAAGAAAAAATATAAATTTTAAGTAGAAGTAAACGAGGCAATATTGTAATATTGAATCGATTTACATATCATTACGAGAGAAACTAAAAAAAAAACTGGATAGAAATTAGTGAATAAAAAGAGGTCGGCATAGAAAAAGAAAGGAAAAAATAATTCGATAAATTTGCATTTAAAATCGAAGAATAAATTTGTTAAAAAAAATATTGTCGGAGTGATGAAGAGCCCCATGGAGTGTAGGTAATAATATTCGAAAATGGCGTGCAGCCTCCTTTGATAACGGCAAGAATTATGATTCTGGGAGAAAGAATTGGAATCATTACGGAAACAAAAAAGTTCTGCATCGCAAAAGGTTTTTAACTACCATTTTTTATTGGCAATAAAATTCTCAAGAGGTTCTGAATGTTATATCCAGGAAAATATGTTTTTTTCTCGACGTTTGGGACGGAAGGGGATGACGGAGGAGGGAAGAAACTTTTTCGCTGGGTTGGGTATGGGGTAGATAGGACAGGAGGTGCTTGCATCGAAGGGGCGATCAGTGTTAGCGCGGTCCCTCTCAGCGCAAATAGTTACTTTAAACAATGACAGCTACTACAGATTTTCCAAGATTCAAACGCGTTTTAATTACAAAAGAGGGAGTTTTGTATACTATTATGTCATCCTAAACAGTAGTAAAATTCTGAAAATAAAATTTAAAATCTTCGTCACCTCCTCCTCCTCCTCCTCCTCAATCTAACCTCTTTCTCTTCAATCTTCTCCTCCATCTACTTCTACTCCTCGGCGGGGCTGTGGTGTAATGATCAGCGCAACTGGCTTCTACACCGGGGTCCCGGGTTTAATTCCCGATCAGGTCTGGCATATTTTCATCACTAATTTTTATCTATCAACTTACTCATCGTCTGCATCAGCAGTGATTGCAAAATACTCGGACGTGAAAGAAAAATGTACTCGTTTTCCTTTGCGTTTGTTCCTTTTCATTCAATATAATACTTCTCGATCTTCTCTTCTTCTTTTACTGCTTCTCTTTTTTCTTTCTCTTTCTTCTACTTCCCCTCCTTCGTCCTCCGCCCCTTCTCTTTCTCTCTTCCTCCACTCGATCTTCTTCTATTTCTCCTCTTCCTCTCTTTCTCCTCCAACCTATTCTCTTTTCTCCTTTTTATCTTTCTCATTGCCTATCCCTTTCTCCTCCCGATTTTCCTCTATGATCCGCGCCATCACCTCCTACTTTTCCTCCTTCATTTCTCTTTTTCCTCTGATTGTCCACCATGCCAACTTCCCTTTTCTCTTATTTCACTTCATCGACTTGCTTCAACTCACTCAAAATATATTTTACTCCTTTTATTCCAATATTGGCTGAGAATATTCAGGAATGTTCAGCAAACATTGCGTTGTATAATTAAGTAATTGTGATTACATGGCATTACATTTTGATATTAAGCAATTATTCAGTTTCTGAATAAGCTGGACATGATATTTTATCTCTTCTGAACGATGAAAATTATTAATTCATTATTTTGTTCATGTCGACTAGTAGATCATAATATTTTTAACAGAAACATCCAATACTTGGCTGTTTAAGCAGATGTAATGCATGTAATCATAGGCAGGTATTACATCAATTAAGGGGGTGTTGTTGTGGTCGTGTTGGATTGTGTTTTAGGGCAGATTGCAGGGCACGTTAGAGGTAAGTAAAGAAAGTGCCGGGAGACGGTGGAAAAGGAAAGGGAAGAGGTGAAACACACCGGTACACGGAATGCCGACGGCGAAAGCATCAGTGTTGTAGAACAGAGTGGATGCGTTCTAACAGTCTAACAGCAAGCAGTAGGTGGCGCGAGTCGAGTCTGGGCAAAGTGAGATATATACGCTCAGACTGCGTTGCCTTAATAATAACTTACAAGCACCCCCGCCATCATAAAGTCAAATAATTAAAACAAATAACATTTCTTAATTACTTATTATTATAAAGCTAATGTTTGGACGGCGGCACAAAACTTTCCACCTCATAAGGGTCATTCGTATTAAATTTTTGGAGCGGGATTCGCATTTAAGTTTTTTATTTTTTTTTAAAAGGGTGACCAACAATGAGACACGGGCATATATATGAGACTTTTTTACCGTTACAATTTCGAGGGAGGAAGCGAGATAGAGAAGAAGTATAATGCGCGCCAAAAATGTGAATTATTGTAACGACTCGCTAAAGATAAAACGATTCCTTCCCGGAGAGTAACTTCTTCTTCAACACAGATCGAGTTGTGCAAATGTGACTAACGGTCGTGCATCACCTCTTTAAAACTTTTAATTGATATAAATTCGCTTTGAAATTTTTCACAAAACTCGTGTCGTTTATTTTCAGCGATTATTATAAACAACAATGCGAGCCGGTTCACTTTACGACTGCAACTTATCACCATTCATGACGCTGAAAAAATATCCTCGCTTAATTTATTAATACGACTTCTTCTGAACGCCACCCGACCCGATGACGACTATCAAAATGAATTTCAACTTTTTATGAATTCTTTAAAACTTTTCTAGTTTCTTCATCCACACAATTGGATTAATCTTTTCTAATTCACTACATTATGGAAACATTAATTTTTTTACTTAGCTAAATCAATTAAGTCTAACCATTTCAAACTTAATCAACTCACACTTTCCTTTATTTCTGTTATCCAAACTTCTCTTGTGGTTGTTTAGGTAATCAGCCCAAAGGCTGGTTTAAACCTATAGAGGTTTTACTAGGTAAAACGAGGAGTGAGATTGTTTACAATTGCCTTCCTCACTGAGTGGAAAAGTACGCTTATCAGTATACCCGGCCCTTTAAAGAGCATCTACTTTCCACCCTACAAATGACACCTTCACTTAATTCACCACAGTGTCAGGTTGTATACCTAATGAAAATCATTACTCTTAGACGAAATAGTGTATACTTATAGTGACTTATAGTGTCTTATAGTGACTCTGAGTAGTGTATAATTTACACCTCTGCCTCTTCTGTTCTTAAATGATTCATTTCTATAATTGGCTGACTATGTGATAAGAAACAGAACTAATTATTTTATCCCTGCAACTAACAGATTGAGTGTAAATAATTTGACCCTCCACCTATCTGTTATGGGCAGAAAACTTCTTCTATCCGGATTGTATTATTACCGGAATTAAGAATGGACGTTAATACGAGGAACGTTAAATTATTAACGAGACAAATTTTTGTAGAGAAAACCTATTAATTTAATCAAAATAAAACTTACACTATATTTCAATAACAATTAAGCACTTGTCCGACCGTTCTGTGAGCTTTCTGATTCCCACAGTGTACAAGTCTTACCTTGCTGTTTGAACCATCGTGCACCGCTTTTTAACCTCTTCGTTGTCATTGCACTTATTGCCGTATAAAAAGTCTTTGAGAGAACTAAAAAAAAAAGAAAATCGAACGAAGGGAGGTCTGGTTGGTATGGAGGATGTGACAACAACCTAAACTTCCGTTAACCGATGTTTGATTTATTTATTACTTTTTTTGGTTTAACGTCCGACTGTTCTGCAATTATTGCTAATGCAGACGGTGAAAGAACCGATGTTTGAGCCCAGACGTATGCTTATATACCTGGGTGTCTGTATGGGTTTTAATCTACTATCTTAGAACCCATATCTACGATTTAAAAAAATTCAGCACTACATGAATGATTGCATTCGCGATTCCAACTCTTAATGTTATGCAAACTTGCAATTTGGGAACTTTAGTTTTACCTGCCTTTGTATATTAATGCGATTTTTCGGCACGGTAGTCGAAACTTCAAATTTGTCTTCTAAAAAGGTGATCAGTCCCATTTTTCTCTGCCTACATTATTTTATCCACTTATTCACATTACTACAGCCTAAAACCTTTCCACCATACTTCTTAAACATTTTTGAGTAAATTTCCACAGGTTTTACACTTTCAATTTGCATTTATATCTTATCACTGAACGTTTCTCTTCCGGTGTACATGTTTAAAGCAAACTTAACATTCTAAAATGAACAAAAGAGATTATTTTGTTTATATTTATTATGATCGAACAGCTTATTAACATACAGGTCATTTGTTGTAGCTAGAAGCTTTCCCCCAACGCTGTGTGCCGCTGAGCTGTTCTGTTTAGTGGTGGGGGAAGCAACTCGTAGTCGTAACATAGTATACGGTTAGAAAAAGAGGGAATGATCATTAAGTGAGAACGAGACAACACTTGCCCCTTTGAAACTATCCCTACTCTACCTACTTGCCCTCCCCTTACAAGCTTCTTCCAAAAACAAACGTACTATACTTGATTCTCAAAAGATTTCATTGTCATTAAATGAACAGTCATTTCTCTACATTAATTTTTGTTAATTATTGAACGTCTCTAGTATTATAGAGCATATAAAAAAATAAATAAACAAAATGACATGGATTTTCAAAAATTTCAACAAAAATGACTCGGTACCATTAAAATTCAAGGTATCCTTTATGGAAGCAGCTTTTTCAACAATTCCGTAGCACACTTGATGTCCGCCAAATACTTGTAGGAAAATAATATAAACTATTTTTCTACAAGAGCTACCTTTATAATACAAGAAATAAAGATCATTTACTTTTACATAAAATCAGAAAAACGTTTTACCAAAGGCATTACTGATATTAGGGACTCAAGCTGCACGATCTATTTCCCTTACACGTTAAAAATATATGGGACATCATAAGGTATAGGAAAGCAGTAACATACGATTTAAAAAAGTAGGGAGAAAGAAACAATAATTACATTAGTACTTTAGTAATTCTGTGAGGTTTTTTTACCTGCCCGATGATCAATTTTTATTGCGGTAAATAAGGATATATTAAAATTGTATATTTCATTTGTATTTTTTGGATTTGTTTTTATATATTATTATTATATTTTAGGGTAATATTTTATTTTGTTCTTTCACTAGTTTTATTAGTATCTAAATTACTAACACAAAGTTTTAATTACTAACGTAAGTAATTGAAGCTATCAACTTTTTACCAGTCACAATCAAATATAAATTATAAGTATTTATTATTTAAAATAATATTTGTATATTTTACATACTTTTTGTAAATTTATGGATCAATCTGAAAAAATTATACAGTCTCTTAAAAATTTCTCTCTCGCTATATAAAGTAAAATTATTATTAGGAAAGGAAATTATCAGAGGGGCAAGCAAAAATGTATTGCTTTTAATGCATAAACAGATGGTCGAATTTACATCTGGTATCTTTTATGGTTATTCGGTTGTAAACAAAACCCGACACATAATTTTGTCTTGTAATGAACAAGGTTTTAAACAATAAAAATGTGAATAATTCTCTTTTTTATTTATGATAATAACAAACATAATCGGAGCCAATAAAAGTTATTGTCGGTACATCGGATATTATTTTTATTATTATTTCAAAGCGATATGAAATTAAAAAGTTTTCTGTCTCAAAAAAAGGTAATAAAATTAATAGAAGCGGGAAAAGTTTTTAATTCGAAAGGAAATTGCATTCGTACGGTTAGAAACTACCAATAAAAATCTATGAGACAATTTATGCCCCGACACCGTTCGTATTATTGCGTGGAAAATATGCATAATGTTCACTTTTGGTGAGGGGTCATTTTAAACTGATGACGTAGCTCAATTTAATAATTTTAATATGCTTCCTAAAAAATAAAGAAATTTTTATAGGTCGGAGCAATATTTATGATACTGTAGTAATACAATATCTATACTTTACAGTCTTCCCTTTTCATGATATCCTGAAGCCAAGAAAAGTTTTTAAAGATCCCTGTCTATACAAAATCTTCTTGAAATACAAGACACGCTTTATCTTTTCATTCAAGTTGTAAAAACCCAATTCTGACCTGATTTCCTCATTCCGTATTCTGTCCAAACGAGTATCCTTAGTTCTTCGAAGAAATCTCATTTCTGTCGTCTGGATTCTCCACTCATGGGTTTTTGTTGTTGTCCACGTCTCACTACCGTACAGAATAACTGGAGCTGCCATAACTTTGTAGAACTCAAGTTTGGTTTCATATCACATGGTCAGCCAACTAAATGTCTGAATCATTTAAGAACAGAAGAGGTAGAGGTGTAAAATACACAAGTCAGAATGTATATCTTCTGAGAGTAATGAATTTTATTATACAGCCAGACCCTGTGGTGAATGAAGTAAAGGTGTCATTGGCAGGGTGGAAGATATGTGTTTTTCAGAGAACCTGGCATGCTGATAAGCATACTTTTCAACTTAGTGAGGAAATCAATGTAAAAAGAACCTTACTCCTCGTTTAACTTAGTAAAACCTGTTGAGGTTCAAATCAGCCTTTTGGCTGATGACCTAAACAACAACATTTATATTGTGACGTAGTTGGTGATTAGTCCAGAAATGTTTAATGTAATAGGTTGGTTTTTTGTGCTTTTTCGGTTTCATTGGACCAATTCAAATTTAGAAATTCTTTTTGTTTTGGTTTTAGGATGATAAATGAAATGTATATACACCAAAACCTTATGGTTTTGGTGTATATATGTTTAAATATTATTTTTTTATTTTAATTTAATAACTTTTAATTCTGTAGGCATTTATAAATAATTTATTTTGACGAAATTATTCCCGAAAAAGTTGGCCGACTAATAAAGATTGCGATGTATGATAAGCGATCACATCAGAAATAATACTTGTCCAACTTTCAGAATTCCACTGGGCCGGTAAATAAATTTTATTTACTCTTTTATATTTGAGTCGATGAAGAACTGGATGTAACGTATCATACCACCCCCAGTATTTCTTCGGTGTGAGTTGAATTGAAAAGTTAGAGAAAACCGTAAGGTTTAGGGTGTTTTATGGGTGGGTTGGAAAGAGTAGCTTAGCTCAGATGATTCTGGTGTGTCCAGTAACAGAGTTGAGAGATTGGAAGGGGAACTCGGTTTCCCTTGACGTACGACACCTTAGAGGATCACAATGCTATTACCGAAGTCGTAGATGTGTAAAATAGGTCACGGTTGGTGTAATGCCCCAGGCAACCTGCTAGCTTGTTTCAGACCTTTTGCCATCAATTCACTGCCTTATACGAAATCTTATTCGTTAACCTAACCCATTCCTACCCATCCTTTGCCCAATACACTCGTTATTCTTTTTCCTCTTTTCTACTTACTCCTCCACCTCATTCTACCGTTTTTGTTTTGTCGTACGCTTCCTGCTTCATTTTTTATTATACATAAATTTACCGGTTTCAAACCAACCTTGTTTTAGTTATAAACATACCAATAATAATCTTCGATATGTCATGGGAGACAACATCAACATTTTTGTCATAATGACATAAACATTAATAATAGTGTATCGTGAATATTTTATTAATGAACGGTTTTTATGGTGTTTCTTTTTGTATTTTTACTTTCTCTTGCCTGTATGAGTATATGCGAAAGAAAGGTATTGTTTTCATGTCAATTTTTTGAAATCGAGTTTTCACCGGATCTACACGTTTTCAGATCCCCTGAACCCAAAAAAAAAACATGTTCTTAGCGATTGCTCTGTATGTGTGCGTGTGTTTGTGTGTGTGTGTGTGTGTGTGTGCGTGCGCGCGCGCGTGTGTGTGTGTGAACAGAATATCTCAAGAACGGAACATTGTACGAACTTGAAACTTAAGTTACATACTACTATTGGACCCAACACGAACATTTTCATTAAAATCAATCAACCGGAAGTAGTAGTTTCTTCGTATAATTTTTCACTTTCTTGCAATTTTCTCAAAAACGGCTCCTACGATTTTTTAAAAATCGCCTCATTTACTACATTTTTTATAGTCTACAAGATAGGGTAGGCGCAATGTCTGCTGAAATTCTTGAGAAGGCTTTTTCGTCGTAAAAAAATTGTTTCATTTAAGATTGCGGCTTTAATATGCATTTTAGCGCAAAAATGTATATAATAAAAGTTACAGAGAATTTAAAAACCTACAACTTTTTTTTCAAATATTGTTTTGTATAACGCTTAGTTTAGCGGTTATTAGTGATTTTCTGTTTTTTTTTCACGAAAATGTGTAAAAACATCGATTTTTTTACGATTTCAGCTTTAGTAAGCATTTCACGACAAAAGTGTAGTATATAATCAAATTTATAGAAAATTAAAAGATCTACAATTTTTAGTTTGTGCATTTTTCTCTACTGAGCCTAGTTTATCGTGAAAGAGTGATTTTCTGTATTTTTAAGCCAAACTGAGGTTGATTTTCATTTTGCGTTTTTCACTCATGATTAAATAAGGGTATGGTTTTTGAGGTTAGTTTTATGTTTATTTTTAATGTTTTATTACTAATATTAGGCTATATTATTCATTATTTGCATTGGCGAGATAAAGTTTTGTGAATGTTTCACACCAGATATTTTATAACATCATGTTAAAAAAATAGTTAATACCAGGTTACCGAGCTTTGCTCAGTTGCAGATTATATAATCGATTTCCGAAAAGTACCACTCAATAATTCTAATAAAATTGAGCTAATTTAAATCTTCGGTGTTTCAAAAGGTCACTCTTTACAAGGAATATTTATAAAATTGAATAAAGAACTAACTTTAAAAACTCACAAGGTATTAAAATTATTGAGTAGTGTAAACTCGCAATAAATAGTTTGAATAATGATTAGTAAAAACTATGACTAAACCTATGCACTATTTCCACGATTGATTACTTAATTTATTAAACTTATACGAAAATTTATCGTATAATATGACAGGATAAAATCGTAGAGGTCATTATATCGCTTACATTATGATCAGCTGCTTCAAATAATTACAGCTCTGACAGTAGAAACGTATGGTTATGTTAGAACCCAATAGCCTGCATATTGTTCTAATTATATATCTTAATTTAGGGAGTTAACAAGTTTTTGAAAATATGAGACGTAGCGCGATAGATTTGTACACCTGAAACTCCATTTAAACGAATTTTCAGGAAAATCTTTACAGCCGTTTTCGAGAAAAGTTACATACATACATACATACATACATACATACGCCAAATTGTCGTACAATATTAGAGAACAGGGTGTCATTTATTCATTATGTTAATGGTGGGTCTTAAACTTGCAATCGTTAGTTCTCATATAAAAGGTAGATTTCTTTTGTATCTTTTAATTGCTTTTGCATTTTCAATTTTTTTTGTATTAGTTTCCAAATTTTGGCAGAAACCCTTTTTGTTTCTATTGTGTATCTATTATATCATCTTTCCTATTTCCATCTCGAACTCTAATGGATGATTATAAAAACAGCTGGCTCCTCTCCCGGCCAGTTCTAGTTGTAACTCGGATCGTAAATAGAATCATTGTTGTAAAGTGTTAGTTTTTTACTTCTAGAAAACATTGTGTACAATTGGTTGCAGGTAAGATTCGATTATTAAATGTAAAAAATTACCATTTATTTTTAATTAAGTTTAGTTGAAGCTTTAAGTTTGCAATAATATTTTTGTAAGTTAATTGTTAAGTAATTTAACTGTCATTCATTAATAGTCTAAGCATAATAATTAATTGTAATTTTTTTATCCTGTTAATAAATAATTAGAACATTTTAAAAGCAGTTTGTTTACATTTTTTATAATCAGATCCTAATTTGTTTTTGGTTTAACGTCCTAAAAGAACACGAATTAAGTATTATAATATTACGTTCATAACAGGCAGGTGGAGTGTTAATTTATTTGCACTCGATCTGATAGTTCCAGGGCTACAAAAAATAATTTCTTACGAATGCATGTAATATTAAAAAAAATAAAATAAAAATGGCTATTTATGAAATCATTTTTGTGAGATTATATTAACTGAGGTTCTTTGTTATTTACATCACTGTAATAAACATTTCTGGGCATAAAATAGTGATTAGTGTTGAGAAAAACACTTCAATTTTTAAAAACATCTGGTGTGAAACACTCACACAACTTTCTCTTGCCAGTGCAAATAATCAACAATAAACCTAACATTAGTAATAAAACATTAGAAATAAACAAAACAACTAACATCAACAAACATAACCTAGTTTTAATCATATATATTATGAAAGACGCAAAATTAAAATCGATCTCAGTTTGCCTTAAAAATACAGAAAATCATTCTTTCACTCTAAACTAGGATCTGTAGAGAAAAATGCTCTGAATAAAAGTTGTAGATCTTTTAAATTTCTATAAATTCAATTAATACACTTTTGTCATAAAATGCATACTAAGGCCGAAATCTTAAAAAAAATCAATTTTTCACACGTTTTCGTGAGAAAAAACAGAAAATTGCTAATTACCGCTAAACTAAGCGTTATAAAAAAAATGTTTAAAATAAAAATTGTAGATTTTTAAATTCTCTACATTTTTTATTGTATACATTTTTGCGCTATAATACATATTAAAGCCGTAATCTTAAAAAACACTTTTTTACGTAAAAACAGCCTCATCAAGAATTTCAGCAAACATGGTGCCTACGCTATCTTGCAGAGAATAAAAAATTGAGTAAATCAAGCGATTTAAAAAAAAATCGTAGGACCAGTTTTTGAGAAAAAAGTGAAAAATTACACGAATAAACTACTACTTCCGGTTGACCGATTTTGATGAAAATGTTCGTGTCGGGTCCGCTAGTGGTATGTAACTTAAGTTTCAAGTTCGTATGATGTTTCGTTCTTGAGATATTCTGTTTACACACACAGACCAATCGCTAAAAACATGTTTTTTGGGTTCAGGGGGTCTGAAAACGTATAGATCCGGTGAAAACTCGATTTCGAAAGATCGACATGAAAACAATACTTTCCTTCCTATATATTCATATAGGCAAGAGAAAGTAAAAAGTGTGAAATCTGTCATTTATACGAGGCGTATTTTTAAAGTAAGTACCGTTTTGAAATTCCGCCGCTGCAGTGCCGCGGTCAGTATTTACCGCATACACGTTGTGTACCACTATCTATTGGCAAGTCACAAACACCATTACAGAATCCTTCGACGGTGTTTGCGTTTGTAGTGAGTATTTGAGATGTCTCCTCCGGTTGAGAATCCCGCCGACAGTGAAATACCGCTGTGATTCGTTTTCTCAGGACTAAAGACATGAAAGCGGCTGAAATCCATCGTCAGATCAGTCAAGTGTATGGAGAAAACATTATGAGCAATGGGATGGTACGGAAATGGGTGAGAGCTTTTAAAGATGGCCGTGCGATTTGCATGATGAGGAACGAAATGGACGACCTTCAATCATTACTGACGACTTGGTGCCGAAAGTTGATGAAAAAATGAGAAAGAACAGATGCTTTACGATTTCGTCGTTATCTGATGAGTTTCCTGTAGTGTCAAAAAGTGTGCATTATAAAATTGTGACAGAACGTTTAAATTATAGAAGGTTATGCTCACGCTGGGTTGCAGTGGTTGTCTAATCAGGCGGCAGATTTTTACGAGGATGGTATTCAAAAGCTGGTTGTACGATATTATAAGTGCCTTAATATTGGTGGGAATCATGCAGAAAAGTAGATTAAAATATAGGCTTTCATGTTAAAATAAAATTATTAAGAAAAGTCTACTTGTTCTTTTTACTTTCTCTTGCCTATATGAATATATAGGAAGGAAAGTATTGTTTTCATGTCGATCTTTCGAAATCGAGTTTTCACCGGATCTATACGTTTTCAGACCCCCTGAACCCAAAAAACATGTTTTTAGCGATTGGTCTGTGTGTGTGTGTGTGTGTGTGTGTGTGTGTGTGTGAACAGAATATCTCAAGAACGGAATATCGTAGGAACTTGAAACTTAAGTTACATACCACTACCGGACCCGACACGAACATTTTCATCAAAATCGGTCAACCGGAAGTAGTAGTTTATTCGTGTAATTTTTCACTTTTTTGCAATTTTCACAAAAACTGGTCCTACGATTTTTTTAAAAATCGCCTGGTTTATTCAATTTTTTATTCTCTACAAGATAGGGTAGGCGCCATTTTTGCTGAAATTCTTGGTGAGGCTGTTTTCACGTAAAAACGTGTTTTTTTTAAGATTACGGCTTTAATATGAATTTTAGCGAAAAAATTTATATAAAAAAAGTTGTAGAAAATTTGAAATTCTACAATGTTTATTTCAAACATTTTTTTGTATAACGCTTAGTTTAGTAGTAATTAGCGATTTTCTGATTTTTTTCTCACGAAAACGTGTGAAAAATTGTTTTTTTTTTAAGATTTCGGCTTTAGTACGCATTTTACGACAAAATAGTATATAATAAAATTTATAGAAAATTAAAAGATCTACAACTTTTATTTAAAGCATTTTTCACTACAGAGCCTAGTTTAGCGTGAAAGAGTGATTTTCTGTATTTTTAAGGCAAACTGAGATCGATTTTAATTTTGCGTCTTTCATATATGATTAAAACTAGGTTATGTTTGTTGATGTTAGTTGTTTTGTTTATTTCTAATGTTTTATTACTAATGTTAGGTTTATTGTTAATTATTTGCATTGGCAAGAGAAAGTTGTGTGAGTGTTTCACACCAGATTTTATTTCAAAACGGTACTTAGGTATATTAAAAATAGGCAAAAATATATTCTGAAAAGTGCTAGTGGTTGAAAAGAAATACAAAACTAAAGCTCATTTTGTGCTTTATTGACAGAGTTCAACAAATAGTTTAGTTTTTGTCTGCCAAGGATTTGCACAACGAGGTGATTTACGGAGATGTAAGGTACAGAAATTTAATTCTTTAAGTCTTATTATATTGTTAAATGTTTTATTTTCTTACGTTGTTTTTAGCGATGGTTTTAGTGACGTTGTTTTTAAGCTATTCGGTTTAAAAGTAATGGGTGGAATGAAGCCAGGATAACTGGAAGGAGCATAAATTTGTTTATTAAATGCAACCTTCTAACTTCAGCAATTACCCCTGCGCGCAGTTCTTGCGTAATCATGAAATTTGAATGACTATGTAAGAAATATTTGTAAAGGTGATTGACCTTAATTAACATTTCAAGTTAATAATGGATTAAGCAACTCTATGCGAAGGAAATCTTAAGAAAATTATATTTAGTAGATCAAACGTACAACAGAAGGAATACACACCTGCTCCTTTCAGACACAGTGAGAAACAAACTATATCGATATCATTTCTCTCACTTGACTCCAAAATTACATAAACTGTTTTATAAGATTATAGAAGATCAAAACGAGATTTAGAAAAAATCTAACTTACCTTTGAGCTCATATACCGTAATATTTGTGAAAAAAAAGTTTGATTGTACTGCAACATCTAAACCTAGGTTCGCTCGGGATTTGGGTAAATAAATGATTAACAAATTAATAACAATTTATTACAATTACTTATTTACAAAATTAATAATTACAATTCATGATCAACTTACCCTACTAACAAATATAATTACATAAATAACTTAATTAGATTACATAAATTAAATCAATTACAAAACTTAAGCTTAAACTGACTTGACTAACAAGTAAATTTGTTGTTTACGTCATCAGCCGAAAGGCTGGTTTGAACTTCTAGAGGCTTTACTAAGTAACGAGGATTGAGGTGGTTTACCATTAACTTCCTCACTGAGAGAAAAAGTATGCTTATCAGCATGCCAGGCTCTTTGAAAAGCTACTAATTTCCACCCTGTAAATAACACTTTCACATCATTCACCGCAAGGTCTGCTTGTATAATGAAATTCATTACTCTCAGAGGAGATTACTCTGACTAGTGTCTTTTACACCTACATCTTCTTTTTTCTACATCTTTTGTTCCTAAATGCCTATTATATAATTGGCTGAACATATGATACGAAACAAATTAAAAATTAGTGATTAGTGATTTTCTGGTTTTTTTTCATGAAAATCTTTAAAAAATTTGATTATTTAAGATTTGAGCCTTAGTATGCATTTCACAACAAAAGTGTTTATAATAAAATTTATAGGAAATTAAAAGATCTACAACTTTTGTTTCAAGTATTTTTCTCTAAAGTTTAGCGTGAAAGAGAGATTTTCCGTAACTGAAGTTGATTTTCATTTTGCATCATTCACTCATGATTAAAATAAGGTTATGTTTTTGAGGTTAGTTTTTTGTTTGTTTCTAATATTTTATTACTAATATTAGGTTGTATTGTTAATTATTTACATTGGCAAGAGAAAGTTGTGTGAGTGTTTCACGTCAGATTTTTTCAAATGAAATCTGTAGTTTTGGTTTTCCTGTTTGTCATTTTAAGATTTGTTGAATTTTAAGTTGATTTATTCAATGGCTGTTTCTTTGTTCCTGGAGACGATTGTTTAGGTCACCCTTGCGTGACTGATAGGTTTTAGAAAATTAACTCTTCGAACACTAAGTCCGAGATCGCGCCGATAGACTTGCCCTTTTTATCCATCTTTTATCCAAAAAATTTGAAATTTTTATGAGACATTAAGAAAATTTCGAGAGATGTTTTAGAAAAACAAACATGAAACTCCGTTTTTTGCACCAGTTACAGCGAATTTACCAAAAAATTGTTGTAATGTATGGAAAGTTACGCGTTCTTTTTGTCAAAATTTGGCAACAAATATTGTATTTGTAGCTTTTTTTTAGTCTGATATTATAGAAAAATTCTACTGAAAAATTTGATATATTAAATGCCCTCACTTACCAAACTATACGGCTATTCAAGCGTATGTAAGAGTCAAGTGAATTTGGATTCTGTGGTAAAATTCAGACTGAAAAAGTTTCTCTGTTTGAGCTGATGTCATTGACCCATTCCTACAGTGAATTATTATATGACATATGTTATTACATGTAAGCACGGAATTTTGTGAACACGTACATGTAGAAAAAATTATAAAAGATACCTAATATAGGAAAATTTTAGTTCCATTGTGAAGAATGACTGAAAATAGGTTATTCGACGAGTTTTGGAGCGTTTATTTCCTTTATAGGTCATATTCAATTCAACCTGTTTTGCTATAATAGCACCTTTGAAAAATTCACCTACGTTTACCATTCAAGCTTTCAAACGCGGTTATAACTATTTTAACTATTTCTGCCCATAACAGACAGGTGGAGTGTCAAATTATTTACACTCAATCTGTTCGTTGCAGGGCTAAAATAAATAGTTCTGTTTCTTATCACATGGTCAGCCAATTAAATGACTGAATCATTTAAGAACAGAAGAGGTAGAGGTGTAAAAGACACTAATCAGAGTTATCTCCTCTGAAAGTAATGAATTTCACTATACAGCCAGACCCTGTGGTGAATGAAGTGAAGGTGTCATTTGCAGAGTGGAAAATTTGTGCTTTTCAGAGGGCCCGGCATGCTGATAAGCATACTTTTCCATTCAGTGAGGAAGGCAATGGTAAACCATCTCACTCCTCGATTTACTTAGTAAAACCTCTACAGGTTCAAACCAGCCTACAGGCTGATGACCTAAACAACAACAACTATTTTAAAATGAGATACGGCCTTTACACGAGTTTCTTTAAAAAAAAAACCGGAATTGAGTGGTGTCCCAAAATTAAAAAATCTGGTGTGAAACACTCACACAACTTTCTCTTGCCAATGCAAATAATTAACAATAAACCTAACATTACTAATAAAACATCAGAAATAAAAAAACACTAACCTCAAAAACATAACCTTATTTTAATCATGAGTGAATGACGCAAAATGAAAATCGAACTCAGTTTGGCTTAAAAATACGGAAAATCACTCTTTTACGCTAAACTAAGCTCTGTAGAGAAAAATGCTTGAAATAAAAGTTGTAAATCTTTTTATTTCCTATAAAATTTATCTTATACACTTTTGTCGTAAAATGCATTCTAAGGGCGAAATCTTAAAAAAAATCGATTTTTCACACGTTTTCGTGAGAAAAAATCAGAAAATCGCTAATTACCGCTAAACTAAGCGTTATACAAAAAAAATGTTTGAAATAAAAGTTGTAGGATTTTAAATTCTCTAAAACTTTTATTACATAACTTTTGCGTTAAATTGCATATTCAAGCCGTAATCTTAAAAAAATTATGTTTTTACCTAAAAACAGCCTCACCCAGAATTTCAGCAAACATGACGCCTACCCTTCTTGTAGACAATAAAAAATTGAGTAAATGAGGCGATTTTTAAAAAAATCGTAGGACCAGTTTTTGAGAAAATCACAATAAATTGAAAAAATATACGAATAAACTACTACTTCCGGTTGACCGATTTTGATCAAAATGTTCGTGTCGGGTCCGGTAGTGGTATGTAACTTAAGTTTCAAGTTTCAAGTTCGTACGATGTTCCGTTTTTGAGATATTTTCTATACACACACACACACACAGACACACAGACACAGACCAATCGCTAAAAACATGTTTTTTGGGTTCAGGGGGTTTGAAAACGTATAGATCCGGTGAAAACTCGGTTTCGAAAAATCGACATGAAAACAATACTTTTCTTCCTATATATTCATATAGGCAAGAGAAAGTAAAAAATCAATAGAAAATGTCCCACTAACCACCTGATTGTGTTTCTAAATAGCTTACTTTATTCCTCATTCATTCAGCTACAATTTAAATATAATGTTTACTGGTGTACGCGTACATTGATCTTTACTATTACATAAACTGTTGAGTACTTACACTCTCGTCATCTAACAACCGTATGTGGGCTATCCGACTTAGAAGGGTAAAGTCATCTACAAAAGCAAGACGGTTTATCTAAATGCCGTTCTTTGATCCTCTAATGTGTACTTGGTTTAACAATTTCTTTATTATTAAATAAATAAAAGATCGGAGAGATTTAACGAAATTATGATATATAACTTTTTTTAGTAAGTTGATTGTACATTGTTAACAAATACCAGTTTAATGTAAAAGATATTATTTGAAAGAGTGATACAACAGCTATATGGAATGAGCTTAATACGGCGTATAATGCCATTGCCTCGTATAGGCTGTTAGTTATAGACGGCGGTAATGTCATATAATGAATGCATTCTGATAACACCTTATCAGCGGTAATAAATAGTTTGAATGTGTGTACAAACGGAGCTTAAAATTACTGTTTCACTTGTATAGAAATATAGGCGTCGTTGTGGAGTTACATTGGGAGAATTAGAGGTCGCGGCCTATGCCGTTTACCGACGTCACAGTACCGTTGTGTAATAACAATAACGATAATAGTATTCTTAAAGACGGTCGGGTTTGGAGAAAAATAGCATCGTGCATACAATAACAACACCTAATGATAAATTGCATTAATCATCATTTGCTTCATCATTTTAAAGTAAAAGCCGGAATATTTTAACATGTGCATGCATATCGCTCCTAATGCGGTTAGCTCAGGAAATATTCTACAGGCTTAGTCATGAGTGAGAAATTGCCCGACATGAAATGCTATAGAAACATTAACACAAACACAAATATATATATATGTGTGTTTGAGTGTGTGCATATTATATATATATATTATATATATACATACAGTTTTCGGTCGGGTATTGGAGGAACAGTGGGAAGGGTGGACCGCGAGATGCAGAGCAGGAAACAAATAAATTGCTCTTGTACACAAATACACGTTCACCTTAATTATGTTAGATTCAAAAACACCTCTTCTCGTATATTTATCCCTCACCGTTCAACTCATAATGCCAACCGCCTTGTTCTATCGCAAACTTTCTTATTTCACCAGATATTCCCGTCTTCACAACTTTCTCCATTTATTCTCTCTTTCTAAAGCATACAAATAATTCCGCTCCTTTCCGATTCTTATAACAGTATCTACACGCTTCATATATATATCTGAATCTTATTTACCGGTAATAATAATACGCGTTGAAATATACGTTCGTATATTATTGTATAAGAAAGTGGCAAGACGGATATGTTTTGTAATACTAATAATGTGATTATTACTTGTAAGATTCGAAACCATCTTGTCGTTCTTTACAATAGATTCAGTACAAATGAAACTTATCACAAGTAACATGTAATAATATGAATACAAAATGTCTCAGAAATCTGTTGAAATTTATCTTAAATCTGGATATAAATAAGCTAGCAATTGCACATGAGCTACGCGTGGGATTATTACCAGCGTAATAAGAGCTGCGCTCAAATTGGGTTTGTAAACTTCACTTGATGAATAAAAATTAATATTTTTTAAGATTATAACAATGCAATTAGACAGGCAGAAAAAAAAATCGGTTGTGAAACACCTATACGACTTTTTCTAGCCAATGTAAATTTTGACACAAAAATTTTACTCTCCCTAAATATATGTATGCCCATAATAGGCAGGTGGAGTGTTAAATTAATTGCACTCGATCTGCTCGTTCCAGGGCTGCAAAAAATAGCTCTGTTTCTTAACACATAGTCAGCCAATTATATGACTGAACTATTTAAGAACAGAAGAGGTAGAGGTGTAAAAGACACTACTCAGAGTTACCTACTCTGTGAGTAATGAATTTCACTATACAGCTAGACCCCCATGGTAAATGAAGTGAAGGTGTCATTTGCAGGGTGGAAATTAGATGCTTTTCAGAGGTCCTGGCATGCTAATAAGCATAATCTTTCAACTCAGTGAGGAAGGCAATAGTAAACCACCTCACTCTTTGTTTATACTTAGTACCCCCACCAACCTCTAGAGGTTCAAACCAGCTTTTCGGCAGTTGACCTTAATAACAGATATATATGTATTTAATGTAGGATAAAAGAAAGTATAGTAATGAAAACTATTTCATTAATTGTTTTTTAAACCCTAGTATGTGTGTACTCTGCAATCTGTTCAATTTAAGAACAATAAACGACCCCATGACCCATTGAGATGAGGATGATATGACATGTAAATGAGGTCTTGTACAGACTTTGGAAATCGTTCTTGAGAAAGTATGATTAATTGAACCCAAACCATGAATGTACACCGTTAACCACTGTCTAGTATTCAAATTCGTATAAATGTAATTAGGTATCTTTTCTAAGATTTGAACCAGGAACCTTAGTCTCCAAAAGTTTTTTAGTCAGCCAATGCTTTTTTTTGGTTTTACGTCTGACTGTTCTGCAATTTCTGCTAATGCAGACGGTAAATAATGATGATAATTAAAAAATGAGTGATAAAAAAATGTCAGATCTGACCGGGAATAGAACCTGGGACCCCGGCGTAGAAGCCAGTTGCACTAACCACTACGCCAACGGGCACGCCAAGCAGCCGATGCGCGTCCATGACTTCACAACTAGATCTACCTGGTGGCTAATGAAATATATCACCATAAATTTAATCACAGGTGGATGACTGTAAATGAAAATCAACCTCTGTACAATTTGAAAATACGGAAATGACTAATTGACGCTAAATTAAGCTCAGTAAAAAAATGCTGAAAATAAATGTTGTAAATTTTTTTTATTTTCTGTAACTTTAATTATATTTATGTTTTTGTCATAATGTGGATACTAAGGCCGCAAAATTATATAGTCTAATTTTTTACCGATTTTGATGAAAAATACAGAAAATCACTAATTGACGCTAAACTAAGCGTTGTACAAACAATGTTTGAAATGAAATTTGTAAATTTTTAAATGTTCTCCAATATTAATTTTATTACATGTACTTTTTCCGTAAAATGCATAAAAATACTGCAATTTTAAATAAAAACATTTTTTTACGAGCACAGTCCCCCTTGCAGGATTTCAGCAGACTCCATCTATCCGATTTTGTAGAAAATTAAAAATTTAGTAAATGAGGCAATTTTTAAAAAAATCGTATGAGCCGTTTCTGAGAAAACCGCAAGAAAGTGGAAAAATTCACGAATAAACTACTACTTCCGGTCGACCGATTTTGATGAATATGTTCATGTCGGGTTCCATCGTAATACCTTAAGTTTTAAGTTTCAACTTCGTAGGCTATTCCTATCTTGAGATATTTTGTTCACATGCAGACAAACACACAAACACACATAGATCAATCGCTAAAAACATGTTTATGAGTTCAAGGGGTCTGAAAATATATATATATGTAGTGAAAACTGGATTTCGAAAAACTGACATAAAACAATACATTCCTTTCCTGTATACGGCAAGAGAAAATAAACAAGACGGTACGATCTTCATGATATTTTATAGATTTACGTAACTTTCTACACAGAAATCGGATGTGATATTAATTTTTGAATACACGTCCCGTAAATAATTTCAAACATTTTGTATCTATTTAAGCATTGCAGTGACGGCCTCTGTTACGCAGAGGCCTTTAATTTTTTTATTCCCTCTCATTTAAAAAAGTTTCGTAATCCAGCATTTTCAGTGACCCAGTCCTATTTATTTTAAACCGAACGGATTACTAAGATGAGAATGCATGAGAAACGTTCAATAATATTAACTACAAAATTAATGTAGAGAAAAAAGTTTCATTTAGTGACAATGAAACGTTTTGAGGGATAAGTTGGTAATCTTGAAAATACTGTTAATCATAAATTGTAAATATAACCTCTTTCGTTCTTTTCAAAATATCAGCTTTGCTTTAAACGTGTACGCAAGAATAATAACGTTTAGTGAGAAGATTTTTTTTTATCCGACGATATAAAACTGATGAAAATTTACTCTTGAATGTTGAAACAGTATGATAAGAATGGTAGAATAGTTTAATTCAGGCAGAACAAAAGCTTCACTAATCTCAATCAACCCCTTACCCAAAAAATGAAAATAAAACTCAAAACTTAAACGTCAGCCAAAAAGGTAACTTTGACGGTCTTTTGGGACTCGTATGGCTCAATTTTTGCAATTATTTAAAAAAATAATTTACCGTGAAAAGTACTAGTTGAGTAGAAAACTGTTCGAACATGCTTCAACAGAAAGTAAGACCCGCGATAAGGTAAAAACATAAGGGCATTCTCTCGAAAGGTCTAACTCACTTGCATTACAACGCACATTTTCCACCAAACAGTGAACGAGCAAAACGCTCAAAAATATGGATTGGAAGGTATTACTACCTCCTTCTTACAGCCCAGATCTCGTCCGGTCCAACTTTTTTCGTTTGGAGTACTCAAAGAATTTTTACGTGGTAAGAAGTTCGACGATAACTAAGCGGTCAAAAAAGCGGTACAGGAATGATTCAAAGAGCAAAGTAAAGAATTGTGTACAACGGGAATCAGAAAGCTCACAAAACGGTGAGACAAATGTCTAAATGTTGCTCAAGACTATATTGAAAAGTACCGTAAGTTTCATTGTTATTGAATAAATAGTTTTTTCTCTATTTCAGTTTGTCTCGTTATTTATTGAACGCTCCTCGTATTTTGTTTGTGAAGTCTTTCTTAGAATGGAAAGGAAAACATAATAAAATTCGCTGTATTTAGATGAGACCAATTCGTTTTAAAAGAATTTTCTTGCGTGGATAATGTCCTTTTTGAACTTTAAATTTAAAACAACTTTCTACTTTACGATGTATTTTATGATCGTGAACGCTGTTGTATCATCTGTTATTTTCTTGAAAAAACTACAAATGTGTGTGTATCAGTACATCTGTGTGAGTAGGCCAGTATTAAAGTATAACGTGTAGCGTTGGGAAGTTCATATCATTTTCTGCTGTTCAGAATTTGAGGAATTTCTTAAAACTTCTTAAAAGGGTTGTGCGCTTTCGTAGAGTTTCACGTGAGAAGTAAAGTGTTGGATGACATTGTTAATTAAATACAATATATTCTACTTAACGTTTGCACGGAACTCTTGAGGGTGCGCCATCGCCATTTCTAACGTCAGCGCCCACTCTTTCTCAAAATAATTAACCATTAATTCTAATTAATTGCTTATAAATTATGCGTATACCATCTGGCAGTAATGATACCACGTCCCACGTCCCACTGTCTCTTGCTTCAATAATTCTTATTGACCATAATTCCTGGTTAGCTAAAATAAGCGGGGACACAACGCTCTCTTCCACACTTCTCTTCCTCTGTAACTTTATTCATCCGTACTTTCCAGTCTATCCGACTTGGAAAGTTACAATTCCTTTTTTTAACTAAAATTTACATTTACCTACACAGTTGTAAAGTATTAATGGTGGCAACTTAAATCGCTTCTAATCATTTTGGGGCTCGTATTTTGTGAGATATTCTTTTTAGTACCAAGTAAAACTTTGTAGATTATTTAATTCAAGCTCTAATATCATAACTTACTATACTATGCGTCATATCATTATGAGTTAGCCTCATTATGAGTTAGCCACATTATTGCCGGGTCGAATTTTCCATCTGTTACTTGTACGATTACCTAGCTCAAACTAGAAGGAGAGCAATCAAAATGACAGTAGGCTCATGCGATGGTGCATGCTTACCAAATAAGAGGGTACTGGTGAAATAAAATACCCAAGTTGGAAATAAACCAAAATGACATTTTTTATCCTAGGAGGTATCGGCTTTAAAGGTGAAACAAAGAATTTGGTCAACGGCATAAGAATGAGAAGACCATGGATCTTTATAAATATCCAGAATAAATAAGTCCTTGAAATCAATGTGGCTATTCTTGCAGCTTAATCATCATCCGGAGTAAGTGTAAGTTGTTCAATTGGAGAAACAATTAAAAGCCTAAGAAACTACAGAAGATAATTTTCTTGCTTACCAGTTTGTGAGCCTGGTTTGTTAGTGCTCCGCAGAATGTTCCGGATAGTAACCAACAAGACAGAATAGCCATGATGATCGCCAACATCTATCTGGATAGGCACGCTAAAAAAATTATAGGTATAAATATATAGCTAAATAATAATAAACAGCGAAACAAACAAAATTATATAATATATAATTTTGTATTATAATATTATTATAATACTTACCTCAGAGTATTAGATGATCAAGATATCTTTCGTCTCTCTCGGAAACATCATCAAGACGAAGGTTACACAAATCACACAAAACACATTATACACATAAAACACATACGGTCGAAGAGCACGTCAATTGATTTAATTTAATTGTTTCTAACTATATCATACGACTATTCGGCCGAAAAATTTATTATGGGGTAAATAGTGGGTAAGTAGCAATGCTAAACATTGTAGTCAGAATGTTTTATTTTCATAAGTATGGGTTATAAAAAAAGGCTTGCCGACTTTCATAACTTTCTCTTTCGAAAGGTATGATAATATAATGTAAATTTATTTATGAATATTACACTTCATAAGAGGATGACATGTGCTTGGAGTAGAAGGACATCAAATAATGAAGCAATTCGGAAATACCATTTTTAACGTGAAATGTAAAACAAAAGCTAATAGCACTGTTTGTCCATAACAGGCAGGTGGTAGGTTAAATTATTGTACTCCATCTGCTAGTTCTGAGGCTACAAAAAATGGTTCTGTTTCTTATCACATGGTCAGCCAATTATATGAATAAAGTATTTAAGAACAAAAGAGGTAGAGATGTAAAAGACATAGTCTGAGTTATCTCCTCTGAGAGTAATGTATTTCATCACTATGCAGCCAGACCCTATGGTGAATGAAGTGAAGGTGCCATTAGCAGGGTGGAAAGTAGATGATTTTCAGATGGCCTGGTATGCTGATAAGCATACTTTTTAATTCAACGAGGAATGCATGGTAAACCATTTCACTCCTTGTTTTACCTAGTAAAGCCTCTAGAGCAGTGATTCTCAACCTTTTTTGCTCCGCGACCCCCAAATAGTAAAAATAAATTAATTTAATATTTCGCAACCCGCCTCCGATAATAAGCAACTAACTTACCAGTTGAGATTCACGACCGGCCCATCGAAATGTCTGCCGACAAAACGCTACAACTGGAATTTGCATCTGAAGATTTAAATACGTTTTGGCTTGCTCGATGACAAAAATATGGAAATTTAGTCACAGAAGTATTGAAAATATTAATACCTTTTTCCACGTTTTATCTCTGTGAGAAGGGGTTTTCATCCTATGGTTGCTCTAAAAACTAAATATAGGAATCGTATGTTATCACTCGAGAACGATTTATTTTTATATGTTTCTAACGACGATCTGCGTATGTAGAAAATTTTAATTGAAAAACAAATGCAACCATCACATTAATAGTTAATTAATGATTAATTTCTTTACTTTACAAGTAAGTGTACTTATTGCATGTAAAATTTATATAAGTAAGTTTATAATAAATTATTTTCTCTCATAAAATTATTAAATGGTTTCCTTTTCAATTTTTTTGACAGTGTTATAAGCTACTTACAGGATGTAGTAAAGCACTCAGGTTAGAATATAACTAATGCAAAAGAAGCATTGTAACGTTAGTCCTGTCGATTCGGGTGGTTAAAAAATGTACTCTCAATAGTGTTCAGCCCCTTATTAAACATGGTAGACAACAAGTATTACAGTATATGAACGTAAATTTATGAATTTTGTACACCGTAGGGAAATTGTGATTTTCATCTGAATTCCTTTCAGAATCTGGTTAATTGTAAATACAGAAATAAAATTTTCTTTTAAACTTGTAATAAGTATTTATTAACAAATTAATTACTAATTATTTATTAATTTATTATTTATACTTACCCTAATAACAAAGTTAATCGATAAGAAGATATTATAAAATCTTACGACTTAAATAAAAAAATAAAAAAATATGACCATATACAACCAAATATATAATTAATTCCTTATCTAAAGTTTTATACAATTATAAGGATATTGTACAAGTATTTGTATGTCACCAATCTGTTTCAATACCCGGGATCAATTCCCAGTCAGGTCTGACATTTTTTCATCACTCATCTTTACCTATCATCCTTCTCATCGTATGCATTAGCAGTATTTGTAAACCAGTCGGTCGTAAAGCCAAAAAAAAATAAGTTAAGAAATACAACAAGACTGACGGCGCTTGGCAGGTAATAAACTACACCACTGCACAAAACACTATAATACAATAGATGATAGTAAAATAACTATCAGCCGACAAATGTAACAATACTTTAGTCGCTTCTTACTGTGATAACATCGGATTGTCGGGAATTGATCCAAGATCATTACATCTGAAAATCGATGGGCAATTACTTAGCTAACGAAGAAAAAAAAATATTACTTACATATCTAAAAAAATACTTAGATACTTGATACTTAAATATCAGTAAAAGAATAAAGAATTTTGTCTTTTTTCGTTTAGGTCATCAGCCGAAAGGCTGGTTTTAACATCTGGAGGTTTTACTAAGTAAAACAGTGAGGAGGATTACGATTGCCTTCCTCGCTGAGTTGAAAAGAATGCTTATCAGCATTTCAGACCCTTTGAAAAGTACATATTTTTCACCCTGCAAATGACACCTTCATTTCATTCACCACAGAGTCTGGCTGTGTAAGTAAATTCATTACTTTCAAAGAAGATAACTCTGATTAGTATCTTTTACATCACCACCTCTCATGTTCTTAAATAATTTTGTCATTTAATTGCCTGACCATGGGATAAGAAATAGAACTATTTTTGTAGCCCTGGACCTAATAGGTCCAGGGCAGGAATTGTCTTCTATAATGAATAACCCTAAGTTAGATATAACTTACTTTTAAATATACTTACGTGAATAGTTTTGGTACAAAAATATATTTAAATACATTTTCTAAAAATTTACGGATCAAGACTACAATACAAGATACAAAAAAACTACAGTCAATTACACTCGCTTAATTACGGGACATACATACCAAGATACAGTACATAATTTTCACGTTATTTTTACTTTCTCTTGCCTGTATGAAAATATAGGAAGAAAAGATTGTTTTCATTTAAATTTTTCTAAATCGATTTTTCAACGGATCTACACGTTTTCAGACCCCCTGAACCCGAAAAACATGTTTTTATCGATTGGTGTGTGTGAACAAAATATTTCAAGATCGTAACATCAGACGAACTTGAAACTTAAAACTTAAGTTAAATACTTATATACCTACCACTTAGATACTTAGAGAGGAAGACCTGACACGAACATTTTCATAAAATTCGGAAAACCGGAAGTAGAAGTTTATTCGTGTAATTTTCACTTTTTTGCAATTTTCTCACGGCTCCTACGATTTTTTTAAAAATCGCTTTATTGACTAAATTTTTTATGCTTTACAAGATATGGTAGGCGCCATGTTCGCTGAAATTCTTGGGGAGGCAGTGCTTTTGTAGAAAAATATAGGGTTTTAAAGATTACGGCCTTAATATGCATTTTAGGGCAAAAGTTTTTAGAATTAAAGTTGTAAAAAATTTAAAACCCTACAGCTTTTATTTTAACATTTCTTTATTATAATGCTTAGTTTAGCGGTGATTTGTGATTTTTTTTCATAAATATCTGTAAAACAAGAGATTCTCTAAGATTTTATCCTTAGTATGCGTATTACGACCAAAGTGTATTATTAAATTTATAGGAAATTTAAAGATCTACAATGTTCATTTCATGAATTTTTCTAAACAGAGCTTATTAGCGTCAAAGTGTGATTTTCCGTATTATTAGGCCAAACTAAGGTTGGTTTTTATTTTGCATCATTCACTCATGATTAAAATTAGTTTATGTCTTTTGACGTTAGTCTTTTGTTTCCAATGTTTTATTACTAATGTTAGGTTATATTATTTTCATTATTCTGCATTAGCAAGAGAAACTTCTGTCGGTGTTTGACACAAGATTTTTGTTAATACAGTTACTAATTCCGTATGTAGAATAAATTGCAATGTTACAGAACATGCAAGAAATAATTTTTTTGCTTCTTAGTACAGGCAAAAGTAATGTAGGTTGACATTGTTGGTATTAATCAAAATAAAACACATACTGCCCATTCATCAAAAACTTCTTAATATAAACCCTAAGGGGTTTCAGCCTCTACCAGACCATCTTCAGAGGGAAAAGTAGACACTTAAACTAACACACACTAAACGTATACCAATGAACATCTCAGCGGTTTTCAACAAACATCATTTGTATAGTTTAATGTTTCTATTACAATGATCCGCCAAGGGTGTGTTCTCTCACCGCTTCTGTTTGACTTGTACTCCGAAGGATCATAGCAAGAGCTCTAGACGGAGAAACAGCGAGCATTGTCATGAATGGTACTCCTATAAACAACCTGCGATACGCAGACGACGCGGTATATCTCGCCGAAAGCATAGAAGGTTTGCAAAGAATGCTGAACAACATAATTAAAGCCAGTAAAGAGTATGGGCTCACATTAAACGCTAAGAAGACAAAATACATGGTCATTGCTAAGCGAGAAAATCTACAGGAACAACTTTTTGCTGGGCAAGACAGAATCGAACAAGTGGAAGCCTATAATTATCTGGGAACCCGAGTCAATTGCAGTGCAAGCCACCTGCCAGAAATAAAGATCAGAATTGAAAAGGCCAGGGCAGCATTCCTAAAAATGAGACCTCTTCTATCGGCCCGCGACCTGAGCCTCGAAACCAGGACCCGCCTCTTGAAGTGCTACGTCTTTCCCATCCTCTTGTATGGTGTAGAGGCGTGGACATTTTCATTCTTCGCAATTCACCATTCTTGTTCAACATACACCATCACTTATAATACTTAATTTTTACAATAACAATCTATTCCATCACCCAAAATAAATAGCGGAACTGAAGCCTGTATTGTAGAGAAATAGCGCGGATCGCGCGCATACGTTAGTCGTGGGAGAATGCAACGGAATAATGGCCGGTAGTGTCTTTTCGTTTAGTTTTGTAATCAAAATTATTTTTCAAGTTGAAAAATAATGTGCTGACACATGATTTAAAACTGAAATTCTTTAGTTTTCTGGGTACAGGAATTTACTGGTGAAGGTTACAATTTGATAACGTTAACACATTCAACGCTGAGCAATTATGAGGTGTCTCTCCCGTCGGGCTGATTACTCGCGCAGCGTGTTCTCCGCTTGCTTTATGTAGGGCCTACAACTTATGTTACTAACGTTTTTATAGAATCATTTTTTTGCGACCTATGCATGGATTTATGTTTGCTAATAACGTAAAAGTAAACAATTCAATGTTCTTTTTAGGTTTATTTTTGCCTGTTATAATAAATGTATTTCTTGTTTGATTTTTTCCATTTACCGTTACGATTTACGCGTAATTTTTTAAATATTTTTAAGTAAAAATAATGTACTTTTAATGTAAATCTAAAAGTGTAAGCTATTTTGAATCGATACCTGCAAAGATACTAAATTCACGGCTTCAACTGTACCCTGAAAACCCGTTAAAAATACTGTACGAGTATACGAGGGTAGAAGATCGAAGAAAATTAAAAAATTTAACTGCACGGTTACAAAAAAATACCTTTCTGAGGGCTATATAATAGCAACAAACTGATATCCGACAGGCGGTGTCCCTCCGGAATTACTTAAAAAGATAACAAAACAGAACCCGCTAGGTGAGACGGCAGCCTGGCGGTAACACCTACCCATGACCTGCTAGGCGAGTCTCTAGCACTAAATGTGTTAACGGTTATGGAATTACCTATTTTTTAAATTTTCTGGTAGAATTTTCCGATAAAAACAAATATTTGGAAATGTTTAGCAAATCTGTATGGCAATAGCTTTCAAACTACACAAAAATCATTTAAAATCGGGCCGGTACAACTCCAGAAAAGTTCTCTCAACAAAATATTTTACCATTTTACATAGTAGTAATTATGATTTAAGTGGTGATAAATTTATGTGCAAATCCAGTATGAAATATAATCAATTGTTGGATCTACTATTAACTTATGAAGTCACTTGCACAACAAATACAAACAATTTGAAACGACTTCGAAAAACGTTCCAACTTCAGGAACATACTGGAATTCCGATAGTTCTTCTGACCAGAAAACTTGTACTTGTACTTGAACTTGTACTATTAAACAATAGACCTATCCAATCGAACCTTAACGTAACGCCTCGTAACGTGCTCGCCTCTCATCATGCGGTCTTGGGTTCGAATCCCATTCAGGCACGGCATCTTTTGATACGTTACACACAATCATTTCATCTTTCGCCGTCTGCATTACCAGTAATTGCAGAACAGTCGGACGTTAAACAAAAAAAAAAAAATCAATCGAACCTTTAATTTTTACGAAATTTAGATCATTCGATCGGTTCAGAAGACAATTACAGTATTAGATTTAAGCGACAGAACATCCATAAGTGAAGGACTGCGTAGAGGATGTGTTATATTTTATGAATTTCATTGTAGAGGAATCCCATTTATTAGGAATTTGTTCACGTTTCCAGATTATCATTTGTTCGGTTTACAGGAATAACTATGCTACAATCTACTCCGGATGAACAGAATTGCACCGTTATAAATTAAAACTTAGGATTATCGGTCGAAGTTAATTGAAGGGTGAACTATGAGGTAATTTGTTTTTGTTTTTATATGGTAATTGTATAGGTGTATCAGTTATTATTTGATTAGGGGATGAAAGCAAGAGAATGTAAATAAATGTATACGGGATGTGCTTGTATATGTGTGCATGTGTTTGTTAATTTGCTTGGAAATTTTCTCGTAAATAAATTGGATAGGTAGGAAATGAAAATGAAGGATGAACATGAAGGAGCTGTATGGGCTATGGCCTATAGTCGGCCTATGAATATTATAATAATATGAGAAGGAGAAGGAAAAGGCAGTGGAGGAAGAGGAAGTGAGGAAAAGAAGCGAAATAAAGAAGGATACGAGGGAGGGAGTGAAAAGGATAAAAGGATGTTTAATTAAGTAGACGTCTTGACAAAGCAGATAGCGAGCAAAGATATGATACAACCGAATGAATATTTTGGACTCTTGTGCGCCTCTTGATGATTATTAAAAACAAAAACGAAGGAAGGACCATTTTCCCCTTCTCTCCTTATAGAAGATATTTTTTATGAAGATTAGGGCATATTTTGGGGGCTCAGTGCATCATCCACTCCGAGTATTACCCGACCGCT
Source organism: Catonia carolina (assembly GCA_035578175.1). Lineage (NCBI taxonomy): Eukaryota > Metazoa > Arthropoda > Insecta > Hemiptera > Achilidae > Catonia > Catonia carolina. The sequence continues at coordinate 26,862,962 of JAQMRL010000007.1, read as the reverse complement.
AAAGGTGTAACGGAATAGGGATCACGATATCTTCTCTGCGCGCGCGGTCCGTACAATGACACATTTGTCGACGGGCTCTTTTCACCTTCCCTTTGCGTTATTCCTTTTCAAAAATCCTCTTTATCATTATTTAAAGAAGATGATACCGGAGTAAACCAGGCCTTCTATTTAACTAAATATTATCTCTCTTCTCATCCAGATACAAACATTAAGTTCCAGTCCCAAATTTTGATTTTTATATCGGGTAATATTTAATTTTTACAATAAAATTGTATTTTGTTTTTCCCTTGTTTCTGAGACTGTTTTCGAGTTTGCCAGTAAGTTAATAAATCCCCTGGCCGCGATACAAACGCAGCGCTGGTATGTATGTTTTAAACGAATTATGCAAAAAATATAATTTCAACGTTTCCGTAAAAAAGTCAAAGGTAATGCCATTTACTGGTAAATATCGTACTAAGTCTAAAATTGTGGTAGATGATAAATAGTACTCGAACTAGTGCCACAATGCAATTATTTAGTTTGTGATATCAGATTTGATCAAGAATTGGATATAGAGAAGAGAGATGGTAAATTTCAAGGTATGTGCGGCAATATTAGCAGAACCTTAGGCGGAAAAACAAGAAAAGAAAGTACATGGAATACAAGTTAATTAGAAAATTAGTCCTTCTAATTTATTCATTAAGATTCAACAGTGACGGACTTTTGTCAAATTTTTCAGTTGTATTAAATACAACTTTTTGTAAATTGTGACATCAAATTGTAAATTTGACAACTTCTAGTTAGGTTAATCTGTGCGTTTTCTAGTTTAGTTAAGAATAAGGCAGTAGTTAGAATAAGGCGTGTTATAATAAATAAATAGTTATTAATTTAGGAGATACATGGGCGTGCTAGGTTCATAGCAACCCACCCTATTCCACCACCCCTCGGCGGTCTTACAATATTATTATATAACGCTGTTTATATTTGCGTGTTTGTTTGTCCAAAAATAAAGTTTAATTTATTTTTATAATGTTATAAAGTAATTTACTTTTAGCTTTTGCGGTCCTGTGGATAAATATTACGAATGATTGTGATTAAAATTAGAGTTGAACGTGTATGTTAACGAGTGAATAAAGTTTCAGGAGCAATAACCGAATGCCAAATTCAGAGTGCGGGTACAGTATGTCTTGAATGTGATATACCGATGAATGCGCTCAGGATTTTATGAGAGTTAATGTCAAACAGTCATATATCAGAAAGGGAATGTGTTTTGGAGGGGGTCGGGGAGTTACATGAAGCGTCGTGTGGGGGTGGGGGTTGTGGGGAGGGCAACGGAGAGCCATCTTGTTTTAGTCATTTAAGCTGGAGACAATTTCGCACTTCCTTACAATTACACTCGGCTTCTGCAGCACCCTTCTAACATTGTAACAGTAACAGCACTCCTCTCCATCTTCCTGTTGCCCTTCCCACCTATATGATACCGACAAGAGAGCATAGTCTTAACTATAATAACATTTTATTAGCTTCAAAAAGTTTTGTGTTTTAACACAGCACCCCACACATCCTTCTAAACAAACCCACCAAAGACCGAAATACATCGTTCTCCTCTCCGAATATAACTGAACTGAGCGAAAGACAAGAGAGGTAGGCAAGTTAAATGCGGTTACCCCTTTCCTTTCTGATTCGCCTTCTCCTCACTAAATCCGACCACCCTCTTCCTCTTCAACTTATTCTTCTCCTTCTTCTTCTTCTTATGCAGCGATTCTTACCATCGCTTCCCCACGCACCACCCTACCCATTCCCTCACTATTTTCTCACTTACCTCCCTTTCCGTTTGTTAATGTTAAATAATTAACTTGAGAACAGTTCCACGATATTATTTTTATAACCTTCCACTGTTATTCGCTTGAGTCAATTAACTAATGCCACAACTCAAATTAATATTATTTAGAGAAAGAAAAACAACTCGAATAACATTATAAACACTCTTTTAACATTTTCGTATTTTTCAATATTAGTTCTAAATCACATTACCGTAATAGTACTCGATTTAAAGGAATTTACGGGGGATGCCAATGTCCGATATTATGAAAGTCTGTTAAACTGAAAGTCGTTCAGTTAGGCCGCTGTCACACCGGTAAAACTTGACTGCGACTTGACCTCGACTCGACGTCCGATACGAGTCCTACCCTTACATTTATATGTTCGCCCTCCCACCAGTACGACCTCGATGCAACCTCGATCAAACCGATCGCATGCGACTCAGCTTATCCAACATCTGCTCGACCAGTCGCGTATAATCATGGCAGACGAAGCAGGCAACGTAGCCTTTGTGCTTTAAGTTGAAAAATAACCGTGTCTGTACAATTTTAATTTAGCAGAGTATTCTAGGCGAGACATTACTTTTCTTTTGGCATCCGATAAAAAGACTTTGTTTTCATCACAGGAGAGTTCCTGGGCACACACATACGCTCCTCTATTATGATTTTTACTTATGTTCGGTGATATACAACAGCTGCGGTTTTTTTCTGTTTTCTACGTAAATAGTAATAAGCAACGAATACGTCTTCTTTATTTTGCAAAGCGACATTTTGCAAACTGCAGGAAGATTCGAAGAAAAGCTTGAACAGTTGCGTCGAGGTCGAGTCTCCTCGATGTGCGAACATGCACGACGCAACTCGTTTTTTGGCCGAGTCGAAGTCGAATTTCACCGGTGTGAGAGCAACCTTACAGTGTTAGAATATATTAGAACGTCAATCATGCTTGTTTTAATTATATTTAAGAAATAATTCACATTAAATATAGATTTATTTTCAGAAACGCCAATTAAAAAATTAAGAACTACAAAACAACCCTGCTAATCTAAAATTTTGGATAATCCGAACGCATTCCATATTTTTTACGTATAAAACGTAAATAATTATATAATGAGAAAAACTTTTAATAGGCTTCTTAAAATAAACAAATAAAATGATAAACATTGTAGTTCTGAATAGTAAACGAACATAACCCTAGTTCTTTTTACGAGCTGTACAATATCAATGTATTTTGGTAAAATATTTCTTCTATTTCAAAAACAATTACAAAAAATTGTCACTACCTTACTGCATAACATTACTGATTAAAAATATGTAGACCTAAGGAAAAATAAAATCAGTTTCTTAAAGAACTGGCTGTTCTAGGGATGACTGATTTAAAAAGGTGATCGTTAAGAGTATGACTTTTGTTTCAAATATAACTAGACCAACCAAGTTATCAGTACTTTAATCCTAAAGTATTAAATATGCGGTAAAGATTAGGTCTTATGGTTTGTACCAACTTATAACTTAGTAGTCTGCTATTTTTAAAGAGATTGGAATGCCCATCTTTTACGAGGTCATCCAGTACCACTTTGTCCGGTTGGCATGTAAGTAAGTTTCATTTGGGTGTTTGATGTATGACTGTAAGCGTAAATATATTTAAAGCGATTCCGCCTATTGGCTGATGATTCTTGTGTCTGTGGGGAGCTCCAATCGAATACACAATTATTGTACGATTGCCCCGCTCTTGGGGGGTTCAGATGCCGGCTGACCCTGGAGCTTCAAGGCCAAGGGGAAAATTGGCCACTCACGGAACACTCGAGCTTGTACCGCGAGGTGCATGCCCAGGCGGTGTGGGGGTTTCTTGATGAGGTAGCTTCGTTCTACCGTCGTCATGTAGTTTAATTAAGGAAATTTTTTTGGCTGAAGTCGACGGCATCGTGGGCTAAATTTATATAATGGCGTACAAGCACTTGCTGGACATAATATAAAGCCGAATTAGTCCTAACTAATGATTTTATTAGTTTATCTTCTGACCGTTTTCTTGACTGTTAGGATCCTTCAATTAATTTCTGACGAGAGCCTTGAGCTCCAAGAGGCATCCATTGACAAGAGGGCAAGCAGTACACACTCTCCAGGTCGTCCAACCTGGCTCGAACTCGCCCTCGAATTTATTTAAATTTTTTAACTTTAGTTAGTATTTTATACAAGGTGACAGTCATCGTCACATTTGAAAATTAAGAGTTCTACGGAACGGCCTCCGGGTCTGTGCCTTCTGGCGACCAATCGGAGGGAGGTGGTGGGAGAAATGCCAGCAAAACATTACCATTGAGTGTTTAATTGCTTGGCGTCCGTAACAATTGGCTATACCACTCTGGCTTATAATTTAAAAAGATTGATAACACTAACATTACATTAAAATCTAATATCTTCATTTCTTTTCCGATTTAGCAATCTATAACTGCGAACATCTTGTGGAAATTAAGTATTTTCTATCTAATTAAAATTTTTAAAAATGAATAGTAAATATTGCACAATGTTATTTTTATTATTTCTGTATCTACTCTTTAAGAAGAATAATCGCATACCATTATTTTTGTTTCCACATTCTAACTTTGATATCTTGACTTCAAAACAGGCAAAAACCATTAGTGATTTTTGTATCTACTCTTTAAGAGGAATTGAATGACACTTTTTTTGTTTATAAATTCCGAATTTTAATATTTGACTTCCGGTTTTGGGCCACTTCTGGTCAAACCGTATTTTCAACCCGAATCCAAGCCCACTAACTTTTTGTTGTTTAGGTCATCAGCCGAAAGACTGGTTTGAACCTCTAGATGGTTTACTAAGTAAAATGAAGAGTGAGGTGGTTTACCATTGCCTACCTCACTGAGTGGAAAATGATGCTTATCAGCATGTCAGGCACTCTAAAAAGCATCTATTTTCCACCCTGCAAATGTCACTTTCACTTCATTCACCACAGGGTCTGGCTGTATAATAAAATTCATTACTCATAGAGGGACCCTGAAGAAGGTGTAACTCTGAACTCTGTAGAAGGTATACATTTAAATATAAGATATCAGTAAATAGGCCCGCGCACAGCGAAGACTTATTGCAACCCTAAGAGGTGTTTAAAGAGGTATTTAAGAGGTGTGTATTAAATATTAGTATTAACTAATTTATCTGTTTTACGGTTTCACTATACACACTTTAAGAATAATATTGCCAATGTTCAGAATTGCAGCTCTTCTGGAAGGTACAGAAATTTAATGAGATTTCTGTACCTTCTTGATAATCTTCCTAATTTCTGTAATAATGTTTATAATTTCTGTGCCTTTTTCTTTCTTGATTTATTTACTTTCTCGTGCCCTATATAAATAGATAGGGAAGGAAAGTACTGCAAAGGCAGATTTTTCCTATTTTACTCTCGCTAGAATGCCAAGATATTAAGAAAATAGTTTTTGTTTAGGTAATCGACCGAAAGGCTAGTTTGAACCTATAGAGGCTTAACTAAATAAAACGAGGAGTGAGGTGGTTTACCAATGCCTACCTCACTGAATGGAAAAATGTGCTTATCAGCATGTCAGGTCCTCCAAAAAGTATCTACTTTCCACCCTGAAAATGACACCTTCACTTCATTGACCACAAAGTCTGGCTGTATTATGAAATTCATTACTCTTAGAGGTGATAACTCTGATTAGTGTCTTTTACACCACTACCTCTTCTGTTTTTAAATGCTTCGGTGATATAATTGGCTGACCCATGTAGTAATAAACAGAACTATTTTTGTAGTCCTGGAACTAGAAGAAGATCAAGTGCAAATAATTTAACACTCCACCTGCCTGTTATGGGCAATACGCAAACTGAAAAGTATTAAGAATCTATTCATAATCGAATAGTTGTAGTATAATGTATAGATACTTTGGTTAAAGTTTTAGAAAAGTTTTCTATGGCCATTTTAACCGAGTGCCTAGTTCTCCTATTTCATTTCTATGTAGTAGAATAATCTCTTCATTTCCTACTCCAAATTTATTGACCTGTCTTAAATATTTTACGTTGTAATGAGGTGTATTTATTTATTAATTTTATCAACTTCTCAAGTGTTTTATGTGCTCATAGGAGCAAGAGTAGCGATAATCCAGGCTGGTTAAATTTAACATCAGAAAATAAGAGAAGCTATTGTGAAGTACTAATCGCTAAAATTAATAGTAGGTTTAAGGTTATATCTTATATAACCTAAACTTTTATTTGCCATAAAGTAAAATATTTATTAAAAAAAAAATTACAAAGTTTTATTAACATGGCCGTCTGGCCATCCGTCAAGTTGAGTTCTCCAAAAATGTTTTTTAGAAAAATAAATAAAGAGAGAAAGTAACGATTCTAAAATAAATTTATTTAAGGTTCATTTTAAGACGATATTTCTGATCGGATGAAATATCATTGTATAATTTAATATAATATTGAGCTAAAATTTACAAATTGATCTATCATTCTACGGTATCAAAGATTGTTTATTTCTTAGGTTATCAGCCGAAAGGCTGGTTTGAACCTTTAGAGGCTTTACTGAGTAGAACGAGAAGTGATGTGGTTTACAATTGCCTTCCTCACTGAGTGGAAAAATATGCTTATCAGCATGCAGGCCCTCCGAAAAGCATCTACTTCCCACTCTGCAAATAACACCTTCACTTCATTCACCACAGGCACTGGCCGTATAATAATTAAATTCATTACTCTCAGAGGAGATAACTCTGACTAATGACTTTTACACCTTTACCTCTTCTGTTCCTGAATGGTTCAGTCATATAATTGGCTTGCTATGTTATAAAAAACAGAACTATTTTTTGTAGCCCTGGAACTAGCAGATCGAGTGCAAATAATAGAACACTCCACCTACCTGTTACGAGCAATATCAAAGATTAAGAATATTGAATACCAAAAATCTTTATAAGAAAAAGAACAGTTTTTAAACCAGTAATTCTGTATGAAATAGAAACAATTCGTCCACTAAAAGGCAAATTAAACAAGCCTTTCAAAATGTAAAGAAGCATCCTCAGGAAAATCTATGACCATTTAAAAGATTCAAATAGGAACCAAGCTTTAAAAAACTGTCAAAAAAAGAACTTTATCCAGACATAGAAACTTTTGAAGAAACAATAATCAAAAGGCGCTTTATTTTATGAACATACGGTGTAAATGGTTGGAGCAAGACTAAACAGACATTTTACACAACCAAACAAATCAAAAGCTTTTTGAAAAAACAAATAAACGAAAACAATAAATTTAAAATCAAAGGTAGAAATTGCATGGTTATTAATTATTATTGAGAGAAAATTTATGATCTCATAATAGTTCACATAAGTGACAGAGCGTCAACTTCAGAATAATTTTTAATGAAATCAGGAAAAAGAGGTATAAAACAATGAACTTAGGGAAAAAGCCGAGGAACAAGGCAGATTAATACAATTTGCAACAAAACCAGTAGACTTACGCGTATGTTATATCTAGACAACATAAAATATTTACCTTTATATTAATTCCAACTTCCCAAGATTCCGAATAAAAAAATATTTTCCCGCCGTAGAACTCCTCTATTGACGAAAAGGAAGAAAAAGTAAATGTTTTATTTTGGCAGTATGTGGTCATTGCGGCTTTTTACAATAATAATAGCAATATAATCAGCTATACAGGCAGCATCTTTTGTTGCGGACCTGATATCTTATACCTATCTACACGCATTCCAACCATATTGTATAAATATAAAAATAAATACTGTGACAATATCTAAAAGGAAAGAGTGTTTGAGAGTTCTCGAAAAGGACCGAGATTTAAAAGGCCTTAACGTAGATAATATTAGTTAGTAGTAAACAAAAAATAGTTTTTCTAAGAATTAGAAATATAACGCATAAACGGTTAGGTATAGTACAGGTCAGCCTATTGTTGAACGGCTACCTAAACGAGTCGGGTATCTATTAAGATAAATGGCTCTTTTTGAAATGATTATTTCAAAAATCTCTGCCCTTTTCTGACTTCCATAGATTCACCTGTATAAGCGCAGGAATTTATTTAGTCTAAGTTCAGACTTTGATCTGTGTTTGACGAGTTTGATCCGTCAGTTAGTGAGTTATACTTTATACGAGTACACCTGCAAAGAGATTCAGCATAAATTGTCGGCACTAATAAATTGTTATTAACTTTGTAAGTCGGACTTAGATTAAGTAAGAGAAAAATAATCCCGCAATCTGGTTTAATTTATTAAATTTTATTAATTAATTTTAATAAGTTGTTTATTTATCATAAGTAATAAATTTGTAGTAATATTGTAATTCATTCGTAGTTTGAAGTAACATCTTTAATTTTAGTTCATAGTTTGTAATAAATACTTTTAATTTTAAACTAGTGTGTTAATTATTTATTTTACCCAGATCCCGAAACGGACCTTAGAGATAAGTATCACAATACATAAATGTATTTATTGTATCGTAGATAATATTGAATAGTTAGAAAACAAAATTAGCCATAAAGTTTTCTTATGATAATTGTCATCTTTAGGAATATTAGGATTGAAGGAAATTGTCCGTTTGTCTAACAATAATTTATTACAACGATAAGCAATTTTATTTGAAATGTAAAAAAAGTTACAATTAGTTAAGCTATGAAAATATAGGCTATTTAAAAAAAATTAAAAATTTCAAATGTTGACTATCGGATTTGTAGTGTTATCAATGATTGTTTTAAAAATAATAACTTGAAATAGATATTAACATTTATTTAAATTTTATAATGTGATATGAATTTATGTAATTTTTGTTTGGCTTAATTATACAAATAAAAGTTAAAATTGATTACATCATAGTTTAAGCATTTCTTCGTAAAATCTTTGTAGCGATAAGACATTTAAAAACAAAATACGTAGAAGACCCTTGAAAATGAATTTTCACACCGATAAAAAGTGTGTGTATAATGGCAATTAGAAGTGAAACAAGATTGTGTACGAGGGGTGTGTGGAAAGAGAGGTATTGTGTTTGTGTGTGTGAGTGTTGGGAGCAAAGATGGGTGGCGTTGGGAGTTAGTTTTTGGCCTCGCCTTAACTTAACGGCAGTGACTCACATATCCAGGCATCACCCAAGGTCATGAATATTCAGCCTCAATAATATAAGCGAGAAGAGATGATTTTAAAAAATACACACCCCCTCCCGCCATCGGAATTTCACCCCTTTTCCTATGTTCTCCGACTCGGTAACCCCTCTTAGAAGCTGACGCGTTGATTAAGGGAGAGTTCTCGAGGCAGCAGGCACCGAGGAGCAGTAGCTGTACGGGTTGCCTCGCCTAATCGGGATTAGCTCGATAGATAGTGTGTTCTATGCCGCATTCACGGAATACATTTTCACGTTTATACATAATAATGATGCGTTTTAATTGGAAACCATAAAACGAAGGGATAGGATAAAGTTGGCAACTTAAGATCGCTCCAACCCTTTCCCGCCCCCGCTCATTCCTTCTCATCTCCTCTTCATCGTCTTCTTCTTCATCCTCTCTTCTTCGTACGATTCTGTTCTGTTCACTCAATTCTGCCTCCTCCTCCTCCTCAGGGTGTTGTGTATCGCTTTCCATTTATACATCTCCAGCAGCTCCACTCTCCGGTGTACTACGGGTACCACCGCATTGCTATCTATCGCTAAGCTGAATAACAATTTCTTCCTCCGTTTTATATTATAAACAAAGATCGCGTTGTTTTAATTGCTTTTATGTTAAACTGTTATTTATAGGGAAGAAGAATAACTTTTACCGACCCGAATATTAATAAGGCGAACGAATCCTTCTCCTCAACTAACAAAAAATCTGTTTACGATCCGAAAGAGATATCTTAAGCTCTTCATTCAGATTTAAAACAAATATTGTTTCACATAAACTAAAGAAAATCACTTTCTCTTTTAGAAATTTTAATTGTTTATCTGAAAAAACTGAACTAATAAATTTGTAACTTCTTGTACTAACTTTTAGAACAGAATCTATAAATTAATTATTACCAATCGTCTTCACACCGTTGGAAGGACGGTGGTGATCACACGACTTCGTATTGAGCACACCAGATTTACTCATGGGTACTTCTGATGATGCCCCAGTCTGTGACAGATTCAATTTCAATTTAACCGTCAAGTATTTTTTGGTGTAATATTACTCTACATTGCTTCACCGATTTAATTTACCTGAATTGATAAACAAACAGATTATAATTTATTTTCTTAATATAAAAAATAGCCCTTGACTTATAAAATTAATTAATCGTCTCCTCATCACCCCTTATAGCCATCCCATTTTCCTCAAAAAATTCCTACTTTAAGCTGGGTAGTGAATGATCTGAGCTTAATGTAGAAGTAAAAAAAAAAAAATTATTTATTTCCATGATATTACATTACATAAAAAAATATTATAATACAAAATGTCTTACGTTGTACTATAATTCCGCCAGAGGTGGTGAAAATTATCCCATTTAATTATGGGTAAAACCATGTTCTAGGATAGGCTAGAAACGTTTCAATAAATGGTCTAAATGCTGTAGGATAGTAAATTAAAAATTTAGTTTACTGCATTTGATCAATCGCGAAGGAACTAATTATATAAAAAATATCCTTTCAGTTACAAATATTACATTCGGCTACAATATTTAATGTATCACTTCACAAACTTATTCTTAAACTAACCTAACCTATTTTAAAATATAGCCAACCAATACAAAAACAACCCTTAACATATATACAAATGAATTTACCTTCATTTAAATATGTTTCCCCTTTCTTCTTCTTCTGGTCTTAGTTCTTCTGGTCACTCCTCGTTCCCCTAGTCATTTTTTCAAATTTTACTCCTTCTTAACTAACTGTTCCATTCGGACGTTAAACAAAAAAATAATCTTAAGTTCCAAGGGAACTAATTTAGGTGTCCTATATATGAAATCAGCAAACCTCCGGTCGAAAAGCCTCCCTCTCCTAACAACCCCGTTCAACCAGCCTGGAGGGCCAAAAGAAAGGAAAACCATCCCAATGATTGTCTGTAAGCTGGCAGGTGAAAGAAAGACCCACAAACACAGAGGGGGAAATACTCCCATCTAAAGAATAATACTCCGTATCAGATGATTGACAGTTGGCTTTATTTACAACTTATTGCCTAACTACTACTCTTATGTAACTAATTCTAACAATAGGGGTTTTTCTTATACACTATTTAATGGGTTTTTACTTTATAAATGGAACTTACGGTAATTATGAATTACCATAACTTCCATTGTTTGTACAATTATTGTACCTTACAACGGTAAAACGTATATAACCTGATATATAAGCAAAACTAAAGTCAAAAATAATGTACCTATCTTTAGCAAATTGAAACATAAACTCATTTACAAAACTTATGGTGTAACAATGATTCCCTGAAGCCAGTTAGATTCTCATAAAAAACCGTCAAAAATCATTTAGTACCCGAATTAATCTTTCCGTTCGTAAATCGCCGTTATTATTTGAAAGCACGAAGTAGTCACGTCTTCTACTATTCATTAGAGAAACACGATGCTCACTATCATAAATATCCACATCGATATGATTGTTCAGAGTCTTGTAGATAAATACTATATCGTACATTGTACTTGATTCGTAAGAGTCCGGATATCTAGGACGTTACATTCATCTTCTTACGATGGTCCTTTCGCACACAGACCTTGCCAATGCAAATTTGTCAATAATCTAAATTAGACAGCTTGAAGCCGTTTAGACGTAGCTTCTTTCTTTTAATTAATTATTTAATTTACAATAAATTGTTTACAACAGGTCAATGTGTGACCCAATGATAGAAACAGACAAAGTGGCCCAATTATACAAACAATATTACACACAAAAAAAAAACAGTAATACAAATTAAATCACGATTGCACTTATAAATTAATACACCGGGTGTCCTACGAAGAGGTTGCTATTTTTGAATTAATATGCCGGACGTATCGGACACTCTACAGACTAGAAACTTTACAGTTATAATAAATAGATATGTAAAAAAGTACTCTCGAGTTTCATTTGCTTATGATAAATAAAAAAATAAAAAATGGCGAAATGAGAAAATAATATAAAAAATGAACAATAATCTTGTGAATAAACCACTTATATTTAAAATTGGATTAAATTAGAAAAAAACAGCGGTTTTTGCCATTCCAAATCGATCAGCGTAGCAATTGATGGACATCAGGTTGAATAAAGGTTAATAAAACAAATTGTGTTCATTAATATAATTTATCACCTTCATATTTCTTTCATTTTATTACTTTTAAGTAACATTATAAAAAATCACCAATTTGAAATGGTAATGCAAATAAAACTACTTTTAGCCATTTATATTTATATTTCACGAAAATTTGTAAAAAATGGATTCTTTTAAAGATTTCAGCCTAAGGATGCATTTTACGACAAAGTGTACACAATAAAATTCATAGGGAATTAAAATATCTACAACTTTTATTTTGAGCATTTTCTCTACAGAGCCTGAGGTTGATTTTCATTTTGCATCATTCACTCATGATTATACCTAATAAGGTTATGTTTTTTTGAGATTAAATTTTTTGTTCATTTCTAATGTTTTATTAATAATGTTAGGTTATATTATTCATTATTTGCATTGACAAGATAAATTCGAGTGATTGTTTCACACCAGATTTTTCAATTTATGTTTCAATAGATGTGGTGACACAATATCAAACGGGGTGGAAGTACATCAATGAACCGCCATTTAAGATAGATAATTGCCTTTAGAAAAATGTATTTCGTTAATGATTTTCATGTTTTATTTATCTATAGGTTTTTAGCATACTATGTTTTGTTGTTTAGGTCAACAGCCCAAAGGCTGGTTTGAACCTCTAGAGGTTTTACTGAGTAAAAACCAAGAATGGAGTGGTTTACTATTGCCTTCCTCACTGAGTGAAAAAGTGTACTTATCAGCATGCCAGGAATTCCAAAGAGCACCCACTTTCCACCCTGCAAACGACACCTTAACTTTATTCACCACAGGATCTGGCTTTTTAGTAAAGTTCATTACTCTAGGAGGAGATAACGCTGACTAGTGTCTTTTACACCTCTACCTCTTCTGTTCTTAAATAGTTCAATCATAATTTAGCAGTAATTGCATAACAGTTGGACGTTAAACAAAAAAATCATAATTGGCTGTCTATATGATAAGAAACAGAGCTATTTTTTGTAGCCCTGGAACCAACAGATCGAGTGCAATTAATTTAACACTCTACCTGCCCGTCATGGAGAAAACTTTTATGTTATAGTACTATATATGTTTATCACCCACTCGTCAAAACAAAAAAGTGCTACTAACAATTAAAATTTTCACTTGGTGCGGAAATAATTTTATTCTTTCTTAGTTTAGGATAATTTATGGGATTATACATGTAAGGTTTGTATAGTGATTGTCATATTTATGGTTTTTTAGAATGGAAGTAAATCATTGTTGTAATGTTTCACTGGGATGTTGTAACAAGTAGGTGACTTCAAAGTGAGATCAGAGCGAGTGGCCCCGAATAAAAATGTGTACGAGTGAGTGTATATTATAAAATATAAACGTCATTAAATATATAGCACGATGGTGCCCAAAAGTTTGTTAACTCTCGTGTCGTTGAGTTGTAGACCAGGAATATCAGCACCGCGCGGTGCTCACCGCCCGCTCCGCTTCGTCGCGAGAGAGAGATAGAGAGAAGGAGAGAGAGAGTGAGGCCCATTCATAGGGATAGGGATTAATAATCATAAAAGATAGACATTGTAAAGGGGGTCGGTATGAGTTGAAAGAGGGGTGTAAGGGCGTAAAAGGGGGGGCAGACGGGACCAAATTAGAAAGACCTCAGCTCTCTATGCTAACTTCTTTATTTTTTCATACTTCCATTCCACTCATGGAGGCGGAGGAATGCCATTTATATTAATGTATTTTATCAATGGGTCCCCGGTCTATCATTTCTCCTACGGTATCTCGACCGTCCTCCTTCTCTGTACTGAGCATTTCTCTCTCGCACCCTGATTTCATATGCAAAGAGCAGTTTACTTACTAATTGCTAATAATAGCAACGGATAAGCCACAGCCAAAAGTTCTCTCTCGGGCAGCCATTTTGACAATAAACTCCATTTTGTATATGTGTATTCTCCGTTTCGCAGAGAAAACGTTTTCTCTGTGTTTGTTGCACGTATTTCAACGTCGTCGCGATACAAACAAACGGCCTTGCGTCAATACGAACAAATTCCAACACAATCTTACACGGTTTACATCCAAAGTAGAAATAACTAACACACACGCGTACTGCAGTACTCTTATCCCTAACTCCTTCCATACAATCACAAATCTCATTCGATAGACTTACTCGTTGCGACTATTATTTCATATCTAACTTACACCACAAACTTAACAGTTGGCAACCACAAATGTTTAAAATTGTTAATAGGTTATTTATTTAAATATTACATTTTCCTTAAAGCCTCACAATAATTATGAAAACCCTTGTAAGGATTGTGATTAGGACAATAAACTCATATAAAATATATTCCATTAAATAGTGAATGTAATTTAATGGATAAGAATAGTGAATGGATTAAGTCTGCGTCTGAGAAAATATATGTATTTATTATGTAACTTATTGTACCGGCACACAGAAAATAGAAACAAAACCAATTTTTAAGTTTTAGGGCTAATATACAGTGTGTTGTGTTTAGGTTATCAGCCGATAGGCTGGTTTGAACCTCTTGAGGCTTTACTAAGTGAAACAAGGAGTAAGGGGTTTACTATGCTGTCCTCACTGAGTAGAAAAATATGGTTATCAGCATGCTTGTTCTTATGTATTTTTTTTATATAACCACCGTTTATTTGAGTTGGTGGTTATTTATTCCTAGTTGATAGATGCAATTTTGTATTTGTTTAAAGTTAAATGAATAAATATTTTTATTATTATTTCAGGCCCTCCGAAACTATCTACTTTCCACCCTGTAAATGACACCATCACTTCATTCACTACAGGGTCTGGATGTATAATGATGAAATTCATTACTCTCAGAAGAGATAACTCTGACTAGTGTCTTTATATCTCTACCTCTTCAGTTTTTAAACGGTTCAGTCATATATAATTGGCTGATCATGTGATAAGAAATAGAACTATTTATTGTAGCCCTAGAATTAATAGATCGAGTGCAAATAATTTAACACTCCACGTGACTGTTATAGGCAATTATACAGATTGAAATTCCAATTCTTTCACCAATTTAGGCACAATTCGCAATGTTAAAACAATTTTACTTCAGTACAATGGGTAATAATTCATAAATATCTGTTAGACATTTTAAGTTTCTATTGCATATAAAAGCTGAGAAAACGAAAGGTTTTGGTAAAGATTTAAATTTAAAAGTAAGGAAAAATTGCGCTTGTACGAACTACTTTAAAAAAACTTAAAAGTAGTGATCTGTTGTAAGAGGCTGATAGTTTTAACCAGGTAAAGGCGTGTACTAGGAATAGTACACAATACAATACAATACAATTCAAGTTATGATTTTCTTACAAGTGGACTTTTGCATTCAGATATAAATAAATCGGTGAGTGCGGAAAGAAAATAACTAGCAAGTTTACGATTTTGAAAAAATTGAAAAAACCGATTTAACAAACATTAGTACAATGTGTTTTCTTGCTCATTTTTTATTACATAGTAGATGCATAACCTTAATTAAAATCTCACTTAAAACTTCTCTTTACCTTTTCATTCATGTTACAGATTTTTTTAAAAATTTATTCTTGTCTTGGTTCTGCACTCAATTCAATTGTCAATTTAAATTCTAGGCAACAAAGACAAGAAATATGCCAGTTTAATAGTATAAACATTTTATTAGTTACGAATTACGAACAATGGAACCAAAACTAGTTTTAAATATAAAATGTCTACATTATTCAAAATTGTTAAAAGTTTATTATAAAAGATATTAATTAACATACTAGTCCAAAAGTTGCACACTTGTAAACAAAAACGCTGTGCTATTTTAAGAGATGTACACTGAAATCAATGGTAGTCTGGATTCTTCTGTACTGTAGGCCATAACATTATATCTTGATAAAAATATACAGAATTCTTTTGGGGAAACTTATCTAGAAGAAAAATGCTCGTTACCAAAGTTTGACTCTTTCGGTTAAGAAAATATGAGAAAAAAATGTGTACGTTTCATTAGGTTAAGTCAGTGGAAGTAACGCGTTTGAAAGATGTGATGTTTTGCGATATGATGTAAGTTTTCCGTGTTTTGTGGGAGG
Source organism: Catonia carolina (assembly GCA_035578175.1). Lineage (NCBI taxonomy): Eukaryota > Metazoa > Arthropoda > Insecta > Hemiptera > Achilidae > Catonia > Catonia carolina. Next base: position 26,846,871 of record JAQMRL010000007.1, on the reverse strand, counting down.
GAGAGGGTAGGTTTGGATTAGTGCTGTCGACGGTAAGATTGTCATGGAGTAGAAGAAATCCGACGGGGGGGTGGTATCAAAGTAGAGACGCAAGGAAAGCAACACTTGAAATTCAAATTCGGATTCAATATTTCAAGGAAAGCATAAATCACATGTGATAATCATCGTTTTTCTGGTCCCTCCTTGCCCTTTTGTGTCATTATACGAGAGTCACATCAAGTGTATGTTGTCACGGCCGTTTATAAATAAGTATAAGTTATAGTCTGCATATTTCCGCACTCCCCGTAGTCACCCCATCCCTTATTTACCACGCTCTCATATATTTTAACGATCAAAATGGCTCCTCTTTTCAAGAGATCCAAGAGAATCGTAGCGATAATAAAAAGAGACATTCCCATCTTTATATAAGCGGTTATACAGAGTTTTGAAAGATCGGTTGGTAGGAGGGGGCTGCTTAAGCAACCAGAAAATCATAAGCTGAGTTCGCATCTCCCTCAAACGCGACCGAGAAGTACATTCCTACCGATGTATTATGTATACATTTTGAACCTCGGTTACTTAGGCTCTAAAAAGAAATCAAAATGCAGACTGTGAAGAAAACAACCTCTTTCAAACAGCAACCTCCGTTACACGACAAGACAGAACACAGATTCCTCTGTATTTCTATCTTCCTTTAGTTTTTTCCTTATTCAGTCCGCCTTCTCTCATTCTGTTTCAGTGTCTTATACATATTTATTACGTATTGCTTTTTTCTCAGAGGATGAATAATTTGCAGCCCACACTTACAGTTAAGAAGTGAATGTATCTGCTTTCAGTAATTACAAAATCTACAAATTCCTTTACTGAAATTTATCTGCTGACAACCGAGAAATTAATTTAAATTGTTTAATACCAAATGATAAACATTTTACTGATTATTATATCCTTCTAAAAACAGTTTTCATGGTTTCTGCATGTAACAATAGGGTTTTGCAAGTTCGAGTCTTTTGATAATTTTGTCTTTCGCTGATGATTTAGATCCGTTTGAGGATGATTTACGGAGGTCATTATATATATTTAGTTTAACTGCTGTGCAATATAATCTTCCAATTTTTACCTAATCTTTCTATAAAGAAAGATTAAAGATAAAAGTTCGTATTGTATGATGATTTTACTCCTGACATCTGACTGAATAATTAATTGTATGTCACCGGATGGCGACATTAAGTGGCGAGTTGAAACCTTTAATTTTTGGTGGCCCTGAAATTTTTGGTGGCCCGCGGTTTAAGCAGTGGTCGTCTTGATAAAAAGCGTTGGTCGTAGTCGTCGTGGCGGTCGAGGAGCTGGGCGACACGCCGTGTCGTCGTCCAGCGGAGGCATTATCTTCTTCCCTCGCAGTAGTGCGTCGATGGCTGCTTCGTTGAATCCGGTGGGCGTAAGGCTCGGTCGAGGGACCGCTGTCGGCATCGCTCGCGTCAGAGGGCAATGACGGTCCGGTCAACGGCTTACGGTGACGGGTCGGCGAGCGGAAGCATCATCTTCTCTCTTGCGGCGTCGTCGATTAGTCTTCACTGGAGTCCTGTAGCTGTGTGCCGTGGTGGACGTCTTGTCTGCTGTCTGGATCGGAATTGAATCAATCGGCTCAGTGTAGCGCTCTTTATACAGTTGCTGAGAGCGCTGTGGTAGAGGGCGGTATTGTTCTTGGCTTTGATGACAGAGGCCTCTGTCGGTACGCCACCAAAAGCTTACCACCCATCTCGGAACTATTGGCGGCTCCCTCTGTCGCTACGTCAGAAACTTTGATAGCCGACAGCACAGTACTTAATCAAAGGGGACGACGGTGACATGTATACAATAGATAAAAGAGCAGACTAGAATTGATGTACAGAATAGAGGGAGGAACATCTTACCTAACATGGGTTCAACACTTTACACCTGAGATGAAAATACAGTTAAAACAATTGACTGATTGAAAGGGAAGAATCGGTGCCAATGAAGGTGAAGACAATTCAATCTGCTGGTAAGGTCATGGCATCAGATTTTTGGGATGTGCGTTGAATAATTTTTGTAGAATTACTTCAAGAAAGAAAAAATCGATGGCGAGTATTATGTTAATTTATTGAAGCGTTTCAAAACTGAAATAAAGATATAACAACCGCATTTTGCGAAAAAGCAAGCGTTGTTTTACCGAGAAAATGCCCCAGTTCACACATACATTTACGTAGTGGCCAAAATCAATGAGTTAAAGTTCAACTTGTTTACTTATGCATCCTATTCGCTAGGTTTAGCCCCCTCCGACTATTTTATCTTTCCAAACTAAAGAAATGGTTCAGTAGTAAAATATTTGCCAAAAATGAAGCGGTCAAGTCTGCGGTTGATGGATATTTTGAGAAGCTCGACGGTTCTTGGAATAATCAAGGTATTGATGCAGTTGATCATTACTGGGAAATTGTACCGAGCTAAAAGAAGACTATTTTGAGAAATAATATTTTCTCAAAATTTTTGTTTTCCTTGTAAGCAAACTGCAAGCATTTCTGGGACTACCTTCTTATATTTACTTTAAATAATTCACATTTTTTAAACTTTTAATAATTTTTAACATATAAATATTAGGTGCTGACTTTATTTTCTGTAGTTAACTTCAGTAAGACTTTTTTCCTGTTTATTTTTTTAGCACTGGCAAATTTAGAACTTTTGTAAGTTAATATAGTTAAATGAAGGCTGTGCGTGGGTGTACTGAGGTGTAAAAATTATGATTTTAATAAACATAAAATTGATGTTATTTCCTGTTACATTATACTACTTACTTCACTGTAAGCAAAAGTTGCTTGAAAAATGCATTTGAATTGGACAATTTATTTTTATATCAAGTTTAATCATGGCAAACAGGTACTTGTTAACAACAAGTTAACATACTTGAGCGACTACGATTACGTAGAACTTAAATCAAATCTAAACTCAAATATTATTTAGTAAGGGGAATTGACACTAAATCTCTCACTAATCTTCAATATAATTCTTACTAACAATATAATATAATTCAATATAATTTTTATTAACTAACTCTGAGAATAATTTACGGTTAAGAAAACCAAAAACGGAGAATATCGATTAAAGTTCAATAAGGAAATTTACGGTAATATTGAAACAATAGAGATTCAATGCACAAAAGACTGTTATGAAGTTATGATAAAATGATTAGAATGAATGAAGAAAGATTGATAAAAAGATCTTTAATGTGAATCAAAAACTTAACATGAGATTCTCAAAAATCTGGTGTTGAACACACACACGACTTTCTCTTGCCAATGCAAATAATGAAAACTATAACCTAACATTAGTATTAATACATTAGAAATAAACAAAAAAATTAATCTCTAAAAACATAACCTAATTTTAATCATGAGTGAATGATGAAAAATGAAAATCTACCTCACTTTTGCTCAATAATACGAAAAATCACTTTTACGCTAAATTAGGGTCTGTAGACAAAAATGCTCAAAATAAAAGTTGTACATCTTTTAATTCCCTATAAATTTGGTTTTTACACTTTTGTCGTAAAATGCATACTAAGGCCGAAATTTTAACAAAACATCTTTTACAGATTTTCGTGAAAAAACAGATAAATTACTAATTACCGCTTTACTGAGCTATATACAAAAAAGTTTGAAATACAAGTTGTAGGTTTATAAATTTTGTATAATTTTTATTTTATTACAATTTTGTGGTAAAATGCATAAATTAAAGCCGCAATCTTAAAAAGAAACTTTTTTTTCTACGAGAGGACAGCTTCCCCAAGAATTTCAACGGACATAGCACCTACCCTATTTTTTAGAGTATAATAAATGTAGTAAATGAGGCGATTTTTAAAAAATCGTAGGAGCAGTTAATAAGAAAATTGCAAAAAACGAATGAACTACTTCCGGTAGACAGATTTTGATAAAAATGTTCGTGTCAGGTCTTCTAGTAGTACCTAACTTAAGTTTCAAATTTCAACTTTGTACGATATCCTGTTCTAGAGATATTCTGTTCACACCCTCGTGGAGGACTGTGCACAGCCATCTGAATTTTAGCACATATACTGCTTACACCATCATACAGAGCACAAAAATGTCGTAGATTAGGCGATTTTTAGAAAAACGTTGGAACAATAATTTTCGAGTAAAATACAATAAGCTAGAAATTGCACGAAAAACTACTATTTCTGGTTGACCGATATTGATGAAAATATTCTTGTTTGATTTTATGGTACTTAACTTAAATTCGTCGGCTGCATTGGCGTAGTTGGTAACGTGCTCGCCTCTCATCATGCGGTCTTGGGTTCGAATCTCTCTCAGGCACGGCGTATTTTCATACGTTACAAAAAAATCATTTCATCCTTTATCGTCTGCATTAGCAGTAATTGCAGAACAGTCGGACGTTAAACGAAAAAAATTAACTTAAATTTTAAAATTTAACTTCGTACAATTCTCTGTTTTTGAGTTAATTTTCTCAAACACACCCGGATCAGTCGATAAAAATAAATGTGTTTTGGGCTCAGGGGACTTGAAAACGTATTTCCGGTGAAAACGTATTTCCGGTTATAACTTAATTTGAAGAAATTGATATGAAAATAATACTTTCCATACCTAAATTTCATGTAGGGCAAGAGGAAGTAAAAATTAAAGACTGTAGTGAATCCGAGAAAAACAATAAACCAGTTATAATTAATGCTACTATTTTGACGTTAATATTATATAAAATTGTATTTAAACGAGTAAAGTACTTTAAAATGAACTTCATGTAAGATTTACTGAGATGAATAAAGATCATGTTTAGTGGAAGAGCTTCTAAATTTGCATAATGCGTAAATCTTTACAAAACTATCTGTCTGGTGTATCTATGCTTCACATCACTTGTTACTAAACAAATCCGAATACACACGCATACACATATACATACAAACAATCTTGTATTTATATCTCATTAAAGTGGTTAACGTTTTCTTGGTAAATCATTCTAATTAAATTTAATTAAATATTTAGGATATAGGATACACGAAGGAGATGGTTCAAGTAATTCAGCGAGAGGGGGTCGGGATGAAGTGGATCAAAGAAAGAGTCTCCAGCAGGTCGGTGTTTCTGTGAAATAGGAATATCGACAAGACCCAGGCCCTGTATGGGTTCTGTATCAAAAGCAAAATGTGTCGGATTTGCAGTCGTACTCATTTACTTATTTAAACAGTTTTCGTTCTACCTTATTCATTACAAGAATCACAATTCAAAGTGATACAGATTAAGTTGCAGCAAAGTAATTGAAATGTTTCAAGTCCAAATACAAATATTTGTGCGTGGATTATAACTCATTTGAATGAATAAATTTAAATGAAACAATATTAACAAAACCGAAATAAGTAAATAAAATTACAACAAATATCATCCACAAAAAAGATAAATATAATATGTACTAATATTATAAAGAATTGACGTTTGTTTGTTTGAACGAGAAAATTTCAGGCACAACTACTTATTTCAAAAATTACTTTACTGTTGAAAAGATTAAGGCCTATTCCAACGACGGTAGTTTACTAACTGCTAGTAGACTAGCGTAGTGGGAATGAACAACTAGCAGCTAGTTTAGTTAAAGTGTTAGTGTTAACTAGAGCGCTAGTGACTCTGAATATGTTTGATTTTACTAGCGCTAGTTGGTGAGAAACGGTCACGTGATTGACTAGAATTAATAAACTAGCTCGGTGTGAACGTTCGAAAATGTTGTTAAACTAGCGCTAGTAGGGAAAAATAGGTCACGTGATTAACAAGCGCTAGTAAACTAGCTGGGTGTGAACGTTTGGAGATGTTGTTAGACTAGCGCTAGTAGGGAAAAATACGTCACGTGATTGACTAGCGATAGTTAACTAGCTCGGTGTGAACGTTACTTACTAGCGCTAGTAGGGGAAAATAGGTCACGTGATTAAGAAGCGCTAGTAATCTTGCTGGGTGTGAACGTTTGAAAATGTTGCTAGACTAGCGCTAGTAGGGGAAAATACGTCACGTGTTGACTAGCCTAGTAAACTAGCTCGGTGTAAACGTTTGGAAATGTTAACTAGCGATAGTAGGGAAAATAGGTCACGTGATTGACTAGCGCTGATAAATTAGTTCGGCGTGAACGTTTAGAAATGTTTCTAGACTAGCGCTAGTAGGAAAAATAGGTCACGTGATTGACTAGCATTTGCAAACTAGCTCGGTGTGAACGTTTGGAAATGTTGCTAGACTAGCGCTAGTAAATTAGGTCGGTGTGAACGTTTGGAAATGTTTCTAGGATAGCGCTAGTAAGGGAAAATAGGTTACGTGATTGACTAGCGCTAAGAAACTAGCCCAGTGTGAACGTTTTGAAACGTTGCTAGTTCTTAGTAAGCTTTACTTTGTACAACGATACGCAACTCAATTCACATGTTTTCAGAGCGATGGCAATAATTAACTAGCTCCGTAGGAATCGTCGCTGACGCCGTAATAGGTCCTGCTAGTATCTGCAGGTAGTAAACTAGAGTCGTGTGAAAATGCCTTAGAGCTTCCAAGTAATATAATGTACACGAAATTACGTAATTGTTGAATTTGGGAAAAAATACGATTTTTAAGACAAGTCTATTTTAAGTCTTCTATTTTATATGTTTGGTATAAGGTGGTTTGGGATGGTTAGTACTTTAATCTGTCTACAGCCCTACAATATGACATTATCAATTAATCTTTCATTTTTTCAAAATTTTCAAAACTTATTTACGGACTGCTATAAATATTCAAAAAAATAATGTCATCCGATTTATCTTTAAGAACATTACTTCCAATAACTTTGCGTCACGAAACGTAGACATATTTTTTCACATTTTCTTATAATAACCAATTGTAAACGGAAACCAAGTGGGACTAGTTAAATTGTTTAAATATCTAGGCGAACCCATAACACACAACAATAAAGAAAACATAGCGTGGGAAGAGAGACGGAAAAAAATTATCTAAATCACTACAAATAACCAAAAACGTATACAACAAAAAATGCTTGTCTATACAAACAAAAATTAAACACTACAAAACAGTCATACAATTGCAAGTTACATATGGCAGCAAAACATTAGCAAAAGTGACCAAGACAAAAGCAATGGACAATGTCCTAAAACCCGAAAGAGGAATCCTAAGAACCTGCATAGGAAAAAAACCAAAGTAGATGGGCAATGGAGAATTCTAACAAACGAACAAGTCTATAAAGAAAACGAACCTATAACAGATACAATAAGGAAGAAAAGGATATCTTTTCTTGGACATCTCATCAGAACACCTTAAGACAAAATTTTAAACAAGAGGATTAGAAAGCTCTTTCCAATGGTAACATCAGGAGCATGGATCCGAAATGTCAAAGAAGACATGATCGAACTCGGATTAACTTTCGATGCTTTAGAAAACAAAACAGAAATATTAAAAATTTTAAGAAATAAGGATAGTAGATTTGAAACAAAATCAGATGGAAGAACAAACCCAAGCAGGAAGAAACCAGTCGTTTCAGAGGAAGTTCGGCAAGCAAGATCAGCCCGAATGAAGGCATACTGGCAGAACATCAAGCTAAAGAATATGAAAAGGAAGAAGCTTTCTAAATTTGACTAAAGTGATCCATTGTGGTCAAAAAAGACAAAAAAAGCAATTTTTCCACGAAAGCACAGCCCCCGAAGAATTACTGCACATATGCCGCTTACCCTAGTTCTTGTAGAACATAAAAATTTTGTAAGTCAGGTGATTTTTTAAAAAAATTGTAAAAGCCGTTTTTCAGAAATTTGTGAAAATTTGCACGAATAAACTATTACCGAGAAAGTCATGTGTTTCACACCGAATTTTTATGTTTCGAAATAGTTTCTAGGTACTGGTCACTCTTGTGTGTACGATTTATTTACATGGAGTTCATATCAAACTAAATAATTATTTGTCATGTCGGAATGCATCTCCGTAAACAGGCTTGGCGTTAGGCTAAAATATATTGGACATCTATACACAAATACTATCGTGCAAATTAATTATATTATATATAATATAAGCATAAACATTTCAGTATTAGTCCGAGTATATTTATATAATCCTATTTCTGTCACCCCTAAACAGTGGCTTGTTCTAGCATTTAGCTTTTAAGACTTTTCGGAACACTTACATGCCTAATACTTGTCATGTCAATATCGATATTTTAAACGGGTGTATGTATGTATATATTTAACATTTTCGTTAACATAATGCCATGATTAAGCGCTACTATTGATAATAAATTTTTTTTAGTAATTATTTTAATAATTTCTATTAATTCTTCTTCAATTTTTTTTCTACTTAACTGAACAGTCCTTCTTTTGAAAATATTTGTAATATTTTGTACTATAAAGGGCTTCTGGAAAAGCTACTATTTAAAATGTCTTAATTTTTACTCTCTCTTGCTCTAGGCTATAAGAATAATAAAACAAATAATAAAAATTTATTTATTTATTTATTTATTACAACAGTACCCTAATTCATACACATTCTTTCGAAAAGCTATAATGCATTTACAACAATTCACAATTTACAAGGAAATAGACCTACACAGCTATGGCCAAAAGCCTGGTTCTAGGGTAGGTGCTCTCCTTTTATTAGTAGACTGTACAAAAAAGATTTAAAACTAGGTTACTGCTTGAAACCATGAAAAATTAAAAAAATTAAACAGTATCTAAAAAATTTAAAAAATACAATCTAAAAGTTCCATAAATCTAATCAGCAAAATATACAGCTTTAAGAAATTGGAACTTACGTTATACAATTATTTAAAATTACAATCCAAAAATATAATAAATTTAAATTCAAGCAATTTTTTCTACAGAGCTTAGTTTACCGTCAATTAGTGATTTTCCGTACTTTTAAGTTCTACACAGGTTGATTTAGCATTATTCACTTTGTGATTGAAATTTGATTATTTTCGTTTTTAAAAAATTTTAAAAATCTACATTTTTATTTATAAAGTTTTTCATACAATGCTTAGTTTAGCGGCAATTATTTGTTTTTTTCCATCAAAATCGGTAAAAAATGATACGTTTTAAGATAGACTTATTTAAAACAACGCCTTAGTATCCATTTTATGACGAACGTGTATATAATAAAAGTGATAAAAAATTAAAAAAACCTACAACTTTTATTAATAGTCTCCGATTTTTATCTACAGAGCCTAGTTGAATGATAGATTTTCCGTATTTTTAAGCTCTACAGAGGTCGATTATTAATTTGCATCGTTAAAAATCATGATTAAAATAAGGATATGTTTTTAATTTCAAATTGTTTACTCACGACTAAACATAGGTTTAGTTCTTCATTCACTACATTGGCAAGAGAAAATCGTGTGTGTTTCACATCAGATTTTTTAAATGTATCTCATTCTTTTATTAAAAACCATTTTGAAAGGAACTGTAGAAAATCTCATCAATCAAGCAATTTTTTCTAATTAAAATTTTTCTTTTTTTATCTCAATGTGTGTACGTTGCAATCTGTTCAATTCAGAACAATAAGCCATACCATGACCAAATGGGATGAGGATGATGTGTATGACGGGTAAATGAGGTGTAGTCTTGTACAGACCCAGGCCAACAAAAGAGTATGGTTAATTGAACCCCAATCAACGGAGTGCACCAATAACCACTGTCTAGTATTCAAATCCGTAAAAAAGTAACTATCTTTACTAGGATTTAAACCAGGAACCTTCGTCTCCGAAAATCAGCTGGTAAACAGCTGACATACGGTGACGGCTTTACCTCTAGAGTAACCTGTTGGCTTTAAAAAAATTGATGCAAATTAACACGTTTCAAAAATTTAGGTAACTTACTGATGTGTTTTCTTCTTGCATAGGTAGGTTTTGTTCAAAAAGGTACTGTAATGGTCAGAAACATAATAATAGTTCATATTTCTTATGTTGTCAGATGAAGATTAAAATTTTGCATAAAGGTATTTTGACTCACGTACATTACCACCTGAAAAAAATAAAGTGAGGGAACTGTAAGAAAGTTAAGCTTCTTGAATAGTGGTATAAGTGAGGTGAGAAGGTTAGTTCCTACTGTACAAGTATGAGTACTGGGTAGGACGAGTTCGGATAGGGTTTCTGTAATCGTGGTTCAGTATAAATCAGATACGCGCTCGAGATTTCAGCAGGCTTCTTAGAAAATGAGTACCGGAACAAATCGAGACCTAATCTGTGAAGGAAGACAAAGAAAAATTTATTTTATTTTACGCCAGTAAAGTTTTGTTTAGTCTTCAAAAATATTATAACCTTAGATTTAAAATTCGGGGATTTAAAATACTTTGACTAATATAGGTCTAATACAAACGTATATAATATATTCAATGACATTAAATTACATCCTAAATTTGTCAAAATAATAAGTATGTCACAAGAAGAACATTTTATTTGGAAAGTGTGATCATAAATTGAATCTCCAATTTAATCAATGGAATAATTACCAGATTTTTCGAACTTGAGGTTAGTAGGACATATTAAAACACTTAACATGTTCTAAATGTTGATAAAATTATACACATATTTATTTACATTGCTTAATATTCGATGATTTTCATGTACATAGGAAATTTCATGTACATTTGGCTGATCATCTAGGAGCCATTTTTAATTGGAATTTAAATAATATGAAATAATGATTTATAGTAAGTTAAATGATCTATGGTATTTTGTTTTTATTATCTTTGTTAAATTTTTACTTTCTCTTGCAAAACTAATGTAAAAATTTAAAAAAAATTAAAATTTTCAAAAATTAAACCAAGTCTTTTTACTCCACCTAACAGACCACCCGAAACAAAATACTCAAACCAACCAAATCAATTAAATTCTAAAAAAAATTTCTAATAAACAAAACAACTAAAAAATCTTGAAGAAAATAATTCACAAACCACATCGAACCGAAAAAATTAAATAATACTGATTTAGAAAATTAAACAGTAAAATAAAAAAAGTAAAGTAGTTTTCTAATGTGTTTTTTTTCGAAATCGAGTTTTCACTAGAAAATACAAGTTTTCAGGTTCCTGAACCTAAAAAAAACTGGTTTCTAGCGATTGGTCTGTATATGCGTGCATGTGTGTGCGCGCGCACGCGTTTTTGATTGATATTCCAGATTGAATCCGGTGTAACTACAGAATAACTGTCTCAAATAAAACTTTGTAATTGATTGAGAAATTAGAGTACTAGTGAAGAGTGGAAACGAAAGTGAGGTTTAATTTATTGTAACATAATATTTCAGAAATGGTTGATGTAACAAGTTGTTAATTGTAAGAAATGTGTATTGTGTAGGGTGGAGTGTATTGAACAAGCATAGTGAACTACGATGAATGAGATATTTTAAAATAAAAGTTTTAAAAAATCGAAAACTGTTGAAACGTTTGTTTTTATTTTGATCCCTTCTACGATGTTCGAGAATAGCGACGATTTTTTTTAGAAAGATCTCGTTTGCTTGGGAAACTATCAGACTGCAGGTATAAAAACAGTTAACGCCTATGTCAGTTAGTAATTGATCAATGGATGAAAAGTTTTGTCGGGCCGTTGGAAATAGTGTCGTTACGTGACTGAATTCGAAGTACGTAAATAATGTGCGTACGGGTGGTAATAAGTGGTTGTGGACAGATAAATCAGTTATTGTTTTGATTGCTAAAGAACAGTTTGTTAATAGTAGTCAGTTGTAATGCCCATAACGGGCAGGTGAAGTGTTAAATTGCACTCGATCTGTTGGTTTTAGGGCTAGAAAAAATAGTTCTGTTTCGTATCACATAGTCAGCCAATTAATATGACTTAACTAAAGGGTGATTCAAAAAGAGCGCCGGTTTTTAAACGGCTGGTAAATTTTTGTTTATCAATTGGCAACATTGTTTGACCACATTTCTATTTTGGAGAACATTCCGATTGACGATTCAGTTGTAGTTTCTCTTGTTCGCAGTGTAGTACTCTCGCAGTCTGTGTCTAACCATGGAGAAGTTTACTATTGCGCAACGAGTGTTAATCGTCAAAACATTTTACCAGAGTGGAGAGAGTTATGCGGCTACTGTCAGGCGACTTCGCGGTACTCTAGGACGTAATGAAGCACCGAATGAATCAACAGTTCGCAGGCTCATGAAAAAGTTTTTTGAGACGGGTTCAACAGTCGACCTTAAAAGTTCTGGACGTCGTCGTTCTGGCCAAACTGAGCAGAACGTTGCGTTGGTTCGTGACAGTGTGGCTGTTAGCCCAGCAAAATCAATACGTCGCCGTTCTCAACAATTGGGTTTAAGATGTTCTTCTGTACGGAGAATTCTTCGGTACGATCTCCAATATCACCCGTATAAAATTCAGTTGACGCAACATTTGAAAGTGGCAGACCACCAGAAGAGACGACAGTTTGTTGACTGGGTATTGAGAAAACGGCAGGATGATGACACTTTCGCAAACAAAATCATTTTCAGTGATGAGGCGCACTTCCACTTAAACGGTTTTGTTAATAAAAAAAAAACTGCCGTATGTGGGGTTTAGAAAACCCTCGCGTGGTTAATGAAAGGGAAATGTATGCACAGCGAGTGACAGTTTGGTGCGGCTTTTGGTCGGGCGGTGTCATCGGCCCTTACTTTTTTGAAAATCAAGAAGGACAAGCCGTGACAGTAAATGGAGACCGATACCGTACGATGATTAGGGAGTTTTTGTGGCGTCATTTGGATGGAATGGACATTGACGAGTTGTGGTTTCAGCAGGATGGTGCCACCTGTCACGCTGCACGAGAAACAATGTTGTTGCTCCGTGAACGGTTCCAGGATCGCATCATTTCTCGTAATTCCGACCATCAATGGCTACCAAGGTCGTGTGACTTGACGCCTTGTGACTTTCCTCTTTGGGGTCATCTGAAGTCATTGGTGTATGCCAATAAACCCCGAAACATCAATGACTTGAAGGAGGAAATTCGACGGGTTATCGGGCAAATGGAAGTCGAAACTTGTCGTGCAGTAATATCCAGTTTCATGGACAGAGTTGATGCGTGCCAGCGCAGTAGAGGAGGACACATGCATGACATCATTTTTCATACATAAAATCGGAAGGAAAGATGAACTTGTTGATGTATTTATTTTCAGTTTTTCAATAAAATAAATCTCTTCATTTGATATATCAAAACCGGCGCTCTTTTTGAATCACCCTATATTTAAAAATAGAAGAGGTAAAAGTGTAAAAGACACTAGAATTATCTCTTCTGAGAGTAATGAATTTCACTATACAGAAAGACCCTTTGGTGAATGAAGTGAAAGTGACATTTGCAGGGTGGAAAATGAGTGCTTTTCGGAGGGCCGGGCATGCTGATAAGCATTTTCTTTCAACTCAGTCAGGAAAGTAATAGTAAACCACCTCACTCCTCTTTTTTACTTAGTAAAACTTCTAGAGGTTCAAACCAGCCTTTCGGCTGTTGACTTTAACCACAACGGTCAGGTTTAGTTTAAGCATAAGTTTTGTAATTAATTTAATTAAGGTAAACTGAATTTGTTAGTAGGCTAAGTTTAATCATCAACGGTAATTATTAATTTATTAAATTATTTATTTTTATAAGTTTTAAGTAAGTCTGTTTATTATTTATCATACCCAGATCCCGAACGGACCTAGTTAGGTGTTAAAGTGTTCATATATAATTTTTAAGAACGTTGAATAATAAATAAAATAATTATAATAAATAAAAATAGAATATATAAAATATGATTTTAAAATAATGAAAGTGTATAAAACTTTTATATAATACACTGTTTATTGACGATGTTTAGTTTTTTTAATTGAAATTATTTTTGACTATAGTAATGTAAATGTTTGGTCAAATAAATAGTTTTAAAAGTAGAAACCTAAAATTTTGAAAAGTGAGGTTACTTGAAGAGAGCGTTAAAAATATAATTTGTATAGGGCGGATGGCATTTAAAAGCGATTTACTATTCAGAGTTTGCTTTTAGAGCGACCGTGCAGTCAGCCATGTGTGCAAGTGGCGATAAAACAGTTGAACTCTGTTCGACTACCTCCGCAGATTTATAAGGTCCTTTGGCCCGCGCTCCTCGAGATATCTCCCAAGAAAAATCGGCCAAAATAATATTAGCTATCTGTGTTCACATTAATTAAAGAAAACTCGGGTGACATTTTTCCAGCCCCTTCCTGCTCTCGCTTGTAACTCAATTTTTGTCCCTCTCCGCTCTGCCACCACCCTCGGTCCTTCTAGACTTCCTATCCAGAGAAAAACATGCTCTCGTGTAATTTTTAATTAGTGTTATCGGTGCGGGCCTCCGCTGAATTATGTCTTCCGTGTGTCCTCCATTCCATCTTTATCTTCACGGAGGGACGAAAAACTGTGGCGGATATCGCCATTAAGCAGAAACGGATTTTTACTCCCCGTGCCCAAAACTTGTTTAATGACGAAACTCATTTTGAAGCGGCTGATACCCCCACACCGGGCCAGTTCGGTTCCACCCAACAACTGACATCATTTCTTATTTTCCTTTTAATTACGTTCATATCATTTAGTGTTACCGTTTTCAATTTTTCTTTCAACGAAATTAAGATATTGACTCGATTAAAGTGTACTCATTAAATATCTTATAAGAATATCTGTAATATTGTATAAATTATGATTTTAAAACAAATTAACTTCAATATCTATTACATCTTCATGAAAATTTGATTTTATTAAGTTTTGTAAAATTTCTTACAAGTTCTTTTGGTGTTTAGATATTAGTAAAGAACAAAACTTTGTTTTTGAACTCATAACAAGTAATAATACAAACTGATTAATTTCAATGTATTATTACGATTGTAACTACTGGTAAATTACAATTAAACTACTTAGACTAATTACAAAATGCTATTCAACTTAAGACTTAAACTAAACTTCTGGAAATAAATATGAACACTTACAATCAAATGAATTATGATTATATATGCTGTAAATGAATTATATATTACTTTTACGGCCTCATTGGACCACTCGAATCAAATTTTGAAATCCTTCTTCGTTTATTTTCAGGATTCTTATTCAATAATTATTCATATTTTGGGATTGTGTTATTAAACAATGAGTATAAAATTTGTGCTCATGCGTTTCTTGTTTTGATTTTATACGAGTTGAACAAAACGGTAAGATGGTTGAATGCTGATATATGTAAAAATATCGAATATGCTAGCAGTCCGTTTGTTATACAAGCTCTTGCGACTATCAAGTGGGTGATTGAATGGAGAAATGTATGCTGAGTCTAGGTAACAAGGTGGGGTGCATATTAACCTTTACTTACAGCACTTTATTCAGAAGGATAACAAACGCTACACTATTTTCTTGTCACCGGGAAATTGTTTCAAACAACTGACCAACTTCACACAAAAATTGATTCTGCTCCTCGTTTTATTCAATTTTTTAGGTTAAAACTACAGATACTACTAGATTCCACGTTTGCCTCTTAAGTAAAGACTTAAAAATTTTAGTATGGTCTCATTTCACCGGGGTAACGAAATTCCAGGCGAAATCTTTCACCATCCGTACCTCGCTAACAAATTGTTTTTGAACCTATGTTTTTTATTGCTTTTACGGTCTCATTGGACCACTCGAATCAAAGTTAGAAATCCTTCTTGGTTTGTTTTCAGAATTCTTATCCAATAATTATTTATATTTTGGGATCTGATCAGTCTGATTTTATCTATACATTTCATTGATGACGGAGCTCGAGTTTTTCGATGAATCTTGTGTCTTTATCTTTAAGAATCTTAAGTTGTTCAGATTTTTCTAAAACATCTTATTCTGCAATGTTAAGTTCTTCCATATATTACATATTTTTTGGCCAACCACCTTGGAGGATTTTTCCCCGAGTTATTTATAAAGTTAATGAATTGTTTAGTTACTCGATTTTCCAGTATTCTAAGTAACTGCCCAAAGAAAAAATTGATGTCAGTAATTGGCTCGATTCCATGGTAGAGTTCAGAATTAGACATTGAGATCCAGATACCGTTGAGTTTCCGTTTTTTGTTTATGCAAGTCCTAAGGATTCTTCTTTCTATGTTAAGAATTCTCTCATTCTCGTTTTAGTTTTTAAATTACAAATAGTTTCGCAGTAGTAACTAACTTCGGGCTGTACTACCGTTTTATAGTGTTGCAGTTTAAAGTGCATAGATAGGTCTTTCTTGTTGTATGATTTCTTGGTAAGTTGATGGGCTTTCGCTACTTTGTTAGATCTAATTTTCCAGGTTGCTTTCTCATTTCCGTTGTAAGTTATTGTCTCGCCAAGATATTTCAATTCTTCGACAATATCGACTTAGTCACCATTTACATATGCTCGACCAACGCAGGGCGTTTCAGTGATCATGATTTTAGTCTTTTCAAAAGAAATTTTAGACTTACGTTTATAGAAAATTCTTTTTCTATTAGCTATGTAATCACTTCATAGATGTTTGGCCTTAACTTTTTATAGAACACTTGTACATTCCTAAACGCCTTTTTTATCAAGTACATAATAGTTTCCTATGAAACGCTTCGTCACTAATGTAAACGCCAAGACATTTGGTTTCCGTTACTAAACATAATCTTATGTTTTGGTCCAGTAAGCCTCCATCAGATATTGAAGAAAATAAAAATGAAGTTTCATTCATTTTCATTTATCGTTAAGTTAATATTGTTAACAGTCGGTAAAACTCTTTAGCTAGAAGAAAGCTGTTCCAGCTGTTTCTCCCACCATCTTATTGTTTTCATATTCATAATCGTTTCCTCACCCACACCCATTTGCCTTTCCTCCCGGATACTAATTCTATATGTTATGCTCTCTCCCCCAGTTGCACATTTCCATCTCTTTCTCTTTTCCCGTATTATTGCATGATATTTAATGACGTTTTCTCTCAAATGAGCAACAATTTACATAATATATTCTTTTTGACTTATCCAATATATTATTATACTATATTTATAATACATGTACTATCCAGCGATATAACAGACTTATTTCATGTTTGTCACGTAACTGATTTGCATACGGATATCCATAAAATACATATATTTCTTTTATTGTCGTTCAACTTCTTCATTATTTGATTATTTTCTAGACGTTTTTATCATGCCACTGCCATTCAGAACATTATTTTAACCTATATTGTAATTTATTTTCCCGATTTCGTGTATAAATTTTATTTTGTAAATTTTTAACTATTTTATTACAGTGCTGGTTAAAATGCATTTTTAACTGATAATCTTTTTATTTATCTTTCTGTTCCTTGTTTCTCAATGTTTGAATATTTATAAAGGAGTTAAGTATAAACTAGTCTACTTTTTTAATTCTATTTTTAATTTGTTAGTTTTTATATCAAAGTATTACTAGTATTTTAATTTATAAACACTCTTTCCGAATAAATTTCTTCTTCCTTTGTCATTATATTATTTACGCTAATTTTGATTTTGTTTTTATCTAATATCCGTCCTTTTTAATTTATATTTATATGCATATTTTATTTTTTATTATATTTATTTTCAAATAAAAATGTAGCTTTTAAAATAAAAAGATAACTTTGTATTGTATTTTTCTTGTGTTGGATCAGCAATTTAGGTCTTGCTTGCTGAAGTTTCCATCAATACGAAAGTATTTTAGTGCTTAATCCACAGATATGATAAAACTTCCTTTAATACTAATAAATATTTTATTAATTAATTACAATAAATTATTACGGTTAAACTAGTAGTAAATTACAATTTATTCACTTAACTTAATAGTAGACTAAATCAATTTTAAAAATGTTGTTAAATTCCTAAGAACTAAAGTAAACTTAACTAGAAAAAATATGGTCATTTACAATCAAACAGTTATGAATGAACTCTTACATACAGATGTACAAAATATAACCAGCAATAACACACAATTCTCTTGTCACGTATGAACGAACCTGTTTTCAACACGTGACCAACATTCCAACACAACAAAACAGTTGCTCAACAGGGAGTGTTCAATACAAGTGCTTACTTCGCATCATTTAAAACACTAAACCGACCTGACAGCAGCTGTCTTATCTATATGAGAACCCAAATACATAAAAATA
The DNA here is from genome assembly GCA_035578175.1 of Catonia carolina. Lineage (NCBI taxonomy): Eukaryota > Metazoa > Arthropoda > Insecta > Hemiptera > Achilidae > Catonia > Catonia carolina. The sequence continues at coordinate 26,828,811 of JAQMRL010000007.1, read as the reverse complement.
ATGTAAAAAGTCGAGAAATAAATAATAAAAGAACAAAAGAGAACCTATAATACTTTTATCTTATATTAGAGAAATCTATATAATGAATAACAAAAAGAAAAATCGTAATAGCCTAACTTGCAATCAAAATTCCCAACGTTAGGTAGGTAATAGCCACACCTGTTAACCATTATACAATAACCGCTTTTAATTCCCAACCTTTTGCCCATTTTGCTACTATACAGATTGTTTCACATAGTATTACCGGTGCTTTCTGAGCTCATTGTGTAAGCAAAATTAACGAAAAATTTCACATGAATATAGGTTTGGAAATGATTTGTTAATGAGATACGGCTAGCGAAAGATTTCGCCCAGAATTTGGTACCCTGGGTGAAGTGAAGACTTGCTAGAATTCTGGGAAGGTAAATTAAGGAGCGAATTCAAATATTTCTTATGATTTTTGACGTGATAAACTGAATAAAATTTGTCCCATAAATGTATTGTAACAAGATCCAAGAAAAGACACGAATGTTCCAGAATTCCATTCATAAAAATAGTTAAGAAATAATAAAATAACAATACACAATAAGATCAGTTTTGTAAATGACAGTTGTAACCATAAAAGTGTGTCTATTCATTCATAAGGGTTGTAATAACTATCATAAAGTTTAGGTATTGTGTACAGCTATTATGAGGGAGGCAGGTTGTTGACGTTTTCTATTTACAAAAGACTTTTTGTTGACCTATTAACAAGATTTTTCTAGCATTCATAAATAAAGAGTTTTTTTTTGTACTTGAGTTTGTTCTGGAACGATCTTTGTGAATGATTATAAAAGGAGGCCCCCGGGCGCGGTCCAGTCAGTATTCGTGTGATCTTTGCCGTGCGATTATCGAGGTGCGTAAACAGATTACGTATCCGAGTAAGATTGTTATACTGCCTTTGTTGTGTGCGTATTGTGTAAAGTCTTTTTTTTGTTAGTGTATTGTAAAGTTAATGTGAATTCAATTTCTATGTTTTGTATGTCTGTGTAAGCTATAAAAGTGATTGTAAGTTATTTATTGTTTATTATCTAGTTTAAGTGAATTATTAAATTATTTATTGTGTTATTTAATTATAATTAGTTTAATCATTTATTTTGTAATCTTTTAGTCTAATAAATATTTGTAATTTGTAAACTTTAGCGTATTAATTATTTAATAACCTACATCCCGAAACGGACCTTAGAAATAAGTGTCACAGTATCTTTCTTAGTTTTTAAAATATACCACGTGAAACACAAAAAAGTCGAAAAACCACTTTTCTCTCTTTTGACGTACTACAATAACTTTGTTAAATAGATAATATAGACACACAATTTTAAAAAAAATGCTTGTAGAAAATTTAATTCTCACATGTAAATTAAAGACAAATAATAGGTGACGATATTAAATTTTATTACTATCGCTTACCATATGAAAATTAATATGAATGTAATATTTCTCCTTTGTATTATTACTATTATTATGTCATTTTTGGCAATCAATTGATTTTACTTGAATTAAATGTTGATGAACCTACTTTTCTATTATTTTCTTCCTTATTGGCCCTTTAACTCAGTGCGAATCCTGGCTTAAATTAGTTCATACCTCCAGACACATCTATCCAACGATGTACTCCTCCATTTATTTTCTAATCTCCACTGCCGCTGCATCCTGTGTGAACACATCAATCTGTCTATTTTTGGGCCCCCTTTTGCTTACCATTTATTTCACCCATTGTTTTATACAGAACCTAAACACTTTATGCTGAATTTTTATGTCCATCATCACTTAACAAGCAACATAAATTATTACTATTTGCTTTATGTAGTATACAGGGTGTCATCCGTTAACTCCAGAGGGCACAGGCTTTTAAACTATAAGGTGAAGACTCGGATATCTCCACTGGCGAGATGTCTTCGAATTATGAATGTTTTTGATGATTGCGGGGTCCACATATTCAATAGGAATATATCAAGAGGAAAATTGTTTTATGTTGGATGGGTTGATCCAATTGGGACAGCCATATGACAAGTTGGTAGGTGAACTGAGTAGCCTACCAGCGTTATTAAGTCATATAGGACTCCTGTTTTGATAATTGGTTTCCTTTTACTTGTCTGTTAGCTTGGTTGTTTTTCTTGTTGGCAGTGTTTTTATTCTTTCTCCTTGTTATCTTTCCACGCTGTAGGTGTGTTATCATTGCCTATCCCTACAAGGATTTATAAATTTTCTTATAGGCTTGTAGGTATAGGTAGTTAGTATTTTTCTTTTGACGTCCCCTGGATTTACGTGCCCATAGGTAAGTGCAGCGTTTTCAAGGATTTATATCTGTTGCTGCACTTATTCAATTCATGTAGGTCGTTCCCACTTCCTTGTTAGTTCCTTTCATGGAGGTTGGGAGGGCCGTAAGGGGTGAGTGGAGGCCATAAAAAAAATTATGTTAAACAATTTTTTACAACACTAAATTCTTTGTATAAAAACCTGATTATGAAGACAGTTGCATCAATAAATTGCCACAACCCACTGGGTTAGTCTAGAAGTAAAGTCATCGCTGCGAGTCAGCTGTTCAACAGCTGATTTTCGGAGCAAATGTTCCTGGTTAAAATTCTAGTGAAGATAATTACTTTTATATGGATTTGAATACTAGGCAGTGGTACCAGTGTACTTTGATCGATGGGGGTTTAATTAACCATACCTCTCAGGAACGGTCGGCCTGGGTCTGTACAAGGCTACATCTCATTTTTATGTCATACAGATCATCCTCATCTCATTGGGTCATAGGGTTACTTATTCTGAATTGAACAGACTGCAACGCACACAAATTAGGTATAAAAAAATAAATGAATAAAATAAATTGCCACAATTCTAAAAAAGTTTTGGTAATTTGCATTCATTAAAAGTATTAGGTAGTTGATCGATGAGATACTTTATGGTGTACAAGAATTCTTCTTTCAAAAATGTTTTATTAAAAAATTAATAAATATCAAGGACATACTGAAGATAACTGTATACTATTGGGGAAATATTAAAAAATGACACATTTATTGTCGTATGTAAGTGAGCTTGTAGTAGCCTAGTTGGTTAATGTGAAATTAAATTAATAAACGTATTATCTATGTTGTTTGTAAAAATAAAAAACTATATAGGTAAATTGTGAATTATATGGAAAAACAACTAAATGACACGTTTAAGTAAATAGGCAGTTTATCTTAATAAATAAATTTGTAGGAAATGAATTTAATACAGTATTATTATTTAGATTTATCAGTTTTATTTTCCTGTACTCCTTTTTGTGGAGTCTCTTGGATACAGGTAAAAAACCAAAAAGTCAAATATTTGCTCAAGCAAATTGTCCTACTTAACTTAGTCGTCACGAAATCACTTCCGTCACCACATCTACGCGCTTATATTTACCGTAAAATTCACCATTATGCCTTCTGCGCCATACGCGGTATTTTTTAAAAGAATTATCCTTTTAGTCGTATTAGTCTTATATATATGTATAAAAATTTTGATAAATTATAGGACCGTTAAGTGAAGTCATAGTTTTGATGGTGTAATTTTTTATCTACCGTTTTTTTCTGCTTTTCTATTATGTCCGATACATTTTTAAGGCGAATAAATGGATATAAGATTTTCTTTTCTTACGTTGAATTACTAAGTTATTACATTTTAAAATATGTTTTTCAATCATTTCATCCTTGAATAATCACTATACTTTTTTATATCATTTAAGGAACCGTTGTTTAGATGTTATTTTTATTCGAGAAGAAATTTTCATTGCAAATTGAATTTGTTTTAAAATCGGAAATTGGGGGAGGTTGATGAGTGAAGCAAGGGAGGTAAGAAATGAGACTAAAGTAGTAAGGTAGTGTTTCTATCAGCCTCTGGCTTCACAAAAATGAAAAATAAACGTCTCCATAGATAGGGTAGACCTAATAGGGGGAAGGGGGTTGCTCCACCGACTAAGAACACGAACGGCCTGACGTTACGATATTAATTTTGTGTGTAATTTTATTATATGCTACTCGTAGTGGGCGGGAGATGAGGACCCGTTAGGGGCAAGACGCGGTGGTTTTAAATACACTTTTTTTAACGAAAATATAAAGGGGTGGTCGATCTTCAAGGAAAAAGAGGGAGGCTCTAGGAAAATGAGAAAATATTTCCTTATACTTGATTGCTAAAAAAATTGGTGGCCAGAACGAGATCATAGGACAGACAAGCAGGGGCGTATAGAAATTAAAAACAAGAAGAAAGTACTGCTTGTTCTTGCAGTTAAGATGAAATTTATCGCCCACAGCGTATATCAAGCAGAGATGATTTTATTTTTTACTCACCCTCCTTACCATGTATCACTCATTTACCTCTCCTTTCTTTCTCTTTCTATTTCGGTATCTTTTTACCCTTTTTCCCACCACAATCTTCACTATTACTTTAGTATTACTACCCCTCCACCATCATTGTGTTTTACTCGCGTACTCAATGTAAATAAACGGTAAGGCAAACCAAACTAACCTTTTTAATAATGTTTAAACGGTTTGACTGGTTAATCATTTATTGACCGGAACACATGCTGTACGAGCAAGTGCGCCCGCACTGTGCTCGGAATTATTCCTAACCTTAAAGGCAATCCATTAAATTGGGTTTATAAATACTACTGTGACAATAAAAATTGTATTTATTTATTTATTTCTCTCACCATCTATCTAATGGCAAGAGGAATATATTAAATACGTAATAAGCAACAAATTTTCATTAATCGATAACTAGTCTACAAAATTTTTCTATGCTAACTTAAAGCAATTTAACACCCCACTGTAATAACACGTGCTGCAGTGTAATAATAATAATAATAATAATAATAATAATAATAATAATAATAATAATAATAATAATAATAATAATAATAATAATAATAATAATAATAATATAATAAAATAACTCGAATTTGCTCTAAACATAAGAATTAAATTTAAAAAATGATGAACAATGTATTTGAGAATATAAAGAAAACCAAGTTTTCAATACAAAATATGCTTACAAATAAATCACTTACTGGTAAAATATAACTACTCGTTCATTAGTAATTACTAGAAATTAAAAGTGTTTGCTACTGCCCGGGGCTGCATAAAATCACTAATTATTTGCTGCCGTAATGCCAAAAACCTTGATGATAAAGCAATATATCATCAGCGCCTCATAAACGTGACATCTGTGTGCAAATTTTTGTTGTACTTCTCTACGTACTGCAGTGCGTAATTGTACACCATCCTATAATGTGTGCGTGATGTAAAAGGTAGCTATCTTTGGATTTTTTTTGTTAAATAATTTTGCGGAGAACTCGAACATTACGTAAACCAAACAGGTTCCGGTCCCAATCAGTACGGATTAGCGGAGTCGTTTTGTATTTGAATTCACCCCGGAAAAAACTTCAGATGGGTTTTTATCAAGCCGATCTTATGTATTTATTAATTTATGCTTTTGTAACGCTTACACCCAGAAAAGTGTACTAAAGTAATGCAAACGACAATAAATAATAGAAACGTAGATCATTTTTCGATAAGAAACGGTAATTAAAAATAACAGGGTGAATGAGGGTACTCGAATTAATGGCCTATACGTGATGTAACTCGATAACACCAGAATTTGAATGAACCCACAATCCAAAATATGGATAACTTGGCTTGTTTTATGCTACATTCTTGCACCCTTGATCCTTGTATATTTTTACACGTGACACTTTTTATTACATTCTTCTGAAAAATTCATCAGTTTTTACTTCGTGTGTTTTTTTACTTTCTCTTGCCTATACGAATGTAGGCTATAGGCAGGAAAGTATTGTTTTCAAGTCGATATTTAAAAATCGAGTTTTCATCGGATATACTAGCTTCAGACACCTTGAACCCAAAAACATGTTTTTAGCGATTGGTCTGTGTGTGTATCTGTGTGGGAACAAAAATCACTAGAACAGAACATTGTACAAAGTTAAAACTTGAAACTTAAGTTAGGTACCACTAGAGGACTCAACACGAACATTTTTATTAAAATCGGTTAACCGGAAGTAGTAGTTTATTCGTATAATTTTTCACTTTTTGCGATTTTCTCAAAAAAGGCTGCTACGATTTTTAAAAAAATCGCCTCATTTACTACATTTTTAATTCTCTACACGATAGGGTAGGCGCCATGTCTGGTGAAATTCTTGGGGACGCTGTGCTCTTTGAAAAAAGAGCACCAAAAGAAAAACCTTTGCATAAGATGACCTAATATGAAAAATAACCGTAGTAAATTAACTACAAAGTAAGTAAGTATCGTGAGCGTTTGAGGTAAGTACTAGTTAATAATTTAATTAGTGCGTGTCCTTGTTTTAATAAAATTAGTGTAAAATTAATTTTACAACTAATTATTGATTCATTATTGTTTAAGTAATTCCTATATTAGTTTAAATTGCGGAGGTAGAGATTGCGGCCCTAATAAAATACAGTTTAAAGGAAAATTGTATAATTATATTTGTAGGAAATTAAACGATCTACAACTTTTATTTCGAATATTTTTTTCTACAGAGCCTAGTTTAGCGTCAAGAGTGATTTTCCGTATTATTGTGCCGAACTTAGATTGGTTTTCATTTTGCATAATTCACTCATGATTAAAATTAGGTTTTGTTTTTTGAGGTCAGTTTTTTTGGTTATTTTTAATGTTTTATTACAAATGTTAAGTTACATTGTTCATTATTTCATTGGCCAGAGAAAGTCGTGTGAGTATTTCATACCAGATTTTTATTACTAATATTTTTGTATTTACAACTGTGAATTCACAACCAGTAAATGTGATAATGACAGTGGAAAATGACATTAGAAATCATCAAATGGAAAAAAATCAATAGTAAAACTCCTACGGGGTAGGTACACGTAAATTTATGTAGCTTTCAACATATCTCAACTCCATTTTTATAGAGAAAGACGCTCTTGCGGCGTCTTCGTCTTTCGTGGCGTTTGAGGTAAGTATCGTGAACTGAGGTCGCGGTTTTAGTTTTCGGGGAGTTTTTGTTTAAAAAGCTTTTAAATGGAAAGGAAAACATTGATAACGTAGGGTATCTTTAGGTTGTTGTCAAACGTTTCGTTTTTGACATACCAGGGGGCATAAACAATAATTCGTAGGCATTTATTTGGATACGTTAAAGTTTGTCGGCAACAGCCAATTTAGCTGAACCGAAGATTTGATAGGTAAAAGGAAGGACGTCTTTGTAGACGTCCTTCAGACTGTCTAGAAAGACTTCAAATAACTTTCTTTTTTAGTTAATGTGAGAATACCAAGTAAGAAGTAGGTAAATGTGTAAACCTATGTATTATATTTTGTCATTCTGGAAACATCTAGAAACACAGAAACACATGTTTTTCGACGTAAAGCAAATGTTACATGTGACGTTTTATTTGCATTAATTTTAATTCGCCAGTCAGTAAATCAGCGTTGGAGCTTGTTTAGATGATGCTAAAGGTTAAAAAAAACTGAAACACAATTTTCTGCTGAACAAAGTCTAAAGCAAAACTTTGTTGACCTGAAATGAAGTGGACGATGTAATAATAAAAATACCTGAATTATCAACAAAAAAAAAACAAGACACCTTATAAAACCAGAAGAGAAAATAAACAATCTTTAACATAAACCTATGATAAAATGAAACGGTTTACAATTAAGTTCTCTAATTATTCATTAATCGCCTCTTGAACACATTCAATGTGAGCGCACTGACCAATACACTATCGGAAAGCCTATATCAAAGATTGACCACACGCAAGGATAATTATTACAAGATATTATTATAAGTAAAGTACTTTGAAAACAAAAGTGACAAACCGATATTTTTTTGTTTAAAACAGTACATACACTGACAATATTGGAAAATTTTCTAAAATATACTCATTATTGTTATCACTCTTTTATTATTTTTTTATTGTATACTCTTTTATTATATTAGGAATGCCTTCATCACTGAGTGGAAAAGTATGCTTATTAACATGCCCAGACCTCTGAATAGCATTTACTTTTTCACCCAGTAAATGACACCTTCATTTCATTCACCACAAGGTCTGGCTGTATAATGAAATTCATTACTCTCAGAGTAGATAACTCTGACTAGTGTGTTTTACACCTCTACTTCTTCTGTTATTAAATGCTTCAGTTATATAATTAATTGACCATGTGATAAGAAACAGAACTATTTTTTGTAGCCCTGGAACTAACAGATCGGGTGCAAAAAATGTAACACTCCATCAGCTGTTATGGGCACGATTTTTTATTATCGATTGGTTAAAATAAATATTAAATGAGGAGAACTAAATCGTTAATCCGAATTTTCAATTATCCGGAATAAAAGATTAAAATTGAATAGAATATTACTGTATTTATTTTCAGTGATAATTATTATTATATTTATTATTATTATTATTATTATTATTATTATTACTGAGTGGAAGTTGTCCAAAGTATTTGATGGAATATTAAAAAATAATTTTTTTATTAGTCGAGTGGAATGGGGAGTAGTATAATAAAACTAATAAGAATAATAGTGAGGGTAATGTCCATGGATAAAAGAGAAGTCTTTGTGGGACCGTTACGATTCCTCCTCGTGCTTTATTATTTCCGATAATAAATTACAAGGATTTCTCACGAGTAAAAGCTGAACGCTTTTTGCGATCGTGACTAAGGAGGCAAAAGACATTTTTAAGCAGAAAATATTTGCATATTACACTCAATGAGGAGCAATCAATTTTCCATGGTACATTTAAAACCAGTAATGTAAAAATATGAATAATCATGGAGAGCTGATGCTATTGCTTGCCGTCGCTGCTTCTTCATCCATTTCTTCGTCTACTTATCCTTTTTCTTCTTTCTCTTCTTCTTCTTCTTATCTTCAGCTGAAGCTAAAGATCTGAGACATTCTGTCATGTTTTATTCGATGTACTCCCCTTAAAATAAAACTCATTAATGTAGTAAAGACGATTCCACCCGGGTCTACCGTTCTATCTCACTCGGTTTTTAACTTTTCCATAATTCGCTCTCTTTTCCCCTCGAGCCAGTGCCACCATTTCGAACAGAGCGAAGCTTTAGCAAACGATTCTTTATCTTCTTTTTTATCGTATCATTTTATCCACTTGTTATAAACGTACAATATTTAATAGATAAATGTTATGTAAAACGCACGGAAAAAGAACCGATCTGAGTTTTAAAATGTATGATACTGCCAACCGTTTTAAGTTCTCAAGGATCAACAAATCTGCATTTCATCCTTAATGTTTTCTCCTATTTTAATGAAGTATCCATAACAAAACTGTAGTTTAAATGTGAAGAATGCCTTTTATAAAATTAATTTCACAACTAATTATATAATTTTTTTTTTTTTTTAAGTATTCGATTCCTGGTTAGGTCTAGCATTTTTTCATCATTTTCATTATTGTTATTCTTTTCTATTATCATAACAGCTATTTAAATTTTTTCAGCTTTTTATCTTAAGGTCATTTGACACTAGAGATCGTGAGGTCAGACAGACTTGTCCCGTAAGATTGGATGAAGTTAATTTTTTATTTAAAACGAATTAACCCAAAAAATGATCTGAGATTTTGAATAATAGAATCTACAGTAATTGTTAAGAATAGACTAGTCCTACCGTTATGATACTAGAAAAGAATGAATTTGTCAAGTGAAATATGCATTGAACAAAAAAGGAGGAAATTTTGAGCAACGGTATAGGTTATGCAAACACCTTTATTCATTTTATTTTTTTCAGAATTGAAATAGCTAGTTAATGAGCTGCTATTGATAACCTATGAAAATATTACCGATTTTGTTGAAAAATAGTAATTTGTTTGGAACAATTTAGTTTGGTTTTTTTAGATAATACAAGTAGAATTTCAATATCATGTATTTAAATTTTGCTTAATTAATTTACTGCTAGTTCCCGGGCTACAAAAACCTATTCTGTTCTCATCACATGGTCAGCTAATCATATGAAAGAAGTATTTTTTAAGAACAGAAGAGGTAGAGGTATAAAAAGCACTAGTCAGAGTTATCTCCTCTGAGAGTAATGAATTTCATTATACAGCCAGACCCTGTGGTGAATGAAGTGCAGGTATCATTTGCAGAGTGGAAAGTAGATGTTTTTCGGAGGGGGCACGGTACGTGATAAGCATACTTTTTCACTCATTGAGGAAAGCAATTATAAACCACTTCATTAGTAAATCCTCTTGAGGTTTATACAACTTTCGGCTGATGTACTAAACAAAGTAGTAGTTACTAAAAAGAAATAACTATGCACGGTACAGTTCTTAAATAAATTTGTTACTTTAGCAACGTAACATAGAAGAATGTTGTTGTTTAGGTCATTAGCCGAAAGGCTGGCTTGAACCTGTAGAGGGATCACTAAGTAAAACGAGGAGTAAAGTGGTTTACCATGCCTTCCTCACTGAGTGGAAAAGTACGCTTATCAGCATGCCGGGCCCTCTGAAAAGCACATTTTTTTCACTCTGTAAATGACACCTTCACTTCATTAACTACAGGGTCTGGATGTATAATGAAATTCATTACTTTCGGAGGAGATAACTCTGATTAGTGTCTTTTACATCTCTACCTCTTGTTCTTAAATGATTCAGTCATTTATTTGGCTGAAAATGTGATAAGAAACAGAAATATTTATTTTAGTCCTGCAACGAACAGATTGAGTGCAAATAATTTGACTTTCCACCTGTCTGTTATGGGCAGATAGAAGAATAGCTCCAAGGAATTTACTCATTCTTCTCTTCACCTCGCGGAGGCATAATTATCAGCGGTGGACAATAGTCACTTTTACAGAAATATTTTAGCGTACTCGCGCATGGTAGATGGAAACGCCCTGATGAATAAATTACAGTTCCCATTACGACAGTGAACCGAGTAAAAAATATCAATGTCATCCGATTAGAATCGTGGACCAGCGAGGGTCTAACGATCTAGGAAGGACGGGGCAGTTCTTAAAGTGAAGCAGCAACATCCGTGCCTACAGCGCTTCCCGCACTACAATCCGGCAGAAACGAATAAAAATTTATACACGTCTGTCTTCGCAGTTCATTAAGGATTATGAATTGTTATTGCCGCCGAGAGTGTGAGTCCGCAGTGGATGGGAAAAGGATACAAAGATGAGGGTGTTTTTATAGTGCTACTGTTATTACTATTAATACTACCACTGTGTTCTATGTAGATGTAGATGAACACATACCAGCACAAATATACAAAAGTGTTTACTATACAGTCGACTGTGCCTGCCTCTTGTATTATTGTTACCATTATTTTTATTGCACTCTTTTCCCTTTATGAATATGTATGTTTTCCTGGGTACCCTATTTTCCTTCAACGCATAAATGTTGTGATTTCATTCAATAATAGATATTAAAACGAACTAACGTCCTTTCTTTTTCAAAAATTATATTTATTTATAAACTCTGTTAATAAATTACACCCAGTATAATCAACATACCCGCTGGCTGGCAAAAATCCTCGCTAAATAAAATATACCGGAATGAATTTATAACTGAATTCGTTTGCGAGACCATTTAGATAAATTTCTAACATAGATGCTGCAGTTTATAATTCTATCTTAATATTAGCAAATTCGCCCGCAAATAGCACATCTCTTTGCTGACATCAATAGGGTAATAAAAGCAACAATATATGGAAAAATCTGGTGTGAAACACTCACATGACTTTCTCTATCCAATGCAAATAATTAACAATATAACCTGACATAAGTAATAAAACATTAAAAATAATAAAAAATTACCTGAAACAACATAACCTTATTTTAATCATGAGTGAAAGACGCAAAATTAAAATCAACCTCAGTTTGCCTTTAAAATACGGAAAATCACTCTTTCACGCTAAACTAGGCTCTGTAGAGAAAAATGCTTTAAATGAAAGTTGTACATCTTTTAATTTCTATAAATTTAATTATTTATATACTTTTGTCGTAAAATGCATAGGCTACTAAGGCGAAAATCTTTAAAAAAATCGATTTTTTCACGTTTTATTGAAAACAAAAACAGAAAGTGCTAATTACCGCTAAATAAGAGTTATACAAAAAAATGTTTGAAACAAAAGTTGTAGGATTTTAAATTCTCTACAACTTTTATAATATGTATTTTTGCTATAAAATGCATATTAGTCACAGTTTTAAAAAACCATTTTTGTACGAGAAAATAGCTTTTCCAAGAATTTCAGCAAACATGGCGCCTACCCTATCTTGTAGAGCATAAAAAGTGTAGTAAATGAGGCGATTTAAAAAAAACGTAGGAGCCGAAAAATGACACGATAAACTACCACTTCCGGTTGACCGATTTTGATGAAAATTTTCGTGTCAAGAACGGTAGTAGTAGGGTATCTAACTTAAGTTTTAAATTATTAAGTTCGTTCGATGTTCCGTTCTTGAGATATTCTGTTCACATAAACACACAAACACATACAGACCAATCACTAAAATCATGTTTTTTGAGTTCAGGGGTCTGAAAACGTGTAGATCTTAGAAACTTAAGTTACATACCACTACCGGACCCGACACGAACATTTTCATCAAAATCGGTCAACCGGAATTAGTAGTTTATTCGCGTAATTTTTCACTTTTTTCGATTTTCTCAAAAACTGGTCCTACGATTTTTTTAAAAATCGCCTCATTTACAAAATTTTTTATGCTCTACAAGATAGGGTAAGCGCCATGTTTGCTGAAATTCTTGGTAAGGCTGTTTTTACGTAAAAAAGTTATTTTTTTAAGATTACGGCTTTAATATGCATTTCAGCGCAAAAATATACACAATAAAAATTGTAGAGAATTTCAAATTACATAACTTTTATTTCAAACATTTTTTTTATAACGCTTAGTTTAGCGGTAATTAGCAATTTTCTGTTTTTCTCTCACGAAATCGTGTGAAATATCTATTTTTTTAAGATATCGGCCTTTGTATGCATTTTACGACAAAAGTGTATATAATCAAATTTATAGGAAATTAAACGATCTACAACTTTTATTTAGAGCGCTTTTCTCTACAGAGCCTAGTTTAGCGTGAAAGAGTGATTTTCCGTATTTTGAAGCCGAACAGGTTGATTTTTGTTTTGCGTCTTTCACTCATGATTAATATACGGTTTTGTTTTTTGAAGTTCGTTTTTTGTTTATTTCTAATGTGTTATTACTAATGTTAGGTTATATTGTTTAAATTATTTGCATTGGCAAGAGAAAGTTGTGTGAGTGTTTCACACCAAATTTTTTTTTTAACCGATTACTGGTATAATTGATGCAGTATACCGTTATCAAATAATTCATGCCATAATTAAAGAGACTTATTACTTTCTCTTGCCTATATGAATATATAGGAAGGAAAGTATTGTTTTCATGTCGATTTTTCGAAATCGAGTTTTCACCGGATCTATACGTTTTCAGACCCCCTGAACCCAAAAAACATGTTTTTAGCGATTGGTCTGTGTGTGTGTCTGTGTGTGTGTGTGTGTGTCTGTGTGTGTGTCTGTGTGTCTGTGTGTGAACAGAATATCTCAAGAACGGAACGTCGTACGAACTTGAAACTTGAAACTTAAGTTACATACCACTACCGGACGCGACACGAACATTTTCATCAAAATCGGTCAACCGGAAGTAGTAGTTTATTCGTATAATTTTTCAGTTTTTTGCGATTTTCTCAAAAACGGGTCCTACGATTTTTTTTAAAATCGCCTATTTTACTCAATTTTTTATTCTCTACAAGATAGGGTAGGCGCCATGTTTGCTGAAATTCTCGGTGAGGCTGTTTTCACGTAAAAACGTTGTTTTTTTAACATTACGGCTTTAATATAAATTTTAGCGCAAAAACTTATATAATAAAAGTTGTAGAGAATTTAAAAACCTACAACTTTTATTTCAAACATTTTTTTTTATAACGCTTAGTTTAGCGGTAATTTGCGATTTTCTGTTTTTTTTCTCACGAAAACGTGAGAAAAATCGATTTTTTTAACATTTCGGCCTTAGTATGCATTTTACGACAAAAGTGTATATAATTAAATTTATAGAAAATTAAAAGATCTACAACTGTTATTTATAGCATTTTTCTCTACAGAGCCTAGTTTAGAGAGAAAGAGTGATTTTCCGTATTTCTAAGCCAAACTGAGGTTGATTTTCATTTTGCGTCTTTCACTCATGATTAAAATTAGGTTATGTTTGTTGAGGTTAGTTTTTTGTTTATTTCTTATGTTTTATTACTAATGTTAGGTTTCTTGTTAATTATTTGCACTGGCAAGAGAAATTTGTGTGAGTGTTTCACACCAGATTTTTTTATGAACAAAATATATTTTCCAAGCTCAATAATTGCGTGATAACAACAATGTAGTTATTTTTTTTTACTTTCTCTGGCCTATGTGAATATATAGAAAGAAAAGTATTGTATTCATGGCAGTTTTTTGAAATAGAATTTTTACCGGATATACACGTTTTCACACCCCCTGAACCCAAAAACATGTTTTTAGCAATAGGTCTGTGTATCTGTGTGACTGTGAAGGTAAACAAAATATCTCAAGAACGGGACATCGTATGAAGTTGAAAATTTAAACTTAAGTTAATTACTACTAGAAAATCAGACACGACCATTTACATTGAAATCGGTCAACCGGAAGTAGTAGTTTATTCGTATCATTTTTCAATTTTTACTTTCTCTTGCCTATATGAATATATAGGAAGGAAAGTATTGTTTTCATGTCGATTTTTCGAAATCGAGTTTTCACCGGATCTATACGTTTTCAGACCCCCTGAACCCAAAAAACATGTTTTTAGCGATTGGTCTGTGTGTGTGTCTGTGTGTGTGTGTGTGTGTGTGTGTGTGTGTGTGTGTGTGTCTGTGTGTGAACAGAATATCTCAAGAACGGAACATCGTACGAACTTGAAACTTGAAACTTAAGTTACATACCACTACCGGACGCGACACGAACATTTTCATTAAAATCGGTCAACCGGAAGTAGTAGTTTATTCGTATAATTTTTCAGTTTTTTGCGATTTTCTCAAAAACTTGTCCTACGATTTTTTTAAAAATCGCCTGGTTTACTCAATTTTTTATTCTCTACAAGATAGGGTAGGCGCCATGTTTGCTGAAATTCTCGGTGAGGCTTTTTTTACGTAAAAACGTTGTTTTTTTAAGATTACGGCTTTAATATAAATTTTAGCGCACAAACTTATATAATAAAAGTTGTAGAGAATTTAAAATTCTACAACTTTTATTTCAAACAATTTTTTGTATAACGCTTAGTTTAGCGGTAATTTGCGATTTTCTGTTTTTTTTCTCACGAAAACGTGAGAAAAATCGATTTTTTTTAACATTTCGGTCTTAGTATGCATTTTACGACAAAAGTGTATATAATTAAATTTATAGAAAATTAAAAGATCTACATCGTTTGTTTAGAGCATTTTTCTCTACAGAGCCTAGCTTAGCGTGAAAGCGTGATTTTTCCGTATTTTTAAGCCAAACTGAGTTCGATTGTCATTTTGCGTCATTCACTCATGATTAAAATAAGGTTATGTTTTTGAGGTTAGTTTTTGTTCATTTCTAATGTTTTAATACTAATGTTAGGTTTATTGTTAATTATTTGCACTGGCAAGAGAAAGTTGTGTGAGTGTTTCACACCAGATTTTTTACTATTTTCTCATAAACGGCTCCTACGATGTTTGTTAAAATCGTCTAATTTACTACATTTGTTATGATAGTGTTGGCGTCATGTCTGCTGAAATTCTTAAGGAGAAATTCTTAATGTGCTATTGTAGAAAAAATGTCTTTTTTTAAATTGCGGTCTAAATATGCATTTCAGAGCAAAAAGGTACTATATAATTGAAATTGAGGAAAAATTTAAAACATACAACTTTATTTCCCATTTTTTCTTTGTATAACGCTTAGTTTAGTGGTAATTAATGATTTTCTGTTTTTTTTTTCATGAAAATCTCTAAATAAATGGATTTTTTACGATTTTTGACGTAGTATGTTTTACGACTTTTGGCGTTTTACGACAAACATGTATATAATAAAATTTATAGGAAATTAAAATATCTACAACTTTTATACTAAGCATTTTTTTTTACAGAGCCTAGTTTAGCGTCCAAGAGTTAGTTTCCACATTATTAAGCCAAACTAAGGTTGGTTTTCATTTTACATCATTCACTCATGATTAAAATTAGGTTATTTTTGTCGTTTATTTATAATGTTTTGCTAATGTTAGGTTATATTGTTCATTATTTGCATTGGCAAGGTAAAGTTGTGTTAGTGTTTAACACCAGATTTATTTTGTTGAGTGATTAAGCCTATATATGCACTATTATATATTCGTGAATAGGTTTATGATGTGAGGAGATACACCTACAAAAAAAAAGCTAGTTGTGTACTGGAACTAAACCCAAGCCTCTTGGCATAGAAACCAGTTGCGCTGACCACTACACCAACGGGGCCTATATTCAAAATTACAGTACAATATAACATAAAACATTAACTTAGGAGATGACTTATCGGAGTAAATTTGTATATATACATTTTAAAATTTTAATGTCAAAATATAGTCGGAAATTCTCTCTTTCGAATGGTAGGTACCTATACGTTTCTAGGACAAGTAGAATTTTTTTAGTAAAATAATTGTTTAGTAATTAGTATTATGCCCTTAAGTTTGGAATTTTTCTTAGTTATTGTTAGATGTTGGTTGATTTAAATTTCGTATCAAATCCTGTATTTAATTCATTGCACACACAGGTTTTTTCATCACTACTCGAAACAGGAAAGGAAAATTGATAAAAATACGGTGAAAACTTTTATTACAAACAAAGTAATAAGCTTTTGTCAAATTTGAGTTAATCTCCTTCAAAGCACTCTTTTTTGCTATTGATGCACTAATCCGAACATTGATTCCATGATTGAAAACATTTCTGAATGGATTCTTTCGAAAGGGCCTTCAGCTGCTCTGTCATGGTCTTCAAAATTCTGGGAATGGTTTCAAAACGTTTTCAGTTTAACACGGGTTTTATTTTCGGGAAGAACCTGAAGTCGCATGATGCTAAATTCAAAGAGTAAGGCGGATGTGGACAGGAATATTGTTTTGGTCAAAAATTCGCGAATCAGAAGCGAGGATAACAAAAGTCTGGGAACAAATTTCACACTCATTTGTTTTATTTAAAAATTATCGGTTAAAATGCTTTGTACGGACCCGTACAGGATTTTCAGTTCTTTGGTAAGCTCTCGAATAGTCAATCGCTTTTTTGAACTAATCAGTTCTGCCACTTTTTCAAGTTTTCATCAATTTTTGATGTCGGAGGATGAAGGACCGTTGCTTATTTTTAGTTGACATATTTCCACTCTTAAATTGCTCATACCACTTGTAAACAGTCTTCAAAGTTACCATATTATCGCCATACACTTTTACCTTTAATGAGCTTCCTTTTTACTTTTTTCCATTTTAAAACAAAACTTAATATTAACGCGTTGTTCGGAATCCACGATACACGATAAATACGGTAAACACGACCTCACTCTTCCAGCTCTGGAAGCCGACTGACAAATCACAACTTGTTCAAATTTGACACTATCTCAAAGAATCACGCTATCGGATTGTTAATTCAAATTGATGTAGCGTCAGCAGTTGTTGCTATAAAAGTTAATTTTTTGATCGTACCTCGTATGCACACAAAGAATTAATTAAAGAAACAAAATAAAGAAGAATTCACAAGTAAAAATAAAACTAGAAACTGAAGAAGAGCCAAGTTATGAACCAGGTAAGTTTTAACGGCTAGAATAGCATAGCAATCAACAAAAAATTCAATTCTGGTTTTCCAGAAGTTTGATTATTTTACAGTTATGTAACTTTCTTTTCAAAACTACAGCGAATAGAAAAAATAATTTTCACTGCATCATACTACAAGGCAATTTCTCATGACTGGTATTAAAACCAAAATTGTATATCAATATACACAAAGTTTATGATTAGAAAATATGCAAATTATTTTGATATTTTATTGTAAAATTTAAATTTTTATACAGACAAATGATTTTTGTAGGACTTTTGTGAGTATTTCTTTAAAATATGTGGTGTAAATTTAAGAGCAATAAGTTCCACTAACAGTTTTCTATAAAAAGGAACTTAACCTTAATAACTATAAGGTGAAGATAACACGGTAAGTCTTCCCTTAAATAAATTATTATATATTTATTTATAAAATTAAATAAAAATAAAAACTAATTTATTATGGACAAAAATTTCAAAGAGGCATAAAATATCCCACGCTTATTGAAAATAATAATTACATCAGTAATTTGCACCTTTCAATATGTGGTTAGGCAACAAATGTTGCTAAGCCGTAGCAAAAGTTGCAGACTCTTTAAAATTCAGGGATTATTTAGTGTTGTGAAACTTGCATGATAATTATAAAACTAAATGCTTACTTGATTTTATATGATCAGTCTCTATTTTTAATTCTATGAGGTAGAATCTCATTATCCTAGACCCAAAATTTTGTGTTATAAATTATATGATTTTTTTAAGACAACAATTTATTTTTAAGAACATATTGTAAAAAATTGTAGTTATAATGACATTATTTTGAATTAGGCCTAAACTTGAGTCATTTTTAAAATGTTTAAATTATACTTTTAATGGTATTTTTAATTAGACGTACAAAAGTTAAAAAAATGATTCAAAATATTTACATTGATAATGATTCCTTTTATTATATTTTTTATGTCAGTAATAAATGTATTGTTTTTACAGAAGTAATAAAAATTTTATGTTTAATTTTCTTGCAGCAATAAAAATAAAGTTTGATTATTGATTTATCATTATTAGTTTATACATAACCAATATACTGATTTATTGATTTTTCCTCAATATAAATGTAAAATATCAGTAGTTATAATAAAACTTGGAAAAACTTCAAATATAACCAATAGATAAAATTTTTAATTCTTTCAACACCAAAGTAAGATAATGCAACGGTTTTTCTGAAAACCGTTGAAGATATCTAAATGAAATATTGAAGGTTTATTAAACCATACAATTTATAAATGGTAATAAAATACTAATTTTTGTTATTCAATGTTTAAATATAAAAAATTAAAATTTCTTAGTTTTATCAATTCTGTGTTAAAAAACCAATTTACTTTAAAAACATTTTTTATTAATCTACTTAAGTGATTTAGAATCGATATAAAAATTATTCTGCCAAAATTTTTGCTCCAACGATTCCTGAGATAAATTTTTCATGTACATGAAAAAAAATTACTGAAATCTTTCCACAAAGTTTTAAATTTGAACAAAATCTTTAAATGTTTGAGGTAAGTAACCTCTAGATTTGGTAATAAACAAAATAAACACTGTTGGTAAATATAGTATAAAAAGAGTCCTTTTTAAGATTTCCCTTAAAAAATTTAATCTAAAAATTAAATGTATTGTACATATTGGTTAACTTAATTATGCAACTTTAACTTCATAGATCCATAAAAATTAAAAGATTGTGATGTGAAACACTCTTATGATTTTCATATTCAAATAAATAATGAAAATATAACCTATATATAATCATGAGCGGACAATGAAAATTATAACCTAATTTTAATCACGATCGGATGATCTTATAAGAAAACAACCTCAGTTGGACTTGATTTTGATGGGAGAAATATGGAAAATCTCTTATTGATGACTAGTGCACTGTTATGACTGATTGTACTAAACACTGTAGAGAGGAAAAAAACGATCGAAGTTGTAGGTTTTTAATTTTCTATAACTTCATTTGTGCATTATGTTTTGTCCTAAAATGTATATCAAGACAAACGAATTTTCTATAACTTCATTTGTGCATTATGTTTTGTCCTAAAATGTATATCAAGACAAACGAACAAAGTTAGGTATGTCGAGATTTTTGATTTTTTCATATTAAGGTTGCAATATTTAAAAAAAACTATTGTTACCATGAGATCATACCCTTTCAATGAATTTCAGTAAAGATGTCACTCATTCCATTTTTTCTTTTTTTTAAGTTTATTTAAATTCGTATCAACATCTCGGTCATTAGCGACTAAGGTGGATTATGAAACAGTTGGTTTCAACTTGTAAAAAATTTTCTGACCCTAGCCGGGAATCGAATCCAGGACCTCCGCGTTTTTGATTACCGACCTAACACTACTCTATGGAGACAGCTTGCTTCATAAAAAACACAAAAAATGTATTAAATGAAGTGATTTCAATAAAAAATATATACGCAGTTTTTTGAGAAATTTTTAAATTTTAAACATTGTATGGATAAATTATTAATTCCAGTTAATCGATTTTGATGAAAATGTTCATGTCAGGTATCCTCAACCCACCGGGTTGGTCTAGTGGTAAAGTCATCGCCGTGAGTCAGCTGTTTAACGTTAATTTACGAAGATGAAGGTTAAATTGTTCACATCCTAGTAAAGGTAGTTTTACTAGGATTTAAATTCTAGACAGTGGTTACCGATATACTTTGATGGTTGATGTTGAAATAACCATACTTTATCAGGAATGGTCGGTCTGAGTCACCTCATTTACACGTAATACATATCATCCTTATCTCATTGAATCATGGGGATGCTTATTGTTCTATTAAACAGATTGCAGCGCACACAAATTAGTTTAATAGAAAAGACCTTCATGGTACTTAACTTTAGGTGAAAGTTTCAACTTCGTACGATTTTTACTTTCTCTTACATAGGAAAGTATCGTTTTCATGTCGATTTTTGGAAATTGGGTTTTCACCGGATATACACCTTTTCAGACCCCCTGAACCCAAATAACATGTTTTTATTGATTCGTCTATGCGTGTCTGTGTGTCTGCGTGTTTGTGAACAGAATATCTCAAGAACGATACATCGTACAAAACTGAAACTTGAAACTTAAGTTAATACCACTAGAGGACCCGACACGAACATTTTCATCAAAATCGTCAATCGGAAGTGGTAATTTATTCGTGTCATTTTTCACTTTTTTGCGATTTTCTCAAAAACGGCTCCTATTGATTTGATTTTTTAAAAATCACCTCATTTACTACATTTTATATGCTCTACAAGATAGGGTAGGCGCCATGTCTGCTGAAATTCTTGAGGAGGTTGTTTTCTCTTAAAAAAATTGTTTTTTTAAGATTGCGACTTCAACATGACTTTTAGCGCAAAAATATACATAATAAAAGTTGTAGACAGTTTAAAAATCCTACAACTTTTATTTCAAACATTTTTTTGTCTATTGCTTAGTTTAGCGGTAATTAGCGATTTTCTGTTTTTTTCTCACGAAAACGAGTAAAAAAATCAATTTTTTAAAAGATTTCAGTCTTAGTATGCATTTTACGACAAAGGTGTATGATATACATTGGCAAGAGAAAGTTGTGTAAGTATTTCACACCAGATTTTCTTTTTGAGTTGTTTTGTTCACACATACACTCACAGATCCATACAATTCCTGGTTTTGGTTACAGGAGACCTGAAAAATTGTATTTTGATTCAGAAAAATTGACCTGAAAACATACATTTTCTTACATAAATTTGAAATTGGGGTAAGACAAAGTAATTACCCCATTTTATCTGGAAGAAAATGTAAAATATTTTAGTTTAAAAAACAAAAATTTGATTGATTTCCCAAATTCCGGACACATGTTCCCTAACTTAATATCTAGGAGGGTTTCGCATATATTTCTACAGAAGAGGTGATAATTTATTTAGCTGAACAATAAACATGTTTTTAACTTATAAGCAATGCGTTTGTAATAGATTTATATTGAAATAATAATTATTAATCCTCAGTAAAATGAGTAATAAATTCAGTTTATGGTCGCAAAAGACCGAGTAATCGAGTAAAAAGTTATCTACTGGCCTATAAAATTAATTATGTCAAATGGCGAATCGTAGGTTCATTAGTGAGTTGTGACCCAGTAAAGTGTCCGGCAATAATCTCTAAAACGTCCACGCTTTCAAACCTCCTAGTTGTTTGTTAAATAGTTTAATACCCTAAATACTTTGCTATCCTTTTACTCCTCGGTATGTATATTAAATAGTTACGTCCCTTTATTCCTTCCCCCTTTAAACTCCAACCAAAATATTTTGAGTTAAATTATTTACACTTTAATTGATTTAATCTTTATTAAGCCTCATTTTTACTTACTCTTGACATATGTAATATATACGAAAAGAAAATATTGTTTTCTTGTAAATTTTTTGAAATCGATTTTCCACCGGAAATAGGTACACGTTTTCAGACCAGACACTATGAACCTAAAAAACATGTTTTTAGCGATTTGTCTGTGTAAACAAAATATCTCAAGAACGGAACATCATACGAAGTTGAAACTTGAAACTTAAGTACCACAAGAGAACGTGACACAAAATTCTTTATCAAAATCGGTCAACCGGAAGTAGTAGTTTAATCGTGTAACTTTTTTGCGATTCCTCAAAAACGGCTTCTACGATTTAAAAAAAAACGCCTCATTGACAACATTTTTTATTCTTTACATGACAGGGTAGGCGCCATGACTGCTGAAAATCTTGGGGAGACTATTCTCTTGTAGAAAAATGTGATTTTTGATTGCAGCCTAAACTATGCATTTTAGGGTAAAAGTGTATGTAATTAAAGTTGTAGAATATTTAAAAACCTAGAAGCTATATTTGTATTGTTTTTACTTTCACTTGCGTATATGAATAATATAGGAAGGGAAGTATTATTTTCATGTCGATTTTTCAAAATCGAGTTTTCACCGAATCTACACGTTTTCAGACCCCCTGAGCCCCAATAACATGTTTTTAGCGATTACACACACGTTTTCAGACCCCCCTGAACCCAAATAACATGTTTTTAGCGATTGGTCTGTATGTGTATGTGTGTGTGTGTGTGTGTGTGTGTGTACGCGCGCGCGCGTGAGTGTGTGTGAACAGATTATCTCAAGAATGGAACATTGTACGAACTTGCAACTTGAAACGTAAGCTAGACACCACTACCGGACCCGACACGAACATTTTAATCAAAATCGGTCAACCGAAAGTAATAGTTTATTCATGTAATTTTTCACTTTTTTGCGATTTTCTCAAAACTGGTCTTACGATATTTTTTAAAATCGCCTGGTTTACTAAATTTTTTATGCTCTACAAGATAGGGTAGGCGTCATGTCTGCTAAAATTCTTGGAGAGGCTGTTTTCACGTAAAAAATTGTTTTTTAAGATTGCAGCTTTAATATGCATTTTAGTGCAAAAATGTATAAAGTAAAAGTTGTGGAGAATTAAAAGTCCTACAATCTTATTTCAAATATTTCTTGTATAACGCTTAGTTTATCGGTAATTAGCGATTTTCTGTTTTTTCTCATGAGAAGTGTAAACAATTGATGTTTTTAAGATTTCAGCTTTCGTTTGCATTTCACGAGAAAAGTGTATATAATAAAATTTATAAAAAATTAAAAGATCTACAACTTTTATTTAGAGCATTTTTCTCTACAGAGCCTAGTTTAATGTGAAAGAGTGATTTTCCGTTTTTTAAGCCAAACTAAAGTTGATTTTCATTTTGCGTCTTTCACTTATAATTAAAATTAGTTTATGTTTATTGGGGTTATTTTTTGTTTATTTCTAATGTTTTATTAATAATATTAGGCTTTATTGTTAATTATTTGCATTGGCAAGAGAAAGTTGTGTGAGTGTTTTACTCCAGATTTTTTGTATAACGGCTCTTTTAAATTGCCTCATTTACTAAAGTTTCTATGCTCTACAAGGTAGGATAAGCGCCTTGTCTTCTGAAATTCTTAGGGAGGCCAGTCTTTCGTAGAAAAATATGGTTTTTTAAGATTGCGGCCTTAATATGTATTTTAGGGTAAACGTTTATATATAATTAAAGTTGTAAAAGTTTATATACATTTAAAAACCTACTATCATTATTTGTAATTTTTTTTGGTCTATCGCTTAGTTTAGCGGTAATTGGTGATTTTCTGGTTTTTCATCAAAATATGTAAACATGGAGTTTTTAACATGTCAGCCTTATTAAACATTGTATGACAAAAGTGTCTGCAATTATATTTGTTACAAAATTAAAAAACTCTAAAAATTTTATTATATAAGCATTTTTTCTAGAGCCTAGTTTAGCGTGAACGAGTGATTTTTCGTAATATTGGTCCTAACTGAGATTGGTTTTCACTTTGCATCATTCACTCATAAAAATTAGGTTTTTTTTAGTTTCGTTTTGTTTATTTAAAGTCGCATCAACAGCTTGATCATTAGCGACTTCGACGGGTTAAGATACTGTAATAATAGGTTTCGGCATGTAGGCCTAATAATTTTAACATCCTAGCGGGTAATCGATTCCGGGACCTCCGCTTAGTAGGCTAGCGCGCTTTAAGCGCTGTATATTTTCCGAATGTATTTTATATAACCAGAATAGATTTTTTTTTATTCTTTGAAAAGTGGTGATACTGTCGTAATAAAATAACATTTTATTAATATTTTTTTACTTCCTCTAGTCGTACCTAACTTAAGTTTTAATTTTTAACTTCATACGATGATCCGTTCTTGAGATACTATGTTCACACTCGCACGCACGCCCCCCCCCCCACACACACACCAATCTCTAAAAACCTGTTTTTTGGGTTCAGGGGGTCTGAAAACGTGTATATCCGATGAAAACTCGATTTCGAAAAATCGACTTGAAAACAATATTCTCCTTCCAATTTATTCATATAGGCAAGAGAAAGTAAAAAACCAATTTGATTGAAATGTAAACACAAATTTATGTCTTAAAAAAATTCTTTCATAGTCAAAAGAGATCACATTATGGCCGGAATAAAAAGAAAACCTTATTTGGTGTTAAAATTTTAATTTTAATGAATTCAAATTTCTGTATTAAATTATTAACTCATATTATAATATCCCATTTGTTTTAAACAATTGATCGAGGCCTAAATAACTGACATACATAAATTTTTTTAATGATGTCTTTTACAAAAATGAATCAACTCATTTTAAAAAATATAAGATTTAAAATAAGTCAGAATACAGAAACGTCGGTACAGACCGATTTACCCGGTAAGTGGCGGTGCCAAGCGGCAGTTTATGTAAGCTCCTAGTCGCTGTTCGAGAGATTAAATGAATACAGTTCGTGTAACACAATATTTTCATCAATGTCTCACAATAATTTTTATTTCATATGAATGTTTTTTAACACGATAGAAAATAATTTTGTTTGAATAATCATTATGACTAATCAATTGTTATTTATTTACAAATATTAAATTAATATAATTATGAATTTTAAAATTATTTTTATTGTAGAATCTCGGTCATTTGAAATAATTAGGGCGTATCCGTTTTAATTAATAGATTATTTTCTGATAACCGGGATACCTCCCCCCCAAAAAAAAAATATATAAATTTTAAATAGTTTTAATAAAGGTTAATTTTTTCGTATTGTCTTAGGACCTGTTTAGCCTCGTAAATTAACTATAGACATTTCTGGAAACTGTTTTGCAGCCCCCACTCTCAGTATTCACTCACATTAGGTTTTTCTCTATTCTTTCTCCCATCTGGTATTCTGCTTTTGTTTTCTGTGAAGCCCTTGAAGTCAGTAATATGAACTAGATTTGGTCTATTACATTTTTTTGGTTTATTATTTTGTTAAGCATAGATATTTTGTTAAATGACTAAAATAAATATTTCTTATTAGCCGACTGTGATCCATTCTATACATCTGTTAGGAGAATTTTAGTCTTCGTTTTCTGACAGTTTTTATTAATTGTACAGTTCCTGTGTAGTGTTTCTTGCCTTTGTAACCTGTATTGTGCGTCTATTATCTTCGAACCCATTATCTTGCGAAAGATTTCTCTCAAAATTTACTACTACTCTTATCTAAAAATTCGTCTAAATAGTTTTATTTATTAAGAGTTTTTGTTGTTAACTACATCTAAAAGATTCAACGACGGAATATAGGACATGTCATGATAAACAATGGTAAGTCTCATACACTTTTATTAAATTCATTACTTACCAATTTTTTTATAAATCTTCTATTAATTACTCTTACCAACCAATCTATTTATGCCTACTAGCTTTAATAAGCGTGCATCTTAGAAATTTATTGTTTTGCCAAAAATATTGTTTAGAAGGGAACTCTTATGGTGTGCTCTAAGATCTTTCTTCAATCAAGTAAATTTTTACTTTCCCTTGCCAATATAAATATACATGAAGGAAAGTATTGTTTTCATGTCGATTTTCGAAACCGAGTTTTCACCGGATCTACACGTTTTCAAACCCCGGAACCCAAAAAACATCTTTTTAGCGTTTGGTCTGTGTGTGTGTGTGTGTGTGTGTGTGCGTGTGTGTATGTGTGAACAAAATTCTAAAAAACGGAATATTGTACGAAGTTGAAACTTAAAACTTAAGTTAGGTTACGACTAGAGAACTCGAAACGAACATTTTCATCACAATCGGTCAACCGCAAGTACTTAGTAGTTTATTCGTGTAATTTTTCACTTTTTTGCGATTTTCTCAAAAACGGCTCCTCCGATTTTTTTTTTTTAAATTGCTATATTTAATACAATTTTAATCCTTTAATTGATAAGGTAGGCACCATGTCTGCTGAAATTCTTGAAGAGGCTGTTCTATCGTAGAAAAAAACGGTTAATATTTCTGCCTTAATATGTGTATTTTAGCGCAAAAGTGTCTATAATAAAAGTTGTAGATAATTTAGTATCCTACAACTTTTATTTCAAACATTGTTTATGTATAACGCTTAGTTTAGCGGTAATTAGTCATTTTCTGGTTTTTTTTCATGGAAATCTGTAAAAAAATTGATTTTTAAGATTTCGACCGTAGTATCCAATTTACGACAAAAATCCATAAAATAAAATTTATAGGAAATTAAATCTACAACTTTTCTTTCAAGCATTTTTCTGTACGGAACCTAGTTTTACGTGAAAGAGTTATTCAGTATTATTAAGCCAAAGTAAGGTTGGGTTTCATTTTGCATTATTCACTCACGACTAAAATTATTTTGTTTTTTGAGGTTAGTTAGTTATTTTGTTTTTCTAATGTTTTATTACTAATATTAGGTTATATTTTTCGTTATTGATATTGGCAAGATAAAGTCGTGTGAGTGTTTCACAACATATATTTTTTGAACAAATACCGATAACTATAACTTTTTAGAACTTTTGGTATTTATTGAAGTATTTTTCATCTGCTCCAGTAAGTTTATGTAGGAACATACTCAACTCTTTCTGATTTTAGTCAAATTAAATAAGTCATTATTAACTTTTTGGTTTACGGAAATTATTTATTTCAAATTATTCAAATATTTAACTAAAATACAATGTTCCATTAACTGTTAGTTTTATCTGTACAGTTTTTCTTGTCTTTGTAACCTGTACTTCCCGTATATTATCTTGGAACCCATCATCGTACGGAGGATTTCTTATTTTTTGGTATTTTAGACTTTATTAGTTTTATTAATTTATTTTTTAAACTATTTACTACAAAAAGTATGGAAAGTGAGTTCACAAGTAATTTTGAGTTTTGCCTAGCATCAGTTCAATATTGTCTCTTTCGATATTAACTATTATCCATTTCTGCATTTCATTTTTAAAATCTAATTTAATTCTTTTCAGTTATGTGTTTTAGGTGGCATGTTATAAAATTTGGGAACCAAGTGAGAGAAGTGTTGATCATCAGCATATTTCTCCCTTTATCTGGAAGAAGAAGGTGTTTATTTAATGTGTTGTACTTATGGGATCTGTTTTAGACGTTCGATTTATGTAGCTTTCTCAAGATTAAAACCAAAATTCATTCGCCAACTCAGCGTAAAATTTACAGATCCATAAGATATTAAATAAGGTATAAGGTATCATCTTCATGAGTTTATATTTACCGTTTGGCAGGTTCCTTTTTCTCACAATTTTTCTGTTTTCATCAATCTTCTTAATTCCTTCACAGCACATACCCTCTTTTAAATCACCTATAACAATTATTCTTTGACGTTATCTTTTCTGTTTAGATTCTACTGAAAATATGCACAAAAATACAAAAATATACTATAAACATTTTAAACTGCGTGCTGTGTTTGACTGTTATTTTTTGGTACTGAAATAATTATTTTCTATTTAGTTACTACAAATTGATTCTTCGTTAAAAATAGGTAGTTACAAAATTTAAAAAAATAACGCTTGTACATTTAGGTAATAAGCTATATCATAACGTTTTTTTACTTTCTCTTGCCTATATGAATATATAGGAAGGAAAGTATGCATTCATATCGATTTTTCTAAATCTACTTTTTACCGAATCTATACGTTTTTAGACCCCCTGAACCCAAAAAAATATGTTTTTAGCGATTGATCTGTTCATGTGTGTGTGAATAAAATATCTCAAGAACGGAACATCTTACGAACTTGAAACTTGAGTCTTAAGTTAGATACCATTACCGGACCCGACAAGATCATTTTCATCAAAATCGGTTAACCGGACGTAGTAGTTTATTCGTGTCATTTTTCACTTTTTTGCGATTTTCTCACAAACGGCTCCTACGATTTTTTTTAAAAATCACCTCATTTACTAAACTTTTTATGCTCTACAAGATAATGTAGACATTATATCTGCTGAAATTTTTGGGGAGGCTGTTTACGCGTAACGAAATTGTTCTTTTCAGATTGCGGCCTTAATATGCATTTCAGCGCAAAAATGTATGTAATAAAAGTTGTAGGGAATTTAAAATCCTACAACTTTTATTTAAAATTTTTTTGTATAACGCTTAGTTTAACGGTAATTAGCGATTTTCTGTTTTTTATCATGAAAACGTGTAAAAAATGAATTTTTTAAAGATTTCAGCTTTAGCCATTTTACGACAAAAGTGTCTATAATTAAAATTTGTAGGAAATTAAAATATTTACAACTTTCATTATTAGAATTTTTCTCTATAGGGCCTAGTTTGACATGAATGAGTGATTTTCCGTATTTTTTTAGCCAAACTGAGGTTGATTTTCATTTTGCGTCTTTCACTCATGATTAAAATTAGGTTATGTTTATTGAGGTTAGTTTTTTGTTTATTTTTAATGTTTATTGCTAATGTTAGGTTATATTGTTCAATATTTGAATTGGCAAGAGAAAGTTGTGAGAGTGTTTCACACCAGATATTTTCAAATGTTTTACTACAATTTTATTGCATCATGCTATGACTGATGAACGTTTTGACTTTATTAGTTTTTGTTTATAAGATTACTGTATTTGATCAGTAAGGCCATTATTATTATTATTATTATTATTATTATTATTATTATTATTATTATTACTATTATGTACAGTAATTTTACTTGACAATGAACTTTTATATTTATTACTTTTTAAGAGACTTTATAAAAAAACCAATCAGTAGGCCTATTGCAATCGTGTAAAAAATTAATGTGGTAATTTACTTTATGTTCATATTTAATGACTACTATTAATGTGATTTTATTGATTTAATTTAAGTCATAAAGCGCAGCTTCATCAATCGGAACACCTTAACAGACTAAAGTTGTGGAGTTCTGAAACTTTTTTTTCACAAAAATATATTATGTACTAGGAAATTAACCACTCGCTACGCTTCACAGCAAACTAAACTTAAACCGTTTAACTTTTCCGAACAATCTAATAAGCTACATTGAAAGCAAAATTATGTACAAAAGAAATTATTTACTACTGGAAACGAGACTTTTGATTATATCAGTATGAACCACAAGTGGAAGACAAGAAATACGACATGAACCTTTCCAAAGTTCGTTTAAAATTTCATGTTAGGAAAATTTTACTATTTTTGGGCAGTCAAAATAAATTCTACTTGATAAAGAAAGAAGATAATATAGTCCGATTCACGAAAGAAAACACCTGTCTTTAAACAGCAATATATTTTGAACCGTTGTATGAAAAAACAATTACAATCCTACATCAAATTAAACCTCGTTTTATTGTTTGTTTGAGGATATTAACATTTTTGGAAATTAATAGTGTATTAAATATAACCAATTATGCATAAAAGATCCATTGTTTTCAACCACTTTTCCAGTATACATAACTTGAAGGTACTATTACTTTGTTCACGCGTACTTTAAAATGTATAGGGCTACAAATTGTCCATAACAGGCAGGCGAAGTGTTAAATTAATTGCACTTTATCTGTTAATTCCAGGGCCGCAAAAATAGTTCTGTTTTTTATCACATAGTCAGCCAATTATATGACTAAAATATTAAAGAACAGAAGAGGTAGAAGTGTAAAAGACACTAGTCAGAGTTGCCTCCTCTGAGAGTAATGAATTTCACTATACAGCCAGACCCTGTGGTGAATGAAGTGAAGGTGTCATTTGCAGGGTGAAAAATGATGCTTTTCGGAGGGTCTGGCGTGCTGATAAGCATACTCTTTCAACTCAGTGAGGAAGGCAATAATAAACCACCTCACTCCTCGTTTTTCTTAGTAAAAACTCTGTAGGTTGAAATCAGCCTTTAGGCTGTTGACCTAAACAACAACAAAAGGGCTACAAAGTATTTTTTGTTAATGTAACCCTATAACCAACAATAAAACAAGTTTTAATTTGTTGCATCGTAATTGTTTTTACATACAATGGTTCAAAGATATTGTTGTTAAAAGACAAATGTTTTCTTTCGTGAATTGGACTTTAAAAGTCATCTAAAAGTCTATTCTAATATTATAAAAACGAAGCGCTTTTTTTGCGCAGGCTAATTGTCAAAAATTTGAACGGTCTTTTATGTTATTTTATATTAACCGCAACATTTTTTTTTTTAATTTTCAAAAATTGATAACCTCAAGGCCCCTAATGAAGATTTCTATAAATATGTAAATGTGTGTATACTACTTATATGTATATTTCTCTTGCCAATGCAAATAATGACCCATATAACCTAATATTAGTAATAAAACATTAAAAATAAACAATAAACTAAACTCAAATAACATAACCTCATTTTAAACATGAGTGAAAGACGCAAAATGAAAATCAACTTCAGTTTGGCTTTAAAATACGAAAAATCATTCTTTTACGCTAAACTAGGCTCAGTAGAGGAAAAATATTATGAATAAAAGTTGTAGATCTTTTAACTTCCTATAAATTTGATTATAGGTATACTTTTTGTCGTAAAATGCATACTACGGCTAAAATCTTAAAAAACCGATATTTTTTTACTCATTTTCGTGGAAAAAAACAAAATCGCAAATTACCGCTAA
The DNA here is from genome assembly GCA_035578175.1 of Catonia carolina. Lineage (NCBI taxonomy): Eukaryota > Metazoa > Arthropoda > Insecta > Hemiptera > Achilidae > Catonia > Catonia carolina. The sequence goes on along the minus strand of JAQMRL010000007.1, from coordinate 26,797,554 downwards.
ACTAAGAGCCATACAAAAAAGTTTAAAATAAAAGTTGTGGGTTTTTAAATTCTCTACAACTTTTATGATACATTTCCGTCGTAAAATGGATATTAAACCTGCAATCTTAAAAAAAAAAAAAACATATTTCTACGAGAGCACAGCCTTTCTAAGAATTTCAGCAGACATAGCGCCTACCCTATCTTGTAGATTATAAAAAATATAGTAAATGAGGCGATTTAAAAAAAAATCGTAGTAGCCGTTTTTGAGAAAATTGCAAAATACTTAAAATTCACAGTAATAAACTACTACTTCCGGTTGACCGATTTTGATAAAAATGTTCGTGTCGAGTTCTCTTGTAGGTTTTAACTTAAGTTTAAAGTTTCAAGTTCCGTTCTTGAGATATTTCGTTCACACACGCGCGCACATACACATACACACACACGTCACTAAAAACATGGTTTTTGCATTCAGGGATTCTGTAAACGTGAAGATCTGGTGAAAACTCGGCATGAAAACTATACTTTCCTTCCTATTATATTCAAATAGGCGAAAGAAAGTAAAAACACGTTAACAAATTAAGTATCATTACCTATATTTAATACTATAGTTTTCAGTGATTACGTGTTACATTTAAATTATGCGTGTTATGTCTACTTAATTTTTATTTAACAAAAGCAATAGAAATTATTTTAATTTACAGAAAAGAAACTCTGCCTTTAATGACTTGATAAATCAATTAAAACTGTTAAAAGAAAAAACAATAAATGTCTTTTAAAGAGATTAACTAAAATTTACTTAAATTTTATGAAATTTGGCATTTAATTTAACTACAAACTCAATGTATCAAAAGTTACTCGGGCAAAATTTAAACAAAACTTACTTGGCGGTATATATGCCAAGAAGAATTGTTATTTTTTTATAAAGTTGAGAGGAAAATTATTCATTAAGCGTGATTCTAGATTATGCATGATTGTCTAAGGACTTTTAGGCTACAGCTTCATTAGCAGGTTTTACCCGATTTAAAATATACTCAACAATTTCAAATGGTTCAGTTCCATCATTACTGCAGTATTTGGACATGCCTCATTGGTTCCACAGGCAGTATTTTTACTGCTTTACTTCTTCATCATCTTCTTCTAGTAGCTCATTAGCCCCTGGTGGGGTTTGGCTTTCTCCATACTCCTTTCTGCTAGTTTACTGACGTTTACACAAGCGTTAGTACAGAATCACACAAATAATTACTGCACTCTCGGATTTAAACCGCAGAATTTTGAAATAAAATACCTTGATAATAATAAATTCTATAAATACGTTATTTTTACTGGTTATTGTTACATTTATTTTTTGTTAATTTCTATATAGGCCTATTAATAAATTTTAAGAACCGCTCCATTCAGGTGTTGAAGACGGTGTGATTGATGCAGGTAGAATAGCAGAAATGCAATTTTATTTACTGCAGTTTTATTAGTAGCAATTATTTTACTGCTTTTGGAGCTGTATTCAAAAGGTAGTAAAAAATCTGCTTTTTGAAACAGTGAAAACTTCCTGTAGTTCCCTAGCCTAAGCCGCTTTTCCACTGTGTTCAAACTGTCGCACAAACACACATGTCTTCCGCTTTGGGACCGGGAGACACGTGACTCTTGCCACCAGTCAAGATTGGCAGATCTTTAAAATTTTATAACAAACGGTACACCATTATGCTATAGTGCGATTCACGAAAGAAAACACCTGTCTTTTAACAGCAATATCTTTTGAACCATTGTGTGTAAAAACAATTACAATACATCAAATTAAAGCTTGTTTTATTATTGGTTACACGATATAAATTAACATATTTTAAAAATTTAATAGTGTATTAAATACGTATAACGAATTACGCATAAAAAGTACCTGTTTTTAAAAACTATTCCAGTATACCCCAAATTCACGGTAATATTACTTTGTTCAAGAGTATTTTAAAATGTATATGGCTACAAAGTATTACAAAATTAAGATTTCTTCGTGTGATGCATATTTTATTTTATTTTTGGGCGATTAATTTTAAAATGGCGGCCGGTTTTAAAAAAATTTTCATTTCGGGTACCAGTAATGATACGGAAATAATTTTTGTATATAATTTTAATTTTAATTTAATAAAAAAAAATTTTTAATTTTAATTTTAATTTTTGTACATTTTTACTTTCTCTTGCCTATATGAATATATAGGAAGGAAAGTATTGTTTTCATGTCGATTTTAACAAATCGAGTTTTCACCGGATCTATACGTTTTCAGACCCCCTGAACCCAAAAAACATGTTTTTAGCGATTGGTCTGTGTGTGTGTGTGTGTGTGTGTGTGTGTATGTGTGTGTGTGTGTGTGTGTGTGTGTGCGCGCGCGTGTGTGTGTGTGCGCGCGCGTGTGTGTGTGTGAGTGTGTGTGTGTGTGTGTGTGTGTGTGTGTGTGTGTGTGTGTGTGTGTGTGTGTTGTGAACAGAATATCTCAAGAACAGAACATCGTACGAACTTGAAACTTGAAACTTAAGTTACATACCACTACCGGACTCGACACGAACATTTTCATCAAAATCGGTCAACCGGAAGTGGTAGTTTATTCGTGTAATTTTTCACTTTTTTGCGATTTTCTCAAAAACTGGTCCTACGATTTTTTTTTAAAATCGCCTGGTTTACTCAATTTTTTATTCTCTACAAGATAGGGTAGGCGTCATGTTTGCTGAAATTCTGGGTGAGGCTGTTTTCACGTAAAAACGTTGTTTTTTTAAGATTACAGCTTTAATATGCATTTTAGCGCAAAACTTTATATAATAAAAGTTGTAGAGAATTAAAAATTCTACAATTTTTATTTTAAACAATTTTTTGTATAACGCTTAGTTTAGCGGTAATTTGCGATTTTCTGTTTTTTTCTCACGAAAATGTATGAAAAATTGATTTTTTTAAGATTTCGGCCTTAGTATGCATTTTACGACAAAAGTGTATATAATTTAATTTATAGAAAATTAAAAGATCTACAACTTTTATTTAGAGCATTTTTCTCTACAGAGCCTAGTTTAGAGAGAAAGAGTGATTTTCCGTATTTCTAAGCCAAACTGAGGTTGATTTTCATTTTGCATCATTCACTCATGATTAAAATAAGGTTATGTTTTTGAGGTTAGTTTTTTGTTTATTTCTAATATTTTATTATTAATGTTAGGTTTATTGTTAATTATTTGCATTGGCAAGAGAAAGTTGTGTGAGTGTTTCACACCAGATTTTTTTTTATAAGGTTACATTTTAACAACAGATTGGAAAACATGACATAAACATGATTAGTGTGTTTTATGCGGGGATGAAGTTGTTAAAAACTAACAATAAAATAAACTTTCATTTGGTATATCCTTATTATGTTTACATACAACGGTTTTAAATTTTTTTTTTTTTAACGTCCGACTGTTCTGCAATTACTGCTAATGCAGACGGTGAAGGATGAAATGATTTTTTTGTAACGTATGAAAATATGCCGTGCCTGAATGGGATTCGAACCCAAGACCGCATGATGAAAGGCGAGCACGTTACCAACTACGCGGTTCTCAACGGCTACCAACGTTACCAACGGTTTTAAAGACATTGCTGTTAAAAGACGTGTTTTCTTCATAAACAGGACTATCATTATTTTATATATAATAATTTTTCCGAAAAAAGTTATTTTTTCTATGTTCTGATATAATTGTTGTAGCAATATTTCAGTTTCGTGACAACATAAATAATTTAATAATTGATTTACGATCATCTAATGAACGTTACGCTGAATTTGTAAAGAATTATCGAAAATTTACTTGTCTCTGTGTGGTATTAGATCCAGAATATTACGTTTTTAAATAAAAGTTCACATAAAATTTTTTAATAGCCTAGAGTTTTTTTACTGTGTGACGTACGCTAGTGCACTTGTGCGCTGATAGAATCGCACTACGCACAGAAACGCAAATGATTATCTACATACCTAAATTTGCAAAGTTGAAACAGTGGAATCACTGCTCTAACACAGGATTGAGCGCTATCATTTTAATTAGAATAAATTACGAACAAATAATTATATTTACTTTTTTATACAATAATTTAGCATGAAGATTTGTATGATATGATTGATCTAGAGCGGGCTTAAAATAAAACAGATATTTTGTCCATGAAATGATATGATGAAATATATGATGAGTTGTATGAGTTTGAGAACACCCGGTATAAAAAAAAAACTATAAATAAATTATACGACCACTGAACAGTAAAAAAAGTATTACACTGATAATCAATTCTTAATTTAAAGAGTTAACCATGAAATCGTTCAGAACATTACACGAAACAGAAATAAACAATATTATTTTTTGTATAAAAAATTATAACATGAAATTAGAACAAATTGATAAGTTGGTTATTTAAATATTAATATCATGTAATAAAAATTCAAAACAAAAGACAAAAGTTATAATTGATTTAAAATAAATAAATAGAGCGAAAATAAGCGATAAATTAATGTCTTTTATATTAATTTTATTATTATAACATACTACAAAATGGGAATAAATAGAGGACGATTATTGTATACCGGTTCATTTGCTCAGTTACTTTAGGAATAGCAATAAAAACTGTGAATCAAAATGAAATCTGCCATAAATTGCATCAGTTTATTAATGTTGTTGTTTGCTTATACTAATTTTGCAAACGCGATTGATTCCGTATTATGCCCTGAAATTTTGGTAAGTAAAAATCATGAAATCTAGTGCAGTAGAATTGTTGTTGTTTAGGTCATCAGCCAAAAGGCTGGTTTGAATCTGGAGAGGTTTTACTAAGTAAAACGAGGAGTGAGGTGGTTTACCATTGCCTTCCTCACAGGGTGGAAAAGTACGCTTATCAGCATGCCGGGCCCTCTGAAAAGCACATATTTTCCACTCTGCAAATGACACCTTCACTTCATTCACCACAGGGTCTGGCTGTATAATACAATTTATTACTTTCAGAGGAGATAACTCTGATTAGTGTATTTTACACCTCTACCTCTTCTGTTACTAAATGATTCAGTCATTTAATTGGCTGACCATGTGATAAGAAACAGAACTATTTATTTTAGCCCTGCAACGAACAGATTGAGTGTAAATAATTTGACACTCTAACTGTCTGTTATGGGCAGGCAGTAGAATTAGCAACTGTTAAAAATGTTTGATTAGTCGTCGTAGTGTGCACATCGATTTATTGTCATTGTTTTTAGGTTAGTTAGAATGTTTCAATGTTACTAGTTATTAGGTCATCTAAGTTATATTACATTATATTTCACTTTTTTAATTTCATAATTTACAGATAATATTTTTATAAAAACGAAGAAATTTAAGTTGGAATGTAATGAGTACACCTAAAAAATGTATTTCGTTTCTTGTACCCGACTTCGAAAAAAGTGAAGTTAACAACAGAAACAACTAGGAAATTCAAAACCTGAAAGAGAAGGCAACGTTTAAATTTTCTACCACTTTTATTGTACATACACTTTTGCTCTTAAATGCATATTAAGGCCGCAATCTTAAAAAAAACATTTTTTTTCTACAAGAGAAAGCTTCCCCAAGAATTTCAGCAGACATGGTGCCTACCCTATCTTGTTGTATCAGCCGAAAGGCTGGTTTGAACCCGTAGAGGTTTTACTAAGTAAAATGAGGAGTGAGGTGGTTTACCATTGCCTTTCTCACTGAGTGGAAAAGTACGCTTATCAGCATGCCGGGCCCTCTGAAAAGCACAAATTTTCCACTCTGCAAATGACACCTTCACTTTATTCACCACAGGGTCTGGCTGTATAATGAAATTCATTACTTTCAGAGGAGATAACTCTGATTAGTGTCTTTTACACCTCTACCTCTTCTGTTCTTAAATGATTCAGTCATTTAATTGGCTGACCATGTGATAAGAAACAGAACTATTTATTTTAGCCCTGCAATGAACGGATTGAGTGTAAATAATTTGACACTCCATCTGTCTGTTATGGGCAGACCCTATCTTATAGAGGGTAAAAACCGTAGTAAATAATGCGATTTAAAAAAAAAAACAGTAGGTGCTGTTTTCGAGAAAATCGCAAAAAGTAAAAATTAAACAAATAAACTACTACTTCAGGTTGACCGATTTAGATGAAAATGTTTGTGTCGGGTTCTCTAGTAGTATGTTACTTAAGTTTCAAGTTTCAACTTTGTGCGATGTTCCGTTCTTGAGATATTTTGTTCACACACACATACTCACACATATAGACAAATCGCTAAAAACATGTTTTTTTGGTTCAGGGGGTGTGAAAACGTGTATATCCGGTGAAAACTCGATTTCGGACAATCGGCTTGAAAACAATACTGTTCTTCCTATGTATTCATATAGGCATGAGAAAGTAAAAGTAAAAAAAAGATCCAGAAACTTTTTTCTGTTTATACTTTCTCTCAGTTGTTGAGCTGTCACGTATCTCAATCTGCTAATCAGTATAACTATATTAGAAAGCTGTAACTTGTGACGTTGTACATCAAAATGGAACGACACCTGACGTTTGTCGCATTGATTTGAACATTATAATTGATAAAGTTGTCTTGTTATTGACCCAAAGTGTATGTACGTAATTTAAACAACAAGTTGGGCTTGAATCCTGTAAGCTACAGCATGGTAATATTTTTTCAGTACTGTACGTTTAGTGAATACCCAACAGTTAATTACATAACTTAAAGTAGCTTTTAATTTTTCTTAAACATCTATTAAATTCGTCAATGGTTTCAATAATCCTGATTTTTCTATGTACAGTATCCTAAACGAGAACAAGAAACCCTTTTTACCGTCTCTGGCCTATATGAAAATAAAAAAATCTGGTGTGAAACACTCACACAACTTTCTCTTCCAGTGCAAATAATTAACAATAAACCTAACATTAGTAGTTAAACATTAGAAATAAACAAAAAACTAACCTCAATAAACATAACCTTATTTTAATCATGAGTGAAAGACGCAAAATGAAAATCAACCTCAGTTTGGCTTAAAAATACGGAAAATCGATCTTTCACGCTAAACTAGGCTCTGTACAAAAAAAATATTAAAATAAAAGTTGTAGATCTTTTAATTTCCGTTAAACTTTATTTTATATACTTTTGTCGCAAAATGCATACTAAGGCCGAAATCTTGAAAAAATAGATTTTTTTACACGTTTTCGTGAGAAAAAAACAGAAAATTGCTAATTACCGCTAAACTAAACGTTATACAAAAAAAATTTAGAAATAAAAGTTGTAGATTTTTAAATTTTCTAAAACTTTAATTATATACATTTTTGCGCTAAAATGCATATTAACGCCGCAATCTTAAGAAAACCATTTCATGTGAAAAACGCCTTACCGAGAAATTCAGCAAACACGGCGCCTACCCTATCTTGTAGAGCATAAAAAATTTAGTAAACCAAATGATTTCTAAAAAAATCGTAGGAGGTTTTGAGGAAATCGAAAAAAGTGAAAAATTACACGAATAAACTACTACTTCCGGTTGACCGATTTTGATGAAAATGTTCGTGTCGGGTTCGATAGTGGTATGTAACTTAAGTTTCAAGTTTCAAGTTCGTACGATGTTCCGTTCTTGAGATATTTTGTATGCACACACACACACACACACACACACACACACACACACACACACACACACAAACACACACCAATCGCTAAAAACTTGTTTTTTGGGTTCAGGAGGTCTGAAAACGTGTAGATCCGGTGAAAACTCGATTTCGAAAAATCGACATGAAAACAATACTTTCCTTCCTATATATTCATATAGGCAAGAGAAAGTAAAAAATAGTTTCACTACCTAATAAGACTGAATAGAAAATCCATTTACGCTTTTACCAAAAAATTCAAAACATAGGAGATATTATCAACAACAAGGATAACAAAGACTTCTTCCAAGATTAAATATTTGTTATTTACATTTCACAATGTTTACTCATAATTAAACATAAATGTTATATTTTACGTTATTTACACGGGCTACTAAACGTTGTGTGAGTGTTTCACACCAATTTTTAAGAAAATTAAAAATAAATATTAAACTGAACTTGTCGTTGCTTAAGTCATCAGCCAAAAGGCTGGGTTGAACCTCTAGAGGTTTTACTAAGTAAAACGAGGAGTGAGGTGGTTTACCATTGCCTTCCTTACTGAGTGGAAAAGTACACTTGTCAGCATGCCGAGCCCTCTGAAAAGCACATATTTTACACTCTGCAAATGACACCTTCACTTCATTCACCACAGGGTCTGGCTGTATAATGAAATTCATTACTTTCAGATAAGATAACTCTGATAAGTGTCTTTTACACCTCTACCTCTTCTGTTCTTAAATGATTCAGTCATTTAATTGGCTGACCGTGTGATAAGAAACAGAACTATTTATTTTAGCCCTGCAACTAACAGATCGAGTGTAAATAATTTTACACTCCACCTGTCTGTTATGGGCAGAAGCTGAACTTATAGATGTAATTAATTCCTTGGTCATGTTGTTGCAATAATTTTTTTTTCTGGTTATCTGTATCGTTTTTATTTCAGGTTCTTGAAAAACCAAATGGAGAAAGAACCTATTTAAGGCAAAGTATAGCAGATCCAAATATCGTTACTGCTTTGAAATTCTCACTTCCATACTTGAAAACTCTACTCGAAAACAAATATCCTTATGGAATTTTGAAACAGATGGTTCGCTTTAGTAATTTGCAAGGAAATGTTATATCAGCTGCAACACAGGTACGTAGTAGGTGTAAATTTAAATGTAAGATACCATCAAATAGGCCTTCGCACAGCGAGGACTTATTGTGACCCTTACAGGTGTGTATTAAATAAACTAATATACCTGTTTTCCCGGTTTTACTATACATACTTTTAAAATAATATTGCTAATGTTAAGAATTACAGCTTTTCTGGGATGTACAGAAATCTCATTTTCACTTTATCTTGCCCTATATAAATAGATTGGGAAGAAAAGCACTGCAATGACCGATTTTTCCTATTTTACTCGCACTAAATTAGACAGATATTTAGATACTAAGGGTGGATTGAATCTCTAGAGGCTTTAATAAGTAAAACGAGGAGTGAGGTGGTTTACCATTGCTTTCCTCACTGAGTGGAAAAGTAGTCTACGTTTATCAGCATGACAGGGTCCTCCGAAAAGCATCTACTTTCCACCCTCCAATTATCACCTTTACTTCATTCACCACAGGGTTTGGCTGTAAAATAAAATTCATTTATTTCAGAGGAGATAACTCTAATTACTGTCTTTTACACCCCTACTTCTTCTATACTTTAATGCTTTAGTCATACAATTGGTTGACCATGTGATAAGAAACAGAACTTTTTTTGTAGCCCTGGAACTAGCAGATTTTTTTTTTTTATTCCTAATTTGTGTACGTTGCACAATCTGTTCAATTCAGAACAATAAGCAACCCCATGACCCAATGAGATGAGGATGATATGTATGACGTGTAAATGAGGTGTAGTCTTGTACAGACTCAGGCCGACCATTCCTGAGAGAGTATGGTTAATTGAACCCCAACCATCAAAGTACACCGGTAACCACTGTCTAGAATTCAAATCCGTATAAAAGTAACTACCTTTACTAGGATTTGAACCAGGAACCTTCGTCTCCGACAATCAGCTGTTAAACAGACTAGCAGATTGAGTGCAATTAATTTAACAATCCACCTGACTGTTATGGGGAAATTTAAAAAAATCTTAGTTTATTATTATAAAAATTTTATAACTGATATCACTAAATGTATTACAATGATTAATATTCTTAAATTGTTAATATTTTTTGTTTCTGCAGATTGTTAACGGAGTCAACTACTCACTGAACGTACAATTGAAATTGGTGAGCATTATAGTCTAATGTAGGATAATTTTAAGCCAAATTTATGTTGTATACTCAAGAATTAATTGTTGGTAGATATTTTGTACACAATATGATTAGGCTATTAATTTTCACTATGTAAAATGGTGTTAATGGGTTTTATTAATGTCCCGTAACAACCGTTCATATAATTTTGGACACACTGTGGTTTATTGAAAACATTAAGGCGTGTTTTTTCTTTAATGTATGTATTTAACTTTGTGATGAGATTAAAATTCTATTTTTATTTAAAATTAATATTTATTGTTTACTTCAAACAAAAAAATGATACTTTGTTTTAGTATATTAATTTGAATTGGCAAGCGGTTACCACTTAATAAACCAGGCATTGCAACGGGGTTTCCTGCTAACCTCAGAGAGTTGCACACTAGATTTATATACACATATATAAAAAATGTGTTTAGATGATGACGAATGCAATAATTTTCTAAGTAAACTTCTGAAACAGTCTAAGTGTTACATTTGACGAAGGTCAAGAGACAGAAAGACTAAAACAGCATGCAAAAAACATGGAAAATCAGCATATCCCGAATATCGGACAGAGATATGCAAAAGTTGTTTTGAAAAATAATTCTCCTGTGTGCGAGGTGTGGCTATTAAATAACGAGACTGACTTTGTAAAAAATTTAATTTTAATTTTATACATAATCACTTATTGTCACCTTCAATATACACTCCTTCTCTATTTAATTTTATACATAATCACTTATTGTCACCTTCAATATACACTTCTTCTCTATTTAAAGGTTTCTTTTATTTTGCAGGAAAATTTCCCCGATGCAGTAGGTCACTGCTGCCTTGTGGTATATTTAGGAGTTCAAGAAAATGTACCAGTAAATAAATTAATTGGTGCAAGTTGTGATGTACGCCTATTTTAATGTAATGTAACAGTATCTTTCAAATTTACTATAGTTTTGGTAAATAATAAATTTGTAATTTAAGTTAAATTGCGCAAAAAATAATACGTCCATATAATTCATATACTTTTGAACTGCAGCACTTTCGTATTGTTTTCAAAATGCAAGGAAGGCTACGCTCTCTGACAATAATTTCAGTTTTAGCGAAATAAAAATTTTTGATTTTTCTGCGTTAAAATACAAACTTTTACTTTTAAATAAATTTGAACCACCAGAGAAAAAGTTTATTTTACTGAATTAACCTTTTATCAAACATATCTGTAAATAAATAGAACGTTGCATCGAAAATCAATATTCATGTTTATAAAACGACCATATATATACAGTATATAGTATATTTCAGAAGGAAATGGATTGTGAAGTTTAGTTTGAGTTCTTTCTGAATCTAGTTATTATTTTTATTTTTTTATCTCTAATGTGTGCGTGTTTCAATTAGTTCAATTAAGAGCAATAAAAATTTCATAACGCAATGAGGTTCAGTCTTGTATAGACTCAGGCCAACCACTCCTGAGAGAGATATTTAATGGAACTTCAGCTATCAAAGCTCACCGGTAACCACTGTCTATTAAACAAATTCATATAGAAATATTTGTAAGATGGAGAGCGAAAAGGGTCCTCTTGTCAGACGAAAAATGAGTTGTTAGGGTCGATACACCGATATTTAGGGTTTTTCTTGCAGATTTTTATAATTTTCTTTTTTGTAGATTTTATTTTTATTGTAATTACTTCTGTAAGAATCACTACGCAAAAAAAAGAATATCTGTTCAAAAAGATCAAGATATTTGGTAAAGAAGAATGCCGAGACCCTCCAATGGGTATCCTGTGCCCGAATCTGACCTACCGGACTCAGTTGCAAAACCGCTAAATAACAGACAACGCACTCAGTTTAAAAGAACCTTCAGCAGTGTCGAACATCAACAGTTTTATAAACAATTAGTGTAATTTTCATGTTTAATTTGTTTTTAAATACGTAAAATTTAGAAAAAGGGATGTAAACGATTATCACCAATGCATTTAACACCGATTTTTCATCAAATACTTTTATGCTGCTCTAACTTAAACAATTTTTGAGAGTAAATTCTGAACTTTACATCAAATGGTTTAGAATTCAATGCTAAATTTTAAAATGGTAATAGCTCAAAACATAAAATTTTCGACAAGAGGTCCCTTTTCGGATTTTGGCTTACAATTACCTTTACTAGGATTAGAACCAAGGAACCTTCGTCTCCGAAAATCAGCTGTTAAACAGCTGACTTGCGGTGACGACTTTACCACTGGATCAACCCAGTGGGTTTGGTTTATAATAAATAAAAAAAATTTCCTTATTAATTTATAACAAATATTTTATTTACAAATGAATTGGTTAAATTATTTATTTCAGTTTAATGAACTAGAAGATTACACAAATCTACTTAACTTATTAAAAGATTGAATATATTATTAAATGGTTTTAAATTTTAAATTAAAAGAAATATGGTCATTTACAATTAAATAATTTGTTGTCACTTGTACACAATTAGAACAATTGTACACTATTTACCTGTCACGAAGAATCTGCTTCAATACGCGAAACACTAACCGGTTTTCAGACATTTCAGTTTATCAATGTTTACAAAATATAAACTAAAGAATTTCAGCTTATATTATAACCAACCATAGATTTTTCTCAAAAAATAAAGAGCACAATAGACTAATCTAGAGAAATAAAAACCAATAGACAAAGTAGAACCGAGCGGACACAATAGAATTATCTATCATTAACTGGAAATACACCTACGCAAGGGACGCCTGAAGGACAATAAATCACACTGACAAATAGAAGCCTCAAGAAAATTGTTCCATATATTATCACAGTCATTTTTCTTCAATTCAAATGGATTTTCTCAAAACTTATTTTTTTATAATTATATTTAGAAACAATTATATGTTTACTGACCAATTAATAAACATAATTTTACAAAAATTTTAAACACGAATATTTTTTGAGTTAAAAATTTTTTATTTTACATATTTTTTCTCGGAATCTAATAAAAATCAAATTCTGTGATTTTTTATACAATTTTCCTGATTGAAAAATTCATAAATCTACAAAAATGATGCCTACGTTATGCCCCAACTATTTAAGTAGGCATCACCTTATTTTATTTAGGAAGAGAAAATCAGGTAAAAATACTTTACAATGAGACAACTTCGCGAAGTACTTAGTAATAAACCTTTTTCTCACAAAGTCAAAGTGGAAAGGTGTGAATTATTTTAAAATAGCTATAATGATATGATGGATGAATACAGACATGAACGACCATCAACGATAAATTAAAATATCAAACGGGTTAATCCATTATTTCTTACAAGACAGACTAATCTCAGCAAACGAAATTTTAATTAAATTGAGTATTTCTCATGAAAGTGTTCAGAATAGTATAATCTCTGAGCAGTTGTGTTACCTAAACGTATGTGGTCATTGGGTTTCTCATTTACTGACGGTTGAACGCATGGGGAGCATTTCTGAATCGATCCTCAAATCTTACTCCACGATGAAGAAAATAAAGTTATATTTTTAATAAAATTGTGTTTAGTGCTTAATTAGTTTGGCTTGCTTTACGTCAGACTGTTTTGCGATTGCTGCTAATTCAGATAGTGAGAAGGATGATGCATGATGATGAGTGATGAAAAAATACCAGACCTGACCGGAAATCGAACCCGGGTCCCCAGCGTAGAAGCCAGTTGTGCTAATCACTACGCTAACGGGCCAGCCTAGTGCCCGTTGGCTAACTAGTGCCGACTAGTCGATTCAATAACTAGATCAAGACTAGAACAAGAACTAGGTCAATAACTAGATCACTAAACAATCACTAGACAATCACTAAATAACTAGATCACTAACAATAAATAACAATCACTAAACAATCACTAAATAACTAGATCACTAGAACAATAACTAGATTCAATAACTAGGATTCAATAACTAGAACAAGAACTAGGTCGATTCAATAATTTTACACCATTTTACTGACTTAAAAATTTTTAAATCTGTGTGAAGATGTTTAAAGTACACGGTGAAGCTAATATTGAATATTTTTCATTAAATGCTTTCAAAACTTGGGATTTACAACCAATGTGTCTGCAGTGTAAGTATGAATTGTACATTTCTCTTAAGCTCTAATATGGTCATATAAAATTTGTATAACTTTCTTTTTTCGCTTGGAACATGGCTACCTGATCTAACCTACCTAACCTCTGCTATTGCTTCCTGAATATACAAAAATTTTAGGCTCACTGTATACTCATTATCACTTATATTATTTTAAGTGAAGTAACTGAATTTTCTGAAAGAGAAACAACGTTATCAGTACAGCACAATGTTGGAGCACTAGCCTCTAAAAAGCAAAATGTTAAAATCAGTCCAGTACCTGCCAAAATGGTATAAGTCTTAATATTCTCAACAAAAACAGTTGATCATTAAAAAGGATAAGAAAAATTATTGCATAAATTGGTAATGATCTCATTTGATTCATAAATCTTTGCACAATAACACTTTCGACCAATAGCTGTTTAATGGTGACAATAACTGAAAACTAAAAAACTGGTGTGAAACACTCACACAACTTTCTCTTGCCAATGCAAATAATTAATAATAAACCTAACATTAGTATTAAAACATTAGAAACGAACAAAAACTAACCTCAAAAACATAACCTTATTTTAATCATGAGTGAATGACACAAAATGACAATCGAACTCAGTTTGGCTTAAAAATACGGAAAATCACGCTTTCACGCTAAACTAGGCTCTGTAGAGAAAAATGCTCTAAACAAAAGTTGTAGATCTTTTAATTTTCTATAACTTTTATTATCTACACTTTTGTCGTAAAATGCATACTAAGACCGAAATGTTAAAAAAATCGATTTTTCTCACGTTTTCGTGAGAAAAAAAACAGAAAATCGCAAATTACCGCTAAACTAAGCGTTATACAAAAAAATGTTTGAAACAGAAGTTGTAGGTTTTTAAATTCTCTACAACTTTTATTATATAAGTTTTTGCGCTAAAATGCATATTAAAGCCGTAATCTTAAAAAAACAACGTTTTTACGTGAAAACAGCCTCACCGAGAATTTCAGCAAACATGGCGCCTACCCTATCTTGTAGAGAATAAAAAATTGAGTAAAATAGGCGATTTTAAAAAAAATCGTAGGACCAGTTTTTGAGAAAATCGCAAAAAACTGAAAAATTATACGAATAAACTACCACTTCCGGTTGACCGATTTTGATGAAAATGTTCGTGTCGCGTCCGGTAGTGGTATGTAACTCAAGTTTCAAGTTTCAAGTTCGTACGATGTTCCGTTCTTGAGATATTCTGTTCACACACACACACACAGACACACAGACACACACACAGACACACGGACACACACACAGACACACAGACACACACACAGACCAATCGCTAAAAACATGTTTTTTGGATTCAGGGGGTCTGAAAACGTATAGATCCGGTGAAAACTCGATTTCGAAAAATCGACATGAAAACAATACTTTCCTTCCTATATATTCATATAGGCAAGAGAAAGTAAAAAGTGACTTACCACTTAGCGTTTCATCGGCCTTTTCATAAAAATTTTTATTTCTTAAAAAAGTCTTTAAAGAACAAGTCCTAAGAAGTTCTTAAAGAAGAATAAAAAGAATCTCTTTATACAATTATATTTCAACGCTAGTAAATATGCTTCTGTGGAGTAAATAGAAAAGACGAGTGAATTCCATGCGGCCATTCTACTATGTTACGTTGCTACAGCAACTAAGAGTACTACGTTTTATTAAGAAAAAAATGTTTAGTGTGCCGTTTTACCAGCTCATAACCGTGATCTGTTTGACTACACATTTTTCGTTTTTATTTCATGTAGTAGTCTTACAATTGTGTAGATATTCCTTTGTACACAAAATTGGTCTAAGTGACGTTTAATATTTTGAAGAAAAAAATGTTTAGTTTGCCGTTTTACCAGCTCATAACCGTGATCTGTTTGACGACACATTTTTACTTTCTCTTGCCTATGTGAATATATAGGAAGGAAAGTATTGTTTTCATGTCGATTTTTCGAAATCGAGTTTTCACCGGATCTATACGTTTTCAGACCCCCTGAACCCAAAAAACATGTTTTTAGCGATTGGTCTGTGTGTGTGTCTGTGTGTGAACAGAATATCTCAAGAACGGAACATCGTACGAACTTGAAACTTGAAACTTAAGTTACATACTACTACCGGACGCGACACGAACATTTTCATCAAAATCGGTCAACCGGAAGTAGTAGTTTATTCGTATAATTTTTCAGTTTTTTGCGATTTTCTCAAAAACTGGTCCTACGATTTTTTTTAAAATCGCCTATTTTACTCAATTTTTTATTCTCTACAAGATAGGGTAGGCGCCATGTTTGCTGAAATTCTCGGTGAGGCTGTTTTCACGTAAAAACGTTGTTTTTTTAAGATTACGGCTTTAATATAAATTTTAGCGCAAAAACTTATATAATAAAAGTTGTAGAGAATTTAAAAACCTACAACTTCTGTTTCAAACATTTTTTTGTATAACGCTTAGTTTAGCGGTAATTTGCGATTTTCTGTTTTTTTTCTCACGAAAACGTGAGAAAAATCGATTTTTTTAACATTTCGGTCTTAGTATGCATTTTACGACAAAAGTGTATATAATTAAATTTATAGAAAATTAAAAGATCTACAACTTTTGTTTAGAGCATTTTTCTCTACAGAGCCTAGTTTAGCGTGAAAGCGTGATTTTCCGTATTTTTAAGCCAAACTGAGTTCGATTGTCATTTTGCGTCATTCACTCATGATTAAAATAAGGTTATGTTTTTGAGGTTAGTTTTTGTTCATTTCTAATGTTTTAATACTAATGTTAGGTTTATTGTTAATTATTTGCATTGGCAAGAGAAAGTTGTGTGAGTGTTTCACACCAGATATTTCGTTTTTATTTCATGTAGTAGTCTTACTATTTGTAGATATTCCTTTGTACACAAAATTGGTCTAAGTGACGTTTAATATTTTTAAGAAAAAAATGTTTAGTGTGCCGTTTTACCAGCTCATAACCGTGATCTGTTTGACTACACGTTTTTCGTTATTATTTCATGTAGTAGTCTTACTATTGTGTAGATATTCCTTTGTACACAAAATTGGTCTAAGTGAAGTTTAATATTTTATAGATAGTTTTTATTAGAATAGAGTTGTTTAGTATTATTCCATCTGGGTTATTCATAGGTTCTTCATTGTTTTCTTATCGTGACATCAATAATTCTGGTTTATAAATGACTTTGGATAATTGGCTCAAACTGGAGAGAGATTTAAGAAAAAACAAAATAGTTCAACGTACAGTACGGAATTAATTAGTAAATTATTTGAAAATTATGATTATAGTATATAATCTTTTAATGATATTTTCCTTAAGTGTAAATATCCTAACCCTAACAATTTTAACATAAAATTAGGCAAATTTATTTAGCAATCAATTATTACAAATTTTGCCTAAACAGGCAGGTGAAGTGTTAAATTATTATTTGCACTCGATCTGCTAATGCCAGGATTATAAAAAATAGTTCTGATTTTATAACATGGTCAACCATTTATATGACTGAAGTATTTGAAAACAAAAGAGGTAGAGGTATAAAAGACACTAATCAGTGTTACCTCCTCTAAAAGTATACAAAAATTACAAAAAAATCATCTCATCCTTCACAGTCTGCATTAGCAGTAATTGCAGAATAGTCGGCCGTTAAACCAAAAAAAAAAAAAAAAATTACTTTAAAAGTAATGAACTTTATTATACAGCCAGAACCTGTGGAGAATGAATTGAAGGTATCATTTGCAGGATGGAAAGTAGATAGTTTTCAGAGGGCCTGACATGCTGATAAGCATACTTTACAACTAGTAAAACCTCTACAGGTTCAAATCAGCCTTTCAGCTGATGACCTAAACAACAACATTTATATGAAATTGCCTGTTTTTTAGAACGAGGTTATAGTTAATTTTCAAAATTAACTTGTTCCTCAAGAGGTTAACCAAATTAAGTAAAAGGAGGTTGCAATATTATAGTCTCCTTATGAGATTGCATGACAAAGAAAATGAGACCTATAAACTAATTAAATACTCAGAGGAATTAAAAACAAAAGATATATGGATAAAATAAATCGAAGCAGACATAGAAACTAAGAACATTTCAAGAGAAAACATTGCATAAAAAAACTTTTACAGAAAAAAATTAAAATCTTTTTTAAACTTTCTGGTTACTAAGGTGCAGAGAGTTGAGTAGGCTTGGACTGAAGAACGAAAACAGTCTTTCAGTTTTACAATTAGGGAATTTCATGCCCAAAGAAAGCGGCTCAGGGATCTAATTAAAAAGTGAAGAAATTGACTACGTAACTAGTGCACTCTTTAATGGGATAGTCAAATGAAATAAAGTAAAAAAATGTAAGAACACACTACAAACTATATAACTGATGAATTAGAGAATGACGGATTAGGGAGACTTACCGTATATAGACAAAATACAATTACACAGATAATCTTATAGAAATATTTTAAGATCAGTTTATAAGGAATAATGCGAAGCGAAGCGAGTTGGGGTTACTAGTGAAACATAAAGTTTAGGAAATGAGTACGGGACTTGATGTTATTGTTCAAGAAAAGGAAAATCAATAGTGTATGTGTGTATTTGTGTGTGTGTATGGAAGGCAATATGTTTTAATTTACTTTTATTTTGTTCTAGTAAAACGATGTTTTCATTTGTTGGAAAAAGTCCATCTGCGATCGGCGCCTAACAGTAGAATAGAACACAGTAGTGGTCTACCTAACTATAAAATAAAGTTAGTCCACTTTGTCTCTGTTTTGTAACGGTGTGTGTGTGTATTTGTTGTTCGGTAGCTACTAGTAAGTAGCAGAGGGGTGGTGTAATGTTTATTACAGCCCGGCCCATCGTCAGCCTGTGCCGCGTTACGATCGTACTCCCGAAGTAACTATTTCTCGTTTAGGGGAGTTTGGATTTGTGTGTCTCGGCCGGGAGCCCAGCAGCTCACGGTTCAAGAACTTTCCCGATATCTCCTCTTCACTCCCCGCTCGATATATTTCCTCCCGGTGTTCTTCTCCACCGTGTATACCAAACCATTCCAACTGTGAGCGGTCAACCACCGATTATTATTTAGAGAAACAGCGTCGCCAGTTGTTGCCTCACAAACGCAGCTACGACCCTTTCTTGATCGTATCATTCATGCACTCACTTATACACGTTCACACGATCCTATAAATACACATGCATAAGTTTTGCTCCAGTATTGTTTCACAACAACTCATAATTGCTCTTTCCATTCATAAATCATTGCTTATTGTTCAAAAACTCATCGAAAACTTTGCTAAACCTACTCAACTAGAAATCTATTTATTAAGAAGGTCGATTATCTAGATTTAATATCGAAATGCAGCGTTTCTCAAACTTTTATGCTTTTTGAACTAAGAAATGCGTTTACCCTCTTGGGACCTGAGGTATATTTTGGGTTGCATACACTGAGACCCAACGCTATAGTTTACAATACTTGAAGGTTTCTTTAGTTGAGTCCTGACATATCAGTGGTGATGTGCATTGGTAGACCCATAGGTATACTATACCTGTATGGTGCAAGGGTTGAGTCCTGTAAAACTTTTTCCATTTGTAAATGAAGTTGAAGCGTTGTCCGCCATTTTGATAGAGATAAACAGAATAGAAGGAAAACATCATTTGTAGTACAACAAATATTCAAAAGATGGTATGCACTGGTAAAATATCAAATATATTACGTAATACGTATGCGAAATGCCAGTGAAATCAAGGTATAGTGTACTATACCATTGGTCTCAACCAAAGCACCTTAATTTTTCTCATCAGGACTCAAACAGTGCAATATGTCAGTATAAAACTGCTAGGTCTCAATCAATGCAAAGACATGGTATTATAGTATACCATACCGTCAGGTCTCAGGAGGATACAGTAGAGTTCTACAAACCAGACCTTTTGTAGACTCGAACCAGGTCGAGTTTCACGGATGGATGTCAAATAATAAAAATCTGGTGTGAAACACTCACACAACTTTCTCTTGCCAATGCAAATAATTAACAATAAACCTTACATTAATAATAAAATATTAGAAATAAACAAAAAACTAACCTCAAAAACATAACCTTATTTTAATCATGAGTGAATGATGCAAAATGAAAATCAACCTCAGTTTGGCTTAGAAATACGGAAAATCACTCTTTCTCTCCAAACTAGGCTCTGTAGAGAAAAATGCTTTAAATAAAAGTTGTAGATCTTTTAATTTTCTATAAATTAAATTTTATACA
The DNA here is from genome assembly GCA_035578175.1 of Catonia carolina. Lineage (NCBI taxonomy): Eukaryota > Metazoa > Arthropoda > Insecta > Hemiptera > Achilidae > Catonia > Catonia carolina. The sequence continues at coordinate 26,777,381 of JAQMRL010000007.1, read as the reverse complement.
CTTTTGTCGTAAAATGCATACTAAGGCGGAAATCTTAAAAAAATCAATTTTTCACACATTTTCGTGAGAAAAAAAACAGAAAATCGCAAATTACCGCTAAACTAAGCGTTATACAAAAAATTGTTTGAAATAAAAGTTGTAGAATTTTTAATTCTCTACAACTTTTCTTATATAAAGTTTTGCGCTAAAATGCATATTAAAGCTGTAATCTTAAAAAAACAACGTTTTTACGTGAAAACAGCCTCACCCAGAATTTCAGCAAACATGACGCCTACCCTATCTTGTAGAGAATAAAAAATTGAGTAAACCAGGCGATTTTAAAAAAAATCGTAGGACCAGTTTTTGAGAAAATCGCAAAAAAGTGAAAAATTACACGAATAAACTACCACTTCCGGTTGACCGATTTTGATGAAAATGTTCGTGTCGAGTCCGGTAGTGGTATGTAACTTAAGTGTCAAGTTTCAAGTTCGTACGATGTTCCGTTCTTGAGATATTCTGTTCACACACACACACACACACACACACACACACACACACACACACACACACACACACACACACACACACACACACACACACACACACACACACACACACACACACACACACACACACGCACGCACACAGACACACAGACACACACACAGACCAATCGCTAAAAACATGTTTTTTGGGTTCAGGGGGTCTGAAAACGTATAGATCCGGTGAAAACTCGATTTCGAAAAATCGACATGAAAACAATACTTTCCTTCCTATATATTCATATAGGCAAGAGAAAGTAAAAAATATCCATAAACCATGATACTATGACTACAGATAATACACTAAAGCAGTGAAACGTTGGTTCGCTGCGCATTACGTCACCGGGTGACAACCACTGACCATACTTATATACAGACCACACCAGTTAGTCGGTGTTTATTCTCTGTATCGACGTGTATTCTGCATTTTTGTAATTTTTTTAGTGCGAAAATTGTTTATACTTTGTAACAATGTTAACCAATTATGGACTATATTTAAAAAAATTTGTCTGCGACGGAAACAAAGTTTTATGAAAAGGTTGCTTCACAAATCTTGCAATATTGAAGCGCCTGCAAATGATAAGAGCACTTTCTTTAGAACTTTTATGTTTTCGCAATCAAAAGACAAATAGAGATATCATTTATTCTAAGGGACGTAAACAAAAATTTACACAAATTGTTAATTACACCTTAACGAACTAGAGACTGGAAATGAAGGCGGAGCATAGAGTACTAGATCACAGCACAGAGCCAATTGACTTTCGTTTATCGTATCCTGCGTTGTCACGTTGTGGTCCCGCTGTGGATGACAGCCTAACAAAAAATCAGCTGGGGATCGGTGGAACAGAGAGTAACTAAGCGAAGGGGCAACCTCACACCTGACCTTGGCTTTTATTAGCTAGATCTCAACTGCAGTCTTTAATTCGTTGGGGTATAATTAGGTATTTCTTGATGATAAATTAACTACATAGCTATCGGGTAATAGGCATAACAATATCAGTAGACGTGTTATATTGATTTTTTTTCCACTAACGTGACCCAGACTAGGCGTTATACAAGTAGAAATATCATAAATTGTGGTGAAAATTGATCGCGCGTATATTTGTAAACCTTTGTCACATTATTTGGAAGCAAAATTATTTTTTCCTTTTGCACTTTGTAACATGCGAAATTATTCATCCCAAATAAATGTAAGTAATGATTTTTTAATTAACATTAATAAATAAGTTTCACTTTAGATTTGATTGCATTTCAGAAGTTTAAATCAAAATATGACCTAATTGAAAACGTTAGGCGCGTACTTGTAATTTTAAGCAATATTTCATTAACAGCGCAATTTATTTGTGCATACGTACTAATAAAATAAATACCATATTTTGTGTACAGTTAGCAGTTGTTTTGAATAAAAAGAGAAAATTAGCAGTTAGTGGCAAATCAAAGCTGTAGCTAGCGTCCGTTGTCACCCGCTTACGTCACATATGTGCGAGAGAGATCTATGCATGCGCAATATCCTATCTGTAGTCATAATATCATGACTATAAACCAGTAATCACAATCATTCAAAAATGCATTCTATTAAACATAGGCGTAACAAAAATAAAATATTTACAATTCTTTACAAATAACTTTTCTTATTAATTTATGTAAAGAAGGGTCCAAATACAGTACTTACAGAATAATGAGTCCATAAAATAATTAACTAGTACTGTGTTTACTTCTACAATATTCATTAAAATGGTAAATAATAGTCTAATTATTACCAAAAATGAAAAATCTCGTGTGTGAAACACTCATACACTTTCTCTTGCCAATGCAAAAAGAATAATATAACCTAACATTAGTAATAAAACATTAGAAATTAAAAAATACTAACCTCAGAAAACATAACCTTATTTTAATCATGAGTGAATGATGCAAAATTAAAATCAACCTCAGTTTGGCTTAATAATACGGAAAATCACTCTTTCACGCTAAACTAGGCTCTGTAGAGAAAAATATTTGAAGAAAGACTTAGAGATCTTTTCATTTTCTATATATTTTATTATATACACTTTTGCCGTAAAATGCATACTAAGGCCGAAATCTTAAAAAATCCATTTTTTATCAGATTTTCATGAAAAAAATCAGAAAATCGCTAATTACCACTAAACTATGAGTTATACAAAAAAAAAGTTTAAAATAAAAGTTGTAAGTTTTTAAAATTTCAACAACTTTTATTATGTACATTTTTGCGCTTAAATGCATATTAAGGCCGTAATCTTAATAAAACAATTTTTTTTCTAAGAAAGTCAGCCTCTCCAAGATTTTCAGCAGACATAGCGCCTACCCTCTCTTGTAGAGTATGAAAATTATAGTGGATGAAGCGATTTTTAAAAAAAATCGTTGGAGCTGTTTTTGAGAAAATTGCAAAAAAGTGAAAAATGACACAAATAAATTACTACTTCCGGTTGACCCATTTTTATGAAAATGTTCGTTTTGGGTCTTCTTGTAGTAGCCTACCTAACTTAATTTTTAAGTTTTAGCTTCGTACAATGTTCCGCTCTTGAGATATTTTGATCACACACACAGACCAATCGCTAAAAACATTTTTTTTTGGGGTTCAGGGGGTCTGAAAACGTGTAGATCCGGTGGAAGTTCGATTTCGAAAAATCGACATGAAAACAGTACTTACTTTCCTTTTTATATATTTATATAGGCAAGAGAGAGAAAAAAATATCTTTTGTTAATACAAAAAAAAAAAACAGAAACTTAAAACCTTACCTGGTAAATCTTTTCTCCATCAGAGAAGAAATTTATTATTCTGGTTTGTCTTTCACTTTCCATGTTTTCAGAACATAATTTTTAAAGAAACAATATTTTGCTAGCTGACGCCCCTTGAACTTCAAAATACCGAAAGGGATTCAACCGCCTTTACGCTATCTCTAAGAATAATTTTACTTCTATTTAACACGTTTATCTCTGGTAAATTAAGCTAGGCATTGTTTAAAATCACTACAGACTTGCCGTTTGTCAATTGGTAATTTTCATATTTTTCCAGTATACTATTTTTTAAATCTCAGTGACTTCTTCACGTCTTAAATTTTTTTCCATTAGTTTAACTAAACGAAGTCGTCTTGTCTTTTTAACATTTTACGAACGTTTTCTCAGATTTAATTCCATCTGGCTACTACTAGTAACTTTTTCCTTAAACTTAAACCTTTCTTCCATCCTTCTCGTTTTTTATCCAGTTTCACTTCACCAATCTTAGGTTAGCATAATTCCTTAGTTCATGTGTGTCTTTAATGTTCAATATTTCTTTTTTCGTATGGATGTTTATTAATTTATTATTTTCACCACTTATTACCTTGGTTTCCTAATGTTTTCTTGATGGCGTACTGAGATATTTTGACAACAATTATAATTCATCTTCCAAGAACACCATATCATCCAACAATCGCACGCAATTAATTTATCTTTCCGATGTTGATTTATTTTTCCTGTTTTTATCCTTTCTTCATAATATTTTTCACAAACATGTTAAACAGAGTTAGCGAAAGGCAGCAACCCTTTCAGTAAAGATTATTCCAAAATTATTATATCGGTTTTAATATAAAAAAAACAAACAGTCGAACGAGCGTTCATGTTTTGGAATTTAATCAGATTCTACTAAAACAGGAAGCAGTAGTACTTATTTTAACTGAAACGAAAAGGGGTGTGGTGCAAAAGGAAAAAGAGTACGCTGAAGAGCTAATTCTAACATATGCAACTAACGTGGAATAGAAGACCTAAGACCTTTACTTCACGAAAATGGAAATATAAATAAATGAAGTGATGACTGAAATGGGGTTCGCCGCATAAGGAATGTAATTCTGTTACGGCGTACAGCGGCGCCCTTTTATATCAAAGTCAGTCAGCTGAGGCGTTCTTCCCTATCTCTCCGTTTATGGTGCTTACTCTTTCTAAATGGCTCCACATTTTGACTGATACATCTGAATTCCTTTGAGCCACACAGAAATGAAATAGAGAAAAAATTAGCCGAATATATCTAACAATATGGGAAACTCAGTGAAAATGTAATCAGTAAAACTCATGATCAATTTGGGCTTGAAAGTTTTTCCGACAAAAATTATTTGTTTACATAAATTCTTTTTTTTAAATTAATACTATGGCTATTATTGTTTTCCACTGTTTTTTCAATATCTTATAATTGTTTATTATTTACTTAAGCAGGACAATTTATTAATTTATAAATAAATTATATATTTTCGTCTGGAATTAAGGCAATTATGTTAAATGCTTTCAATTTTACCTAATATAAAATATTTACCTTATTTTTTACCTTATATAAAATGTAGAATATATAGAGAAGGAAAATATTGTTTTCATGTCGATTTTTCTAAATAGAGTTTTCACCGAAAATACACGTTTTCAGGCCCACTAAACCCAAAACACATGTTTTTAGTCATTGGTCTATGTCTGTGAACAAAATTTTTAAAAATTCTTATGAGCAGTTTTTGAGAAAATTAAGAATTGTACGAATAAAATAATACTTCCGGTTGACTGATTTTGATGAAAATATTTATGTCGATTCTACTTGACCGTCTACTTAAGATCGTTGTTCAACACAAACAAACAAACAAACAAACAAACAAACAAACAAACACACACACACACACACACACACACACACACACACACACACACACACACTTACAGACCTATTAATAATTTGGGTGGCTAATAATAACTTGGGTTCAGGGTTCTTGAAGACGTATTTTTTCTGTGAAAACTCGATTTCGATAAAAAGACATGGAAAAAATATTTTCCTACCCTTTAAATATTCATATAGGGAAAGAGAAAGTACAAATGTACAAGGTAAGTTGATTTTTTATTTTATGATTATTTATTTCATTAAGAAAAATATTTTATCATTACAAACGTACTTAATGAACATGTAAACTAGAACAAGACATATGAATCCAGTTTTTATAATATAATGTCAGCGGATATAAAAGATTCATTAATATTATAAAAAGGAATTTTCTAGTAGAAACTGATTAAATTGTTTTAAACTGTTTATTGAAATGATAAGTTGATAACCTGTTTTATGAATAATTAATATAAAAAATATTGATTAAAATTTAAATTGAATTTTAAATAATTGATTAATTAATAAATGTGAAAGTTTATTATAGTCTGTAATAAATTATAGAATAAACAAATAACTCCTTAAATATTTGTAGTCCATATTAAAAGGTAATTAATAATAAATAACAAGGGTGATTACGATAATTAATGATAAATGGGTTAAGATTCATTGCGATAACACGTTTAGAATTCAGGAAGTGAATACAGTGGGTAGTTTTGTAGGAGAGGGAGGAGTTGAAGAGGGCAGGTAGGTATGCCAGTGCACCGGTGTTAATCCCATTTAACCGACGTGCCGTTACATCGGAGCTCAGTTCAACAATATATCTATATACATGGAGAGAACGTACAATAATTCACATGAACCCAATCAATCAGTAACAGGGGGTTACACAGTAGTTAATGATACAATTGTCTGCAGTAACAATACAATCCGTACTGTCATACGTTGCTGCCTATGATATAGCGCGGGTTGGATTGCGTGCCACCGCGATCCAGACCCTACAAGCATCGGTGACCACTCGTTATATCGACCCTCTCTCTTCAAACACAATGAATGATATGTTATTGCATATTCTCTCTTCGTCCTTCTCATATATGCACAGATTCGCTCAACAGAACTGATCTCGATCGAGATGAAATCAATTTGAATATGAGAACGCATAATTCATTTTGCACTCCCTCATCACCCTGATAATCCGACACCATAAGCATCCAACTAATCTATATTCTCATTTCTTTAATATTAATTTATTGTATTAATACCACCGCAATACAATCCGTACAACTGATTTATTGTGATTTAATTCCAACTATTTTGTTATCAATTATAACTTAATTTATTAAATCAACATCGTATAAATTAATGTGTCTGTTTAAATAACATCCATTATTTTATTTGTGGAGTACACACAAGATATTATTATTATTATTATTATTATTATTATTATTAAAAGACTTTAATTATTGTATTTAAAGAAATAATTAAAGGACTATAAGTGAACGTAAGTAACATACAAAATAGAGAGCATCAGTACTACACGCGAAACATAGATCTACTCTTATCGGAGAGAACAAGAATTGCTCTTTACCAGCATCATTTTGAGTACTTGGCACCCAAAATATATAACCTGCTCCCGAACCATTTAAAAAATCTAACGGGTTTGAAATTTTATGACAAACTAAAAAATGAATAGCCAAAACAGGTAGAAAGAAAATAGCAAAAATGGTCAGCCATATTCAAATGTAGTTATAACTAAAGAGACAGGAGAAAAATAAAATAGTATATTTATTTATTTTTTATTGTTTTTTTTTTATTTTTAAATGTAATAATTAATTTTAGGTTTTATTTAATTATTTTCATTTTATTAAACATAATGTAAGTTTAATAATTATTAAAATGTAATATATTGATACAATCGTAATCTTAGTAAATAGCAAAGTATTGGTTAAATTAGTTTGTTAAGTTAGTATAGTAAGTATAGTAGGTATTGAATGTTATTGCTAATAGTTAATACTTTATTTTTTATATTTATTTAAAAGTTTCCTATTCATCCTAGTACATGGGTTTGTCCATAGTTGGATGGTATATTTTCCACCACCTCTAGCGTAATAGGATAGTAGTATACTGTAAGAAATTTTGTATTATGGTAATTTCTTTTTTATGTAATGTGTAATATCATGGGAATAAATAAATGATTATTATTATTATTATAAACAAATTGGTATGGCCTTGTGAAGAGAATGGGGGAGGAAAGGTTACCAGGAAGGATGGAATAAGGAAACATGGAAGGAACAAGATCAAGAGGATGACCAAGAAAATGATGGAAAGATGAAGTTAAGAGAAGTGTGGAGGGACGAAGATATAACTGGCAACGAATAGAGGAGGAGAAATGGTGGACGAATAGAAGTTGGAGAGGCTTCGTGAACACCCAAACCTAGCGATAGCTGGAACGGACACCGGATATGTATGTAATCTACTTGGACCATAACAGGCAAGTGGTTGTTAAACTATTTGTACTCGATCTCCTAGTTCCAGGGATATAAAAAATAGTTCTGTTTCTTATCACATGGTCAACCAATCATATGACTGAAGTATTTTAAAGCGGAAGAGGTAAAGGTCAAAGACACTAGTCATAGTTATCTCCTCTGAGACTAATGAATTTCATTATACACCCAGGCCCTGTAGTGAAAGAAGTGAAGGTGTCATTTTCAGGGTGAAAATTAGATACTTTTCAGAGGGCATAGCATGCTGATAAGCTTACTTTCCCACACAGTGAGGATGGACATTGAAAACCACCTCACTCTTCGTTTTATTCAGTAAAGCCAGTAGAGGTTCAAATCAATGATGACCTAAGCAACATAAAATTTGTGTGTGAATAAATGTTTTATGTTATACATAATACGAATTTGTCATTTTGTTATAAATATTAACGAGTTGTGACTTTATGAAGACATATCTTCAAGTTTTTTCTTAAAAACTTGTAGAACTCATTGAGATTGAAACTCTTTTTTTGTTATAATAAAATTATTTACAAGATATTAATGCTGATTTCCGTTCTGTTGTACCATCTCAACGTACCTTGCATCAGTAATAGTAGTGGGAGGAGATGGACAGTTCCGGAGGAGTGTTAAGTGACCGTCAAAAATATTAAAGTCCTATATAAAGATGTCAGTTTTTTAAATTTGATATATTGGGGTTATATTGTTGATATGTTTTAACATGAAGTTATTGGATTTAAAGAAACCGATTACTTCCCTTGCTGGATAATAACCTTAAGTTGAAAATAAACTAATGTCGAATAATAATCTAGAATAAACTACAGTAGGTCCTCGATTAAACGGTCTCGCATTTACCGTGGCTCGGATTTAACGTTATTCATTTGAGAAAAGACAAATTTCGCCTCTCCCGCTTACGTCACTTTCTTTCTTGTGAGTTTGACTGAATAATTTATATTTTAAAGTTAAAGCATAAATACGGCACCGCTTTCTTTTTCATAATTATTCACTTAGGTCATTGGGCATTTATTTATTTCTATTGTTAAACGGTAATAATTCTCCCGAGACTACGGATAAAAAAGTAGTAAAAAACGTAAACAGCCTACCATCAAAGATAAGTGTTTCAAGTCGATTCTTTTGTTTGAATGACAAATCTCTTCTTTTACTCATCCACCGTACGGAGTTCAGATCCCGGAGGAAGTTATAATTCCGAATGTATTGATATATTCCTCCGCACTTCATAAATAAGAATCTTTGTATTATATTATCTTTGTATTTATTTTACATTTGTTGATTTCGTATGTCCAAAAGCTGGATATCGTAAGTTCAAATTTGTTTTTACTGCCCACAACAGACCGGTGGAGTGTCAAATAATTTACATTCAATCTGTTCGCTCCAGGGCTAAAATAAATAGATATGTTTCTTATAACATGGTCAGCCAATTAAATCACTGATTCATTTAAGAAAAGAAGAGGTAGAGGTGCAAAAGACACTAATCAGAGTAACCTCCTCTGAAAGTAATGAATTTCATTATACAGCCAGACCCTGTGGTGAATAAAGGAATATGTTATTTGCAGAGTGGAAAATATGTGCTTTTCTGAGGGCCCGGCATGCTGATAAGTGTACTTCTCCACTCAGTGAGGAAGGCAATGGTAAACCACTTCACTCCTTATTTTTACTTAGTAAAACCTCTACAGGTTCAAACCAGCCTTTCAGCTGATCACCTAAACAACAATAAAAAATTTGTTTTAACACCTTTTTATAAATTATTATTAACTTAGAAGTACAATGATGGAAATGGAGGAATTCCAGATAAAAACGATTTTTAAATGATCTGGCTTGCCATGAACCATGATGGCATGATGATAGGCATGATGATATTGGGTAAGAAAGAAGGTATACTCTGATAGGAGTGAATGAATATTCACCTAAGGCTAAAGATCAAATAACACTAAGAGAAATAAAATTGTAACATGATTCATGAAGGTGAATTCGGGGGGAAAATAACGAAAACACACTATTGGGTGGTGTACTTCTTCGTATTACAACAATTTTCAACACATTATTATGGTTGTCCACTGTACAGTAATAAATATAGTATGAATGATAAAAAACTTGTCAGTGAGTTGAATATATATTTTAATTTTTGAAAAATATTGAAACTCTCACTAGGTTGATGCAGTGTAAAATATTTTGTTTTGATAAACCCCATTTGAAATTCTGTAACATCCTCCTATGTTATAGGGACAGGGACACATCCGATAAATCCATTGACCGAGACAAACTAATTGCCAAAATATTCATAGTACATAGCTAACTCATACATAAGCACTCACACATACATACGCTCACCCACACATATGAATCTCCTACCAAACCGAATAGCAGTACTAGTATTATATCATGGTAATAGTAATAATAGTTGTGTAACATCTACGTTCTACAAGCTCAACTCGAATTCAGGCCGCTATCAATTGTAATAACAATTACTAACACAGAATAATGGAATAACGTACATATGATATTTATGACATTTACTAACTATGCTAAAATAGTATTAACGTGCAAGTAAGGTTACCTTTTTGCATAATATTAGATTCATCTTAAAAACTATAGTGATTTTTTAGTCCTGTTACCCAATTTTTCATATATGGTAATTTTTTCTAAGAGAGGGAAATTTTGTTTCGTGACACGAAGTTGGTAGCCCTATCCTACTGGTATAGACACGGCAGTGTGACTAATTCTCCTTGAGCTGTGTAACATTTTGTGCCGTTTCCGGTCGTGTTACGAACATAATGTCTTTTACCCTAGATTAACGGGTTTTTATTCTTGAACAATATTTTGCTACGAAATCGTAGGCGAGTGTAAAAGAATCATTTCAAATAAAATTTGTTGGTGTTCCTTCACCAGAAAAATGTCAATTTCTAGGCTAACAAACCGATTTCGAGAGACAGATAGGTAGGTAGCTAAACTAGGCTTTGTAGAGAAAATGCTTGAAATAAAAGTTGTAGATCTTTTAATTGTCCATAAATTTGATTAAATACACTTTTATCGTTGAATTCATACTGAGGTCGAAATTTTAAAAATTTTAAAGATTTTCATAAAAGAAACAGAAAATCAATAATTACCGCTAAACTAAGCGTTATACAAAGAAATGTGTTGGAATAAAAGTTGTAGCTTTTAAAATTTTCTACAACTTTATTAAATACACTTTTTCCCTAAAATTCGTTTTAAAGCCGCAATCTTAAAAAAAAAACATTTTTTCTCTACGAGAGCACAGCCTTCCCAAGAATTCCAGCAGACATGGTGCCTACCCTATCTTGTCAAGAATAAAAAATTTAGTGAATGAGGTGGTGACTTTAAAAAAATCGTAGGAGCCGTTTTGAGAAAATCGCTAAAATGGGAGAAATTACACGAATAAACTACTACTTTCGATTGATCGATTTTGATGAAAATGTCCGTGTCGAGTTTTCTAGAGGTACCTAACTTAAGTTTCAAGTTTCATTTTTGTATGACGTTTGTTCTTGAGATATTTTGTTCACACACACATACACACACACACACACACATACACACACACACACACACACACACACACACACACACACACACACACACACACACACACACAGACCAACCGCTAAAACCATGGTTTTTGGGTCCAGGAGGTCTGAAAACTTGTACATCCGGTGAAAACTAGGTTTCGAAAATTGACATGAAAACAATACTTTCCTTCCTTTGTATTCATATAGACAAGAGAAAGTAAAAATATGTACAGGTGGAAGAAAAGTAGAGAGCAGAATGTACGCTGCAGAAAGAAGTTCAGAAGAAGAATGCTAGAAAATATATAAAGATATAAATACTGAGAAATGATAGAATTGGGGAAGGACAGCCTGATAAGAAGTTGGATAGGCAAAGCTTCGATGGTTTCGATGGTCATGGTCGGAAGATGGATAAGGGTAAATTGCCAAAAAGAAACCTACAGTTCCAGATGGGGGAGAAGATCAAGGGATATATGGATAAGTTCAGTTATGGATAAATTAACTGAAGAGATGTGATGCCAAGAGAGCCATGGAGAAGGCAACGTGAAGCGTGACAAATAGGAGGATGATTATACAATTTTTCAAATTTTAGGAGGCATAGTTGGTTCTTTATTGGAATACTAGACTAAATCTCTCAATAATGATTCTTAGAAAATCTAAACTGTTCCATTCAATAATACTATAGGACTGGTAATGGATAAGATTGACAGAAAAAAAACACTTTGTGTATTACTATATTTTCTCGATTTTTTTTTTGACACTTTTAATTGAAATTTAGTATCTGTTATTAAATTAATATAACAATTTCTAAATGTGAAGCTAATGTTTCAAAACTTGATTTACTTGAAGGAGCGTGCAGTCATCACCACATCTCGATTCTAAGACGCACCTTTTTTCACAATTTGATACCTCGAATAGCAAAGTACGTCTTACATTCGAGGGTGTCACATTCACTTAACATCTTTGTACTGGTATATTAGCACTCTAAACTACTTATTTTTAATTTTTTTTTAATGTTTTTATTTTTTATTTATTTATTTTTTGGTTCAACGTCCGAGAAACTACAATTTACGTATGAGACATCTACTATGCATGATAAGATAAAATAAATTTTCTTCTAAAATAAAAATAAAATAAAATTTCATAATTAATTATCGGAATTCGTAGAAATTCTATGTAGATTAGGATCATAGAATTAGTTTTCATTTTGCTTCTTTCACTCGTGATTAAAATAAGGTTATGTTTTGAGGTTAATTTTTTGTTTATTTCTAATGTTTTATTACTAATTTTAGTTTATATGTTTATTATTTGCATTGGCAAGAGAACGTCGTGTGAATGTTACACACCAGATTTTTTTATAACTTAATCCCCGGTAATTTGCCTTAATGTGACCCAGATGATATTTTATACAGATTTAATCGGTATAAAAATTCTAAGACATATATCTGTCTAGTGACACTTCTAGAAACATTATTATACAGTATACATTTGGAAAACAAATCGCGATAAGATCTAGATAAAACTGGAAAAAAAATTGATTTTTTCATTTTATTTTAAATTGAAAACTGTTTAATTTTCATAGTATTAACCTTATATTTGACATTTAGTATTTTGGTAAAGTCATCAATTTTATTATTTTTGTTGTAATGAATAAGATAAATTTGTGCAAGTACCAAAGAGAAGTGATATAAATCAAGAGTTGGTTGGTGTTACTAAGAAGTACAGTATTTATGTGGAATATGAATAGAATGTTCCGGTTTAGAAATTAGTCAGGAATGAATTGGAAATATTCTTGGTACTTTGTCTTCATTCTCCTTGACTTCGTATTGCTGTAGTAACTGCAGGTGCTTTGGCTATATTCCTGGTTGATATAATACTGTGGAGGTGCGGTAGTAGGAGGCGGTTAGAGTTGCCGTCCGTGTGATTATAATTTGCCAGAGTTACAGATAGTATCGTACTCTGCTCCCCTCCCCATCCCTTGACCGGTCGGATTTGATTTAGGAGGTCCGGTGACAGACACAGTCCGAGAGACCAACGCAGTGCAGCCGATACACTGTAATGGCAGTTTGTCAAACACATAAATTAGCTCGGTGATACATGTGTAACAGTGCATTGTGGCCACTGCATATGATATGCCTCCCACGTTCACCCGCTACCAGTTCCTCGCCATACCCCACCTATATCCAGACCACCCTCATCTCACCGATCGGGTTCATTGTTTGTGAAATTATTACACCATCCCTCAATTCAATCCGCCATCCACTCGTCGATTGCTAACGACAGTAGACCTACGATATAACTGCAACCGACTCTATCTGCCACACATTCCCATATAATACGCAGACCCTATTCTGCACTGTTGCCCGTACAGAATCTATATGTGCCTGACAAAAAGAGAATGGATTCGATGAAAACTTCCAACTGTTTGCTTTATCGTTTCTATTTTATACCCCCGTTATTAATTCATTCGAATTTCCCGATAGAAATATTCGAAATTCTTAGCTGTCATCATAACAGATGCAATTACGATACTAACGGTGCAATAATTTTGCAAACTCTATTCGGGTCATTCTAAAAACAATATTTACTCACTTCCCTTTTACATTCCTAATCAACATCGGCCACTAACACGGACGCTAAATTAAAAACCAAATTAGAATAATTATCAATATTTTTATTTTAGATTTTCTACAACTGGTTATTTAAAACTAACTGACAGTTTTTCTTTAGAGATGTTATCCCCCCACCATAATTATGCAGTCACCCTCTGACGCTAGCACTTATGTTATGATTTCACTTGTACAGCGGTTAGCAACGTATACTTCTTATTATATAAATTAATCTTATTTTACACTTGAACAGTGTAACAAACCCCGTTTAACCAAACACCTGAAATCCGAAATTTCGGATAATCCAAACTAATTTCTAATACGTTTTAATATGCACTAAACACTAAATGTGTTTAAAAAAAATATGGTGTGAATATTCTTGCTATTTTCTCTTGCCATTGTAAATCATGAACGATAACTGTCACCGTCGTCCCCTTTGATTAGGTACTGTGCTGCTGGATATCAAAACTTCCGACTTAGCGACAGAGGGAACTAACCAGTAATTCTGAAAGGGGCGGTAGTTCTGTGGTGGCGTACTGACAGAGGCCTTTGTCGCCAAGGTCAAGACCAATAACCGCTCCTACCACAGCGCTCTCGGTGACTACATAAAGAGCATTCCACTGAGCCCGAGGAGATTTGATTCCAAACCACATAGCAGATTCGTTTCCACGCCAGTCTTCAGCATCAACGAGACTTCTTACATTGGCACACGGCTATCGGACTCCAACGAATATTTATCGACGACCCTGCAAGAGAGAAGATGATGCTTCCGCTCGCCGTCCCGACCCCGTAAGCCGTCGACCGGGACTGTCATTGCCCGCTGCCGCGAGCGAAGCCCACAGCATTCCCTCGATCGAGCCTTACGCCCACCGGATCCGACGAAGCAGCCATCGACACACTACTGCGAGGGAAGAAGATGACGTATTTGCTGCACGACGACACGCCGTGTTGCCCAGCTCCCCGACCACCACGACGACTACGGCCGACGCTTCGCCAAGACGACCACCGTTTAAACGGCCCTTTTAAGGACCACCAAAAAGTAAAGGTTTCAACTCGCCACCTAATGTCGCCATCCGGTGACATAACCTATGTTTAATTATGAGTAAACAATGAAACATTAAAAACACAACCTAATTTTAATCATGAGTGAATGACGCAAAATGAAAATCAACCTGTGTAGGACTAAAAATTCGGAAAATCACTAATTGACGCTAATCTACTCTGTTTTACTCTGTAGAAAAAAATATTCGAAATAGAAGTTATAGGCTTTTTAATATCTTACAACTTTCATTGCATAAACTTTACCCCCAAAAATGACGCAATCTCATAAGAAAAAAATACATTTTTTACCACAAAAGCAAGCCTCTCCAAGAATTTCAAGCAGAGCTTATCCTAAGCTTCAGAGCATAATACATTAAGTAAATGAGGTGTTTTTAAATAAAATTGTAGAAACCGTTAATGAGAATATTACAAATATAAAGTAAGAAATTACAGAATAAACTACTATACTATCGGTTGACCGATTTTGATGGGTCGGGTCCGCTCGTAGTATCTAATTGCAGTTTAAAGTTTCAACTTTGTACGATATTTCGTTTGTGAGATATTTTGTTCACACACGCACACAGAACAATCGGTAAATAACATGCTTTTTGGGTTCATGAAGTTCGAAAACGTGTATTTCCGGTGAAAAATCGATTTCAAAATATGGACATGAAAACAATAGCTACGTTCCTTCTCCATATGTACTCACATCAATGTGTACTCATATTGGTCAAGAGATGCAATAAACAACAGTAAGAAAAAATATAAACTTGAATTTGGATTCTAAAAGTAATAAAAATTAAATTTAAAATTTATAAAATTATGTAGTTGAGAATAGAAAACTAACATAACAAAGTTCTTAATAATTCAATATTTTTTTACAGTATAAAATTTATAATTTAGTCTACTTGTAAAACATTTCTTCTGATTGATTAACAATTAAAAGAAATTATAAATTTTCACTACTACCACCTATTACATAAAATTACTAATTGTTTACAAGCCAGAAACCTTAATCATAATGCAATATTTCGCCGGTGCTTCATTAACGTAACGTCTGTGTGCGTAACATTGTTCTGCTTTACGGACTGCAGTGCTTTTTCAGTTTTGTGAATGTAAAATTAGAATGTCATATTTTACAAATCTTATGATTTTTAACCTGAAAAATTTAATAAAACAGGTTTCAGAACTTTATCTGTCTTAATTTTAAAGTTAAGTAATATAAAACACTAAAATTATGGTTCCAAAATAACACGTTTTTACGTTTAACGTAAAATAACTTGGTTTAAAATGTTTGATTATGTCTTTAATTTTCTTAATTTACAAATTAACAATTGATGTAAACAAAGTAATTGAAAAATCAATACAAGACCTTCAAATTTAATTTTATTGATAACGAAACGAGAACTATTGTTACAAAACATTACTATTTTTCACCACAATGAAATAATTTTTTCATAGATTGTCAATAGATGCTTGTTATCTATTCTTGTATTATAATTCAATTTTGAAAACAATGGAAAATGAAATCAACGGAATAAATGGGTTACTTTTTAACAACAATTTGCTCGAAATGGCCCCCCATTTGGATTCCGAATTAATGGATTTTGCTAGACGAGTTCATTATTTTCTAGAGCGAATCATAACGGCAGAAATAAATAATATTAAAAGTTTCTATAGCTTCCATTAATTGGTTTCTTACATCATCTTGTTTGTCAATCCGCTTTCAATAAGCGGTATAATTGTTTTACAATTGTCTTCTTCACTGAGTGGAAAAGTAGTCTATGCTTATCAGCAAGTGAGGCCCCACAAAAAGTATTTACTTTCCACCCTGAAAATGACACCTTCACTTCATTCATCACAGGGTCTGGCTGTATAATGATGGAATTCATTATTCTCAGACGAAATAACTCTGACTAGTGTCTTTTCCACCTATACGTCTTTTGTTTTTGAATGCTTTAGTCGTATAATTGTCTGACCATGTGATAAGAAATAGGTTTATTTTTGTAATTCTGGAACTAGTAGATCGAGTGCAAATAATTTAACACTCCACCTGCTTGTTAAGGGCAGATGTAAAATATAAGGAAATTAATTATTATTTTTTATTTATTACTTTTGGATAAATAAATGAGTAAATGTGCTTATTAAACAAACTGCAGAGATTATTAGAATGGTCACTATGAATATTATGTTATGTTATTTTGTTTCATTGAAGAACAAAAATTTTGATAGATTTTCATGAATCAGGCGTAATAGAGGGTTTTACTGGATACAATCAAGAGGAATACGAATTAATATTGGTTACACATATTGCGTATAAATTTGTTGAGCGGCACTCAAAGAATTAGCTTTGTAACAACACAAACACTGGCCGTAGAGCGAACAGAACGTATAGCGTTGAATCGTGCACCGGCAATATAACTTTGTAAAGACTGATTATTATTAGCGGCATCGCATCAGAAGGGTTTGAAGTAAGGGTCGTGTTGATAGATGTGAGAGAGAAAGGGGTAGATGAGGAGAGAGTGAGGGTTGACTTTGCTCGGCAATGTTGGCGGTTCACTGATTGGCAGCACGGCACGGGCATATACAGGTGCCCGCTCGTCAATCGTGCCAATTTACACCGCAAAAGAGATGCTTTTATCACGCGTATCAATTCACAAACCCACTCAAACCCGTTCACCTACCACCCTCCAACCGAACCCGTCACTATCCATCTCTTCTGTGTTTGCGTTTGTTTGGTTTTCATCTGGCCGCTACAGGCCTATCTGGTTGCCGCACCATCACTTCCACCCCACCCCCTTTCAACTCTGCTCTTCACCCTTAATACAGGCAGGATGTTTATTTACGACCGACTACTATACCTACCGCTTCCCCCCCTAAACCCCCAAATAACCCCCTTATTTTTAACACTTCTGAACAATTAGCGTGCTGGTCAATATTCATTTACAGCAATTAAACAAGTTGTATCGTATACCGTAACACTATAGCCTATATGCCCTATCATTCACTCATTGTACTGGGTGACGAGAAAGAATTATGACACTCCATTTTTCTATCCGTTAAATTTATATGTTATCTCTCAAATTCAATAAATCATTTATATTAAATTAAAATTGCTTAAACAACAATCATCTGACGACTTGTCATTCGAAGCCATTGTCACTCAACTGAGACAGTCACACTCACGCACGCATACACTCGTCCTTTCCAGTCTCAGTACATAGTACTATGCTACACGTTCTGCTGTTTTATTTTGCTATTACTACAATACTTCTAAGTAACCGTATATATTTTTAATTGAATTATTGCTATTACTAGGCTACATTATATTATTACGTTATATTTTTTAATTATTTAAATTGGGAAAAGACAGTCGTGTGAGTATTTCACACATACGTTGTCGCATTTTCTGGGATTAGGTAATAACCCCTTTTCGTGAAAGAACTCTGCAGCATCTTCCTCCGGCCGAATATTATTAAGTAACTCTACAAAATTCATAGCCAACTGTATAGTAATTAACTGTGAAATCGGAGTGGAGTTGCACTACGCAGGAATATTGCTAGTAAGATTAGCGCGCTAGACGCAGAGGTGGGAGAATAGTGTAACCCTTCAGGAAATTCGAATTTGATAGTGGCATGCAGAAAACGGAAAAGACCCGAGTGCTTCACTGAGCCCGATTCTTTTGCTTCCAATCCACTCAACAGCAGACAAGACGTTCACAATCAGCACATGGCTACCGGATTCCAATGACGACTCATCGATAACCCCGCAAGAGATAAGATAATGCTTTCGCTCGCCGACCCGGCACCGTAAGCCGTCAACCGGAACCGTCATCGCCTGCTACCGCGAAAGATACCCACAGTGGTCCCTCGACCGAGCCTTGACCGGATCCGACGAAGCAGCCATCAACGCACTACTGTGAGGGAAGAAGAAGACGTCTTCACTGGACGACGACACACCGTGTCACCCAGCTCCTAGACCGTCACGATGACTATGACTGACGCTTCCCATCTAGAGGACCACCGTTAAAACTGCCCTTTTCAGGACCACCAAAAAGTACAGGTTTCCCGACACATAATGTCGCCATTCGGTGACACCATCATGCTTACACAAAAAAATATAAACAATATTTTAAAAGTACAGTCAAGTACTGCTCTCGACATCTCATTTGATTCATAGATAGTCAATTGTGCACAACCTGGTTTTATAAAAATACTTTCCATCTACCAAATAGATTAGCTACCTACCAGTTAAACGAAATATAAATAAATGATTATAAACGTGTAACCATCATCAGCTTGTAGCTCTACAGAACGAAGTGGATTTGGCTTCCTCCACAATCCTCCAATCCTCTCTCTTAGTTACTAGCGCTTTCCATTCTCTGAACCCCATCAAAATAAAAATAATTCATTATGTTGTTTATCCATATCTTCATTTTTCTTTTATACAGTCTAAAACTTCCATATAATTTGATCTATCCTTCTCTTAATATGACCCGACCATTTCAATCTTTGGAACTATATTCAACAAATTAGGTCACTGTCTTCTATGAGAGTATTCAATTCCTCATATTTACTCTTCAGTAATTTTCTTACTTTACCAGTCCAAAAATCCTCCTTAAAATCTTTCTTTTGAACCTTCTCAGCTTGTTGCAATCTATTTTTGATAAAATTCACGTTCCACAGGTATAGTGACAATTCGGCGCACTAAAAATATAATATAAATATTTTCATTCTAGTTTTCCTACTTATTAACTTAGGCACAGTAGGTTTTATTTAACAATTGAATTCGTTTTCGAATGGAGTCTCTTAAATAAAGCCATTAATTAGTAAAGATTCAGTATGAAACAATAAGCAAAAATAATAATGGGTAACAAATGAAAACTTATATGTTGAAATAATTGCTTATTTTAACTGATAGGTATACTATAGGATTAATTTTGTTTTTTACTTTCTCTTGCTTATATAAATATATAGGAAGGAAAAATTGTTCTCATGTCAATTTTTCGAAATCGAGTTTTCACCGGATCTACACGTTTTCAGACCCCTGAACCCAAAAATTTGTTTTTAGCGATTGGTGTGTGTGCGTGCATGCGTGCGTGCGTGTGTGCGTGTGTGTGTGTGTATGTGTATGTGTATGTGTGTGTTTGTGTGAACAGAATATCTCAAAAACGGAACATCGTACGAACTTGAAACTTAAAACGTAAGTTAGACACAACTACCGGACCCGACACGAACAGTTTCATCAAAATCGGTCTACCGGAAGTAGTAGTTTATTCGTATAATTTTTCACTTTTTGCGATTTTCTCAAAAACGGGTCGTACAATTTTTTGTAAAATCGCCTCGTTTACTTAATTTGGTATGCTTTACAAGATAGGGTAGGCGTCATGTCTGCTGAAATTCTTGGAGATGCTGTTTTCATGTAAAAAATTAGTGTTTTTTAAGATTGCTGCTTAAATATACATTTTATCGTAAAAATGTATGTAATAAAAGTTGTAGAGAATTTAAAATCCTACAGCTTTTATTTGGTATATTTGTTTGGTGTAACGCTTAGTTTAGTGGTGATTAGCGATTTTCTGTTTTTTTCTTACGAAAACGTGTAAAAGTTGATTTTTTAACGATTTCAGCTTTAGAATGCATTTTACGACAAAAGTGTATTACTTAAATTTATAGGAAATTAAAAGATCTACAACTTTTATTTGAGCATTTTTTCTCTATAAAGCTTAGTTTAGCGTGAAAGAGTGATTTTCCGTATTTTTAAGGCAAATGCAGGTTGATTTTCATTTTGGGTATTCCACTCGTGATTAAAATTAGGTTATGTTTATTGAGGTTAGTTTTTTGTTTATTTCTAATGTTTTATTACTAATGTTAAATTATATTGTTAACTATTTGCATTGTCAAGAGAAAGTTGTGTGAGTGTTTCACACCAGATTTTTACGATTTATAAATACTTCGGTTAATTACACTTTGATCCTCAAATGATACAAAACGAATGATCTTCATGAGTAACAAAATGAGCACGAAGGGGCAAACATGCCAGTACCTACTGTACAAAAATAGATTTAGTATTATAGTGTTACAGAAATTAACTGTATATGGTGAGTTAAGGGTGAGGAGGAACTGAGCCGATTTCGTTCGTTCCCTGCCAGCCACACCTCAAATAACATGTAATTTAGGACTGTATCTACAATATATAATGGCTGATCAAAGAAATACATCAAGATTAATCATCTTGATTTTGCAGACGATCAGGTAATCGTTTTTAGAAACACAAAAATAGACTCCAGATTTCCTAAAAAAAATTACATAAATAATGATCATCAAAATACTTGAAGATAAGGTATGGAAAAAGATAAAATTTGATTTCTTCAAGTACCTTAGAAACAAAATACAGTGGAAGACGGAGGAAAAGAAAACGCAAAACAGTAGGTGAAGAATGATAACTACCGCGCTTCGAAGAACTCACAACATGTACAGAAGAAACCCGAGATCAGATACCTATTATAATACTGTGATAAAACCTTCGTTCATAAAGATGTGTAAGATTGAAATAAGTAAATAGTATTAATAAAAATAAAATTTACGAATAGGTAGGAAGTAAGGAATTCAACGTAGTGTCTGAATTTTCACTTAGTATCACTAATTATGTTGACATGTTATATTAATAAAAAAATGTCATGTACTCCCATTTTGGAAGTTTCTTTATGCAGTTAATATAAACACATTTTTTTGCTTTTATTTTGAAACTACACTATACAGTAGGAACTATTAAAAAGTTTGAAAGCTTCATAAAAATAAAAAGCATAAAAATTTCTTTTAAAAAATAAATTCCCGTGGTATGCCCTTAACAGGCAAGTGGAGTATTATCACACAGTCCGCCAACTATATGACTGAAGTATTTATAATAGAAGAGGTAGAGGTGTAAAATACACTAGTCAGTGTTATGTCCTCTAAGAGTAATGAATTTCATCATTATATAGCCAGACTCTGTGGTGAATAAAGTGAAAGTGTCCTTTGCAGGGTGGAAAATATATGCTTATCGGAGGGCATGGCGTGCTGATAAGCATAGGCTACTTTTCAACTCAGTGAGGAAGGCAAAGTGTAAACTCCTCAATAGTGCACTCCTCGTTTTACTTAGTAAAGGCTCTAGAGGTTCAAACCAGTCTTTCGGCTGATGACCTAAACAACAACAATTCCAGTGTATAATTCAAATACTGAACCTAAAAAAATTGAAAAATAAAACAAATAATAATTTTATGATATGTCACTTATAGACATAACAAATAATATATCGTTCCAGAAAAGTATATGTAAAATCTTAAAAACCATCTGAGAAAATTGGGATTTTAAATATTTACATTAGAGTAAAATAAAACAATTAATTTTGGAGGGCTTGACCAACTTTAAAAATCCTTTCCAAGTCGGTTGGGTGAATCTCAGTGTCAATTAAACATACAGACGGACATCCTATTAAAAACCAATTTTTGACTTCCGAGGTGAGGGTGAAATAAGTTAAAATATACATTCACATTCTATATTAAAGATAAAATGATAGAAATTAAACAGATGAATTAAATAATATTATGATTGATGCTTTTATTAAAATAGGAAAAATATTTTATCTATCAATAATCAATCTTGTTTTGTACAGTTTTGTCTTATTAGAAAAAAAATTGTACAAAAATGAAATTCTTAAGTAAACTACTCTATATTAAAAACTTTATCTCCGATTTGAAGGTGATATTTTTGTTGGAGGAATTCATTGGGATACTTTTTATTTTTTATTTCCGACCTTTTTAAACATTATACAACAATCTCACTAATCCGAAATTTTTGATAATCCGAACTTATTAATGAATGTTACGCAGACTATATAAAGTGGTTTAAATGAAATTAAGAAATTTTATTATGAAACATTTTTTGAGGCTTCTAAACATACAAATTAAAATACAAAAAAGAAAACCAGTGTAATTTATTTCAGTTAAGAATACAAAATGGACAAAACCACGTTCTTAAACGATGTATAGTTTACAATAAACCGACTATGTTAAAATATGTTATCATATACGGTAGTTCATTAGTATTAAAAAGAAATTATACATTTTCACTGCAGCAAGGCTGTATTAACTAATTTTTGCTGTCGTAATGCCGAAAATCTTGATGAAGATACAATATTTCACCAGTGCCTCATAAACTAGATGGCGGTGCATAGTAATGCTGTGTTGCTCTACGTACGGTAGTGCATTTTGGTGCTTCTGAATCTGAAATAAGCCGCTACCAGTTACATATTTTATCAGTTTCTTCTGGACCTTCACTCTAGTCCGGCATAATTACGAAAATTTCTTCGTCTGGAAACTAAAGACCTTTTTTGTTAGTTGACAGCCACTCATTCATGTCAAATCTAAACTTATTTTCACTTAATTATACATAGTTGATCAATACCATTCCGATAATTTAGTGGGAAATATAAAATTATTCAAATTTTTGGATTATGTTTTGTTATTATACGATATCATTAGGATAATTTGAATGTTATAACATCCGAACAGGTCCCAGTCCCAATTAGTTCGGATTAGCGAGAGTATTGTTTACTGTTAATGCAGACGGCGAAGTGTGATACATGAAAATGAATGCTGAACATATACCAGACATAACTGTGTTTCAAAACCGAGTTCTTTGGAGGATATTAAGGAGTGGTTAATAAAAATACCACTTTCGTTTTAGTACACCCGGTATGTGACGGTAGAACGCGCTGTAATGAATATAACACCCGTTATAAAAACACACGAAGAGGTGTTTTGATTTATAATCACTCAAATGGCAACCGCTTTTTTACAATTCATTATTACAACAGAGATAGGCTGTCATAAAATCAGCTTTCATGTTGACCTGCTGCATCAATTTCCTTTCAAAAGAGGTGTAGGCCTATTAAATTTGATGCGAACTCTGATCTATCACATCAGGAATAAATTAAAACTAATTTGAAATAATTTTTTAAGACCATTGAATAAGACCATATACGTTCTATGCAGAAATCAGATGTGACGCTACTTTTTGAATTTATCTGTCTTGTAAATAATTTTCAATATTTTTGGAAAAAGGAAAAGAGTATATTTTGGATGATGCCATATTGCAGAGCGGTACTGTACCGTACCTAATACCTGCTGCTTCATGCAAAAATTCGAGTCCGAGTCCTGAAAGAAATAAGCTTGCGCTCGGAATGACAAAGTCGTAGGCTACCCTGTCGTTCGGAGAATTGGACGGAAGAAACTTTTATGGGATTTTTATTTATTTGGAATTAGAGATGAATAATTGTGAAAAATATGGGCTCAGAATCGGGATTACAGCGAGAATATTGTCTTGGGAAGGGACGCTTTTTCTAGTCGGAAAAGGTTTTATTGTTGTTAATTTGTTGTGAAAATTGTAAATATTTGAGAAAATTTTGATATTAATAAGAAGGAAGAGTAAATTTACAGGTGGGGTATAGTACGAGTATACTAAATTTTGAGGAATATTGATTTTTGTTAGTAGAAAAAAATATTTAAAGGGATGTTTGTGGGAGTCAATAGAAAATCGTGGAATAGCTGTTTAATCTTTACTTGTGTCGTGTAGATAATACAATACATTGTATAATATAATGGAATAAGTAGATAAAAGAACCAATCTTACCCCAAACAAAGCAAATGGAACATTATATAATTTTACCAATCACAAAATTTATTTATTTAAAATTTAAAAATGACCTAATACCATTTGGCCTATGTTACTCAGGTTTCTCTAAGATATCCAACAGTAAACAAATTTTTGAAATCTGTTGGTAAGTTTCTGAGATTACCTGATACAAACAAACGTAACTTCTTTATAAAGTTAAATGAATAGATAAACTTATTCTGAAAGTTCTTGTAATTCTAATAGGTTAAATATTTTTTGATTAAAATAATTCTCAGTCCCATACTTTTTCCTAGTAAATTAATTTTCCCAGAGCTCAATGTTTTTACCTTGAGACAAACTATGCCAAAATAATATTACAAACCTAAATAAGAACTCAATACTCGTTCCATTTGACTAGACTTTCAGTGTGCAGGAGGCCATTTTTTTTATAAAATGTACTGCGCTTGCAAAAAAATGCCACAACAATTTGTTGATAAAACATAACTAAAAATAAAATAAAAATAATATTAGGACGTAAATATAAAATAAAATTTATTTTAAATTAAATAAATCGTAGTTAAAAAAATAAGTAGCGAATTAAAAATTAAAAGTTAATTGTATAAAATTTTATTTAAAATTATTAATTTTGTACAGGTACAGTAATTAGTAAATAAAATTACTTGTCATTATTAGTTTTCTAAAATTTATTAAGGTAATAATTATTATAATTATGTTATAATTATTATTTATTATTAGGTAATAATAATTTTTTAAAGATTTGTGAAAGTTGTAGTCATAAACATAGTGGTGTAAGACAGAGCGGTTCCAAAACTTCTTTTTGGTGGACCCATCTTGAAGATATTTTTTCCTCGACACACTAACTGCATAAGGCATTACAAACATGAAGCGCACTATCTAACATTCATCAAATACATTTTTACTATCTTTTACCTAAATGAATATATACAGGAAGAAAAGTATTATTTCATATTGATTTTTCGAAATCGAGTTTTTACCAGATATACACGTTTTCAGACCACCTGAACCCAAAAATCGTGTTTTTAGCCATTGGTCTGTGTGTGCGAACAAAATATTTCAAGAACGAAACATCATACGAAGTTGAAACTTGAAACTTAAGTTATATACCATTTGAGGTGACTCGAATATTTTAATCAAAATCGGTCAACCGGAACTAGTAGTCAATTCGTGTCATTTTTCATTTTTTGCGATTTTCTGAAAAATGGCTCCTACAATTGTTACTAAAATCGCGTTATCGACTACATGTTTTATGTTCTACAAGAAAGGGTAGGCGCCATATCTGCTGAAGTTCTTGGGAAGGCTGTTCTCTTGTAGAAAAAAATGGTTGTTTTAAGATTGCGACCTTAAAATGCATTTCAGGGCACAAGAGTAATAATAAATATTGTAGACAATTATAAACCTACAACTTTTATTTCAAACATTTTTGTCTATAACGCTTAGTTTAGCGGTAATATGTGATTTTCGGTTTTTTTTTAAATGAAAATCTGTAAAATATGGATTTTTTTAAGATTTCGGCCTTAGTATGCATTTTACGACAAAAGTTTATATAATAAAATTTATAGGAAATTAAACGATCTACAACTTTTATTTCAAGCATTCTTCTCTACAGAGCCTAGTTTAGCGTGAAAGACTGATTATCCTTATTATTAAGCCAAACTAAGGTTGATTTTCATTTTGCATCATTCACTCATGATTAAAATTAGGTTATGTTTTTGAGATTCGTTATTTCGTTTATTTCTAATGTATTATTATTAATGTTAGTTTATATTGTTCATTATTTTCATTGGCAATAGAAAGTCGTGCGAGTGTTCACACCAGATTTTTTAAGAAGTTCTTCAACTTGGAGTCATAGAGGCAGTGTAATTTAAGACATTATTTTGAGTTGATAATAGTGTACAGGATATATCAGGGTTAAAACTAATAGTTAATTTTATTCGAAGATCATTCTCAACATAAATTTTGCTCCTGTATTTGTTCTTCAAATAGACCAGACTGGAAAAGGCACGTTCACATATGTACCTACATATCCCATGAGTTGTTTCCAACCTATTTTCGCTATGTCTAGATATTCCTCTCTTGCTTTAAATCAGAAGTCATCTGTTTCTTAATCATATTTCAGTACTGAATAACTTGAGAATTCGAGGAATCTTCAGCTGTTTTCAAAATTGTTCGTATTTCAAAATGGTTTTCTGAAAATGTGACAAAGTTTAACTTAATTCTATAATTTTGACTGGCTCTGGCGAACAACAAAAATTGCGCTGGTGACAATTTATGAATCGCTGCTGTAAGATATGAAATTATTTATAAAAATTTATTTATTAGATTAATATTAGAATCATAGGTTTAAATTTTTTGATACTGGCAAACAAGCTGGAGCTGACCGTAATAAAAGTACTGTATTTGATAAGTAGGCCTACATATAGGCTACCAATATGTTCAGAATGAAATTTTTTACAAAATTTTGTTTTAACTTCACAAAATATCAGCAAACATTTATTTTACCGAGAGTACTGATTTCCGGGCGAAATCTTTCACTACCAAAGCGTTTTATGACGTACAGGAAATTTTATTTTTATTTTATCAAACATCCTATTTAGGATTATCAACAGCCGTATTACTTAAAATTGAAATACATATTTCTAACCACTAGAATACGGTAACAAAAACATTACCAATGTTTATAGCGCTTCCGTGTACCTTGTACACATCTTCAGTAAATTAAAATTGTTTAAAATATTTTCCACATCAAAATTTAAAACTTCCTACTCCTACCATGACAGATAAGGAATTTAAATTTTGATGCGGAAAATATTTAAAAAAAATTTTATTTACTGAAGATGTGTACAAGATACACGAAAGCGCTAAAAACATTGGTATGGCTTATGCATTTTGCTGAGAGCCGTGAAACAGACATTGCGAGTCACACCACTGCATGCAGTACAGTATGGCTAGTACTAAACTAGACCTAATGCGTTTCTTGGATTTATTGGTTACGGAAAACTTAGTAGTACTATTTTTATAATTAATATACTATATTAGTTACATTTTTGTATTATTTTACCTGAATGAAAGATGGGACTTTAGTCAGGAGATCAGGGCCCGCATTGAACAGGCAAGAGCTGTATTCATAAAAATGAAAAATTTGCTTTGCAATAGAGAACTCAACCTCAATACAAGACTTCGCATACTTAGATGTTATGTAATTCCTGTACTCATTTATGGTCATGAGGGATGGATATTGACTAAGTCCTTGGAAAAGAAAATTGGAGGCGTTTGAGATGTGGACTTACCGGCGGATGCTCCGCATCTCATGGAAGGATAAAATTAAAAATGGGGAAGTTCTAAGCCGTTTGAACAAAAATACAGAACTTCTTTTCAATATCAAAAGATGGAAACTCCAATATTTTGGCCATATAGTACGGAATAAAAAATACCACCTACTGCAGTGCATCATGGAAGGCAAAATTGAAGGTAAACGAAGACCGGGGCGAAGGAGAATTTCTTGGATGGGGAACCTGCGGGGGTGGTTTGGGACCACCTCAGTTCAACTCTTCAGAGCGGCTGGTTCCAAGGTAAGAATCATGATGATGATCGCCAATCTCCGACGCGGAGCAGGCATATAGAAGAAGAAGAAGAAGAAGAAGAATAGTGATTAATATACGTAGGCCTATTATTTCGCAAATATAAATAGAAATAAAGAAATACTTTTTTAACGAAAATATCACATCCAAAGAAAATTATTACAAACGGTAAACCAATTTCAGTTTGAAATTGTGCACAAAGTACACATGCAATATGCTTTAGTAAGCCACCACAGTTAACTAAAAACATATTTGAAAAAACAGACGCTATTACTAAAATAGCATCATGGGTCAGTCAGTCGACTTTGGAAACAATCAAGGGGTTTTGTTAATACTGATGTGCATGATTCAGCACAAGATTGTATACCTATGCCTACGTGAATGTACGTGATGGGAAAGACGGGGAACAGAACTTTCGGTTTATAGTGCGCAAATCTGTTTTGCAACTCTCAGCAAAATGCACGAGTTCGAAGTATTTTCTTTTACCATATTCTGGTGGTTAGAAATATATATTTCAATATGAAGTTTTATCTTTCGTTTGAATAAGCTCAGAAAGCG
The DNA here is from genome assembly GCA_035578175.1 of Catonia carolina. Classification (NCBI taxonomy): domain Eukaryota; kingdom Metazoa; phylum Arthropoda; class Insecta; order Hemiptera; family Achilidae; genus Catonia; species Catonia carolina. The sequence continues at coordinate 26,748,718 of JAQMRL010000007.1, read as the reverse complement.
ATGGTAAAACTTCGTGAATCACTCGGTATGTACTTATAGAATATTTTAATTATGTAATTTGTATAATAGTAATTGTAAAACTTTAAAAAAAATAAAAATTATTATCTTTTGTTAATATTTGTGCTTTAACAAACACCTAAGGCTTGTCATTTTAAAAGAAAACGATTCTTTATAAAAGGGAAGATTCAGAGCAAGCTTATAAAAAATTGAGTAAATGCAGGTAAAAGTGTTTATAACTTTCGTTTATATGATTTTTAAATTCCTTGAGGGAGTTTGTTATCTACAAGTCTTACATAGGCAACCCACGTTGTTGGTAATACGTCTGCGTGAAGTACGAATGCAAATCTTATGGTTGATATAAATAAAACTTAGTAAAAATTACATTTCTATAGCGATATTAGTTGATGTTTTTGTTATAGAGTATTTATAATAATATCGTTGAGAGATTATGTATATATGTTATACGGACCGGGTGGGAAGTAGCCTTGGGCTTATCGAAACGAATAGGCTTAACCCATTAGCCTTCACGCGAATGACTGTACTGTTTGATGGTTGCTGAAGCAGGTTGGTATCTATTTAACGAAGAAGGACTGGAAGAGAAAGACAGCTTAGATAGAAGAGCGTCAGAGTAGTAGGACTTCAGACTAGACTGTGGAATAACCATTATTTGTATGTCCGCCCACCTCTATCAGAATCGAGCGGCCCTAAGCAATTATGCTTGTCCCCCTTCATGTCAATCAAACATTTTCATTAAACTTTATCCAATTATATATCATTCTTTTTCTATATCGTATCTTTTTTCTTGTTTTCTTTGTAAGAATCGAAAAATATCTTCGATTTTTTAAAATGGAAATAAAAACAAAATTAAACGTAATAATAGTTGAACGTTGTCTGTGTTGGTTACTGAACACGCAGTTTCATTTCGTTCTTCTATTAAGATAGATTGAATAATAAGAAGCCCACTGGGCATTTTACTTTTTATTTGAACTGTTTTCCATCTCTTACACATTTCTTTTTAAGTAAACTCCAATAAAACTCAAAATATATTTTTGGCACCAATATTTATATCATTGTGAATTTTAGATTGTTCATCTATTAACATTAATGATATCCATTGCAAAATTGTAATTCAATGTAATCTAGTTTTTGATAAATATCGAGATAATATAGGTATTTAATTACCCATAAAAGGTAGGTGGGGTATTCAATTATTTACACTCGATCTGCTAGTTCCAGAGCTACAAAAAATAGTTCTGTTTCTTATCACATGGCCAGCCAATTATATGACTGAAGAATTTAAGAATAGAAGAGGTAAAGGGGTAAAAGACACTATTCAGAGTTATCTCCTCTGAGAGTAATGAATTTCATTTTTTATTTTTTAATAATAATTCTACATTGTATTACAGATTGTAACCATACGTACGATATATTGTTTTAACATTCACAACGATTTGTATGACTGTTTATTGCATGAATAATAACTACATTGATTGTATATGCTACTAAATTTGGATAAATTTGTTAGAACAATAAACTTTTAATAATATTCTAATATTAATAGGCCTACTTTCTTACAATAAAAGAAAATCAGGTGTGAAACACTTATACGACTTTCTCTTGCCAATGTAGATGTTGTTGTTGCTTAGGTCAACCACCGAAATGCTGGTTTGAACCTCTCGAGGTTTTACTGAATAAAAACGAGGAGTAAGGTGATTACTATTGTTTTCTTCACTGAGTTGAAAGAGTATTTTTATCAGCATGCCAGACCCTCCACAAAGCACCTTTTCTCCACCCTGCAGATGATACCTTCACTTCATTCACCTCAGGGTCAGAATGTATAGTGAAATTTATTACTCTCAGAGAAGATAACTCTGACTAGTGTCTTTTACACCATACACTCTTCTGTTCTTAAATAGTTCAGTCATATAATTGGCTGACTATGTGATAAGATACAGAACTATTTTTGTAGCCCTGGAATGAACAGATCGAATGCAATTAATTTAACACTCCACCTGCCCGTTATGGGCATGCATATAACATGCCATTGTAGATAATGAACAATATAACCTATGTTTAATCATTAATAAAAGATGTAAAATGAAAAATATTAACTAATTTCGATAAACATACTTTATTACTCGGTGGGTGAGGAAGGCAATTGTAAAGCACTTCACTCCTCATTTTACTTAGTAAAGACTCAAAAGTTTCAAACCAGCCTTTCGGCTGAATAAACAACATTTTTTTACTCATGATTACACATAGGTTATATTTTTAATTATTTACATTGTCAAGAGAAAGTCGTGTGAGTGTTTTCACCATATTTTAAAAATTAGTTTTATATGTTTTTATGTTGTAAATGTTATTAAATTTCACTTATCGGTACGATTTTGACTATCAAATATTTCTGTTTTAAAAACATCGTCGAGTTAATTTTCGTTGTTCAACACAAAGATCTTTAAAATATTTTGCGTACTTAATTTTTGTTGAGGAGACAAACAGTGAGAATGATGAGAGGGGTTGCAATTTAAAATTAATTACAGTTTCAATATCTGGTACAAGATGTTCAACAAGAAATGGGAAACAACATGGCGCATTACCAAGTTCTATTGTGTCGACGGCTACATATTATCAAAATACTAAAAAATGAAAATGAAAATTATTAATAAAAAATGAAAATAAAAAGGGAATAGAAATGGGTGAGGACATCAAATATTGTACTTGAGCTTAAGATGGGGTCGACTTGACGCTTGGCTAAACATTTTTAATGGGGGAATAATAACTCTAATATAAAAAGCGGTGCGGACGGGAAGCAACATTATAGGCCATGTAAATTGTGCATTTTGACATTAGGATTGTATTGCGTCACCCAAGGCCCTCTCCCTTTTGTCATTAATTTTTTTTTTTTACTAAAAATCCCTAATACTTTACCTTTTAGAGCATGAAACATGCATTAAAGAAAAAGTTAAATTTTGTCTTTATTTTCTACCTCTCGTAATTCTTCATTTTCTTATTCGTTTTCTTCATCTTCTATTTTTGTTTTAATCCTTGCATTTATTTTTGGTTGGTCTTTGAAAATATTCAGATATACAAGAAGTTAGAGATGTAAATATTGCATGAGTGAAGACGTACATCATCTACATCAGTGATTCTCAACCTGGGCGTCGCGACCCCCATTGGGGCCTATTGGGGTGATATTATAGGGGGGTCGTGAACTAATAATGAAATAATTTAATCATTTTATAAGAAAATCATTTACGTATTATAAACTTACTTACAAAAATTTTACATGCAATTAAAAATTTACACTTATTTTTAAAGAAAAGAAATTAATAATTAATTAATTATTATTAATGTGACGGTTGCATTTGTTTTCATTTTAAACTTTAAATTCATTTTTTAATAGCCACATATCGTACATGAAATTACTGCAGTTTGATTATATAATATTAAAAAACCATTTTACATTTATAATTACAGTCAAAATTCAATTACTAATAGAAACGCTTACTATTATTATTGTGGGGGGGGGAGGGGCACGAAATTTTAATTTTATTTATTTCTGCAATTTGGGGGTCGCGGAGCAAAAACGGTTGAGAATTACTGACGTAAGGCAATTAAATTTCAAAAAAAATTTAATTCAGAGACATAAAAATAAATTTTGCCCATAACAGTCAGATGGAGTGTTAAATTATTTGCTCTCGATCTGCCAGTTCGAGGGATTTAAAAAATAGTTCGGTTTTAATCACATGGTCAGCCAATCATAAGCTTGAATTTTTTAAAAACATAAGAAGCAGAGCTGTAAAAGACACTATACCATAATGTAATATCAATAGAAGCTTCTGCAATACGTATTTGCACTACCACACCGGTAAAGTGGTTGCAGCAGTTTGTATAGTATGCTGCAAAACTTTCTTCTATACTCAAACTCTTGATTACAATGAAATGAGTAATAGGCATAATATAAATCACTATACTCGGTACATTGCAAGAAAGATATATCGAGTAAACAAACTGAATCAGCTGCTAAAGCGGTGACTCAGAAAAAATGCAACACTTTACATGAAAACATCACAATGATATCGGATACGTGCTTTTAACCATCAGCATAATTAAACGGTAAATAGAAATTTAAAAAAATTAGTAGTGTTGTTGTTTAGGTCATCAGCCAAAAGGCTGGTTTGAACCGGTAGAAATTTTACTAAGTAAAACAAGGAGGTGGTTTATAATTGCCTTCTTCACTGAATGGAAACGTACGCTCATCAGCATACCGGTCCCTCTGAAAAGCACATATTTTCTACTCTGCAAATGACACCTTCACTTCATTCACCACAGGGTCTGGCTGTATAATGAAATTCATTAATTTCAAAGGAGATAACTCTGATTAGTGTCTTTTGCACCTCTACCTCTTCTGTTGTTAAATGATTCAGACATTTAATTGGCTGACCATGTAATAAGAAACAGAACTATTTATTTGAGCCCTGTAACTAATAGATTGAGTGTAAATTAATTTGACACTCCACCTGTCTGTTGTGGGAAGAAAAAAATAGTATAACACTAAATTTTTAATTGAAAATAATTTATAATGCTCGTAGGAACGATGCGAGACAATACGATGTCAAAAGTGGACTGGTAGCATACAACGATGACATATTCTTTGTCAAAAATGTGGAGAACATTTATGGGTTTCGATTAGTCATCGTCCAGTCAATTGTGAATAACGAGTAACTGAACTAATATTAGATGACTAATCATTAAAATAAAAATGTTTACTTTTAAAGTGCTCTTGTTTTGTCATACAGATCAGAGGTAATACATATAACTTGTAACCACATTTATTTATAAAGAAGAATGGAAATACAGTAGGCCTATACTGCCCTGCTAAGCCAAAAAGCCGTAACTGCATGGAGTATGATATGCAAGAAATGAGGATTTTGCATTTTGGCCTAAGCCACTTGTTAAAAATATGCAGGTTATCTGACTTCCTATTTTTTCATGCATATTTTACGCCAAAGAATCAGAAAAATACTTCAGTTTTTTCCTAAATGCTTTTTTTATTAAAATGTATGCAGATACAGTTAAGGCATTCATGTTACAAGAAGCCAAAAAGGGGTAACTCCAGTTACCCCTTTTTGGGTAACCATTATATATCTCGTATAAGGTTGTAGATACGGTATTTCGGCTTAGTTTTTTGGATTTCTCATACTTTTAAACATAAAAATCAATTCAAAACTCAAATTTAATTTTTTTGCAGTTACGGTTTTTTTGGCTTAGTAGGGCAGTATAGATCTACCATGTTTATAAATTTATACGTACTTAAAACATCAATCATGATAGGCCTATGATGTAGGCGTAACAGTTTCATTTATAAAAACACTTTTATAAGTAAAAGTAGTAATATTAAAAAAGTATTAAGTATATTAAGTAGTAGTATTTTTATTAGAAGTAGTAGTTTTTAAATACTTAAAAGTATTTGGTTGTTACTTTTCAATCAGCGTGTACACATTTTTTAAATAATGCGCATGATCAGTGACATCATTATTTGTTTATTTGACATATCTTTCTTACGATTAACCGAGTATATTTATTTTTAATTTTATTGGTATATTATTTTTATATAAAAATAAATACTTTATACCAGACTAGTCCAATCGCATTTAGTTAACTAATCAAATTGTATAACACCCTGCAGTGTTTGCTTTTATAACTGTCAACACAAAATGTAAGGCAGTTATTATAGTACTGTACAAAGAAATTCACCAGTTCGGTTTGGGTTTACTAGAAAACTTAATTTCAAGTTTCAACTTCGTACAATGTTACGTTCTTGAGATATTAAGTTCACACACACACACACACACACACACACACACACACACACATACACACACACACACACACACACACATACACACACACACACACACCACACACACACACACACACACACACATATATATATATATAAATCGTTAAAAACATGTATTTTTTGGGTTCAGGGGTTCTGAAAACGTGTATATTCGTTGAAAACTCGAAACGGAAGCAATACTTTCCTTCCTATATATTCATACAGGCAAGAGAAAGTTAAAACCTACAACTTTTATTTAAAATATTCTTTTCTGTAGAGCCTAGTTTATCGTCAATTAGTAATTTTCCGTTTTGTTTTAGTTTTACAGAAGTTTAATTTTATTTTATGTCAATCACTTGTGATTTAAACTAGGTTGTTCAACAAACAACACACAATACAATAACACTGGTTGATTTTACATTGTATACTCATGACTAAACATAAGCTATATAGTTAATTTTTACATTGGTAAAGGAAAGTCTCGTAAGTGTTTCACACCTGATAATTTTTACTTTATTATATTATCTTATTCAGTGAATTAGCTTTATAATTATTTTAAATTGTAGTTTATTTTAATAATTAAAAAAAACACTTGTCGTAATTCATTTTTGTATATTTTTCAAAAGTTTTGCTGTGCTATACTAGATAAAAAGAATCTATCATACAACATGGCATTTTTGACATAGTTGGGTAAGTTGAATTCCTTCACCTCGTACGTTTAAATTATTATTATTCGAAGGTCATTCGGAAAGTAAAGAACATTTAGATCTGATAAGCCACTCAGTAACTCCACCACCTCCGCTGTCGAGTCATTGACCTTCCACTCACCATAGGCCAGTCTGGCGCTAACAGCGAGCCGATACTGACGTGTATTGATTATTTGTAAGTCTTTAAAATGTGTGAAAAAATTAACGATCCCACCAATTGTGAAATTCGTAGTGTATTACGCTTTTTGAATACTAAATGAGTACGAAATATCGAAATTTACAGACAAATAACGGAGGTTTATAGTAATGTGATGACGAAGCTTCAGTTCAAAAATGGTGCATTAAGTTTGCGCGGATTGTTGTCCAGCGGTGTTGTGCACGATAAGGCACGACTACATTCTCCTGCATTGACGAAGAACTTGCTGAAAAAGTTTAGATGGGAGATATTTGATTATAGCCCGGACCTGGCTCCGAGTGATTTCCATCTGTTTTCCAAACTGAAGGACTTTTTGGGCGGAAACCGCTGTGGAATTGTTGACGAACTGAAAGAGGGTGTTAGAGAGTGGTTAAATACATTGGCGCGAACTGAGTATGCAGAGGGCATAAACAATTCGTGAAACGGTGCACAAGTGTTTTAATTTGTACGGTGATTGCGTAGAAAAATAGTTTAAGTATCAGGTACTATATTGTAAAACAACTTTTGTTTGGCTACAATAAAAAACATTTAAAGAAAAACGTTCCTTACTTTCCGAATGAATTTTGTTATTATCGTATATTGTTATTGTGCAATTTTATTTGGATAATCCAAAAAAAATTTTGCGTAGTGGTTAGCGCAACTGGCTTCCAAGCCGGGGTCCCGGGTTCGATTCCTGGACAGGTCTGGCATTTCTTCATCACTCATCTTTATGTATCATCCTTCTCACCGTATGTATTAGCAGCAATTGAAAACAGTCAGACGTAAACCCATAAAAAATTAATCCGAACTAAGAAATCCAAACAGGTCCCAATCCCAATTAATTCATTCGGATGAACGGGATGGTATGTGTCGTTCTTAGAAACAAATACACAAAGGGTTTCTTTCTAGAATATTAGTTACAATGTTAAGAGATTGAATTGTGCAAAGCATTGTAAAATAGTTAAGATAATAATAATAATAATAATAATAATAATAATAATAATATATAGAGATAAAAGGATACACAGGTATATGTTCTTTAAAATATGATACATTCACCTTTGTTCTACCAAGTGTGTGTTTTTGTATATTTTGTAAGTGTGTGTGTATGTGCAATAGTGCCTATCCATATTTCCACAATAAGCCTACATGTATTTCAGGGTGTAAGTGTACGTAACGTAATACAAAACCATTTTACTGTAGCGCGTGACGGATACACGATCTCTGTTTGGTTGAGTCGTCACGAACCGGTTTTTATTCTTCAATTGCTATGTTGATTTTCTATTTTACACTAAAAATTTAAATTGTTAATAAATGCCATCTATCAATTTATATATAATTTAGTACTAACTTAAAACTTGTAACTTAGCCGTATTATTAAAACATGATCAATAAATAATTATTTAACTAATTTATTGATAAATTTTTCAACATTTTAAAAATTGGAGCAGAAAGTTAATAGCTTTGTTAAGTTGTAGCAGATTTCGTTCAGGAAATACAAAGTAAGAGAAAAATATCTGGTGTGAAACACTCACACAACTTTCACTTACCTGTGTAAATAATGAACGATATAATCTATGTTAAATCATGAGTAATCGATTTACAGTAAACACTCGATAATCCGGAATGTTCATTGATTGTACGGTACCAGATTATGTACTGAAAATACCGGAATACCGAGCGCCGTACGAAAATAGCGGAAAACCGCTATTTTCTAAACGGTTTTAAACACGCAATAAAGATAACGTGATTCGGCGTAATGTTTAAGTGTGTGTTCTAAGAAATGTGTGTATTGAAGGTATAAAACAAATAAAAAATTGTACAGAAGATGAATAAAAAATAACATTTCAGTTAAAACACCGTTTATTATACATATTTTTCTCAAGATCGGTGCCGAATTATTGAAAGTCGGTTCAGTGGGGGTTTACTGCAATTTAAAAAATTTAACCTAATTTTGACGAGAAACATAAAAAGAAAACACTAATTGACGCTAATTTAAGTGTGGTAGTAATAAAAAGGTTTGAGTTGTGGGTTTTTAATTTTTCTACAACTTTAACTATTATACACTTTTGTCCTGAAATGAATTAAAGTCGCAATCTTAAAACCGTCTTTTTTATAACGATACCACAGGCCCCTCAAGAATTTCAGCAGTCACCCTAGCAGCGTTAACCCTATCTTGAGGATAAAATCATAAAAAGGTTGCTAATGAAACGATTTTAAACATAATGATATGAAAAAATAATAAAATCATAAAATAAAAAATAATAACAATAAAATAATAATTATCATTTGTAAAAAATTGCACAAATAAACTATTACTGTACTATTACTATTCTATTACAATCATTATAGTATATAATATGTAAGTAAATATGCAGCTACGATTATGCTACTTAAAACGGTGGATAAATAAAAGACAAAAAACCAAAAGTAGCTACGTTTGTTCAGAAGTCATTTCTTTATCTTGAGGGGAAGTTCGTTAACTTACTGCCATACTATATAGACATACACAGTATTATGTCAACACATCAGTTGTTGTTAAGATCATCAGCCGAAAGGCTGGTTTGAACCAATATAGGCTTACTAAGTAAAACGAGAAGACGGGTTACCCTTGCCATCCTCACTGAGTGGGAAAGTATGCTTGTCAGCATGCCCGGCCCACTGAAAAGCATCTATTTTCCACCCTACAATTGACACCTTCATTTCATTCACTACAGGGTTTGGCTGTATAATGAATTTCATTACTCTTAGAGGAGATAACTCTGATTAGTGTCTTTTACATCTCCACTATTTTGTACTATACTACATCTCTACTATTTTGTTCCAGGGCTACTATTTTGTAGCCCTGGAACTAACAGATCGAACAACTAATATTTTAACACTCCACCTGCCTGTTATGGGCTAGTCACCGCATCTATTGAAACATCAACAGAAAATTATATCCTATCGATCTACGAGCAAGAAAATGAGAAATTGTTTTCCGAGTTTTAAAATTACTGTTCCTCGGTTAGTTTTTACTTTTCTTTTATCTATTAGTTGTTTTGTTTCTATGCTTATTTATTGAATAAATTCCCATTACGTAAAAGTATTTTACGTAGTAATTTTATTTGTTAAAAATATATTGTTAATTTTTTTTAGTTATAAAAAAGAATTGTTCATTTTTCTCTGTATTTCAATGTAGGTACATAATCTTATTGTAATTTTTAAAAAAATTGTTTGGTTATTTCAGTTATTATTATTATTATTTGTGTAAATTTAATTGTATTTATCATTTATATTTACCGCTTTTTAAAAAGAATGTTTAACCTAATTTTGTAACGTTCTAAATAGTTTAATGGTTTTTTTTATAGTATTTAAAAGTATTTTTTAAATTAAAAAAAATGTAGGCTATAGTTACTGCTATGCGCGGTCAGAACTCTTTGAGTAGAAGGGTTTTACTGTACAATTACATTTAGTTATAAATATTGTATATAGCTTAATTTAGTAGTAAATTATAATGCATATTTAACTAAAAATAAATAAATAAATAAAATAAAAACACCTGTAGCTTTCAGTCTTTTAACACAATGTGAAATGATGAAAAAGCCGTATCAGCTGATTCTTAGCAACTGGTATGATTATGATAGGGATGAACTCTGATTGATTTATCGATTATAGTAGTGATAATTATTTTCCTTCGGTGTATTTATATTTTCAGCTGTTTCTGTTTGGAGTATAAGCTATATTAACCCTTTATAGGTCTTTGGTAAGTACACTTACCACTGGCAATAAGGTCGATTGTTTTTAAGAATAAGCTGTGCAGTTGAACCCTATTGGCATTTTATGGTTTTATAGATGTTCTCTGGTTAGTCGGCTATCCAAATTTTGAAATTAGTGGGCAGCGACCATTTACTTCATGAGTTATACGAATGTGGTAAAGATTCATGCCAGCGTTAGCAACCGTGTTGTTTTGTTGTAATTTTATTCAGTGCTAAGAAAAAAATCGAGTTTTTCACGAGAAAGTAAGCATTCATGCTAATAAAGTTAATATAAGTTATTTTACACATTTTTCTGTTATACAGGACTACAAGTTGTTTTAATAAGCATTCTTACCACTAAACATTATATGATTACCATTTCAATAAACGTTCTTTGGTAAGTATATATATATTTTTAATTTTGTTTGTAAGTATAATTACCAGGGCTTAACATAAAACAAAGAAATATATTGCTGTTTTGGCCGAAGAAATACGTTATTCAAGTCCCTATAGAACAAAATTTAAAATTTTACAATATGTGTATTTTCTCCCGTAGTACTGCTCTATAAAGGGTTAATATGTAGTTTAGATCTTAAGCCGAAGGGCTGTTTTGAACCTCTAGAGGATTTACTAAGTAAAATGAAGAAAGAGGTGGTTTACAAAATGTCTTCCTCACTTAGTAGAAAAGTATGCTTATCAGCACGCCCGGCCCTCTAAAAAGCATCTACTTTCCAACCTGCAAATAACATCTTCATTTCTTCCACTGCCGGTTGTAGCTGTTTAATGAAATTACTCTCAGAGTATTATTACTCTCAGAGAATATAACTCTGACCAGTGTCTTCTACACCTCTACCTCTTCTGTTCTTAAATGTTTCAGTCATATAATTAACTGTTAATGGGATAAGAAACAGAACTAGTTTTTGTAGTCCTGAAACTAGCAGATCGAGTGCAAATAATTTAATACTCCACCTGCCGTTTATGAACACTATATTAGCTATATTAGTAATTTTAATAAAACACATTGCATTTCAGTCACAGTTTACATGTCAACTTGGTTATGACCGTAAAAAAAATCAAAATGTGTTTTCTCCTTGGCCCTTCATATGTAAATAAAATTATACATAAATAACACCATTTATATAAGTATACTTGGGCTCTGCGTTACAAATTTTTATGATTTGAATGGTACTTGAGTAGCTCTAAATTGGGCTAAGATTGGCATAAACTACAAAAACCTGGTGTGAAACACTCATACAAATTTGTCTTGTCAATGCAAATGATAAACAATATAACTTAATATTAGTAATAAAACTTCAGAAATAAACAAAAAAATTAAAAGAATATAACCTCATTTTAATCATGAGTGAATGATGCAAAATGAAAACCAATTTTAGTTCGGCTTAATAATACGGAAAATCACTCTTTTTCGGTAAACTAGGTTCTGTAGACATAGCTTAAATAAACGTTGTAGATATTTTAATTTTCTATAAATTTTATTATATAGGCTTACACACTTTTGTCGTAAAATGCATACTAAGGCCTAAATTTTCAAAAAAATCAATTTTTTTTACAGTTTTTCATGAAAAAACAAACAGAAAATCACTTACTATCACTAAACTAAGTGATATACAAAGAAATGTTTAAAACAACAGTTGTGGGTTTTTATACACTTTTATTTACAACTTTTATTATACCTTTTTTGCGCTAAAATGCATATTAAGGCCACAATCTTAAAACAAAACATTTTTTTCTACGAGAGCACAGCCTCCCCAAGTATTTTAGCAGACCTGTCGCCTACCCTATTTTGTAGAGCATAAAAATTGTAATAAATGAGGCGATTTTTTAAAAAAACGTTGTAAAAGCCGTTTTTGAGAAAATCGCAATAAATGAAAAATGACACGATTAAACCACTACTTCCGGTAGACTGATTTTAATAAAAACGTACATGTTTGGTCCTCTAGTGATATCGAACTTAAGTTTTAAGTTTTAACTTCGTACGATGTTCTGTTCTTAAGATATTCTGTTTACAAACACAGACTAATCGCTAAAAACATGTTTTTTTTGGGGTTCAGGGGGTCTGAAAACGTGTATATCCGGTGAAAACTCGATTTCGAGAAATCAACATGAAAACAATACTCTCTTTTCTATATATTAATATAGGTAAAAGGAAGTAAAAATAAACTAGGCATATTTTTGAAACCAACCATGCCAACAAATGTAAAAAGAAAACATTCTCTAAACAGTACTGCAGTTTATCCATTTTCAATTGAAGAAACAGTAGAAAAATAATAGAAGATTGAACCAAGTATTATATCACTACAGAAATAACAATTTTCTTACAAAAAGATATAACAATTTTGTTTGATCACAAAACATTTTACAAAATTTATGTCGTAAAAATATTATGAGCTGATAATAAAAGAGATACGAATCAAGTAATTTTAACGACAGATTCATTTTATGTTTCATTCTAGAATGATAAAAAGACCGGTCAGACAATGAAACACTAATAAGCACATAAAAAAAATCAAGTTGCGGTTTTATATTTGTTAGTTTTAATTACAAAATTTCAGTTAGTCTGATTTAATAAGTTTAATTGTAAAACTATAACCATATTTTGTTGTTTGGATATTCTCAACGATACGATCCAAGTTTTATAGTTACACATTTTATTTTATTATTAACCATTTAATAATAACGTAGGTACCTAATAATTCTCGAAATGTAGATTTCGCCGGCCGCGTTGGCGATGTTGGTAACGTGCTCGCCTCTCATCACGCAGTCTTGGGTTCGAATCCCACTCGGGCATGGCATTTTTTCATACGTTACAAAAAATTCATTTCATCCTTCACCGTCTGCATTAGCAGCAATTTGCAAAACAGTCAGACGTTAAACCAAAAAAAATAAAAATAATAATAATTCTCGATAGCTTTTGATCACTAAAATTTATACAGTTTTATCTTTTTACTTCCTCTTGCCATATATGAATAATATGCAGAGAAAGAAAGTATTGTTTTCATGTAGATTATTTTAAATGGAGTTTTCACCGGAAATACAAACATGTTTTCAGGCCTTGTGAACCAAAAACATAAAAATGTTTCTAGCGATTCGTGTGTGAACAAAATATCTCAAAAACGGAATATAGTACGAAATTGAAACTTAAGTAGGTACCACTAGAGGACCCGACACAAACATTTTCATTAAAATTGGTCAACTGGAAGTAGTAATCGTATTATTCATGCAAATTTAACTTTTGCGATTTTCTGAAAAACGGCTTCTACGACTTTTTTTTAAGAAATCATTGAAACTTAAATTAAATTTTATTTATAGTTAAGTTTTAACTTTATTATTATTTTATAATAAATTTAGTCTACATCAATTTAATTGTAATTTACGAGTAGTTTAACAGTAATAATTTATTATAATTTAATATTTTATTAATAAATGAATATTATTAGTATAAAAGAAGTTTGTTTATAATTTATTAATTACCAGATCCCGAAAGAATCTGTAATAAACGGTACAATGTTATTTAGTAAAAAGCATTATTGCAGAAGCGGTTGATAGAATAAGTTTTTTTATTGTAAGAGTCGTGTGTTGTACGGAGTGTATGGATAGTGAAGTGCGATGAATGAGATATTTTGAATAGGAGTTCTAAGAAATCGAAATCAGTATAAACTTTTGTTTTTATTTTGATTACTTCTACGATGTTCCACTAAATCGGAGAAAGTATTCAAAGGGTCTAGATTAACAATCAGACCACAGGTATACAAATAGTTAGCGAGTTTGTAGTGGGCCAGTCGATACCTGGATTATGAATGGAAAGTTTGTTAGGACGTTCGAAATAATATCGCTACGGGGTTCTGAGTCACGGTAATCTTGCGTACGGGTGGTGATAACAAGTGGTTTTGGACCGATAACTACATTGTTTTGATTCTTTAAGACATTATTTTATTGTTAGGCAAGTTTAGTTTAAGTTTAAGTGTTGTAATTTATGCAATCTAATTGTATTTGTAACCCACCGGGTTGGTCTAGAGGTAAAGTCGTCGCGAAAATCAGCTGTTTAACAGCTGATTTTCGTAGACGAAGTTTTCTGGTTCAAATCCTATTAAAGGTAGTTACTTTTATACTTTTGAATACTAGACAGTGGTTGCCGGTGTACTTTGATGGTTGGGGTTCAATTAACCATACTCTCTCAGAGTGGTCGACCTGGGTCAGTACAAGACTACACCTCATTTACACGTCATACACATCATCCTCATCTCATTGGGTCATGGGGTTGCTTATTGTTCTGAATTGAACAAATTGCAACGTACACATATTAGGAATTATAAAAAAAAAATTGTATTTTTAAGTCGAATAAATTTTATAATTAATTGTGTTAATAAATAATTAATTGTTATGCTTTTCTTTTATTATTTATCATACCTAGAACCCAAACGAACCTAGACTTACGTGTTTCAATACTAAAAATAAGAATTATTTACATATTTCTGATACAGGATATGCAGTAAAAACTGCTTGATACAATTTGTAAGGGACTGTCCCTTACGAGCGTATTAGGCGGGAAAGCCTTTTGGTCGTGGAACAAATAGAATGGGCATAAATGAGAACTAATATTTATGCATCTACCATCAAAAACGCAATTATGAATGATGCGTTGTGTATGATTATTTAAACGTAAGTTAACCATGCTCTACCTCACAATTCCCTTCTCCAGTAACATTTACTACATTTATTAGAGAAAAGTACTGTTATTAAACAAAAATACTTATTAAACTACACAGTTTTTATAGAATATACTTTTCACAAATGCAGCAAAATTACACTAAACATTATTTATATTGTACGCTATAGAAACAAAATTTGGAACTATTTTTACACTAGTTAAATTCATTTAATTCGCTTACGATTTACGATTCCCCATTTAATATGCAATTAGTTACAACACGGCTGTAATAGTTTATTGACCTTGATGACGGTGGGACTTTAAAGAAAAAGTACATTTAGCGTTTTAAAGAAAATGAAGTGACCTTTTTTCTTTCCGTAACCTGGGTATTTACACTGAAAATGAAAATAAACTATAGTAATACAATATTATTCTTTAGAATTTAAGGGGTCGGCAGAAGAAAGTGCTAACCCACAAATATCCAGCATGATTTTTCTTAAATATGCTGTAAAAATAAAATGTACAACACATTTTAAACAGGATGTTATATTTACGATCTTAAGAACCTAGATCAACAGAAAATAACAAATGTTTAACAAAATTTAATAACATGATTTACAGATTTCAATAAACTTTTAAAATTACATTGCATAAAATATGTTGATATGGGTTAGTAATGTCTTCTCCCGACCCCTTCAATTCATTGAACAGAAATAAAACGTAATAAACAGGAATCGGAGCGTATTAAAAGTGTATATCAACATAGATTTTTTTTATATTTATTTCAGGGACTTCATAAAAAATGCGTTCTAAACGGTAAATCGTATTAAACGTAAGCGTATTAAACGGATTTTACTGTAACATGTAGTTTACAGTTCAGCAGCCCATTAAAGAAACAGATTAAAAAATTAAAATCGAATCCAGTTTATGGCTCCAGAATGCATAACACGCAGACAATGATTTTTTTTCTTCACGGAGGATGAATGGTAAAATAAATTTAAATACCTGTACCAAAATTTTTGTCTATCATAATTTCTCTCTCCTTCACTACCATGTAGATAAAGCGCGAGAAGTAGAAATCAATGTTGTTAATTAAGACCATGGTACTATTTTAATGTAAATGAATATAATTATAAAAAAACCTTCTAGCGACCGTGTTTGTGTTTGACATTATATGTAACCTGCCGATTTACATTCAACCGAGATTAAGCGGGACGCCTGTCAAAAGTGGACGTGCTAACATAGATTTTGGCTTATATTTATCGTACATAGTTACGTCAGTAAAGTTCGATGCATTTAAATTATATTCAGAAATCGATTATCCATTTTCGGATGACATCAACATCGAATAATTGACATTGATAAGTCAACGTTGACAGTAGCATGAGACGATAGTTGATTTTGTAATTCTAATGTTATGTCTAGTTCGGTATAGATTTGTAATGTTACGTGCATGTAAAATTCATTGGTCTGTGTCTACATTGACCGTGTCTCGATTTTTTTTGAGTCAGTCTCGATTTAAAATAGACGTGTCTAGCTTGCTGTGTAGCGTTGGATTTCATATTATTAAAAGGTGTATACACATAATAAACGCTTTGTTTGGTTTATTCTGAAACCTTTTAAACAGACACAATTACGAATTACATATATGATATGGAAAATTTAACTTATTTCCTTGCACATTTTTAAAAGCTTTAATACGTATTTTACACTCTGGTTAACCGATTTTGATGCTGTATCATGTATAATTGCTTCTAGAAATAAAATTTACATGCTACGAAGAATAAAAAGCTAGTGTGAAATAATCACATGACTTTTTCTATTCAGTGTAAACTGTATAGTTTATCGAGTGAAGCAGGAAGACATTCTGACGTCAAGCTGATCAATGCTGGTATTCCACAAGGTAGCGTATTGGGTCCTGTTTTGTATACCCTGTACACCAGTGATCTGCTGGTAAGTTAAGAAGCAATTATTGGTACGTTTGCTGACGATACAGCCATACTGGCGCAAGGAAATTCGGTAGAGGATTCGACCGAGAAACTACAGCAAGCTGTAACTGCAGTTAGTATGTGGACCAAGAAATGGATGATCAGACCTAATGAAAATAAGTCAGTGCACATAAATTTTACCAACAAAAGAATAAGGCATATTCACATCACTATTAATGGCAATCTAGTACCTTTTGCCAACACAACAAAGTTTCTTGGAATGACCCTAGACGCAAAGCCGAGGTGAAAGGAACATGCTAAGAAGAAAAAGGACGAGCTACAAACCAAATATAGAAAGAATATTGGCTGTTTGGTAGGACCTCTAAACTGTCAATCCGCATTGGCGTAGTTGGTAACGTGCTCGCCTCTCATCATGCGGTCTTGGGTTCGAATCCCATTCAGGCACGGCATATTTTCATAAGTTTCAAAAAATCATTTCATCCTTCACCGTCTGCATTAGCAGTAATTGCAGAACAGTCGGACGTAAAACCAAAAAAAAAAAAAAAAAAATGAACTGTCAATCTTCAATAAATTGCTTCATTACAAGCAAGTGCTAAAACTGGTATGGACATATGGCCTGCAGATCTATAGCTGCACCAAAACAAAAAACTTAAACGTTATCCAACAGTTCCAAAACAGAGTGCTTAGGACATTGTAAACGGTCCGTGGTATGCCCGCAACAGCGACATTCGTCGTGACTTACAAGTGAACATAGTAGCAGAAGAAGTGTGTAAGTGTGCCAAAAAAACATGATGATCGCCTTCATGATCACGTCAACATTGAAGCAATTCAACTGTTGGATAATAGTGTAATACTTAGACGTCTGAATAGGAGTAAGCCTGTAGATCTAGTGTGTTAAAAAGACTATGAAAAATACAGTTAAACTATAAATTGCATTTACGTCATGTAAATAATATAAGTTTCTAAAACTATGGTTAGCTGAAAATATTAATATTAAGTTACTTTTAATAACCCCATGACCCAATGAGATGAGGATGATATGTATGACGTGTAAATGAGGTGTAGTCTTGTACAGACCCAGGCCGACCATTTCTGAAAAAGTGTGGTTAATAATTGAACCCCAACCATCAAAGTACATCAGTAACCACTGTCTATTATTCAAATACGTATAAAAGTAACTACCTTTTCTAGGATTTGAACCAGGAACCTTCGTCTCCGAAAATCAGCTGTTAAACAGCTGACTCGCGGCGATGACTTTACCTCTAGACCAACCCGGTGGGTCATAAACATTTTGAACGGATATATTAATTGAAGAGAACACTTACAGCTTGAAAACTTACATCAGCTGAGAATTTAAAACAGCTGTTTTTTTAACAATGAACTCATTGTCATTTATCTCATTTAGTATGAAATAAACATGACTGAAGTTCAGGTTGTCTTTAAGGGTACCCGGAATGCCTATCTCCGTAATGTTAATGTAAGGAACATTTTCTCAAAAACTACTACTGTAATCCTGTTTAATTTATAGTGGTTACGTTTCAGGCTATTCTACAACCAAAAAATAAGTAGCATCTTTATATATATTGTTAGGAAGATGAGAAAATTATTTTTGAAATTACCACTTTTGAAAAGCATAATTTTTTTGCCTATTTAAGTGGAAAAAATATTTAAACACTTTTTTTATTGTAATATTAATTTAGTAGGCCTACATTTAAATTTATGAGTTTATCGTTTGTCATTCAAAAAAATATATGTGTTTATGCAAACTGATAACGTTTAGAAAATAACGTATAGGTTCAACATATTTTTAATGTTTTTTTGGTTAAAAATTGCAAAAACCCCAAAAATTATACATCATTGTATGCAGAAAATTCTGAATTTTAATAACGTCCAAAAAACCGGATATGTGAACATTTTTAATTTCCTCCGTTCCGGGTACCCTTAATCAACGTACATGGGTTTTAAAGTGTTTCTGGAAGACTGAGAACGTTCAAGAGGTTCAAAGATGATGGTAAATGAAATTTTGAACCCAACCACCTTCAAGAATAACAATTGCTAGGATTTGTAACAAATTTTAAACACATGGGACAGTGAGAAATGTAAACAAGGAAATGTCTGGTGAAGAAAAACCTCCACAAGTAATGAAAATGTCAATGTGGTTATACAATTCTGTATTAGCACGTTATGGTAGATGTGGTGTGCTGTTAACGGTAATCATTTTGAACATATAGGTATAAGATCGTATTACAAGATAACACAAATATCATGTATCTTAAAGTTTTCTTCAAATAAATATCCATTCAAAATGTGTAAACATTATTTTGAGACACTCTGTATGTTTAACTATGAGTAAACAATTTAAAATGAAAACCTAACCTAATTTTAAACGTAAGTGAATGACGTTTAGCCCTAATAAATATCAATCTCTGTTTGACTTCGACTTTGATTTTGATGAGGGATATAAAGAAAAACACTAACAAAATTGTTATAAAACTAAACTCTATAGAAAACAGTCTTGAAATATAGTTGTAAGTTTTCTGATTTTCTATATATCTTTAGTTTTATGTACTTTTGTTGTAAATGCAATCTTCAAAAAATTTCTCACCGATTTTAATGATCAAAATCCGGAAAATCGATAAAATAAGCGCTGTTGAAAAGAGATTTAAATAAAAGTGGTAGGTTTTAAATGTTCTATGACTTTAAATTTATACACTTTTGCCCTAAAATGCCGCTGTATTAAAAAAAAACATTTATTTTTAGCATGAGAGCACAGCCCCTCACGAATTTTAGCAAACATGACGCTTAACCTGTCTTTTAGAGGACAGAAATTAAGTAATTGGCCCAATTTTCAAAAAATTCGAGCCAAATTGAGAAAATTGCAAATTGATTAAAATCGCTCGTTAAAAACTACTACTTTTGTTTAACCACTTTTGATGAAAATGATTCTGTCGAATCTCCCATGGTACGTAACTCAAGTTACAAGTTTTACTTCGAACAAAATTCCGTATTTTAGATATTTCGTTCACACGCGCGCGCGCGCGCACACACACACACACACACACACACACACACACACACACACACAAACACACTCACAAATAGGTAAAACCATTTTTTTTGGGTTCAGGAGACTTGAAAACATGTATTACCAGAACAACTCGATTTGAAAAATCGACGTGAAAACATAATTTTCCTTCTTCCTTTCATGTTGGGCATATTTAATTTATTTATGAAGCATGATTGAAAATGAGAATTAAACTCTGTTGGACGTGATTTTGATAGAAAAAAATATGGAAAATGACTAATTGATGGTAAAATAAGTATTAGGAAAAAAGCTTAAAATAAAAGTTGTACGTTCTAATTTTCCATAACTTTAATTATGTACACTTTTATCCGAAAATGTATGTATGAGCTACAATCTTAAAAACACTTTTTACCATGAGATCACAACCACCCACGAATTTAACCAGACTTTCCCAATTTTTTAGGGCACAAAAGATGTTTATAAATCTTAATGAGGCGATTTCATCCAAAAATCGTATGATTCGCCGCTTTAAAGAACACCATGATTTTTCCTTTGTTTTCAGTTTTTATGAACCATCCCCTTGTGTCCATAACAGGCAGGTGGAGTGTTAAATTATTTGCACTTGACCTGCTGAAGTACAGGTGTCTTTACAACTCTATCTCTTTTGTACCTCTTGTGTCTTTTGACACTAGTCAGAGTAATCTCCTTTGAAAGTAATGTATTTCATTTTACAGCCAGAACCTGTGGTGAATGAAGTGAATATGTCCATTGCAGGATGGAAAGTAGATGCTTTTCGGAGGGCCAGGCATGCTAATAAGCATACTTTTCCACTCTGTAAGGAAGGCAATGGTAAACCAATTAACTTTTCGTTTTACTTAGCAAATACTCTAGAGGTTCAAACCAGCTTTTCGGCTGATGACCTAAACATCAGCCAAACACACATCCATCCTACTACCACATTCATTCCAAAAAAACCGAAAAAGTGGAAATTCACATGTGCAACTACGGTTAAAAAAACTCCACGGGACAGGATATATATAAAAATAAATTACCGATTTTTAACCTACCTATTTACTACAAAACATTTGGTAGGCGAGCTCATAGTTAACTTTATGTTTTACCTAGCATCATTTTCATTTCATCCTTTCTGATATTTATTATCCATTTATGAATTTTTAAAAAAAATTAATTTCAATCTTTTCAGTTTTATGTTTATGGAACATTTTATACAATTTCGGGGTAAAGTGAGAGAAGGGTAACTCATACAGCGCATTTCTCGCATTATCTGGAAAAAATAAGTGTTCGTTTATTTTGTTGTACTTTTGGGATTTATATGTTTAATAGTCGTGATTTTGTTTTCAAAGCGTAAAGTTGTGTGAGAAGTTAAACGATTTAAGTTTAGTTTGTAGTGAAGCAAAGCGACCATACGCACAACCACCTGGTTGTGCGTAACAAACCTATGAAAAAATGAACATAAAATTATGATCAATAGCTTTTAAAATATTTCACCGCGTTTTGAAAATTTCAAAAATTTATAACCATTTAGAATCTAATTATACATTAATTAAATTAATAGTTTTCAAAAATTCTAACACCGTTCGTCGTTTTAATTGGTAATAGTTAACAAAAATTAATTTTTATTACCCTGGTAAAAATACACTAATAGTTTGTAAATGGACAAAGTGTTCATTTTTATCTTTAAGTTAGTGTCGTCTTTTATAATCTAGCTTCTAAAAGAGTTATTTTTTAAATTCTTTTAATTTTTGTGTGCGCGTTTATTTGTTTATTCGAGTAATGAAGAAATTAGTAATAAAATAAAAACCGAACTAATAAGTTTTATGGTAGGTATAGGCCTGGGGACTCTAACCTTTTCAATTAAACCTTTGATCTTGCCGCGCAAGCTATGCTTCTCCTTCCATTAACAACTTTTATAGTCTGGAAGATCTACATTTATACAAACGTTTATTATATAATAGCTTTTTTATATCTTTAAATCAACATCGAACTGGTTGACAAATAACTTGGACTTTAAAAGTTTTATTTCATTCGAATCAAAATACATATAATTTATCGATGATCTTAATTTAAATAAATTAACCATTTCTTTTCTCTTTTACTAATATTTTTTATTGATGAATTTAAAAACTAATGAGATTAACCAATCAAAATCCTCCATTTAATAAATGATTTCTTTTCTTTCTACTTTTTATGTGGTAAAAAATTATTGGGATTTTATTTATTTAACCCAGCGAGTTGGTCTAGTGGTAAAGTTGTCGCTGCAAGTCAGCTTTCTAACAGCTGATATTCGAAGACTTAAGTTCGGTTTTTTTTCTTGGGTTTTACATCTTGACTGTATTGCAAGTTCTGTTAATGCAGACGGTGAGAAGGATGATAGATGAAAATGAGTGATGAAAAAGTGCCATATCCGGATATCGAACCCGAAATCCCGGCGTAGAAGCCAGTTGTGTTAACCACTACGCCAACGGGCCGGTCACTTAGGTTCCGTGGTTCAAGTCCTAGTTAAGGTTACTTTTATACAGATTTGAATAATAATAATCTTTTTTTTGGGGGTCTCCCAAACTCCCCTACACCCTGCCGTCTCCACTTAATACTATGGCTGGTCGCAAGGATGCGAGGTAAAACAGTAGAACAGCAATAGAATATCGCCTCAGTATACGGCACCATTGTCATTCTTTCTTCACTAGAACACAGTCAGCCGCCGAGCGCAACATTCTCCATATAAACACGAATAATATAAAAAGATATAAAGATCACGCAATATTTACAGCCTTCTTTCACAGTACTCTGTATAGTTTTTCTCTAATTTTAACACCTCTGTGAAACAGATCTACCTCTCCATTTATTTCATTTGCTATACTATACATCTATTAATTGGAGCTATTTTACTTCTTGTGGCTCCAGTAAACAACCTGAAATTTCTTAAAATTGTACAAGTCACCCTCAGAAAAATCTTCGAGACAGCCGGAACATCAACTCGTGAATGTAGAATGTTGTAAATGTATAGAACTTCCAACACTCTACGCCACGTGCTCAGACTCTGAAGCTTGTAGAATGAGAGCGCATCCTCATAGTTATCAAATTTTCTCCCAGATCTACATTCCAATGTATGAATCAGTCTTTTCTGCACACTCTCCATTTCCTTTTCTGTGATGTCTCTTCTATAATTCCATACCGTCGAACAATATTCGAGGACAGAACGCACAAGGGTCTTATACAGTCTAAGTACTGACTTCTCAAATTTGAAATCACGGCTAATCCAAGCTATGAGTCCTACATTCCTTCGATAATAATAATAATGGTAATAGTCATAACAATCATCACCATAATAATAGCAATGGTGTAAATAATGAGACTGACATAATTAAATCAGGAATGTTCACTTCACGAAATAGAACTCCACAACAGAGAAACAATATATTAGTAGCATCATCATGGGTATATTTTAAATTCATCAGAGATGCTATTATGAAAGCATTTATATCGGAAAATTGATATTGTGGAAGATAATGACCAATTTTTATACCGAGAATGGTAAAATTTTATTTAAATTGTCAACGTAAAAGAAAATGTGCAATAATTAGAATTAAATGAAAATAGGGTCACTTACCCTACCTTGTAGAGCATAAAAAATGTAATAAATGAGGTGATTTAAAAAAATCATTGGAGCAGTTTTTGGGGAAACCGCGTAAAGGAAATCGCACAAATTAACTACTACTTTTGGTTGACTGATTCTGTTGAAAATGTTTGTGTGGAGTCCTCTAAAGGTACCTAAATTAATATTAAAGTTTTAACTTCGAACAATATTCCATTCTTAAGATATTTTGTCCACAGACTCAACCCCCCCCCACACACACACCAATCACTAAAAGCATGTATTTGAGTTCATGGGGTTTGGAAATGTGTATTTTCGGTAAAACTCGATTTCAAAAACTCGACATATAAACAATACTTTCCTTCTGTATAGATTCATATGGAGCAAGACAAAGTAATTACAGAAAAAAATAAAAACTGATTCGTTCTTATTAATAATTGATAATGTATGTAATAATGTAAAATAATGTAATGTAAAAATGCAATAATGTAATGTAAAAATAATGTAAGTAATAATTGAAAATGTAAGTAATTGATACTTAGCTTGTATTAGTACAGCAAGTGTTTGATTTATTATTATTTTATATTGATTATTATAATTATAATAAACTAAATATTGTATTGTTCTTATCATTTATGTCATTGTTATTTGTGTTTGATTACAAATATGTACTCATTTTAATCTACTCAATTGTTATGTTTAGCTTTGGAGATCCGAACATCCGAACATCAAACCAACGAATTATACAAAGATTCCGGAACAAAGTTCTCAGAAACATTGTCAACGCTCCCTGGTATGTCAGAAACGACGACTTGCACCAGGACTAAGAAGTGGAATCCAAAAGCGAGGTAATTCGAAAATTTGCCAAGAGACATGAAGACAAACTTCTTCATCATGTGAATGTCGATGCTATACAGCTACTCGAAAACGCAGATTTGAGTAGAAGACTTTCTCGTGTGAAACCATTTGAACTGTCGTAATGAACAATACAAAGTTATTAAGTCGTTAGTTAATATTTACTTGTATACATTTTTAAGTGTTACAAAGACAAAACTATAGCCACTGTATTAATTAACCAGTGTATACAGACGGTTCTCAACTTACGAACATATTGCATTCTGACCGAATATTCTTAAATCGAATTGTTCGTAAGTCGAAATGTATACCGATAAATTATGATGTCAATATTTACAAACCTATTCTTTTGTACGACGTGCATAAAAGAGCTAATTTAGAATACGTACTGCACAGTAAAATTATTATAGCTGCGTATTGATATAATCTAATACGTAAACAAAAACGAAAATGTATGTTTAATAATTATTTATAATTTTGTAAAAAAGGTTATTGATTATTGATAAGCATTCTGTAAAAATGATAGTAAACGTTTCTGATTAATAAAGACTACTTACAGTAAACGTAAATTTTGTTTATTTTGTAGATGTTGACGGAGCAACGGCTTCTTTTGATATTTTAGTTTGGAAAAACTGATTTATTGATGCTTAAAAAGACGCCAATTTCTTCTCTTTTAAAATTATTTTAAAACATGCTAATGCTTCGTTAACACCGGCCGACACTTTATTGAATCGGTCGTCAATTGTATCTTGCACTTCAAAATATTCTAAGGCTTTTTCCAAGTTATTTAAATTTTCTGGAATTTTTTTGAAAGTGAACTGCTTCGGTAACTGTTGTAGACCTACTTCTTCATCCTCATCCTCTTCTTCGTCTTGTTCGTGTAATTTTCCATTAGCTCCTCATTTGACAGTTCTTGCGAGTGACTTTCTAAAAGTTTATAAACGTCTTCCTTGTCTATTCCCAAATTCAGTTGGTTTCCCAGCTCCATAACATGGTTTATTACTTCATATTTGTCGTCTTTCGTTTGTTTTTTACAATCAAAGAAATTTGGGCACAAAAAAACTGTACATTCACTTTACCAGCCTACATGTTCGTAAGTGGATTATTAGTAATTCGGGGACTCTCTGTATAATAATGTGTATTAGAATACTATGCCAAACAGAAACTAAGAACTACTAGTTGGTAAATTCTTAGATTAATTATGTTAAAATAAAATTGTTGGTTAGTCTTAGACCAGTCACAATAAATTTAAAAAAATTGCTATGTACTCATTTTTCTTCTTAGCTTTTATTTGAAATTTTTTGTATTGATTTTTTCTTGTAAATTTTCATTATAAAAAAGAGAAAAATCAATTTTTAATTGTATTTTATCCTGTTATTTCATTTGCATGGGAAAAGTCTGGTTAACAAATAAAATGATCCATTTATTATTGGAGTATGAAGAATGTATTTACAGTTAACAATACGAGGGGGTACCCAAAAGTATCCGGAATAGCTCTGCTGTGGGCGGAGCTTGTGCAGTACAAATTCCCGCCACTAGGCTGCTTGTAGCGCTACTCATTGCCAGTTCAATGCCATTTTGTTCGTTGATCTAGCTTGTTCAGTTCTCGTGCAGTGATTGTTCTCGCTAGTGCTGTTTTGTGGTCGTGTCGTTTTTCATGATGGCAAGTTTTAATGAACAACGTGCGGCTGTGAAATTTTGCTTCTTGCTCGGTAAAAACGCCGCGGAAACAGTTGTAATGTTGAACACAGCTTACAAAGACGACGCTATTGGAAAAACCCAAGTGTACGAGTGGTTTTTGCGCTTTAAAAATGGCGACATGTCGATTGAGAACAAACCTCGTTCTGGACGACCGTCGACTTCCCGAACAGACGAAAATGTTGTGAAAGTGAAAGAAATTGTACGAACAGACCGACGACAGACCATTGACCAAATATCACAGGTTAGTGGGTTATCTTGGAGCTCAGTCCAACGCATTTTAAACGAAGACTTGACAATGAAAAGAGTCGCTGCCAAGTTTGTGCCTCGGGTTCTGACAGACACTCAAAAGGAACGTCGAATTGAAACGTGTAGTGATTTGAAACAACAGCTTGAAACTGATCCAGATTTCATGTCAAAGATCATTACGGGTGACGAGTCTTGGTGCTATGGGTACGACCCAGAAACCAAACAACAATCCAGTCAATGGAAGACTTCATTATCACCCCGACCAAAAAAAAGTCGTCAAGTCAGATCGAACATCAAAACAATGCTGATTTGTTTTTTTGATGTGAGGGGAATTGTCCATTCCGAGTTCGTTCCACCAGGCCAGACGGTAAATCAAGCTTTTTATCTTGAAGTGTTAAGAAGACTACGAAACAGCATTCGTCGTAAAAGACCTAATTTGTGGCAGACAAGGGACTGGTTTTTCCACCACGACAACACGCCTGCACACACGGCAATCTCGGTTACCCAGTTTTTG
Source organism: Catonia carolina (assembly GCA_035578175.1). Lineage (NCBI taxonomy): Eukaryota > Metazoa > Arthropoda > Insecta > Hemiptera > Achilidae > Catonia > Catonia carolina. Next base: position 26,721,685 of record JAQMRL010000007.1, on the reverse strand, counting down.
GCGAAAACGGCATGGTTTTGCTACCACACGCACCGTACTCACCCGATCTGGCTCCGTGTGATTTTTTCTTGTTCCCACGCATGAAAGGTCTCCGATTTAACAACGTTGATGATGTCAAGAAAAAAACGACGGATGAGCTGGCAGCCATCACTGAAGAGGAGTACAAAAAATGTTTTGAACAGTGGAAGCACCGGTGGGACAAATGTATTAGTTGTAATGGAGAGTATTTTGAAGGGGATAAGGTTCTTTTGTAAAAAAATTAAAAATAAATAGTTTTAAAAAATAATTCCGGTTTCTTTTGGGTACCCCCTCGTACGTTAATAATAATCCAAGAATAATTGAGTTCAACAAAAATTGTTTTTTAAAGAAGCATTTCAAAGAAAATGATTCTTCGTTATACAGGACATATTGTAACCATTCTTTTAGAGAATTATAGAATAGTCAATGCTGAATGTTACGCAACAACTTGTTTTCCAAAAGTCATCGATGGGATGGATTCAAGACAAATAACTGAAAAATTTACTTCATCCTGACAAACGCTCACGTAGCATGTCTAACAATTGATTATTTGAAAAAGAACATCTAATTAACTTTTCATTGCTAATATTTACTTATTTTATCGCAAAACAAGTTCGCTGTGTCCCCGATTGCTAAGAACCTGTTGAAACTTTGAAAAACCATTTTTAAAGACATTACCTTCAGAATTTGCCCATAACGGCCAGGTGGAGTGTTAAATTAATTGCACTCGATCCGCTGTTTCCAGGGCTACAAAAGATAGTTCTGTTTCTTATCACATGGTTCGCCAACTATGACTGAAGTATTTAAGAAAAGAATAGGTAGAGGTGTAAAAGACACTAGTCAAAGTTATCTCTTCTGAGAGTAATGAATTTCACTATATAGCCAGACCCTGTGGTGAATGAAGTGAAGATGTCATTTGCAGGGTGGAAAGTGCATGTTTTTCAAAAGGCCTGGTATGCTGATAGGCATACTCTTTTAATTCAGTGAGAAAGGCATAAGTAAACCACCTCAATCCTCGTTTTTACTTAGTACAACCTCTAGAGGTTCAAACCAGCCTTTCGGTTGTTGACCTAAACAACAACACCTTCAGAATGGGAAAAAAGGTTTAAAAGTATGCAAAAGTGTGTAAAACTTAAAGATGAATATTTGGAAAATTAACAAAACGAATTTACTAAAAATATCTTTTCTTTTATTGTTTTCGTAAAAGTTTGAACTACTACCTTGTATCTATTTGATCTATTTCTCATCGACACCAACAATATTGCAAGGATATTCTAAATAGAAAGGGAATTAAGGTTCAGGCTTGAATATAATGAGGGAGGTACCTTTGTATTGTCCGAGACAATAATCATGAGCTCCATCCACCTGTTCTCGATGAAATACAACCAGGTTCTCACGCTTAATGTTGCGACAGTTCAGTCTTTTTTTCTTTTCTTTTTTGGATGAATTGTATCGGTTCGATATAAATTTTATCGTGAAGGATTCAACAAGTAGGAAGGCCGTGTTCCCCCTCCCGCATTTCCATCCTTCTCCCAAGAGCCACCTATCTCAATTGGCCCACCCTTACTTCAACAAGTTTCCCTCTCGATTCACTTCGATAGCTATCGATTGTAGCCACCCTAACGCTCTTTACAACTTTATCAAGTCATGTTCTACGACTGCTATGCCCTATACCCTTCTTCTTCCGATCCTACCTCCACCAAAACATCTCAGCCTATAAAAAAAGAGAACAACATCCGAGGGGAACATGTTTAACTGATCCGTTTTTGATCGCGAATTCTTTCGCCTGATTTCTCTCCTTCTCACCCACCTACACCTTCTTTATTAAAGCGGCATTCCAAATCTTTCAGCAGATGTTTCGTGACAGTTTCTCTTCTGGCTTTTTTATGTTTTTTTTATGAAATCGATACCCTTCAGTGATAATTCAAAGTTTTTAAGAAAATCCTTTCTTTTATACGAACCCTACTTTTACAATATATGTTTCGTCATTTTTTAACACAATCTCTAAGACTACACTGACATGACTTGAATGAAGTCACATTATGAGTTCCATTAAACCACATCTGCGGAAAAAAATCAGTTCAGCTTTCACCTGGTCCTTTCCAGGATTTAATAATAATTTATTATATGGCATGAAATATACATAAATATAAATTTCTCATATGAAAAATAATATAATATTTTAAGAGATTGATACAATATACAAACCTAATAAATAAAGATATTGTGTGGGATAGAGTACAGTGTCAGTACACAAACTAATGTACTACAAGTTACAGGATGTGTAAAAAAGAAGTACCTAACATTAACAGCAAGTGTTTGATACCTATAAGTATTTTCTTGAAGCCTCCTATGGCTACTAAATGCACGCCTACATTTTTTCGTGCAGGAAAAATTTAAGACCACGTAAAATAAATGTAGGCATTTCTGGAACCTCTTTTCTCAGTCCACGCTCTCAACATTCTATAACAATAGATTTTTTCCTTTTCCTCTTAATCCTTTGTTCTGCTTTTAGTCTTCGTGAAAGCCCTTAATGTTAGTAATCAATTACCTAATTTAGTCAGTTAGCTAAATTAAGTTCGGTCTATTATATTTTCTCGGCATATTCCAGTTTTCTCTATTTACTTTCAGACTTATTTAAACCATTTATCTGACACCTTATGTCTATTGTTTATTTAACAAACATTTTGTTTTGTTAACCATTGATCATCCATTCTACACAGGTGTCCGTAGAATTTATTCTTGGTTTTCTGATTTTTTCCATTGACAGTTCGTTTTTCTTGTATAGTTCTTTTCGTCCTCGTTGCCTCTAAGTCTACTACAATATTGAACCCATTACATTGCGAAAGAAACTTTTATTGTAATTTTTCTGTTTTCACAGACCAACCTTCCGGTCATTCTAAGACACTTATTTTCACATAATTATAATATCTCATCTTAAGAATGCTTTCTTCTTATACAGGTAGTTCTTCTAGTTTAGTGGCCAGCTTTTCTTGTCTGCGGGAATGTAGGATGTCAAGATTAAAACTGGTAAACTTAAATATTAACACAATGTTAAATAAAATTCTTAGCAATTCATTTATTACTACAATTTATTTATTTCAATAAACGTGTCATCTATTTAATATTTTTTAATAAATAATAGACAAATTATTTCAGTATTTACTCAGAAATTTATTTTAAAACAAAAGCGTTATTTTGAATGGAATTCTTATATACTGTATAATATTTCATATTTTAGTTAACAAACACAGATTAAAACAATGTTTTCAAGCTTACGGTAGTTTATTAATATATTTTCTTTCTGCATAAGTAGTAATTTTAAGATCTCTTTAATGAAAAAATTTTTAAAAAAATAAAAAAAGCTTAAAAATTTTTAGCTTAAAAAAATTTTTAAGCTAAAAATATGCATATCTACTATCATTTACAAGAAGCGTTTTTTCAACCTCTGATAGTGAATACAAAACAAGTGTTTTATTACAAGTTACGTAGTATGCTTATGGCTACTTTATGACAAAATCACCTTGCAGATGAAGGCATTTTATTGTACCTGTGGACAAGTTTTCCAATACGTCTTCATGAAATGTTGCCACCAGTGAAAATAAATGAGTCTTGTGGTTTACTTGAAGCTCCTCGTGTTTCTTGCGGATTTCATACAGCCAGGAATCACGATTAATGCAGCTGTTATTGTGAAACCTTATGAAGTTTGCGGAAGACCATCAAAATAAAAGAAGAAGCATGCTGATTTCTGAAATTGCTCTGATTCATGACAACCCCCGTCGTCACAGTGTTAGTGCAACCCAACGACACCTTGAACGATTTCAGTGAAAAATTTTCGATCACCTGCCATTCATTTCCGATCTAGTACCAAGTGACACGCATTTTTACCTTGAACTAAAGAAGTGGCTAAGAGTACTGCTTCCAAAATAGTGAGGAAATTCAAGACAACGTAAAGACTCATTTAAAATCATTGGTAGCAACATTTTATGAAGACTGTATTGAAAAGCTTGTCTAAAGGTACGAAAAATACCTAAATCGTTAAGTTGTTTCAAAACTCAAGATTAAAATTACGATATATGTCAAGATTAAAACTGCATATTCTTTGCAAGATTTGTTGTACAAACGTACAACGTAACGTAAACAAAAAATGTTTTATATTCTTTTGTCTTTTATTTTTGACCTATCGAAGGTTGAAGAAAAGGGTCTCGTTTATTTATGTATTATTTTTTCTAAGTTAACGACCTTATCACGGATGTGAGTTCTCGACACTTTTTATTTTTGTAATTTTTGTATACTGTACAATTTATAGTATAGGATTATTAATTGGTAAGTATTTGCTGTTTTGCTTTTATGTGCGCAGTTCGTTCTTTAAATTAGCTATATTTTCATTGGGTTTGCTAATTAAAAATTGTTAATTAATCTGTAAGAAATATTTAAAATTGATTGGCTTGTGAAAGTAAACATTTCGCGGAGAAAATCAAATATTTTATTGTTAGTAATAGTAATAGTTATGACTATCCTGGTCAAGGTATTTGCGCAGTTCCCTAGACTATTTAAAGTGAATGCCTATAAAAAAATAGTCAGTCCACTTCCTGCGTTTTGTGCAGTAGTGTAACCTTTCCAATCTCTATTCCAGAATTTGACTCGTCATATGCACATTATTTCAAGTGACAATAATAGTTTGCTTTAAAATATAAGTGAAAGTTTTTCACAATTTTAATTTTTGTATGGGAAAGAAATATATGTGCCATTATGTCGGTGATATTTTGTTCCAATCCGTTTAAAAATAGTACATGCCATGTTGATTATTTCCTCATTGTGGTCCAAGTAATCTTAGAATTTTTATGGATATAGTGAGTAAATGTTTGTACTACTTGTCCATCAGCGAGAAACTTAAGCGCTGTTTGCCGGTTATGTATTTAATTTAAAACAAAAAAGATAATTCCTGATATTGTAAGTATATAAAATGACATTTAATCGAATACCTTAACCAACTTGTACACCTTCTAAAACAACCCTCTTGCATGTTCTCCAGCCACTTCGTCTTTCTATCTTTCTTTAACATACACTAACAGTTTGCCCATGTATATTTATGTTCCACTGTTAAATTAATGACACCGAGCACTAAATTAATAGAAGCGGATACTTAATTCTTTCAGATGGTTTTCTTTGGCTCCGGTCTCCTTTTCAATCCGCTCGCATACTTTGCATCGGGTAGGTAAGTCTGTTCAAACTGGCGTTCACCTGGTCTGTCGTTTGTTTTATTGGGATGCAATTATAATACGCCGTAACGTTGGCGGGCTCGTACGATTTACATCTTTGACGAACAATAAAAGTTAAATATATATTGTTAATTAATTGTTAGCCGTTTAATATTTTGTTGTTCAAGCCCTGGGTTCATTTTTATTAACGATATTCTTATATACGGGTACGTTATCGCTAAAAAGATTTACGATTATTGCTTGGACTCGATGGTCATTCTGTATTGTCTGCTGCTTTCTGGAATATCTACAAGTTCATGATATTAGACATCTTTCTATAGGGCGGTCACAAAAATAATTACAATATTTAGTACCAGCTAACCATATTACTGCTCTGCTAATTTTAAAAAGAAAGTCTACATTTAAAAAAAAAGTTCTTACTCCTAATGGTTTTCTGTATAGACCTACCACTCAATACAGTGTATCAAACCAAAATTATAATATTATAAAAAATTAACTTAAGGTTAATTTCAACGCGAATGATTGAGTTAAAATAAAAAGTAGGGGTTTTGTAGAAAAATCATATCTCAGTAAGTTTACACTTATTAACTTAAATTTGGTGTCACATTAGAGAATTAATTAATGACTATATGTTAGAACTTTTGCCTGAAACGGGCAGGTGGAGTGTTAAATTAATTGCACTCAATCTGTTGGTTCCATGGCTACCAAAAATAGTTTCGTATTTTATCGGTTTAATTATATGACTGAACTATTTAAGAACAGAAGAGGTACAGGTGTAAAAGACACTAGTCACAGTTACCTCGTATGAAATTAATGAACTTCATTATACAACCAGACCCTGTGGTGAATGAAATGATGGTGTCATTTTCAGGATGGAAAGTGGGTGCTTTTCGGAGTATGCTGATAAGCATACTCTTTCAACTCAGTGAGGAAGGCAACTGTAAACCACCTCACTCCTCATTTTTACTTAGTGAAACCTCTAGAAGTTCAAACCAGCCTTTCGGCTGTTGACCTAACAACAACATAGAACTATTTTTAAATATTTAATAAATATTTTAAAGATATTTGAAATAAAAAAAGTCCCTTTCATGAGACGACTGGCGTATTGGTAACGTGCTCGCCTCTCATCATGCGGTCTTAGGTTTGAATCCCATTCAGGCACGGCATATTTTCATACGTTACAAAAAAAAGTCATTTCATCCTTCACCGTCTGCATTAGCAGTAATTACAGAACAGTCGGACGTTAAACAAAAAAAAAAATCATGAGACGGCGAGTTTCATGGCTGGTGGCAAATTTTTAAGAGGCTTACCTTTGATCTATGGCATAAACCATTTTGTAATTCTGTATAAATATTCTTTAAGAGGAATCGAATGACACTACTTTAGTTTCAAAATTCCAAATTTGATTTCATGACTTCCGGTTTTTTGCCACTTCCGATCAAATCAGAACTTTAAACTCAATCTAGGCTTACAAACTTTTTGTGTGGATTACGAATTCGGAAACAATTTGTGGCTATCTTTTCTAGTTTCTGACTTTCATTTCTTGACTACCGGAACTTAAACCCAATCATGGCTCACTAACTTTGTAAGTAAATTAAGAATTCGAATTCTATTTGTTGTTACCTCTTGTAGTTTCTGACATCTGGGTGTGACGGATTCTTGAAGCCTCTTCAAAAATTTCTCGTTCTGGGAGTCTCCTGGATGCAACTGTAAAAACAATAATGTAAGATAATAATCTAAAGGTTACTAACAATTACCGTATCAACTAGTTTCAGAATAATGTTACATTATTGTTTAAGTTAGATTTAAGTATTACCATGCTTCAAAAACACTGTGAACGTAACACTATAGAATAATTACCATCGGCAGTGAATGACTGCATAATTATAGGGTGGCGGGACAATATCGGTAAAAATCTGGTGTGAAACACTCACACAACTTTCTCTTGCCAGTGAAAATAATTAACAATAAACCTAACATTATTAATAAAATATTAGAAATAAACAAAAAACTAACCTCAATAAACATAACCTAATTTTAATCATGAGTGAATGACGCAAAATGACAATCGAACTCAGTTTGGCTTAAAAATACGGAAAATCACGCTTTCACGCTAAACTAGGCTCTGTAGAGAAAAATGCTCTAAACAAAAGTTGTAGATCTTTTAATTTTCTATAAATTTAATTATATACACTTTTGTCGTAAAATGCATACTAAGACCGAAATGTTAAAAAAATCGATTTTTCTCACGTTTTCGTGAGAAAAAAAAACAGAAAATCGCAAATTACCGCTAAACTAAGCATTATACAAAACAATGTTTGAAACAGAAGTTGTAGGTTTTTAAATTCTCTACAACTTTTATTATATAAGTTTTTGCGCTAAAATTTATATTAAAGCCGTAATCTTAAAAAAACAACGTTTTTACGTGAAAACAGTCTCACCGAGAATTTCAGCAAACATGGCGCCTACCCTATCTTGTAGAAAATAAAAAATTGAGTAAAATAGGATTTTAAAAAAAATCTTAGGACCAGTTTTTGAGAAAATCGCAAAAAACTGAAAAATTATACAAATAAACTACTACTTCCGGTTGACCGATTTTGATGAAAATGTTCGTGTCGCGTCCGGTAGTGGTATGTAACTTAAGTTTCAAGTTTCAAGTTCGTACGATGTTCCGTTCTTGAGATATTCTGTTCACACACAGACACACACACACACACACACACAGACACACACACAGACCAATCGCTAAAAACATGTTTTTTTGGGTTCAGGGGGTCTGAAAACGTATAGATCCGGTGAAAACTCGATTTCGAAAAATCGACATGAAAACAATACTTTCCTTCCTATATATTCATATAGGCAAGAGAAAGTAAAAAACCTGTTTTGTAGTTTTAACTAATTAATTGCAGTAAATTTAAAATAATTTAAAAATCTTTTACTGCAACCTTTCATTCAGTTTCAGTTGTGGAGTATGAAGTTATGAATTTTAAATTACAGAAAATATTGAAAAAAGTTTTCCAATTACATTTGATTTTTGTCAAATTCCTGTTGTTTCCGGTTTATCCGGATTTTAAATTTTCCGGATCACTAATTGTAACAGTTAGTTCAAATAAACGAGGTAGTTCTGTATTTTCCCAATTCTATTTTTTTAAAAGTTAATTTTTTTATAATTAATAATTTTTACGTCGTATATCCTTTAATGCTAAGCAAAAATAATCAATGATTATCAGTCTTTGCTACCATTTTTTTGTGAAGTTGTTACGAAAGTCTATTGGGGAGTCGGGGATAATCTAATAAAATATCAAACCTTCGAAATAATAGAAAGAAATATTAAGAAATAAGTTCGTTAAAAAGCAAGTGGAAAGATGAAGGAACTTGTTTACAAGGAGATTATTTTCTTGTGAAGGAAAATTTTTGTATAGGTAATCAAGAGACTTATTCTAAAGAAATCATCCTAAAATTATCGGTGTAACCAGCCATAGCAATCAAGTGATTGTTCAAATCTTACATCTCCCCTTCGCACCCATCCTCTTCAAGAATTTCATCTTTAAAAGGCTGGTCAAATGTCCACTGTTTCTTTTAATCTTTTTTCTTTCTGGTTCCTTTAAGTAGGATTAGCGATTAAGAATGCTCTTTGAGACGGCCTTATCTTATTACAACCACTATTGGATTATTTTTATTCGACTTTTGCCCTCATCTTCAATCGGACTTACTTATCAAATAGCCTTCTATGTATCATCAAGTTCTTCCAACCCCGAACTCCAATTCTACCACTTTTCTTCTTTAATTATAAATATGTAAGAATATCTTATCGAAAAATTATTTAAAATCCAATTAAAAACTTAACGTTTGTTTCTGTATTCCATAAATTTAAATTGTTAATGAAAAATGCATTTCAAATGGCATCTGTATAATAAAATGAGAGAAGGGTTTTTTGTGGAGTTCAGCCTCAGTTTAAACTGGATTGGTTCAATCTTTTTACATTATCTTGCTCTATATGAATACATAGAAAATAAAAGTATTGTTTTCATGTCGATTTTTCAAAATGGAGTTTTAAAAAGATAAACACTTTTCAGGCCCCCTGAAACCATAGTTTTTAGCGATTGGTGTGTGTGTGTGTGTTAACAAAATATTTCAATAACGGAATAGCATGGAACTTGAAAATTAAATTAGGTACTACTAGGAAACCCGACACAAACATTTTCATTAAAATCGGTCAACAAGGAGTAGTAGTTTACTTAAGCGGTTGACACAAGAACGGCTCCTACGATATTTTTAACAAACGGCTTATTTACTGCATTTCTTATGCTCTACAATATAGTGTAACCGCTTTGTCCGCTGAAATTTTTAGGGAATGTGCTCTCGTGGTAAAAATTATTTTTTTTCTTAATCTCGTCCTTAGTATGCATTTTAAAATAAAAGTGTGTATAAAATAAAGTTGTACGAAATTAAAACTCAGATTTTATTTCAAACATTTTTTTCTGCATCGCTTAGTGTAGCGTCAATTGGTGATTTTTTGTTTTTTGCTCATCAAAATCGGTATAAAAATGCGATTTTTTTAAGATTGTGGATTTTATACTGTGCAAATTAATTGGAGCAAAGAAAAACACTCTATTTCAAGAAACAATGATTTTATTCACTCTAAACTTTGACATACACTGATAAACACCTGTGTTAGTACGCAGTATGTAATCCTTTAGCAAAAATTACGTCTTGAAGAAGTTTTGGCATTGACTTTACTAAGTTAGTGCACATTTTCTTGACTTTATCGTCGTGAACAATACTTTAATAGCATTAGTTATCAAGTGTTATTTCGTTTTACAATCCATCTTACTTAAACATTTCTTCAAAATATTTTACAAGTTTTCAATGGGATTAAAATCTGGTAAATTTTCTGGCCAATCAAGTACAATTAATTTGATTTTCCGGCAAGAAAGTCTTGGCCAATTTTGAATTATGACAAGAAACCAAGTCATGTTCAAATATCCCTCCAAAATTTTGCATGATGAAACAATAATTTTACGTCGTAATATTTCTACGTACTTGTTTGTATTCATAGTACCTTGAACAAGAACTAATCTGCCAGGGACATTTGTCGTGAAAAATACCCCAAGACATCTACTTCTGAGTGCTTTACAGTTTGCATTTACTGAAGAGAAAAAAGAGCATATCTCAATTAATTAAAACAGTATAGTTGTATCCATTTTACGACAAAAGTGTGCAGGACTAAAGAATAATACAGAGTACGAAAATAGAAAATGCATAAAATAGATACAGAATAATAAAATTTTATAGATTCTACAATTTTTACTTTCTCTTGCCTATATGAATATATAGGAAGGAAAGTATTGTTTTCATGTCGATTTTTCGAAATCGAGTTTTCACCAGATCTACACGTTTTCAGACGCCCTGAACCCATAAAAACATGTTTTTAACGCTTGGTTTTTTGTATGTGTGTGGGTGTGTGTGCGCGCGCGCCCGTGTGTGTGAATAAAATATCACAGGAATGGAACATCGTACGAAGTTGAAACTAGAAAAGTTAGAAGTTAGATACTACTACTGGACTCGACATGAACCTTTTCATCAAAATCGGCCGACCGGAAGTAGTAGTTTATTCGTATCATTTTTCGCTTTTTTGTAATTTTCTCAAAAACAGCTCATACGATTTTTCTAAAATTGCCACATTTACCACATTTTTGTACTCTACAAGATAGGGTAGGCGTCATGTCTACTGAAGTTCTTGGAAAGGCTGTTCTCTCGTAGAAAAAAATGGGTTTTTTAAGATTGCGACCTTAAAATGCATTTTATGGCAAAAGTGTATAATATAATAAAATTTGTAGACATTTTAAAAATCTACAACTTTTATTTCAAGCATTTTTTTGTATAACGCTTAGTTGAGCAGTAATTAGTGATTTTCTGGTTTTTTTCATGAAAATCTGTAAAAAGTGGATTTTGTAAGATTTCAGCCGTAGTATGCATTTTACGACAAAAGTGTATATAATCAAATTTATTGGAAATTCAAAGATCTTTAACTTTTATTTAGAGCTTTTTACAAAGCCTAGTTTAGCGTCAGGGAGTGATTTTACGTATTATAAAGCCAAACTGAGGTTGATTTTCATTTTGTATCATTCACTCATGATTAAAATGAGGTTATGTTTTCTAAGATTAATTTTTTTTGTTAAATTCTAATGTTTTATTACTAATGTTAGGTTATATTGGTCATTATTTACATTGGCAAGAGAAAGTTGTGTGAGTTTTTTACACCAGATTTTTAAGTTCTACATAGGTTGACTTTCATTTTGCGTCATTCACTCGTGAATAAAATTTGGTTGTGTTTTCATTTTACATTGTTTATTTATTCATAATTAAACATAGGTTATATATTTCATAATTTACATTGTCAAGATAAAGTCGTGTGAGTGTTTCGCACCAGATTTTTTTTTTCATTATTCCTTCCCAGCCCTGTAATATTTTATTTTATTTAAGAATGAGAGGTTTTTTTGTAATAATTACGAATAAATTTTAACAGATTTCTACGGTTACTCGGTGAGATAATCTTTTCTGATGGAGACGATTAAAGCCATTAAATTGCTACATCAAATGAACAAGAAGAAGAAGAAGAAGAAGAAGATGAAGAATAAACGAGAGATTTTAGAGTTTATTTTCAATCTATCTCTGTACAGGATGCCGTTGAATAAATGACTATAATTCTTATATAACTTTATCATCGTCTCAAATAAATATATGTCTTCTTTTGTTCGATTTTCTCTCGGTTGATGCTATTTTCTAAACTGTCATGCTTTATCGATTTATAACCTTTCACCAGAACTACGGAATACGCTTCCTTTAGTAATGGATGTCTATAAGAGTTTCTCCTGTTTCTAAACAAATCTTAAGTCCGATCATAAGGATTTTGAATATTTAAGCTTATTTTCATTTTATTTTCTTTGCAAAAATCTTTCCTCCTCCTCCTCCTTCTTCTTCATCATCATGATTTCACATCTTAATTGTTGCAATTATTATTCAAATCAAACCTCTTTACATAACAATAGATTTATCATCTTAAAAGATATTCTCGTATAATAATGTCAAATTAATTTGTGGGGGAAAATGTTGTAGGGTCAGTCTACTTCATTGCACCAGCCCTGGTTACTTGACCATTCTTTTACTTTATCTTGCCCTGTATTTGATAAACAATTGTATTGAAAGTAACGTTTTCAAGTTAATTTTTAAAATTTGAATTTTCATCGGAAATACACAATATTTATGTTATGTGACCCTGTACACCCAAAAACACATGTTTTTACCGATTGGCCTATGTATGTGCGCGCGTGCGTGCATCCGTGTGCGTGTGTTTATGTATGCACGCGCGTGCTTGAGTGTGTGTGTTTGGGTGCGTGCGTGTAAGAGTTGGAGGGAGGGGGAGAGAGAGAGAGAGAGTTGTTTTTTTAGTTTAACGTCCGACTGTTCTGAGAGGGTGTGAACAAAATATATCAAGAAGGGAATATTGTACGAAGTTGAAACTTGGGACGTACGTTAATACCAAAAATGACGTGACACGAACTTTTTCATCAAAATCGGTTAAACAGATTTAGCAGTTTATTAATCCGATTGTTTACTTCTTTGTGATTTTTTCAAAAACGGCTCCTGCGATTTTTTTCTAAGCTCACCTCATTTATTAAATTTTCTGTGCTCTACATGGTAGGGTAGCGGTATTTCTGCTGAAATTCGTGGGGCTGTTCTCTCGTAGAAAATATGGTTATATAAAGACTGTGGTTTTAATATACATTTTAGGGAAAAAATGCATTATAAACCATATCTATAGAAAAATTTAAAAACCTACAACTTTTAGTTAGAACATTTTTTCTACAGTTTAGTACCAATCAGTGATTTTAACAATTTTTTGGTTAAAATCGGTAAAAAATAGAGTTTTTAAGATTGTGGCCTTATGCATTTTACGACAAAATTATATGTATTGCAAGCGTTATAGAAAATTGGAAAATATACAACTTTATTTCAAGCTTTTTTTACTACAAAGCTTAGTTTAGCGTCAATTTGTGATTTTCTGTATTTTTAAGTCGAACAGAGGTTGATTGTCATTTCACGTTATTCATTCATGATTAAAATTGAGTTGTTTTGAAATTTATGTTGTTTACCCACGATTAAACATAGGTTATACTTCTCATTAATTACATTAGCAAGAATGTTTCATATTCGATTATTTAAAGTTTGTTAATTTTTGTCATCTCTACCTGTTTAAAGTTCAAAGTAACATTATTCATTAATTCATTAATGTTCATTAATTTTTACTATCCTTGGTTTGTACAAAAAAAACATGGCGGCCATTTTTGTTTTACCAAACGCTCAAGGGTTTACCCAATCCCAAATATCATAAAATATATTTATGTTTTGTCTATAACAGCCAGGTGAAGTATTAAATTATTTGCACTCAATCTCCTAGTTCCAGAGTTACTAAAGATAATTGTGTTTCTTATCAGCTAATTATACGCTAATTATCAGCTAATTATAAAAATATACGACTAAAGAAATTAAGAATAGAAGAGGTAGAAGTGTCCTGATAGATATTAGTCAAAGTTATCTCCTCTGATAGTAATGAATTTCATTATACAGCCAGACCTTGCGGTGAATGAATTGAAGGTAAAGGTCGTTATTTTAAAAAAGTACAAGGACGGTCGCGAATATCTTAGTGACACAGAATAAGTAAAATCTTCTAATTGTACATATTTGTAATACTATATTTAATTTCCCGAAACAGGTAGGTAAAGTGTTAAATTATGTGCACTCGATCTGCTAGTTCCAGGACTACAAAAGAAAGTTTAGTTTCTTATCACAAGGTCAGCCAATTATTTAACCGAAACATTTAAGAACAGAAGAGGTAGAGGTGTAAAAGACACTACTTTGAGTTATCTCCTCTGCGAGTAATGAATTGTTTTTTACAGCCAGACCTTGTGGTGAATGAAGTAAAGGTGTTAATTGCAGCGTGGAACATAGATGCTTTTCGGAGAACCTGGCATGCTGATAAGTATAGGCTACTTTGCCACTTAGTGAGGAAAGCACTGGTAACCACCTAACTTCTCATTTTACTTAGTAAAGCCTCCGGAGGTTCAAAACAGCCTTACGGCTTATGAAAAATAATAACATATGTATGTTATTGACATAAGGTAGACCCTAATTTTATAACTCATCTCATAGTTGGACTAAAACATGAGATTTCTTGAAGATGTTACAATGGTAGGTCCAGAAATCCTTCATAAGCGAGTCACTGCTGATGACGGGTGGAATTTAATTAATCCGAGTGTGTGAGATAATACTAACATTTTTATGTTTATCATGAGTAAACGATGCAAATAGGAAAACAACCTTAGTTTGGCCTAATAATACGGGAAATCACTCTTTAACGCTAAACTAGGCTCTGTAGAGAAATATGCTTGAAAAAAGTTGTAGACCGTTTCATTTTCTATGTATTTGATTGTATACACTTTTGTCGTAAAATGAATACTAAGGCCGAAATCATAAACAAATCAATTTTTTTACAGATTTTCAAGAAAAAAAAAAGAAAATTACTAAATACCGCTAACTAAGCGTTATAGATAGAAATGGTGTATTTAAAATTTGTAGGTTTTTAAATTTTCTACAACTTTTATTGTATATATTTGCCCTAAAATGCATATTAAGGCCGATATCTAAAAAAAAACATTATTATACAAAAGCAGAGTCTCCGCAAGAATTTAAGCAGACATGGCGCTTACCCTACATTGTAGAATATAAAAAACATAATAAAAGAGAAGATTTAAAGAAAATCGTATAAGCTATTTTTGAGAACATTGCAAAAAAGTGAAAATTATTAGAATAAACTACAACTTCCGGTTAACCGATTTTGATAAAAATTTTCGTGCCGGGTCCTTTAGTAGTACCTAACTTTAGGTTCAATTTTCAACTTCGTACGATGTTTCGTTCTAGAGAAATTTTTTATTCATCCACAGATAATCGCTAAAAACATGTTTTTTTGGGTTCAGTGATTCTCAAAACTTGTATATCCGATGAAAACTCGATTTCGAGAAATCGACATGATAACAATACTTTCTTTCCTATATATTCATATAGGCAAGAGAAAGTAAAAAGTGTATTAAGAATATTAGATTTCGTAATTAGTGAGAGAGTTAATGAATCAGTCATTGGTACAGAGTGATTTTTTAGTCCTGTTACCCAATTGTTAATGTCTGGTAATTTTTTTCTAAGAAAGGGATATTTTGTTTTGTGACACAAAGTTGGTAGCGCTACTCAACCGGTATATATACGACAGTTTGAGTTGATTCTCCTTGAGTTGCGTAAAATTTTGTGCTGTTTCCAGTTGTGTTAAGAACAGAATGTCTTTTACCCTAGAACAACGGGTTTTCATCCTTGAACAATATTTTGCTACAAAATCGTATGCGAGTTTAAAAGAATCATTTCAAATTAAATTTTTTGGTGTTCCTCCACTCTATTCTAGTCAATTTCTAGGCTTACTAACTGATTTTTAGAGGCAGGTATTGTTTGCAGCAGAAAACGTAGTGGTCGACCAAAACTCTTGACAGATGACGTTAAGAGAATGTGGAAACAAGATTGCTCAATTCTCCATGGAAAAGTTTACAAAACCTTTCCTCGCATGTTGATTTGTCATGTTCGAGTGCTCAGAAAGCTGCTAAAAAATTGAAATTGTATCCGTATCACATACGATTAGTTTAAGAGCTTCAGCCTCCAGATTTAAACAAGAGATTGTTTTAGGATAAAAGACATTCTGTTCGTAGCACGACCGGAAATGCACAAAATTTTACACAGCTCAAGGAGAATCAACTCACACTGCCATATCCATACTGGTTGAGTAGGGCCACCAACTTAGTGTCAAAAAACAAAATTTATTTTTTTTAGAAAAATATTACCAGACATTAACAATTGGGTAACAGGACTAAAAATCACCCTGTATTTGGCATTTGTAAACATATAAATTCGTAAACTTAATTTCAATTAATATATTGTAGAACAGAAATTTATGTATTTGTTTTGTTGTAATAATATATTCGGTACGCTGTGTTTAACATTTTGTAATCGGTAAAAAGTGATTACAAAATTATGTCAGATGAATGTAAAGCTACATAAAAGATGATTTCATTCAGAGAGTAATTTGGACAAAAGCTTAAAATTGATTTTACCTTTTGAATGTAAGGGAAATTATTTTAGGAAGGTACCGGGATGGGGTTACATGATGAGGCTGAGGTAAGCGGTGTGTCGGTCGGAAAGGGTTACGAGAAGAGTGGATGTGAGAAGCCAGCAAAACGTTTAAAGCTGATGGATTTGTCGTTTTTGCTACTCCATTCCACAAAGTATATAGGTTTGCTTCCCGTTTGTTTCCGTTTATATATGTTTCTGTTAGCTATTTCTTTAACCGTATGTATTTATGTACTATACAAACGAATCATTTATACATAAACGCACACATAAGACAATTCTACCCACACACTAAGCCGCTGTTTAATGAGTCTACATCTTTTTTACATCTGTACTGCATTACACAAATACATAAGTCGAGCACAATATAATCTTACTCTTCATTAAATTAAATTTAACATTTTACAAAATTCTGTAAGAATATTTTCATCAAATAATTAAATAGTAACTTGAAACACAACCTTGTACACCACTAAACAAAACGAACCTCTGTATTTTAACGCTTTCTGATAATGTCATGCCTACACAGTAATAAATATAAGTTTGTTTACATTTTATAACTTAACGCAAAATAAATTAGAATGTCTAACCTAAATGAGTAATTACTTACCTGTAAATGCCAACATACATTTTATAGAACCATTTTTACTTCTTCGTACTACAGTAAACTGTTGAATGGATATAAAAATCGGGGTAAGTAGCTTTTTAACGATTTAAAATATTTGAGTTTTTTGTGTAGGTTGAACAGGTTGACTGCTTCATATACAAAGGGCGAATTAACTTTCATGAGACCTACCTATTATTTTACTATTTAAAAAAATTTGGTGTGAAACACAAACACGACTTTGTCTTGCCAATGTAAATAATAACCAAGAAATCCATTAGGATAGGGCATTGGAAGAGGTTAAGGAATTGACATATTTGGGGAACATTTTACTCATTAGACGGTAAATTGGAAAAGGAATTAAGTAACTGGTACAGAAAGGAAGCTTAGTTCGGGATTTTTAAGGTTTTTTTTGTATTGTAAGAAAATTATTAATTCATATTTTGTGCTAATATTAACTTATGAATTAAAAATCTGGTGTAACACACTCACACAACCTTCTCTTGCCAATGCAAATAATGACCAATATAACCTAACATTAGAAATAAAACCTTAGAAATAACTAACCTCAAAAAACATATATAACTTCGTGTTAATCATGAGTGTATGATGCAAAATGAAAATCAACCATAGTTTGGCATGAAATGAAAATCATTCTTTCACGCTAAACTAGGCTCTGTAGAAAACAAATGCTTAAAATAAAAGTTGTGGATCTAATCTTTTTTTTTGTATTTGGTTTAACGTCCGACTGTTAAATGTAATGTGGATCTAATCATTTCCTATAAATTTTATTATATACCATTTTGCCGTAAAACGCATAAAAATCCAATTTGTAAACAAATAAATTTTAGCCTAGTAGAAAATTTTAAAACCTACAACTGTTAATTCAAAAGTTTATTCGTCTAACGCTTAGTTTAGCGGTAATTAGTGATTTTCGGTTTTTTTCATTAAAATCTGTAAGAAAATCGGATTTTTTAAGATATCGGCTGTAGTATGCATTTTACGGCAAAAGTGTATATAATAAAATGTATAGAAAATAAAATGATTCACACCTTTCTTTGTAGTATTTTTCTCTGCAGAGCCTAGTTTAGCGTCAGAGTGGTTTTCCGTATTATTAAGCTAAACTAAGGTTGGTTTTATTTTGAATCATTGACTCATGATTAAAATTAGGTTATATTTTTGAGGTTTGGTTTTTTGCTTATTTTTAAAATTTTATTACTAATGTAAGGTTGTATTGTTAATTATTTGCAGTGACAAGAGAAAGTCGTGTGAGTGTTTTACACTATATGTTTACTGTTTTTTATATAATATTAGGTCTCACGATGTTAGAGGTTCACTGCTGTGAAAAACCCGCTGGAATCATTGCCACTAATGAAAATTTTCTTTTCACCTTTTTTTGTTTTTATCAATTGGAATTGCTATTATTTACCAAAATTTATCCAAATAAGTGTTTTCATTTTAAAATAGCAAAAAGTGTTAAGACCTAAGTTTAGGTTTAATGGCAAAAAGGGATAAAAGAAGAGTGAATGTATAAAGTAATTATTTCTATTTTATGATAATTGTGATAAACTTGTAATAAAGTTTCTTTCTCATACAGGACAAATTTAAACTACTTAAGGTGACTTCAGACGTTTCTAGGAATTCCATTGCAGCCCACGATCTCAGCATTCGTTCACTGTACGCGTTTCTTCTTTCTTCTGTTCAGACGGTGTTTTATTCACGGAAGCTTTTAAAGTCTGTAATCTAATTTTCTTCGTTAATTCCTGTTTTCTTCATATCTTTTCTGATTTTTTTGAAACCATTTATCCGACATCTATTGTTTAGTATCTTAAGGTTTGTTTAGTCAACAGTTATCATCCATTCTACACAGGTATCCGTAAAATTTTACTCTTCTTTTTTCAATCGTTCATTTTCCTGGTACAGTTGTTTTCGACCTTGTAACAAATATTGTCCGCCTACTATTTTTGAACCCATTATCTTACAGAAGATCTCTTAAACTTCTCTGCTTTTCTTAGACCATTCTTTTCGGTCATTCTGAGGCACTCACTCGATTACTGACGAACAGGTACTTTTTATCACAGTATTATAATTTCTAATCTTGGCTTATCTTGAGAGTGATTGTTTCTTATACAAGTTGCGAGTTCCTCGGAGGACACCAGCCATCTTTCCTCGCAGCTGTCGTTCGCTTCCTATTCGCTGGTCTTTGCTTGTATTATCTCACCGAAGTACTTGAAGCTATCAACTTCCCCAATTTTTCCATGTTGTGAGTTCAAGAGCTGTTTTGATGTTTGTTATGTATTTAGTTTTCTCTAAGGAAATCTGTAATTCTGGTTTTTCCGCTTGTTCTTTTAACACGTTCTATTGCTGTTTCTGTATTTCTACAAACGATTACTAGGTCGTATGCAAAAGCAAGGCAGTTTATCTTTACGCCGTTCTTTTACCCTCCAATGTGTACTTGGTTTAACAGTCCTTTTTTTGACAAGTTCCATTTCCCGTTCCTGAGTAACTTTCTTCAGCACACACTTTAAAAGAACAGGCAACATTCCATCACACTCCCTAACGCTAGTTTTAATTTCAAACTCTTTGGAGATTTCTCCTAGAAATTTAACTTTTGATTGTGTTTTGTTGATTTTTTCACAATGTCCTTGTTTTGATTTCCACTCCAAATTCAAAAATATTTAGTACGTTTCGCAGTAGATTGACATTTGTATAAAAAACATAATAAACAATAAATTAATACAATAATTATTAATATAATCGAAATTTCAAAAAAAAAGAAAATACCCTCAAAACTATAATGTTCGAAGCTTGTTATTTTAGATTAATTAATAAAATGGTTTGTTTTCGATTTCTTCGCAGTGGGTTCTTCATAAATTTATAATAGTTAACTTTAGTGGAAACTAACTTTTACCTGAGGTTTCCCATAGCGAGCAAAACTACGGGTGTTAAGACCATAAATTTCCTACATATTGATAAACGGCTGCTTCTGTAATTCGTTTTGTCTACCGGTCAGTCTAGTCTAGCCTTTTTGAAACTTCCTTCTGCATCAACAAAAAAACCTGTGTCCTAATACCTATGTCTAGGTGATTAAGAAAGAGAGTAAACAGAACTGCGCTCTTCTCTCTCGCATTGTCCTATACCCATTCTCAGGTAGACACTTTAACCTCAGAAAGAATTTAAAAAATGTGTGATAAGATTAAATTGATTTTTTCTTCTGCTTGCCTTACACTATAACCATTTTTGAAATTTCAGTGGCTATCTTCGTTAAAAAACTGAAATCAGATCAGCTGATAACTGAGTTGGAACATTCAGACTTAGTATATTTTCCGTGGATAGACTTTTATATTAAAATTCTATATGACAAATCAGCGAAATTTTAAAAAACACCTAATAACTTCTCTGGACTCACAATAAACAGCGAAGAAAAAAATGCTAGAAATAAAAGTTATAAATTTTATAATTTTTTATAACTTTAATTGTACAATCAAAGTACATTAGTTGTAATAACAGTAATTTTTTTAAAAAGTTGAATTTTTATAGAATACTGGCGGTACCCAGCGCGCGTTGCTATGCCCAAGAAAAGAACACATGTTAATGGAATATATGAAATTTATTTCACTTTATTTTTGTCTGACTGCTGGATGATAAACAATTCTTATGGTTTTTTGTTTGGTGTATAAGGAAACAAATGTTTTGGGCTTGCCAACTCGGGAGCAAGCTACATATAATTAGCCGTGTGAAAAATACGAAGTTTGCAAATTCTAGCCAGCAATTGTCAACGATTCCCCTTGTGCATTGTTGATGGTAACTGTGTAGGCAAAACACAAAAGGAACTGTAGCCGCTTCAAATCGAAGGGCAAAACGTCGGAAATCATCGGTATATGCGTGCAATCAGCACATCTTTTCCTTTGAATTTTCCGCTGATGATTGTTGCCTCTATCAATTTGGTGTCAGTTTTTTACATTCTCTTGCCTATATGAATATTAGGAAGAATATAGGAATATAGGAAGGAAAGTATTGTTTTCATGTCGATTTTTCGAATCAAATTTTCATCGGATATAGGCCTACACGTTTTCAAACTCCCTGAACCCAAAATAACATGTTTTTAGCGATTGGTCTGTGTATGTGTGAACAAACTATCTCAAGAACTGTACGGGGTTGAAACTTGAAACTCAAGTTAGGTACCACTAAAGGATCCGATCCGAACATTTTCATCAAAACCGGTCAACCAGAAGTAGTAATTTATTCGTTAATTTTTCACTTTTTTGCAATTTTCTCAAAAACGGCTACTACGATTTTTTTAGAAATTGCCTTCTTTACTACATTTTTTATGTTCTACATAATAGGGTAAACGCCATGTCTGCTGAAATTCTAGAGGTTGCTGTGCTCTTTTAGAATTTTATTTTTAAGATCGCGACCTTATTATGCATTATACCGCCAAAGTGTGTATTAATCAAAGTTATAGAACACTTCAAAACACTTCAACTTTTATTCGAATAATTTCTTTGTATAACGCTTGGGTTAGCGGTAATTAGTGATTTTCTGGTTTTTTTTTCATGAAAATCTGTAAAAAATGAATTTTTTTAAGATTTCGGCCTTAGTATGCATTTTACGACAAAAGTGTATACCATCAAATGTATATGAAATTAAAATAACTACATCTTGTATTTGAAGCATTTTTCTGTACAGGTCTTTGTTGAGGGTCAAAGAGTGATTTTCCATTTTCCGTATTATTAACCCAAACTACGTTTGGTTTTCATTTTGCAACATTCAGTCATGAATAAAATAAGGTTAGTTTTTTACGGTTAGTTTTTTACGGTTAGTTTTTTTTGTTTTTTCCGATGTTTAATAAAACATTCGATTAGTAATAACTAATTTTAGGTTATATTGCTCATTATTTGAATTTGCAAAAGAAAGTCGTATGATTGTTTTACACAAGATTTTTATTATTATATATTTGTTAATGTTATGTATTTGTTTGATTTATTGCTGTGTATGTGCTTGTTACGTGAAACATAACTGAAGTATGTACCTTAAAGTGCGAAGAAGTGTAGAAAATTATTATAATTATGTAGTTTCCATGACATCAATAATAGTTGTTGTGGAGATTAATAAATGAAATAAAATATTTTCTCGAACCAACAGATCGAGTGCAATTAATTTAACACTCCACCTGCCCGTTATGGGCATTTTTATCATATTACTATCGCCAATTATTTAGATTTCTAAATCCTTATTCAGTTAACTCAACAGGATTTTAGGATTTTCCTACAATGAAATTTTAGGAAAATATGTGTTTTGATTCCACGACCTTATTTATAAATTTTCTTGGTTTTTGTTTCTTAAGATTTTGTTAAATGGAGAGATATAAAAATAATATACTGCTATCATTTTCTCTGGGACGTTGAGTATATGTGAGGCTTACCTAGGCTTTTTCTTATTTTGTAATAATATTGCTCGGAAGTATATTTTATATGCCGCTTCGCCTTTCTATGGGTAAGAATTATTTAAAAAAGTCGATTGGTGTTTGCCATAATACAGGTTTTTCTTATAAGGGTATCCATTAGAGAGCGAACTGAAGATCTCTTTTCACCCGCGCCTTCTCTCACCCACATCACACGACAACATTTCCCATGCAAATACCCAACCATCTACCCCCTCAAAACTTCTTTACGGTTACCCTCTAGCCACCCCCGGTAGCCCCACTTCTTTTAGGATACCTCTATTCAATTCCTTTGAAATGACGGGATCACTCCAAACTCCAGACCGCTCTTTTTTCTTCTCTTTTTGAATATATAAAATAGGAAACGGATTGTCATTTCTCCTGACAACCCCACTCAGGAATCATTCAGTCTGCTCGGCGTTGCTTTTACTACCTACTACTGTTCGTATTACGCTTTACTCTTGCCTACTGCTTTCTCCATAATACACATACACACACAGAAAGACATATTTGAAAAATTTACATCTGTTTATATTTCTATTTTTGCTTCTTTAGTAGGAGTACTACCATCGCTCACAGCATTTTCTCAGAAAACACTTAACAAAACTGTCAAAATTAAGCAGAAGAGTAGTTTCTGACATAAGTTCACTGAACATTTTCACTGAATATGTCAGCTTGTACGATATGAAGAATTTTTTGTCAGAATACAAAAGGAATAACGTCATTATTCAGATTTATTATCGATATATTTGAAAAGTACTACAAAAAATGTCTAATTATGAACTGGATATAAAAACCAAAATTTAATGAACCATCATTTTTTCATGTTTTATTGAATATCACTGTAAAGCATATGCAGTGACCATTTTTCTTTGTAAATTCTTTATCCGCTTCTGTATTACCGGTCTTCTGCTGCAATATCCCGCCAAGAAGTTACTGCAAATCCAATTTTTCCATAGGTAATTTGTTTTTCAAAAAATAGCGGGGCTATTTTGGTTATTTATGTACTTAACTTTTCCAAATATTATCCATTAGCCTATTCTATGTACTATTTCATACACTTTATAATCACATAAAAGACATATTTTGCCCATACGGGCAGGTGGAGTGTTAATTTATTTGCACCCGATCTGCTAGTTCCAGGGCTACAAAAAATAGTTCTGTTTCTTATCACATAGTCACCCAATTATATGACTGCACTATTTAAGAACAGAAGAGGTAGAGGTGTATGAGACACTAGTCAAGTTATCTCCTTTGAGCGTAATGAATTTCATTATAGAGCCAGCCCTGTAATGAATGAAGTGATGGTGTCATTTGTAGGGTGCAGAGTAGATGCTATTCGGAGGACCTGGCATGCTGATAAGCATACTCTTTCAACTTAGTAAGGAAGGCAATAGTAAACCACTCGTCTCCTCGTTTTTACTTAGTAAAACCTCTAGAGTTTTAAACCAGCTTTTTGGCTGTTACCTAAACAATAAATAACTTAATTAAAATTATAATATTGCAATAAAATCTGTTATATACTGTGAAGTTATATCGCCGCAGTATTTACTACGGCAATCACTGTATTTGTAAAACAAAAACATTATTGTATCTAATTCAGCACTTATGTGTCAAATGTTTTCTTTACGTATCTATTGCAATCGAACAGTCTTATGGTTTATTAATTTTTTTGATAACGTAACCTGTACGTATCAAAAGAGATTACGATTTACCCCAGGGTATTCAGCGTTTTGAGTGGCAATAACTTAAACAGTTTTCAAATTTGGTACACACATCCGTGACAACTATCTAAAAATCATATCAAACGTCTCCAACTCTATAACTTCAGCTTTGACTGATAGGTTGTATAAAAGAGCTGGCTTTTTTGTTGGCCAGTTGTGTGGTGTTCGAGGTAAGTAGGTGAATGGCGGCCGAACCTTTTCAGCAATTTATAATAAAACCTAATTTAAGTAGATTTAATTGTTATTTACCAATATACAGTAAATATTTATAAGCGTAATAATTTTTACTTTCTCTTGCCTATATGAATATATAGGAAGGAAAGTATTGTTTTCATGTCGATTTTTCGAAATAGAGTTTTCACCGGATCTATACGTTTTCAGACCCCCTGAACCCAAAAAACATGTTTTTAGCGATTGGTCTGTGTGTGTGTGTATACAAAATATCTCAAGAACGGAACATCATACGAACTTGAAACTTGAAACTTAAGTTACATACCACTAGCGGACCCGACACGATAATTTTCATCAAAATCGGTCAACCGGAAGTAGTAGTTTATTCGTATAATTTTTCACTTTTTTGCGATTTTCTCAAAAACTGGTACTACGATTTTTTTAAAAATCGCCTCATTTACTCAATTTTTTATTCTCTACAAGATAGGGTAGGCGCCATGTTTGCTGAAATTCTTGGTGAGGGTGTTTTTTACGTAAAAAAAGTGTTTTTCTAAGATTACGGCTTTAATATGTATTATACCGCAAAAATGTATATAATAAAAAATGTAGAAAATTTAAAATTCTACAACTTTTGTTTCAAACATGTTTTTGTATAACGCTTAGTTTAGCGGTAATTAGCAATTTTCTTTTTTTTTTCTCACGAAAACGTGTGAAAAATCGATTTTTCTAAGATTTAGGCCTTAGTATGCATTTTACGACAAAAGTGTACATAATTAAATTTATAGGAAATTAAAAGATCTACAACTTTTATTTAGAGTATATTTCTCTACAGAGCGTAGTTTAGCATGAAAGAGTGATTTTCCGTATTTTTAAGTCAAACTGAGCTTGATTTTCATTTTGCGTCTTTCACTCACGATTAAAATTAGGTTATGTTATTAAAGTTAAATTTTTGTTTATTTCTAATGTTTTATTAATAATGTTATCTTTATTGGTAATTATTTGCATTGGCAAGAGAAAGTTGTGTGAGTGTTTCACGCCAGATTTTTTTATATTAATTAATTTATAAATAAATACTGGTTATAAGGTTTAAAGGAATTTATTCATTTATTAATAATCAGGAAGAATCCGGAATAAGCGTTACATACAGTAGGTATATTGAACAAGAATTTTCGTTGCAAATGAGGAGCCAACATTTAAAACGACCTCTGTCACAAAAAGCAAAATGAATTAAACATGCAGTTTTATTTATCGGATTCTCTGGAATTGATCTGAATTTATGTTTCTAACCAGAAATTATTTTCTCTGTGTTAAATAGGTAACGGTAATTAGCCGTTCATTCAAAGTGGGTTTTATTCATAGTAGATTGGTTAAAAAAATTGTTTTTCCTTGCAACCAATTCAAGTAATGACAGACTCTCTCTCCACTATTGTTTCTGATTAATCCTATCTTTGCAAGGAAAATATTTTAAGTACTTCAAGGAAATTTTGGCTAGTGAAAACGATGGAGCTTCTCAATGATGACAAACATTTTTTAATTATTTGGAAGGAGAATTTGTTTTAAAGATTTAGAACTGAAATAAATATGATAAAGAAGCATATTATTCTAAATTTCTCATGGAAGGTTTTTCATACATCTATTTTTTGTTTCCTGAATAAAAAAATGTCAGTATTAACATGAAGTACAGATTATCCCACCACTAAAGTGGTTTGTTCAAAAAATGTTTAATCCAATCTAAAATCCTTTCTTTTGGTTTTACTGTTGGCTTTAAAATAATTATTTATAAAACTTTTAATTCGTTATAACTATCTTGTTGTCTTTTAGGTCAACAGCCTAAAGGGTGGTTTGAACCTTTAGAAGTTTTACTAAGTAAAGCGAGGATGAGGTGGTTTACAATTGCCTTTCTCACTGAGTACAAAAGTATCCTATGCTTATCAGCATGCCAGGTCCTCCGAATAGCATCTACTCTGCACTCTATAAATGACATCATCACTTCATTCACCACAGGGTCTGGTTGTATAATGAAATTAATTAATTTCAGAAGAGATAACTCTGACTAGTGTCTTTTACACCTCTACCTCTTCTGTTCTTAAATCGTTCAGTCATATAATTAGCTGACCACGTGATAAGAAACAGAACTATTTTTTGGCCCTGGAACTAGCAGATCGGGTGCAAATAAATTAACACTCCACCAACCTGTTACAGGTGAATAACTATCTTATGAAGTAAAAAATTAAAATAGTTTACACAGATTTAAAGCTGTAACTGTGTTTTGCGTTTCGCCAAAATTTGAATTATTGTGACAAAACAATATTGAAAGTTTGAACTTCAAATATAACAACATTACTTGAATTTATGTATATATTTAATATTTTTGAATTGAAATTAAATTAAAATTGTAAACAAAGGTTTTTGTCAAACATGAATAATCGTGTACCCATGGAACGGTGTATTACTGAATAATGCAGCATTTTGTGTGAAATTCAGTGCAGGTCTGCAGCAGCAATGTTGCCATTATTTTCTTGAGCAAAGTAAACATTGCATATCCCGGTTTATTAGCAGATTCATTACCGCTCGGCGTCCCTCTCTTGTGTACTGTAACACGGTACGTTCATTCTCCCGTTTCTTCGATACATTTGCAGATCTCATATTATTATCGTTACGCAAAATAAATATCAAAATTTAATGCACCGTGTTTATTTGTTTACAGAATCACCGGCACTAGAAATGCGGTGGAAAGTTTCGCTAGAAGAGATGAGAGGTACGTTCTGTTTTCATGTGTGCATCTATGGATGTGTTTTTGTGTACATGGATGACAATGGACAACAATGATGGACGGGTCGTGAACGAGCTAGTTATAGTGAGTGAGTGGTGATATTTACCAGGTTAGGCTACGTTAGCGGCCGGGCATTTACAGTTTATGCACCTTCTCTTTCTCACTGGTCCAACTCAACAGCACCCTTTACCACCCTTCTCACTCTTTTACCCTCTCTACACAATTCAACTACCGTCATTTATTTGTTTAGCATCCCTAATATTTGAACAACTAAATGTAACGAAAATTAATTATCTAATTAACAAAATCATAATTTATATTATATTATTCCAATTGCTATCATAATAATTCCACATACAATTTTTTTATGACATTGCATCCAACCGTTCGTCTGTTTATTTGTTTGTTTTATCGTACATGTTCAATTTTTTTCTTGAAAAATAATTAATTTTAAACGAATCGTATACATCCTACAATATTCTCTGGTAACATTTCATTTTCGATTGAATTTCATATCACACACTTTTTTTGAACTAAAAATTTACATTCTATTATCGTTTAATTTATTTCTCATTAATAATTAACAATTTTAATAGGTAGGTACTGAAATATTTTTAAACAATATATATTTTTTTAATTTATGATATAAAATTTGTGAAAATATCGTTTGGATATTATATAATGTACATAAAAATTTTGTTTTTGCTTCTGGGCCAATCCATTTTTTGTTTTGTTGATTACATCCAGGAGACTACCAAACAAAATATAGGACAGGTTACTTTTTTCTTTTTACGTCTGACTGTTTTGCAATTTATGCTAATGCAGATTGTGTGAAGGATGATTTATATGAAAACGTGTGATGATGAAATGCCAGACCTGACCGGGAACCGAACCCGGGACCCCGGCGTAGAAGCCAGTTGCGCTAACCACCACGCTAACGGGCCAACAGGACAGGTTACGTGCTTATAAATTAACTTAATGTATATTACTTTAATCAACTAAAAATTACTCCCTTACTACAGAAAGTGTCATCTTCTGATATTTTTCCAGTAGAAGACAATTTTCGTCAGCATTCGCTTGGATGTTTTTTAAAATTTATTTTATTTTTACTTTCTCTACCTTATATGAATATATAGGAAGGAAAGTAGGCTATTGCTTTCATGTCAATTTTTTGAAATCTAGTTTTCACTGGAAAAACACATTTTCAGGCCCCCTGAACCCAATAATCATACTTAAACTTAAGTTAGGTACCACTAGAGGACCCGACACGAAAATTTTCATCAAATTTGGTCACCTGGATTCAGTAGTTTATGCGTGTAAGTTTTCACTTTATTGCGATTTTTTCAAATATGGCTCCTACGATTTTTTTAAAAATTGCCTCATTTACTAAATTTTTTTATGCTCTACATGATAGGGTAGTCGCCATGTTTGCTAAAATTCTTGGTGAGGCTGTTCTCTCATAGAATTTTTTTAAAGATTTGAGCCTTATTATGCATTTTAGGGGAAAAGTGTATATAACAATAAAAGTTGTAGAAAATTTAAAAACTTACAATTTCAATTTAAACATTTCTTTGTATAACGCTTAGTTTAGCGGTAATTAGTGATTTTTTTTCATGAAAATCTTCGAAGAAAATCGGTTTTTTTAGATTTCGACCTTAGAATGAATTTTACGATAAAAGTGCGTATAATCAAATTTATAGAAATTGAAAAGATCTACATCTATTATTCCAAGGAGTTTTCTCTACAGAGCCTTTGTTTAGCGGGAAAGAGTGATTTTCCGTATTATTAAGCCAAACTAAGGTTGATTTTCATTTTGCATCATTCACTCATGACTAACATAAGGTTATGTATTTTGAGGTTAGTTTTTTTGTTTATTTTTAATGTTTCATTACTAATGTAAGGTTGCAGTGTTGATTATTTTCATTGGCAAGAAAACGTCATGTGAGTGTTTCACGCCGAGTTCTTTAAATAAAATATCTGGCGTGAAACGCACACGACTTTCTTTCACCATTGTAAATAATGTTCATTATAAGTGCACAATGTAATATGACAAACATAACCTAATTTTAATCGTGATTGAATGACGATAAATTAAAATCTACCTTTGTTCGGTTTAAAAGTACGGAAAATCACTAATTGACGCTAAACTAAACTCAGTAGAAAAATATGCTTGAAATAAAAGTTGTAGTATTTTAATTTGCTATATAGGCTTAGTCTAACCTTGATTAAAAACGTTTTTGCTCTAAAATGCATATAAAGTCCACAATCTTAAAAAAAACATGTTTTACGAGAGCACAGCCTCGCCATGAATATTAGTAGACATGGCGCTCAACCCATCTTGTAGAGAATAACAAATGTAGTAAATGAGGAAATTTCAAAAATAATCCTAGGGACTTTTTTTGAGAAAAACGCAAAAAAAGTTAAATATTGCACGAATAAATTACTACTTATAGTAACCGATTTTTATGAAAATGTTCGTATCTGGTTCCCTTGTTTTACCTAATAAGTTTAAACTTCGAACGATATTCCGTCCTTAATGATTTTTATTCACCCATACACACACGCACCCGAGCACGGACACACGCACGTGTGCATACACACACACACACACACACACACACACACACACACACCAATCGTTTAAAACATGGTTTTTTGTGGTCGCTCTTAACACACCAGGTCGCTGAGAAAACGATAAAAACTCAAATTGTCATACCTTCAAACCTCAATTTAGAATCACAAAAACTTTAAAAATCATCTTTAAACTTTCAAATTCTTAAACTTCTAAACATTGTGATCTACCCAACCCATTTGGCGGCCGAACTTCACCTTGTGGCTAAGTTCTTCCATGGTTCTGATCCACTTATGAATTCTGGTCCACCTACCCCTCTGAGACCGAGATACGTAAGCGGCGCGAAGTGCCGCTGAAGTGGTGAGTTTTTAAAATTATAAAACATATTTATTTACAAATTGACCACGTGTATTAATTATTAAAATCTTCCTAAAGGAGCACTCTAAAAATTACTAGGACGTATTCAGGCCTCCTGAATCCTCAAAACACAGTGTTTTAAACGATTAGTTTGTCACACACACACACACGCACGCACGCGCGCACACACACTCTCTCACACACACACACACACACACACACACACACCAATCGTTGAAAACATGGTTTTTTGAGGATTCAGAAAGCTTGAATACGTACATTTTCGGTGAAAATTTGATTTTAAAAATCGTTGTGAAAACAATACTTTTCTTAATATATTTATTTATTATATAAGGCAAGAGAAAGTAAAAACGGCAATAAAATTAGAGCGTTCTGCACCATCGTTCATGCTTCCACCTTCGTAGTTTGAAAGAAGACAAATAAAGAAGCAAAGTACCTATCAAAGAGAAAACCTTTAAGAATTAGGCCCTTTTCTTGAAGTTTAATCACAATAAAAACAATGTAATTTTAGACGTTCAGTTTGTGTTTCTAATTGCGGAAACTGATTCCTGCTTTACATATATATTCTGTCTATCTCCATCCGTTGCTTTTCCCCTCAACATTCGATGAACGTGAATTCATTCAGAGTTGAGTTTCTTTAAATTAGCCAATTGATTTAATGGCAGAGCTTTAAAGTCGTTACTGAACTACCGAACGATGAGGGACCAATAAACCGACCTAAATAAGGTAAGCCAGTTAAATTGTATCACTTTAAAACATCAGACCGGTTTAATTATTGCTACTTTACATTCAAAGCCCGATACTTACATCAGCATCATCATCTGAATCACTTTATTTCTGAAACGGAAAGTTGTAATTTCTTTTCTTTAAAACATTCCCGAACCCTTAACATTATTGCTTGTTATTTTAAAACTTATTTAATAGCTTTCACAAACACTTATTTACCGTTAACTTCATTAGATGTAATACGCTGAAATTTTTTCATTTAATATAATTATCCACCAATTATAAATTGTGACGTTTATTCCAGGTTCTTACGGGATCTGGTTGTTTGTAAATAATAAAACGTTCTATTTAAATTTTTTGTTGTTTAGGTCAACAGCCGAACACCTGGTTTGAACCTCTAGAGGTTTTACTAAGTTTAAACGTAGAGTGAGGTGGTTTATTATTGCCTTTCTCAATTAGTTGAAAGAGTATGCTTATCAGCATGTCAGGATCTCCGCAAAGCACCACTTTTCACCCTGAAAATAACACCTTCACTTAATTCACCACAGGTTCTGGCTGTATAGTGAAATTCATCACTCTTAGAGAAATAACTCTGACTAGTGTCATTTATACCTCCACCTCTTCTGTTCTTAAAAGTTCAGTTATATAATGGGCTGACCATGTGATAAGAAACAGAACAATTTTTTATAACCCGGGAACCAACAGATCGAGTGCAATTAATTTAACACTCCACCGGCCCGCTATGGGCAATTTTTACTTTCACTTGCCTATATAAATAAATAGGAAGGAAAGTATTGTTTTCATGTCGACTTTCCGAAATTGAGTTTTCACCGGATATACACGTTCTCAGACACCCTGAACCCAAAAAAACATGTATTTAGCGATTGGTCTGTTTGTTGTATGTGTGTGTGTGTGTGTGTGTGTGTGTGTGCGCGCGCTCGTGCGCGTGTGTGTGTCTTTGTGTGAACAGAATATTTCAAGGACAAACCTAATGTCGTACAAACTTGAAACTTAGGTACCACCAGACCCACAAACATTTTCATCAAAATCGATCAATCTCAAAAACGGTTAGTAGTAGTTTATTCGTGTAATTTTTCACTTTTTTGCGATTTTCTCAAAAACAGCACCTACGATTTTTTTTAAATCGCCTCATTTACTAAATTTCATTTACTAAATTGTTTATGTTCTACAAGATAGGCTCTATGTCTGCTGAAATCTTGGGAAGACTTTTCTCTTGTAGAAACAAATGCGTTTTTAATATTGCGGCTCAAGTATGCATTTTAGCGCAAAAATGTAATAATAAAAGTTGTAGAAAATTTAAAAACCTACAATTTTTACTTCAAACATTTTTTTGTATAACTCTTAGTTTAGCGGTAATTAGTGATTATCTGTTTTTATTTCATGAAAATTAGTAAAAAAAAGATTTATTACGATTTCAGTTTTAGTAAGCATTTTACAACAAAAGTAGGCCTATATAATAATCAAATTTATGCGAAATTCTAAAATCTACAACTTTTATTTACAGCATTTTTCTCTACAGAGCCTAGTTTAGTGTGAAAGAGTGATTTTCCGTATTTTTAAGCCAAACTAAGTTTGGTTTTCATTTTGCATCATTCACTCATGATTAAAATAAGGTTGTGTTTTTTGAGGTTAGGTTTTTTGTTTATTTCTAATGTTTTATTGTTCATTATTTGCATTGGCAAGAGAAAGTTATGTGAGTTTTCACACCAAATTTTTAAATTTATAAAACATTATTTTTTCAAAAATTTACTACTTGAATTAATTGTCAAACTTCCAAAAGGAGCACTCTAAAAATTACAAGGACGGCCACAAACATCTTAGTGATAACGATTAAATAAAATCTTCTAATTAATTGCACTTATTTATAATACATATAATTTTATAACATTATATACATTTTTGTTGTAAAATGCATATTGTGGCCGCATTCTTCCAAAATCCCGTTTTTTTCTTAATGACAACTTCACTTCATTTACCACAGGTTCTGGCTGTATAATGAAATTCATTACTCGCAGAGGAGATAACGTTGACTAGTGTCTTAAACTTTTTCTGTTCATAAATACTTCATTCATATAACTGGCTGTCCTTGTGATAAGAAAATGAAATATTTTTTGTAGCCTGAAACTTAAATTCTGTAAAAAGGTATTTTTATTTACGTTATCACTTCAAAGATTTTCAAAGGACTGTAAGCTTCGTAAGTACAGTAAAGTACCGATTATCCGAAATAATTAGGGCATGACAATTTCGGATGACCGATTTTTTCGGATAATCGATCACACTCGGGAAAGGCAATAATAAGAAGATAAATATACTTAGTAGTGAAAAATATCATGTTTACTAGTGGGAAAACAATATTGTGAATTTATACAGAATCGTAATTAATAAAAATAAAAATACGTTAAAATAAAATATTATTAGTTATTATAAGAAACAAAAATCATTTACCTATTGCAGTTCATTGTTTTAAAAAATTGCTTATTTTGCGCTGTTTAACATTGTTCTTTCGCTTTAATGCTGCTAGATCCCTGACTCATTTGATAGTCAGGAGAGTAGAAAAATCTGCTTCAGGCTGCATTTCATACCAAATGAAAGCTGTTTATAACGCTTCAAATGCTTAACTATTTGTATTTTATGTGAACCAGTTGAATTCCCACAGACAACAGCCGTAATGCGATCTTTACTGATCTTTCGACCGGTAGCAACTGTTTCGCGTTTACTTGGTAATGTCTTTAAATTCATTAAAAGTTGACGACTTACACGTAGCGTTGCCTACCAGATTGAGTAAAGTAGTAGTTCGTCTTCTACCTACACAATAATGCAGAGTAATAAAAATAAACAAATTTTAAAAAATCAATATTTCGGATAATCGAGGTTTTACTGTAATGGAATGCATGAGGTCAAGTGGTCGACTACCACCGCAGAAATGTTATAATTATAGGTAGCCTATTTATAATAAAATGGGTCAACGGGCCTTGAATAAATAAAGTTTATTTATTTATTTAAAGGAATATAATTTTTTGAATCAGAACAAAACAGAAATGGCAAACACATGGAACTTCATAATTTAAAAATCTTCACAGTTGACAGTGTCATTCACGGATGTAAGATGATAGGATCACCTGTTACTGGAGATCACTTGGTTTCACAGTTGATGCACGATGCAACCAGAAAGAATGGCCTATAGATGCGAACAAAAGACATATTGTTAATTTAATATAGGATCTCTGCTCAGATGAGACTATGGGACCACGAGGCCAGACGAGGCCACCTGTTTACGTCTACCTCAGCCAGTCGCTTATTACAATACCTATCCCTTCCTGTTTGTATTACACTTATAATCTATCGTCTTTATTTACAGTTTTTCACAATTATGAGTGTATAAATTATACAAGGCATTTCTTTCACGATACGTTATCAGTACCCCTATCGTACATATCATAAACTACTTTTCAACTCATTTTTATAAAACTTAACTGCCTTCGATATTTAACTTCCATTTATATCATCCCTTAAAAAAGTATTTCCGTTCCTATATCCAAAATCTGACATGGTTTACTTCATTTTTATGATTTTATAAAAGGAAGTGAGCGTTAAAGATTAACCGATTTTATTACCTCTCTTGGTACAAAAAAAACCTTGAAAAAAACTCTTTCTTCCGTTCCAGAAAAAAATATTTGAGGTATTCCCACCAATATTTTACAACTAATATGAATATATTTTAACATAATAATGATTTGATAATATAAAACTTATCCATAGCAGACAGGTGTTAAATAATTTGCACTCGATCTGCTAGTTCCAGGGCTACAAAAAATAGTTCTGTTTCTTACCATCATCTTATCATGGTCAGCCAATTATTTGACTGAAGCATTTAAGAACAGAAAAGGCATAAGCCATTTAATATAAATATTACCATTAAGGGAAGATAAAGGCAACTAAACGAAGGATAAGAAAGCGAAAAAGGAAGTTTATCAGTCGTTAATTGACTGAATTCTAAAAAAAAATAAACAATATTTCAAAAATTAATATACTAATAATTAACCAATATTATTTCAATAAAAAATAAAAATATAAACAAATTATATATTATTTTATGTTTATGAATGATATTTTGGTTAAAATATTAACCAATATTATTTCTTATAAAAATAGGTATTTTCTTTCACTTTAAACTTTTATTATTATAATAATATTTATTTAAGGTGACAGCTTGTCGCCGTTACTATTCAGCTGTACTCTAAAGTTTGTCATTAGGCAATGGATCAGTCAGAATCCTGAAAACACCAAAATAGGACGCCACTCAGACAATATCAAGCTCATCTGTGTGGGTTTCGCCGACGATATTGTCTTACTTATAATTTCAGCAAATGAGGCCAGAGCACGGCTGACTTCTGTAGAAAATCTTTCCGTCAAGATACGTCTAAACATAAATATATAAAAAATCGAGTGCATGATACTAAGCACACAACACGACGACAAACTAGACATAGGACACCAGTCAATAGAAGTAGTAAATAGCTTTAAATATTTGTGAGAACACATCCATCATAGACTTCTAGAAAAAATCTGCTGGACTGGCAGGCTGAACAAACTGAAAATTGGACAGAACCTCACCCGGAATAACTACAACAAAAAATCACTATCAGTCAACACAAAAATCAAACACTGCAAGACCACTTTAACTATTCAAATTTTGAACGGAAGTGAAACCATTGCCTGGATGGATTGTCAAGGAATCAAAGAATCCTGCAGAAAAATAGAACGTAGAATTCTCAGAACATGCATTGGCAAAAAAACTAAGTCAACAACCAATTTAAACTACTACCGTACGACCAATTTTATGAAGGTATAGAACCCATCACAATCGCAATGAGAAAGAAACGGGTGTCCTACTTTGGTTACTACATCCTCAGAATGGCACCTGAAAGACTTCTTTATATATTAGTTAAACACAAGTTGATATCCAAATCCCAGACCCAATGCGCATGCCATAAAGAAGTACTGAATGACATGAAAGAACTGAACGTAACAGAACAAGACTTAATCGAAAAATCACCGAAACACAAACAAACAATCAAAGCTCGCAACATCCGACTTACGACGTATGCACCTAAGAAAGCGTCAGGGTTTGTTCAGAAGAAGTTCGCAAAAAGCGTTCGGAGAACCTCAAAGAATACCATCGAAAACTGAAGGCTTCCAAGCTGACTAAAGTGGTCCATTGTGAGTAAACAAGTAAAAAAGAAAAAAAAAATTCTTTAAATTGAAATGAATTATTAAAACAATTAATTTACATTAACGACTATAATTTACATTAGCGTTCGATAATACTTGGCATATTATTTTTCGTCTGACTGATCTGCAATTTCTCCTAAAGACGACGGTGGATAATGATGATAATGAAAATGAGTGATGTAAAAATGTCAGAACTGACCGGGAATCGAACCCAGGACCCCGGCGTAGAAGCCAGTTGCGCTAATCACTACTGTCATTATTTAATTTAATAATTGGCTTGACATAATGAAATTCGATAACTTAATAGCAAAATTATGAAAATCAAATTTTATTGCATATTTGGTTTTCTAGACATAATTTTAAGTCGTATGAATCCAAAATAATAAACTGTTTTAAGTCTTCTATTTATGTACAAATAAATTACACACAAAAACACACATCAGTTTGTAAATGCATATATGCCTATTTATCAAGCAACATTAAAATTATAATTTATTTTCTCAAATGTTAAAGTGACTTTAAAACACTAAAAGACAGTATGTGAATTTAAAAAGATTTATGTTAATCACAGTTTTCAACAATTAATTAGTATTATAAAAGCACTTATTTATGTGTGTGCGTGTTTACAAATAAAAACTGGTATTGCTTTTCGTTTTTATACATTCAAAATTTAATCCAGGTATAGACTCACACAAACATAATATTGATTTGAAAGTTTAATGTCGTATTAGACAAACTTTAGGCACTGTAATAAATTACATCTGAACATTAAGCGACAGTTTTTCTTTTCTTAGTTTTATTATTCTATTTCTAAACCCCAATATACATAAATTATTTTAAAATAATTATAAATTATCTGCTTATCGGTTTCCAACAAAACTGTCTCAACTGTATTAACTTTTTTACATTCTCATACTATATGACGATAATATATTGTAATTACGTGCAATAAAATTCTCCCTAAATATAATTTTTATGACTCCACCAACAAAAATGGAGTTAATTGTAAAGGGTGATTCAGTTAGAGGTTACAACTAAAAAACTAAATAATACGCATTATAATTTACTTACTTGGTGTATTTTTATTTAGACACATTTGTTAGAGATCGGCATAAAACATGAAAAATGATATCCGTCAAATGACCGCCAAGTGCAGCCGTACAGACTTCAGCCCTTTTGATGAAATTTTCCATCAATTTCTCGTTCAATTGTTGTAGAATTTGATGGATACTCTGCGAATCTCATCCTTCAGCTCTGGAATCGAGTTGGGCTTGTTTGCCTACGCAAACAAAAACATTGAAGCAGAAGGTTTACACCTTCTGCTTCAAATAACCCTAAAGAAGATAATCAAGTGGTGTGAGGTCACATGATCTTGCTGGCCAAATTCTGATCACCAAAACAAGAGATTAAACGGCCGGGAAACTTTGTGTGACAACTACACGGCCTCTCGAGCTGTATGACAAGTGATCTCGTCCTGGTGAAACCACATGTCGTCAAATCGTTATTACCGCTCAATTCTTCCAACTGCTGCCAAAAATAATCGCTTATCATCTCCCGATAACGTTCTCCATTGACTGCAATTGCATCGCCACGGGTATTTTGAAAAAAGTAAGGGCCAATCACGCCGCCAACCCAAAAGCCACACCAAACAGTTACTTTTTTTGGATGCATTTGTTTCATATGAATAGCATGAGGATTTTCAAGTCCCAAAATGCGGCAGTTTTGCTTATTAACATAGCTATTGAGATGAAAATGAGCTTCATCAGAAAAGATGATTTTATTCACAAAATTGTCATCATTCTGATTATTCTCCAACACCCAGTTAACAAATTCACGCCTCTGTTGATGATCTCTCAGTTTTAATTCTTGAATCAATTGGATCTTGTATGCATGCAAATGCAGATTTTTAGTCACAATGCGCTGCGTTGTAACGTAGGAAAGACCTAATTGCTGGGAACGACGACGAATTGAGGTTAACTGATTTTCTCGAACACTTGCGCTTGTTGCAGCGATAATTGCCACTGACCAGCCACTTCGAGGGCGTACTGGTCTTTGAACATCGAACACTGAACCCGTTACATTAAATTTATCAGTTTTTTAATCGCCGCACAAAATCATTTCGCAGTGCTCGAATCGTGTTAGTAAAATTTTCCCTACTTTTGAAAAGACGTTTTAACAATTAAAACATGTTCTTTAATCGATTAACGCTCCATAACAACAAATGTCATTAAACAATAATGTCCAATTATAAAACAACAGCTGTTAATCTCGCATAAGAGAACAGTGCTGCCAACTTAAAATTGTAACCTCTAACTGAATCACCCTATACTTCTTCGCATTGTGGCATACGCCGGTTAGTTAATTGTGTTTTGACTAAGCGGATGTTGTGTGTTAGTAACCTTCAAGTTTTGACACTGTAATTAATTGCCTTTGTGGCGTCACCAGTCTTTTCATTTTTCTAGTCCTTATCAGCATGTTAGGCTTTTTAAAAAGCATCTATTACCCACCCTGCAAATGACACCTACACTTCATTCACCACAGGGTCTGGCTGTATACTGGATATCTGACTAGTGTCTTTTATACCTCTACCTCAACTGTTCTTTAATGCTTCAGTTAAATAATTGGCTGATCATGTGATAAGAACCAACTATTTTTTGTAGCCCTGGAACTAAAAGATCGAGTGCAAATAATAAACCACTCCACCTGCCTGTTATGAACAAGTTTTTCTGGGATAAAGTAAAATTTTTATTGTATATTTATTTGTCTAGATCGTTCTATTATGTCATTTATTCTTCGAGAACATTCAGGTTTTTGTAAACAAGCGGCTTCTTCCTTATTCTGACTTAGTTTTGTGTGAACAGTTGTGAAGTGAATTTATTAAAAAGTCACGCATTGAAGCATTTTTTCCGTGACTGGCAAATAACCTGTGTTTGCTATCAGGTTATTCAGGTTATAAATAGAAATGAATTAATTATTGTATTGTAAATAACCATATTTATTTTTAGTTCAGTTATACTGTGTTAAAGGTACAACACTCTTCATTACTCAATCTTATTTTCTAAAATAAAATATAATCGATAATTATTAAATAAACAATACAACACAATAAATTATTGATTTAAATTTTTAGGAGATTTTCACCGTACTATAATACTACTTATGGTAGGAAATTTAGGTGAATTGTTTTAAACAGCACTTAAAACCGTTTTATTGAAACCTTGGGTAACTCCATGTCAGTAATGATGAAAAGAAATATTTTATTCATTAAAAGTATTTATTTTATAAAATCATTTTGTCTAAATCTGTATTAAATGACACTAAACGAGATATACAAATTTAAAAGCAACATATTTAATGGCTGCTAAGGAAACGTGTCAAATGTTAACATTAATAAGATAGACATTAACGCCCTTTTTATTTACTACTTGTAGCACCAGCAAACAATCAGAAGTTTCTGAACGTTGTGCAAGGTTACTTTGGATTTAGAGGTCAATAAAACTTAAAAAATCATTTGAACTATGGATATTATACAGTGTTTTCCCATTCACATAATTTTTTAACTTTGTACTGTAAATATAGAATGTGCGGAATTAAAAAACCCAAGATTAATTTTAATAATTAAACACCAGTTATAATAAGTAAACACCAATTTGAACAAAGAAAATCAATAGAACTATAAAAGAAACCATTTAATAAAATACAATAGAAAAAACTATCGTAAAAATGAGGATTTCACAAACTTTTTTACAGATCGTTGGGAAACACCGTGGGGTCCATCTAAAATGAATGATGTCCAACTCATTGAGAGGGAGAAAACGAAGTAGTAGACGATTATAAGACCATGGTTGCGCATATTTGAACAACATATTTACCGATGTTAGTTATGGACTTCAAACAGTGCAACGGATAAAAAATTAACGACCGTTATCGTTATTTTTACCCGTTATATTGGTTAAAAATGTTCTCACATTTAGAAAATATTCCTTAGTTTTTCAGGAAATATATGTTTTTTTTCTAACTAAATAAAAATAAATCTGGTGTGAAACACTCACAACTTTCTCTTGCCAATGCAAATAATTAACAATAAACCTAACAATAGTAATAAAACATTAGAAATGAACAAAAACTAACCTCAATAAACATAACCTAATTTTCATCATATATGAAAGACGCAAAATAAAAATCAAACTGTTTGGCTTAAAAATAGGGAAAATCGCTCTTTCACGCTGAACTAGGCACTGTACAAAAAATGCTCTAAATAAAAGACGTAGATCTTTTAATTTCCTATAAATTTTATTATATACACTTTTGTCGAAAAATGCATACTAAGGCCGAAATCTTAAAAAAATAGATTTTTCACACGTTTTCGTGAGAAAAAACCATAAAATTGCTAATTACCGCTAAACTAAGCATTATACAAAAAAATGTTTCAAATAAAAGTTGTAGGATTTTAAATTCTCTACAACTTTAATGATATACATTTTTGCGGTAAAATGCATAATAAAGCCGCAATCTTAAAAAAAACAAGTTTTTACTTGAAAACAGCCTCAGCGAGAATTTCAGCAAACATGGCGTCAACCCTATCTTGTAGAGCGTAATAAGTTTAGTAAATGAGGCGATTTTAAAAAATATCGTAGGACCAGTTTTTGAGAAAATCGCAAAAAAGTGAAAAATTACACGAATAAACTACTAATTCCGGTTGACCGATTTTGATGAAATGTTCGTGTTGGGTCCGGTAGTGGTATGTAACTTAAGTTGCAAGTTTCAAGTTTGTACGATGTTCCGTTCTTGAGATATTCTGTTCACACACACGCGCGCGCGCGCGCGCGCACGCACACACACACACACACACACAGACCAATCGCTAGAAAAAAACATGTTTTTTGGGTTCAGGAGGTCTGAAAACGTGTAGATCCGGTGAAAACTCGATTTCGAAAAATCGACATGAAAACAATACTTTCCTTCCTATATATTCATATAGGCAAGAGAAAGTAAAAAATATGTTTTTTGGGTTCAGGTCTGAAAACGTGTAGATCCGGTGAAAACTCGATTTCGAAAAATCGACATGAAAACAATACTTTCCTTCCTATATATTCATATAGGCAAGAGAAAGTAAAAAACATGTTTTTTGGGTTCAGGAGGTCTGAAAACGTATAGATCCGGTGAAAACTCGATTTTGAAAAATCGACATGAAAACAGTACTTTCCTTCTTATATATTTATATAGGCAAGAGAAAGTAATATATATATATATATATATATATATATATACATCCCGCTAACAATTCCGCGTCTTTTCAAAAAGCGTGCATTTCGCACATCGCTTATTTGAAGAGTATATTCTACTTTGATGAGAGTATATAGGGTATTTGTTACACTTACACCCTGAGTTTTGGTATTGGTTTGTCCTGATATTGAAAATTGAGCATTTTTGAATTTTATTCACTGTGCTATCAATTCAGACTCCTTTCGAATTACCGACAATTTCGCGTTCGTACAAATTACCGACAATTTCGCGTCCGGCATCGTTCCCGCTATTATGACTTATAGCCTGCAACAGTGTAAACGATGTTGCCATGTCGTACCGGCACGTGTACTAACAATTTGCCACTTCTACGTGTTGTAATGATTGTAGTTAGATATTCACATCTCACCCTAGTACTTCTCCACACAAGACCATCGTATGAAAACAATTCGTTCTCGGACGGAATCCAATCCAGTCATCAAAATAATTTATTATTTGTTGTTTATTATTTTGACATGTATTTTAAATAGGTACTTATTTTAAATCAATGTAAAACCAGAATAATTAAAGAAAGTATATTTTTTATTTGTTAGAGTTAATTATTTAAAATATCCTAATTGTTACAAATACAGTCAAACCTCCTCATTCGAAATCCTCCCTAAATCGAATATAATTGTATGCTATCCCCTTCAAAAATCGTCCTTAATATGAATTAAATTACCTCCCTATTCGAAAATTTTCGAGAGTTTCGTGGTCATATATATTGTAACAATACATTTTTTTATACATTATTAATAAAATAATTACAAAATTTCCAATTTACACATTGTACACGATTTTTAATGAAGCATGCGTTAAATCATGACAATAAGGACACAGTAAGCGTAGTACAAAACTACAAAAAGCTTTAGAAAAAACTGAAAATGCAGTTAACTTTTGAGTTAGAAGAAACCAGGCAGAAACACAAACAATTAAACTTCTTACAAAACATTATTGTCACAAAACCTTACGACCAAATAAGGGCATAACAAGCGTAGTTCAAAGCTTCAATACGCATCAGGAAATATTGAAAATTCAGTTAATTTTTAAGTCAGAGGAAACCAGACGAAAGCAAAAAAAAAAATTAGTTAGGCTAAATTAGTAATGCAGTCTTTCCTTCTTTGGTGTATGATTTTCGTACAAACAGGGTAAAAAATACCGTAGCTGTATTCATTCGGATTAAGCAATATTTTACTCGTTAAAATTTCTAAAATTTTCGGTACCCAATTTATTTTTCATTTTCTGTAGGCTGACCTAACTTTTTGTTTGTAGGTATAGTTGTACTGTTTACGCGTATCCCGATTTTATTTTACTCTGTTTTTTATGTCGTTTTTTCAATAATTTGTCATATCGTTCTTATAAGTAGAATATTCTTTTGCTTTTGAGTACTAATAGAGCTTGTAATACCAAAACATGCCCTTAATTCTTAATCACAGTATTAAGTAAACCCTGTGGTGAATGAAGTAAAGGTATCATTTACAGAGGGGAAAATATGTGCTTTGCAAAGGGCCCTGCATGCTGATACGCGTACTTTTCCGTTCAGTGAGGAAGGCCACCTCACTTCTCGTTTTACTTAGTAAAACCTCTACAGGTTCAAACCAGCCTTTCGGCTGATGACCTAAACAACACAAGTAAAATAATATTTGTAAAAAACTTTCCTCAATCAAATTTGGTGGTCTATTAATAATTTTGACTTTTGTAATTTAATATTTTATGAAATTACATGAATTTTATCAAATCGCAATTTTTAAGTACATTTTTTGTTTCAATATTTTACCTCTGTAAATCGAAATCAGCCGGTTCCATCAGATTCGAATCAGGGAGGTTCGACTGCAATTACTATAATATGATCAATTAGTAGACAATGCAATTAAAATATTTACTTAGTTGAC
Organism: Catonia carolina; assembly: GCA_035578175.1. Classification (NCBI taxonomy): domain Eukaryota; kingdom Metazoa; phylum Arthropoda; class Insecta; order Hemiptera; family Achilidae; genus Catonia; species Catonia carolina. The sequence goes on along the minus strand of JAQMRL010000007.1, from coordinate 26,678,400 downwards.
AAAATTATGTAATTGTAAAGTGACATAATTTGTTCAATATTCAAATGGAGTACCATTCACCCATTGTCTTTTCGGTGTTCAAATGAATTCATCATCATCATCTGTTAAGGATTAGGCTCAATGGCCTGTTCCAGTATTCATCTCTTTTTAGGTCTTCCCAAGCCTCGCTTCTCTCTAGGTTTATATTTCCATGTTTTAGTGACTGAATCAAAATGATTTTATAAATTATACAAAAGTACGATGGCCAGTAAAATTTCTACAACATTTGAAATGCAGTCCGGCTTAGTCATAGTTTGTATTTTTATTCTTGTTCCTCAAGTAATGGTAATCTTTGATCTTCAACAAAGTAAACTAACATAACATTACACTAATAATTCTCGTATCCAGCTGTTTTGTACACGTTGAAGTTTATCCTTTAACAGGCCATTTCCAAGATTATTTTTCGGCTAAACAACTTTCAGTCAGTCTTCCAAACCCTGATATTTTTCTCTGCGTTTTCTTTTAAATTATTTAGTGTTGTAAAAGCCATGGTGGCCACTTTTTGTTGATATTCTTTTGGTTTCTAGTACTTTATTTACATCGTCAACCAACCACCCAATCTAGGAATCAATATTACAAATAATGAAATAAATAAACCTTATTGTTACGTAAAAATATGTACATTATTTTTGACTAGTCAAAATGCTTGGGATAAGGAACTGGAAGGTTATACTATTGCACAGAAGACAAAAAGGAGATAGACAAGGCATTCACTTGGAGAGGCCAAGAAAAACTATGTGAAACCTTGACAAAGACAGCCAAACAATATGCTAGGACCAACTGATTAGAAACGAATTCTTAATAGTAAACAGTGTCCATATTCATAAGTCAACTTGATAGTTGATCATTAAAAATTTTAATCATTATAATTAACAAAAAACCAGATAAAAAGTAATTATATGACGGAATAATTTGAACATTATTTGATTTTTTAAACATACATTTATTTTTATTCCTAATTTGTGTACGTTGCAATCTGTTCAATTTAGAACAATAAGCAACCCCATGACCCAATGAGATGAGGATGATGTGTATGACGTGTAAATGAGGTGTAGTCTTGTACAGACCCAGGCAGACCATTCCTGAGAGAGTATGGTTAATAAAACCCCAACCATCAAAGTACACCGGTAACCACTGTCTAGCATTCAAATCCGTATAAAAGTAACTACCTTTACTAGGATTTGAACCAGGAACCTTCGTCTCCGAAAATCAGCTGTTAAACACCTAATTTGGTGACGACTTTATAAGTTTAAGTGTGACTAAATTAAAAACAAATCCAACAGAATTTGTAAACATGATAAATACTCAATAGTATTGGTACGCTAAGTACCTTATTTTTAAGCGTTTTAGGGCGTAGCAGTAGGATTTGATTATATAGCAGACACGTTCCTTAATACACCTGTCCCAGGATAGTTTGCTACCTAATATTAATTCTAAAAATTTTGTAACTTACCTGTTACAAAAGATTTTGATATATTGTCATTAATGGAGATATCCTTACTTTGGTTACTTATTTCCTTACGACCAGTGAAGCATTTGGCCACAGTTTTATCTGAGTTGAGAACTAGATTATTTATTGCATCCAGTCTATAACCTTACTTCAAGCTTCTTTAGTTTTAAACCTTGTTCAGAGTTTTCATCTTCGAAAGATATTATCGTATCATCAGCAAATAATATAACATTGAAGGAGCCAAGAAATTCAGCGAGATCGTTAACAAAAATTAAAAATAGCAAGGGTCTTAAAATTCTAACTCGTTGAACTCCCCTTTTAACTTGTATAAAATTTTATGTGTATTTTGTTTTAACTTTGCAATGATTGGATGGCAATTCGACCCTCTGATGTCCCTCTAATACCATACACCTCAATTTTTTTATGGGCAAATCATACGGGACACGGTCAAAAGCTTTACAAAAATCAAAAAATAAATAACAGGGGTTTGTTTTTGCTAATAATTAATTTCAGTAAGCTTCTTCAGTATCGGGAAATTACAGTCTCTGTTGACCTACACTTTCAGGACTCGTGTTGGACATTTGCGAGTGTACTGAATTTACTTTAAAAAAATCGACTAATCTACTCTCTTATCAATTTATTATCTTTTGTAAAAATATTTTCACCGTTTGGAAACATTTTCTCGATGTGGGTATCCTTTGAATTATCGATTTAAATTTACTCGCCCAAGTGACGAATAAAATGCATGTTTTGATTGTAAGAGGCAACTGCCTTTAATAAATAATAGTACTGTAAGGGGTTGCACATAACAGGCAGGTGGAGTGTTAAATTATTTGCACTCGATTTGCTTGTTTCAGGACTAAAAAAAATTTAGTTTTGTTTTTATCACATGGTAAGCCAAACATATGACTGAAGTATTTAAGAACAGAAGAGGTACAAGTGTAAAAGATACTTGTCAGAGTTATATCTCCTCTGAGCGCAATGAATTTCATTATGCAGCCAGACCCTGTGGTGAATAACGTGAGGTGTGTCATTTGCAGGGTGGAAAATAGGTGCTTTTTAGACGGCCTGGCATATTGATAAGCTTTTCAACTCGGCGAGGAAGGCAATTGTAAACCACCCCACTCCTTGTTTTACTTAGCTAAACCTGTAGAAGTTCAAACCAGGACTGTAAAGTTGGCCCCCATACAAAAATTTCAAAAATTAACTTGTAAAATTGATCGGTCTACGTTTCTACCGGATTATTCCGGAAAATGTTTTGTTTGTTCCGTCCAAATAAGTGAAAAAACGCCGGGAGGGGCTAACTTCACACTGGCCTCCCCCCGCTCAACTTTTTAAATTTTTTTTGGACTTCAGAGACAGACCTTCGTTTGTTTCGGATGGTCTCGCAAAATATTTTTTTAGTTCCTTTCAAGTAAGCGAGAAATCGAGAAGAACTGGGTGGTGCTAATGTCACTCTAATCCCCCTCGACTCAATATTTTAAAGTTTTTTACATAGATTGACAGCCCTTCGTTTGTTCCGGATCATTTCGCGAAAATTTCGTTTTTCCCGTTCAAATATGCTAGAAAATCAAAGAAAAATTTGGAGTGGCAAGTATAAGCCCATGCATTCAATACTTTTTGGTTTTTACTTTAAATGATAGCTGTCATTTGTTCTGGATTGTTCTGTAAATTGTTTTGTTTGGTCTGCCGAAATCAGCGAAAAAATCGTGAAAAACTTAGGAATGGTGGCGATACTCTAAGAAATTCAATTTAAATTTTATCGTTATCCCTATCGAGAGTCGTTCTGCTGTTTCGGAACGTTCCATAAATATTACGATTGTTAAGCTCATACTCGCGAGAAAATCGAGGTGAAATGGATGGTACAAACTTCACTTTAGGTCACCCACTCATTAATATTTAAACTTTTTTGTCTAAATCGATGGCCCTTGTTTTTTCCGGGCATTTAAAAAAATGTCGTTTGTTCAGAAGTTGTAAGAGAAAAAGGGAAAAAACTGAATGGGTGTACTTTATTCTACCCTTAACATTTTTTTTCTGAAATCTGTAATCTCTGTCCAGAATTTTATAATGAAAGAAAATCGGCCCAGAATAAATATTAAAATATGCCTACTTGGTTCAGGTCTGTCTAGTAAAGTTTGCTATTTCCCGAATTTCTTAGTTTAATTTTTTATCGCATTGTTTTTAAGCAAAAAACAAGGCTAATAATAATCTACTCCTAGTCCATTTTTCATTTTTTATATTTTAGAAAAAGTTTTTTCTCTTTAATGTTTTATTTACTTACTGTAAAACTGCTAAACCTAGTAATTGGGGCGACATATTACATGATACGAAATAGCATTATGGAAGTGTACTTGAAACATTTTGCAGTGAGAGTGGGCAAACAGCAAAATGCGCATTCTTTTTACACATCGTAAGCGTAATCAGGAAATATTTGATTGACAATTGTCAGGTGGTGTAATGTTAAAAAAAGCGTGAAATAACATGTTAAAAATTCTTAAACAAATTTTTGTTTTGTTTTATCCTTAATGCGTGTAGGTTGCAATTTGTTCGATTGAGAACAATAAGCAACCCCATGACCCAATGATATGTATGACGTTTAAATGAGCTGTAGTCTCGTACATACCCAGGCCGACCATTCCTGAGAGAGTATGGTTAATTGACCCCCAACCATCAAAGTACATTGGTAATCACTGTCTAGTATTCAAATTCGTATAAAAGAACCAAAATTATACTATATACTAGGATTTAAACTAGGAACCTCCATCTCCGAAAATCAGCTGTCAGAAAAGCTGTCGAAAAGTCAGCTAAACAGCTGACTTGCGGCGACGACTTTTCTTCTAGACTAGACCAACCCGTTGGTTACTAAACGAACGACGTAAACAAATTACTAAAGGATTTGTTCATGGATTCGTTGATAGTGGGTTTATGCCTAATTTGAAAAAAGAAACCAAAGCGGCGTGCGATGGACTCATGTATGGAAGGCGACAGCACGGCGGAGAACAACTCTTCAAAATTGCGTATAATATACGTTGTGTATACAATGCGTTTAGAAAGATATCCTGCCAGCCATAACAATAATTTAATCCTGACACTACTATGCGCAGCACCGGTTTCCTTCCAGGATAGTTTGTCAACCCAAAAAATCGTCTATCGGAAAAGAGAGTTTTTTAATTCTATTAAATAATATATAATTATTTTTAATTTAATTGTATTACTTATATCAAATAATTTGCCGAATAATATTTACTTGAATGTTTAGTAAATTAGATTGTGAGTTTTGAAAGAATTGTAATTCGATGATTAATAAAAATTTGTTTTTATTATTCTTTTAAACTTTTTTTCTTAACACAACACAATATTTATTTATAACTTGTTTTGTCTATTTTCTTAACCGGTGGACGCGAAATTGATAGCAGATGTGAAACTGACGTCCTTGTAAGAATATACATAATATACGTATATTTTTACATAGGGGCGTAGCGAGAGCACTCTGGTGAGAAACTCTCCAAGGTACGGTGTATAAAATAGTTTCAAAACACCGCCATTTCGCATCCGGTACCAAAATTTATTTATTTTTTTGTGTCTCTCTGAGTAACAATAAAATTCTCAAAAAATAAATATAGTTGCCCGAAACTATGTACTTTAGTTTAAAAAAATTACGTCCGAAAACCATGTCACAATAAATTTTTATTAAGTTTTTATTAAGGATTACAATTTGGCGTCCGTATACGGACGCCAAATTGCACTCGGACTCCAGATTGTTAGGAAATTGTCAATGTATGGACGCGAAAATGATAGTAGTACATATATATATATATATATATATATATATATATATTGTACCTTTATTCCAGAAACTGTTGATGAAAAAGGTTGTTTATTGTAAGAAAAGTGCGTTGTATGGGGTGGAGTGTAGGCTATTGAGCAAGGACAGTGAACTACGATGAATGAGATATTTTGAATCTCATTCTTGAGAGTTCTATGAAATCGAAAATTGTAAAAACGTTTGTTTTTGTTTGATTCCTTCTGCGATGTTAAAATACTAGATATTTTGTTAGAAAAATTTAGTTTGCTTGAAAAAATATCAGACCGCAGGTACACAAACAGTTAGCACCTTTTTAATTATGTGAGTCAACAATTGAATTGTGAATGAAAAGTATTTTCGGACCGGTTCGAAATAGTGTCGTTACAGAATCGGTTCTGATCTACGTTAATAGTGTTGTGCGTACGGGTAGTATCAAGTGGTTCCGGACAGGTAAATCGATTGTTTTCATTCTTAAAGACAGTATTTTTTAAAATTTTAATTTTAAATGACAGTATTAGAAAAAAAATCTGGTGTAAAACACTCACACTACTTTTTCTTGCCAATGTAAATAATAAACAGTATAACGTAACATTGGTAAACAAGGTAAAATGAAAAATGGCTGGGCTAAAAATTCCCGGCTAAGGTCTGGGGAAATTATTACGTGTCAAACCCCATCATACAGTTTTATTACCCACCGAAGTCGCTAATGATCAAGCTGTTGAAGCGACATTAAATAAACAAAGTAACTGAAAAACATAACCTAATTTTAATCTTGAGTGAATGTTGCAAAATAAAAACCAATCCCATTTTGGCTTTACGGTAAATCGCTCTTTGACACTAAACTAGGGTCTGTAGAAAAAGAGCTTAAATTAAAAGTTGTAGGTTTTCTAATTTCATATGAATTTGATTAAATATTTTTGTTTTAAAATGCATATGGGCTATTCAGGATGCAATCTTAAAAAAAACATTTTTTTCTACTAGGGCACAGGCTCCCCAAGAATTTTAGCAGAAATGGCGCTTACCATATCTTGTAGAGCACAAAAAATGTAGTAAAGGAGGGTATTTAAAAAAATTCGTAGCAGCCGTTTTTGAGAAAACTGAAAAAAGTGAAAAATACCCAAATAAACTTCTACTTCCGGTTGATTGATTTTGATGAAAATTTTCGTGTTGGGTTTTCTAGTGGTACCTAACTTAAGTTCCAAGTTTCAACTACGTACAATATTCCGTTTTTGAGATATTTTGTTCAAACACACCAATCGCTAAAAACATGTTTTTTCGGTTCATGGGGTCTGAAAACTTGCAAATTCCGTGAAAACTCGATTTCTAAAAATCGACATGAAAATAATACTTTCCTTTCCTATATGAACATATAATTATATAGGGCAAGAGAGAGTAAAATGCATGCAACAAAAGTTAAAGATGATGAAAATGGTACGGCTTGTATTCTATTTGATTCAGATATAATTAAGGTTTTTTCAGTGAATTGATAGGTTTAATATAGCTTGACTTTAAGCGGTGAAAAAGTAACCTTAGGATGTAGGATTTTTTTGGAGAAGGAATGGGCAGGTTGAAGATGCTGTTTCGCGGGTCGGTGGGAGGAGATGGTTTCGATGGAGAGAGGGTCGTAATAAAATATTATAGCCCTGAATGAGCGGTAGTTTATATAGAACTCCAGTCAGGTTCTCACATAAATTTGAAGATTTCCCCGTAAGAAGAGTTGTCTATTTGTCATACGGTGAACTCTCAATGGGACACACAGCAACATGGAATCCAGATAAATTGCCATTGTCATCGCTGGCTACACCCCCGTAACCGCTCTTCCCTACCCACCCTACATTTGATCCGATTTTTATTTCTTTATATTATATTTATTTTTGATGGGTTTAGCCGGAGAACAAGTAAAATAGAGAGGGAAATAGAAAGAGATGAATAGTGAATTAAAGAAGGAGATAGAAAGAAAACCAGACAGAGGGAAGAAGATAGAGAGAGATATCAAATTGGATTTATGGTGTTTCTTTTCGTTTTCTTCCTTTACTTCCATGATTTGTGACTACCGATCGCTGAAATCATTTTCCTAATCTTTTTAATGTTCAGAAATATATTGCGTTCTGAACGCAAAGGTAAAGTTGACCAAACATTTCAAAACCTAGTAGCGTGATCCGTATTCGGAATAATTATTTGAAACCTACGATTCTTCTTCATTGAAATACATAATTTCATTTATTGAATAGATTTCTGATCGTTGTATACTCTGCAACTACGATGCTTACCAGTTTAAAATATCTGTACATTATTATTAACAATAAATCTCCTCTTCAAATTACTGAGAAATTAAACTGTTACAAGTTACTCTTTCGTCCTATTTGGACCTAAGATTCAGTGATTTACGGATAAACTAAAATATGTAACGTAATTATGAGGTATTCAAATATTCCAGAACAACCCTTTAAGGATCATTACAGGCTGTTCAACATACTTTAGTAACAAGACATTACATAGAGATCTTAAAACATAAATCAATACACTATACGCTCGCTTTCACATTATGTCCCAGTTTTTACTTTCTCTTGCCTATATGAATACATAAGAAGGAAAGTATTGTTTTCATGTCGGTTTTTCGAAATCGAATTTTCACCGGATCTACACGTTTTCAGACCCCCTGAACCCAACAAAACATGCTTTACCGATTGGTGTGTGTGTGTGTGTGTGTGTGTGAACAAAATATTTAGAGAAAGGAACATCGTACGAACTTGAAACTTGAAACTTTAATTAGATACTACTACCGGGCCCGAAACGAACATTTTCATCAAAATCGGTCAACCGAAAGTAGTAGTTTATTCGTGTCATTTTTTACTTTTTGAATTTTTTCAAAAATGGCTCCTACGACTTTTTTAAAAATCGCCTCATTTGCTAAATTTTTTATGCTTTACAAGATAGGGTGGGCGGCATGTCTACTGAAATTCTTGGAGAGGTCGTTTTCTCGTTAAAAAATTGTTTTTTTTTTAGATTTTGGCTTTAATATGTATTTTAGCGCAAAAATGTATACCATAAAAGTTGTAGAAAATTAAAAATCCTAGAACTTTCGATTCAAACATTTTTTTAATGTATTACGCTTAATTAAGCGGTAATTAGCGAGTTTCTGTTTTTTCTCACGAAAATGTGTAGAAAAATATATTATTTTAAGATTTCAGCCTTAGTGTGCAATTTACGATATAAGTGTATTAATCAAATTTATAGGAAATGATAAAATCTACAACCTTTTGTTTAGTGTATTTTTCTCTACAGAGCCTAGTTTAGAGTGGTTTTCCGTATTTTTAAGCCAAACTAAGGTTGATTTTAATTTTGCATCTTTCACCCATGACTAAAATAAGGTTACGGTTTTTGAGGTTAGTTTTTTGTTTATTTCTAATGTTTTATTACTAATGTTTGGTTATATTGTTCATTATTTTCACTGGCAAGAGAAAGTCGTGTGAGTGTTTCACACCAAATTTCTTACATTACCTTACAAACGGTAATTTACCGTTTTATATTATGCTAGGACAGGTTATTTATTACTGACCACAAAAATTAGCACGAGAAAATATGTTGGTTTTTATTTGGCGTTATATAAAAGTTCTAAAAGGAAGAACGCATCGTGCACCTAACTTCCCCAATCGATGTTTCCTTTCAACGTTCAGATACGGGGGAGGTCAATTCGGCACTCCACCTACGGTATTAGTACCCATTCTCAGGCTACATTCCCAGTTTTCCTATCAAGTTTTCCCTTCGAGACACTGTCACGTAACGTCTAAAACACCTACTAAAACAACGTGGACACTGTTCTCCCGGTCACATTAGTCGTATCTCATGATTTCTCTCCCTTTTTCGATGTCGTCAACAGCTTCTCGCTTTCTCTTTCATTTTCCCTTTATAGGCCTGTATTTTCTAATCCTCACACCCTACTCGTTGACTTCAACATCTGAGTTCGGTTATTAATAATTATATTTAACCCGAAAGTGCTCGTCATATTTGATCAGATAAAAGCAAATACTGAATCGACTAAAAGGAATTTCATGTGCTCTGTTTTATAATAAAAAAACAACAACAAAGAAGCTACCAATTTTGCATTCATAAATATTTTATTTTATTTAAAAATCGTACAAAAATGTCTGTTGAAATATTTATAATCTCTATTTTTTGGTAAATTCTTTACCGCGCTTCAACTCGATTAAATTTCCAGTCTTAGTGGGTTTAAAACAAGTTCGAGGTTGCAAATACACATAGTAATTATTGAAACTAATTTTATAAATATCGTTGGTTTAAGGAGCTAACCTGCTAACTCCGTTTTTTGGCTAAAAATTTATTTGGGTATCATTGGACGAAAGAAAATTATACTTTTCTGCCAAATCTATAAAAACTTTACGAGTTTCATTCAGTTTTTCAGCTTTCCTGTAAAGTTTTAGGAAATTGATTTATCTGGTTAACACTCTTAACTAACGATATAACAATATCATTTAGTCTACACAAAATAGTATAAATTATATTCAATTGTCTCTTTTAAACCTGGTTTTTACCACTAAATGTTCACATTAACAGTCACGTAACTATTTCTTATGAAATAATTTTAAAATAATCAATACTAATATTATAAAGACAAAGCGTGTTTTTGTTCAGGCTAATTTACAAAAATACTGAACGGATTCTCATGAAATTTTGACAGCATATTCGTATTTTTATTCACAGCAAGATTTTTTTTTTAATTTTCAAAAATGATAACCCTAAGGGCCCTAATGAAAATTTTCATAAATATGATGTGTGTGTGTGTGTGTGTGTGTGTGTGTGTGTATATATATGTGATTACGTATTGCTGTTGAAGTAGATGAAGAGGATGATGGTGAGAGTCGCACGCGGGGAAATTATCAAAATGTCATTGTTTGTGTGTGTGTACTACTGTTGAAGTACAGTATACAAGTAAAAGACTATTGAGAGACGTGCGCGGGGGGATTTATCAACATACATAGTATCAACATAGTATGGTTCTGTGTGTGTGTGCTTTGGAGTATACAGTTGCTAGCAGCTACACAATCCGTTACATATTTATTAAAAAAAAAAATGATTATACATGTTTCGCGTCCAAAGCGTACGTCGGGGCATGCTAGTAAATAAATAAATAAATGGACAGCGAATTATAGATGATTGTGAATAAAGGAATAACTAAAAATCATGTTTAGACGTTCTACTGTAAATAAATAAATAAAGAAAATAATTTTAAGACAATTCATCAACATACTATTCTAAAAATTATAAAATTTTTTAAATAACTATAAATTTAAAAAATCATGTGAATGACAAACAAAATTATAAATAGTATTTTCATACTACTATGCATTAATACAAAAGTTGTTATTTTTATTTGTTTATTTATTTATAGTACTGATTAATGGGAGTTTACCTTTTGTCTATTTGTCTATTTGTGTGACATTGGATGTATGTTCGTGTAAGCGTATGAAATTCCTTTAAGTAAGAAAGAAAAACTAACATAGGCTTGTTTTCTCGGTTGAAAGGTAACACTTGAAGTCGAATTGCGGAATCATGTTAAGCAAGGTCGAGCGACGCAATGTGTGGAACTGTCCGAGTCAAAGTAACAAGAAAACTTAATGCGTGCACAGAGCGGTGCAATTTATTGTCGGTTTCAGATAATAAATAACAGTGATCGTTTACAAATAATCTACATTAGCATCTGCTCGATTAATACAAGGCATAGATAATACGTGAGAGTGTGTGTTTTTCAATTCGCTCATGCTTTGTGTGTGTCTTATACTCTGGGTGCGTACGCTAATAGCTGAACCCCCTCCCCATTGACCCATACATGACAACCGACTCGGCTGGCGGTCATATAAATGGCTCTTGTTTCAAAGCATTGTCTCTCCTCATCTTTTTCGTGTGCTTTTCTCACTTCGCCTTAAATCTCAATTTGTCATTCAACATCCGAAGAGAATTTTCATACGATTTCAAATTCATCTTATCTTTCAAAAGCTGTATAATTTATAGAAACGATAGACTTTGAGACATCGAAGTAATAAATTAGTCGCAAATTATATTAAATGTTATACAGGACCTGAACCTATCAAATTGATTTATTTCTTATCGTTTAAAGACTAATTTATGACTTGGCTTTCTCAGTCCTTTTGCCTAATAGGTTAAAAGAATGACATTTTCTACCCTTTTATATATATCAGTTATTCATTACATGTTTGTAGTACATTTTCCTTAAGTAATTTAAAAGCTTTAAAGTATAGCAGTTGTTACACGACAACTATTAGTGCGTCGCACCGTCCTCGCTTTTCTTAACCAATGTCCTAACTTAACATGACTATAAACTTTAATTTTTACATAGTTGTTTTTCTTTTCGAATTTAAATTAAAAAAAAATTATAAGCCTTTTAAAATAATGGATTTAAAACTATAAATAGAAGTTTTTAACTTGTAAAAATATTTTAGACCCTGCCAGAATTTAAACTTTTCGATTTGTACTTCTGCGTAATCTAATGCTCTAAACCTAAATATTTAATTCCAAAATATTTAAATGTTTCAAGAAAACTTGCACCTGCGGAAACTGGGTTGATAGTACTGCTCACCAGTGTTTTCTGGTTGCCACTAGCTCGGTGTTCCAATATAGTCGTGCTTTTTATGTCCATTGATACTAATGAACAAATACATTTTATTTCCCATTTAACAAATTAGTATATAATGTAATTAATATTACAAAAATTCATATTTATAGTGCGGGGGAAATCAACTTACCAAACTATGGTATAGCCATATTCTAAATAGATTTAATAAATGCTTCCCGTTAGGGCAGAAATCAGTTTTTATGGCTCAAAATTATAGTAAACGAACCAGTTAAAGATTAGGAGTCAACATCTAGTGGATCTCGTGTCTGTCGTGGCTAAGCAACCAAAAACTGACTACCTTTTTAAACTTTATGATATTCGGCTGATTTCTGATATCAATAGGTATAAAACTCAAAAGTTTAAGAGCTATATAACCCGATTTTATGTGTGTTATGTTCGTTTGATTTAATCATAATATTTCTGCATCAATACTTCTTGTAGATTTTTTCTCTTTTTATTCTGCAGTTCAACGTAGGCCTACATATAAATTCTTAGTCAGTTCTATTAACTGATATTTGTAGAAAGTTAAGAAACTTACAACTTTTATTTCAATCATATTTTTAAAAAGCTTAATTTAGATTAATTTGTGATTTTCTGTATTTTTCCCGTTGAAATCGGTAAAAATTGAATTTTGAAGACTGTGATCTTAGTATACATTTTAATATAAAAAGGATATATAATTGAAGTTATAGAAAATTAATAAACATATAAATTTACTTTTAAGCGTACTTTTCTTCAGAACTTAGTTCAGTGTCAATTTTTCGTATTTTTAAGAACAATGGAGGTTAAGTTTCAATTAGCACCAATATGCTTTTTATGGTTAATGAGCTCTGCTGTTTCACACGTTAACACCAATCAAACCGTTCGCCAGCGTTGTCAGATTGTACCTGACAAACATTACGCGCGCAGGCGTATAAGAGCCGCAATAGTTCACTTTCGTCTTGCATCTCGTACTAAACACATCGATTATAGAACGCGTTTGCATGTAATACTTTATAATATAATCAGCTGATTGTATGTTTATAGGTTACAATTGTTATTCAAAGACAAAAAAAAAATGGGCTGACGAAATATTATTTAACAAAGCTACAAGAGCAAGTATTGGCAACGTTGCTGGCAGGTCATTGGCTACCTATAAAGTGGGTAGGGGGCAATGCATATGTTTAGAGCTCATCAGTCTTGAAAAAAAGTATGGTTTAAATGATTTAAATTATATTACGTTCATATTGCATTGTTTACTCAAAATTAAATATAGGTTAGGCCTATATGTTTCATTAGCAACATTGGCAAGAAAAAGTTATGTGAGTGTTCCACACCAGATATTTGTATTTTTAAAATTACTTTCGCTTTAATTTATGCTCTAACCACTAAAGAATAAATCTTAAATATTTTGTCTGAAAATCGAGAAAATTTAACTACCATAACCTTTCAATAGGAATCTATTATAAGTAAAAATTTACAAACGTTTTAACGTTTACAAATGATATTCTGCAGGTTTTCTAATTTTACCTAATAGAGTGAATAGAGCGAAATTTAAAAAAATATTTTCCCTAACTTTATTTCTAGTTCATTCTAGACGATTGGTGAAATTTTCTGTGAAGAAACCTATTTAACGTAGAATGTATTTCTAAAATTTTTATCTCTTGTAACTATGAAATAAATATAAGTCGGTAAAGAAGAATTTAATAAACGTTAGTTAACATGAAGAACGCTGATTTAATTTGAGTTCATTCGTGCTCTTTTCAAGTTGATTATAAAATATACAGGCTATTAAATGGCATTATAGAAGTGCAAATGCTGAATCTTGACGAACCCAAATAATACCCATCAGTTTTTTCTTTAAATTTAGCATTTAAAGGACTATCATTAGGAGAGGAAGCAGTGGACGTTCTGCTGTCCTGATGTGCAATTTAAATTCTCCGGGGGAACGAAGCGAAAGCCTTCCGTCCAATCTGGAAATTGGTTCATTTATCAGCTGCGTAGAAAGACTTTGAATAATTCAGTCACACAAGTAGAAATAACAACACCAACACTAGTAATAATAATGATCCTGGTATTATTCTACTAACAGAAACTGTCGAACTGTAATAGAAATAAGGAGAAAAATTTTACTTCCAGTGATTCAACTAGTTTGAAAATGAAGTAATCGCACCTTCCTATTTCAAATACCAAATAAACTTTTAATCTCACCCCCTTTTACTTCAACAGAGGAATTCCTGAAGGAATGTAATAAAAATCTGTTATCGATTTGAATAAAAGAAAATACAGTCAATTCTTTACTTAACAGAATTCCGATGTAAAGGATGGACTTTACAGGCATCCCTTGATTTACGCGGTTATTTCGTTCCGGAAAATCGGCTTGCAATTCAAAACCGCGTAAATTAAGACCACATTTTCCGTAAGATTGCATTGTAGTATTAAAGTCGTGACTCGTTTCGTAGCAAGGTATTTTAAAACGTTGATTTGGCTTTAACATGATGTAATTTAAATTAAAATGACAAAAATATTACAGATCAAGAACAAAATTAATATAAAAAATACAGTTTCTATCCTACAAAAATTACGTACTGTATAGGTTTTGTATCATTTAAAAACTTACATAGCATACCTTTTTTCTAATCTTGGTTTTTTAAAAAGACCATCCAGTTTTATCTGTTTAGTAGACAACTTGAGTTTGTCAATCGCTATTTGGTAACAAATAAACTCACTTTTAATACCGTTGATCACTTCATCACTTCTCTCAATTTCGGGATAATTTTCTTTTATGTATTCACAGAATTTTTCTAAATGGTTGAAAGCTTTATGTAATCCTTTCAGACCCAAAGCTGGCCGCAACGTGAGTGTAGAACAAGTTGATTTTGGTATTCAATCATCGCCTGTCTTTATGTCAAATTTCCTGTTCTTCTGACGTCATATAGTGAGAAATCAACTTCTGCCTCTGTCTCTATGAGACATTTTTCAGTGACTGTTTATCACACTTAACAACTTTTTCGATGTCTTTTTCTTCGCTTACGTCTTTTTTCTCGTAACTTTGAAACCGCATATTTAAGAAACGGTGCTAAAATGATGATCGCGTAACTTCAAAATCATGCAAATCAAAAAGCGTAATTTTAAGGGATGCTTGTATTAGTAAATTGGTATAGATGTCAATAGTAGTGTATTGTAACATTGTACAGTGATATTCAAAAAATGGTTGAAGGAATAGATTGTTTAATGTAAACAATAAAAATAAAGTTTCTATACTACGAAGATCATGTACTGTACAGATTTTGTATCATTAAATACCTGGTGTGAAACAATCACATGACTTTCTCTTTCCAATACAAATAATGAACCATAAAACCTAACATTGGCAATAAAACATTAGAAATAAACAAAAAACTAACTTCAAAAAACATAACTTTATTTCAATCATGAGTGAACGACACAAAATGAAAATCAACCTCAGTTTGGCTTAAAAATACGGAAAATCACTCTTTCACGCAAAACTAGGCTCTGTAGAGAAAAATGCTGTGTATCAAAGTTGTAGATCTTTTAATTTCCTATAAATTTGTATGTTACACTTTTGTCGTAAAATGCGCACTAAGGCTGAAATCTTTAAAAAATCAATTCTTTACACGTTTTTGTGAGGAAAAAAACAGAAACTCACTAATTACCGCTAAACTTAGCGTTATACAAAAAATGTTTAAAATAAAATTTGTAGGATTTTTAATTTTCTACAACTTTTATTATATACATTTTTGCGCTAAAATACATATCGAAATCGCAATCTTAAAAAAACAAATTTTGTTATGAGAAAAAATCTTCGCAAGAATTTCAACAGAAATTAATTGCATATACTCTATCTTATAAAGCACAAACTGTTTAGTCAATGAGGCGATTTTAAAAAAAATCTTGGGAGCCGTTTTTGAGAAAATCGCAAGAAAGTGAAAAATGACATAAATAAACTACTACTTCCGGTGGGCCGATTATGATGAAAATATTCGTGTCGAGTCCTCTAGTGGTATGTAACTTAAGTTTTAAGTTTCAAATTCGTACGATGTTCCGTTTTTGAGATATTCTGTTCACACACGCAGACACACACACACACACTCAATCATTAAAAATATGTTTTTTTTTGGGTTTAGGGGGTCTGAAAACGTGTAGTTCCGGTGAAAACTCGATTTCAAAAAATTGACATGAAAACGATACTTTCCTTCCTATATATTCATAAAAGCAAGAGAAAGTAAAAAGAGGTTACATAGCATACTTTTATTCTCAACTTGGTTTCTTTAAAAAAAACCATCCTGTTAAAACCATCCAGACGTTAAAAGATTGTTTTTTAAGTTGTATGTCAGTGTTGTCTAAGTATTTCGTTAGGTTTTTGTGGGATCGGTGTATTGATTAAATAAATTGGGTGACAAGTTAGTTATCTAAAAGTACCTAAATATAATGTGTTGTGATTTCTACATTAAACATTTGATACAAATTTTAAAGCTGTAGCTTAATAATTGAATGGTTTCTAAAATGTACGTATTATCATTTTCAGACCGCAAATTGAATCTAAGACGTTTATAGTGTGAAATTCAGTCCAATATTCTAACCATTGGACCAAGAAAGCAGCCTAAACTATAAAAATTACTTCGTAGAAGTTTAAATCAAGTTTGAACTTATAGAAAGCTCCAAATCTTTTGAATCCATGTAAAAAATTCTTATTTTAATCAATTTAGAACATTATTTTAATTTGTTTAAAACCGTAGACTTATATGAAATTTGCAATTAAAGTATTTAGCAATATTTAGCCTCCAACCTGTTGATATGAATGGTGTATGTATGCGCAGCACTGAATATTACTTAGTTACCAAGTTTATTGCCTGACTGCTATTAAATGACTTGCAGTCGACAACGTAGCTAGATTTAATGACAACAATAATAATAAACTCATTGTATTATAATGGCACGTAACACTAGTAATTAAATACAGTTTAATAATTAACGGGTTAATTTAATTAACGTACAGAACGATTTTAATAGGATTAATATTTGCAAATTTTATGAAATAATTATTGTATTTCCTTGTATGGTAGTTTTGATGATGACATATGTCCATTTGATGTTTTAAAGTAAATCTGGTTTGCAATTTCTATTTTTAGATTTTAATACTAGTATACAGTTTGAAATTAATTATATTTTGTAGTTAAAGTGATACTAAGTATTTATTGTTACTTTCCTTTGGTCAATATGAATATATATGGAAGGAACGTATTGTTTTTCAAGTCGTTTTCTCAAAATCGATTTTTACTGGAAATACACGTTTTCATGCTCCCTGAATCCAGAATACATGTTTTTACCAAACTGGTATGTGTGTGTCTGTTTGAACAAAATATCTCATGAACGAAATACCATACCAAGTTGAAATTTTAAACTTAAGTTAGGTATAAGTAGTGAACAGAATATGAAAATTTTCATCAAAATCTGTTCACCAAAAGTAGTAATTTTTAAAGATTTTTGCAGTTTTTTGAAAAACTGTCGTAACATTTTTTTTTTAAATTATCTCATTTGCTAAATTTGTCATGTCTACGTGTTAGAATAAGCGCCATATACTATGTTGAATTCTTGGAATTCTTGACTTCTTGGAATTCTTGACTTCTTGTTTTTCTTGAATTCTTGGAATTCGTGGGGGGTTTATTTATGAAGGTAGTTTTGAAGGTTTGAGGGGGTTTATGAAGGTAGTTTACAGATGAAATAATTTCCATAATCATGTAGGACTCCAGCAAAGAAACTGTAGAAATGGACTGAACCAAAAGAACCTGTAGAAATAGTGTGGATTATTTCATATTCTGAAGCAGCAAAAACACTGAAAATAACACTGAAATACGTATAGCAGCACAACACTATGTATACAAACGTGAATATGAAGTCTGGCGAAATATTGAAGGATCATCAAGGTATTCGGTATTACGAGAGCAAACAAATAGGATTTTATGCAGCCGGGGAAAATGCAACCTACAATTGTTTGTTATTGCTAATAAACTAAAAGAAATATTTTACCAGTAAGCGAGATTTATATTGTAAGTAAATCTTGTATTAAAAACTTTGTTGAGTTCGTTTTCCATTTCCAACAGTATTACCAGTGTAGTATTTTATTTTTAGTACCCATGCTGAGTTTAGTATAGGACTTATAACATAGACCGTCTGACCTTCTACCACGCACGTGGAGGGTAGATGCAATGGTTTCCTGGACACAGACTACGGGAAACCATGGCACCGGGCCTCTTTTTTTGTACGGAAATTACATTCACTGCACCTCTTCCCTTATTACATTCACTGCGCCTCTTCCCTCATGGTAATTTTAATTCGCTATTTTTATTTTAGTACTCCACAAGTTAAAAAGCGCAATGCATGCGTATAGCTCCTGTGTGTAAAGTAATATACTAAAATAAAAATACTGCAACACAGTTTAATGTTCTCTCGTATTTACTTTAATAAATTAAGAAGAATTAATTATTACACCCATATGGTATGTGTACTACAGTGCAAATATTTGATGCTTACCTATATTTTTCTTAAATTTACATACCGCACAATCTTTAATGAGAATATTGTAAAGGGAACTATCCAAGAAAGAAATCCCAACTGGATTGTTACACGGTTGGTTAATAAGAAATGATAATTTGTTTTATTTTTTTTAGGTTAATTAGTTTACAAAATACGGTCATTTTTGAGCGTACTGCAAAAATAAGTAGACGTTAAAGGAAAAATTCGGTTTTTTGTTAAAATTTTAGATACATTAACTTCGTTTTCAAACTTATGAATTGTTATTACTATTTACCAGCTATAATAATATTCTTTTAACACATTTTATTCTCCGTAAACATTTTTATATGTCCATAACAGGAAAGTGTAGTATTAAATTATTTGCACTCGATCTGCTAGTTTCAGGGCTACAAAAAATAATTTTCTCTTATCGCATGGTCACCCAATTACATGACTGAAATATTTAGCAACAGAAAAGGTAGACATGTAAACAAACGGCAGTAGTCAGAGTTATCTCCTTTGAGAGTAATTTCATTTTACGGCCAGACCCTGTGGTGAATGAGGTGAAGGTGTCATTTGCAGGGTGGAAAGTAGATGCTTTACGGAGGGCCTAATATTCTGGTAAGCATAGTTTTCCGCTCAGTGAGAAAAGCAATGGTAAAGCACCTCACTCCTCGTTTTACTTAATAAAGCCTCTAGAGGTTGATAATAGACTACTCAATTCACCTGTGCGTAAAATGTTTAAAGAATTTTTAAAGGTTGTGGTAAATTTACTGATGTATTTTCTACCTGCATTAGTAGGTTTTGGTTCATAAAATCGAGTATTGTGGTTAGCAACATCGTAATCCATTCTGTTTTTTCTTTTGTTTTATTGTGGATATTGAAATTCTTTACAAATTTTTTTTGCATTCATTATCACTTAAAAATGTACAAAAAATACTGTAAGCAATTGAACCATACAGATGGTAGTGCATAACATTTGTCTGCAAATTATTCGTTGTTGTTTAGGTCAACAGCCAAAAGGCTGGTTGAACCTCTAGAGGTTTTACTAAGTAAAAACGAGGAGTGAGGTGGTTTACCATTGCCTTCCTCATTATTATTGCAAATTATTCATCATGTCAAATTACAGAAATAGGTAAACACACATACATTTTTGAATTTTATAAAGTGGTCGAAGAATATAACCTATGTTTAATCATGAGTAAACAATGTAAAACACAAAACATAAGTTAATTCTACTCATTAGTAAATGAGGAGACACTAAATGAAAATTCTGTGGACAGGGGAAATAGTATAGGCTAGTAATATAATAGCTACGTATAGTATAGTGACGTTGTAATAATAGTGACGTCGTCAGCATCTGTACTAAATTGTACATGCTTCAAGGTCAGCCTTATATTATGAAACGCTATACTAAATTCTACATACTACTAAACTCCGCATACGACACCAGTTCAACTGTATTAGTGTTGTTGTTGGAGTATTGTTTTCGTTTCAATTTTTCGAAATCAAGTTTTCACCGGATCTACACGTTTTCAGACCCTCTGAACTCAAAAAACATGTTTTTAGCGATTGGTGTGTGTGTGTTAATTACTACTAAAGGACCCGATCCGAACATTTAAATTAAAATCAATCAACCGAAAGTAGTAGTTTATTCGTGTAATTTTTCACTTTTTTGCGATTTTCTCAAAAACGGCTCCTATGATTTTAAGTGGCGATTTTTAAAATCGTCTCAATTACTATATTTTGTTTGTTTACTCTACAAGGTAGGGTAGGCGCCATGTCTGCTAAAATTCTTTGGGAGGCTGTTCTCTTGAAGAAAAAAAACGTGATTGTTTAAAGATTGCGGCCTTTATATGCATTTTAGAGAAAACATGTATTAATTAAAAATTGTAGAAAATTAAAAACTCTACAACGTTTATTTTTAACACTTCTTTGTAGCCTATAACGTTTAGTTAAGTGATAATTTGTGAATTTCTTTTTTATGAAACTGTAAATAAATGAATATTTTAAGATTTCGGCCATAGTATGCATTTTACGACAAAAGTGTTTATATAATCAGATTTATAAGAAGGTAAAAGATCTAAAACTTTTACTTAGCGCATTTTTGTCTACAGAGCCTAGTTTAGCGTGAGAGAGTGATTTTCCGTATTTTTAAGCCTAACTAAGGTTGATTTTCATTTTGCATCATTCACTCATGATTAAAACAAGGTTATGCTTTTTGAGGTTGGTTTGTTTTGTTTATTTCTAATATTAGGTTATATTGTTCATTATTTGCATTGGCCAGAGAAAGTTGTGAAAGTGTTTCACACCAGATTCTTGTAGTTAAATTTAATGATGGAGGAATCAAACATAGGTGTTTTCACAATGGGACCGATAAAATAATGTATGGCGTGTAAATGAAATGTAATTTTGTACAGATAGGCTAACCATTTCCGAGAAAGAATGTACAACACAACCCAAACCATAAAGTACACCGGTGACCACTGTCTAGTATTAAAATGCGTATAAAAGTAACTACATTTACTAAGACTTGAATCAGGAACCTTCCTCTCCGAAAATCTATTTTTTAAAACACGTTTTTTACGTAAGAACATGTTTAACAATTATATAAAATATCATTTTAGCTTAGTAGGGTTGTTGTGTATATACATTACTTGTGATGAAAAAGTTTTTAATATTTTTTCTAGCGAATTATAGACACTAAGAATTTTTGTAAAACATGGTTTTCCCTCGTATAGGGCCAATTTTCGACCATGTGAGGTTACTTTAAATATTTCTGGAGGCTCTTTTTGAAGCCGACATTTGCGCATTCGTTCACTATAAGCTTTTCACCTTTCTTCTGTTCACTCGGTCATTTTTTTGCTCTTCACGGAAGCCCTTAATCCTTTATTAGTTATCTCAATTTGGTTTGGTTTACTAAGTTTTCTCGGTTTATTCCGGATTTCTCGATATCCTTTCTGATTTCGTTATACCATTTACCCGACACCTTAGGTTTATTTAGTGCTTTAACAAATTTTTTTGTGAGCCATTTCTCATCCATTTTATACAGATGTCCGTAAAATTTTAGCCTTCTTTTTTAATCTTTTCCATTAATCGTTCAGTTTCTTTGTACATTTCTTCTCGATCTCGTAACCTATATTGTCTGTCTACTATCTTCGGATCCATGATTTTATTTTAATCAACATTGAAAACATTTGGTTACTATACCAAATATTTAAAGACCCTAAACGATGCAAAAATCAGAACTTAAAACTTAATTTTATTGAACATAAAATTTATAAATATTTATAAAGAAGTGGATAAAATAAAAATTTTGGATTGGACTATATTTATCTGTTAGTTATTTTAATTTTATCAATACGGTAGGGTGAATAAACAATATTTAGTGTATCAGTATATCTGTATTTTTATTGTACAGTAGAAAAATGTTTTTTTTCTACTTAAATAGATTAAAACTGGTCTAAAAGACTAACCATTAATTTTTCGTTCATATTATCTTAAAAACTAAAATACTTAAATTTTATAACCTATTCAACAATGTTTTATATCTTAACACTAAAATAAACGTAAAACTATTCACTAATTCTGTACTTCACACTGTTCTGCTTTAACACATCACACTGCACTGTTACACTAGTTCGAAGGGTTTCTTCCTCTTAAGCCTTCTAGGAACATTTTCATTATCAAGAAGTTGAATTGCTTCAAGATTGATGTGGCCATATAGACAAGCTTCATATTTGACAGCAAATCATTTTACCTCACTGGACACAAAAGAGACGTCCAGATCTCTATGCAGATCACTATTCCTATCGTAACAAGGGGCATTAACCATAGTTCTCAGTACTTTGTTCTGAAACGTCTGTATAATCCTTATCTGACTTTCTCTGGCGCAACCCCAAAGTTGTATACACCATAAATCCAGATGGGTTTTAAAATTCGATTATAGACTGTTACTTTATTATGGAGAGGCAGCTGCGATTGAAGTCCCAGTAACCAATACAACTTCCCATATCTGAGGCCCAGCTCAGCTCTTTTTATCTTAATGTTGTGCTCCTTCCATTTCAGTTTCGCATCTAAAGTCATTCCTAAATAATTTACAGTGTTCGCATATAGTACAATGTTTCCATTGTAATTCCAAGAAGAATAGTAGAGAAATGTGACGTGAAAAAATATCGTTAAGTCAATGTCACATGTTAATAAATATAAGCTTGTTGGTTTTTTTGATAGTTAAACGACTGAAATAAAAAATAAATAGGTATCTTTGATTTTACTTCAGATTAAGAAATTTATATATTTATTTAACGTGTAGAGGGAAAGAAAGAAATAAAGAAAGTAATTGATAGTTGGTTTTAGTAAGAAATCACAGTTGAATTACGGTAACAAATACATTAACAGTTGTAGAAATCTGTTGTATGTGTTTGCGTTTTTGGTTGGAAGGTGGAAAGCGGGATACAACAGAGAAGGCCTGGTAACAAGCCTAGAGTCCTCCCACTGTGGGCCTACAGCGTCCACCTAATTCATGTTTAAGTAGATGTTAAATACACGGTCTCTGGAGGACCGACGGGGAAACAGGATAACACCGCAAACATTTTAGCAAAGTTAAAATTTATACGCTTCCTTTAGCCGGTGAAAAGACAAAACATTTGCGACCCTGATGGCTTGCCCAGAGAGCGTCTTCCGAGTGGGCCGGAAACGGAACCTCAACTAAGCGCACATGTCGGAACAGGTTAATGTATGCCTATCGGAAGCCGCTGTTGAATTTGTGGCTTTCCTTGGCTCTCTAACGTCTTTGAATTTTACCACTACTCGATAAACTTCACGTACCGAATGATCCTCTTTTTAAGATTACATTCCTTCACACAGTAGTCAGACATTATTAAAATCTATTTAGCAAATATAATACAACCATTATAAAAATTATTTATTGAATTAGAATCATTTTAATATAATAGTAATAACAATAGTTTTTTATTTAAAAAATCTGGTTTAAAAAACTTAAACGACTTTATCTTGCCAAATGTAAATAATAAAAAATATAACTTACGCTGAATCATGAGGAAACAATGTAAAATTTAAAAAACAAACCTAATTTTAATTATGATTGAATGACGAAAAATGAAAATCAATACTTGTTCATTTTAAAAATAATACTATTACACTAATTGACTTTAAACTAAACTCTGTAGAAGAAAAGCCCGAAATAAAATTTGTAGGTTTTCAATTTTTAATAACTTTAGCTATGTTTTTAAAATGCATTATAAGATCGCAATCTTAAAAAACCCATGTTTTAGCGATGAGAAATTACAGAAAATCACTAATTGACGCTTAACTAAACGATGTAGAAAAGTTAAATAAAAATTGTATATTTTTAAAATTTTCTACTAATTTAATTATATTGCCGAACTATTTTATAGAAAATATTTATATTTTTTCATATGTTTACCATTTTAGCTTATACCCGCTGTTTAATCGATTTTTGTATTTTATTATAAATAAAATTATTAATAATAAAAAATTATTATAATTTGTGGTTAGGATTTCCTTCAGTTTGGTTTTACATTGTACAAGAATTTATAAAAATCTGGTATGAAACACACGACTTTCTCTTGCCAACGCAAATAATGAACTATAGTATAACCTAAAATTAATTACCTCAGAAACATAACCTAATTTTAATCATGAGTGAATGATGCAAAATGAAAACCAACTTTAGCTCGGCTTAATAATACGGAAAATCACTCTCACGCTAAACTAGGCTCTGTAGAAAAAAATGCTTAGTAAAAAAGTTGCAGATCTATTAATTTCTTAAAAATTTAATCGTTAGCTTTTGTCGTAAAATGCACAATCAGACCGAAATCTTGAAAAAACTATTTTTTTACAGATTTTCATGAAAGATTACCGCTAAACTAAGCCTTATACAAAAAAATGTTGCAAATAAAAGTTGTAGATTTTTAAATTGCCTTTAACGTTTATTATAATATACTTATGCGCTAAAATGCATATTAAGGCCGCAATCTTAAAAAAAATCTTATTTTCTACGAAAGAACAGCCTCCTTAACAATTATTTCAGCAGACATGGCGCTTACCCTACCTTCTAGACTTCTAGACACTACCCTACCCTACTAATTTTAGTCAACCGATTTTGACAAAAATGTACGTGTCGGGTTCGCTAGTGGTACCTAACTTAAGTTTCAAATTTCAAATTCGTATGGTGTTCCGTTCTTAAGATATTTTGTTCTCATACACACACACACAGACCAATTTCTTACAACATGTTTTTTTGAGTTCAGGAGGTCTTAAAACGTGTACATCCGGTGAAAACTTGATTTCTAAAACTCGATATAAAAACAGTACTTTCCTTCCTATATATTCATATACTGCCCATATGTCAGGTGAAGTGTAAAATTATTTGCACCCAATCTGTTATTTGCAGGGCTAAAATAAATAGTTCTGTTTCTTATCACATGGTCAGCCAATTAAATGACTGAAGCATTTAAGAACAGAAGAGGCAGAGGTGTAAAAGACACTAATCAGAGTTATCTCCTCTGAAAGTAATGAATTTCATTTTACAGCCATACCCTGTGGGGAATGAAGTGAAGGTGTCATTTGCAGAGTGGAAAATATGTGCTTTTCAGAGGGCCCCACATGGTGATAAGAATACTTTTCCACTCAGTGAGGAAGGCAATTCTAAACCACCTCACTTCTCATTTTACGTAGTAAAACCTCTACATGTTCAAACCAGCCTTTCGGCTGATGACCTAAATGACAACAGATTCATATAGGCACAAATAAAAATGTGTGAAGATGTCAATGTATGAAAAAAATAAGATGTATAACATCATGTCAGTTATATTAATGTCAATATGAATAAGACATGATTTTCTATAGAAGTGAGTGTGAAAAGTCGCAACGTATGATTCGACTCCGGAAGAGGTTGCATGTCAGAACGAGAAGTGTAATATATGTAGCAAAACTGGTGCATTTAGGTGCATTTTATACCGGCAATAAAAACGGAAATGAGGATAAAGGAAGTGTCATGTAAGAGTGAAGATGTGCGCGCGTGCGTGAACGTCTATGCATATGTGATAGTTTGTGCCCCGTGCAAGCCCATTGACATCCGTCCAGGAAATGGTATGTACCTAATGTTGCATCCCCTTCGTCCCAGTTCACTCTCAAAACTGTTTAAATAAACATTCTCATTAATAAACCATATAAACTCCTGGGACAGTTGATGAAGAGACCTTTAATACCCAGAAAAAATCTCATCGCCAACGTTCTAAACCCCTTCTCCTCTCATAAACCACCCATCCACCGAACACAGTAACAGAACAGAACCGACGATCTGTAGGGGTTTTACGCCCTCAACAAAAATAAAAATACTTTGCTGTTATTATTACCCGCAGCTGAATCGTTGATCGTATGTCCGAGAGTCCATCTGTTATACAATCATCCTCCGCTACGCTTACATATTGTATTCCCCGGTGAAAAATAAGATACTATTTTTTGCAACAATAATGAATTGTACAGCCGTGTCTATGGACCCTCATGCAAATCGCCTTATAGAAACGTTATTATAAAACATGTTCCTAGTGTAAATCCTTTTAGTTCAATTGATTATTCAAATTATATAACCAATTATTATGTTTATCAAAACCAATGCATCTTTAGTTTTACAATCTGCATTATAATAAGCTCAATAAATTTAGGCGGGTAGGAGTTTGCTGTGTACTTCTCCACTTCCTCACCTTCACACTCCCACCAGTCGAGCAATTTCTCCTCTCTTACTTCTCCGATTGACTTGAAAATTATTCCTTATTTTAAAGTTTTAAAGTCAGATTTAATACACAATAAGTGATAAATTTATCGTATTTGCAACGCATGCGTTCAAAAAACAAATCAAATTAAAAAAAACGAAAAATTTGAAACTGTTCTATTTTCGTGTTTAAAAATTAGCTTATCGTATTCGATTGTACAGGACTACTGCACTTATGTTTGGTTACATGTAAAGTTTATATTTCGTACGAAAATTAAAACGAGATGTAAATTACATTACAATTTATGTAAATACAATTTACAATTTATGTAATGTAAATACATTATAATTATATTTATACCTTATTTTTTATTTTTTTTAGTGCTTGTTTAGTCACAATGGACCACTTAAGTCAATTTTTTTGTGGTTTATTGTCCGACTGTTCTGCAATTACTACTAATGCAAATGGTGAAAGATGAAATGATTTTTTGTAACGCATGAAAATATGCTGTGCCTGAACGGGATTCGAACCCAAGACCGCATGATGAGAGGCGAGCACGTTACCAACTGCGCCAATGCGGCCGGCAATTTAAGTCAATTTGGGAGCTTTCAGTTTCTTTTTAGCGTGATATTCTTCTCTCATGTTCTGAGCACGCTTTTGTTTGGCTGCTTCTGAAAATTCCTTTTTCTTATATTCTATTTTCTGTGTCGTGGTTGTGGTCCTTGATGACCTGTTTGTATTTGGGTGATTTTTCCGTTAGATAACTCACAAAAAAACTTTGTGAGTTAGCCCAAGTTCTTGTAAATCCCTTTTGATTTCTTTGTGCAACATGTATGGGTTACCAGCGTCCGTTTTTCGCCTCATTTATATTAATTATAAACTATCCAACGGCAGTAAATAAATACAACAAATGATAAACTACAGTGAATAAACTACTTTTATTTAATCTAAACCGTATAAACAGTGTACTTTTTGCAACACTGCAAAGAGTGTAAGGGGAGTACTATGAGCGCATAGGAGGTTGTGGAAGGGATACACGAGCGAGAACTCGACCCACCTAAATCTTTCGTTCTTAGTATAGCAGTGATTTCTAAAGAGTCAGACGTAAAAACAAAAAAAAAATAAATACAAAAAATATCTTTGAACCTCGGTGTGCAAAGGGTAACAAAAATAGTGACCCACTCTAATTGTCACGCATAATTTTCATTCTGAAAAAATACTAATTTACTAATTAAAGTAATTTATAATGTAGATAAGATTTTGAAAATAAACTATTGTTTTGAAATCGATTTTTCGAAATCACCGAATATATAGGTTTACAGGCATCCTGAACCCAAAAAATATGTTTTTTACGATTGCCCGTGCAAAAAATATCTCAAAAATGGAATATTATACTAAATTTAAACTTAAAACTTACGTTAGGTATCACTAGGGAACCTGGCACAAACATTTTCATCAAAATCGATAAACGTATTTAATCGATAAAAGTATTTTATTCATGCAATTTTTCACTCATTGTGATTTTGTCAAAAATGGCTTCTCCGGTTTTGTTTCTAATCGCCTCTTAACTACATTTTTTTGTGTTCTACACAAAATGTAGAACACAAAAAAGATAGAGTAACCTGTATGTTTGCTAAAACTCTTACGTATTTTTAATTTCTACGATTGATTTTCATTTATCATTCACCCATGATTAAAATTAGGTTATGGTTTTTCATTTAACATTGTTTACTCATGATTAACCCATTAACGCCGAAATTTTTTTTTCACCCGATCTTTTTAATTTTTGTGTATATGACAATACACATATAGGACATATTATCTGTGAAATATTATTAAATTAACTGGAGCCAAACGTGAGATATGGGGTGTGATCATATGGACACGCTAGGCGCTTGTGGGGTCGGAAAATTGATACTTTTAGATTATAGTATCGCATTAGGTTCTGTGTAAAATAAACCTCAAAATAACAATTTTAAATGTATTTTTTGTACAAATGCGTTACTTACTTATAATACAATACATATTAGTAGTCTATTTATAAAACATTTTTTTTATAAAATAATATTTAGGTATAATTTTATAACAAATAGTCTGTTTATCCTATAACAAACAGATTAGAAGAAACAAATGTTTAAATTCGTTGAAAAACATATACGTGTATAAAACTACTATAAACAAATAAAAAAATGTAAGAAATACGTAATATAAAGTATAAAATAAAAGTGCAAAATATTTATAAAAATATAAAAATAACATAAACACAGGTGAATATTGCAAAATTGTTAATAAAACGATTAGTGAAAGAATTATAAAATATTAAAAAGTTCCGTAGTTACATGAATAACTTATCTACTGTGAAATAAAATAAAACTATTTACACATAATCCGACATTACATTTAACGCACTCCGTTCTTACAGTACTTGTACAGGACCCAGCACAGCGACGTCTATTGCATGGTTTTACGAGATGCCCAAGCCCATCTAATCTTATGTCACCACTTACCCTACAGTTCATTTTACTGAATTTTGAAATTGATGGACGTCCTGGCCCCATTGGTAACTGTCTGTACTTTGTTAAATATGTGATGACTATTTCCCGTAGCTCTTGGTGGTAAACCTTCATCACTCCAATTCAAAACTTCTCGTTTAATTTTTTTTCTTGGATTTGCTAGACATACTCGTATTTTATTGCTTTAATTATTAGGCACGGCATTATCGTTATCATTTACAGACTTATCTATATTCTGAGCAGAATCAGTCACTACTACTTCCACATTACTTGCTAACTGCCTACCAGTCAAGTTATCTAAATATCCGCCGCCATCTTCGTCACCAGAATCCTCATCAGTGTCAACATTGATTGAAGGTGGTTCAATGAAAATACTGTCAACATGCCCAATATCATCGGATTCAAGCAAATACACCGCTTCTTGCAGAGTTAAGCCCCTAAAGTTATAAAAGAACAGTAATTACTTCTTATGAACGGTATAAGGTATTTGACCCAGCAAGTGCCTAGCGTGTCCATATGATCACAGTGACATATAATGCGGAATAAATTCATTTACGAAGAAAATAATTAAGGCATATCATTATACAAAACAACAGTGGTATGTGTACATTACATATTACTGCATAACAGAAATATAAAGTCATCAATAAGGAAATAATAAATATTTTCGTCAGTCGGCAGTCGCTGAATGCCGCCGCATCATACTTGCTATGGAAATCGTTGTCCATTGTGCCTTACTCAAATCAGCTAAAGACACGTTATGAAAGGGAAACATTCGCCAGGACACCTACACGTACATTAGCACCCGTACCAACATTAAAAACCGAAATGTTCGGCAAGAAAACTTATAGAAGATGAAAGCGTCCGCCCGTGATCATACGATCACGCACGGCGTTAATGGGTTAAACGTAGATTATATTTTCATTACTCACATTGGCAAGAGAAAGTCGTGTGAGTGTTCACTTCAGATTTTTAAATGTTATATTTATATGCCCCATCGGGTTGATCTAGAGGTAAAGTTGTCGCTGTGAGTCAGCTGTTTAACAGCTGATTTCCGAAGACAAAGGTTCCTGATTGAAATTCTAGTAAAGATAGTTACTCTTATACAGATTTGAATACTAGACAATGGTTACCGGTCTAATTTTTTGGTTGGAGTTCAATTAACCACACTTTCTCAGGAATGTTGGCCTGGGTATACACAAGACTACACTTCAATTTATACGTTATACAATATAATCCTCATCTCATTGGCCCGTGGGGTTGCTAATTGTTCAGCATTAAATAGATTGCAACGTACACACATTAGGGATTAAAAAAAAAATATATAAATGCATAAACTAACTTTACCCGTAACATACAAGGTTTTATCCAAAGCACTTTTGACTAGACTGAAAAATCAAGCAGGTAACGAACTGGGTGAATATCAAGAAATTTTTCAGGAAAGGAAGATCCTGTGCGAACAGGTGTAAAACTTAACTCGAGTACTGGAATATTACATCTCAAGAGATTCATTGGTAGAGCTTATTGATTTTAAGAAATTATATGATTCAATCGATTGAAAAACACTACTGGACATTTTAGACAAAATTGGAGTAGGTTTCAAAGCAGCGGAAATTATTTTGGACATATTTACAAATAGACATATTCGAAAGTAACATTTTTAGGAAAAGTCTTCGAAAAGTTTGCAATTGAATCCGGTATGAGACAGGGTGATAAATTGTCATCTGTTCTGTTCAATAGGACGCCGGAGATGATTTTTATTTTGGAAATTAAAAATGAAACTTGCCATTAAGACACTGCTAAACCAAATGCAACTGAGACGGTTTTCGGATCATTTCAACAAAGTTTATCTAAGTTTGTTGTATTTTTTCTTATGTAAGATGTACGTATCCATTCATGCGTTTTATTGTAATTTGTAAAAATGCATTTGGAAGTAATAAACACAATAGCATATAAAAAATAATAGTTCAAAATAATTTGCGAATTCGGAATTGAAATAAAAATAAAGTGTCCCTAATAAAATGTTTTTAATGATGTAAATTTGCGACAAAGAAATCGGTATCAGAGATATAAAATGAAGTAATACAGTCGCGGCATAACTTAAATAAACCACTGGTGACTCAAGTAAATATTTGAACGTATCCGACGTGATACGTGATAAGCTTGTTAGCGACGTGTATCGAGTGAAATACAATTTTTAAAAGACATGTACATGCAAGTATGAGTATATCTAATAGAATCTGAAATTCTACTTTACCATGCTTCTTCGCAGAGGAGGTGACCGACCTCCTCTCGTCTTGTACATCACCATTTTAATATAATACTTTCTTGCGGTCAGTCGGCGAATAGAAAAGAAGAACCGGCATTTTATTTTGCGTGTACCACTAGATACAGAAAGCTTTGTACATCTATCAAATGTAATATTTCATTTCACTGCAGACCGCAAACTAAGTCCTATTATATTTTAGAAACCTGACTGTGTTTATCAACAAGTATGAGAGAAATACATAAATATTTCCGGAAAAAAATTAAGACATGTCGGTTATTAAATGAAACAAAACTGGATTGTTTTATGCATCTTAGTTTTTTTTAACAGATTTACAAAACTCATAATGCGACTGTGAACAAAGTTAACCCTATATCTTGATATGTTTGCAGTCCAACCCCGACGTCCGACTTTAAAAATACAAATTTATGTCACTTAATACCGATTGTCCAGAACGATCGATTTTATGTTCAGTAAGGACAATTTTAAATATATATTTATATTATACTTATAGGTAAAACATGTTTTTTTTTAGCTCAAGGGGCTTGAAAACTTACCTTATCGGTGAAAACTCGATTTCTTATATAATATCAACATGAAGATATAACCTTCCTTACTTTTATTTTATTTAAAGAACAAGAAAATTAAAACATCTGTTGTGAAACACTCAGACGATTTCTCTTTCCAACAATAATAATGAAAAAATATAATCTATATTTAATAAGGAGTGAATGCCGCTAAATGAAGTCACCTTGTGTTAGACATAAATGTACAAAATATTACTAATTGACGCTAAACTAAGCTTTGAAGAAAAAACACTTAAAATAGAAGTTATAGGTTTTTTTAAATTTTATTTCTATATAATTTTGTCATAAAATGCATAGACTACTAAGACCGCAGTCTTAAAAACTTCTTTTTTACCGATTTCAATTAAAAAAATACAGAAAATCACTAATTTACGCTAAACTAAGTGCCGTAGAAAAAATGCTTGAAATGAAATTTATCGGTTTCTTATTTTCCACAACTTTTCTCATAAGCTCCTTTACCATAAAATTAATATTTAGGCCTTAATCCAAAAAAAAACCAAACAGTTTTACTGCGAGTGTCTAGCCTCCCCAAGGGTTTCAGCATGCCGTTGACCCTATCTTGTAGAAAACAAATATGTACATAGTAAATGGAGCGATTTTAAGCAAAAGCACAGGAGCCATTTTTGAGTAATCACAAGAAAATGAAAAATCGCATGAATAAACAATTACATCAGGTTGACCGATTTTGATGTAAATAATCGTGTCAGGTCCACTCATAGTACTTGACTTATACTATTTTTTAGGGCTAATGAGCTCTGAACGTACCCCATTGCCCCCTACCCGGTTCATAGCTAGCCAATGCCTTGCCAGCAACGTTGCCACTTGTTCTCGTAGTTTTGTTATATATTTTTTCGGCCATGTATTTGGTCTTTCAATAACAAAACCTATAAACATGCAATCAGCTGATTATATTGGAAAGTATTGCATATTAACGCGCTTTATAATCAATGTGTACGAGATGCAAGACACGAGTGAACTACTGCGGCTCTTATACGCATGCGCGCGTAATGTTGGTCAGGCTGAAACATTCATACTATCTGACAACGCTGGCAAACGTTCTAATTGGTCTAAACGCGTGGAACAGCAGAGCTCATCAACTGTAAAAAGCATTTTAGTTCTAAGTTTCAACGTCGTACAATATTCCGTTCTTAAGATACCTTTACACACACCCACACACACACAAAGGCAAATCGGTAAAATCGTGGTTTTGTGAGTTTTGGGAACATGTATTTCCGTTGAAAAATTGACATGGAAAAATACTTACTTTCCTTATATTTTTTACAGTGCAAAAGAAAGTAAAATAATAATAATAATAATAATAATAATAATAATAATAATAATAATAATAATAATACTAATAATGTATAATAATACATTTTTTAATCAAAATGCGTGCACGTTGCAATCTTCTCAATTCATATCAATAAGCGATCCCATGACCCGATGAGATGAGGATAATGTTTATAACTTTTAAATGAGGTATAGACCGATGTACAGACCCAGACCAACCATTTCTCAATGTGTACGGTTAATTGAACCCAAGACATCAAAGAACACCAGTAACCTTTGTCTATAATAGTATAGTATTCAAATCCGTATAAACGTTTACTAGGACTTGAACCAGGAACATTCATCTCCGAAAATCAGCTTTTTAACAGCTGATTCCGGCGTGACCTTACCTCTAGACCAACCCGATGGGTCATAATACATTTTACATATTATATGACAATTTTTAGATAATGACATTTTATGTTAATTAGAAACTGTAGTTAATTATTTCAGACTATTGACAGACCCTATTAATTCATACGAGATGTAAAATCAGGAAGAATGATAAGATTTATATTTTCACAGAGATAAAGTTTTTCCGTTGGTAGGTACAAAAATTGATACTAATTGAAGATAAAAAATGAAAACATATTTTATTTATTTTCTAGCTATACGAATGTAACAATTTAAATAAATATTTACCGGATTAACTTTTTCTTTTTTGTGAACGATAATTTATTTTCCCGGCGTGCCATAAAGCTAACGTATGAACTACAATTCCTACTGGTCTGATATATTTTCTATAACCGAGAAGACGATCTGCAATGTTCACCTTTAATCCGAATATAGAAAATTACGATTAAATAACTTAAGTTATTTCTGCTTAGTGAATTCCATTCGTTTAAAGTGCGGTCATCAACTTATTGCATTCCTTGAAAAATTGTTCTAATAAGACGGACTGTGCGAGCATACAAAGAACAGATGTGTCAAAAGAATTGGCATCAACTGTATATCACCTCTTTTGTAACAAATCTAACACAACATAGTAATGTTTGTAGTTTTTTGTTTATTACCTATTTTATATTTACTTTTAATTTATCTGTTCCCGTACTTTATTTTTATCTTGTAACGGCCTTTTTAAATACCATGTAGATGGCGAATGGGTGGTTTCCCATTATGCTATTCTTATTTCATAAAAAGACAAATCAAGTGTGAAAAATTCACATGACTTTCTCTTGCCAATGCAAATAATGAAAAATAAATCATGTATAATAATGAGTGATCGATTTAAAATGAAAACATAACCTAACTTTAACCGTCAGTGTATGACACTAAATTAAAAAATCCCTTCCACGAGACGACGGGTCTCATGACTGGAGAAATTTTTTAAAAGGCTTACCTTTGATTGTGGCAAAAACCATTGGTGATTTGTGCATCTACTCTTTAAGAGAAATCGAATGACAATATTTTTGTTTTCAAATTTTTACGTTGATTTCTTGATTTCTGGTTTATATATTATATAAAACGGGTGTGCTACTTTGTTGAACATTCATTGTAGACAGTTTTACTTACGATACAAAAATTACGTGAATTATTTGGAAAAAGAAATACAGTATTAAAAGTGTTGGAATACTGGAGGTAACGAATCAACGAATGTCAGATTACTAAAAGACTGCAGTAGTGGTTAATGAACGTGTAATGATGGGATAGGTAGGTCTAGAGACTCAGGTATGGAGGTAGATGACAGCGGACAGAGACTGGTTGGTATCAATTTGTCACCTAGTCGCCGAGGTAGAGCCTACGCTAACAAAATAAATTTAAATAAACTGAAGCCGATGTACTTTTTCAATTTTAGTATTAAAGTGAATTCGGAACGTGCTGAAGCATCACCTTGGCGCTAGATATAGGTTTATAATCAACCTATATCTAGGTTTAGCATTCTCCCCTTGGAAATCAGGATCCTCTTCTTCATCCTAGGTTACCATAGTCTTTCTTATCGTCAACATTTTCTTTCAAACTCTATGAATGTGGTGAAATAGGAACTGGTATCTTTTCACTGTGTAAAACAGGTCTTATGGCTGAAGGAAGATATACAACTGATTTTTTCAAATTTCTTTGAAATTCCTTATTTTTGTAATACAAAAAAAAACAATCTGTTGAGTGGTCCTTCGGCTGTCTTCAAACCATAGGAATAGCTAACGGCATATGTCGTGCTTTTCCATTCAGCCAGCTTTTTATATCCCAACGAACTAAAAACTGCAGATGAGATCTAGCCAATAAT
Source organism: Catonia carolina (assembly GCA_035578175.1). Taxonomy (NCBI): domain Eukaryota; kingdom Metazoa; phylum Arthropoda; class Insecta; order Hemiptera; family Achilidae; genus Catonia; species Catonia carolina. The sequence goes on along the minus strand of JAQMRL010000007.1, from coordinate 26,643,265 downwards.
AGCCAAGGTTGGATGTAAGGTTGCCCCTACGGTAATTCACACTCTGTTCCACCGAACTCCACCTGATTTATTTTTAGGCTGTGATCCACAGCGGGACCACATCGTGACAACGCAGGATACGATTAACGAAAGTTAATTGGCTCTGTGCTGTGCTCTAGGTTACTATGCTCCGTCTTCATCTGCAGTCTCTAGTTCGTTAAGGTATAGTAATACCACACAAGAATTGCAACAGATATCAGGAGGACTTGTCCTGAAGTCCTACTTTACACCCAAAATAAAGTTCATATGCTTCGTAAACATGTACGTATATTTTCTCAAACTTTAGTTTGCGAGAACATCAAAATGCGTGTTACAGGAAAATGAAGTCTCTAAGGCAAATTCTTAGGTCATATTTGGATTCAGCGTAAAAAATACTTAAGGATTAGTCAAAATTATTCGTGATACAAAAATCATGTAGACCAGTGTAATTGGTCTAGTTACGGATAGGTTAAGATTACCTCATCCCATGCCATGTGCCGAGCAGTGGACATGTGTTTGATACTTTACTCAAACCATTAATCTATTTAAGTGGAGTCAAAAGGGGATTTTGGAAAAACATCCCTTTTTGCGGAAAAAATATATCATAATACCCAAACATTTTCTCTACAGTGAATTTTTGATTCACTATGATTAAAAGGTTATGTTTTTTGAGGTTAATTTTTTGTTTATTTCTAATGTATTATTACTAATTTTAGGTTATATTGTTCATTATTTGCATTGGTAAGAGAAAGTTCTGTGAGTGTTTCACACCAGATCTTTCTTATTAGTAACTTATTTATATATACTATAATGCATAAAATGAAAAAAATAGCTTTTCTGGCAAGACTACTGTCTGTCTAAAACTTGATGACCCAGGCGGAGAGAAGCAATATGCGGATTCTAAAACCATTTCAGAAAACATTAATTTATTTTTAAGAAACTGAAACTTGTCGGAAATGACGTATTTTTATAAAACAAAGTATTTCGCATGTTTTTTGTCTTATAAAATTATCTCGAGAAACACTCGCTTTAAAAGATAATGTAAAATTTATTAAAAATTGTGTTTCTATAAAAAAGCGTAGTTTTCAAATACATCGTCATTGTTCAACTATATTAAATGATTTGTTCACTAAAAATTAATTAAAAATTTTCTATTTATCTGACTTCCTAAATTTGTACAATTATATTTAATGACCGAAACTGTCCTCTCATGCTGACTATTTTTATGTCTATTTCGCGATTTTAAAAATTTATTTATGAAAATACCTCGGAACTTAAAAAGTAATCATCTTCTGTTTAATTTTATTGCATCGACATTTTCCATAATTATTGCAGAACAAACCTGCCAAATATTAAGTGAATCTGTGAAATCGTTGAGAAGAATGACGATGTATTTGAAAAAATAGGTAAGCTTTTTCTTCAAAAAACAAAACTTTTACTAAATTATACATTTTCTCATTAAGCGCGTGTTTTTAAAAATAATTTTATAGAACGAAAACATGTGAAATACTTTTTTTTGTACAAATAGGTACGTTATTTCTGACAAGTTTCAGTTACTTAAAAAAATTAGGTATGTTTTCTGAAATGTTTTACAATCCGCATATTGCTCCTTTCTACTGGAGGCCATCAAGTTATAGACAGGCAGTACTCATAACTCGAATTGCAGTCAACCTGTTAACTGCCGCCTTACCACGCTCCTCCTACAAATTACACCACGTACCACATTTACTATATCGATTTATATTTGTTTCTTTCTTATGTTATAAGTTTGTTGTATAATTTCTTGAGGTCAAAGAAGTACAACAGTACAAAAATCAGAGGGTATAAAATATATTTTGTTTGTACAAGCATTAGAAGATGTAAGCCTAGAAATCTCTCTCGATTGGAATCGTACAAAACAATCAATCTCACAAAATAAACAACCCCGACCTTAAAGCATCGTTTCTGCTGATACACGTACACTCAACATGACGTGTTAATATATGCAAATTTATTATTATATGGGTTCAACCCACTATCACTTCTACGTTCATCTAAAAGGCAGAAGCAAGCAATTGGTCTTTTAGAAAGGAAGAGTCCCATAGATTTTACTTCAAACTCATAAATCTTTCCCTCACAAAGCCTCACTTGATTCGTTCTCTACGTTTGCCAATGCATGCGTTTAAATCACTGCCTTTGAGGTTAAAACAACTAAGACAATCGTAGACATTGCTCGATGCTTAATATTCTCTCTCATTTATCCTGTATTTAACATCCATTCTGATCACTTTTAATTTTACAACTATAAAAATATTTACTGGATATTTTTTGTATTATTCGTTTAAATTTATTTGAGACTTAAACTAGCCTTAGAGATTGCATTAAATTATATATTTTGTTTCCTTATAATCGCAAACCATAATTGAACATCATTATGTGAAATGGAACCAACCCACATATTATATAATGTAAACTGAGATATTCGCTATTAAAGATTTTTCTAACTTGTAATTCTATTTCTGAAAAGTCTTTCGATTTTTTAAAACAAATATGTGTACAGTAATAGTAGAGTTTTATTAATGGGGCAAAAAACTCACAAATCTTTATTTATTTTTGAAAATTATGAAAATATGTGGGTTGGTTCCTTTTTGCAATAAATGATATGAACCATTGTTGTGGTTCTTATAAGATGGTTCCGTTTTGCAAAACTGAAAAATGATTTAATGTGGAAAAGGAGACTTAAAGTGTAATATATAATTATATAAATATATTGGTTTATTAAAATGCAGACAATATTTTAAACATAAAAAATATTATTGAATAAAAATAAACATGTTTTGTCTTCTTTTGCGTTTCTTGAGCTAAAATGACTATTGAAAAAATAGGTTCTGAGATCTAGAATTAATGAAGGCTTCCGGTAAATCTATTTAAAAAATATATATATATAATTATATATTTAAACCGAGTAAACAGCTACAAATTCAATAAATACAATCATTTTCATAGGTACGGTTTTCACTCTTACCATTTAACCTAACCATAAATTTAGTTTTGTAAAATGGAACAAAACCACCACGCTTGGTTCCAATTTGTAAAATTTTATTATTAAACAAATGAGAACCAAGCCGCTTGGATCCTTTTTTATATTTATTTTCAATAAAACTAGAGTTGTGGGTTGGTTCACAGCTGTTAATAACAAAATACAGCTGGTTCTTACATTGGTTCTATTTTGCAAAATGGAAAACATCTTTTCTCGATATTTTCACATCGCTAACTCAATAACAGAAATTTTGAAAAATGGTTCCTTTTTGGAAAAATCTGTCCAATTTGCGTACACCAAATAACAATGCCAGTAAAGTATATTATTTAAAATGGGAGTAATAAATAATGTGTAACTTACACTGATATCATAAATAGAATCGTTTGCTTGTTTGTTTGTTTGTAAGAGGCAATTTCAAAAACGACCGAACCGATTTAAATACCGATTTAGATACCTGAGTAAAATAGGCTATATGGCATTATGTAAAATATTAATTTCGCAAAAAATTATGTAATTTATTAAATGAAGTCAAATTAATTACTCTCAATCTGTTCGTTGCAGGATTAAAATGAATAGTTCTATTTCTTATCACATGGTCAAACAATTAAATGACTAAATTATTTAAGAACAGAAGAGGTAGAGGTGTAAAAGACACTAATTACAGTTATCTCCTCTGAAAGTACTGAATTTCATTATACAGCCAAACCCTGTGGTGAATGAAGTGAAGGTGTCATTTGCAGAGTGGAAAATATTTGCTTTTCAGAGGGCTCGGCGTGCTGATAAGCCTACTTTTTCATTTAGCGAGAAAGGCAATTGTAAACCACCTCACTCCTCGTTTTACTTAGTAAAACCTCTACATGTTCAAACCAGCATTTTGGCTGATGACCTAAACAACAACAAATTGAAGTCATATTTTATTAAATATTGTTGTTTAGGTTAGTGGTTCTCAAACTTTCAGGCACTGTGCCCCCCTTTGAACACTGATGTGAGGTTACGCCCCCCCCCCACCATCATCACTATTAGTGGTCAAAAAAAGTAGTAGCCTACAATCGGAGTATGAAACAGTAACCTGATCACAGTGTTGCCAGAGAGTACAGTTACCATGTTATTGCAATAATCGAGTGCTATACTCTGCTAGAGTACAATGTACCAAAATTTACGAAAATTTTGAAAATATAGATGCGATAATAAAACTGAGTGAATTATAGTTTTACTTTTTTATTTTTTAAATACACTCACCCCTCCCCTGAAATTTCTCCCCCCCCCCCCCCCGGTTAAGAACCACTGGTATAGATCATCAGCTGAAACGATTGAACCTCTAGAGGTCTTACTAAGTAACACAAGGAGTAAGGTAATTTTCCAATGCCTTCTTCACTGATTGAAAAGTATGCTTATAGCATCCCAGGCCCTCTGAAAAGCATCTACTTTCCACCCTGTTAATGAGATTTTATTAAATAAAATTTTTATATGTTAGATCATTTGGGAAATTTAGTTCTCTTGTCTATTGTTAAACCAATTATTTTACACAATGTATGTTACGATTCAGTCGGGTATCAGATACGGTATAGAACCGTCTTACAAATACATTAACCTTACGCTTTCCTTTTTCATTATATTTTTGATAATTATTGTCAGGGCAGGTAACCAAAAATATTTTTACATCCGATTTCACCATAGAAATTCATGTAAACTTTCCAAAAACAAAACAATCGTACAAATTTTCAAGGAGTATTGTATTTTACTAAAACACTTTTTATTCATGCGATTTTTCCCCGTTTTTGATATTTTGAAACCGAAACATGTATTTCCGGTGAAAACCCGATTTCAAAAATTGATATATTAAAAACAATAACTTTCCTTCCCTATAAATTCATATCGGGCAAGAGAAAATACAGAGATATAAAATAAAATTGGTTAAATTTTTGACTCTAAAATAGAACTGAATTGTTATTTCTAAAAATCTTAAAATTGTATTTTTATAGACACAAAATTATGTATCTAGCTACATTCAAATTAAAGATTAAAAACATAGGTGCCTTTTAAATAAACAAAAAAAAATCATGTATCTAATTAATCTAGTTTGGGAGAAAAATGTACCTAACAGAATAACGTTGAATAAGAAAGCATTAAATAACCCCCTTACCTAAAAAGACCTTTGTTAATAGCAAAACACCAATTCCCACATATTTCAACACACAAATGCGCAAACAATGTTATGCTTGAAAGGCCGCCTTTAATTCAAATCTCTGAAATCCCTAAAGTTGTTCGTTCATAAGTTCAATAAAGTGGTCATATTCTCTGGCTGACCCATTTAAGAGAAAGGGGGAATTTGTGGATGCGGTTAGCTGGCGTGGCGCGGAAGGCGATCGGAGGGAAACAAAACGCGACACGTCAGTGCTTTGAAAATTATCTCTCAGCTATAATGGTAAATAACTGACCCTCTTACATAATTTCTTCTTCAATCCAAACATTAAATGTACACTGTTATACTACTATAATTAAAGACCTAAAAGTAATAATTATACAAATCTTTTAATAAAACTAAATTAAAAATCTTTGTTTATTTTATATTTATTATTATTATTATTATTATTATTATTATTATTATTAGCGTTTATTCCTTGTTTAGAGAACGTAAGAACTTGAATTCTTTTATATTTTCCTCGTGTTCTCGTGGATGCTCTTTATTACTCCCAAATTCTCTTTCTGTGTTTCCTCCTTTTAAAATCTATCTCTCCTCTTTTACGAAATTCTAACCTGACTTGTTCAAATTTTTGTTTTTTTGAATTTTTCGGCTGCTCCTTGTCACCGGATGGTGATCATAAGTGGCGAAGGGAAACTTTAAAGGTTTGGGGCCAAAAAAAACGGTGGTCATTCAGGCGTGAAGAGTCGATCGTAGTCGTCGTGATGGTTGAGAAAGTGGGTGACGCGGCGTCTCGTTGTCAAGTGGAGACGTCATCTTTTTCGCTCGCAGTAGTGGGTCGATGGCTGCTTTGTCGGGTTCCAGTGGGTGCAAGGCTCGGTACCGCTGCAAGGCAAGGGACTGCTGGGGGCAATGACGGTCCCGGGTCCGCGAGCGGAAGCAGTATCTTTTCTCTCGCGCGTACGTCGATGTTCTTCGTCGGAGTCTGGCAGCTATGAGTCGATGGTCGATGTCTGGTCGAAAAAGTAGAGGAAAATGGAAGGACGATCGGGGTCAGTGGAGCATTCTTATATAGTAATCAGAGAAGCAATTACTAGCACTCTGCAGTGCCGACAATGGTCTGCTGGCCTTGTCGGATTGCCGCTGTCGGTATGTCGAAAGCTTTGTCGGCCGGGAGTATCTATTCAATGGGAGCGTCTACTATCTTTGAACCCACTATCGTGTTGGGGATGTTTTTCTCAAATTTTTCTGTTTCTCTAAGACCAGCCTTACCGGTTGTTCTAAGAACTCAGTCGCGTACAATGAAACAGCTGATATCACAGTACTTATTATAATGAATAATCTTAGCTTTTATTGAGCTTGGTGGTGAAATCCTGGGATTTCTTTCCTCGTCTGTTGTTGTACGCTCCCTTTTTTCTGATCGTCAGTAGTATTATCTCCCCGAGATACTTGAAGCTATCAACTTCTCTAATTTTTCCGTATTGTGTCTTTAAGTAACGCGGGGCTATTTTGATGTTTTTTATGTATTTAGTTTTTGAAGAAAATTTATAGTCCAGCTTTTTTTCTTGTTCTTTTAACACGTAGATTTGTTCGTTTATTGTTTCGGTGTTCCTAGAAACGATATCTAAGTTGTCAGTATATCTTTATTCTCTTATTTTATCCTTCAATGTGTATTTGATTGAACAATTCATTCTTGACACGTTCTATTTGTGTTCTATTCCTGAAAAACCTTCTCCAGTACACGTTTAGAAAGAACAGGTGACAGTACATCACTCTCTCTAATGAGAGTTTTAATTTTAAACTCTTCAAATAATTCATCTAAAAGTTTTAATGCAAGCATGTAATGTGTGTATAAAATAGTTAATTTGAAACAATTGATCGTTTTGAAAATTTATATTAAAATTGTTGCCAAAATATGTCTGAAGTTGAGTATAATAAAGTGCTTTATAGCTAGTCAAATGAAATGTTGTTTTTACTTTCTCTTGCCTATATGAATATATAGGATTTTTCTTTTTTTTTTTTTTAACGTCCGACTGTTCAAAAAAGTCTTGTTTCTGAAGGAAAGTATTATTTTCATGTCATTTAACGAAATCGAGTTTTCACCGGAACTACACTTTTTGAGACTCCCTTAACCAAAAAACATGTTTTTAGCGATTGGTGTGAGTGCAGCGCGCGCGTGTTTGAACAGGATATCTCAAAAACGGAACATCGTACAAGCTTGAAACTTTAAACTTTAGTTAGATACTACTAGAGGACACGACAAGAACATTTTCAACAAAATCGGTCAACCAAAAGTAGTAGTTTATTCGTGTCATTTTTCACTTTTTGCGGTTTTCTCAAAAACGGCTACTACGATTTTTTTTAAAATCGCCTCATTTACTAACTTTTTTATGCTCTACATGATAGTGTAGACGCCATGTCTGCGGAAATTCTTAAAAAATGGTTTTTTTAAGATTGCGGCTTCAATATGCATTTTAGCGCAAAAGTAAATAATAATCACTGTTGTAGAAAATCTAAAAATCTATAACTTTTATTTCTAATATTTCTTTGTATATCGCTTAGTTTAGCGGTACTTAGTGATTTTCTGTTTTTTTTTCATAAAAATTGCAAAAATTGGATTTTTTTAAGATTTCGGCCTTTTCACGACAAAAGTTTATGAAATCAAATTAATATTAATTTAAAAGATCTACAACTTTTATTTAGAGAATTTTTCTCTACAGAGAATTGTTTAGCGTTAAAGAGTGATTTTCCGTATTTTTAAGCCAAACCGGTTGATTTTCATTTTGCATCTTTCACTCATGATTAAAATTAGGTTATGTTTATTAAGGTTAATTTTTTGTATATTTCTAATGTTTTATTAATAATGTTAGGTTATATTGTTCATAATTTGCATTGGTAAGAGAAAGTTGTGAGAGTGTTTCACGCCAGATTTTTTAAGTTAAATTTAATGACAGAGGAATCAAACATAGGTGTTTTTACAATTGAAAAATGTTATATTACATGTTACTTTTTTAATTTATTGTATTTGCCCCCACTTATCACGTCCCAGATCGGATGCCTACATCTATCTACACGTACAGACTCTTTCATATTGTATTTGCTCCTTGTGTTGTCCAACTGGGTATGAATGCATTTCAGTGTAACCCCCCACAGTAATAATTAGTATGGAAATAAGCCCGACATACTGTTGTATTCTCTCATACAGCTGGCCTAGGACTGCCCATATCCCATAAATATATTACATACGGTAGGCCTAGTATCAGTATTCTCCTATGAGTAATTGAATTCTATTACACCTATCCCTATTCCATCCCATATATCGTAACATCAGTGACAATAGTGTGTCGTCTGTTTCTCTAACGAACGGATAAACAGTGTCGCTATCTGTTAATCTGGCCGAGTATTAAGCCACTTGACATCTAATCACAATGCAACGTATCCATTCTAGGGGAAAGATCGTTATAATTTACTTGTCATTGTATCTATATGCTACGATAGATTATTGTAACAAATTGGTCTAATCCGCTTCAAATCACTTTAATAATTGAAGAGCTCCTTTTCAAACGCCAATAAGTCCAAAGATGTAATTTTTCGGAAAATCATTTTTACTTTCTCTTGCCTATATGAGTATATCTGCCCATAACAGACAGGTGGAGTGTCAAATTATTTACACTCAATCTGTTCGTTGCAGGGCTAAAATAAATAGTTCTGTTTCTTATCATATGTTCAGCCAATTAAATGACTGAATCATTAAGAACAGAAAAGGTAGAAGTGTAAAAGACACTAATCACAGTTATCTCCTCTGAAAGTAATGAATTTCATTATACAGCCAGACCCTGTGGTGAATGACGTGAAGGTGTCATTTGCAGAGTGGAAAATATGTGCTTTTCAGAGGATCCGGTATGATGATTACTTTTTTATTCAGTGAGGAAGGCAAGCGTAAATCACCTCACTCCTCGTTTTACTTAGTAATACCTCTTCTGGTTTATACCATCCTTTCGGCTGATGACCAACACAACAACAAATGAATATATAAAAAAGCAAGTATTGTTTTCAACATCATCATCATTATCTGTCAAGGATTAGGCTCTATGGCCTGTTCTGCCATCCATCTCTTTTTAGGTCTTCGCAAGCCTCGCTTCCCTCTAAGTTTATTTTCCATGCTCGCAGAGGAAGCCTGTGAGCTGGCATGCGAAGTAAATACACTGTTAAGGCTCATTTACACGTGCAATGATTTTCTGGCGCCAGTGAGAACTGGTACCCCAGTAAAACGATGAATTTCGTGTAAACCATTCTTGGCGTGCAAGTTCCAACATGCAGGGACAGAAAGAAACTTGCATGGAATTTTCTGGAGCGGTTTAAAATTTTGTTTGCCAGTAAGTGACTGACGCGCTAGTAAAAAACATTTGCATATATAAACCTTCACCTCACCAGTAGGAGGTGAAACCTCCTACATATATAAACCTTCACCGTCTGCATTAGCAGTAATTGCAGAACAGTCGGACGTTAAACAAAAAAAAATCACCAGTAGGATATTGGCATACAGAGTTGGTTTAATTTCGAACTGATTTTTCACTATCATCCGTTATCTATTATTATATATTTTCATATAGATAACTTTTTATTTTGCTGTATCTTTAAACGGTAACTAAAATGAGCGACATTTTGAAAAATAAGAAGTGGAGTAATGACGAAGCCATTAATTTTTTGGAAAAATATGAACAACTTCCTTGTTTGTGGGACGTACACTGTTCGTCTTATAAATCAGACCTTCAAAGTATCAAAACTATTGTAACACATCATTGTTCTGCAAGCTTTCACGAACTTCACACTACACAACAGCAAAATAAAATTTAACTGGCGCGACAAAAAGCGTTTAATGTGTAAACCTCAACTAGCATGCAAATTAACTGGCAACAAAACGGGCGCCAGCAAATCATTGCACGTGTAAATGCGCCTTTAACGTTTCCAAGAGTGACTGGACATTTAACTCGGCGTAGATAGCTTCGTTACATATTCTACCTAACCGAGTACAACCTTTGACTCCTCGCAAAAATCTTATTTCAGCAACCTGGATACGAGATTCATTCCTCTGTAATGACAACCATGTTTCACTCCCATATGTTATGAGTGGTACAGCCATTGCTCTATAAAACTTCATTTCGGTGTCGTTTCTCGTTTTCTTACCTATTGTCCAACGAATAGAGAACAGACGCGCTGAATTTTATCAGTTTTTCACTCACGCATCATATTTCATAGGAAATCTTGCATCCTAAATATTATAAAAAACAAACGTAAAGTCTCGAACTTGTTCTATAGTTTTCATGTCGATTAGTATTATTTTCATGTAAATTTTACGAAATCGAGTTTTCACCGGAAAATGTGTTTTTAGCAATTAGTCCATGTGTACGTGTGTGAACAAAATATCTCAATAAAGAAACATCGAACAAAGTTGAAACTTAACAGTTAAGTTAGGTACCATTAGAGGACCCAACTTGAAACATTTCCATAAAAATTATTTAACCGGAAGTAGTAGTTTATTCCTGTAATATTTTACTTTTTTGCGACTTTCTCAAAAACAGCTCCTACGATTTTTTTTAAATCACCTCATTTACTACAATTTTTATGCTCTATAAGATAAAGTTGGCACCATATCAGCTCAAATTCTTGGGAAGGCTGTTCTCTTGTAGAAAAAAATGGTTTTCTTAAAATTGCAGCCTTAATATGCATTTTAGCGAAAATGTATATACAATAAAAATTGTAGACAATTTAAAAATCTATAACTTTTAATGCAACCATATTTCTTTATAACTCTTAGTTTTGCGGTAATTAGTGATTTTCTTTTTTTTCATGAAAATCTGTAAAAAATCAATTTTTGAAGATTTCGGCCTAGTGTCCTTTTTACGGAAAAAATTCATTATCAAAATTATAGGAAATTAATAGATCTACAACTTTTAATTAGAGCATTTTTCTCTATCGAGCCTCGTTTAGCGGCAATAAATGAATTTCCGTATTATTAAGCCAAACTAAGATTGGTTTTCCTTTTGCATCATTCACTCATGATTAAAATAAGGTTATGTTTCTTGAGGTTAGTTTTTTTGTTTATTTCTAATGTTCCATTACTAATTTTAAGTTATAGTGTTCATTATTTGTATTGGTAGGAGAAAGTCACGTGAGTGTTTGACACCAGATTTTTTTTAAATTAGGCTCAGCCAGTTAAATTTGTAAATGATTACTATGTATTTTTACTATTTATAAATTAATATAAATAATTGTGCTTATCAATTTAATATTTTCAAAAATATTCACAAATTCATCGCACTTTTTTCCAAAAATACATTAAGTCGATGGACTTAGTTCAGTTTTGGAAAACACGCGTGGACTTATTTTACTTTGGAAAACATACCTAACAGTTTGTATAATGTAATAAAATTTACCCATAAGTTATACAGTACGTTATTTCACAAGTATAAAGAATAATTTTGAAATAACTGTCAAATAAAATGCTTAGTATTCTTAACTTATAAAAAAAAATATATTTTTATTATTATCAATAATACATAATTAAATCCTGGATATAATAAAATTAACAGATAGCCTTTATCTACTTTTTTGAAAACTTATCATCCTACGTAAAAAAGGATTTTGAACTGAAAATATTACACGACCTTAAAAAAAACATTTTTCGGTCAATATAAAGTTATTTACTTTTATTAACAACACTTAAAACAAACTAAAACATGCACTTAACTCTTATGACAACAATAACCTCTTAACACTTTTCACGGGAATCATAAAGCGGGCTCATCTTGTGCGCATGTGCGGGTGACAGTAGAGTTTGGAAAACAAAAAAAATGGACTTTGTAGCTTTTGAAAAAAATCCAATATTCATAAATGTTTTGTAGCGATTAGTGGGTTCAGGAAAAAACTACTGTACCAATCAATGGGTCCTTCTTGATCAATGTGGCCTTCTGAATAAAATGTAGGTAAAAAGTCAATATCTTTAAAAACGTGACTTAGTGGGTTTTGGAAACAACCTCTTTAATTACTTAGGTTGTTTTTACACAATATACATTCAAACAATTTTTCAAAGTTGTCAATATCTTTCAATTTTCCTATAATTTATCTACAGTGTAGAGCAGTTGGTTCCAACTTATATGAACCACATCGCCAATATAGTTTTTATACAAATATAGTTAATGTAAATATAGAATTTGTCGATATAATGTGGGCCATATTTTTAAAATAAAACAAGTTACGATTCGCATATCACTACAAAGAGCGTAAAAAATAATTTGGAACAATTTTTTTAGTACTGTTTAGAACAGCATTATTGTATAACAGATAATTGTTTTGAATCGGGAAAAAATTGTGAATAAATATTTGGTTTAAATGTGGTTAGTGTAACTGACTTCTACGCCGAGGTCCCGGGTTCGATTCTTGATCAGGTCTGACATTTTTCATCACTTATTTTCATATATCATCATTATCCACCGTCTGCATTAGCGGAAATAGCAAAAGTCTGACGCGAAAAGAAAAAACAAAAAATAATAATAATATATATATATATATATATATATATATATATATATATATAAAAAGGCTAATATGTTATATATATATATATATATATATAACATATTAGCCTTTTTTATATATGGGAGTTAAACGTGGGTGATAGAGGCTGTAGAAAATGAAGAGGATAGAAGCTTTTGAAATGTGGTGTTATAGGAAAATGTTAAAGATAAGGCGGGTGGACAAAATAAGTACTTTAGAGGTTCTTAGGCGAGTGAATGAAAAAAGAAGTATGTACGGAAGCGTCTTACCAGAAGAAGAGATAGTCTTCTTCTTCTTAAAGTTCCATCTCCTATCGGAGGTTGGATATCATAATGGCTATGGTCACTTTACTGGCTGCTGCTCTGAATAGTTGCAATGAACTACAGTTGAACCATTCTCTAAGATTCCTCAGCCAGGAGATGCGTCTTCTTCCTACGCCTCTTCTTCCTCGGATCCTTCCCTGCATAATAATTCTCAGCAACTCATATTTCTCTCCTCTGGTTATGTGACCCAAATATTCTAGTTTTCTTGTTTTTATACTCTTCATAACTTCCAACTCCTTATTTAAACGTCGGAGCACCTCAACATTGGTAACCTTTTGGACCCACTGAATTTTCAATATTCTCCTGTAACACCACATTTCGAACGCTTCTATCTTCTTTATGTGTTGTTTCTTCAATGTCCAAGCTTCCATCCCATATAGTACGATAGAAAATATATAACATCTTAGAGCCCTCAATCTGAGAGGTAACTCAATCTGAGAGATAGTCTAGAGGGGCATATCTTAAGACATTCAGGTATTGGTCTATCAATAATGGGGAGGGTAATATTGAGAGAGTGAATTGTAGGGGAGGCAAAGGTTTGAATATATAAAGCAAATTATAAAAGGTGTAGGGTGTTACAGGTATGTAGATATGAAACGACTTGCGCAAGATAGAAAGATTGGAGAACTGCATCAAACCAGTTAAGAGCTGATGATAAAAAAGTACCACTTTGTGATTAGTCTAGAAATGGTTTAGAGAATAAATCGTTTGTTGTTAGAAATTGTGCATTGTATACGGTGGAATGTGATGAACAAGGATAGTAAACTGCGATGAATGAGATATTTGTAATAGGAATTCTAAGAAATCTAAATTAGTGTACACATTTGTTTTTATATTTATTTCTTCTACTCTGTTCGAGAATAACGGATATTTTGTTAGAAGGATCTCGTTTGATTAGTATACTATCTGACCGCAGGTATAAAAACAGTTAACGCCTTTGTAGTCAGTTAACCAATACTTGTGTTGTGAATAAAAATTGGTTGGTATCGTTACCGGACCTGTTCTTAGCTACGTTAATAGTGTTGTGCGTACGGGTAGTAGCAAATGGTTGTGGAGGATAGGTAAATTGATTGTTTTGATTTTTAATGACAATATTTTATTGTTATTACTTTCTCTTGCCTATATGAATATATAGGAAGGAAAGTATTGTTTTCATGTCGATTTTTCGAAATCGAGTTTTCACCGGATCTATACGTTTTCAGACCCCCTGAACCCAAAAAACTTGTTTTTAGTGATTGGTCTGTGTGTGTGTCTGTGTGTGTGTCTATGTGTGTGTCTGTTTGTGTGTCTGTGTGTGTGTCTGTGTGTGTCTGTGTGTGAACAGAATATCTCAAGAACGGAACATCGTACGAACTTGAAACTTAAAACTTAAGTTACATACCACTACCGGACCCGACACGAACATTTTCATCAAAATCGGTCAACCGGAAGCAGTAGTTTATTCGTATAATTTTTCACTTTTTTGCGATTTTCTCAAAAACTGGTCCTACGATTTTTTTTAAAATCGCCTGGTTTACTACATTTTTTATGCTCTACAAGATAGGGTAGGCGCCATGTTTGCTGAAATTCTGCGTGAGGCTGTTTTTACGTAAAAACATTTTCTTTTTAAGATTGCGGCTTTAATATGCATTTTAGTGCAAAACGTTATATAACAAAAGTTGTAGAGAATTTAAAATTCTACAACTTTTACTTCAAACATTTTTTTGTATAACGCTTAGTTTAGCGGTAATTTGCAATTTTCTGTTTTTTTCTCACGAAAACGTGAGAAAAATTGATTTTTTAAACATTTCGGCCTTAGTATGCATTTTACGACAAAAGTGTATATAATTAAATTTATAGAAAATTAAAAGATCTACAACTTTTATTTAAAGCATTTTTCTCTACAGAGCCTAGTTTAGAGAGAAAGAGTGATTTTCCGTATTTCTAAGCCAAAATGAGGTTGATTTTCATTTTGCGTCTTTCACTCATGATTAAAATTAGGTTATGTTTTTGAGGTTAGTTTTTTGTTTATTTCTTATGGTTTATTACTAATGTTAGGTTTATTGTTAATTATTTTCACTGGCAAGAGAAAGTTGTGTGAGTGTTTCACACCAGATTTTTCAATTTTAGTTTAAGCTTACGTTTTGTAATGAATTTATTTTATGTTTTTTTAATTAAATTTGTTAGTAGACTAAGATGAATCTCATTAATGGTAATATTAAAATTATTGTGTAAATAAATAATTAATTGTTATAAGTTTTAAGTTAGTCTGTATATGTGTATCGTACCAAAATCCTGAATTAAATTACGCGTAGGTGTTGCAACAAAAATAGAAATCCAAAAAGTAAAAGTAAAACTAATTTTATAAATTATTGCATGTGTAGGCCCTACATTGTTGGGAAAACTTTGATAAACATCTGGTGTAAAACACTCACACAACTTTCTCTTGCCAATGCAAATAAGTAACAATATAACCTAACAATAGTAATAAAACAGAAACAAACAAAAAACTAACTTCAATAAACGTAACCTAATTTTAATCATGAGTGAAAGACGCAAAATGAAAATCAACCTAAGTTTGACTTTAAAATACGGATAATTACTCTTTCACGCTAACCTAGGCTCTGTAGAGAAAAATGCTTTAAATATAAGTTGTAGATCTTTTAATCTCCTTTAAATTTGATTACGTCCACTTTGGTCGTTTAATGCATGCTAAGGCTGCAATCTTAAAAAATCGATTGCTTTACACGTTTTCGCGAAAAAATAAACAGCAAATCGCTAATTACCGCTAAACTAAGCGTTATTCAAATACATGTTTGAAATAAAAGTTATAGTTTTATAAATTTTATTCTCTCTACAACTATTATTAGATACAATTTTGCTCTAAAATGCATATTAAAGCCGCAATCTTAAAAAATAACAATTTTGTACGAGAAAACAGTCTCTACAAGAATTTCAGCAGACATGGCACCTACCCTATCTTGTAGAGCATTAAAAATTTAGTAAATGAGGCGATTTTTAAAAAAATCGTAGTAGCCGTTTTTGAAAAAATCGCAAAAAAGTTAAAAATGACACGAAAAAACTAATTCTTCCGGTTGATTTTTAAATCTCCTTTAAATTTGATTACGTCCACTTTGGTCGTTTAATGCATGCTAAGGCTGCAATCTTAAAAAATCGATTGCTTTACACGTTTTCGCGAAAAAATAAACAGCAAATCGCTAATTACCGCTAAACTAAGCGTTATTCAAATACATGTTTGAAATAAAAGTTATAGTTTTATAAATTTTACTCTCTCTACAACTATTATTAGATACAATTTTGCTCTAAAATGCATATTAAAGCCGCAATCTTAAAAAAAAAACAATTTTGTACGAGAAAACAGTCTCTCCAAGAATTTCAGCAGACATGGCGCCTACCCTATCTTGTAGAGCATTAAAAATTTAGTAAATGAGGCGATTTTTAAAAAAATCGTAGTAGCCGCTTTTGAAAAAATCGCAAAAAAGTTAAAAATGACACGAAAAAACTAATTCTTCCGGTTGACCGATTTTGATGAAAATGTTCGTATCGTGTTCTACAGTAGTATCTAACTTCAGTTTTAAGTTTCAAGTCCGTACGATGTTCCGTTCTTCAGATATCTTGTTCACACACTCACACAAACCAATCGCTAAAAACATGGTTTTCGGTTCAGGGGGTCTGAAAACGTGTAGATCCGGTAAAAGCTCGATTTTGAAAAATCGACATGAAAACAATACTTTCCTTCGTATATATATTCAAATAGGCAAGAGAAAGTAAAAGTACTTGTGAACGTATATATTTTGAAATAATTTTAACTAAATTATTTTAATAGCATTCGATAAATATAACTCTTGAAATTGATAATCTGTTATTAATAAGATATTAAGCGACTAATTTTCTGGTTATAAACTGAATAGTCTAGTAGGTGGATTACATTAAGTAACAAGAATGGTTTTACCGTTTTGGGGGGGCGGAGGGTCGAGAGAATGGTTAGATGGAAACTGG
The DNA here is from genome assembly GCA_035578175.1 of Catonia carolina. NCBI lineage: Eukaryota > Metazoa > Arthropoda > Insecta > Hemiptera > Achilidae > Catonia > Catonia carolina. The sequence goes on along the minus strand of JAQMRL010000007.1, from coordinate 26,626,206 downwards.
GAAGGATAGAGGCTATTGTTAACTCGTTACTATTACACCTGCAATTTGTAACTTGTGTTCTAACTGTTACAATGTATACAAACAGATTCACTCGTATATTCAAACGCACACACAAACACACGTACAAAGTACACAGTTCGTTTCTCTCTCCCACTCACTCCTTTGATGCCAGTCGAAATTTACGTTCAAAGAAAATAACACACTAACCTGACTGTTTCACTGAATTCTGTGTACTCAATAAGTCGACTATAATAAGAGCCTATCTCGTACATCTTGAAACTTTACATTGTTAAAGTATTTGTTGACATTGTTTTAGATTAATTATCCTAAATACAATTGACTTTTTTAAATAAATCTTAACGTTTGCCATTTTAGTAGAATATTGATTTTTCATTCAGTATCACAAAGTTTTGTACACATAATTAAATCGCACAGGCGAATTCTTATATAAAAGATTACTAACGGGTGGCTCAAAAAGACGAAACTCGTTTTCAGATAATATGGATATACTGTAGGTAAAAAAAATTAATGAAAGATTTATTATAATTTATGAACAATATCCAAATTACAATGAAACTTACCATTAATAACTTTTTAATATACTGTGACGAAAGGAAAGTGTGTTCGAGAATTCTCGAGATGAACCGAGATTTAAAAGGTGCTAATGTAAATAATAATAGTTAATAGTAAAAAATAATAAATAGGGTTTCTAAGAAATGGAAATATAATGTAGAAAGTAATGTACAGTGAAGTGCCTTTGCTGTGCGGTGACCTGAAGGAGTCGGGTACCTATTTAGATTTTTGGGTGTTTGTAACCATTCAATTCAGTTATAAATAATCTGTTTTAGTTTTACGTTTTGTAAAAATTTGTATTTTTATTATTTTATCAAAAATCTCTGCCCTTCTCGTGACTTCTAAGCGTCATCTAAATATATATATATATATTTTTTTTTTTTGGTTTAACGTCCGACTGTTCTGCAATTACTACTCATGCAGACGGTGAAGGATGAAATGATTTTTGTAACGTATGAAAATATGCCGTGCCTGAATGGGATGTCATCTATATAAAGAGCACGCCGATTTATTTGAGGTTAGTTGAATTTTGATCTTCGACGAGGGTATATTGCGAAGTGCTTAAGGTTACGTTTGGAGAAGGCCAGCTCTGCTGAGAATTGTTTATCGTTTTTTTTTGTTTCTATTGTAAGTAATTTTTAGTAAATTGGTTAAATAATTTATTGTTATTAGTTAATTATAAGTTTTTTGTTATTTATTATTAATAAATTATGTGTAATCTACTTGTAGATTTTAGACACTTCATTAATTGTAAGTTTTAGTTGTAATAAATGCTTGAATTATAAACTATAGAATATTAATTATTTAATTTACCCGAATCCTGAAACGGACCTTAGAGATAAGTGTCACAATACATTGGAAATTTTATCCTGTGTTCCCAATGCAGGTTCGTAACGTTTCTAACTACTTTTTGTACATCAACGTTAGAAATCTCACTTTCAGTATTCGCCTTCAATTCATCAAGTGTGTAAAAAAGTGTTTTTTAAAAAATATACTTTTTGAATACTTTACAAGAAAATATCTCCTGGTATAAAATTTAGGGGTCTTGGAGACCACAACCCTTTTGATATCAAACGATGTCCTAAAACATTCCGTAACATGTCTACCGAGTCATTGGCAGCATCGCAAGTTGCGTTATTTTGCTGGAATTAAGATTCTTGTCCGTGTTAATCTAACATTGCAATAAATTGATGGATTAAATTGCAATAAACCATCCCACTCGCAGATTTGACAAAAAATAAAGATTCTATTACACGACGCCAAGAGGTACGTTCTTGCGATCTTATGAACTTCCAGTCTCACAAAACTTATTTAACAGATGGAAGAGTTATGGCCTATTTGGAACAGTAGAATTGGGATATGTTAACTGAAACATGTATTTTACTCGTTCGTAAAATTTGAAAGCGAAATAAGTCTCAACCACCAACAAAAGTTTGGCTTTGAAAAACGACACCGTTGACACAATACAGATGATGGATAATGGAAAAACAGTGGCACACAATAACGACATGTCAATTGTTACAAGCTGTTGACGTTGAATAAAATGTTGCTAACTGATTTGTAAGGAGACATGAAATTTACTTATGTGTTACTTCTACCATTTTAATGCTAAAGTTGTGTCCTTTTTGAAACACCCGTTATTACAATAAGTATTTTTGTTAATAAGAAAATGATATAAAAGTGAATAAATAATATTTGGAATCCAATTCCATGTCTTTACTTTAGCTTTTATTTGGTTTTTGGGAGCTGTTAACTATCGTCAACTATCCTTCATCGCTCAAGTATTCTTGATTTAAAGTGAAAATTACGTATCAAAAGAGACCCGCAAGGTAGTTTTTCATGAACAGCTAGTCACAATACAAAGTATATAATTTAAACGCTATTACATGACAATTGATATCAACTTTTTACCAGCTGATTGACCGGGCTAGCCAGAAGGTTAATTTTATACGTAATTAAAAAAGAAAAACTTGCGTAAAACTTTCTTCCTCTCCATCGCCATGTTGGCATGCAGGTGCTTTGTTATTTTTTAAAATCAATTTTAGAATTCGCATGCCAATTTTTAAAAGTGGAGCTCTTAAGGAGACAAAACTTTTAATTTAGGATAATTATCCTTTTCTACTCCTTAGGCCAAGATAACTGCTCATGACTAGTAGGTGGAGTGTCAAATTATTTGCACTCGATCTGCTAGTTTCAAGGCTACAATAAATAGTTTTGTTTCTTATCACTTGGTCAGCCAGTTATACGACTAAAGCATTTAAGAACAGAAGAGATCGTGGTGTTAAAGATACTAGTCAGAGTTATCTGTTCTAACAGTAATAAAATTCATTATACAGCCAGACCCTGTGTTGAATCAAGGGAAGGGTCATTTGTAGGGTGGAAATTAGATGCTTTTCAGAGGACCTGGCATGCTGATAAGCATACTCTTTCAACTCAGTGAGGAAGGCAATTTTAAACGACTCCACTCCTTGTTTTTACTTACTAAAACCTAAAGAGATTCAAACCAGCCTTTCAGCTGAAAACCTAAACACCAAGCCAAAATAATCGAATTATAAAAGTCTTAATTTTTCTGTTTAACTTTAAAAAAAACAGATAAACAGATTTCAGCTCTCTTGCTCGTCTGGTAGTTAGATTATTAATGAAGAGTGAATGAATCATTGAACGAGTCAGTCAAGGCTCTTGATTTTTTACATAGCAAAAACATTAGTTTGATCTTTAATGTTGAAATTGCAATGAATCTTAGGGTTATTTCTTGTATATATAATTATTCAAATAATTTCTAAAGGTTTTTTATTATACGTACGTATTAAAATAAATATTGAAAATTAGTTACATTAAAACAATTTTATTTAATATTGAAAATTAGTTACATTAAAAAAATTTTATTTCGGAATGATTTTGAAATCAAAGTTCAGCTTTTTGCTGAATCTCTGATTTTTACAAAATGTTGGTTTGAGCCTCCATCCAGTCCGCATGATAACCGTTAATAATTTGGTGATTTTTGATTGGGGAACTAAATAAAAATCAAACCGCATAGCTTTATTATCTTTTATCATTTACGATTGCTTTCTAAATCACATTCAGAATTGTACTCGAAAATTTGTCTTCACCTAAAGGGAACACCTTAGACCAGGTGTGCACAACCTTTTTGTATCGGTGGGAATTAATTACTGATATTTTTCGAGCGTGGCCACAGGAATAAAATATCATAGTATACTGCAACTTTTTATAGCCAAAATTATCTGTACCAACGTTATCCAAAGGTCAACAACCCTTCATCGTTGATTAATAATTGTTCAATGTCTATTTCAATGTTTGTAGTTGCTATTTTCAAAGTTGATTCCAAGCGACTGTCTATTAGCCGCTTACAACCTTTAAATTTGATAGTTTCCACTAAAAAATCATAAAAGAACTACCAAACAAACACATAAGTTTTAAAAGAATTTCTCGCGGTAAGTAATTTGTTTAGAAATCTAATGAAACATTTTAGGCATTTAACAAAATTGGGTGGAACAGTGAATATCAGTATTATATTGTTTGGTACAGCAATACTATGCTAAATTAAGAGCAGTATTTTAAAGCGGGCTGTGGGTCACGGGTTGTCCACCCTGCCCTAGACAATAAACTGTGAAGAATACGAGGTGTGGCTATTAAATAACGATACTGACGTAAAAAAATTTTTTTTATACATAACCACATATTGTCACCTTCAATATACACTCCTTTTCTATCTCTACAACGCTCCATGCGAATTTTCCATGGTTGGAAACAGTGCTGGAAGTCATCTTCTGTCACCTCCTTCAGGACACGTGCCGCTCAAAAATGTTTGTACTGACACTTTGTATTCGATTGTAAATGACCCAGATTTTTTGGAAATAACAATAACATGTTATTTAACGTGGTTTTTTACTTATGATCCGGAAACGAAGCGCCATTCTATGCACTGGAAGAGCCGAACTTCACCGAGAGCCAAAAAAGCTCGAATGAGTAAGCCAAAATTTAAAGCAATGATGATTGTTTTTTTTATATCCATGGGATTGTGTACCTTCACTTGGTTCCTGAAGGTCAAACAATTAATCGACATTACTAACTTGAGGTACTTTCTAAACTACGTCAAAGAGTAAGGAAAAAACGCCCCGAAATGTGGAAGGACAAATCATGGGTTCTCCACCAAGACAATGCGCCAGCTTATTCCGCGTTATCTGACAAGAGGTTCGTAGCCACGTATAGCATCTCAGTGTTAGAACATCCACCTTATTCACCAGATCTTACACCGTGTGACTTCTACCTGTTCCCTAAGGTGAAATCTGCATTAAAAGGGACAAGATTTAAAAGGGTCTGTGGAAGCTGTAAAAGAGAAAGCGGCACGTGTCCTGAAGGAGCTGACAGAAGATGACTTCCAGCACTGTTTCCAACAATGGGAATTGCATGGAGCGTTGTAGGGATAGAGAAGGAGTATATATTGACTGTGACAGTAAGTGATTATTTATACAATAAAAATAAATTTTTTTACAGCGACAGTCTTGTTATTTAATAGCCACACCTTGTATTTCAAGGGAAAATATTCACCATCGTCAGAAAATACAGTATTTCTTTGGTACGGTAGGTAGGCGAGCACTTGAAAGATATCAAAGTATCGGAGTTTTTGAACTCTTCCACAAACCAAGGCTATTAGGATAGCAGATTGAAAAGCAGTGGTGATCAGAACGTATAAAAAGTACTGGGAACTTGTAAGACCAGAAAGGTGAGGCCATTACGAAGAAATCGATCGTAGATGAATTAAGTTGTTCAATGAGACCAAATAGACGAAAAATGGATTTCGATAGGTATGTTCTTTTTTCTGTGCCGAATACGGTCTTTGGTTTAGGTTCGGTGTTTCTTTCATCAGTTATTTTCATCTGTCACATTTTACATTTGCATTAATATGCAAAACAGTTGGGAAAAAAATAAAAATAGAAAATAATGTTTAGATTTCTTTGTTTCTGAATTTACAAAGGAAATTTTGTAAAATTTTATAGGTGATGTAATTTAAAAATTATATAAAATGCCTTTATCGGGAGAAGTATTTACTTTTTTATTTTTACTTGTAAAGAGAATAAATAATATCGTTTGAAAAAGTGGGATACCGCTTGACCTCTTGAACAAGAAAATGAGGTAAATTCAACACCGATATTATGTAGTAGCAATTGTGTGCGTGGTCTTCATCTTTGCCAACACGGCCGTGAATCAAGAAAGTACGTGACCCGTGCTACAAGCCGACCGGGAGACCATGAGATAACGCGCTTTGAAACGGGATGGATGGCTATAAGTTCTTGGTACGTTTCTTGCCGTCCAAAAGAATCCCCTATAAATCCACTTTTACTTGATTTTTATCCGCCTGATTTTTTTTATTCTTACCCATCTTCCTTCAGCGTATTTTTCAATTATTATCTCCCTGACGACTACTTGTTATCGCAATACACCTGATCTACTCCACGTACTCGAAGCCTTACTACTAAAATTAAATGATAATTTTCTTTTTTAACATATTCACGTTCCGACTGAAAAATAATAAAATAAATAAAACTAAGAGCGGTTGTTTTTATCGTTATAATCATGTAATTTACTCTCAGAAACAATATAAAAAAATATTAGCAATAACGCCCGCGTTGCTATAAAACAAATAAATAAACTGCTGTCTCCGTACAATCTTAAAAAAATACAATTTTATCACGAGAGCACAGCTCCCAAGAATTTTAGCAGATATAGCGCTTACCCTGTGTTATAGAACATAAAAAGTGTTGTAAATGAGATGATTTAAAAAACAATTGTTGAAGATGTTTTTGAAAGAATCACAAAAAAGTAAAAAATTGCACGACTTTCGGTTGACCACTTTTGATGAAAATGTTTGTGTGGGGTCCTTAAGTGGTACCTAACTTAAGTTCTAAGTTTCAACTTCGTAAAATATTTCGTTCTTGAAATATTTTATTCACGTGTGTGAATAAAAAACAATTGTTGAAGATGTTTTTGAAAGAATCACAAAAAAGTAAAAAATTGCACGACTTTCGGTTGACCACTTTTGATGAAAATTTGTGTATGTGTGAGCGTGTGCTCACACATACACCAATCGCTAAAACATGGTTTTTGTGTTCAGAGAGCCTAAAAACGTGTATTCCTGGTTAAAGCTCGATTTAGAAAACTTGGCATGAAACAATTTTTCCTTCTTTATACTATGCTGTTTTTTAGGTCAACATCTGAAAGGCTGGTTTGAACCTCTTGAGGTTTTACTAAGTAAAAACGAGGAATGAGGTAGTTTATTATGGCCTACCTCACTGAGTTGAAAGAGTATGCTTATTAGCATGCCAGGCTTCTGAAAAGCATCTAAATTCCACCCTGCAAATGACCCTTTCCTTGATTCAACACAGGGTCTGGCTGTATAATGAATTTCATTACTGTTAGAACAGATAACTCTGACTATTGTCTTTTACTTCTCTACCTCTTCTGTTCTTAATTACATCAGTCATATAATTGGCTGACTATGTGATAAGAAACATAATTATTTTTTGTAGCCATGGAACCAACAGATCGAGTGCAATTAATTTAAAACTCCACCTGCCCGTTATGCGCATCTTCATTCTATAGGTATTCATATAGATTAAGAGAAAGTGAAAACAATCCAAAAAACCCAAAAAATTAATAAAACTCACGAATTATCGGAATGTTTTTGGCCAACCGTGTATAATTAAGTGAAAATAAAACACACAACTGTAGGCCTACACGTGTAATAGTTTTCAGTTTACAGACGAAGAAATAGTTTCCGTCGTCATGCCATACTCCGAACAAAGTCCAAATTTTTTATTACGAAGACTTTCATTTCTCAATAAGAAGCATGAAAAGCACTGCAGTACGTAGAGTAGCATAACAACAATGCGCATTCATATGTGATGTTTATGAGGCGGTCACGAATATTGCATCATCAAGATTTTCAGCATTACATCAGTAAAAAGTGATTTATGCAAAAAGGCAATAGAAAAATATATAATATTTTGTAACTGCTAATGAGCTACAACAGAAGTCATGTTCTACATGTAAGCGATTTTTTTTGTAAGTATTGTAGACTTCCAATAATCCACCATCCAATGGTCCGGAGCGCTTGATGCTCCGGTTCCGTCATGCATAATGTAGCCTACATACATAATAAATTTGTTTTACGTTATATTACGCACTGTAAACGTGCTTGTTCGTTGTATTTTGGCAATACAGTAGCCCTAGTAGATTTTAAAAGTAGCCTTTTATTAAATGAGGCTAAAATTTAGTAATTACAATGGGACTTAACCAAACTCCAATATACTGTACTGTATTTCAATTAAAAGTTCACTGTATGACTTCTGTAGTTATGTCGGTGTTTGCTGATCTGTACTGTATTTAAAATGTAGTGTACAATAAAAAAAACGTTTTGTTCTATACTGCAAAGTGGTTTTTGAGTTAAACCGTTTATCTTTTGTTCCTGGTAAAAGATAAAGTTTTATATTTGCATTCTAAAGTTATGTTGCTTTTGTATTCGTTTTATGAATTAAGACTCACCAATCACCCATGGTACCGCCCGATTCTCTGGCATTTCTGGCATTTCCCAAACGTGCCGGCCCGTTGGCGTAGTGGTTAGCGGAATTAACATCTACGCCAATGTCCCGGGTTCGACTCTCGGTCAGGTCATTTTTCATAACTCATTTTCATATATCATCATTCTCCACCATCTGCATCAACAAAAATTGCAAAACAATCAAATGTAAAACAAAAAAATGGATTATCGGACATCTACTGTCCATCTTGTATTAAGACATAGGTTATTACGCTTTGTCGTATTATGTTCATTTTGTATTCTCAACTGCACATTATCGTTTACTTACATGTAACTTTTATGTTCAGAAGCCTGTTAATAATTTTTCATTATAATTACCTAGTTTTTATAACGTTTAGTGTTTATTTTAACTACGTTTTAAATTATAATTATTTTTTCTTTTCTACTTTTCATTGGTATAAATAATATTTCAAAAACCAAAGCAAGGTATTCTTAATATTAAGGTAGAAGATTTGGGTATATAAGCAATTTAAAAATTGTTATATGGCTGAATTAGGTTTTTACACTTCGAGATCTCCGAATCTCCGAATGAGTCTTCACGTGTTTTTAAAACGATATAAAATTACATCAAAACAACGAAAATTCTTGTGTTTTAAACTTTTATGTTTTATGTCCGACTGTTTTGTGAATTACTGCTAATGTAGATGATGAACGGGTGATAGGTGAAAGTAAACCAAGATGAAATACGAGACCTGCCTGGGGAAAATCGAACCCGGAACCCTTTGCGTAGAATTCAGTTGCGCTGGCCACCACACTACGGGCCTGCCTAAAACTGCACCACTTTTTCTTGTTTAAAATTTTTATAACTTTTCTCTTATCTTTCTCTAAAAGTATAATCTTTCATAAACGCTTTTATAAACAATGTACAGTATACAAAAACACAATTTCCGTGAATTACACACTACTGTAAAACTAAAAGTGTATTTGTATGTACAACAGGAACACCGAATTTGTACTGTCCGATTACTGTTCTGTTATCTTCAAAATTTTGTCAGGTAGAAGGAAAATTTTTCATTTAATTTTCCTAATGTTATTTTTGCCTTTGTCAGCTGTAAAATCCCGTCATCTTTTCAGATTCAGAACTACTGGAGTTGAAGTCAGCTGCTGTTCAATATGTCGCAGGGCGTTCTGTAAAAAATGTACTAGGACGCCACGATAGTTATGTAGCTTGTCAGGTAGCTTGTCAATAGTCCCGGGTTCCTTATTACCTTATTACTTGAACTGTAATGCGAGTAAAAAAGAAGTCTCGTGACAACGATTCGGTTAATGGAACGATCAGTTAGGAGAAAGCCCATTGTTCTATGGAATTTCAGGCATTCCACAAAAATTAAAATTCTAACAACGGATTATTAAAAGAAAGAAGGAAAATCTACAATTTTAAACTGCAGAACGAAATTTTTGATAAAATTTTGAATGTTGTTTGATGAGGTATACAATATAAGGTACCAATAAGTTCATTTATTGACATAATTCTTTCAAGCTTTGGTTTTTTATTTATTTGAATAACTTTCAATCTAGATAAAAAAATGTTGACAAAATTTAATATTACCCTTTGTCATATCCAGGTGTTATGGTGTGCGATTCAAAAAGAATTTTGATGCTTTGTTAGATAAAGATGACTATCTTTATTGAAAGAGGCAACGATAGCATGTAAAACCGGTCTGATGAGCAATATAAAATACATGATTATGTGGCAGTAAACAATAATGTATTATATTACAGACATAATTTACAAATTTATATTGTTTTATATTAATGCTGTCCAGTAATCTAAAAGAATAAAACTACAGTTTTTTCTATAATTTTAAATTTTTAACCGTATTTTTTTGTCTTTATATGTTTCGTTCGATTAAAAGTACAATTTGTAACAATATTACAATTTAGTTAGTTGTTTTATCTATTACGAACTTTTTTGTCTTTATTCTTGTTTCTTTCAATTGAAAGAATTATGGTCATGAGCCAAAAGGCTGGTTTGAACCTTTAAAGCTTTACTAAGTAAAACAAGGAGTGAGGTGGTTTACAATTGCCTTCCTTACTGAGTGGAAAAGTATTGTGACAATATCGAAAAGGAAGGAGTGTTCGAAAATGACTGAGAGTTTAAAAATGATAACGTAAATAATAAGAGTAATAAATAGGGTTTCCGAGAAATAGTTAGAAAATATATTATGTGTAATATAAATGGTCTTTTATAGTAAATGTACCTATTCTTTTACAGGTATTGTAAAAGAGTTGAGTCGAGTACCTATTTAGATAATTGGCCTTTTTATAACACTTTTTAATCAATCCTAATTTGTTTACAGTTTTCAAGATTTATCCAGATGCCGTCAGAAGGATTTTACATTTTAATATTATATAAAAAATATATGTCTTTTCTCGAACTCTCCATTAACCCACCTATATAATCGCCAGTTTGTTAACGTTTCAGTCAGTGTCGATTTATTTTGTGCTTGAGTGAGCGAATCGCGTAGTGCTTAACGGTTACGTTAGAAAAGGTCAACGTTACTGTTTATTGTTTAACGTTTATTCTCTATAATTTTTGTAAGTAATCTAAGTAAATATTGGTCAAGTTATTTATTGTAATAGTTAATTATAATTAGTTTGTTATTAATTAAATAATTTAATTATAATATACTCGTACTTGTAAATTTTAGTCACTTATTTAATTGTAATTCTTAGTTGTAATAAATACTTTTAATTGTAAACTTTAGTGTGTTAATTATTTAATTTACCCAGATCCCGAAACGGACCTTAGAGATAAGGGTCACAGTATGTTTATCAGCATGCCTTTCCCTCTAAAAAGCATCTACGTTCCACCCTGCAAATCACACATTCACTTGATTCACGATAGGGTCTGGCTGTATAATGAAATTCATTACTCTCAGAGGAGATAACTTTGATTAGTGTCTTTTGCACCTCTACTCCTTCCGCTCTTAAATACTTCAGTAATATAATTGGCTGGCCATGTGATAGAAAGAGAACTAATTTTTGTAGTCCTGGAACTAGCAAATCGAGTGCAAATAAATTTAACACTCCACCTTTCTTTTTATAGGCAGATATTTATAATTAACAATCTTTTTTTTAATCAGTCTCTCGACTGGTTTGATAACAGTTCTGCAAGCTGTTCTATCTTGCGTAAGTCGTTTCATATTCACATAGATGTAACACTTTATATCTATTGTAATTTGTTTTATATTTTCTAACCTTAATTAACAATTATGTATAGCAATAATGTATACCAATTACATTTAGTTAACAATTATTTGATGAACAAATGTACCTAATTTTAATTTTCTCTTGCCCTAAATTAAATATAGGGAAATGAAGTATCGTTTTCATGTCAAAATTCAAAATCGAGTTTTCACGGGAGATGCACTTTTACAGGTTCCCTGAACACAAAAAGTAGAAGGTTTGAACAGGTTGGTGTGTGTTAAAAAACTATCTTAAAAACGAAAAATCAAACGAATTTAAAACTTAGAACTTAAGTTAAGTATTAGAAGAGGACTGAACATGAGCATTTTCATCAAAATTGGTTCCCCAGAAGTAGTACGTAGTTTTTTCATGTGATTTTTCACTTTTTCAATTTGCTCATAAACGGATTTTAAGATTTCGTTTAAAATTGCCTTTTTTACTACATTTTTGATATTCTATCATGTTAGGGTAACCGCAATGTCGGCTAGAATTACGCGAGGGGCTGTCATATCATGGTTAAAAATGTATTTTTTAAGATTGTGGCGTTAATATTTTACAATAAAAGTTTAAACCATATTTATAAGAAATTAAAAAAGCTACAACGTCTATTTCAACACATTTACTAACAGAGTCTAGTTAAGCGTTAATTAGTGATTTTCTGTATTTTAACACTTGTAGAGGTCTTTTAATTTTTAGCGTCATTCATTCATGACTAAACTTGGGTTATATTTTTGTTATTTTTATTGGCAAAAGAAAGTCGTATGAGTTTTCATACCAGAATTTTTAGATATCTTCTAATATATTATTATTATTATTAATATTATTATTTTTATTTTCTCTTGTCTATATGAATATGTAGGAAGGAAAGTATTGTTTTCATTTCGATTTTACAAAATCGAGTTTTAACCATATATACACGTTTACAGACCCCCTGAGCTCAAAAACATGTTTTTAGCGATTGGTCTGTGTTTGTGAACAAAATATCCCAAGAACGGAACATCATATGAACTTGAACTTGAACTTGGTACCACTAGAGGACCCGACAGGAACATTTTCATCATAATCGGTCAACCGGAAGTAGTAGTTTATCCGTATAAGTTTTCACTTTTTTGTGATTTGCTCAAAAACTGCTCCCACAATTCTTTTCAAAATCACCTCAATTACTATATATTTTATACTTTACAAGATAAAGCAGACGTCATGTCCGCTGAAATTCTTGGGAAGGCTATTCTCTCGTAGAAAAAAACGGGGTTTTAAGATTGCGGCCTTAATATGCATTTTGGGCAGAAGTGTACATAATAAACGTTGTAGATACAAACATTTTCATGAAAATCTGTAAAAAATTATTTTTTTAAGATTTTTGCCGTAGTATGCATTTTACGACAAAAGTACATACAATAAAATTTATAGGAAATTAAGAGATCTATAAATTTTATTTCAAGCATTTTTCTCTACAGAGCTTAGTTTAGCGTCAAAAAGTGATTTTCCCTATTTTTCAGCCGAACTAAAGTTGGTTTTCATTTTTCATAATTTACACACGATTAAAATAAGATTACGTTTTTGAGGTTAGTTTTTGATTTTATTACTAATGTTAGGTTACATTGTTCATTGTTTGCATTGGTAAGAGAAAGTTGTGTGAATGTTTCACGCCAAATATTTTTTGTATGTTTGTGTAATTCATTATTAATTGTATCACTGAATCTTTAAATGGGGATGAAAATGTTTTAATCATTACCATAACCATCACGATTATCAATTAGTTTCTAAAAAAATTTCTGTATTAATGTTTTTAGTTTTTAGAATTCTTACGCTAGTTTGAATATTAAGTCGAATTTCCACGAATTGGTAATAATTCATATGATATGCAGGTGAAATTTTTACCCTTGAATGAAATTCTTAACAAGAATTCAGTCATGTATTATCATTATATTGGTAAATCCCTGGGGCGTATGTATGAAGATCAATGTTGAGATTTATGATGAATTTCTCATTTATGGAAACATAGGTTAAACGGATGTTAGTCTATCTGTTTTGTGTTGTTGAAAGGGAAGCACGAAGTATGAAGAGAAACCCTCAGTTGGCGATGTACGTAGGTTAGTCGAACGTGACTGTACTATGTTTAGTTGCCTCGCCTCTGAAAATGCATTCGTGAAATCCTGTGCAGGTGTCTAAACATAATCTGGTCTAAGTTTGTTGACTTTTGGTCGCGAGGATAAAGTATTCTAATTAGCTGTGAAGATAGTTTGAACATCGTCTTAGACCGAGGAACAGAGTACAACGAAGAGAATACCGTTCGACCCTTTCCCCCGGATCCACAATACTTTACCCCCCTCTTCAACCTTAAACATCGCCGCCCTCCGTTACCATCGTACCGACTGACTACATGATTGATGTTTGCAACCGTTCTAATAGAACCTACCCTTTCCACTCGCGTGTGGGCAAACATACCACCCTTCCTAATTGACAAGGATTACCCTAGACGACAGATTTTGGCACATCAATTATTGCCTTAAATTAAACCGGCCTAAGGGTTTCCCATTTATCCCTACCGCGTCCTCCATTATTTCATACTTCTCCCTGTTCACAATTAGGAATATCTGCGGTTTTTTAACCCAGATCAATCTCATCAGCCACCTTGTGGCCGCAAAATCTTTAACCATTACCTCTATAAGCCTTTCTTTTCCTGATGAGAATTCATTAATTATTCAGATAAATTAAATATTTTCTACGGATTTTTATAAACACTTTCTGAAGTTCAATATCTAATTCAATTATTGTATTTTTTTTATAATCATTTTTTCAGTTTTTTCGGGGGCTCCGAATCTTTCTTACAATCCCGCAGTTTGCTCCAGCAAGTTATAAAAGTCTCTCGAGCAAGTAAAATAGGAAAGAGGCTTTCCATACTTACATTGATCCACTTTTCTTTATTATTTTTACTAAATTTATCTCTCTTCTTTGTGAACCAAATATCTGAAGAACGAAATAGTGTACTAAGTTGAAATTTGGAACTTATATTAGGTATTACTAGGGAACCTGTAAAAGGATTTTTAACAAAACATGCATTTTATTCTGATCAGGAGTTCTTAAATTATCTTACAATGAATTATCTTTAAAAAGTAATCCGTGTAGAATTTAGACGTATGAAAACATTGTTAGTGTAAATGACAAACCTAGAATTCCAATGTACAAGTTAGTCAAATTTAAGTAATAATTTAATGTAACAGTAATTTTTGTTTTAGTGAATACTTATAGTAAATTGTAAAAAAAAAATTATTTCTTAAAGTAGATTTAAACGTAGGCTAGGTAAATACTATATTTGACGATGTCTTTTCCTATTTTGGTCGCTGACAAATAAAGATTTGTTAATTTATTTATAACCCAACACATAAGTTTTCATCAAAATCGGTTCCTCGGAAGTAGTAGTTTATTCGTGCGATTTTTCACTTTTTCCGATTTTCTTAAAAACGGCTCCTACGATTTTTTTAAAAAATCGCCTCATTAACTACATTCTATATGGTCTACAAGATAGCGTATGTGCTATATCTGCTGAAATTCTTGGGGCGGTTGTGCTCTCGTGGTAAACTTTTTTTCAAAGACTGTGGCTTTAATACAAAAAAGTGTATATAATTAAAAGCTGTAGGAAATTAATAAACATACTTCTTTCATTCTACCCATTTTTTCTACAACGCTCAGTTTAGCGTTAGTTAGTGATTTTTTTGTATTTTATCATCAAAATTGGTAAAACATTGGAGTTTCTAAGATTACGGCTTTAGTAGTCTATGTATTTTACGACAAAAATGTATGTAATCAAAGTTATAGGAAAATTTAAAAATCTACAACTTTATTTCTTGCATTTTTTCAACGGGGCCAAAATTAGCGTCAATTAGTGATTTACCGTATTTTTACGTCTAATTTTGAATTTTGTTTTTGCGTCATTCACTCATGATTAAAATTAAAATATGTTTTTAATTTTTACATTGTTTACTAATGATTAAATATAGGTTTTATTGTTCATTATTTACATTGGAAAGAAAAAGTCATGTCAGTATTTCTCATCAGATTTTTATGTAAGGTGCTGCTAGAAAAAAACTAAACTTTGGACAGAATTTTCTCAAAACGCGGTTCTTATACGCGGTTTGAATATTAAAAAAAACTCAAGTCAAGTTTTGAGGTATCAAAGTCTTGAACATTATTTTCAGCTTTTATGTTCTCTAACAAGCTACCTTCCATTCAAAAAAGCACGATATTAAGTTTCTGAATGATTGTAACTTTTCAAAATAAAACGTCCCTTTTCGAAGTAAATCTTCCCTTTTAATTATTCTTACAAAATATAACAGGCCGATAAATCCTTGTTTTGAAATTTTTGAAATCATTAGGAATTAATTATTTTACGGGCTTTTGTTATTGTTACATCCAGTAACCCATGTATTCAGTACACAAGACATAATTAATTAATACTCGTACATTAATATTTATTAATTAATTTTTAATTAATAATCATATATATAATAAAAAAACAATTATTTTAATTAAAAATTTTATTTCAATTTTTATTTTTATTTTCATTTTCAACATGTCCCGTAGTCAGCTTGAGCGGTACAATAATCCCACAGAAACAGGAAGTTAAACATCTTGGTTTACATCTAGATCGAAGACTCACGTAGAGAAGTCATACATGGAGAAAACGAAAGCAACTTGGACTGAAGTTACGTCAATTGTTCTGGCTCTTAGGCAGTAGGTCTCAACTCTTCCTTTGAAAATTAAGTACTCGTATACAAAGTATAATACTCAAACCAGTTTGGACGTATGGGTTAGAGCTATGGGATACGGCTAGTTCATCAAATACGGAAATTCTGCAGCGCTTTTAATCAAAATGCCTGAGACTAATCACTGCAGCCCCATGGTACGTAACCAATGAAATACTACACAATGACCTAAACCTGCCCTTCATAAAAGAAAAAATTAAACAACATAGCGAAAAACATTTACAAAAACTAGAAGACCATCAGAATCTATTAGCGATTAACCTCCTTTACAACAGTAAAGATACTCACAGATTGAATCGTTTTAAACCATTAGACTTACCTCTACGATTTTGTTAATCATATAATTTTTTTTGATCTTTTCCACTTCAACTCCTAATTATCGTCATCTCATAATCGGCGTCGTTTTCATCTCTATCATCGTCATCGTCATCTCTAACTTCAACAACTTTGTGTTTCAATATGTTGATTCACAGTTCATCAAGTTTTATTTTGTATATATAAAAATTTTTTTCTTCACAGTTTAGTCTTTTTGAAACACACTACTGAGTGTAGTTTATATTTTTTAATTTTCATTTTCTGTGTGCTATTGGAAAAATATTTTTTTTCTTTTCCATTAATAATAATTTATCTTTCAAAACGCTTTCATTCACTAACAGGGAAGTTAACACAAAAAAAATCTCTTAAGTGATGCATGAGCACATTATAAAATTCCTTCTGTTCTATTTTTAAGAAATTCTATCATGTTATTTCGAATTGACTGTACTAAAAACTTAATTTTATTAATTTTTAAATAAAATTCTTTTACTGTATTTGATCATATATATTTAAATTTTAAATAAATTATTGTTTTCATTTAAAATTTAAATAATTAAGATTTAGTTTTGATTATTGAGAAGTTTATGTCCTTCGTTTCAAAAGTAAATACATGTGCTTTTGTGTAGTGTATGTAGTTTTGCTTTCAGTAGGCCTAGCGCTTGGCTTGTACGTGTGTGAAGTGGTACACAATAACATTCACACACCTACATTGCTAGAGTTGAGGGTGGTATATTACCTGAGATATTCCTGAAGGTATTTATCCAAGGGCGAAATGTTATTGTTTGTCTTTGGTTGAACTTACAAGGAAGACGTTTTGAGTTTTCCCCGTCTTCCTCTAACAATTCAAACCACCCTTGTTTCTAGACATAATTGCTCTGTGCTGACGGTGCCCGAACTTTACTAAGATTCGGTTCTTTATAAAAATTCTCCAAACTCGATTTCAACGTTTCAACAATACCGGTGCAATAGTCTTTGCCTCTTACATTCTCGCTCATAATTGCTCTTCTCCCCGTCTTGTTATACGTTTTCCTTCCCGTACTGCTTTAAAGTCCGCTCGGAATTTACTAAGTCAAATACTATCAGCAAGTGGTTTAAGTTTAACAGATACGAAACGACCAATTAACTTGCTTCCTCTCCACTGATACCTATTTTCGCATATTTCCAACGAATTACAGCCAGATTTAATGAAAAGAAATTTATTCAACTTAAATATTCTCGATTCCTATAACGCCTGCACGATTATTAGGCTAGTTATTCTAGACCAGTTTGTAGTAATTTAAATGCTAACTATTACTAATAATGTAAAATTAATTACATATTTTTATATTGGTATGTTAGTATTATTAATGTATAAGTAGGTTTTTAGTAGTAGTAGTAGTATTGTAATACCTATTGTTCATTTTAAGTATTGCACTGTATGGGATGGGGTGTTGAACAATAATAGTGAATTCTGATAAATGATGTTTTTGTTGTTGTTTAGGCCAACAGCCGAAAGGCTGGTTTGAACCTCTAAAGGTTTTACTAAGTAAAACGAGGAATAAGGCGGTTTACCATCCCTTCCTCACTGAGTACAAAAGTAGCCTATGCTTATCAGCATGCCAGGCTCTCCGAAAAGCATCTACTTTGCACTCTGCAAATGACGCCTTTACTCCATTCACCAAAGGGTCTGGCTGTATAATAAAATTCATTACTTTCAGAGGAGATAATTCTGACTAGTGTCTTTTACACCTCTACCTCTTCTGTTCTTAAATAGTTCATTCATATAATTGGCTGTCCACGTGATAAGAAACAGAACTATTTTTTGCAGCCCTGGAACTAGCAGATAAAGTGCAAAAAATTTTACATTTCTTTTGCCTGTTATGGGCATAACATGATAAATAATATGTTTTGAATAGCAGTTCTAGGAAATGGAAAAAATAGAAACGTTTGTTGTTATTTTGATTCCTTCTTCTATGTTCCAGAATAGCGGAGAATTTGTTAGAAGGATTTTGATTGTTTGGGAAACTATTATACCGCAGGAATAAAAATAGTTAGCGCCTTTGTAGGCAGTCAGACAATACTTGAATAGGGTGTGGGAAGTGTATCGGGCAGTTCGAAATAATTTCATAACGGGACTGGTTCTGAGTTACGTTAATAGTGCGTACGGGTGCTACAAAGGTGGTTGTGGACATATAAATTAATTGTTTTGATTTCTAAATGACAGTTTCTTAATAATAATCAATTTTAGTTTAAGCGTAAATTTTGCAATTAATTTAATTAAAGTAATCTAATTGTATTTGTTAGGCTGAGTTTAATCATTCATGGTAATTATTAATTTTATTAATAAATAATATTGTTCAGTATTACAATAAGTTCAAATACCCCGCGCCGTCGAATATTCTCGAATATGATCTTCCCGCTCGATTAAATCCCTAATATTGATTTCGTATTGATTACCACACTAATTAGCTCAGCGCATGTGCGATCCTTGCTCACGTGCCCCGCTCTCCGCCAATAGCAAAATTCAACTAATTTCTTGCTCTCACTTCGCCATTGCTCCTTCCTTCCCGATTCTCTCTCACTGTAAGTCAAACTCTCGAACGTGCCGGTCGTGTAGCGCACCACGGTCTCAACGGACGCCACGCCATGAGGCGTCAGTAACGCCTAACGCCATTCGCATCTCTCAAGTGTTGTCGCCGTTTAAGTATGCCTTTACGGCCCCGGTTAACGTGCAATTCGAAGCCACGGCCTTATTGCAATTAGCTATTCAATTCATTTAACGGGCGTACATTCAATTAACGAACTTAGCAATTCATGTGTGAACTTGTAGCGATATCCTGCATTTTCCTACCGTACCTTCCTAAACTCTATCAATGTTAAAACTGTTCGAACGATCTCAGTGCTAAAGTGATTTGTGTAAACTCTTATGTGTGACTATTCAAGCAAGCTTGCAGCCGTATTAAGTGTCAATTTTATCAGTGTGTGTAATAACGAACCGCCGCAGCAATCTACGCACTCAAAACTTGTACGTACCAAGTCAATACATGATAGAGTTATCTTCCTTCTTATATTTTGTGTATTCAAACATCCTTACCATTGTACCTATAAATAACGAGCTAAGCTATACGCCTAATGTGCGCGTCGAAGCCACATCGCGTCTTTATGTGTACAAGCTGTATTCGATCCAGCTAATTAACGTAATCACCCCCCCCCCCCACAGGGATACAGGAGTTGTACTACCATTCAGTTGCTGTATCCCACAAATATTGTTATAATTGTTTTTTTATTTATCATACCCAGATCCCGAACGAACCTAGGTTTAGGTGTTACGGTATTTATATTAATAGTATTGCGGTGTATATTGCAAAATGTACCAAAAGTTATTAAAATGTCTCAATTATGTTATTAGAAACCGGTTTGATGAGTTTGGTTTAGTGACAACTATTAGTTTTGTACTATTAAAATCCGTATTATCACTGTAAGTAAAGAATTAATTATTGAATGTCAATAGCTATATTTTCTTTTTAGTTATGTTTAGTTAAGTTTGAAGTTTTTAATAACATTTTGTTACTACTTAAGTCTAATATTTGGGTAAAGTAGTTTAATATTGTAATTTACTATACTATTTTTCAAGGCTGATGAGCTCTGAACGTTTGCATTGCCCCCTACCCAATTTATAGCTAGCCAATGGACTTGCCAGCAACGTTGCCAATACTTGCTCTTGTAGCTCTGTTGAATATTTCGTCGGCCATTTTTCGATCTTTGAATAATAATTATAAACTGCTAACATACAATCAGCTGATTATAATATAAAGTATTGCATGTTAACGCACTCTATAATCGATGTGTTTAGTACGAGATTCAAGACGAGACCGAACTATTGCGGCTCTTATACGCATGCGCGCGTAATGTTTGTCAGGTAGGCTATAATCTGACAACGCTGGCAAACGTTCTGATTGGTTTAAACGAGTGGAACAGCAGAGCTCATCAACCGTGAAAAACATAGTTACAACCGTAATAATTCATGAATAAATACTTGTTTTAAGTTTATAAAGGAAGTTTAATTTATTTATAAGTATATTTACAACCAAATCCCAAAAGAACCTGGAATTTAGAAATCAAAACAATTAATTTACTTGTCCACAACCACTTTTTAGCACCCGCGCCCAATATTAACGTAACTCAGAACCGACACCGTAATGTCATTATTTTGAACTGCCCGACACACTTCCCACACACAATTATTTAAGTATTGTCTGACTGCCTATAAAGGCGCTAACTGTTTTTATTCTTGCGGTACAATAGTTTCCCAAACCATCAAGATCCTTCTAATAAATAAAATAATGTTTTAAAGTTATTAAGTAGATTAAAGTTTAAGAGAAACATTATAATTATTTTAAATATCAAAAGTAATAAATATTAAATATTTATATGAAAATGGTTTTATATTATTGCTAAACAGTTGGTTTATGAACCTGATCCAGTGTAGATGATAAACTAACTTCAGTTTCAAGTAATCTATTATAAAGGAAAATAGAGTGGGCTTATTTATTAAAGAAATACTGAAATTATTACCATTTTATTATAAAATAAATATAGAATTAACTATTCTTCTACAACCTGGGGAAAAATAAGAATGTATTCCTCCTCTAAGCACAGGGGATGCTCTTTAGGGGGAGTAATATTTCTAAATAAATAAAAATTAATTGTTTATTATTTTTCGTGACAATAAAGGTGTATTAAAAAAAATTATTTCATATAAATTTTTATTTTATTTAAAAAATTTGTTGGGACTAGTTTGTAAAGATAATAAAATAAACATTGAGATAATAATGTTGTAAACTTTTATGGAATAAAGTTATAAACATAAATTATACTAAACTTTTAATCGCTTCAGTTTTGTTTATATTAATAATCAAGTTTAAAAAAAGTTGTGAACAGTAGGATTCACATTATTAGTTTAAATTTTAAAAATATATGTGCATATTGAGACTACAACAATACTACCCCCATTGCGACCTGTAAATGAGTTTGAACACTCTGGACAAACTAGGGAAGGTTTCCCCTTTAACGCATAATTAGGGAGGATCATGGCCCTTTGATGATTATCGGTGTTGTTTTGAAAAACAACTCGGGGGATTTTTTACCGTTGATGTACTCACTCTTTACGACCCCATGTATTCGACTGAGGTTTTTTAGATCTCTTTAGACTTAACGTTTTTGCGTTGTCCTTTTCGTTAAAATTATATTTCAACAATCCCCATAACAGTTTATTCTACGTGTTTTATTAAAAGGGGGCGCATTCCATTTGTTATTATTAGTATTAATTAAAACACCTTTACTTAGGACTTTTAATTTATTAAATCGATTTATTAAAATTTATTGATATAAAACCAAAAGAAATATGTTATAGGCCTACTGTATTTAATAATAATTTGATAAAAGTAATCTTCTTCTTCTTCTTCTTCTTCTTCTCACAATCAACGATTAGGCTTTTTTCTGTTCTGACTCACAACAGCAACTAACAATTGAATTATTGCCACCTTTTGCATGGTCTCCCAACATCTCTCCTCCTCAACGGTCTGTATTGAAAAACACTGAAGGGGATCCTTTCCTCAGGCATTCTCTCTACATGCTCCCTCCATCGATTCCGATAATCTGAAATCTTCCAATTCAGGTTGTAAACATCCAGTTCCTTTCTTATGACCTCATTTCTTAGTCAGTACTTACGACCCTTTGTACAATCCTTTATAATTCGCAGGAATCGCATCTCTGTCGTCTGTACTTTAATCTTCTGTGGTCTGGTACAAATCCACGACTCACTTCCATAGTAGAATATAAAAGGAATAACACCAAAAATAAATATAATATTATTCTCTCCAAAATATATTCACATGTGTTTAGGTCATCAGCCGAAAGGCTCGTTTGAACGTCTAAAGGCTTTACTAAGTAAACCGAGCTGTTAGGTTGTATAGAAAAGCATTCCTCACTGAGTGGAAATCTATGCTTATCAGCAAACCCGGCTCTCTGAAATGCATTTACTTTCCATCCTGCAAATACACCTTCACTTCATTCACCACAGGGTCTGGTTGTATAATGAATTCATTACTCTCAAAGGAGATAACTGTAAATAGTTTCTTTTACACCTCTACCTCTTCTGTTCTTAAATGATTCAGGCATATAATTATTGGCTATCCATGTGATAAGAAACAGAAATTTTTTTGTACTCCTGTAACCTGAAGATCCCGTGCAAATATTTTAACACTCCACCTGCCTGGTATAAGGAAATATTCACATAGTAAACAACAAAATAACATTTTATATGTGAGTAAATCTTAAACTAAAGTGTCTGTCAAAATTTTAAGAACACCATGGCATAAATACAAAATTTAATTTTTCTTACAAAACTTTTCCTGCGATCTTTCTGTAGCTTAAGTCACTTTTTCATATCCCAAAATTTGCCATTTCACACTGTATTCACTGACTTGCGTCCCATTTTTAGATATTCAAGTCAAGAAATTAACCTAAAACTCGGTGTTAGCAAACTTAACAGCATAAATCACAAGTGGTAGGAATCAGTTGTTTCGTCATTGCTACCAGCTCCTCAGATCCCGATTGAATGACAATGGCTGTTTGAAATTAATACGGCGGAAATTAGGAACAAGAGCACAGAAAAAACGGGTTTTTTATCTGCAAGTAGAAATAAAAAATGATCCATTAAACCATGTGACTAAAATGATATGTATTTTTTTAAAGAAAGGAGACCGGCCCAAAGTGCCTTTCCTGCCTACACGCATATCAAAATTCATTAGTCTGAGTTTAGCCATTCGAAAGTTATAATTTGTTTTAAATTAAAATTTGGCTTGCATTTGACTTTTTTTTAAAGAGAAAAATGCAATAAAATTAGTTGAATAAAAGATAGAGAAGTCGAATATGAGCTGAAATACTACTAATTTTGCGGTATATTTGGCTAATATTTTACATTGAATAGTTTAGCAAAGGACATAACCCAATAATGTGAAAAGTAGCGGTGTCTTAAACTTTTGACAGACACTGTATTATTGTCATAAAGAAGTAATATTTGTTTGTTTGTATGAGACAACATCAGAAACTATCCAACAGATTATATCTTCTAGAAAGGATGCAATGGGTTGCTATTGTAGAAATCTGGTTTCTCTTGCCAATGTAAAAATGAACAATACAAGCTATATTTTTAATCACTAATAAACAATGTAAAACTTAAAACAAACTAATTTTCATCATAAGTGGATGAAGCAAAATGAAAATCGATTAAATGAAGTGTTCTACTTAAAAATACGGGAAATCACTAAGTGACACTAAACTAGGCTCTGCAGAAAAATGTTTTTGAAATAAGATTTCAAAAATTTAAGCGAATATATTATATTGAAAAATCTAGAATTATTAATTTTCTATAATTATGATTATGGTCTAGGTTATTTTGTAGAAAAATGTATACACCAAGGCCGCTATATTGAAAATACCTATTTTTTACCGATTTTGATAAGCAAAATGCAAAAAATTATTAAATTAAGCGTAGTACAAAAACATTTTTTGAAATAAAAGTTGTAATTTTTTTTTTATCTAATTAAGTTCCAAGTTTCAACTTCGTACAAAATTCCGTTCTAGTGATATTTTGCTCCCACGCTAAAAATATGTTTTTTTTGGGTTCAGAGGTCTGAGAACGTGTGTATACGGTGAAAACTCGATTTGAAAAAATCAACATGAAAATACTATTTTCCTTCCTTATATATTCACAAAGAGCTAGAGAAATTAAAATAAGGAAATAAGTATTGTAACATTGTAGCATTTTGAAATTATTTTAGAAATGGTAAAAGGAATAGGTTGTTTATTGTAACAAATTGTGTACTGTACGTGGTGGAGTATGTTGAATATAAGTACTTGATTGCGATGAATGAAATTTTTTGAATAGGAATTCTAGGAAATCTAAAATAGTAGAAATTTTTGTTTTTATTTTGATTCTTTCTACAACGTTCCATTAGAGTGTAGAAAATTTTTGAAGGGTGTAGATTAACTATCAGACCGCAAGTATAAAAACAGGTAGCGCCCTTGTAGTAAGTCAGTCAATAATTGAATTGTAAAGGAAAATTGTTGTTGAGCCATTCGAAATAGTGTCATTACGAGCAGGTTTTTTATTATGCTAATTAGGGCGGGTGGTAGCGATTGGTTTAATATATTTCTTTGTAGGCTAAATTTAATAATCAACTGTAATTATTAAGAGTGTAAATAAATAAATAAATTTTTATAAGTTTAAAGTAAGTCTGTTTCTTGTTTATCATACCCAGATCCCAAACGGACCTAGGCTTTGGTTTTACAGTATTAAGCACTATTAGTATTCCTAGATTGTCTTTCTCTTGTTCATCTTGCCAATCATACTGATGTCGACAAAATTTCTTGTTTTCAGTACTAACTGGTTTAATTTGTACAGTATTGATTTTGCTTTAAACGTGTAAGGTAGTGCAAGAAGTTGAACGTTTTAGTTTAGGGTGAAACGCATTGGGGGTTGCAAGTTATAGATAAACTGCTATTGTCAAATGACTTATGACCCATCCTGTTAGCAACAATTTTAATGAATAGCTTGTTTTGGGTACACCCTACCTAAAATATGAAACAGTAAAATATAATTTACTGTAGGCAGGTCCCGTATAAATTTACTATACAATAACTAAGTTAAGTATGTTGTATAACATACATGTGTGTGTAATGCATACGTATGGAGGTAAATAAATTGAAGCGCGTGTTAAGTGCATTTTCTAGTAATATTAATAATATTTTGTCTTTAACTAACTACGAGACAACTCCCATTATTAAAATAAGGTAGAGATGTTTGATATGAAGGTTTAAAATATTAAAAATGTTAGCTAGTGCTTTTATTTTTAATAATTGTCCAGTCTGTGTATTAGGTTGTAGCTGTTCTTTTGTATATGTTGTTTTATTATTATTTTTTTATAAATAGATGATTCGGAGTTTGTCCTCTCTGCACATTCATATACACCTCTTTCGTTGCCGGTTATTTTAAAAATGTTTTCACTGCGTTAAATATTATTACAGTTTTCTCTCTTGCATTTCTTGTTTTTTTTTTTCATTTCTCACTAAATCTCACTCTGTTTACCCTCTTTCTCTGTAGAACAGTAAAACAGCGAAAAGGGTTAATTCGTCAAAATTAATTAGGCCCAAAAACACACACATAAATATAAATATACACACAGATATATATGGATACTTGTAATATAATGATATTAAATAATTATAATTACACTGCCGTTATTTTGTACGTGTGACCACAGAGAACAAGACATACATTTTGTACCCCGAAACATATTCATGTAGTCAAACATTCTCCCTTCAGTATTACAAAGGATGTAACCGCATGTGTATACATATATACCATAGCATTCCACCCTATCCCGCTAATGAGTAATTAAAATAGGGATGTATGTCTGAAAAAAGAGGAAAAACATAACGACGAAAGCAGTCTAGCTCAGGGCACGTCCAAGGCTAATGAAATCACCCGTTTGTATATTATGTTATTTGTAACGGTGTACTGCTGTATTATGACTCCACCCCGCCCACGTATCCCGACTACCCTCTTAACCACCCCTTATTACAACGACCAAGGAAGGTGTTATGATTCAGGACGACCGGGAAAAACCCAGGGATATTATTGGATTATGGGTGAATTTGAGTCGGACGAGCTGGAATACCGTCTGTTAATAAATTGATCAAAAACAAGGAAAATGTAAAAAACGAACTGATGAAATTTAATAAAGGTAATTACTAAATATCCGTAAATCCTAATTATTTACGTATTTTAATAATATAAACAGTATCATTTGAAATTACCCGAGGTATTAATTAACATAATTGAACATTATCGTTTAAAAATGTTTTGTAATACTGAAAAATGTATTATTATTTTTTAATCTCCCTTATATTAGGAGAGAAGTATTTATTCAATAGCGGAAAAAACGGAAAGAAAGATATAATTCAAATTCATTTGTACCGGTTATCCATAATAACTTGAAACCTTAAAGGTTTTATTTATTTATTTATTCGGTCTTTTTATCGGGAATAAGCAATAATTTATTAGAAATTACCTTAAATATAAATTATATACTAAATATTATCATATTACTTTAGAAGATTCATAGTACACTAAATACTAAAATATTTTAGCCACTTATGTTTAAAATTCAAATTTGAAATATTCACACGACTTTCTCTTACCAATATAAATAATGAAGAATATAACCTATATTTAATTTTGAGTAAACGATGTAAAATTAAAAACTTAATCTATTTTAAATTATCAGTAAATGATACCAAATTAAAGCAACCTTTATAGGACAGAAATACCGAAAATCACTATTTTACACTAAACTAGATTGTAGAAAATAACTCTTGTAATAAAAGTTGTAGGTTTCTTAATTTGCTATGTCTTTAATCATATATACACTTCCGTCGTAGAATAATAAGGCCGTAATCTTAAAAAACATCAATACTTTTTTCCATGAGACCACAGCCTTTCCAAGAATTTCAGGAGAAATGGCGCTTACCCTATATAGAGAATAAAAAATGTTGTAAATACAGCTTTTTTTTATAAAAATCGTAGAAGCCATTTCTGAGAAAACTGCAAAAGGGGAAAAAATCACACATAAACTATTATTTCTGTTTTTCAGATTTTAATGAAAATGTTCATGCCGGGTTCTGTAGTGGTACCTCACCTAAGTTCCAAGTTTCAACTATGTCGGCCTACTATATTTCGTTTTGACATATTTTGTTCGCGCACACATACACACACTCAGACACACAGACTAATCGTTAAAAATATTTTTTTTGGGTTCAGAGGATTTATAAACTTGTATTTCCGGTATTAACACGATTTAGAAAAATCAACAAGAAAATAATACTTTCCTTCCCTATATTCATATAGGGCAAGAGAATTGCCCATAACAGACAGATGGGGTGTCAAATTATTTACACTCAATCTGTTTGTTGTGGGGCTAAAATAAATAGTTATTTTTCTTATCACATGGTCAGCCAATTAAATGACTGAATTATTTAAGAACAGAAGAGGTAGAGGTGTAAAAGACACTAATCAGAGTTATCTCCTCTGAAAGTAATGAATTTCATTTTACAGCCAGCCCTTGTGGTGAATGAAGTGAAGGTGTCATTTGCAGAGTGGAAAATATGTGCTTTTCAGAGGGCTCGGCATGCTGATAAGCGTACTTTTCCACTCAGTGAGGACGGCATGGTTAACCACCTCACTCCTCGTTTTACTTAGTAAAACTTCTACAGGTTCAAACCAGCCTTTCGGCTGATGATCTAAGCAACACAGGGCAAGAGAAATGCCGCCATGGCTGGCGGCCCGTCTGCATTAGCAGTAATTGCAGAACAGTCGGACGTTAAACCAAAAAAAAAAAAAAAAAAAAAAAAAAAAAAATGGCTGGCGGCAATTTTTAAAATGGCTTACCTTTGACTTATGGCAAAAATTAGTGATTTCTTTATAGACTCTTTTAAAGGAATCGAATGGCACTATTTTTTTTCCAAATTTAGACTTTAATTTCTGAACTTCCGGTTTTGTACCGCTTCTGGTCGAAACCGGAACTTCAAACCTAATGAATTCTGTAACTAATGTTTAAGAGGAATTAAATGATACTATTTTCGTTTTCAAATTCAAATTTTAGTTCACTAAAAATAGTGAACTATATTTTTTATAGTTCACTAATTCCTTCAGAACACACGTAAAACTTAAGTGACCAATATGAGTCAATTTTTTACTTTACTCTGGGGAACACTGAGCAACTGCAGTGCGAATACACGCACCCTCAACCTGCCGAAATTAGAGGGGGTGCAGTGCATACGGGGTGCCGTATGCAGCAACTCTTCCTATAGGGTATATCATATGAGTAAATATTAAACTTTTTTAAGTACAAGACTCTTTGAAACCGCTTCTAATTTTGTTCAAAAAAATTAACCGTAGAGCACTAACTGTCGTAATTTTTACAATTCACTTTTCTACTTCTAGCCATACAGTGTTCAACAAATCAGCTAAATAATTTTTCATCCGAAAATTTACATTTGAGGCAAAACTATTACATGATAACAAAGTCTATTACAAGTTACTATTAAAAGATTATATATGTAGACAAACTATCTAAGATAATTTGAACATATGTTGACCCACATTTACAGCATAATTTTGAATAAGTTTTAATATAAATTGATTGCCTTTAAAATTTACATCAAAAATTTTTCAAATCGTTTTTTACTATATTTTTTATTTTCAACAAAGAATAAGTTCAAATCGTTTTTTACTATATTTCTTTTTTTCAAGATTGGGGCCTTAATATGCATTTTAGGGCAATTGTGTCTATAATAATCGCGTAGATCATTAAAACTCCATGACACTTATGCTATATTTCAATATTTTTCTAGAACACAAATGTGTACAAATGTCTACAAATGTGTACGTGATCAAAGTTACTGAAAGTACAGAAATTTACAAAATTTTTCCTAGATTTCTTTTTCTACAGAGCCTAATTGAGCTTCAATTAGTGATTTTTATGTTTTTAAGTTAAACATAGATCGATTTTTATTTTGTTTCATTCAATTGTATCATAGGTTCTATGTTTTATCATTTACATTGGCAAAACTAAGTCGTGTAAGTGTTTATTCCAGGTTTGTTATTAGTATTATTATTTTTATTATTATTATTATAAAGATGAGTTGAAATCCGTGTATAGAAAATTTTGTTCCATCAAAATAAAAATGTACAAAGTAAATTTAATAATCCATATAAAGTAAAATATTTACACAAAGCATGGGAATCAGATTTTATTAATAAAATGAGGGCTAAAAAGCTTTGTTAGTCATTGAAGATATTACACAAACAAAACAAAAAATGACTGAAATTGAAATTTGCGATTAGCACCTGAGTGCATCCGTATGTTGTCAACGGTTTAATAGACTACCGGTTAGACCCACACCAGAAGTAAGATTTCAGTGAAGTTATGTGAAGACATAAAACGGTCCATGCTTGTCGGCAACGAGATAGGCTAACGCGGGGAACTCATAAAAATTCCGCTGTGAATCACTCGTTACATTAGGCCTGAAAGATGTCATTCCTCGATAGCGTGTTATATTTTATTCGAAAGACGAAAAGAGCTCGACTTTACTGGTAGCTCTATCGTGCAATATATACATAAAATGTTTAGGAGGAAAACCGAAAAAGAAACAACAAAATCATAAAGGCGGAATGCTTTATGTTCAGTACGTGTGTGAAATTTAGAAGGCTCTGGTAGCTTTGTTTGGACTACAGTACCGCTTTCCATACGATATTCTATAATAACGACATATTATTAGGCTTATGGGCTACGAACTCGATGTTGTCTATGTCAAGAGATTTATTCACTACCTTACAATGTTCATGCTTATACAACTGCTCTTCTATTGATCATATGTCCAACTTTTCTTTACATTTTTGCACCCCTCACACATCAAAACGTGACAAATTTATCCAGTTTAAAAGTCATTTATCATTTTCAGTTACAGATATCAATAATAACTAAACACCAATGAATTAAGTAGAGCCTTTTATAAAAATAACCGTTGATATATTACTTCGAAGAAGGAATATATTGATAGATTAACTAAACGTCTGAAAAAAATTGTAAATGAATAATTAAATAAATTTTTATTGTCTCGTAAAATAGTCTACATTATATTTTTATCTGACCTATCAAATTTTGGGACAGGGGTTCTGAATGCCTGCCCAGCCTCCTCGAATCGAGTGGTCAAGAGAAACTGTGCGAAACACCTTGACCAGGACATTAATATCGATTTCGGACCTATTAAGTTATTCACATCATCAAAAAGTCGTATGAATGCACCTTTACAGTTCGACCCAGCAATCACCAGCACGTCCTCAGTACTGTTTGACCAGCAATGCATGTGTTTCTTTCAGTTTCTGCGCTTCTATCTGGAACGGTCACCATCAAAACAACGATAGTCTCACGGCATATTCCCCCGTAAACTCACGTATTGAGAAGTAGTCTTCCGCGGTTGAATTTTCTTTTCGTGAAACACGATTCATCAATCTTAACATTTAATTTAAGCCCGCCAATAACAATAGTATAATTAATTACATCGAATTCGCATATCTCGTGCATGTAATGACACCAATCGACTTTAGTATTGTGATTAATTTTTAGTTTATCTTCGCACCATTTAATTAAAGCGTACTCTATGCACTAACCGTAAGAGAAGAGAATAATGGTTCGATAATCTAACTTCGTATTAGAGAGAAATGTGTCGCTTATTAAAGGTTTACTAATTGTGCAGATTGCTTTATTACGCACCCAACGATCCTGGCGAGTGGTGTTCATTCGTCAGCCGAAACCTCTAGACCTCTAGACGGGGAGGGGTTTGAAGCTCTAGAGGTTTTACTAAGTAAAAATCAAGGAGTGAGATGGTTCACAATTACCTTCCTCACTGAGTTGAAAGAGTAAGCTTATCATACTGATAAGTAGGTGCTTTTAGGAGGGCCTGGCATACTGCCAGGCCCTTCTAAAAGCACCTACTTTCCACCCTCTCAAATAACACCTTCATTTCATTCACCACAGGATCTGGCTGTATAGAAAAATTCATTACCTTCAGAGGAGATAACTATGATTAGTGTCTTTTACATCTCTACCTCTCCTATCCTTAAATACTTAAGTCATACAATTGGCTGATCATGTGATAAGAAACAGAACTATTTTTTGTAGCCCTGGAACTAGCAGATGGAGTGCAAATAATTTAACATTCCACCACCTACCTGTTATGGGCAAGTTCAGTATCATATCGTGTCCATTTTAATAAATTCGCGGATTATGCAATATTCCTTTCTCTTGAAGGAAACGTATTGCTCTTTCCTTAGTAGAAATAATAGAGTCAATTCCAAAAGATTCATTGTGTATTCAACAGAACAAGTGCGAAGCAAACAAGCAACTTATGCGTATTAATAAACACGGAAACAATATCTACAGTAAAATCATTTCTAGTGAGTGTGAGTAATCAGTAGACTAATAATAGTAAAGATGCGTTTCCACGAGAGGACTTCAAGATTACAGATGATGTGATGTGAAATAACAGAATAGGTCCTCGATTTCTATAAAAATTAATTACTGCAATATAATAAATTAGTAAATTAGTTAAGAGTAACATTTATTTATATTTATGTAATCAATAAACTATTATAGAGAATTAAGAAACATATAACACTTATTTTAAGCATTTTTTACTACAGTTATAAATTTAGCGTCTGTGATTTTTTATACGTAGGCTATTTTGTTTATTGAATTTTTAAAAGTGGTAGTTTTTAAAATTGCGGTCTTAAAATTATTTTTTTTTACTAATATAATCAAATTTATAGAAAATTAAATAAACCTAAAATTTTTAAAGTTTATTTTTCTTCAGTATTTAGCGTCCATTAGTGATTTTTCATATTTTGGTCATTAAATATTAAGTCCAACAGAGGATGATTTTCATTTAGGGTCATCTATTAATGATTAAAAATCTGGTGTGAAACACTCACACAACTTTCTCTTGCCAATGTAAATAATTAACAATAAACCTAACATTAGTAATAATACATTACAAATAAACAAAAAACTAACCTAATTTTAATCATGAGTGAAAGACGCAAAATGAAAATCAACCTCAGTTTGGCTTAAAAATACGAAAAATCACTCTTTCACGCTAAACTAAGCTCTGTAGAGAAAAATTCTCATATTAAAAGTTATTGATCTTTTAATTTTCTATAAATTTTATTATATAGACTTTTGTCGTAAAATGCATGGTAAGGCCGAAATCTTAAAACAATAGATTTTTTACACGTTTTCGTGAGAAAAAAACAGAAAATTGCTAATTACCGCTAAACTAAGCGTTACAAAAAAATGTTTGAAATAAAACTTGTAGACTTTAAAATTCTCTACAACTTTTATTACTTATATACATTTTTGAGCTGAAATGCATATTAAAGCCGCAATTCTAAAAAAACAATTTTTTTACGCAGAAACAGCCTCACAAAGAATTTCAACACAAATGGCGCCTACCGTATCTTGTAGAGCATAAAAAATTTAGTAAACTAGGCGATTTAAAAAAAAATCGTAGGATGAGTTTTTGAGAAAATAGCAAAAAGTGAAAAATTACACGAATAAACTACTACTTCCGGTTGACCGATTTTGATGAAAATGTTCGTGTCGGGTCCGGTAGTGGTATGTAACTTACGTTTCAAGTTTCTAGTTCGTGCGATATTCCGTTCTTGAGACATTGTGTTCACACACACACACACACACACACACACACAGACCAATCGCTTAAAACATGTTTTTTGGGTTCAGGGGGTCTGAAAACGTGTAGATCCGGTGAAAACTCGATTTCTTAAAATCGACATGAAAACAATACTTTTCTTCCTATTTATTCGTATAGGCAAGAGAAAGTAAAAATAGGTTACGATTTTTAACATTTACATTGGTAACAATCGCTCGCGAGCGATTCACAACAGACTGTTTAATAAAAATTGATTTTAACAATTTTACACTAAAGTCAATAACTTATCAACAGAAATGCCATGTTCACTGTTTGGGTTCCAAGCAGACACAGCTATATGAGAATCATCAAAACAATAATCATCAAGTATATGAGAATCATCAAAACAATAATTATCATCTATATGAGAATCATCATAGTACAATATGGTACCTGTATAAGAGATCTCTCAAATAGAGGTAATTTCGAAATAGAGAAATTTCAAATAGAGGTAATTTCAAAAAATACTTTAATTTTTGTAATACATAGTAGAGCGGACGCCAAATAAGCTCGCCGGTTTTGTGAAGTCCGCAGAAGGTTTTTTTTGGTAATGGTGCGCTCGGTTGCCTCAGCGAGTGATGGGGGCCAGTGCTGTGCGAGCTGTGATCAGAATCACATCGCTCTCGCAACGTTATATATCAACTGACCTGAAAACATTAGTCTGTAATGTGTTGCATGTAGTACGCGTTAATTGTTGTATACAACGTTTACAATTAAATGTATTTAACGTCGCTAATAGATGATAATTTACATCGTTTAAAACATGTGATTTAATAGGCAGTTTGGTACTAAGACACGAAATCTACCGACTAAATCCGAACTGTTCGCGCAGCTACACCGGCAAACTTATTTGGCGCCCGCTCTACTATGCATTACAAAAATTAAAGTAATGAAATTAATCCCCCTTTATAATGATCAAAAATATTTTGGCCATATTTTTAAGTCAAACAAATGTTTATTTTAATTTAGCGTCATTCACTTATGATTAACATTATGGTATGTTTTTCATTGTACGTTGTTCACTCATGATTAAATATAGGTTAAGGTTTTTAATTTTTTAGATTGGTAAGAGAAAGTCGTGTGAGTTTTTTTACAACAGATTGTTTGTATTTTTAAGCGACGGTCGATGTATCTAATATACATCTATACTACATCCAACAGTCACTTGAGACTGTGGGAAAGATAGGCAATTCCAATTTAACATTGGTTGTATAAAGCAATACGCTCTCCGCTACTATCTGTCCCACAAACATTCGTAGTATTTAATTAAAAACTTATAAATTTTAGTTTTAATTGTAATTTAAACTAAAGTTAAAATGATAAGTGACTATTATTTAAAGAATAATGTTCGGCCCCAATATTCCATTAAAAGACTCAGTATTTAAAATTAAAAAAAAATGAAATACTTTAAAATATATTTAAATAGTTACATTTAAAGAACACAATTTTGTAGAATTTATAGGCCTATGGCGATAAAATGGATAAATATAGATTTTAAAAGAATAAAATAATGTTTAATTTAATTTTATCTTTTCATAAAATTTAAATGGTTTTACAAACAAAATGCTGTACATTACCCTAAAAATAGTTATTTTCAATTAAAAATGTAATAACAATTCTGTCACATAATTATAAATATTTCAGATAATAACGTAAACATTTTTAATCGCAAACGCAATTTGTTTCAATATCATAAGTATCATATAGCCTACAATAAGATCAACTTTTACTTTCATAGCGTGAGTCAATGTTTTTAACACAGTACGTAACACCGCTCTGGCCATGTAAGCAATGGTATTTTCCGACTGTTGGACAGAGTATAGAAAGACCATTTCAGTCCAACCATCATTTAGCAAGGATTCCAAACCCTGCGGTATATTCAATGAGTTCCACGTAAATATGGAGATAGAAAACCTTTTAAAAACAATCTTCTGCGACAGGGTAACTAGTAACGTGAAGATTCGTTAAATTTTTGATTAAATGTTATAGGCCTATACTTGGATTGCAAGAAAGTAAGAATTAAGTTATCAACTTCACAATCTTTTTTGTCCGTCTTCGTTAAAATAATCTTGTAGAGATTTAATTTAGTTTGATAAATAATGATACTTCATATTTTAATTCAAGAGTAGTTTACCGAGTCGTAAATGAGTAGGCTTCTTCAAACATTACACTGGTATACCCACAACATAATGAAAATGATTAAGGAGTGTCAAGCTTAAACATCGTGTTCATTTTACATTTATGAAACGAACTTTACCTTATTTATCTCGATACAATTATATCAAAATAAAATATAAATTACGAAACTAAGAAATCACGCATAAGCTGCTTCAATCGTAATACTAATAAGATAGGCTCGGAAAGTGTGCGCGTGTTTACCGAACGCATATCGTTAGTAAACATCGCACAAATCATGTAAACATTCTGATTTCTTCTTGGACTTAATTTAAGGTAAAATTCACGTAACCCCACGCACGTAGTTTACTCTACTCTACCAATTAAGGAATAGTTTATATCTTTTTCTTGTAGCTTGCTATGTACGATTATGTTATAACATGAAATTATGGTCTCTGCAAACGATTCCGCCTCTGAAAGATATCCATTACTGTTCTACTGGGTGTTTTTCAAAACTTTTTCCATTCTTAAATTTATCTACAGAATTTACTCCCTCTCTCTTGCAAGTATGAATATGTTGTTTAGATCATCAGCCAAAATGCTGGTTTGTACCTATTTAGGTTTTACTAAGTATAACGAGAAGTGAGGTGGTTTACAATTGCCTACCTCACTGAGTGGAAAAGTACGCTTATCACCATGCCGGGCCCTCTGAAAAGCACAAAAACATACTTTCCACTCTGCAAAAAACACCTTCACTTCATTCACTACAGGGTCTGGCTGTATAATGAAATTCATTACTTTCAGAGGAGATAACTCTGATTAGTGTCTTTTGCACCTCTACCTCTTCTGTCCTTAAATGATTCAGTCATTTAATTGGCTGACCATGTGATAAGAAAAAAAACTATTCATTTTAGCCCTACAACGAACTGACTGAGTGTAAATAATTTGACACCCAACCTGTCTGTTATGGGCAATATATGAATATGCAATAATTTTACTTTCTCTTGCCTATATGAATATAGGAAAGAAACAATTGTTTTCATATCAATTTTCGAAATCGAGTTTTTACCGGTCTACACCTTTTCATACCCCCTGAAACCAAAAAAATGTGTTTAGCAATTGGTCTGTGTGCGTGTAAAAAAATATCTCATAAACGGAACATCGTGCGAACTTAAAACTTGTAACTTAAGTTATATACTACTACCGGACAAAACTCGAACATTTTCATCAAAATCGGTCAACTGGAAGTAGTAGTTTTTCGTGCCATTTTTCACTTTTTTGCGGTTTTCTCAAAAACGACTCGTACGATTATTTTTAAAATCCCCTCATTTACTAATTTTTTGTGCTCTACAAGATAGGGTAGGCCCCCATGTATGCTGAAATTTTTGGAGAGGCCTGTTTTCTCGTAAAAATTGATTTTTTTAAGATTACAGCTTTAATATGCATTTAAGCGCAAAAATATTATATAATAAAAGTTGAAGAGAATTTAAAAATTTACAACTTTTATTTTTGAAACATTTTTATAACGCTTAGTTTAGCAGTAATTAGTGATTTTCAGTTTTCTCGCGAAAATGTGTAAAGATAATCGATTTTTTTAAAGATTTCACCCTTAAAATGCATTTTACGACAAAGGTGTAAATAGTCAAATTTATAGGAAATTAAAAAATCTACGGTTTTTATTTAAAGCCTTTTTCTCTACAGAGCCTAGTTTAGCGTGAAAGAGTGATTTTCCGTATTTTTAACTCAAACGAGGTTGATTTTCATTTTGCGTCTTTCACTGAAGATTAAAACAAGGTTATGTTTTATTGAGGTCAGTTTTTTTATTTTATTTTTAATGTTTTATTACTAATGTTAGGTATATTGTTCATTATTTGTATTGCAAGAGAAAGTCGTGTGGAATGTTTCCCTCTAGATTTTTAATTTGTTTTTTACTTGGATTTACCTTATCCAAGTTTCACTCAATGTTTTAATTTTTTTATGTATCACTTGCAGAATGTAACGATTTTTAGAATTGTAGCTCTTTAGGAAGATACAAGAAATAATATTTATTTAGGATAGTTACCCCGTTTTCTACTCCGTAGAAGCCAAAGGTTGAAATTCAAATAATTTTCCTAGGTATAACTCGAAGAATACACGTGCTAATTTTTAGAACTGTAATTCTTTGGGAAGACAAGATTTTTTACTTTCTCTTGCCTATATGAATATATAGAAGGAAAGTATTGTTTTCATGTCGATTTTTCGAAATCGAGTTTTCACCGGATCTATACGTTTTCAGACCCCCTGAACCCCAAAAAACATGTTTTTAGCGATTGGTCTGTGTGTGTGTCTGTGTGTGTGTGTGTGTGTGTGTGTGTCTGTGTGTCTGTGTGTCTGGTGTGTGAACAGAATATCTCAAGAACGGAACGTCGTACGAACTTGAAACTTGAAACTTAAGTTACATACCACTACCGGACGCGACACGAACATTTTCATCAAAATCGGTCAACCGGAAGTAGTAGTTTATTCGTATAATTTTTCAGTTTTTTTGCGATTTTCTCAAAAACTGGTCCTACGATTTTTTTAAAAATCGCCTATTTTACTCAATTTTTTATTCTCTACAAGATAGGGTAGGCGCCATGGTTTGCTGAAATTCTCGGTGAGGCTGTTTTCTCGGAAAAACGTTGTTTTTTTAAGATTACGGCTTTAATATAAATTTTAGCGCAAAAACTTATATAATAAAAGTTGTAGAGAATTTAAAAACCTACAACTTCTGTTTCAAACATTTTTTTTGTATGACGCTTAGTTTAGCGGTAATTTGCGATTTTCTCTTTTTTTCTCACGAAAACGTGAGAAAAATCGATTTTTTTAACATTTCGGTCTTAGTATGCATTTTACGACAAAAGTTGTATATAATAAAAGTTATAGAAAATTAAAAGATCTACAACTTTTGTTTAGAGAATTTTTCTCTACAGAGCCTAGTTTAGCGTGGAAAGCGTGATTTTCCGTATTTAAAGCCAAATTGAGTTCGATTTTCATTTTGCGTCTTCCACTCATGATTAAAATAAGGTTATGTTTTTGAGGTTAGTTGTTGTTTATTTTTAATATTTTATTAATAATGTTAGGTTTATTATGTAATTATTTGCATTGGCAAGAGAA
Source organism: Catonia carolina (assembly GCA_035578175.1). Classification (NCBI taxonomy): domain Eukaryota; kingdom Metazoa; phylum Arthropoda; class Insecta; order Hemiptera; family Achilidae; genus Catonia; species Catonia carolina. Next base: position 26,588,124 of record JAQMRL010000007.1, on the reverse strand, counting down.
AGTTGTGTGAGTGTTTCACACCAGATTTTTAAATTATGAATTTACTGCTACTACTCATTTAAAAGTAACCCTACGGTAATTCTTTAGTAATATTACCGCTCATAATAATTCATTCATTCAATTTATAATTTAATTTTTACAATATTTTAAGAACTTAAATTTATATCTCAAATTTTATCTACAACTTGAACTTTATCAAAAACTAATGGCTGTTTAAATTTTATTTTTTTAATACTATACATACAAATCACCAGGTTTATGTCTCTTCAGTCTTTTAACTATTACACTAGTGTTCAACAGTTGAAGTGCTTCAATGTTGACTTGGTCGTGATAGTGGTTTTTCACGCTTCTTGGCACATTTACTCTTCTTTTTACTTTCTCTTGCCTATATAAATATATAGGAAGGAAAGTATTGTTTTCATTTCGATTTTTCGAAATCGAGTTTTCACCGGATCTACTTTTAGCGATTGGTCTGTGTGTGTAAACAAAATATCTTAAGAACGGAACATCGTACGAATTTCAAACTTGAAACGTAAGTTAGATACTACTAATGGACCCCGACACGAACATTTTCATCAAAATCTGTCAACCGGAAGTAGTAGTTTATTCGGTTCAATTTTCACTTTTTTGCGGTTTTCTCAAAAACGACTCGTACGATTATTTTTAAAATCGCCTCATTTACTACATTTTTTATGCTCTGTAAAATAGGGTAGGCGCCATGTCTGCTGAAATTCTTTGGAAGGCTGTTTTCTCGTAAAAAAATTGGTTTTTTTAAGATTGCGGCTTTAATATGCTTTTTAGCGCAAAAATGTATATGATAAAAGTTGTAGAGAATTTAAAAACCTGCAACTTTTATTTAAAATAGTTTTTTTTTGTGTAACGCTTAGTTTTTAGTGGTAATTAGCAATTTTCTTTTTTTATTTCACGAAAATGTGTAAAAAATCGATTTTTTAAAGATTTCAGCCTTAGTATATATTTTATGACAAAAGTGTATTATAATTAAATTTATTGGAATTTGAAAGATCTATAACTTTTATTTGAAGCATTTTTTCTCTACAGAGCCTAGTTAAGCGTGAAAGCATTATTTTCCGTATTTTAAGCCAAACTGAGGTTGATTTTCATTTTGCGTCTTTCACTGATGATTAAAATAAGGTTATGTTTTTGAGGTTAGTTTTGTTGTTTGTTTCTGATGTTTTAATACTAATATTAAGTTACATTGGTCATTATTTGCATTAACAAGAGAAAGTCGTGTGAGTGTTTTACACCCAGATTTTTAACTACTTAAGTCACCTGAAAATCATGAAGGATATCACTGTTACGGGAATATTATGGAGCGTTTACAATATTCCTGAGCACCTTGTTTTTGAACTATTTCATAGCATTTAGGTTGCTTGATTTAGTAAGCTATATATATATATATATATATATATATATATATATATATATATAAATTTACTCCATACCAGTTTTAGTATCTACTCTTGTAAAGAAGCCAGAAAAAAACAGAAAACTTGTAAAATAAATGAAAAGACCCAAGCACAAAGATAGGTACATTTAATGCGAATATAAAGATTGTGGCGTTTTTAATGTATCGTAGATTGCAGACACAACGTACATTAAATTTTGGCTACTATAGTAGTTTTTGCCCATAACAGGCTGGTGGAGTTGCTAGTTCCAGGGCTACAAAAATAGTTCTGTTTCTTATCACATGGTCAGCCAATTATAAGACTAAAACATTAAAGAACAGTAGAGGTAGAGGTTAAAATACACTAGTCAGAGTTATCTCCTCTGACAGTAATGAATTTTATTATACAGCCAGACCCTGTAGAGAATGAAGTGAAGGTGTCATTTGCAATGTGGAAAGTCGATGCTTTTCGGAGGGCCGGGTACGCTGATAAGCATACTTTTCCACTCAGTGAGGAAGCCATGGTAAACGACCTCACTCATCGTTTTAACTTTGTAAAGCCTCTACAGGTTCAAACCCAGCGTTCCAACTTATGACCTTAACAACACACTGTACTTTATTTTACTTGTTCTTTAAAATGGTACCATCTACAGTTTATTTTTTCAGAAGATATAGATTAGACTGAACTAAACAAAATCCTGTGTAAATGGGCTGATTATTTGAAGATACCTGTTCGAAATAATAATAACAATAATAATGGTTTTATTATTATTGTTATTTTCTCTAACTGTGTAGGATTATTAATTTTTACAGATTGTTATCAAGTCGCTATCCTTTACTCTCAAACGTTTTATGAGTATTTTACAATACATGAGTCTGTCGTACTATGCTGTCGACTGTCTGTTGTGGACAACGAATAAGATTGCGTGATGCCCTTCTGATATATAGCCGCAACGAGATGAGTTCAGTACGGCCTGGAGTAAGAAAGAGATGAGACATTCTATTGTTGACCTCACGTACAATACGTCTATTTGTCATTTTATGAAAACTGACGTGATTATTATAAATCATGTAATACATAAACTTTGTAAAATATTAAAGAAAAAACATCACGATCCGACTAACGAGGGAATAATATTGTTTCACTTAATAATATCTGATCTATTTTTTTTTTCTTACAACAAAATAAATGATTATTTTTGTCGTTCAGAACAACGAATAAAATTTAAATAAACGGTCGGCGACTTTTTATCCAATCTTAAAACTTATTGCATGTCATTTATTTTATTACTAATTTTCATATTTTTGACCATAATAGTTTTTACGTTAGCAATTGCGCTCGCGCGTAGCGTGGACGTTGTTATTCGTAGCCTGTATTTTTAATAATTTCTATCCATCAAAAAACATATATTATTAGCAATATTATCTTAAAAGAAGTTAAGAATCAACATAACACAAAACAAATCTGGTGTGAAACACTCACACAACTTTCTCTTGCCAATGCAAATAATTAACAATAAACCTAACATTTGTAATAAAACATTAGAAATAAACAAAACACTAACCTCAAAAACATAACCTTATTTTAATTATGAGCGAGTGACGCAAATGGAAATCGTACTCAGTTTGGCTTAAAAAAACGGAAAATCACACTTTCACGCTAAACTAGGCTCTGTAGAGAAAATTTTTTTAATTAAAAGTTGTAGATCTTTTAATTTCCTATAAATTTTATTATAGACACTTATGTCGTAAAATGCGTACTAAAGCCGAAATATTAAAAAAATCGATTTTTCACACGTTTTCGTGAGAAAAAAAAATCAGAAAATCGCTAATTGCTGCTAAACTAAGCGTTATACAAAAAAATGTTTGAAACAAAAGTTGTAGAATTTTAAATTCTCTATAACTTTTGTTACATAAACTTTTGCGCTAAAATGCATATTAAAGCCGTAATCTCAAAAAAACAACGTTTTTACGTGAAAACACCCTCACCAAGAATTTCAGAAAACATGGCGCCTACCCTATCTTGTAGAGAATAAAAAATTGAATAAACCAGGCGATTTAAAAAAATCGTAGGACCAGTTTTTGAGAAAATCACAAAAAAGTGAAAAATTACACGAATAAACTACTACTTCCGGTTGACCGATTTTGATGAAAATGTTCGTGTCGGGTCCGGTAGTGGTATGTAGGGTAACTTAAGTGTCAAGGTTCAAGTTCGTACGATGTTCTGTTCTTGAGATATTCTGTTCACACACACACGCGCGCGCACACACACACACACTGAAAACGTATAGATCCGGTGAAAACTCGATTTCAAAAAATCGACATAAAAACAATACTTTCCTTCCTATATATTCATATAGGCAAGAGAAAGTAATAATGTATGTTTTATTTGTTTGAGTAGCCTAGTTTCAAAGACGGTAAACTCCATTTCTTTTTTTTCAGAAACAAGGAAAAAGTATTTTACAAATTGCTAGTTTATACACAAGTGTTTCTTTTTCTGTGTGGTATTGGCATTTTGTAGTTGATATTTACAGCAATGTTTATTTTATATTTTTCACCATTAAGGAGAAAATCACAATTGAAATATGGAGTTGGCCACTTTCATAATTAAGAATATTGGAGTTGGCTGTTTTTGTAACTAAAATGTTTAATAACCATTCTTCTGGTTCGGCTACTCTTTTTCTACTGTTATTTTTAGGTGTTTCTTCATAATTTATCTCCATTTTTCAAAATAAATAAGTACTATTTGTTAATTAATTTTTTTTAAATAATCAACACAGTTTTTTATCACAACAACATTAAGATATAACACCACATAAGAAACACCATCACTTGCACTTCCCGTGAGCACTTGCAACAGTCACATGACGGAACCCAGCATTGCAATTGGTTCTCTTTGGGTTGGCCAATTTTGTCACCAAGCTATTTTGGAGTTAGTCAGTTTTGTAACTAAGGTCAATTTTCAAATGACAGTTTTACACTGATTTGGCCAGTTTTAACAAAAAGTAACGTCATATTTTAATTCCTTGGTCAATTTACTATAATAATCAATCAAAATCTTCATTTTGAAAAAAATGGAGTTGGTCACTTTTGAAACTAGGGTACTCGTTTTTATTCATTACTTTCTCTTACCATGTTTTTGTTTAAGTCATCAGCTGAAAGGTTGGTTTGAACCTCTGGAGGATTTACTAAGTAATACGAGGAGTGATAGTTTTACAATTGCCTTCCTCACTTAGTGGAAAAGTATGCTTATCAGCATGCCAGGCTTTCTGAAAAGCATCTGGAAATGACACCTTCACTTCATTCACTACAAGGGTCTGGCTGTATACTAACGAAATTCGTAAATCTCAGTGGAGATAACTCTGAATAATGCCTTTACACACCTCTACCTCTTTTGTTCTTAAAAGGGTACAGACGTTTGTATTCCACGCATGTTAATTTAGTAATTTTCTGGTACCATTTTCTCAGTTAATTACTACAGATACAGATTTCAAACAATAATCATTTTATTTATAAATTTGTGTTTTATAGTGTATACTAATAATACTTTGCTTTTTTAATTCTGAATTTTTTAAACAATATTTTTTCGTCTTATTATAAATTGGCTAAATTTTGAAATATTTACTCATCTAGCTCATAAAATTAAGAATATAATGGTAAATTAATTGGTGTACCAGATGAAGAAATTTATGAAGATACTCTGGCCAAAAAATGAAGGAGAAATCTTAGTTAGTCTCTGAGTAAATGGTACCGAAGTGGAAAAAACACAATATTCCAAAAACCGCCGTTTTTTAAAAGAATACTTAGCAACACTTTTAAGTACCAAGCAATAGACCTACTAAAATCTAAACAGTACAGCACGAATTTCTAGGTTATTTTCTCATAAACAAAGCATTCACAACATGAAAGCTAATTCTTGTACACGATTCAATCTGTAAGAGGAAAGAACTCTAATACTAATAGAATTCAAACAAAAACTTATGAAAAACAGGTAACAAGAAATATTTTTGTATCGTTAAAGAATGAAAATCCGAAAGACAGCGATATTATTATTTGTTTTTAGAGAATAAATTTTCAGAAATATTGTTAGGATCAATTAGTTTGGATCGCGCAAAGCAATCTGGGTTGAGTTTTATCCAATCAGAGAGTATTGTTGAACCTTACTCTATAGCTAAATGGCTTTTTCTATAGGTTATGTATTTCATTATTTACAATGGCAAGAGAAAGTCGTGAGAGTATTTTACACAGGAATTTTTAAATTATTGTTATTTTTAGCCTATTATTATTATTAAAACAGGCTAATGCTTAAGTGTCGGTTGCTTGTAGCTTGATATAGGAAGAGTTAAGAGTGAGGACGCCTAACTGGCAATGAAATAAGTTGGGGGTTTGTTTGGCGGCTTACACCAGCTAAGAGGGATGAATATTTAGTGCATCAGGAGATCCGACGAGTTATTCCTGCTAGCACGAATATACGCGATAATAACGATATATATGAATACCACAAACTCTCGTATGCAAATTGCGGCGTAGTCATACCGTCTGTACAGTTTTTATTGTGTCAATAAAAAGTCATGTCGGATAGTGGAATTGTTCTGTATTTGAGCGACACTTAGCGCGCAGCCTAACCCGTTGTATTTTTCTACCCCGCAGCCAAATAGTATTTCCTTGTTTACAACGAGAACTCATGCCAGAACTACTTATATACATATCAGCACGTCTTGTATTTGCCACCGTTTTTAAAGCGTAAATTACTTTTTAGTGTGAGAAATTACACTTCAATCCGGTACAAAAACAAGTAACCCTTCACTTTAACGAATAAATTCACTGTTCTTTAAAACTTATATATCATTAAAACGACTTAAACTGGAGTATTCACGTAGATGATATACAAGAAACGGTCAACATTGACAACAACACCTTACTAAAGCCTACATCATGTCCGGTCGCAGTAAAATGGAGAAATCTTGTTAAAAAAAATATATAATAACATTTTTCACACGGAACATATTTTATAATTTATTAGACTACTTGTTTACTTCGCTTTGTTACAGTTAGCTTCCGAAGTGTACATAAGTACTATGTCTTATCTCCTTTAAAACTGTTTTATTAAGTCATTGGAGTGAAACTACATTAAAAACTAAGACCAGTTTGTTCTATTTTTTATTTTTTATTACTTTACAATTAATGTTTACAACGTATACTGTTGATTTTTATACGCTTTTGATGTACAAGAGAATCAGAAAATCTAAAGGAAAGTCGTATTTGAAAAAAACCTGGTGTGAAACACTCACACGACTTTGCCAATGTAAATCATAAAACCACTTTGCTTAATCATTAGTAAACAATTTACAATTAAAAACAACCTAAAGGCTTACAAAAAAATAGTTCTGTTTCTTATCACATGGTCAAATAATTATATAACTAAGCTTATGAATGTATATGTATATGACTATAATTTTATGGCCTGGGATGCTGATAAGCATACTTTTCCACTCAGGGAGGAAGGAAATTGTAAACCACCTCACAACTCGTTTTACCTAGTAAAGCCTCTAGAGGTTCAAACCAGCCTTTTGGCTGATGACAAAAACTAATTTTAACCATGAATGAGTGACGCAAAATGAAAATCAACCTCTGTTCGACTTAAAAATACAGAAAATCGCTAATTAACGCTGAAGTAGGTTCTTAAAAACTTAACTTAGGTTCTAAAAATGAAGGGAAACTTAAAACTTAAGTTAGGTACTACTAAAGGAACCAACACGAACATTTTCATCAAAATCGGTCAACCAAAAGTTTATTCGTGTCATTTTTTAGTATTTTGCGATTTTCTTAAAAACGGCTCGTACGATTATTTTTTTAAAATCTCCTAATTTACTACATTTTTCATGTTCTATAAGATAAGGTAGGTGCCATGTCTGCTGAAATAGTTCTTTGGGAGGCTGTGCTCTCGTAGAAAAAAAAAAGTTCTTTTTAAGATTGCGGCTTTAATATGCATTTTAGTGCAAAAATGTATAATATGATAAATGAATAAAAATTGTAGAAAATTTAAAAACCTACAACTTTTATTTCTTAATATTTTTTTGTATATGCCTATAGGCCTAACGCTTAATTTAGCGGTAATTAGCGATTTTCTGTTTTTCTTATGAAAGCATGTAAACAATCGAGTTCTACAACTTTTATTTAAAGCATTTTCTCTACAGAGCCTAGTTTACAGTGAAAGAGTGATTTCCTGTATTTTTAAGCCAAACTAAGGTTGATTTTCATTTTGCGTTGATTAAAATAAGGTTATGTGTTTTAAGGTTAGCTTTTTTTGTTTATTTCTATTGTTTTATTACTAATGTTAGGTTATATTGTTAATTATGTGCATTGGAAAAAGAAAGTTGTGTGAGTGTTTCACACCAGATTTTTTCATTAAAAACTATTTTGAGAGAAATTCGTGTATATTGCAAAATATTTAATCAATCAAGCTTTTATTCAGCTTTTTTAAACAAATTTAAATTACCACAAATTTTTGAAGCTTGCAGTAATTTATTAACGTATATTCTACCGGCATAAGTACATTTTTGTTCAAACAATTTTTGTGTTATGATTAGCAACATAGTAATTAGTATATTATCAGTATTGTAGTTCTGCAAATTCATTACTCATTAAGGAGAAACCTATCCTACTTATATCCCGTTTAAGACACTTTTGCAGCTATAAGCTAAGATGGGGTTTACCCTTAGAAATCGTATTAAACGATTTTTTTTTAATTATTTTGTACTGTATTTTTGTCCTTCTTGCTTTTGTAATTGTACTATGAGCTATACAATTAATAATTCGGAAATAACTGTGAAAAATATCTAAATCAACTGAATTTAGTAATGTACCTTTTTCTTTTGGAATTGAATTGATCTTGTAAAGCGAGTTTAATATTAGGAGTTCCAGTTGTGTTTTGCTAACACTAATTTTGTTCTACCAAAGACGTTAAATGTAACCGGGCTCAAACTCTATGGAGTAGAAATAACATGAAACCTCCAATAAAAGCCTAATAAATTTCTCTTCTCCCATCCTTCCTTATTTTATTCTATCTACTAACGGTACTTTAGTTCCTTTTATTTTATTTCCTTCTGCAATTTAATTCATCGTTTTATTTGATTTTTAATGTGTTCATTAAGTAGGTAAATAATTTTGAGGTAAATGTATTTAAACAAGGAAATGAAAATTCGATTTTCCGAATAACTCTTGTCGAAAGATAATTGCATAATAAAATATTTCGGTTGACCAATCTTATGAGAAACGTGTATAATAATATAATTAAGGAGATAAATTATTGTAGAAAAAAACGGTTAGTTCAATGATTATGATTTTTGAGGGTCAAGTTGGCAACCTTGTAAACACTATTAAAAAGCTGTTCAATCATATAATATAATTTAAACATAATCTATTTCGTTCATTTCAAAATGTAATTTTAGATAGTGTCAGTCTATTTTAAGTGGTCCAGAGGTTGCTTGACCATTTTTTTTGTATTTTTAATTTTCTTGTTTTATGTCCAACTGTGTTGGAATTATTACTAATGCAAACGATGAGAATAATGGCTAATGAAGATTACTGATGAATAAATGCTAGACCTAACCGGGAATCGAACCCAGAGCTTTGGCTTAGAAGCCAGTTTGGCTGATCACTATACCACCGGCCGGCCAATTATTTTTTCACTGGTATAAGCCCAATGGCAGGAAATTCAAAACTATAGTTATTTTTTCTATATCTTATCTTTAAAAAACCACACTCATTTTTATATTGTGATCACAGCATTTTTTAAGAATTTTTCTAAGCACGTATACTATATACTTAACATACTAACCATAGTCGATTTCACTACAAATACATTTTTTAATCCAGAACCTCCTCATTAATTTGTTTCCAAAAACAACAGCAAAAATACATAATAACATATAATACTATGGTTAATTTTTTTTTTAGATTTTGAATTTCGCATCAACAGCTCGGTTATTAGCGACTACGTTGGGTAATGAAACAGTGGGTTTTAATTAGAGAAAATTTCCAAACCTTAGCCGGAAATTGAACCCGGGACCTCCACGTTGTAGGCTAGCGCGCCCCCACTACACTGTGGAGGCGGCCTGAATACATTTTATTATTCTATTATAAATTTTATCACATGTATGAATAATTACTTTAAAATTTAAAAACCTCTATAATTTATAATTAATATTTCATTGATTTAAAATTAATATAAATATGAATTATAAAAATTAATAAAATATAGAAGGCGATGTAAGTTACTCGACTACAACAGTTTACGATTGTACGACTAATAATTATTATAACATAATAACCCTGATTTCGCCCATAACAGCCCGGTGGAGTGTTAAATTATTTACACTTGATCAGCTAGTTCCTAAGCTACAAAACATAGTTCTGTTTCTTAACCCAAGATCTGTCAATTAATATGTGACTGAAGCACTTAAGAAAAGAATAGGTAGAGGTGTAAAAGACACTAGTCAGAGTTATCTCCTCTGAGAGTAATGAATTTCATTATACAGCCAGACCCTGTGGTCAATGAAGTGACGGTGTCTTTTTTTGTTTAACGTCCGACTGTTCTGCAATTACTGCTAATGCAGACGGTGAAGGATGAAATGATTTTTGTAACGTATGAAAATATGCCGTGCCTAAATGGGATACCAACCCAAGACCACATGATGAGAGGCGAGCACGTTACGAACTACACCAATGCGGCCGGCAAGTGAAGGTGCCAATTGCAGAGTGCAAAGTAGACGCTTTTCGGAGGGCCCGGTATGCTGATAAGTATACTTTGTCACTCAGTGAGGAAGACAATTGTAAACAACCTCACTCTTTGTTTTATTTAGTAAAACTTCTAGAGGTTCAATCCAGACCTGAACAACAACAACCCTTGTTAAACAAGTGTTCAGAGAATTGATAACACTGGAATTACAACATTCACTGGTAGTTCCCACGTTATATCAACAAAGTTATCAGAAGAAATTTCGCAACTACAGTATTACTTCAACATTAATCTCATTACTTCCTATTGCCTATATGAATATAATTGTAAGGAAAGCATTGTTTTCATATCGATTGCTCTCTCCCTCTCTCTCTCTCTCTCTGTGTGTGTGTGTGTGTGTGTGAACAGAATATCTCAAGAGCGCAACATCGTACGAACTTGAAACTTGAAACTTATGTTACATACCACTACCGTAGCCGACACGAACATTTTCATCAAATCGGTCAACCGCAAGTAGTAGTTTATTCGTGTAATTTTTCATTTTTTGGGATTTTTTTTAAAACTGGCCTTACTTTTTTTTCAAATCGCCTGGTTTACTATGTTTTTATGCTCTTCAAGATAGGGTAGGCGCCATGTTTGCTGAAATTCTTGGTGAGGCTGTTTTCACGTAAAAAAAATTGTTTTTTTTTTAAGATTACGGCTTTAATATGCATTTAGAGCAAAATTTATTCAATAAAAATGTAGAGAATTTAAAATCCTACAACTTTAATTCCAAACATTTTTTTGTATAACGCTTAGTTTAGCGGTAATTAGCGATTTTCTGTTTTTTTCTTACGAAAACGTACGAAAAATCAATTTTTTTTTAAGATTTCGGCCTTAGTATGCATTTTACGTCAAAAGTGTATATAATCAAATTTTTAGGAAATTAAAATGACAAATGAGGAAATTAAAAAGCTATAGATACAGCTTTTATTTGTAGCATTTTTCTCTACAGAGGCTAGTTTAGCGGAAAGAGTGATTTTCCGTATTTTTAGGCCAAACTGAGGTCGATTGTCATTTTGCGTCTTTCACTCATGATTAAAATAGGGTTATGTTTTTTGAGCTTAGGTTTTTTGTTTATTTCTAATGTTATATTACTAATGTTAGGTTATATTGGTTATTATTTGCATTGGCAAAAGAAATTTGTGAGAGCGTTTCACACCAGAATTTTTATTTAAAAGGACCATGTTTGACTGTTAGGTTACTACTGATTTCAGTTAGTGCCACTCAAAAATAAATATTTGGATCACTCTATATTTTATAAGTTTTTTAAAACTTAGTTTGCAAACGGCCATCAAAGAGATGAATACAGAAAAATTCTAATTTTAAAATAATTGTTTTATGACAAGTAATAAAACTAATTAAAAACACTAATAAACAACTATTTGAAAAAAATAAAACTAATAAACTAAAATTAATTAATAAAACTTATTCATGTTGTAATTATGTTATTTTGCACTTCTTGCTGTTGTCTTTAGTATACAAAATAACTAAGAAATTTCTATATTTTAAAGAATGTTATTAGCGGCATTAACTTTGTTGCGTACAGTTAGACTAATCGCTTTTCAAATTATTTTAATCGGGTATTTTCGTATAAAATTAATAAAACTAAAAACAAATGTCGTTCAAAGTCAACTTGCAAAGTACTCAATTTTTTGGGGTAGACCTACAAACTATTTTCATGTTAGTTAATAATATTGTTTAATGATAAATATAGTTAATCACGAATAAAGAAAAACAAGTTTATAAAAAATTACTTTAGAATTAATATGCAAGATAAAATTATAAATATAACGGTAAAACATTTAACGATTTTATTAAGTAATTGTTTATTAAAATTTTAGTTACGATTCGTAAATTTTTACAAAATATTAATTAATCATCATTGTGATTCAGTTATTAATTATTTAAAAAAATTGCGAGAGAAGTTATTTTTTATAACAAATTAAAAATTCTAATATAAAAGTGTAGTAAAAAGAAGATAAAATGCTAACCTACGTTAGAATTCATAATTTCATAATTATTTTAGTAAAGTTGTTGAGGAGAATTTCTGGGAGTGGGGGTAGTTATGGTGTTTTTGTTTTTTCATTTTTATAGACAGATGTAAGGAGTGTAAAGGATATTTATATTCGTTTAGAAAAGGGGTTAACGTGAGGGGTGTAAGAAGGAAAGTGCCTGGCACTACGAAATGGAATGGCGAGAGGAAAATTCAATTTGCGGTTATTTCATTTAGTTTAGACATTTAGTTTTTAATAAGGCGCGGCGCACCGAATATTCGCCGCATAATTATTCGCCGAAGGAAAGGAGTGAGTAAGATTGAAGAGGGTAAAGAAGGGGGTGGTTAAGGGGTTCAATATTTCAAATAACTCTCACATCGTGTGTGTGGTATGGTATGGAGAAACGGTGAAATGGCGAAAGAGTACATGAGACTGAAAGTGAGTGAATGAGCGGGAACGTTTTAAGAGAGAGTAAGTCTATTCCTTGAATGAGTGAAACAGTGGGTGAACAACGCAAATTGTTCAATCGTTTACGCTTGCATTATCACTAAACACTACAAATGTGCTGTAAAAAATATAGTGACTTATAATAATAATTATTATATCTTAATTCACTCAACTTTTTAACTAATCATTTTATTTCTCGCCCTCTGTCTATAGTAGTGAGTGAGTGAGTGAGTGACAGAGAGAGAGAGAGAGAGAGAGAGAGAGAGAGCGAGAGAGAGAGAGAGCGAGAGAGAGAGAGAGATAGAGAGAGACGCGAGGGAGGAATAGTGAAGGGTGAAAAAAGAAACTAAAAGAGAGAGGGTGATAAAAAAACGTAAAAGACTGAGAAAGGACGGTAAATGTATAAAAGGATTTTAGAGGGTAGAAAAGTAAAACTAAAAGAGAGAGAGCAAATAAATAAACAATGAAAGAGAACGAGAGAAAGAGGGTGAAAGAAGGAGGGAAGAGTAAACAGATGGAGGGTTAGAGTGACCAGTGGGAAGCGGGAGAAAAATGAGGATGGAGGAGAGAGTGAAAGAGTAAGGGGAGAGCACAAGAAAGTCTGATAGAGAGTGGAAGAGGGATGGAAGAAAGAGTCAAAGAGAGAGTCAGGGAAAAATTAAAGACAGAGGGATGGAGGAGAGAATGAATGAACGGGAGAATGAAAAGATTGAAAGAGGAGAGTGTAAAGCGAGAATGGGGAGAGGGACGGAGTGATAAAAGAGGGCGTGAAAGAGTGATAAATGAGAGTATGAAGGAGGGAGGGCGAGTGATAGAGGGATGAAATACTTTAAAAGAAAGGGGGGAAACATTAAAAGAGTGGGAGTGAGAGAGTGAAAGAGAGAAAAATTATAAAAGAAAGAGAGATTGAGCGGGACAGAGAAAGGGGGAGAAATTATAAGAGAGTGAGTGAGTAAAAATGGATGATGGGAGGGGTCAGTAAGAGTAAGATTCATATTTCATGACCTTTACTAAATATTTACTAAATACTTTTTCTCTACATGATAGGGTGAGTGCAGATGTATTGAAATTTGGGGAAAGGGGCTGTGTCCTCGTGGTAAAAAATTGGTTTTTAAGATTGCGGCCTTATTGTGCATTTTAGGGATAAAGTGAAAATAATTAAATGTACAGAAAATTAAAATAAAGTAAAACTTTTATTTTAAAAAATTGTACAGTGCTTAGTTTAGCATCAGTTAGTGATTTTCCGTATTTTGCTAATCAAAATAAAAAAGTCAATAAAGGTAGATATTAAAATAGCGTCATTAACTCATATTAAGATTAGGTACTGTTTTTCATTATTTACGTTGGCGAGAGAAAGTCACCTGAGTGTTTCTTACCAGTTTTTTAAATAGATGCCCTAAATCAGCCCCGTAAGTTTAGAAACTAGTCACGAAACACTCTATATGTTAGATTGTAAAACGTTAAACAGTAAAAGAAATTATGTAGGCATAACAATGCAATTAAATTTATATTCTTTTAGTGTATTTGTTTTAACTGAATGACTTAAAGTAGTAAATAAAAAAGTTAATTCTGTAATTACATGTGACTACAATAATACATTTTTTATAACGGTAATTATAAATTGAAAGTTTAATAAATTTGCAATCCATTATACCGGATTTCTAAAGTACATTTAATATACTCGTATTATGTTAAACAGGAAATCCTGTGAGAAACATGGTAAGTGTATTATTTAGTAACAAATAAATAAAAATGTAGAAACTTTGTCGAATTGAACTATATTGTCGTACATTAAACAATTACAAACCTTATGGGTCATCTCTGTAGCGAAGTGGTAGTGCACTAGCTTACAACGTTGTGGTCCCGGGTATGACTCCCGGCTGAGGTCACAACCCACTGTAACAATTCCATAACCTACCTTAATCGTTAATAACCAAGCTGGTGATTCGACTTAAAATAAACTAAATAAAAATATATTGTTTAACATTAGTTCGTAAAAAAATCTGGTGTGAAACACACAACTTTCTCTTGCCAATGCAAATAAATTACAATATAATTTAACATTAGTAATAAAATATTAGAAATAAACAAAAAACTAACCTCAATAAACATAACCTTATTTTAATCATGAGTGAAACACTCAAAATGAAAATCAACCTCGGTTTGGCTTAAAAATACGGAAAATCACTATTTCACGCTAAACTAGGCTCTGTAGACAAAAATGCGCTAAATAAAAGTTGTAGATCTTTTAATTTCCTATAAATTTAATTATTTACACTTTTGTCGTAAAATGGATACTAAGGCCTAAATCTTAGAAAAATCGATTTTTCACACGTTTTCGTGAGAAAAAAAACAGAAAATCGCTAATTACCGCTAAACTAAGCGTTATACAAAAAAATGTTTGAAATAAAAGTTGTAGAATTTTAAATTTTCTACATTTTTTATTATATAAATTTTTGCGGTATGATACATATTAAAGCCGCAATCTTAAAAAAACACTTTTTTACGTAAAAACACCCTCACCAAGAATTTCAGCAAACATGGCGCCTACCCTATCTTGTAGAGAATAAAAAATTGAGTAAATAAGGCGATTTTTAAAAAAAATCGTAGGACCAGTTTTTGAGAAAATTGCAAAAAAGTGAAAAATTATACGAATAAACTACTACATCCGGTTGACCGATTTTGATGAAAATGTTCGTGTCGGGTCCGGTAGTGGTAACTTAAGTTACCACTTATGGTAACTTAAGTTACCATAACTTAAGTAACTTAAGTTTCAAGTTTGAAGTTCGTACGATGTTCCGTTCTTGAGATATTCTGTTCACACACACACACACACACACACGCACACACACACACACACACACACACTCGCGCGCGCGCGCACGCGCACACACACACACACACACACACACACACCGACCAATCGCTAAAAACATATTTTTTGGGTTCAGGGGGTCTGAAAGCGTATATATCCGGTGAAAACTCGATTTCGAAAAATCGACATGAAAACAATACTTTCCTTCCTATATATTCATATAGGCAAGAGAAAGTAATAAGTTCACACGTCTTACATTTGTATAAAAATATCTCAGGCTTTTATCTTAGGCTTTTGGATTAGGACTCAAGGAAGGAGTCTGGCAGACCAATTTTTACTTTCTCGTGCCTATATGAATATATAAGAAGGAAAATATTGTTTTCATGTCGATTTTCCGAAATCGAGTTTTCACCGGATCTATACGTTTTCAGACCCCCTGAATCCAAAAAAACATGTTTTTAGCGATTGGTCTGAGTGTGTGTGTAAACAAAATATCTCAAGAACGGAACATCGTACGAACTTGAAACTTGAAACTTAAGTTACATACCCTTACCGAACCCGACACGAACATTTTCATCAAAATCGGTCAACCGGAAGTAGTAGTTTATTCGTATAATTTTTTACTTTTTTGCAAAAATATTATACCTATTATACCGCAAAAATTTATATAATAAAAAATGTAGAAAATTTAAAATTCTACAACTTTTATTTCAAACATTTAGTTTTTTTATTTTATTTATTTTTATTTAATTTCTTAGTTTAGCGGTAATTAGCGATTTTCAGTTTGTTCTCACGAAAACGTATGAAAAATCGATTTTTTAAAGATTTCGGCCTTAGTAGCCCTATTCATTTTATGACAAAAGTGTTTATAATCAGATTTATAGAAAATTAAAAGATCAATAACTTTTAATATAAGCATTTTTCTCTACAGAGAGTAGTTTAGTGTAAAAGAGTGATTTGCCGTATTTTTAAGCCAAACTGAAATTGATTTTTATTTTGCGTCTTTCATATATGATTAAAATTGGGTTATATTTATTGAGGTTTGTTTTTTGTTTATTTCTAATGTTTTATTACTATTGTTAGGTTTATTGTTAATTATTTACATTGGCAAGAGAAAGGCGTGTGAGTGTTTCACACCAGTTTTTCTTTTATGAAAAAAGTAAGCATTATACTTTATCAATTAATTATATTTATATAAAGGAAAATGTTTTCCTAAAGTTTTACAATTTTATTATCGTCTCAATCCTTTTACTAGAAAGAAGGTTGACAATGTAGTTTTTCAGAAATGTATAAAAAATATCTCTAATTTTTACTTTCTCTTGCCTATATGAATATGTAGGAGGGGAAGTATTGTTTTCATGTCGATTTTTCGAAATTGAGTTTTCACCGGATATACACGTTTTCAGACCCCCTGAACCCAAAAAAACATGTTTGGTCTGTGTGTGTGTGTGTGTGTGTGTGTGTGTGTGTGGTTATGTAAAAAATATCTCAAGAACGGAACATTGTACAAACTTAAAACCAGAAACTTAAGTTAGATACTACTAAAGGACGTAAAACGAACATTTTCATCAAAATCGGGGAACTGGAAGTAGTAGTTTGCTCGTGTCATTTTTTCAATTTTTTTGTAATTTTCTCGAAAATGGGTCCTACGATTTTTCATTTCACTAAACGATTTGATTTTACTAAATTTGTTATGCTCTACAAGATAGGGTAGGCGCCATGTCTGTTAAAATTTTTGGAAAGGCTGTTTTCTCTTAAAAAAATGTATTTTAAGATTGCTGCTTTAATATGCAATTTAGCTTAAAAATGTATTCAATAAAAAATGCAGGAAATTTGAAATCCTACAACTTTTGTTTTTGAAATTGTTTTTTGTATAACGCTTAGTTTAGCGGTAATTAGGGATTTTCTGTTTTTTTCTCACGAAAACGTGTGAAAAATCGATTTTTTCAAAGATTTCAGCCTTAGTATGCATTTTACGACAAAAGTGCTTATAATCAAACTTACAGAAAATTAAAAGATCTACAACTTTTATGTTATGCATTTTTCTCTACAGACCCTAGTTTAGCGTTAAAGAGTGATTTTCCGTATTTTTAAGTCAAACTGAGGTTGATTTTCAATTTGCATCATTCACTCATGATTAAAATAAGGTTATGTTTTTTGAGTTAGTATTTCTGTTTATTTTTAATATTTTATTACTAATGTTAGGTTATATTGTTCATTATTTTTATTGGCAAAAGGAGGTTAGGTGAGTGTTTCACACCAGATTTTTTCTTCTTGGTTTTACAGAAGATGAAGAATGATATATACTAATGAATGTTAAAAAAATTTCAGACCTGACCGGGACTCGAATACCTGGTGTAGAAACCAGTTGCGCTGACCACTATCACAGCTGATATTCTATACATCAACTGAAAAACAGAAATAACTATATCGTTGGGGAAGAATGTTAAACTGCAAACTCCATTTCATAAAACTTCACATGAGAGTTAAAAATTTGAATGTTATTTAGTAAGGAAGTTTTTCTGACTGTTTTAGAAGACATGACTCATAGTTTACTACAGTGGGTTAAAGTTTAACAGTTTTTGAATACACGTTATTACGAATAAACTCCTCTGGTCAGCGTTTCTGGTTGGCCAGAAAAATCATTATAAATCATAAAATGGAATTATGTAATTCTTAAATTAAAAAAATCTGGTGGGAAACACTCATATAACTTTCTCTTGCCAATGCAAATAATTAAAAATATAACCTAACATTAGTAATAAAACATTAGAAATAAACAAAAAACTAACCTAAATATACATAACTTAATTTTAATCATAAGTGAAAGACGCCAAATGAAAATCAACCTGTTTGGCTTAAAAATACGGAAAATTACTCTTTTACGCTAAACTAGGCTCTGTAGAGAAAAATTCTCTCAATGAAAATTTTAGATCTTTAAATTTCCTATAAGTTTGATAAAACACACTTTTGTCGTTAAATACATACTAAGGCTGAAGTCTTAAAAAATCAATTTTTTTACAGAGTTTCATGAACAAAAGAGCAGAAAATCCCTAATTACCGCTAAACTAAGCGTTATATAAAAAATGTTTGAAAAAAAATTGTAGGATTTTCTATTTTCTACAACTTTTATTAGTACATTTTAAAGCTAAAATGCATATTCAAGCTGCAATCTAATAATGCATATTTTTTACGAGAAAACAGCCTTTCCAAGAATTTCAGCAAACATGACGGCTACTCTATCTTGTAGAGATAAAAAATGTAGTAAATAAGCCGATTTTTAAAAAAAATCGGAGGACCCGTTTTTGAGAAAATCGCAAAAAGTGAAAAATTACACGAATAAACTACTACTTCCGGTTGATGGATTTTGATTAAAATATTCGTGTCGGGTCCGGTAGTGGTGTCTAACTTAAGTTTCAGGTTTAAAGTTCGTACGATGTTCCGTTCTTCAGATATTCTGTTCACACACACACACAGACCAATCGCTAAAAACATAGTTTTTGGGTTCAGAGGGTCTAAAAACGTGTAGATCCGGTGAAAACTTAATTTCGAAAAATCAACGTGAAAACAATACTCTCCTTCCTATACATTCATATAGGCAAGAGAAAGTGAAAATATATAAATAATAGTTTACTGTAGTGAGTTATCGTTCTATTAATTTTGATTAGTTTACCTTATTTAAATTTTTTAAATGAAGTACCTACGAATGCACCTTCTTTATTGTTAATAATCTCCTCTGATCAAGGTTTTTTTTGGCCTGAGATTATTATTGGTGATAATTTTTAAAATTGTCTTCTATCATTTTCCGTAGTCCGTCCATCACATTCAGATGTCAGCAATTTATAAAACATTATAACAAATGGTTTTCAGACTCTTAATCTACACAAAACGTTAGTGGGAATAAATTGTATTTAAAGTTCCTGTTTCGACCAAAAGTGGCCTTAAACCGAAAGTTAAAAAAAAGTCAGCACTACAAGAGATAGCAGCAAACGATTCACGAAATCGTAATCTACACAAAAAGAGGGCCCTGCATTGAGTTTGAAGTTCCGGTTTTGACCGGAAGTGTCCCAAAAACGGAAAACCAGAAATCAAAGTCAGAATTTTGAAACAAAACTAGTGTCATTCGATTTCTCTTATGCCGGCCGCATTGGCGTAGTTGGTAACGTGCTCGCCTCTCATCATGCGGTCTTGGGTTCGAATCCCATTCAGGCACGGCATATTTTCATACATTACAAAAAAATTATTTCATCCTTCACCGTCTACATTAGCAGTAATTTCAGAACAGTCGGATGTTAAACCAAAAAAAAAAAAAAAAGATTTCACCTAAAGAGTAGATGCAGAAATCACTAATGGATTTTGCCATACGTCAAGGGTAAGTTTTTTTTAAAAATTGTCACCGGTTATGAGACGCGTCGTCTCATGAAGGGGATTTTTATTTATTGTTCGTTTAATTCCGATTTTTGGTAAATCGGATAAAGAATTGGTAAATATCAAATTTTTGGTGAATCGGAATCGGATGAAGTAGACCTTAACTGACTGTTATGAAAGGATAATGTATTTACAAAATGAAAGATATAACCTTAGAGTTTTGATCGTATTTTTTTCATAAATATATTTTTGTTAATAGTAACTTAAAATTCACTAAGCTCTTCAATCGTTAAACACCTTTTACATACCTTAACATAGTAAAACATGAACCATGGTTGAAGAAAAACGTTTACATCCGTAACTCATTAAATATCAAACGTAGATAGAAGATGAAATGACAAATTATTTTATGGAGATGTGTTATTATTATTTTTATTATTGAAAGGCATAATTTCCAAATAAAGTAACCGATTTATTTGATGAAATTAAACGGTTATTTAATTAATAAGAAATTAAAATGTAAATTATAAAGTAAGAAACGATATCATAATGTTATTAGATGATTCTAAGGGTAGGAAGAAAAATTATTAGTTCATTATTGAGGGAAGACAAATTTTTAATTTGCGATCTAGAACGTACCGATTTGTGAGTTTTTTGCACGAGCTGGTAACACATTTTAAAATCCATTTAATAATTTTTACAGAGATATTCAAGGATTTTATCGCAGAGCAGCAGCAGTACAATGGGTCCAAGTCGTTGCCTCCCGCCCCATTAACCCCCTTCACAACCTACAGCCCGGCCCGGGCTCCGGCAGGATGCAAATTAAATTCCAATCACGTTAGAGAGGTATAAGAAGTTTAGATGGGAAAATTCGCATCAAAAACTCATCATTCCTTATTGGATTTTAATGACTTATTTTCAGGGTTTAAAGTTTCCGATTTTTTTCTTCGGATCGCCTCCTTCGTTTTTCTTTCTTTCCCTCTGAAAGGAAACACCGCATATCTTCACTTAAATTCTAATAACTTACAGCAACAACTGCCGAGGCGGTTTAAACGAATATTTACAACAACGTTGCCTACCTATAGAGGCCTCGTACAATTACCTGACTGCCTGCACCTTTCTTTTGGTGGTTCTGTCTCCCCATATTTCCTGTTTAAAACTTTACTTTCCTTTACTTCATAAAAATACCCTCTGATATCTGAAATAAATTCCTCCTCCACAGAACACCGATAATTTTTATCAAACTTTTAAAAGTTTTTATAATAAATATCTACGCGTATCCTACAGCAGTAATATTGCAGTCGATATATCTTATATCCCCTTGTGTTTCAACTATATACAATATATCACCTCAACAAAAAATATAAGAACTGAACTATGAAACATTTGATGAATTAATCTCTTTAATATTTTGTGTTATTTTAATTGCACTCTATCTGTTTGGTCCAGGGCTAAAAAAAATAGTTCTGTTTCTTATCACATAGTCAGCCACTTATATGACTGAACTATTTAAGAACAGAAGAGGTAGAGGTGTAAAAGACACTAGTCAGAGTTATCTCATCTGAGAGTAATGAATTTCACTATGCAGCCAGACCCTGTGGTGAATGAAGTGAAGGTGTCATTTACAGGGTGGAAAGTGAGTGCTTTTCGGAGGGCCTAGCATGCTGATAAGCATACTCTTTCAACTCAGCGAGGAAGGCAGTGGTAAACCACCTTACTCTTCGTTTTTACTTAGTAAAACCTCTAGAGGTTCAAACCAGCCTTTTGGCTGTTGACCTAAACAACAACAATATTTTGTTTATCTATCCGGTGATTCATTAATTTCTTTTAATTTTAGGTCCGACTATAATTATTTGTATCGTTAAATTATTTTTATGCCCATAACGGGCAGGTGGAATGTTAAATTAATTGCACTCAATCTGTTCGTTCCAAGGCTACAAAGAATAGTTCTCTTTCTTATCACGTAGTCAGCATAGTCGTAATTATACGACTGAACTATTAAAGAAGAGAAGAGGTACAGGTGTAAAAGACACTAGTCAGAGTTATCTCCTCTGAGAGTAATGAATTTCACTATACAGCCAGACCCTGTGGTGAATGAAGTGAAGGTGTCATTTGCAGGGGGGAAAGTGGGTGGTTTTTGGAGGGCCTAGCATGCTGATAAGCATACTCTTTCAACTCGGTGAGGAAGGTAATAGTATACCACCTCACTCCTTGTTTTTACTTGGTAAAACCTCTAGAGGTTCAAACCAGCCTTTCGGCTGTTGACCTGAACTACAATGAAAACATACTTAATCTCGCAAGTGAATTATTTAACGTAATGACGCTTTTTCAATATGTACAAATAAATTGGTAAGGTTTCATTTTCATTTTATTTTTGACAGTTTTAATTTTTTCTAAAAGTACCTTCAAAAATCGGCTGTGCGGTATATTCGAGGGAATGGTATATAAGAAAAAGTAGGTATTTCAAATCATATTCTAAAGTTTTTTCACATCAATTGAAATTTAAAAGGTCTTTTGACTTATTTTGAAAACAAAAAACTCTAGTCAAAATAAAAGAAAATCTAAGTGGTTTTTTTAATAGTAATATGTGAATTTGTTAATATCTTTTACGGATTTCAATCAGTACAGAAGTGTTATATAGCGCTGCTTTTAAAATTTAAAAATTAATTATTCAAAATATAATATTATTCTAAATATTGTTTTGAGCAGGAGACAGATGATAGTAAAAATTTTAGATAAATTTATTTTAGAAGCTACTATCTTAGTTATGGTGAGCAGATTTTAATGAATTTCAGTATCTTCAGTTTAAATAAAGTTTTCTCAGTACAGCAGATTTAATCTCAGTTATGATCAAAGTTTATCCAGTACAAGTCTTCAGTTATAAAGTATTTTCATTATAAATAGTAATATTAGATACGGAGAGTATCTGAAGAGATTTCTAAAGTATATTTTCTACCAGTGTCAAGTGTGTTTTCTATAAAAGTAAAATTGTTGTGTGTTTTCTAAAAAAAAAAGGTATTAAGGTATTTTTTTCATAATAGGCAGATGGAGTGTTAAATTATTTGCACTCGATCTGCTAGTTCCATAGCTACAAAAAATAGTTCTGTTTCTTATCTAATGGTCAGCTTATTATATGACTGAAGTATTTGAAAACAGAAGAGGTAGAGGGGTAAAAGACACTAGTCAGAGTTATCTACTCTGAGAGTAATGAATTTCATCGTTAAAGAGCCAGACCATGTGGTGAATGAAGTGAAGATGTAATTTTCAGGGTGGAAAGTAGATGCTTTTTAGAGGGCTTAGCATACTGATAAGCATACATTTCCACTCAGTGAGGAAAGCATGGTAAACCACCTCACTCCTCGTTGTACACTTAGTAATCTATCTAGTAATCTATCTATGTACACTTAGTAGTCTATCTAGAGGTTGAAACAAAAGTTGAATAAACAAAATTTTTCTTTCAAATTTTAAAATCAAATGCTACTGCTACAAATGTGCTTTCACAAAGTTTTTTTGAAAGTACGATAACCCCACGGGTTGGGCTAGCAGTAAATTCGTTATTGGAAGTCAGCTGTTCAACAGCTGATTTTCGGAAATATTTCGTGGTTCAAATCCTAGTAAAGGTAGGTTCTTTCACACTTTAAAATACTTTGACTGGTGTACCTTAATGGTTAGGGTTTAATTAGCTATACTCTTTCAAGAATGATTGGCCTGAATCTGTACAAGACTACACATAATTTATAAAGTACATCATTTTATCAATTATAACTCATAGACATATCATCTCATTCAGGTATAGGGTTTCTTATTGTTCCTAAACCGAACAGATTGCGACGTACACATCTTACGGATTAAAAACAATTAATAAAAAATAAACTAAATAGACTCCGGTAAAAGATTAGGTAGAGTTGAAAGTCATTGTTTTGTTCAGCATAAAGTTTTTGAATAAATTTTATTGAATCAGTACTTATGTTTCATTGTATCATTTCAAGTAGTACGTTAAGTAGCATTAGCCGATGTTAAATTACATGATGTACATTTAAGCTATTGCCGAAGAAAAAGGTTGATAGAAAAAACGAGTCACAAAAATTTCGAGACGTGATCGGAAATTGAACCCGGACACCGATACTATTTTTCAAAGCTGGTGGCTCTGAACGTAGTATTGCCCCCTACCTACTCGCTAATGACTTACCAGCAACGTTGCCAATACCTTACTCTAGTAGCTCTGTTATATATTTCGTCAGCCATTTTTTTTTTGGCCTTTCAATAACAATATAATCTATAAACATACAACCAGCTGATTATATTAAAAAGTATTGTATTTTAACGTGCTCTATAATCAATGTGTTCAGTACGAGAAGTAAGACAAGAGTGAACTACTGTGGCTCTTGCACGCGTAATGTTTACCAGGTTGACATTTGTACAATCTGACAACGCTGGTAAACGTTCTGATTGGTCTAAATGCGTGGAACAGCAGAGCTCATCAACCGTGAAAAGCATTGCAGAATAGAAATTAGTTTCTTTGACCACTTCGTCGATCGATTATAAATCCTTTATATTTTGTATAATTGAAAACCTTAGTGGATGAAGGTGCTTTGTAACAAAAATATAGTTTTAATAAAAATATAATGAAAGTTCTAAGGCTCCAAACTTTTGTGAATTGTTTGATTACTTTTATTTTGGAAACTACGAATTATTCCTTTATTAAAATTAAATTATGCAACTAAACTCTTTAAAACTTACTTTTCAATATTACTTTTTATGCGTAGTCCTATAACACCTTCATCCACTAACTGTTTATAAAAGGCCTACACTGTTCCTTTGAGAGTGGGTGAACGGAATTAAGATAAAGACAAAGTGTTTGATAAGGACATTTTTTTACGAAATACTAACACAATTTACTGACAAAAATACGTGTTTGTTACTGAGTTAGAGTGGAAAATGTAATCCAAAATCTTTTGCCTGTTTTCACCTTCTCAGATAAGCCAGGGCATTTGTGTTAGAAATACTGTAATTTATTCTGCGTAAAATTATCTATCTTTAGAATAAAAATTTAATAATTCAAAGTTTATGAAATTTGAATTATGAAATTTTTATTCTAAAGATAGTTTGTTTTTACACAGAATTAATTACAGTATTTCTAACACAAATGCCCTGGCTTATCTGAAGAGGTGAAAACAGGTAAAAGATTTGGATTACATTTTCTGCACTAACTCTACTATTTGTGATTGTATTTGAACAAAGAAGGTGTTATTCGTTTCACCAAAAAATGCGTAAATATTTTTGTAATAAACGTAAAATCAACTAACAGCATGGTTGCTGAGATATTTTGATTTAAAAAGTTTGAACGTCCACCATTTTGAAATTTAGCGTATTAAAAGCAATTTTAGATAAATTTCATCTTTGCAACATAAGTAATTTTACAAGAATACCAAATTTGAGTAAAATATCTTCAGCCGTTCCTAAGAAAATAGTTTTTCTTTAAAAAAACACCAAACGGCAGACACTCTGTGTATGAAGCGAGATAAGAGGTTATTTCATATAAAACTTTCGTTTATTTTAAGGTACTGAATCATCTTCCAAAGTTTGGCACCCTACTTAGTGGACACCTTGTATATTAAAAAAAAATACACCTTCCTAGTAGTTTAACAGAAACTATTTATTATAATTTATTAATATTTTTAATAAATATTTGTTATAAGTTTAAAATAAATTATTATTAATCAAATACTGAAAGAATAAACATTAGGGCTACAGTATTTTCTTTTCTTCTTATACCTTAGCCATTTTAATAGTTCATAGAAAGTCTATTACAGCATAAAGAACATTGAAAAATAATTTTCCAACAGATACTTCGGTTAATCTGCTATTAATCAATTTCCAACCGAGCAGTATATGAAGTTAATTTATTGTCCACCGTGTTACTATGAAAAATTATGCTGTAACTTTAATAGTCTACTTAATGAAATTATGCCAGCCGAACGATTTGTTTGGACATAATCAATATTTTAAGAGGCCTTCCTAACTGCCAGGAGTTATCATTTTCATCAACACCGTTAACTTAATTTAAGTGGAAATTTATAAGCAATATTAACAGAAATTCATCCGGAAAATAATGTTTTCGAACCCTCCGGTTTCAGATACTAATTTTGTAAAATTGAACAGCCATCATTATCGGAAAGTTTATTGACTTTATTCAAGAGAAATATAACATGAAAATTCATATCATATGTTAACATATTAAACATTTTCTCAAAAAATTGTTGTTCATTTGAAGATTAGAGATATACGATTTTTGCTGCTTATATATTTCATAAAACCATTTAATATACATTTTTCATTAGAGTGAAAACTCTCTTTGTCTGCACATACAATTTGAATATTGAGTAAGAATTTCTTGAAAATGGAAACATTAGTTTTTGAAAAAATATTCTTTTGTACAAACACACCATATTTTCGGAAAACAGTAAAAACCAAATAAATACCACAAACATAATCATATGCTTTTTAAAGAAGAAACACTATATAAAATTATCCTAGAAAATACGAACCCATAGTCTTACATATGGTAATTTCCCAACACATAAATACATAAGTGCGGAATTAGAGAAAAAAATATTTTAAAATTTAATGTGTGTAAATTTAACATGTTGTTGTTGTTTAGGTCATCAGCCGAAAGACTGATTTGAACCTTTAGAGGCTTTACTAAGTAGAACGAGGAGTGAGGTGGTTTACATTTGCCTATCTCACAGTGAGAAAAGTATGCTTATCAGCATGCCAGGCCCTCCAAAAAGCACTCATTTTTCACTCTGCAAATGACACCTTCACTTCTTTCACCACATGGTCTGGCCGTATCATGATGAAATTCATTACTCTCAGAGGAGATAACTTTGACTAGTGGCTTTTACACCTCTACCTCTTCTGTTCTTAAATGGTTCAGTCATATATTGGCTGACCATGTGATAAGAAAAATAACTATTTTTTGTATCTCTGGAACTAACAGATCGAGTGCTAATAATTTAACACTCCAGCTACCTGTTACGGGCAGAAATTCAACATAGATTATGTATTAATTAAAATAGATTACAAATAACACTATTATTATAATTATTATATTGCTATTAAAATACCTTTTATACACTAATTATAGCAATTGTCTTCTTCCTTCTAAGGTCTTACGATGTTCTAAACTAAGCCTCTTTTCTGTGGGGTTTTTTATTGATATCACCTTTCAACATAATTTTAAGTATTTCTGCTTCACATAATGTTTCCTGTTTTAAAAAAAATTATTGTAAAAGAGTTCCTCCGTAAACAATTTTATTTTGTTTAAAAAATGAATCAATTTCTAGGATAATTATTTATGTAAGTTAGGTAAATATTACTAGATAATATATTTATTAAAGTAAGTAAATTTTTAATTTAATTTACTGAAAATAGTTACTTAAAAAACTTAATGAACAGTTTTTCTTTAGGGATATCATTCCCCCTTCCTATAATTAGCCTATGCAGTTATCTACTGGTACTAACTTTTTTTTATTGTGTCACTTTTGTGTTTGTAGACAAACATATTAATTACTTAATCCTATTTGTAACTTCAATAGAATTTAGCAACTTAAAAATTTTACTTAAAACTTACTTAATATTGTTTTTTACTTAACCAGTAATTTTAGTAATTTATTTTACATAAATAAAATTTAATTTTATCTGTATCTACAGCATTTTAAAAATTTTAGCCTCTCTTAACACATTAAATTTGCTTAGGTCGGTTGAAGCCTGTTTCAAAAAAAGTACATAGAAACAATTTCAAGGTACAAGAAGATACAGAAAGAGTTTTGCAGTTTGTTTATTACAGTTATTCGAAAATTACCCCGTTTCTATCCTATATCAGAAGCTTCTGCAAAGTTTTTCTCTTGACATTCTGAAAAACAGAAGGGTACTATTTTAATATCTCAGTGATATATTAACAAATTGAGTTGATGAATTATCATTATTGGGAATGATTAATTTTTAAGTACCTTTGTTTAACTCAAGACGAAAATTGCTAGTCTTTTATAAAAACAGAAATAAAATTTCATACGGTTATAATTCGATTATAAGTATAATGGTTCGTCTAGGTAACAGGTTGTTTGATCGGCATGATGTTGAATAAAGTTCAGTATGATGTTAAAAACAAGGTATCCAAGTGTTTGAATATTTGGCTTTAGTCAAACTAAACATTTACTTAACTAGATGTACCCTGCGTCCGCTACTATGACTACAAAAATCGAATTTAAAGAGAACGTTGTAGATCTACCAATCGCTTGTCGTTTCGGAGTCAAAGCTGCATAGAAACTACTTGGAAAATCCCTAAAACTAAATAAAAAAATTGCATTTACAATACTTATATTACAATGATAATACGAGTAAATAGGCTATATACCGGGTGTTTCACAAAAAGGTTGCTACTTCTGAATTAATATGCCGGACGTATCGCACAATCTACAGACTGGAAACTTTACAGTTATAATAAATAGATATGTAAAAAAGTACCTTCGAGTTTCATTTGCTTAGGACTAATCAAAACAAAATGGCGGAAAGTAATTTTATTTGCACAACCATTTCAAATTGGTGATTTGTTACAAAGTTATTTAAGTAATAAAATGAAAGAAATATGAAAGTGATTAAATTAATGAATACAATGTGTTTCATTTACCTTTATTCGAACTAATGTCTATCGATACCTATGCACTGATAGCAACGAAAGAAAAATGAGTCACAAGTGTTTTTGAAAAATTGCCGAGGTACCAACAGCAGTTCCTCTTCAATCAGCCTCATTAGTTCATCGTCTGTTGCTATTGTTTGAAAATAAATTTTTTCCTTCTAAAAGCCCCATAGGTAAAAATCGTAAACAGACAAGTCTGGCGATCTTGGAAGCCAGTCCATGAGGCCGCTGCCACGACCAATCCAATGGTTAAGAAGATTTTGGTTTAAAACCATTTTGGTCACGTTAGCATAATGTGGACGAGCTACATCATGCTGGAAAAAACCATCTTGCATCTCCGCCTGAGAAAGATGAGGAACCATGTGATTAGTTAAAATTGATGCGTATCTGTCTCCAGTAATTGTCTGATGGGATATGTCATACGATAAAACACCATCCTTTTTATCTTAATCCTATTGTAAATATAAGTGGTTTTATCCACAAGATTATTGTTCATTTTTGATATTATTTTCGTATTCCGCAATTTTGATTAATCATAAGGAAATGAAAATCGAGTGTACTATTTTACATATTTATTAACGAATTATATCTGTAAAGTTTCCAGGCTGTAGTGTGTGATACATCCGGTGTATAAATTCAAAAATAGCAACCTCTTCGTGGGACACCCGGTGTATAATTCATAATACAAAAAATATTTGTCTTTATTTATCCTTTGTTTTAATTATTTGTATTTTAAGTCAAACATCCGACTTTTTCGAAAGCACAAAAACAACATTTAAGGCCTAATTTTCTTCCTATCGATCGAAGCAAAGTTTCAAAAGCTTAAAATCCGCTCCAAAAAAGTGAGTAATCTATACGTAAAATTTTATTTAAATCGGTCCAACAGTTTAGGCATGCATAAGGGACAAACGAATAAATATTCATGTATATATTATAAATAAAGATTTTAGTTTTACAGTTCACTTTTATTTGTTTAATAATTCAAATACCTTTGTATCATCATTGTGATATATTCTTTGTTTAGGGCCTATTGTTCGCTAGTTTTATTCGTATCTCAAAAAGTTGAAGTGTTTTAATGTTGACGTAGTCGGGAAGATAATCTTCATGTTCCTTGGCACATTAAGTAATTAA
Source organism: Catonia carolina (assembly GCA_035578175.1). Taxonomy (NCBI): domain Eukaryota; kingdom Metazoa; phylum Arthropoda; class Insecta; order Hemiptera; family Achilidae; genus Catonia; species Catonia carolina. The sequence goes on along the minus strand of JAQMRL010000007.1, from coordinate 26,558,484 downwards.
TAAAAATTTAGTTAACATGAAATAAATTGGTAAGTAACGTATGTCATTAATGTATGTTATTATTCAGAATTATCAATTTTATCTTGACATGATCTATACTATTTTTTTTAAATGTTAAATTGTATTCATAGTAATCAGTGTATTGCAAATAAATGTGTAAGAGTTACATATGATAAGTTGTTGAAATTGCGAACCAGTAATTGGATGTAGTCGGATCAGAAATTACTATACGATTTGAGATGGTTATTAGAATCGAGAAGCAAGTTTTAGTTATTTATTTTTAATTTATTTTTGCATTTAATAGACGTTGAATGCGGTGTCTGATGTTGATACCTTTTGCTGAAAGAAGATGGTGAACGTATCAGGGCCAGAAAGAGGTAGGTGGTTATGTAATTGTTGATGTAAAAAAGGAGGAGGAGCGATAAACAGATTCGGTTTGATTTGAGGCGGTGGTCGGCATTCGAAGTCGAGAAAAGGAGACGGGAGTATAAGGATTCGGGAGAAGAGAGTGAGGCGGAGAGGGGTATCGATGCTCAGTTCTAATTACCGGGTATCTAATCGTAATGTGCAGGACACTTGATGGACACCTCCAGGATTGGCAATAAGGAATGCGTTCGAATCCTGGTTTCATGTAATTTACCGACTTTCAATCAACTGGAATAACATTCTGACGTTCTAAATATTACAGAGAGCGTAGCGCCCTCTCTACGACTGGCAGTATAATAACATACCTGTTACCTTCCAGGCATCGCTGCACACAGCATGTCAAAATAAGAACTCAAGACAGTCGGTGCTACTCGACCTCGTACAGTCCGTTTAAAATATCCGGCCTCAGTTATATATACATATATATATATTTATATATATAAAACACATTACAATGTTTATAAATACATAAACCTATCTATCTGTCTGTATCCATCGTTTTATTGTGTTTATTATGTAGACCTATATCAAGAATTCACCGGAGGTTTTCTTTCTTGTTTTACAAAAGGTAAAGACAATCCTGAACATGATCTCCCACATTGAAATTGAATAAAACGAACAGAAAGAAATCGTTCTTTAAGAATTACCATATTAAAAAATCTGTGCCGCCTACTTGATCTTATGTAATACAAGCACACACAGACACCTAATTGAAATACAGTACAGATATCAAGAAAATTTAAATCGTATTTTTATAAACATTATACTGATGAATATCATACATTCAACTTAAAATGAACACGATTACGAAAATCAAAAATGTACATACTACATTTTCGTCTATTCTATATTATTCCTTGTAATTATATTAAGGTTGTAATATAAATAATTGATTTTTTATGAATTACCTTCGTAACTCAGTGGTTAAAGCGAAAGATTGCACTGAAAACTGCAGAGCGGAATCTTCTGGGTTCGATTGCCGGCTACCGTTTAGAATTTATTGCTCTTTCAACAAAATTTATTATTAACTCTTACAAAATTAATCCTAACACTTATAAACTCAATTTTTGAGTTTAGCGGTATTAGGATTAATTTTCAAATTAATTTTTTAAAATTCATAACGGTTAAAAAATACATAATTTTACTACATATTATTGCTATTATTACTACATGTATTTTTAATACATATGTTAGGTAGCTAATTTATCAAATATGTAGCATATATTCGCTGTTTAAAACAAATTTAATTTTAATTTTATTTATTGTAAATAAATATTTAAAAACTACAAGAACGGTCGAATAAGTCAGAACACTTTTTTTTGTTATCAGTCTCTCGACTGGTTTGATGCAGTTCTCCAAGCTGTTCTATCTTGCGCAATTCGTTTCATATCTACATACCTGTAACACCCTACATCTTTCGTAATTTGCTTTATATATTCTAATCTTTGCCTCCCTCTACAATTTACTCCCTCAATATTACCCTCCATTATTGATAGCCCAATACCTGGATGTCTTAGGATATGCCCCACTAGCCTATCCCTTCTTTTGGTAAGATGCTTCCATATACTTCTTTTTTCATCCACTCGCCTAAGAACCTCTAAATTACTTATTTTGTCCACTCACCTAATCTTCAACATTTTCCTATAACACCACATTTCAAAAGCTTCTATCCTCTTCCGTTCTACAGCCCCTATCACCCACGTTTCACTTCCGTATAATGCTACACTCCAAACATAATGTTTTAAGAAATTTTTCCTAATCTGTAAATCAATGTTTGTAGTCAGTAAGCTGTTTTTCATTTCAAAGGCTTTTCTAGCTTGAGCAATTCTACTCTTGATATCACTTGTGCTTCTACCATCCTTTGTTATTTTACTCCCTAGATAGCAGAATTCCCCAACTTCCTGTATGTTTTCGTTGCCTACTTTTAAATTTCCCATCTCTTCTAAACCACTCTTGCTGCTGCACAACACTTTCATTTTGTTCTTATTAATTTTCATGAAGTAATCCTTCCTCAAGATCTCATCCATTCCATTTAAGGCATCCTCTAGTTCATTCTTTGCCTCGGCTAATACTACTATATCATCGGCGAATCTCAGCATTTTTATTGTCTCTCCTTGAATTTTTATTCCTGCGTCAAATTTCTCCTTCACTTCATTTATAGCCTCTTCTATATACAAGTTAAAAAGTAGTGGTGACAAAGAACAACCTTGTCGTACACCTTTTCTTACAGCAGCCTCTTTTTCGTACCCCTCGATTCTCAAAACAGCCGTTTGATTCTTATACAGACTGTAGATAACTTTCCTTTCTTTGTATTTAATTCCTAGCCTTTTCAAAGTTTTAAACATTTTACTCCAGTCCAGATTGTCAAATGCTTTCTCTAAATCTACAAATGCCATAAAAGTAGTTTTATTTTTCTGTATCCTTTTCTCAATAATCAGTCTCAGAGCCAATATTGCATCTCGAGTTCCCATTCTCCTTCTAAATCCAAATTGGTTATCGTCCAATACTTCTTCTACTCGGTGTTCTATTCTCCTGTATATAATTCTTGTCAGTATCTTAGATGCATGGCATGTTAGGCTGATAGTTCTGTAATGTTCACACTTCTCCGCTCCTGACTTTTTTGGTATTGGAATCATAATATTTTTTTTAAAGTCCGATGGTACCTCTCCACTCTCATAAATTCTGCACACAAGTTTGTATAATTTGTTTTGAGGAACTTCGCCACATCGTAATAATAATTCCGATGGTATGTTATCTATTCCTGGTGTCTTATTCATACTCATATCCTTAAGTGCCCGATCGAATTCTTCTCGTAGTATAGGGTCCCCTCTTTGATCTTCTTCAACATCAGTTTCTTGTTCTATCGCATCATATTCTAATTCTTTTCCCCTGTAGAGTTGGTTTACGTATTCCTTCCATCTTTCAGCTCTCTCTTGGCCATTCAACAATGGTTTGCCACCTGCGCTTTGTAAATTAACAGCTTTCATCTTTCGTTCTCCAAAGTTTACCCTTATTTTTCTGTAAGCTGCGTCCACTTTACCAACTGCCATTTCACTTTCAATGTCCGTACATTTCGCTCTGATCCACTCTTCCTTCGCTTTCTTACACCTTTTGTTTATGGTATTTCTCAAGTAGCAATATTGCCTTTTACCTCTCTCGTCCTTTGCGTTTTTATATTTTCTTCGCTCATCCATCAGTTTTAAAATATCATTAGTAATCCACGGTTTCCTACCTCTTCTTTTAGTATGTCCTAACCATTCTTCCGCTGCTTTCACTACCACCTCCTTGAAGTTTATCCACTCCTCCTCTACACTTCCTGTGTCATTACCTCTTTCTTCTATCCCTTTTTGAATACTCTCCTGGAAACCTACCTGGTTGTCTTGTTCTCTTAGTTTGTCTACATCCCACCTAGCATTTCCCTGTCCCTTCTTCAGTTTTTTAAGTTTAAGCCTGCTATCCATAACTACTAAGTTATGATCACTCCCTATGTCTGCACCTGGATAGGCTTTACAGTTCATAATCTGGTTTCTGAATCTTTGTCTAACCATTATGTAATCTATTTGGTATCATCCAAGTGTATAACCTCAGAACACTTACCGAATGAAAATCGCTTTTGTGGTGTTACCACATGATCAGTTTGTTCTAAATATTTGAAATTACACATTGGTTTTTTCAGAGGTATTAACCTCCACTTTATGTAAAAATTTATGAAATAACAAATGTGTAATTTTAAACATTTATAACGAACTGACCATGTGGTAGCACTTATCATTCGGTAAGTGTTCTTACTAATTCTTTTTACCGTTCCGGTGGTTTTTAATAAAAATTGTATTCATAATAAATAAAATAAGCAATTGTAAAGTTATATAAAAAAATAAACGTGCCATGACTGCCCATTACAGCTAAGTGGAGTGGTAAATTATTTTCGTTCTGCTAGTTCCAGGGCTACAAAAAATAGTTCTGTTTCTTATCAAATGTTCAGCCAATTATATGAATAAAGCATTTAAGAACAGAAGATTATAGAGATGCAAACAACACTAGCCGTAGTTATCTACTCTGAGAGTAACGGTTTTTAAATTTTTTATAACTTTCATTATATACCCTTTCGCCCTAAAATGCATTTTAATGCAATTTTTTAAAAAAAACTTTTTTCCTACAAGATCACAGACTCCCCAAGAATTTCAGCAGTCATGGCGTCTACACTGTCTTATAGAGTATAAAAAACATAGTAAATGAGGTGATTTTGAAAAAAATTGTATTAGCTGTTTTGAGAAAATAGCAAAATAGCAAAAAATGACACGAATAAACTGCTACTTTTGGTTGATCGATTTTGATGAAAATGTACGTTTCGAGTTTGGTAGTAGTATCTAAGTTTCAAGTTGCAAGATCGTACAATGTTTCGTTCTTGAGATGTTTTGTTTACACACACACACACACACACCCACACATACACTAACTAATCGCTAAATCATGTTTCGTGGGTTCAGGGGGGCTGAAAAGTTTATATCCGGTGAAAACTCAATTTCTAAAAATCGACATGAAAAAAATACTTTCCTTGCTATATACCCATACAGGCATGAGTGTAAAAATACTGTGTAAATAGGTAATTTTAAATATTATAACGAGCTGACGATGTGGTGTTACCACAAAAGCGCTAATCATCGGTAAGTGTTCTTACTAATCATTCCGTTCAGCCATTTTTTATATTCTGATCATTGGGTTTGACAACGGCGAGCTCCCCAAGGGAAGAGTGAAGTCAAGTTAAGGGACACAGGACCTCAAGATAGCTTAGCTTTCCGTACGTCCAGGCTGTTGCGATTCACGAGTCGAGTTTAAGCATCTATTACAAAGTGCCCTCCAGTATAACACAGCACGCGCTGTGATTGTATTTTACTTTTTCATGCACCTATTTGTGCGAAAAAAACCGTTTTAGCACTTTTAAAGTAAGAAGAAAAAGTATCGCGGCAAACTTAATGTTTTTAATAATTGTGCACTTTCTAATAATCAACCAAGAATAAGTAATCTTGTAACAAAAAAAATGCAAGGTCGTCCATCTAACTGATTTATTTTGTTTCTTACTTGTTTAATTCAACCCGTTATAGGGCAGTACTACGGAGAAAATATACATGTAAAATGATAAATTTTGTTTTATAGGGACTTGAATAATGTATTTCTAGTGCCAGAACAGTAAGGTATTTCTTTTTTCTATGTTTAAGCCCTGGTAAGTAAACTTACAAGAAATGTTTATTGAAATGGGAATCACATAATATTTAGAGGTAAGAATGCTTATTGAAACAACTTGTAGACCTGTATAATAGAAAAATGTGTAGAATAACTTATCTCAACTTTATATTAGCATGAATGCTTGCTTCCCCGTAAAAAATTTGAATTTTCTAAGCAATGTACAAAAGTAACAACAAACAACATGGTTGCGTACGCTGATATGAATCCTTACCACATTTGTGTAACTCATGAAGCAAATGGTTGCTGCGCAATAATTTCGAAATGTGGATAGCCTACTTACCAGAGATCTTCCAAAAACCATAAAATGCCAATAGGGTTCAACTGCATAGCTTATTCTTAAAAAAATCAACCTTATTTAAGTGGTAAGTATACTTACCAAAGACCTATAAAGGGTTAAATTGCAAATTGTTACATAATAAAATAAAATAAAATATAAATATATGATTAGCCTATTCAATGTAATACTTGTTTTTTTTCTTCATTACTACATAAAATTGTGAATGGGTGTGGGACGTTTTCTTCTAGATAGAAGAAGGCGCGGTAAAAAAGTTTGGGAATCACTACTCTAGAGACTTTACTAAGTAAAATGAGGAGTAAGGTGGTTTACGATTGCCTTCCTCACTGAGCAAAAAAGTATGCTAATCACCGTGCCAGGCTCTCTGGAAAGTATCTACTTACCATCCTACAAATGACACCTTCACTTCATTTACCACAAGGTCTGGCTGCATAATGATGAAATCCATTCCACTCAGAGGAGATAACTGTGACTAGTGTATTTTACACCTCTACCTCTTCTGTTCTTATATGCTTCAGTCGTATAGTAATTGGCTGACCATATGATTAGAAACAGAACTCGTTTTGTAGCTCTGGATCTAGCTGATCGAGTGCAAATAATTTAACTCTCCACCGGCCTCTTAGTGGCATAAGATAAAATTGATAAGCGTAAATATTAACTCTACTTTAAACTCATTACTTACCAATTCATTTATCTCTTTTTATTTACCTGCTTCAAGAAACAAATGATCTATAATTTTTTACCAAATGACACAATTTACCTCAGCGTTTACTTAACAAATTTATTTATTGTTCAATAAAAAACTAGAAAGGTATTATTGTAAACTGTAAAATGTTTCATCAATCAAACATTTTTAACATCTTTTTTAAACAAATTTAGATTACCTACTAGAATTTTGTAAAGCTTTTTTTTATTGACGTATTTTGTACCCGCATAAGTTGGTGTTTGTTCCAACAAGTTAAAACAATTTCCTTGTGAATAAAAAGATGGTAATCAATTTTTTTTCTTGTGTTGCGATTGTGGATTTAAATTTTTTTAAATACTATTTTGCTTTACATAAATTATCACTTTTAAAATGTTCAAAAATTTAACTGTAAGTAATTTAAATTATTTCCTAAGTACCATTAAATTGGAATTGATTATTTCAAATTTATTTAAATTATATCGACTTAAAATATACCAGAATTTGTTTTTTATTTAAAAAAAAGTTTTATATATAAATATTTAATTACTTTTGTCATTATTATGATCTCTTTTCTGTCCATAACACACAGGTGGAGTGTTAAATTATTTTCACTCGATCTGCTAGTTCCAGGGGCTACAAAAATATTTCCGTTTCTTATCACATGGTTAGCCAATTATATGACTGAAGCATTTAAGAACAAAAGACAAAGAGGTGTTAAAGAAACTAACCAGAGTCATCTCCTCTGAGAGTAATGAATTTCATTACTCTCTCATGCTCGCCTCTCATCATGCGGTCTTGGGTTCGAATCCCATTCAGGCACGGCATTTTTTCATACGTTACAAAAATCATTTTATCATTCACCGTCTGCATTAGCAGTAATTGCAGAACAGTCGGACATTAAACAAAAAACAAAAAAAAATGAATTTCATCACTATACACCGAGATCCTGTGGTAAATGAACTGAAGGTGCCATTTGCAGGGTGGAATGTAAATGCTTTTTAGAGGGCCTGGCATGCTGATAAGTACACTTTTCCACTCACTAAGGAAGACAAGGGTAACCATCTCACTCCTCATTTTACTTTGTAAAACCTCTAGAGGTTCAAACCAGTCTTTCGGGTAATGACCTAAAAACATTAATATTATTTCTTTCTGGAAAAAGTTAAAGCGTTCTCAATACATTGCCGGTGGTCTATCAATTTTTTCTAATCTGTTGTAAGAATACAAAAGGTTAAAGTAGAATCAATTTTCCTTTTGTTTAAGTTAATTAAAGGAAACAAACAAAAAGAAAAAAAATACAAAACAATAATATTAATAATATAAATTATTTTTTGAAAATATTATATTTTCTAAGTTCATAATATGGCTAAATTTATTGGAATGTATTTGAAATAAATTTTGTAATATTATCTACCACAAGGAATGAAACAAAAAAACAAAATAAAAAAACACATAAATAATTTAAAGGGCCACCTTATACAGCGATATTTAAAATATTCAATATGACTGTTCTATTCTATATATTTTATTCATCAATGGTCGTCTGTGGATATCCAAAGTTTTAATCTTAAATATTTATTACATTAAGTGAAATCAGTTTTGTGGAGATTTTAGATACGGGTAAAAAATTAAAAATTCTCGGAATATGGAGGGTGTTGTTGAATCTCAGCAGGGCGCTTGTAAGAAGGACTTGAAAATATCTTTCCCGAAATTTATTGGACGCCCCCCACCACCGCTCCACTCGACTGTAAGAAATAAACACACAACATGATTACGATATTATACACAGAGACATTGTCTACTCGGTAACATGTCAAATTATTAAACCTTCTTCTTAACTATTGAGGTAGATCTACATCTGATAATCGTTTTATTTCGAACGAAAACGATACGGGTTACCTTCCGATTTAACTCTTATATCGTAGTATATATGAACGTTTACATATGTGTGTATGTATTGGTATATTTGTGCCTCCTAGCTGCTATCAGTTACCTTGGATCGTGAATTTGAAATTTTGATCACGTTTTTCTCCGGAACAAACGTGAAACTAAGCCAGTTTATTGTCGGGCGTGTGACAGGATTTTTAGATAGTGTTTTGAAATAAAACCTTCTATCTCAATTTCAGTCTGTCAAAACTGAATGAAATAAAACTTCAGTCAGACATCAATCTTAGACGATCTGTTTTTGTTTATTTATATATATATATATATATTTATATATTTATATAAACCGCAGTACTGCACGTAATTTTTCTCTTTGTAGTACAATACGACTCCAGTTGGGACACTAAATCAAAATGTTCAACGTGCGATTACAATTTAAGCTTTTTGCCGCATTGCGACCTGAAACGGTTATTGCATATTTACTGAATCCTTCTGCTTTTATTAAAACCGGCCTATCATTCTTTGCCGTATTTATTTATTAACTTACTCATTCCTCCATCACACAAACATCCTACTAACAATTCAACTATTTTACACCTTTTCTTGGCAACGTAGTCTTTTGTCATTTCTTATATTTTTTACATCTTAATTCACCACTGTACAACCAAATTACTACTAGTAAATATGATAAAAAACATAAAACATAATTTTTTTTAAGGACTAAATAGAACACTCACCAAAATGACTTGAGAACTGATCTGACAACACAACCGCGTAATGATAATGATGTAAAATTCTTATTAACTTACTTAACATTTTACCAAATGAATTCTATTGTAACTTGTTTCTGTCAACAAAATCTACGTAGTCATCGTCATCACGTCATTTATCCTAGTAGAGAAACATTTAATTTTTTCGTGGAAAAAATTGCTCCTTTGCTTCAAAAGTATATATTTTTTTAACTGCATTCAGGAGACTCTAAAAGGGTGTACAAGACATGTCAAGATAAAATGGATAAGTATACATTTAAAAAATATATATATAACTCATTGCTTACCAATCAATTATTACCGCTACTAACTTGCTTACTTAAATACACGTGTATCTCAATTAATACACAATTTTACCTCAACGTTTAATTAGAAGTTTATAAATATTTTTCAAACAAAACTATTTAGAAAAGAATTCACGTACACTGTAAAATATTTCACCAATCAAGGTATATTTTTCTTTTAAACAAAGTTACATTATCAAAACTTTTTAAAATTTGTATCAATTTATTGATGTATTTTCTACCTGCATAAGTCGGTTAATGTTTAAACATTTTAGTGTTATGATTAGCAACATAGTAATCAATTCTGTTTTACGCTGTAATGATTCTGTTAGTGTAGTGGTTGTGGACATTGAAATTCTGTAGAAAGGTGTTTTGCTTTACGTACATTATCACTCCAAAGATTGTATAAAGAAGGAACTGATACAACTGTCAGGCGTCTGAAACACCCGACGTCTTCTACATTATGTTAAGTGATTGATATCTTTTAAAATATAATACAACTGAACTAAACTTATACTAAATATTTGGTGTAACGATTGCAATATTGAGTTTGCATTTTTTTTGAGCAACGGTGCCTACATACAGCCAGCCAGACCCTGTGATGAATGGAATACAGCCAGATCCTGTGACGAATTGCATACAGCCAGACCCAGTGATGAATGGCATAGGCCTACAGCCAAACCCTGTGATGAATTGCAAAGTGAAGCTGTCATTTGCACGGAGGAAAGTAGATACTTTTTGGAGGGCCAGGCATGCTGATAAGCTTACTTATCTTCGCTTACTTTACTTTACTTTACTTCGTAAGCTTTAAAGCTTACTTTACTTCGTTTTACTTAGTAAAAGCCTCTAGAGGTTTAAACAAGATTTCTGGCTGATGACCCAAACAAGAAACAATAACGATGCCTACTTAAGCCTTGGCTTGTGTTTTTTTTTTAACGTACGACTGTCTTGGCTTGTGTATAGGTAATAATATATAGTGATATGCAGACACAAAACTGCCAGACCTAACAGAAATCGAACCTTGGCCCCGGCATAGAAGCCAGTTGCTCTGACAACTACACCAATGGACCACTTAATTAAAATTAACTTTAGTTAAACCGGTTTAATATGATTGTAATTACACAAATATTTTCATTTTACTCATCAAAAATGTTTAATGCACAAAACATTTTAAATGATTATGATTTTATGACGTTAGATAAATTACGAAATATTGAATTATGTAATTTATAAAACCAATAGTTTCACATTACATTCCGTAGCCACTGAAATTGTTTCCTTTTAAATTATCATTATATACTGTAATTTCTTTTGAAAGTAAATAATATTCACAATAGTTGATATTTTTTTCAAAATTATCTTGTTTTCTTAAAATTGAAGCATATTTATATAAAACATCTGGTGCAACACAATCACATGACTTCCTCTTGCCAATGCAAAAAATTAACAATATAACCTAACATTAGCAATAAAACTATAGAAATAAACAAAAACAAATAACCTCAAAAAACATAACTTAATTTTAATCATGAGTAAATGATGCAAAATGAAAACGAACCTTAGTTTGGCTTAATAATACGAAAAATCACTCTTTGACGCTAAAGTAGGCTCTGTAAAGAAAAATGCTACAAATAAAAGTTATGGATATTTTAATTTCCTATAAATTTGATTACATACACTTTTGTCGTAAAATGCATACTATGGCCGAAATCTTAGAAAATTCATTTTTTACAGATTTTCATAAAAAAAAGAATATCATTAACTACCGCTAAACTAAGTGTTATACAAAGAAATGTTTGAAATAAAAATTGAAGGTTTCAAGATTTTCTAGAACTTTACTTATAGATATTTTGCACTTAAATGCATATTAACACCGCAATATTAAAAAAAACCCCGTTGTTTTCTTCAAGAGCACAGCCTCCCCTAGAATTTTATAAAAATAAATGTATACATAGCTTAAATTATGTTTAGCGTAAATTAGTGATTTTCCATATTTTTTAAGTTCTATAGAGGTTGAATTTCATATTACGTTATGTACTCATGATTAAATATGTTATGGTTTTCATATTACATTTTTTTATTAATGATTAAACGTGAGTTATATTGTTCATTATTTACGATGACTAGAGAAAGTCGTATGAATGTGAAACATCAGATTTTTAAATTTTCTAATTTTAGTTAACTTACACTGTATTATCCATAATCACTGACTACCAACTTAGTTATGTTACTGGTGTTAATTTAAATAAATTTTTAAGTACTTTAGGTAACCCTTACAGGATTTTCTACGAGGTACCTCAAAGTATATTTCATGCAGTGCATTTTCGGGAAATTAGAGTAACTGTGTAGCCTACTTGTACACAAGTATTATTAAAAGATTTGGTGTGAAACGCCCACATGACTTTCTCTTGCCAATGTAAATAGAAACTGTATTTACAATATATGTTTAATCATTAGAAAACAATGTAAAATGAAAAACATAACCTAATAGAAAACAATGTAAAATGAAAAACATAACCTAATTTTAATCAAGAGTGAATAACAGAAAATGACAATCAACCTCTGAAGAATTTTAAAATACGGAAAATCAGTAATGGCCTCTAAACAAGCTTCTGTAGAGAAAATTCTTAAAATAAAATTTGTAGTTTTTATAATTTCCTATAACTTGAATGTTTTTTTAAGGCTACATTGGACCACTAAGCCAATCAATTTTGATTGTTCTTCGGATAACGCATTGGTCTAGCCTTTCGGTTTTGCCAGTGCTTTTTGAGACAGTCCGATCTTTGTTTCCGTAGGCTATCTCATCTGTAACCTCCACCGTGTGTCTTTCTGCTTTTCCCCAATATCTGTGTGATCTGAGGGTACTCTTTGTTTTTTCCTTGTCAAACGCGCCTTCAATTGCCAGTCCAACTTCATTGAGATCCCTCCTAATCTCTTCGACGTATCTACCTGTACAAGTTCCTGAGGATCAGTTGTTTCAAAATTTTATCATTCGGCATTCTTAAAATGTGGGAAAGTAGGAAATTCTCCTCTTTTTCATTACGCTAATAATCGGATCAATTTTCTTATAAACAGTTTCATTAGAAGGAATTAATACTGATTATAAGTAATAAAAACTTTTGTCGTAAAATCCATACTAAGGCCACAATCTTAAAAATCCCATTTTTTACCAATTTTGATTAAAAATAAACAGAAAATCTATAATTGCCGCTAAACAAAGCGTTTTACAAAAAGAAATTGTTTGAAATAAAAGTTGTAGGTTTGTTTAATTTTCTACAAATTTGATTATACGAGATTATTATTTGATTATATTATTTAATTTGATAAATTATTAATTTATTATATTATTTGATTAAACAATTTTTCTTCTTCGGGAGCACAGCCTTTCGAAGAATTTCAGCAACATGGCGCTTACCCTATCTTGTAAAGCATAAAAAATGTAGTTAATGAGGCGATTTTTAGAAAAAAGTTATTGGAGCCGTTTTTGAGTGCAAAAAATCGCAAAGGAGTGAAAATTGTTCATGAATAAATTACTATTTCTCGTTGACCGATTTACATGAAAATGTTTACGTCAGGTAAACTTAGTGGTACCTAACTTAAGTTTCAACTTCGTCCCATATTCCGTTCTTGAAAGATTTTGTTTACACACATACACACATGCACGCGCAAACATGCACACGCACACACGCCAATCGCTAAAACTTTTTTATTGGGTTAACGGGGCCTGAAAAAATGTACATATCCAGTGAAAACTCTACTTCGTAAAATTGATATGAAAACAATACGTTCTTTCCCTATAATATTTATATAGGGAACGAGAAAGTAAAAAGATACAGGCCGATACACATGCAGCTGTTACTTCGATAACTTTTTCGAGGTACATTTCTCTGAATCCAGGTTGGAACATAAATGGGAACAGCTTTCCTTAAAAATATCATTGGAAAAGTGCTTGCTGAGACCTAGATTCAAATGGCTACAGAAAAATTTAATTATATTTGTATTAAAATTTCCAGGGGTTTACGTAGACTGTACACTGATATGTCCAATTTTCAATCTCTTGGTACAGTTTGCAGCGTAGTCGATTGCTCTAACCACTAAACCACAGAATAACAACGTCAAGTAAACATAACAATAACAGCGAACTTGAAAAGCCTTAATCCGTAAACGGAATGAAGATCCTTGGTCAATACGTCAACTCAATAATCGTCGAATGGTTATGTGTTTAATAAATATTTATTTAAATGGCTTATAGAATTAGAAGATTCGATCGATTAAAATTCAGAATAGGCTATTATATCGTTATGTTAATGAAAGGTTGTGGAGGAGGAAGATAATGAAGGGAGGAGTGGACGGGAGGTTGCAGTATCAAAGTCCTCCAACCACTGTTAGTCTTTTGACAGGCAGGCTTCCGCCGCAGGGAGCCCCGTCTACCTTTTCAATGCCGTTTGATGCGACCACAAAAAAGAAACCAATACAGATTACAGTTTAGTGATGGTGAGGCGAAAAATACAAATTATGGGACAAGATATCCTCTTCCAAACAGACAGTTTAAGAAGAAAACTCCAATCCCCTAACTTTCAAATCTTTCCTACATAATCCTTCGGCCGATAATATTAAATCGTTAATAAAAGAATTTCTATAGGTCAGACCGACTCTACCGGTATCTGCCTTTTGATTTCTATTTATTTTTTTGTTTCTTTTACCTAGTGAATAAATTAGAACCTTTCTTCGATAAAGCTTATTCTTTTCGAGTCAGGCATCATCGTGTTATCGTCTTCCTTGACGTAACCTGTTATAAATACTATTAAGAATATTAATCGAGAGAATATAATTCGATGTTTTCGTTTAATCGAACAAATTCCTTTTCTTAATATGTTACGTCAACTGTTGATACACAGTGTTTCAAAATTTCACGTCGATCTTATTCTTTAGTTACTCTTAATAAGAGGTAGAGGTGTAAAATACACTAGTCACAGTAATCTCCTCTGAAAGTAATGAATTTCACTATTCAGCCAGACCCTGTGGTGAATAAAGTGAATATGTCATTTGCAGAATGGAGAGTAGATACTTTTCAGAAGACCAAGCATACTAATAACCAGACTTTACCAGCCTTTTAGTTGTTGACTTAAACAGCAACAAAAACAAGAAATATCATACAAATATAGATCCTGACACGCTTCCTTATCGAGTATGGGCTACCGAAAGTTTCGCTACGATTTCTGCTCTTCCAGTAAAATATTACCTCACTGTGATTTTGGGGGCATAAATTCTGAAAAAAATTGTGTGGTTTGAAATAATTTTTTTAACTGGATAAATAAAAAACTTGGTGTGAAACATTCATATAACTTTCTCTTACTAATGTAAAGAAAACAAAAAAAATAATTTTAATCATTAGTAAATGACGCTAAATTTAAAAAAAACCATTTATTCGACAATTTTGACAATAAACACTGTTAAATAAAACTCTTATTAAAAGTTGGTTTTATAATTTTCTATAAGTTTCATTATATTACTTCTCCCCTGAAATTTACTTTTAGGTCGAAATCTTTAAAAAATGTTTTTACCACGGTAGCAAGGCGATTCGATACAGTAGAGACGTTCGTCTCTCATTGTGTCAACAATATCGTTTTCCAAAAACGATTTTTTTTGTTTTTGGTCCGACTGTTCTGTAATTACTGTTAATCCAGACGGTGAAGGATGAAATTATTTTTTGTAACTTATGAAAATATGCCGTGCCTGAATGGGATTCGAACTGATTCCAAAGACGAACTTGTGTTTATTCTTAAGACTTATTTCTTTAGTAAATCTTACGAACGAGTAAAAGATGAGTTCTACTTAACATTTCTCAATTCTACTGTTCCGAATAAGTCGATAATTTTTCGTTTGTTCATTAAATTTCCTGAAAATGGGAGTGTTCAAGATCGCGAAATCACATCTCTCGGCGTCGTGTAATAGAAACTTCTTTTTGGCAAATTTGTGGGTTGTGTGGTTCATCGGGACTTAATCCATCAGTTTATTGCAGTGTTAGATTTAAACGAACGAGAATGTTAGTTCCGTCATGATAACGAACTTGTCATACTGCCGATGATACGCCAGACATGTTACGGAAGTTTTTAGGTTACTGTTAGATATATAAAGCGTTGTGGCCTCGAAGATCCCCAGATCTTACAACGGCAGACTTTTACTTGTGAGGGTATTTAGAATAAAATTGTTTTAAGAAATAATCCTCACAAGATTGACGAATTTAAGGCGAAAAGTTATCGTGAAATTTCTAACACTAATGAGAAAACATTGCAAAAAGTGACTACAAATCTTACGAAACGTGCGTGAAACTACAATCAGCCCATAGAGAATGATTTTCATCGTCAATTACAACTTATAAATGAATTATAAATTATAAATGAATTATAATGAATATTTCTTTCACTTAATATTATTGTACTACGTTCATGTCAATTAAAGATAGAGTTCCGTCCATTTCAAATTACCCTATACTGTAATAGTAGTATGAGAATGATTCCTTAGCTTCATAACGCAGAAGTTATCAGCGGTATATTTTAAAAATTGTTTCATACGGACAATCGTATAGGATGAATTTTAGACCACTTGAGATGACTTTAGACATTTCTGGAAGCTCTTTTCTTAACCCAGATTCTCACCATTCGCTCACTGTAGGATTTTCTCTTTTTTTCTGTCCACCCGGCATTCTGTTTTTGATTTTCATGTAAGCTCGTAAATTCCGTAATTAGTTGTCTAAATTTGGTTTTAAAAAAGGGTATAACTTAAAAGGAAATCAGAAAGTATGAGTTTATTCGATTTTTTAAATAATTAATTATATTGCACGACGGTTAATTTATTAAAACAATAAATTTTGAGAATCAGAATTTAGTTTAAATTTTATTGAATAAGTATTTGATTTTATTTTGAATTATTACTGTACACTACTTGAAAAATTGTACATTTATGCATTAAAAAGATTTGCATACATACATATCTTTGTACACGTTAACGGCATTACCACAAATGTATTACCTCAGATGAATTCTTTTGTATTTTCTGTATACTGTTTAATTTATAGGTTATTTTTTTCAGTTTTATCTTTGTATTATAGTTATTTTTCCTTTAAATTAGCTGTTATTTCCTAGTTTCTTTTATTTAAAATTGTTAATTAATCGATACGAAAATTGTTAGATGACTTAGTGTACATTTTGCGAAGAAAATCATACGTTAAGTTGTATTTAATAGGTAATAAATAAGGTTGTCCTGGTCAACGTTTTCATACATTTTCCTTTAATCCCTCCAAATAAATGCCTTCTCTGTTCTTTGCAGTAACGTACCCTTCCCAACACCTATCCTAAAATGTTAGGTGTCATATAATGTTTATTATTTACATGACAATAAATTTACGGTTGTATTTACGGTTTATATGGTTTATTTACGGTTGTATTTTTTTCAAAACTAGTTTTGGTGTAATTTTATTTTAATATTTACGATCGACAGAGGCTCGTTCTTTTGTACCGAAAAGAGTTTCGAGCGATCAAAACGGCAAATACTTTGTCCGGGGATGGTCGGTTAGATCCAGATTTCGAGGTGTGATCTCCACAAAGTGGGCTTGGGTGGGTAGAACATCTGCTTTGCTGAACTGAAGAGGAGAGCCTATTGCTTACAACTGTATTGCTAAATCGGCTAGAGTGAGGTTACTCTATTTCACTATTTTTATTCTTCAGGTTACTTTAGATCACATGATAGAATGTCACTTAAGTGTACTACTAATTGGATCGAGATTACTCTAGTCTACCGTTCTTTTCAGTTTACTGAAGAAAAAAGCATGAAGGAATATCTCTTAAATAGAACTACCCCAGAACGTCCGAATTTTAATTGGTGATTTTAACGCACAAATCTGAAAAAAGAAACAGTTCCGGAAGACTATCACGACAATCCAGCACACAAAATAATAAACAGGAACGGTAAAATATTAATTAAATTGTGTGAAACGTTTCAATTTAAACTGATATCAACTAATTTCAAAAAAACTCTATAAGAAACAGAGAACATGGAGATCTCCGAGAGGAAAACTTGGTGAATTCCAAATAGATCACGTTGCAATATCTAAACAAAATACAAAGGAACTTATGAATATACTAGTGCGGAAAGGTGGCAGCCTTGAAACGGACTATTACTTGACCCGTATAAAATTTAACCCTACCCCTTAGAAAATAATTAGGATCGGTCCCGGAAAGCTGTCTAATACTTCCAGTAGCAGTTAGTACTTTATCGGTAAGGTCCAGAATTTTAGGTACGTCCTAAGAGTGGTGATCCACGATTGATAGAGCACTTGCTCATCTGAAATAAAGAGGAGAGCCGTCTAGTCCTATAATCGGATGGAGTTATCAGCCACATATCAGTTACTTTAAAGTTACTTTAGCATGTGGTATGAAAGAAGTAACCATGGTAAACATAAACCATAAAAACAAAATGGATCAAATCAAGTTTAGTCTACTAATAACTAATTTCAAGGGTTTCCACGAAGAAAAAAGTAGAACATCTAATAAACGGAAGCAAGAAGAAAACCTACAGAGAAAAATACTGAACGTAATGGCTATAGTAAAGGCGCCCAGAAATATTTAAAGTTACTTTACTTGTAAATTCAATTATTTTTTTTAGTCGGACTTAAACCAAAAAAAGAAAAAAAAATCAATTCCCGAGAGATTGCATAAAATTTTGAAACACCCAGTGTAATATATTTACAGACATTAATACGTAACTTCTTTTTGTGATAAGTTTTAATATGAAACAACAGCCACAGGAATTTTTTGGTCGATTGATTTACAAATAATATTGGCTGATTCCATGCAAAAATTATTTACTTATGACTATGCTTCCTAGATTTTACATATAAAAATCTAATGGGTAGACAGCATTTGTATCTCCATTTTTTAAAATAAATATTGATGTTGTCACATGTATTTTAACGCTTGAACGAATCTGAAACAAAATAAACATATATTAAAACCTTGCTAATTCGGACACCACTGAAGTAGAATGGGATTTACAGTAAAATATTTGCATGTGAACATAAAAATAGGCAGAACTACCTGACTAAGAATAAAACAGAATAACCGAAGACATTTTATTTTCTAGGAAAAATGAATCAAAGAACAAAAGAAATTAATTCTTGTAATAGTAGTGCGACAATATAGTGAATTATCACATGAAAGGTGTAACTGAAGAATTAGAAAAAGCATAAACAGTAGTAGGAAGGAGAATAAAAATTCAGTTCAAGAGAATTTTAAACAAATTTAAAATATATCAGATAAAATAAGAAAAAGAATAATGATATTCTCTGGGCTACTGGCGAGAATGAACCAACAGAGAGTAACTTTCAAACCAAATATTTGAAATTTTTAAATAATCAAAAAACAAACCAATATCGTTAAAAGAAACAGAAAAACACCTAATGCTTCTTAAGAACTAACAGAAGACAAATAAATTTGGAAAACCACTTGAAGAACACAAGGATTTACCAGAAGAAAAAAAGAAAACGACTAACCAAAGTGGAGCGAGCAATAGAAGAAAGGCTTTTCGTATTTCGGAATGATTGAAGAAAAAATCAGAAGAAAAAACTCAAGCTCCAAAATAAGAGCTCGAGCAAGAAAATTAGTAGTAACACCTGCGATGATTATTGTATCGTAATCCTTAGTTGACTTAGAAACAAACGAAAAAATCAATTATAAATTTAATGTAGAATGCAGGTGAAATAAATTTATTTGGGAAATCATTGCCCCAAAAAATCCACTAAAATTAGTTGCTACCAAAAAGGAAGATACCTCTGGTTATAAAAAAGTGAACCTGTCTCAGTTGTTTTGCACTTTTCCCGATGTTGCTAATAAACTAATATGCCTATCAGAATATCAGAAACCCATGATCAATCAAAAACTTAAATTTTGAGATTGATCTTCCTAAAATAAATAAAGCATACAGAATCGCGTGGCTCACGCCTGTGTTTCAGTTCCTAGTTTGATTTTAACTGTTGTGAGATGTTTTTTTCGAATGGGGCCAATTTTAGATCATAATAAGTAACTTAAGACGTTTTCGGAAGCTCTTTTTGCAGCCCACATTCGTAGCATTCGTTCACTACAAATTTTTCTCCTTTCTTCTATCCATTATTCTGTTTTTGCTCTTTGTGGAAGACCTTAAAGTTAATAAATTGTTGTCTGAATTTGGTTCGATCCATTATGTTCTTTTAGTTTGTTCTATTTTTCTCAATATCCCTACCGACTTCTATTTTCCTTCTATTGTTAAGTGTCTAAAAAATTGATTTCGTCAACCGTTGGTAAGCCATTCTTTAAAGGTGTTAAATTTTGCTCTTCTTTTTCTAATTAATTGTTTGTTTATCTTTTACAGTTCCTCTCATCCTCGTAACCTGTCCTGTCTGTCTACTATCTCTCAATTTTTTCCGCTTACTAGACCAGTCTTCCCGGTCATTATAAAGCACTCACTCGTGTACAGATTTTACTGCTGTTGTTTGCTTTATTTTCACTAGTATTCGGTTTTATGTATTTATTAAAAGCTATCAACTTATCCACTTTCTCGTATTAAGTTTTTAAGTGACAAGGGGCTGTTTTTATGTTCGTTATATATTTATTACTTTTTCTTGTCTATATGAATATAAAGGAAGGAAAGTATCGTTATCATGTCGATTTTCGAAATCGACTTTTTACCGGATCTACACGTTTTCAGACCCTCTGAACCCAAAAACATGTTTTTAGCGATTGGTGTGTGTGTGTGTGTGTGTGTGTGTGTGTGTGTGTGTGTGTGAAAAGAATATTTCAAGAACGGAACTTCGTACGAAAATGAAACTTAAGTTAGATATTACTACCGGACTCAACAGGAACATTTTCATCAAAATCGGTCAACCGGAAGAAGTAGTTTATTCGTGTAATTTTTCACGTTTTTGCGATTTTTTCAAAAACTGCTTCTAAGGTTTTTTTTAAATCGCCTCATTTACTACATTTTTTATACTCTACAAGATAGGGTAGGCGCCATGTCTGCTTGAATTCTTGAAGAAGCGGTTTTCTCGTAAAATTTGTTTTTTTTAAGATTGCGGCTTTCATATGCATTTAAGCCAAAAATATATACTATAGGTAATAAAAGTTGTAGAGAAATTAACATCTTACAATTTTTATTTAAATAGTTTTTTGTCTAACGCTTAATTTAGCGGTAATTAACGATTTTCTGTTATTTTTTCACAAAATATGTAAAAAAGTCGATTTTTTTAAGATTTCAGCCTTTTGCATTTTACGACAAAAGTGTATATAACCAAATTTATAGGAAATCAAACGATATACAACTTTTTATGAGAGCATTTTCTCTGCAGATCTAAATTTAGCGTGTAAGAGTGATTTTCCGTATTTTTAAGCCAAACTGAGGTTGATTTTCATTTTCCGTCTTTTACTCATGATTAAAATCAGGTTATGTTTATTGAAGTTACTTTTTTGTTTATTTCTAATGTTAGGTTACATTGTTCATTATTTGCAATGGTAAGAAAAAGTTGTGTGAGTGTTTCATACCAGATGTTTTTTATAAATGAAAATTTGTAGTCCTGATTTTTCTGATCTTTCGTTTAACACGTTGATTTGTTCTTATGTAGCCTTAATAAAATAAAAATAATAATAAAAAAGTGTATTAAATAGAATTTACTGAAACTATAAATAATCCGGTAATCAAAGCAGGCGCAGTTGGTAATATTATCATAATTATCAAACAATTATACAATGGGTCAAATTTATTACCATGACACTATTATAAAATTGCATCCATTCAGGACCACCATGAGTAGAGGAGAAATATATATAATTTGATATTATAATGTAAAATTCCATGGAAAAAATAAGGAATTTACTTATTATAAATAAATGATTGGAGGAAGAAGGATAAGATTGAAGATAATGATGAAGTAAACGAACCTAATGTGAAAATTGATGACTAATAAAGGAAAGAATAGTTTTGATTGTACATAGTGCGTGTGGACATGTAAGAAATAATAAAATATTAATTTATTTAAAGTTGAAACGACAAGAATATAGTGGATGCTTTGTATAAACTATATAAATAGTTATGAAGTAAGAATAATAATTATGATAATGATAATAATAATAATAAATAAATTATAGTGTGCATGTGTGTGCAGTGTTAGTGATAATAATAACAGAAAAATAAAAATAATAACATTGGAGATTTTCAAAGTGGAAGAACAGAGTTCTTATAAGTCAGACCTATTGGGTTCATTACATTTGAGTATTTCTCGCCAAGAAAATTCCGATCCGACTGACTGCATTAGTGCCTTTAAGGCACTTAAATTATGAATTTGATGGTTAAACTGTTGGTACATCGCTGTGAAAGGCAGAGAGGGGAAAGGAGGATGGCAATAATATATAAAACGTATGGAAATGTTTTAAATATGTTTATTTTATAGGACTGACTAATAGTTGTCAAATGGCTTTTGTCGTGGGCTCGCCACATTTGACAGGAATTCATAATAAGTATCAAATTATGTTAGGAGTACGAGCGCCCGCTGCGGGGGTCTTCCCCCCTCCGATCCGAAATTATTTTTCTCTTTATTAACTAAATATTTACGGATAAAATAATAGTATTATTTTAGACAGACCCGATGTAAATTCGCAAGTAACTTTTACACATATTCTATACCCTACGTTTAACTTATATCCCGATCCGTTTCTGAGTCTACATGATAGGCTGAATCTCTTAAATGTCTACTTACAATACCAGACAAAATTGAACCAAAGGAAAAAAATTAAATGACATAACAGCACCTCTCTCATCTACAAATTTTATACATTATATAATACAAAAACAATAAAAAATGAAAAGTAAAAAATACAACAGAATGTATTACAACTTGTATATGAATCGGTAATCTTGTATTTTAATATATTGTATTTTATTAGAGAAATAAAATATAAATTTATACATCTTATTACTGTAAAATTCTTCTTACTCATATTTCTCTAAATTCTTCTCTAATGTTCCTATTTGGTTACAAAAAGAAACAAATTAAAAATTATTTTTGCTAATGAAAAATAATTTAATAGATTAGAAACAATTACAGGTAAACTCTGATTTTCCGTAATAAACGGTGACGGATGACCGGGAAAGACGGATTAATTGAAAGATTTAAAAAAAAAATTGTTTCCAATGCGAGTTTTATAATGAGCTTTAATTACGAAGCACATAACATTTAATCCTAACTAGTTAAGACCAAAAATTATTAGAATTTCATAATATTCTGATTTATCCGAAAAATGTGAATATTAGCAATAAAACCTAGTCAAAAAATATTTAAATTTAATAGCTCGCGAATTATCGGAATTGTGTTGATTACATGTGTAAAAGTTTTCCGCAATCATGCAAGACTCCAGCAAAGGTTCAGAAAAAAGTAATTAAATATTACATTTAATGTAATATTAAATTAATATTTCACTCTCAGAATTAGTAATAGCACTGGGGAAAACACTGCAGTACGTAGAGCTACACAAAATCCTACTCACACAGATGTCTGTTTATGAGACGCTGGCAAAATTGGGTCATCAAGAAAAATTCGGCATTTCGACAGCAAATATTTAGTAATTTTGTGTAGCCAGACAATAATGAAAATATATGATTTCTTGCAATTGCTAATGAATTAGAATAAATGTTTTACCGGTAAGCTTATTATATTGTAAAAGTACCCCTTGAAATTATCTTGAACTTGGTTTGTCCGTTTTCTATTCCCAACTACACTGTTTATCTTCTTTCATTTAATAATTTTATGTTTAGAAGTCTGTTAAAAGAATGTTTCGAAAGCTGGTTAAACAAATAATAAATCAGTTGAAATTATTCAAAATTTTGGACCAGCGAGATTGTTATAAATATTAAATACGGTTATAACTGAAGAAATGCCATTACACCTTGAAAATTAAGTAGTTCTATGGATTAAATCCATAGGCCTACTTTTTTAATGTTGTTGGTTAGGTCAACAGCCAAAAGACTTGTTGGAACCTCTAGAGGTTTTACTAGGTAAAAAGGAGAAGTGAGGCGGTTTACTAATGCCTTCCTCACTCAGTTGAAACAGAATGCTTATCAGCATGCCAAACCCTCCAAAAAGCACCTACTTTCCATCCTGAAAATGATACCTTCACTTCATTCACCATAGGGTCTGGCTGTATAATGAACTTCATTACTCTCAGAGGAGATAGCTCTGACTAGTGTCTTTTACAGCTCTACCTCTTCTGTTCTTAAATAGTTAAGTCATATAAATGACTATGTGATAAGAAACAGAACTATTTCTTGTAGCCCTGGAATCAACAAACTACGTTACAAAAAATAATTTCATCCTTCACCGTCTGCATTAGCAGTAATTGCAGAACAGTCGAACGTTAAACCCAAGAAGAAACGAAAAAAAGAAAAAAGGAACCAACAGATCAAGTGCAATGAATTAAACACTCCAACTGCTTGTTATGGGCAATTTTTGTGTATACAGTAAAAATTATTCTAAATTTCAATTAAACAAATATTATTAAACAAATTAAATTTGTTGGTGTTCCTACACCAGAAAAACTGTTGATTTCTAGGCTAATAAACTGATTTCGAGAGACAGATATTGTTTGCTATAGAAAACGCAGTGGTCGTCAACCAACTCTCTTGACAAATGACGTATTAGAAAATGTGTAAACAAGATTGGTCAATTCTTCACGGAAAAGTTTACAAAAACTTTCCTTGCAAGTTGGTTTATCATATTCGAGTGTTCAGAAAGCTGCTAAAAATTGAAATTGTATCCGTATCGCGCACGATTAGCCCAAAATATTCAACCTCCAGATTTTAACAAGCGATTGTTCTAGCGTAAAAGACATTCTGTTCGTAACACGACCGGAAACGCCACAAAATTTTTCGCAGCTCAAGGAGAATCAACTCACACTCCCGTATCTGTACCAGTTGAGTAGGGCTACCAACTTCGTGTCACAAAACGAAATTTCCTTTTCTTAGAAAAAAATTACTAGGCATTAAAAATTGGGTTACAGGACTAAAAAATCATTCTGTAGTATTGTTTACAAAAGCGTACTACAGGTGTTATAACTCAGTTTTTGTTAAAAGACTTTTACCGTCAAGATTTCATTGGTTTTGTAATAAAGCACTTAAACACTTTTATGTAAGGTCAATATTGGAATAATCTAATAATTATTTAGAAATTAAAGATAGTACGAATTACATTAAAATGTTCGCCATTTTAAAAATTTTGAGGAAACATTTTCAAACTTTTTAACGTTGTAGAATATGTTACTGGGTTGTCACAAATTTTATAAAAGCAAGTTAACCAGTAGTTAATCTGCAAAAGTTTTTCAGAAAAAAACAATGGCGGCCAGAAGGGAAACGAAGCGAAATAGGCATATATTACAAACGAACTTTTTATTGTATTTTCATGTCAAAAATCAGTCACCGAAGTTTGGAAAACTCGTCGCGTAACATGCTGTTTATTAAAAGGTATAAAGCGTAAATTTAAATAGGTTTGTTGGTGGAGTGGTTAACGCAAGTGGCTTCTATACTAGTAGTCCCGGGTTCGATTCCTGGTCAGATTTTCCTATCATTATTATCATCTCATACCGCTACCTACGTACAAGCCAATGCTAATGTAGGCATTATCTCCCAAAACAAAAAAATAAAATAAAAATTTCCAAAAAGGTTAAAACACATAAGACTCATCCAGGCAAATCTTTTCTAATAAAGGTTTTCGCGAAAAATCACCCAGCGTTCAAATTCCCGAATTTTCTTTCAATTTTTAATTTACTTCTGCTAGTGTTTTAAAACGTACAAACAGTTTTTCTTAAGCAATATTGTCCCATATCCTAATCGTAATTATTCTGTCATCCACTGGCGTAAACACTTATTCTATAATTTCACTTACACAGTATTTTACTTAATTATATTTGTTTGGGTCACTATTGTATGTTCTGTTTACTTATTTTACTGTCTCTTGTTACTTTGGATTACTGTTTACTTGTTTCGATGATACGACTGTCTTGGCTGTGAATGAAGATCTGCCTGTAGCTTCACCGTATTACAAGATTTTCTGATGTCCTTACAAGAAATTTTACAGAAGTGGAGGATTAAGGTGAGTGAAACTAAGTCAGCCCACGTGCCATTTACTCTCCGTAGACGACCGTGCTCACCAGTAATACTTGATGACATTGTAGTGCCACATTTATAAGATGTGAAGTACTTGGACTGCAGACTGGCGTGGAAGTAACACATTTTGTTGAGACGATGACAATTGGACTTCTTCTTCTTCTCAGGGTGTCTCTCCGTTCCAAAGGTTGGCGACCATCATGGCAATGCTTACGATACTGGTAGCTATCCGAAAGATTTCTTCTGAGCTTTTGTTAAACCATACACTTATGTTGGACGGCCATGAAATTCTTCTGCATCCTGGTCCACTTGTACTGTCAATTTTTCCTTGCAGAATGCATTGGAGCAATTAATACCTGCTCTCATCTCGCATGATATATGTCTCGCATATATATTTCATCCTTTACATTCATATAGGCAAGAGAAAGTAAAAATTTTATTTATAACATATCTAGCTATCCTCTTCCTCAATCTCAAAAAGTAGTAGTATCTATGGAACTGCTAAGGCATCCGTAATTTCAAAAATCCAGCGATTTCAGTTAAAACTCTTACGACAAATTAAATATGCTCCCTTTTACGATACCAACGACTGTTTGCACAATGACGTCAAAATTCCCTACGTAAACGACTTATTTCGTAAAATTTACACAAGATTGCGTATGAAATTATCACATCATAGCAACGAACTTGTACGCAAACTATACCTACCATACCTTCCCGGAAACCCGGGCAGACATCTACGCCGACGATGGAGTAGGGACATCATTTTGTAATTAGTAATTTTCAATAGTACACACAATTATGTAATCCGTTCACAAAACATTTCCAGCTGGAGCCCACTGTTGAGTGATGATCTCCTTTAAGTCTTTAAGCGCATTTTATCCCATTTCATTAACATCTCATTCACTAGTTGTTTTTATGTGGAGTTGTGAATTTTCCTAATAAAGTCAAAAAAAACATATATTATTTATACATTTTCTTTTAGATTTTAGGTATATGTGTCTAATAGTTGAAATTATTCAATATTGATGTGGTATTGAATGGTATGTTCATGTTTCTTGGAACAGTTACTTCTTCAGCTACTGAGGTCTACATTTCTAAAAATAGATATTAGTATTTTTAAACTGATAAATAGAAAAATAAAAAAAAGTGGAGTGAAACTATGAGTACTAATAAACCACTTTAACTAATCCCTTCCGATCCTTGATCATAAGTAGATCAAAATCTAATTCGGATAGGCCTATAGGTACATAAGTAATATTAGAGAAGAAATTAAAAAATCTAACTAGAATGAATAAATAATTTTCTTTTTAACTTTATGAGGTTAGAATTTATTATATTCGAGTAAATTTTTGGAAAGTTAACCGAAACATTAAGGAAAGAGTTAGCCGACACCTAGCGTTAAAGGTAGACATGTATATTTTTTATCTGACCTGGGACAACAGGGGCGAAGAATTATAATGCTTACAATCTGTACTCTGCCATCTCTAGGGTCTGTGTCTTATCATTAAAGCTATAGCTATAAATATGAAGACGACTTAAAAATGACGCGTTCCACTGAATAAAAATGTAATAATGATTTAATGTGTTGTAGATAGCACATTTATACACACTTGTGTAAGTATAATGCAACGCAGTTGTATCATATGTTCTCCAGTCGACATACAGTTAAGGATATCCCCTTTCTGAAAATCAACTTCAAGAAATACCCCTTTTTCATGTCACTGAATTCCTCTGCGCTCTTTCCTGTCTGAACTTCAGTAACAGTGTAATATATTAATACGAGATAAGTGTAGGCTGGTACAATAACTTTATCGTCGTTGATAGTTCAGTTATAAACGAGGGAAACAACCGAACGGCCCGGGTTTTCTGATAGTTTGTGTCAGCAAAAAAAATCTAATTCTGTAAACAAACAAAATATCAACTTCCGTTTAGTTATAATAAAATACATCCGCTTTATTATTTTATTTATGACTTGATATTTTGGTTCTGGGAGACATGGCGTTTGACGAAGAGGGACTAATGCCCTATCCTAGGACATGGGAAACTAGAATTGGATATATTAATTTCCCATCTCATTCATAAATTTATAAGTAAATATAAAATATACCGGGTGTCCCATGGAATTTGAAGCATAGGAAAATAGCATTGATTTTCATTAGTTTGTTAATATTTTCTTCCCACAAACAAATAAACACTTGTTATAATCAGGAATAATTAGAAAATATTTAGACCTTTTAAAAGATATCAATTTTGATACATTTTAAGCAGAAGTACATAAATTTGTAACCGTTTTATATTTTAAGGGACGAGTCTACCTAATTTTTTATTTTTTATTGATACTCAGAAACAATAAAGTAGTAGGGCTATGTGTAATAGCATTTAAAAAAAAATCTAAGTTTAAAAAATATTAACCCGCACCCCTACAAAAACGAAAATGGCGGGTTTTAGCACAATCTTAGAACGAACATATATTTTTAATTATTTAATCAAATTTACTTAAAATTATGTCAAATTAAAGAGAAAATTCTACTCTGCGATCTGTAAGAAACCTTTTTTAAGATATCGTTTGTAAGAAACAAAATAATTTTTTTAATCAGTAAGCAGAAATTTACTTCATTTTTATGTAACTGAACTAATTTTAAAAACTACATGAAGATTACAGCAAAACAGGCTCTATCAGATCACACAGAATGTGAAAATGTGAAAAATTAAAAATAAAATTACAGCTCCAGCTTCTTTTAATCAAAAGTTATGTTCACTCTAGGCATTTAAACTACACACAAAAAATATAATTTTTGGAAAACGATAAAAAAAGTTTTTTCTTACCGCTATGGCACCCATGTATATTAATTTGTATATTTTGTAGAGCCTAGTTTAGCGTGAAAGAGGGATTTTCCGTATTTTTAAGCCAAACTTAGGTCGATTTTCATTTTTCGTCTTTCACTCATGATTAAAATAAGGTTATGTTTTTTGAGGTAGTTTTTTGTTTCTTTCTAATGTTTTATTACTAATGTTAGCATTATTGTTAATTATTTGTATTGGCAAGAGAAAGTCGTGTGAGTGTTTCACAACAGATTTTTCCTTTTATGGTTCAAATTCCGTGGGACACCAGGTATAAATGTAAATTTATTATAGCTGTAGCTTATACTATTTTAATATATGTTCAGTCCAGATTAAGCACCTTCTAATTATCATTTGTTTGGCAATTCGCAGGTGAAGATGAACTTAAAGATGCTGTGAATCAGTGGTTAAATGAACTGGCGACAAAAGAATATGATGAGGGTATATTGAAGCTGGTGAATCGCTATGACAAAAATGTCTTAATTCATATGGCGACTATATAGAGTAATAATGTACACCACGGCCGGCCCGTGGTGTAGTGGTCAGCACAACTGGCTACTATGCCGGGGTCCCGGGTTCGATTCCCGGTCAGGTCTGGCATTTTTTTCATCTGTAAATCACCACATATCATTACCTACGCACAAGCCCAAGGCTTATGTAGGCATCATCACTCAATAAAAAATAAAAAAAAGTTACGTATTTTATTCTGTATCACTTTGTTTTTACATATTTTTCTGAATAATGTTTACTTTCTCTTGCCAATATAAATATATAGAAAGGAAAGTACTGTTTCATGTCAATCTTCCGAAATCGAGTTTTAACCGGATCTACACGTTTCCAAATCCCCTGAACCCAAAACACATGTTTTTAGCGATTATTCTGTGTGTGCAAACAGAATAATATATTTCAAGAATAGAACATCGTACGAACTTGAAACTTTAAACCTAAGTTAAATACCACTAGAGAACCCGACATACATTTTCATCAAAATCGGTCAACCGGAAGTAGTAGTTTATTCGTGTAATTTTTCACGTTTTTGCGATTTTACGATTTTTTTAAAAATCGCCTGGTTTACTAAATTTTTATACTTTACAAGATAGGGTAGGCGTCATGTCTGCTAAAATTCTTGGAAAGGCTGTTTCCACGTAAAAAAAATTGTTGTTTTTTAGATTGCGGCTTTGATATGCATTTTAGCGCAAAAATGTATATAACATAAGTTGTAGAAAATTTAAAAGCATTCAGCTTTTATGCCAACATTTTTTTGTATGACACTTAATTTAGTGGTAATTAGCAATTTTCTGTTTTTTTCCTCACGAAAACCTGTGAAAAATAGATTTTTTTAAGATTTCGGCCTTAGTATGCATTTAACAACAAAAGTGTATAATCAAATTTATAGGAAATTGAAAGATCTACAACTTTCATTGAAAGCAGTTTTCTCCACAGAGCCTAGTTTAGTGTGAACGAGTGATTTTCCGTATTTTTAAGCAGAACTGAAGTTTATTTTCATTTTGCGTCATAAGATGAGTGAAAACTCATGATTAAAATTAGGTTGTTTATTGGGGTAAGTTTTCTGTTTATTTCTAATGTTTTATTACTAATGTTAGGTTATACTGTTAATTATTTGCGTTGGCAAAAGAAAGTTGTGTGAGTGTTTCACACCAGATTTTTTTACAACAAAACGGTCGTTACTTTAGAGATGACCCTCGTATTTTGTAAAGTTGTTATACATATTAAAATTGGTAGGTTTACAACAGAGTACAATTATATTATTGTAGATTTCAGAAAAAAATTAAGTTTCATGTGTCGAAAGGTTTAATCCATTAATTGAATCAGTTTTTTAATAAAAATTTACATCATATAAAAACTAAAATGAATGATATAACAAATTATTTTTATACTGGTGAATTCCACTCCGTTACGACCCATACATACAAAATAAATAAATAATATAAATACCCAAGTGTGAATAAATAAACATTAAATTTTATTATGTACTCGACAGATATTTGTGTGACGTTGTAAAATTTTATTGCCTACGATTATTATGAACAGATTTGTTTGAGATTCTAAAATCAAAGGTTACCGCTCGAATCTCGAATCTTATCTGTCATTTGTGATATCTGTATTTATTTTCATGATCCCTTTACCATATGTTCTGAGAAAATAAATATTATAAAGTGTATAACAATGCGTTAAATTTTTTCATATTGCTATCGGTAGGCCGGTTAATGTTTGTTAGATACCAGTATTCATTCTTTTATTATGTATATTTTTTAAACAAGTTTTTAGCTCATGTTGATTCGGTTTTTGACATTGTCTTTAACTTTTCTGTATATTTATTTTATCTCTAAAAGAATTCATAGGCACTCAATAAATATACATAAAATTTTATTGCTTGTTGAAAATTAAAAATGAAAAAGTAATAACCTATTCTGAAAAATAAACTTATACGTTTAAACATCCCTTGATTTCAAAATTCGTGCCTGTCAAATTATTAAAATAAAGATGTTCATTAAATACATAAAAACTCTGTTAATACAAACTAATTTAGACCGGTACCTGTTCGGATTATTCAGAAACATGTGCATAATAACAAAAAATCTGGTCAATGCAAATTTTTAACAATATAACCTAACATTAGTAATAAATGCCAATAACAGACAGGTGGAGTGTAAAATTATTTACACTCAATCTGTTTGTTGTGGGGCTAAAATAAATAGTTCTGTTTCTTATCACATGGTAAGCCAATTGAATGACTGAACCATCTAAGAACAAAAGAGATAGAGGTGTAAAATACAGTAATCAGAGTTATCTCCTCTGAAAGTAATGAATTTCATTATACAGCCAGTCCCTGTGGTGAATGAAGTGAGGGTGTCATTTGCAGAGAGGAAAATATGTGCTTTTCAGAGGGCTCGGCATGCTGATAAGCATACTTTTCCACTCAGTGAGGAAGGAAATGGTAAACCACCTCACTCCTCGTTTTACTTAGTAAAACCTCTACAGGTTCAAACCAGCTTTTGGAAGATGACCTAAACAACAGCATTAGGATAAAACATTAGAAATAAACAAAAAACTAACCTCTATAAAAATAACCTCATTTTAATCTGGAGTGAAAGACGCAAAATGAAATTTAACTTTAGTTTTAGTTTGTATCATAGGAGCCGTTTTTGAGAAAATCGCGAAATAGTGAAAAATGACACGAATAAACTACTACTTCAGGTAGACCGATTTTGATAAAAATATATTCGTGTCGGGTCCGGTAGTAGTATATAACTTAAGTTTCAAGTTCGTACGATGTTCCGTTCCTGAGATATTCTGTTCACACACACACACACACACACACACACACACACACACACACACACACACACGCACGCACACACACACACACACACACACATACACACACACACAAACACACACACACACACACACACACACACACACACACACAGACAGACTTATCGCTAAAAACACGTTTTTTGGGTTCAGGGGGTTTGAGAACGTGTAGGTCCGGTGAAAACTCGATTTCAAAAAATCTACATGAAAACAATACTTCCTTCCTACACATTCATAATATAGGCAAGAGAAAGTAAAAATGGTACTTTTCTATTATCGGGGGCCACTGTAATTTTTTCGTAATTCAATTTTTATTGTTTACTTTATTTCATTTAATCGTAGTTTTAATGCTTAACTTACATTACAAGTTAATTTCCTATGACAATAAATTCTGAATGGCGGCGAAAATTGTTGTAAATGGATATTAATCGGTCACAAGACGCCACTGAAACTCAGTTAGGTATGACTCCAAATGACTAGCTGTACCGCAAAGTCTTTTGTTACTCCACTTAGCAATTTCTATAATCGCTCAATGATTTGAGCATATGTACCATTTTCTGGTTCTACGAAATAAAATTTTTGCTTCATCTTCAAGTGCTGAAACCCGGCCTTCTCCAAAGTAGGCCCACTACTGCAATATGATCGCCATGAATCGGAATACATTATAGAACATTTTCTAGGATGATTAAAAACAATTATTGTTTTTATAGTTCTATCAGGAATCACCTGCAATACAGTAATTGCTTTAAATATAACAACTACAATTTCATTTCATGCACGGACAGACGTGAGTGAATTTGTGGCAAAACGAACTGATGTATTATTAAAATCTGATTTAATTTCCTAAGAATAAAACAAACAAATAATAATTTCGGAGATTACAAAAATGATACACTGAACGAAATATACCAACACTTTTGTGCATTTGTCGTACTCTGATTCAAGAATTAGACTAATATTTGGTTGAAATATCTAATATCGGTTAATGTTTAAAATTTATTGACACAATCTGACATTATTAAAAAACCAAGAGAAAAAAGTCGCTTCAGTAACAAAAAACTTACTCGTAAATGAACCTATTTTGTAAAATCAACTGACGCATGTGGCAGTTTTATTATAAAAGGACAGGTGAAGTTACAATACCTTCTGATTCGTATAGCTTTACAAACGCGCGTACCCACTCACGCACAGACACACTTGACTAACGTTGATGTCGCCATACAGAGACTATAATCCTTTCTTCTATTAAAGACTTGTGCAAAAAAATCACCTCCTCTCAATCCACTATAATCACTTTTATTATTATTATATTTTAACAAAAAGTTTTTTACACAATATTTCATTTATACAAAGAAGCCTTATAGTCTCAAATAATAGCCCTCAAAAAAGATTACCTTTTTCTAGAAAAAGAATAGAAATCATTTTAAATCTGAAATTATTTCGTACTAGTATTTGCGATTGCGCGAAATACTGACACAACAATATCAATGAGATGTCTAAAGTTATCGCAACCCCTGTAGAAATTAAAATGTTTTACAATAAACAGAAGAAATATATGGGTATTAATTCCTGCTCAATTCCATTTCAATGTACTAAATTACAATTAAATAACAATAATAATGCTAAATTATTTTTATGCCCCAGAATAATTCAATTTAATATTTCGTTTTTCAAACACCAGAACGTCCAGAAACAAAATATCAGGATGTGAGCCACAGATTAAAGGGAATAATCCTTTGTGTGCTGTCTATCGATGATGGATAGCCATATCTGTCATTCATCTTTGAATTTTACGATTTTCCGTACGTTTTTATAACATTCAGGAATCAGGCTGTACAGTTTGGTGGCCGGGTAACTAAAAGTCTTTGGAATAGCCTTTTATTCGCTCTGTATTAAGAAATCAAATGTTTCTTTACTGTAGTTGTAGATACGTTTCGGAAAGTCCACTGCGTGTCTTTGCGTCTGTATAATTAAATCCCGGGCATAAAACTTATAAACGTCTAGTAATTAAAAACCTCGAGCAATTGCTCAGAATGATATAAGGGTGTTCTTTTGCGAAATGAACTTTTGTACCATTTTCTGAGGGTCTAAATACGATTTGCGAGTATTACCCCTATACAGGGAAGTGCTACGGGGAAAATATGTATGTCATAAAATGTTAAATTTTACTTTACAGGGACTTGAATAATGTATTTCTAGTCCTAAAACAGTAATATTTCTTTTTTATGTTAAGCCCTGGTAAGTATACTTACTAAAGGAACGTTTATTGGATGGGAATCACGTGCTGTTTAGTGGTAAGAATGCTTATGAAAACAAGTTGTGTTGTTTAGGTCAACAGCCGATAGGCTGGTTTGAACCTTTAGAGGTTTTACTAAGTGAAAACGAGGAGGGAGGTGGTTTACACTTGCCTTCCTCACTAAATTGAAAAAGTATGCTTGTCAGCATGCCAGGTTCTCCTAAAAGCACCCACTTTCCACCCTGCAAATTACACCTTCACTTCATTCACTGCCGGGTCTGGCTGTTTAGTGAAATACATTACTCTCAGAGGAGATAACTCTGACCCGTATCTTTTACACCTCTACCTCTTATGTTCTTTAATAGTTCAGTCATATAATTGGCTGACTATGTGGTAAGAAACAGAACTATTTTTTGTACCCCAGGAATCAACAGATCGAGTGCAATTAATTTAACACTCCACCTGTCTGTTATGGGCATAAAACAACTTATAGTACTACATAACAAAAAAATCTGGTGTGAAACACTCACACAACTTTCTCTTGCCAATGCAAATGATTAATAATAAACCTAACATTATTAATAAAATATTATAAATAAACAAAAACTAACCTCAAAAACATAACCTTATTTTAATCATGAGTGAATGACGCAAAATGACAATCGAACTCAGTTTGGCTTAAAAATACGGAAAATCACGCTTTCACGCTAAACTAGGCTCTGTAGAGAAAAATGCTCAAAACAAAAGTTGTAGATCTTTTAATTTTCTATAACTTTTATTATATACACTTTTGTCGTAAAATGCATACTAAGACCGAAATGTTAAAAAAATCGATTTTTCTCACGTTTTCGTGAGAAAAAAACAGAAAATCGCAAATTACCGCTAAACTAAGCGTTATACAAAAAAATGTTTGAAACAGAAGTTGTAGGTTTTTAAATTCTCTACAACTTTTATTATATAAGTTTTTGCGCTAAAATTTATATTAAAGCCGTAATCTTAAAAAAACAACGTTTTTACGTCAAAACAGCCTCACCGAGAATTTCAGCAAACATGGCGCCTACCCTATCTTGTATAGAATAAAAAATTGAGTAAAATAGGTGATTTTAAAAAAAATCGTAGGACCAGTTTTTGAGAAAATCGCAAAAAACTGAAAAATTATACGAATAAACTACTACTTCCGGTTGACCGATTTTGATGAAAATGTTCGTGTCGCGTCCGGTAGTGGTATGTAACGTAAGTTTCAAGTTTCAAGTTCGTACGATGTTCCGTTCTTGAGATATTCTGTTCACACACAGACACACACGCACACACACACGCAGACACACACACACACACACACACACACACACACACACACACACACACACACACACACACACACACACACACACAGACACACACACAGACACACACACACAGACACACACACAGACCAATCGCTAAAAACATGTTTTTTGGGTTCAGGGGGTCTGAAAACGTATAGATCCGGTGAAAACTCGATTTCGAAAAATCGACATGAAAACAATACTTTCATTCCTATATATTCATATAGGCAAGAGAAAGTAAAAAGGTGTAGAATAACTTATCTTAACTTTATATTATCATGAATGCTGCTTACCTGTAAAAAAACTTGAATTTTCTAAGTACTGTACAAAAGTAACAACAAAACAACAATGTAGCGAACGCTGGTATAAATCCTTATCACATTTGTGCAACTCACGAAGCAAATGTGCACTGATTTCAAAATGTGTATACCCTACTCACCAGAGAATATTTATAACCACAAAATTCCAGTAACGTGCAACTGCATAGCTTATTCTTAAATAAAATCGACCTTATTGCCAATGGTAAGTATACTTATCAAAGACCTATAAAGGGTTAATCCATTCCAGTTTTACACTCGATCTGTTAGTTGCAGGGCTAAAATAAATAGTTCTGTTTCTTATCACATGGTCAGCCAATTAAATGACTGAATCATTTAAGAACAGAAGAGGTAGAGGTGTAAAAGACACTAATCAGAGTTATCTTATCTGAAAGTAATGAATTTCATTATACAGCCAGACCCTGTGGTGAATGAAGTGAAGGTGTCATTTGCAGAGTGGAAAATATGTGCTTTTCAGAGGGCTCGGCATGCTGAGAAGCGTACTTTTCCACTCAGTGAGGAAGGCAATGGTAAACCACCTCACTCCTCGTTTTACTTAGTAAAACCTCTAGAGGTTCAAACCAGCCTTTTGGCTGATGACCTAAACAACACACCATTCCAGTATTCCGTAACTGATTACCGATTGGGTACTTGTACATGAACATTTTTTAATGTTCTATTAAACTGTTAAAAGACGAGTGTGTAAGTACTCAACAGTTTGTGTAATAGTGAAGGTCATTGTACGCGCACATGAGTAAACATTATAGTTAAATAATAGCTGAATGTATGAGGAAGAAAGTAAGCTATTTAGAAATACAATCAGGTTAGTAAGAAATTTTCTATCGATTTGTGAATGTTGGGATACCACTCAATTCCGGTTTTTTTTAAAGAAAACCGTGTAAAGGCCTTATCTCATTTAAAAATAGAGTTAAAACCGCTTTTGAACGCTTGAATGGTAAATGTAGGTAAATTGTTCAATGTTACTATTATAGAAAAGCCGGTTGAATTGAATATGACCTGTGAAAGGGAATAAACAATCCGAACTAAAATGTTCTAATATTATCTTTTATAATATTTTTCTACATGCACGTATTCAAAAAATTCCGAGTTTTCATATAATAACACATGTCATGTAAGTAACTGTAGGAATGGGTCAATGCCATCAGCTCAAAGAGAGAAATTGTTTCGGCCTGTATATTAGCACAGAATCCACCTACATTTGACTCTTACATACGGTTGAATAGTCGTATAGTATGGTAAGTGAGGGTGTTTGATATATCAAATTTTTTGCTAGACATTTCTCTATAATACCAGACTAAAAATAAATTAAAAATAATTATTGCCAAATTTTGATAAAAACGTGCGAATTTGCATAAATTACAACAAATCTTTCGTAAATTCTTTGTAACTAGCGTAAAAAACGGAGTTTCATGTTTGCTTTCTTTTAAAACAACTCTCGAAGTTTTCTTAATGTCTCATAAAAATTTAAATTTTTTTGGATGAAAGATGGATAAAAAAAGCCAAGTCTATCGGCGCGATCTCGGAATTAGTGTTCGAAGAGTTAGTATTCTAAAACCTATCAGTCCAAGACGGTTAAACTTCTTAAAATAACAGATTGGTTTCCGGATGCCACACAGGGCAAGATCAAATAAAAGAAGTGGAAGGCCTAATTAATCGTATAGGAAAGTAAGTTAAATCTTTAACGTTGTGAGAATAAACAATTGAAAATAATTTAAGTATTCAAAAGGCTTATTTATTCACTTAAGATGACTTATTAGCTACAATGAATGATAGTAAATCGGTGTTAAGAAAGAGACTCGGATAGATGAAGATCAAAGATGGTATCATTTCTTTCTGATTTCACTGAAGTGCAAAATCACCTGATATAAGACTACCGGTATTTAAAGGTAATGAACAAACAGCATTTGTTCAGGTGGGTAAGAGTAGTGGGTAGGTTAGTGGTAAATCTGGAGGTAGGGGGTACGGAGTTTGATGTGGGTGGGTGCGGGTTTGTGCAGAGGAGAACGAGAGAGAGGCGGTTAGACGAAGGCAAGGGCAGAAATACGAGATTACGGTACCCTTGCTAATTCCTTCTTTTGTCAAACAGAACGGGCTCTCGTCAGGATTCAGGATTGTCAACTTTTAAAACAAATATAGCCGAAGCTTGTGGTAGAACGGTGAATGGCGGAGTAGAGGCAGCCAAACCGCCTTCTTATGAATATTCAATAGTAAACACAATTTACCTTCATCCGCGTCCGCGCTCCCTCCTAAAGCAACCAAGATGAGCAATCCGCAATCCGAGCAAAAACACAAAACTGCCTCCGCATCCCTCATTCACCTACCACCCCACATCACCCCTTCTCCTACAACCAACCATCTCTCATCGCCTGATCTTCTTTAACCACCGACCTCCATTCCTTTTAAGTCATCATTTATTTGTCACTGTAAAATTGTTAAGTCTTATTAAAATACCTTGACGAAATTTACATCTTGATTGATCTCCATAATTCAGTAATCTTTTTTTTTGAAGATAGAATTTTCCGACCTGACCTAAAATTCACCCGGCTCGATGTATTTTCCGCGTTGATAATATATTTAAATTTCAACCCTTTAGTCTTTTTAATTTTGTAAACCTTAAATAAAATATAACGTTTAATAGGCTACAAGTACAGTCTTTGTTGATAAAAATAAAATAAAATTTTTGCTCGTTCTTTGTATAATTTATTTATTACACCAAAAATTATTTATTTATTTAACACAATTTAAAATATTTCTTTTTTTTTAGTTATTGTGGAGCGTTGGAATTTTGCCCGCATTGCTGTAGTGATCTTGTGATGAATGCTGAAAGGCCAGTTTAATAGGCATGCCTATCTTTCTATACTATATCCAGTAGTCATTTGAGTCAGTGGGGAAGATAGGCGATTCCAATTTAACATTGGTTGTAGAGAGCAATACGCTCTCCCCTACTAACTGTCCTACAAACACACGTAGTATTTAATTAACTTATAAGTTTTAGTTGTAATTTAAATTTAAACTAAACATTTTCCTTTGTATTACTTGTTCAATTTTATTAATAATAACAATAAACACGTATTATTAAAGAAATGCAGCACTGAATCAATAAATACTAACATACAATACTCATAAAATTATTATAAATGCGCAACAACACTACTTCACACGACAAATTGTATCGCATCACTAAATAATTGGAAGCTAACGTGGATGTAAAAATCTGGTGTGAAATACTCACACAACTTTCTCTTGCCAATGCAAATAATTTACAATATAATTTAACATTAGTAATAAAATATTAGAAATGAACAAAAACTAACCTCAAAAACATAACCTTATTTTAATCATGAGTGAATGACGCAAAATGACAATCGAACTCAGTTTGGCTTAAAAATACGGAAAATTACGCTTTCACGCTAAACTAGGCTCTGTAGAGAAAAATGCTCTAAACAAAAGTTGTAGATGTTTTAATTTTTTATAAATTTAATTATATACACTTTTGTCGTAAAATGCATACTAAGACCGAAATGTTAAAAAAATCGATTTTTCTCACGTTTTCGTGAGAAAAAAAACAGAAAATCGCAAATTACCGCTGAACTAAGCGTTATACAAAAAAATGTTTGAAACAGAAGTTGTAGGTTTTTAAATTCTCTACAACTTTTATTATATAAGTTTTTGCGCTAAAATTTATATTAAAGCCGTAATCTTAAAAAAACAACGTTTTACGTGAAAACAGCCTCACCGAGAATTTCAGCAAACATGGCGCCTACCCTATCTTGTATAGAATAAAAAATTCAGTAAAATAGGCGATTTTAAAAAAAATCGTAGGACCAGTTTTTGAGAAAATCGCAAAAAACTGAAAAATTATACGAATAAACTACTACTTCCGGTTGACCGATTTTGATGAAAATGTTCGTGTCGCGTCCGGTAGTGGTATGTAACTTAAGTTTCAAGTTTCAAGTTCGTACGATGTTCCGTTCTTGAGATATTCTGTTCACACACAGACACACAGACACACACACACACAGACACACACACACACAGACCAATCGCTAAAAACATGTTTTTGGGTTCTGGGGGTCTGAAAACGTATAGATCCGGTGAAAACTCGATTTCGAAAAATCGACATGAAAACAATACTTTCCTTCCTATATATTCATATAGGCAAGAGAAAGTAAAAAATCTGGTGTGAAACACTCACACAACTTTCTCTTGCCAATGCAAATAATTAACAATAAACCAAACATTAGTAATAAAACATTAGAAATAAACATAACCTAATTTTAATCATGAGTGAAAGACGCAAAAAGAAAATCAACCTCAGTTTGGCTTAGAAATACGGAAAATCACTCTTTCTCTCTAAACTAGGCTCTGTAGAGAAAAATGCTGTAAATAAAAGTTGTAGATCTTTTAATTTTCTATAAATTTAATTATATACACTTTTGTCGTAAAATGCATACTAAGGCCGAAATGTTAAAAAAATTGTTTTTTCTCACGTTTTCGTGAGAAAAAAACTGAAAATCGCAAATTACCGCTAAACTAAGCGTTATACAAAAAAATGTTTGAAATAAAAGTTGTAGGTTTTTAAATTTTCTACAACTTTTATTATATAACGTTTTGCGATAAAATGCATATTAAAGCCGTAATCTTAAAAAGAAAATGTTTTTACGTAAAAACAGCCTCACGCAGAATTTCAGCAAACATGGCGCCTACCCTATCTTGTAGAGAATAAAAAATTGAGTAAACCAAGCGATTTTAAAAAAAATCGTAGGACTAGTTTTTGAGAAAATCGCAAAAAAGTGAAAAATTATACAAATAAACTACTACTTCCGGTTGACCGATTTTGATGAAAATGTTCGTGTCGCGTCCGGTAGTGGTATGTAACTTAAGTTTCAAGTTTCAAGTTCGTACGATGTTCCGTTCTTGAGATATTCTGTTCACACACAGACACACACACAGACACACACACAGACCAATCGCTAAAAACATGTTTTTTGGGTTCAGGGGGTCTGAAAACGTATAGATCCGGTGAAAACTCGATTTCGAAAAATCGACATGAAAACAATACTTTCCTTCCTATACATTCATATAGGCAAGAGAAAGTAAAAAAGAGTATACATATATACACTATAAAATATAATACTGTAGTATTTATAATGTTTATAAATGGATGTTTTTTTTTTTTTTTTTTTTTTTTTTTTTTTTTTTTTTTTTAGTTTAACGTCCGACTGTTCTGCAATTACTGCTAATGCAGACGGTGAATGATGAAATGATTTTTTGTAACGTATGATGGCGATGAAGTGGATATCGATTTTGAAAGATTAAAACAAATTACGTTTAATTTATTTTTTTATTTTCATAACATTTTATGTTTTTACAAACAAAATGCTGTATATTACAATATAAATAGTTAAATTTAACTCTAGAACCGGCAATCGTCGATTTTTAGGCGATGTTAGCGCTTCTTGAACCGGTCGCGTCGCAAAA
This sequence comes from Catonia carolina, assembly GCA_035578175.1. Taxonomy (NCBI): domain Eukaryota; kingdom Metazoa; phylum Arthropoda; class Insecta; order Hemiptera; family Achilidae; genus Catonia; species Catonia carolina. The sequence goes on along the minus strand of JAQMRL010000007.1, from coordinate 26,517,157 downwards.
TCGGATTTGCTTCATAGCATTGCAATGTTGTTTTAGTTTTTGAATTCATCTACAGACAGCGTTGCTGTTTTGTAAAATAGTTAAGTAATGTGTAAAGTAAATTTTTACGTACCATACAATACTTTTAGTTGCATATTCTGCCTGTGTTTCTCTGTTGAAATAACGCTATCCTAGACCTGAATTTGGTTATGTCTTGGTTTGCATGGTGTGTTTGTGTATATTTTCTTCAATTTTGAACATAGAATATTTTTTATTGTATTTTGAAATCAACATTATAATTACCGATTCGTATGTAATGCATTTTGAAAATAGAGCATAATAAATGTTTAAACAGTAGAGTCATGTGAAATTTTAGAAAAATATTTGTCTAAAAATTATTTTAAAATAATTTCAGCATCCCTAACTGTCAGATTAAAATTTCAAAACTGTATTTTTTCTATTTTATTAAGTTTTCTTGTTTTTTTAATGTGTAATCTGATAAGATTTGTGATTTGTAGCAAATTTTTTATGATTTCTTTACGGTTTGGTGACTCATACTATGCTAGAAATTCTCTGCCAGTCTAGAAAATTGTTATTGCTGGCTATATGGTTAATTACAAATGTAATTACAATTCTTTCACGTAATACTATATCTTTCAGATAATAACCTAAACATTTTTAGTCGTAAAAGCAATTTGTTTCAATATCATAAGTATTATATAGACTAAAATAAGATAAACTGTTATTTTCATAGCGTGAGTCAATGTTTTTAACACAGAATGTAACAGCGCTCCGACCATATACACAATGGTATCTTCAAACTATTGGACAAAGTATAGATTATAGAATATATTTTCCATTTAGATAATATTAATTTATTTAAAGTCATTTTAATTTGTACTTGATTTGAAAATTCTTGTTATAATATATTTTGAAATGCATATGAAATTGTGATAGATGCCAAATTCGTTTATGGTGACCTACATACTGCTGCATATAAATGCATTTATAACAGTGTGTAAATGTTATTCATAGTTTTTTATGAAACCTACGTAGTTGAACGTGGTTACTTAACACAAACGTAATCATTACTTAATTTAACACCTACACAGATTGAGTAATGGTTACCACAATACTATTAACACAATACCGACCTGACAACCTAATACAGTTAAACTTCTCTAAAGCGACCTCCATAATTTTAAGTGTAAATTGGTTTTTTTTAGGGGTTTATAATTAAAACTTAATAAAGGTTTATGGAACCGTTGGCCGGTTTTTGCTTTCTCTTGCCTATATGAATATATTGGGAGGAAAGTATTGTTTTCATGTCGATTTTACGAAATCGAGTTTTCACCAGATATACAAGTTTTCAGACCCCTGATCCAAAAAAACATGTTTTTAGCAATTGATGTGTGTGTGTGTGTGTGTGTGTGTGCGCGCGCGCGCGCGTGTGTGTGTGTATGTGAACAGAATATCTCAAGAACGGAACATCGTACGAAACTGAAACTTCAAACTTAAGTTAGATACCACTACCGACCCCACACGAAGATTTAAATAAAAATCGATCAACCGCATGTAGTACTAGTAGTTTATTCGTGTCATTTTTCATTAAAAAACTAAATTTTTATACTCCACAAGATAGCGTTAGGCGCTATGTCTGTTGAAATTCTTGAGGAGGCTATTCTCTGGTAGAAAAATATTTTTTTAAGATTGTGTTATGGTCATCAGCCGGAAGGTAGTTTGAACCTGTAGAGGTTTGACTAAGTAAAACGAGAAGAGAGTTGGTTTAGATTGCCTTCCTCACTAAATAGAAAAGTACGCTTATCAGCATTCCGGGCTCTCTGAAAAGCACATAATTTTCCACTCTGCAAATTACACTTTCACTTTATTCACCACAGGGTCTGGCTGTATAATGATATTCATTATTTTCAGAGAAGATAACTTTGATTATTGTCTTTTACACCTCTACCTCTTTTGTTCTTAATTGATTCAGTAATTTAATTGGCTGACCAACAAGAAACAGAACTATTTATTACAGCCCTGCAACAAACAGATTGAGTGTAAATAATTTGACAGTCTACTTCTTAGTTATGGCAATTTTTAAAATTACGGGTTTAATATGCATTTTAGCACAAAAGTTTATAACAAAAGTTGTAGAAAATTTAAAAATCTACAACTTTTATTTCAAACATTTTTTTATAAAGCTTAGTTTAGCGGTAATTACTGATTTTCTGTTGCTGCTTTTTTACATGAAAATCTGTAAAAAAATTCATTTTTTAAGATTTCGGCCTTAGTATACATTTAACGACAAGTAAATTATCTGCCGTGCTAATAGTAGGATAATTTAAATTTTGATGTAAGTAGTATTTTAAATGTTAATTTACTGAAGATGTTACAAGATACACGAAAGTGCTGTAAACATTGGTAAATGGTTACTGTTACCGTATTCTGGTGGTTTAGATATATATATTTTAAATATAATATATACAAATAAATATCCCATATATATATATATATATATATCAGTATTTAGTGTAATAGGTACATCTGTTACTGTTCTTGATACTATAGGATAGAGACCAGCATTATATTGTAGCCAGCATTATATTTTTCAATCAGTGCTAATTATATTTATTATTTAGTTTGATAAAAATTGTTTGCAAATATGAAACCTAGCGCAATCGATTTGTAGACCCTGAAAATCCCTATACACGAATTTTCAGAAAAATCGTTCAAGCCGTTTTCGATAAAAATTGGACAAACCTACGTTAAGTTGTCGTATAATATTATTATATTATGATATTGAATATCAGATTAACAGTGTTCCTAAACTTACCAACTTGACCCTGAAAAAATTTCGTTGTCATTAAATGAACAATTTTCTTTTAATTAATTTGATTCGTTAATTACTGAATGCCCATCGTAAATATGCTTAGTAAAATTTTTAGTTTTCAGTAATATCACACTTCGTGGGTAAACCGGATTACTTAATAAAATATTTTATCAGTTTAATTTATTGATAGGTCGCTGAAAAATATAAACAAAAATCCTACTGTGTACCCTACAGATACGAATATTTTGAAAAAATCCTCAATAAAATTAATTCTACTCTCTGATTTTTAGTGGATAAGAAATTCTATTTGATAGAAGCTTCGTTTATAAATCAATGTTGTAAAGATATTTCATCGGTCTTTGATTTGTGGGGAACAATTCTTTGGAAGCGTATTAGATTCAGATTGTCGATTTCCGACGTATATAAAGTAGTTCTATTTTTGAACCTCTATAAGCTACCCGTCCGTACCTTATAAATCTACTACACGTTGAGATCTGATGACTATTCATTCCGCTTACGTTTTCTTCTTTCTCGAATGTATATATGTATGTTTTTTTGTCATTCAACGGATAAGAAAGTAGGAGAAGAATACAAAAACTGTCATGAGGGGTGAAGGCCCCATGCTGTTACTGGCTTTGCACCACCACAAGTTACTAACTCTATCATAATCTAGCTTCGTCCGTTTTCCACCCTCTATTCGTATAAACCACCTGCCTAATATCTGCCAAAATGCTTTTCATTAAATTACCTGATATTCTTTTATAATCATTAATTGTATTTACTAACCCACGTCACTTTATATGTATATATTATGATATTTGGAATATCATAGTTTTAAAAATTATACAGAATGCCTAAAAAGTGATATAAGAATTAGAAGGTGGTTCCTTACAACCATTTGAGAAAAAATCTGGTGTGAAACAGGCACACGACTTTCTCTTAAAAATTTATATAATAAACAATATAAACTACGTTTAAATATGAGTAAACAATACAAATGAAAAGCCACTTAATTTTAACCATGAATGACGAAAATTTTGAAAATCGACCTCTGTAGGACTTCAAAATACGAAAAATCACCAATTGACGCTAAACTTGGATCTGGACAACAAAATCTTTAAATCAAAGGTTTTAGGCGTTTTAAGTTAGTTATTACTTTGATTACCTATTTATACTTTTGCTGAAAACGATCTCAATCTTTAAAATATTTTTACCGATTTTAGAGAACACAATAAAAAAATCAGAAGCTGATACTAAACTAAACTTTGAAAAAAAAATGTTTGGAAAAAAATTTGTTGTTTTTGAATTACCCATAATTTTGATTTTATATACATTATGCCTTTAAATGCATATTAAGGCCACAATTTTAAAAAACCAAAGTTTTACCAAAAAAGTTTTTCTCCAAGGATTTTAGCAGACATACTTTTACCCAAATCTTGTAGAGCATAAAAAATGTAGTAAATGAGGCAATTTTAAAAGCCATTATAGGAGTCATTTTTGAGAAAATTACAAAAAGTGAAAAATCGCACGAATAAACTATTACTACCGCTTGACCTAATTTCATAAAAATGTTCATGTATGGTTCACTTGTAGTACCTAACTGATGTTTTAAGTTTCAGCTTAGTACAATATTCCGTTCTTACGTTGTTTCGTACACATCCATACAGACACACGCGGATGCACACACTATAATCAAATTCAACTTTTGGGATCTGATAAACCTTAACATAGAAATGTTTTCGAGCAGTTCAAAACAAAATGTTATTTACGATAAAGCATTTGCAGGGTGGAAAGTAGGTGCTGTTCAGAGGTCCTGGCAGGCTGATAAGCATACTCTTTCAACTCGGTGAGGAAGGCAATAGTAAACCACCTCACTCCTCGTTTTTACTTAGTAAACATCTAGAGGTTCAAATCAGCCTTTCGGCTGATGACCTAAACAACAACGCAATGTTATTTTAACGCCACAAACCTAATTTTACACAGACTTACAAATACCGTACTAACTGACGTTACGAAACAATAAAGAAGACGATGCAAGACAAATTTCAATCAATTTTTTTTGACGTAAAACAAAAAAAATCAAATGAAAACGCTCTTTTACAAAACATGTACACTAGGGCGATACCAGGTACTCAGTACAGATGTTTAAAACGCCTCCGGCCAAGAGATCTTCTTGGCCAATTACAGGCCTTCAAGCTCCAGTAAAAATAAAGTTTTGAAACCAATATTATTAATTTATAAATTTTTATAACATTATGTGCGTCTTTATTTATCTAGAAAAAATATACAAAATATAAGTCTTTTATAACTAATTTACCAACTCCCGCATCAGCCTATTTTGTGCACGGGAAGAATTCGTATGCTTAGAACTAAACTTAAATTAAATGTGTTTAAAAACATATTATTTAATATCATACAACCTACCAATACAGATTAACAAAAGACACACATAAGTTTAATTAAATAAATATTAAATAATAATAATGTAATATACGGAGGTCGAAAGCTAGTTTTTGCTTACAATTTTATGACAGAAATTTTAAAAAATAAGGCCAAATCAAGCGAGCCAGTGGTTATGAATATAATCAGATTGTTGAATTTTGACAACATTATTGAAACCTCAAGTAATTAAAGCAACTTCGTTATTAAAATCTTTTCTTGAGTCTTTTTTATTAACTGCATTTAGAAAAGAAAAAATGAGTATAGGACATGTCTAGACAAAAACTGATAAGTTTAAATAGTAATAATAATAATAGTATGAAATACGTTTTATTTCCCATTTTAACAGATTACAAAATAACAGAAACATATTACATAACGCAATTAATATTTACACAAATTGATAACTATGGTATGTAACACATCGTCGGTTGTTATATGTGCACACAGACCAATCGGTAAGAACATGTGTTTTAGGCTCAGGTGGTCTAAAACGTGTACTTCCGGGTAAAGCTCAATTTCGAAAAATTGACATTACATATAACTTTTTTTACCTATATTTTATATAAGGTAAGAGAAAGTGGAAAATCAGTTGTACAATTAATTGTTAATTTATACCATGAAAATGGAAATTCATTAAAGGGTTTACAGTAAATATTTATGTATTATTATAAATAAAATATTATAGTAATATTTTTTTATAAGAATTACTTTGAATTTATTGGATGTCGTCAATTAATGGATTCAAAAGATGTGTCATAAAATGTAATAAATGTCGTAACAGAGTTTAGTTTACTGGAACAACTTTTGTGACAGTAGTTTGAAGAAACAACTGTAATTAAGGGTTCATAATGATAGATAGGAGTTGCAAGTGTTAGATTTCCTTTTTCTCGCCATCTTTTTTTTGTTTCAGTCTCGGTAATATTTGATAAATGATTGCTCACAGGCTACTGTAAACCATTATGGAGAATGATGTATCATCTCCAAGTAATCAAACATTGGCTACAATTATTTCTACAACGTTTATTCCTAAAATTCTATCATGAAAAATGATCCAAATAGATTAACAAGTATATGGAAAGACATTATCAAATTCATAATGAGGTATACATAAAAATACAAATAACAAATTAACTATATTTATTTCGTTTATCACTCCTCCAAAAGAGCAAAGCTCTGCTTGGAGAAGGATTACTCAAATTACAACAAAACAACATACCCCCAGTAAGAATAAGAATGCTACAATAATAGCACTGCTATAGAAAAATCTGTTGTGAAACACACACAACTTTCTCTTGCCAATGCAAATAATGACAAATATAGCCTAATATTAGTAATAAACCATTAAAAATAAACAAAATAAACTAACCTCAAAAACATATAATTTTATTTTAATCATGAGTGAATGATGCAAAAAGAAAATCAACCTTAGTTTGGCTTAAAAATACAGAAAATCACTCTATTACGCTAAACTAGGCTCTGTAGAGGAAAATGTTTTGAATAAAAGTTGTTGATCTTTAAATTTCCTATAAATTTGATTATTACAATTTTGTCGTAATATGCAAAAAAATCTGAAATCTTAAAAAAATCTTTTTTAAACACTTTCGTGAAAAAAACAGAAAATCACTAATTACCGCTAAACTGAGCGTTATACAAAACAAAATTGGGTTGAAAGTTGTAGGTAATTAAATTTCAAAGAACTTTTTTCTATAGATTTTGCGCTAAAATGCATATTAAAGCATCAATCTTAAAGAAAAATCATTTCTTTCTAAGAAAGCACAGACTCCCCAAGAATTTCGGTAGACATGGCACCTACTTTATGTTATAGAACATACAAAATGTAGTAAATAAGGTGATTTAAAAAGAAATCGTAAGGACCATTTTTGAGAAAATCGCAAAAGAGTGAAAAATGACACGAATAAACTACTACTTCCAGTTGACCGATTTTGATGAAAATGTTTGCGTCAAGTCTAGTATTAGTATCTAACTTAAGTTTCAAGTTCAAGTTCCGTACGATGTTCCGTTCTTGAGATATTCTGTACACACACACAGACCAATCGCTAAAAACATGATTTTTGGGTTCAGGGGGTCTGAAAACGTGTAGATCCGGTAAAACTCGATTTCGAAAAATCGACATGAAAACAATACTTTCCGTCCTATATATGCATATAGGCAAGAGAAAGTAAAAAATTAAATATATTTAAAAGAGCATTATGTTATTTAAGAAAGAATACGAGGATACTAATCACATAATTTTAATAAACCGAATTTAAACTCACTAAAATACCATAAATTTTAGCTTAACTATCGGTGTAAAATATGTTAGTTACAATTTTCTATAGTATCAAAAAAATATTAATTAAATAAAGAAATTGCATTCTATGATTCTAAGAAACTATAGTACTTTGCCACTTATTCAAAGGTAAGATAGAATTTTCTATGTTGCACCTAGACATGCAGGGAAAGCAGGATAAGGTTGGTCCAGGTTGACGTAGAACATCATAGTAGAAAAAATCTGTGGCACTGGTATGGTGTGAGTTCAGTTCCCGTTTTGCGAGGGGCAGTCAGACAATCATAATCGGTCTTGAAGCGGATAATGTTCTCAGAGTGTAAAGCACCTGAAGAAGAGAATAGGATGAGAAAAACCGACAAAGTATAAGAAGAAAAAGGAAGAGGGGAAGAAGAAGAGAAGGAGACGGAGGAAAAGGAGTAGGAGAAGAAAAGATGATAAAGATTAGAAAATTTAAATAACTGAAACTTTGAAATTTCTAACGCAACAAATTTCATAAAAATCTTTTATCTGTTTAAAACGTTGTTAAGTACTTGTACACCTTAAATTTCAAATTGATTTATTTGTCTATTGTTTACATGATACAAAATGTCACCCTGATAGAAGGCAACCCATTTTCGAATTTACATAATGACACGTTTTACCTTATTTTTGATTAAGGAACCAGCAATAAAAATTTCCAGCGAATTTACGGGATAGCCTATGTAACATTATATTTTTATACGAGAGGTAAGTAAATTAAATTTTTTACTTATTATAAGTGTTTATGATTTTTATGATTCAGTTTAAAACTTTAAACAAAAAATAATGGTTGCCGTGCTGAGAGCACAGAGTTAATTGTTTGTTTTATAAATAACAACAAAATAAAACACGGGTACAGTATCAAGACGATAATATTGTTTTTACATGAGACTGTTCAGAAGTCTTTCTGCCTGAAGCAACAACGACGCCGGTACAGAAAACAAAATATAAATTAGTACAAAAAGGAAAAGTATAAAAATATTAATACGCGTTTAACATTAACATAAAAATGTTAATTACCGTACAAACAATAGTCGTCGCAAAGTCTCGCCTCTGAGGACAAATGATGATGCAACCGGGTTTGGACTCGGCGTAGAAATCACTTTGAAAAGAAAGACGTGTACTTCGGTCAGATGGTGTATGGTTCTACACAAAACGACTGAATTTTAAAAATATTAAATCCGTATAAAAATAACCTTTACCGCTGAACAATGTCCCACGGCATTGAAACCTTTGTGTGCTTATTATAGTGATAATTTTTCTCCGGTGCTTCCAGCCAACACCATGCTCTTCATTAATTTTTGTTTCCCTTCATCCACCCTATCGGCTGATATCTCATTCGTGTAATCGCTTATATCAACCCCCGGCCACCGCTTTGCTCCACCGACAAACATCACCACCTCTGCTCCACGTTCCACCCCGCACAGTCCGTTACCCTTTCTTTACCTACCGGGGTACTGATTTAACTTTTAATTGTTCCCTCCAGACATTTTAACAAAAGCTCGTTTGGAAAAGATCAAACGATACGAATTCTCTTAAATCACTTAAATAATATGGCCTATATAATATTATGCTTTGTTCTTTTATTTACTGATGATGTTAAACCCTTTACAAAATATATTTATTTATATATTAAACAACTGCAATCTGAATAACGGCCCGTATTTCAGTTCAAGCATATTTAATCCCTGTCGACTTTGTGTCTTTCTTTCACATTCATTTTTGAAATAGGAAAAATTATTTCGTAATATTACACATTTTTTATGTCACTTTTGACCTAAATATACCAAACTTCAAGTATTTATATAGTTTTACTGGTCATCTCATTTGAGTTATGAAGTTTTATACAGCGTACGAACCTTTCTTTATAAAATAATGATCTTCTATCTGTGAGATCAAACTCCTACATAATAATACTATGACTGCACCAAAGTAAGTACAGTTGAATCCGGTTAAATGGGACATCGGTTTATTGGGACAGTTGTTTACACGGAACATATTTTCTGGAACGAAAACAGAACGTAGGGGACAATAAAAATGAATTCGGTTATATGGAAAAAGTAGGCCACTTATTCGAGACAAACTACCTTAAGAATAAATAAAACGTGACTTAACCTCTTCAACGTGTGGTTATTTGGCAACTTTGGAAAGGTCGTTTTACTCTTTCATTGTATGAGCAGTTTTATAAAGTTTTTAAAGAGCTTTGTCTTGCCGTCAGAGATGTCAGATATCAAAGATTGCTACTTTCTTTGGTTGAAGAAAACCAAAAGGAAAAGCTAAATTTAAATGAAGAAATTTATCGATTTTTAAAAGGAATTGGTTAACTCGATTGGTAATGACTTCGACGATCAGCAAATCAGTCAAGTGATTATTGAAGAGGAGTTCTTTCATTTTTTGGATTTGACTTTGTTCAGTTAATTTTTTACTGTAGAAACTTTCATTCAACATTTTTCTATGCTGTTTTCGATACCGGCAGTATACTAACGTTACAGTCAACTAAAAACCTACAATATTATTTTAAGCGGTTTTTTCCAGTTTAGTCTAGCGTAAAATAGCAGTTTTGCATATTTTCTCATCAAATTCAATATTACAAAAGTGATTGTTTTCATTTTAGGTCATCCACTTATGATTCAAATTAGGTTATGTTTTCCATTATCGCTTTCTTTTGCCCTACATATATATAGGTTGGTAAAATTACATTTTCATGTCAAATTTTCAAAATAAATTTTACGTAGCATACTGCTTACCAAAATAAACCTATTTTTCCATTGGCAAAAGAAAGTCATGTGACTGATTTACAATAGATATTTTTAAAGTATTGAATATTTTGACATTTTTTCATTTCTGTTTAATAAAACCACCTTGATGCTTGTAACTCCGAGTTTACCAAAGATCTACTTGTTTGTCCTCGATTTTTGCATTCAGACCGTGTTCGCAGAATTTTAGTCATTTTTTATTTAATTGTTTTTTCAAGATTTCCAATTTTGTAAACGACTTTGTTTGAACTCAATTTTTAGTACTCATGTACCTACCTGTAACGTAAATCCTTTTTTATTTATTATTAAAAAATTGAAAATCTTATACGATAATTCGTACTATAGTAAAATTTATTATACACATGAATACCGATGTATTTGTATGTATTTTTATTTATTTTTCTTCATGCAAGAACAAATACAATTCTAATCGTATTTGACTATAGTAAATGCTATTTTACTAGAGTTGATGTAAACAAACACGTAGAACTGATGGTGGAATGATTCAGACCAGGCTACGTGATCATCCACCTGTCATCTTTTCGTTGTTTTGACTCCATAAATACCATTACAAATCTAATAAACACACTATATTTATATGTAAGTAAATTTTCTGAATAAGTTCTATAAACTACTCTCTGGAACGTTCTGTTGTTCTCTAAAACGGGCGTGATAGATTTTTCTTTGGTTTAACGTCCGACTGTTCTGCAAATTACTGCTAATGCAGACGGAGAAGGATGAAATGATTTTTTGTAACGTATGAAAATATGCCGTGCCTGAATGAGATTCGAACCCAAGACCGCATGATTAGAGGCGAGCACGTTACCAACTAAGCCAATGCGGCCGGCATAGAGGGTTAATTTTTAAACATTACGAAGAATTTTCTTCTCCACTCTGGACTAAAATTATTTCTGTTTAAATGTAAATTAAGCTTTAAATTAATTATATAGTAACAAAAATGAAATTCATCTTCAATTCAAATTATCTATTAATAGTTTTATTAATGTAAAACAAAATGTCCTATTGTTTTCATGTCGAATTTGCGAAAACCCCAAAGAACATGTTTTAGCGATTGTACTCTGTGTGTGTGTGTGTGTGTGTGCGTGCGCGCGCGCGTGTGTGTGTGTGAACAAAATATCTCAAGAACGGAATATCATACAGTATTGAAACTTACTTAAGTTAGGTACAACTGAAGGACCCGACACGAACATTTTAATCGAAATCGGTCAACCGGAATAGTAGTTTATTCGTATCATTTTTCAATTTTTGCGACTGTTCTGCAATAAGTGCTAATGCAGACGGTCAAGGATGAAATGATTGTTTGTAACGTATGAAAATATGCCGTGCCTGAGCGGGATTCGAACCCAGGACCGCATGATGAGAGGCGAGCACGTTACCAACTGCGCCAATGCAGTTGGTAAGTTGCCAATGAAGTTGGTAAATTTTAAAGAAAGACCCTCCGTCCGTTAATAGGTCTGAAGATAGAAAACGGCCGATATAGGTTACCAGGTCGAAGAGAAATGTACAAGGAAAATGAACGATTACAAAAAAAGACTAAAATTTTACTGACACATGTATAGAAAGGTTAATAACCGGCGGACAAAACATTTTAAGACACTTATCAATAGAACTAAGTTATCGGATAAATGGTTAAAAGAAATCAAAAAGGATATTAAGAAAACTGGAATTAACCCAGAAAACTTGATGAACCGAACTAAATTCGGAAAACGGCCTTTAAGGGCTTCCATGAAAAGCTGTTCTGTTAGACAGAAGAAATGAGAAATGCTACATTGAACGAATACTTAGATTATGAGCTGCAATAAGAGCTTCCAGGAACGTTTAAAGTCACTTTACATGGTCAAAAATTGGCTCTATGCGAATTAAACGAAATATTATTAACTGTTTTGTTTAGGTCATCAGCCAAAAGGCTAGTTTAAACCTCTAAAGGCTATGCTAAATAAAACGAGGAGTGAGGTGGTTTACTATTGCCTTCCTCACTCAGTTAAAAGAGAATCCTTATCAGCATGTCAGGCTTTCCAAAAGTACCCACTTTCCACCCGCAAATGACACGGTCACTCTTTCACCAAAGGGTCTGGCTGAATAATGAAATTTGTTTCTTTCAGAGGAGATAACTCTGACTAGTGTCTTTACAACTCTACCTCTTCTGTTCTTAAATGCATCACTCATTTTAATTGGCTGACCATGTAATGAGAAACAGAACTATTTTTTGTAGCTCTGGAACTAGCAAATCGATTGCAAATAATTGAACACCTGTTGTTATGGGCAAATTATTAACTAGTACTATAATAATGATTCAACAGTTGATAACATTACTGTTGTTGTTTTGGTCATCAGCCGAAAGGCTGGTTGGAACCTGTAGAGGTTTTACTAAGTAAAACGAAGAGTGAGGTGGTTTACCAGGGCCTTCTTCACTGAGAGGAAAAGTACGCTTATCAGCATACAGGGCCTTCTGAAAAGCACATATTTTCCACTCTGCAAATGACAACTTCACTTCATTCACCAGAGGGTCTGGCTGTATAATGAAATTCAACTTTCAGAGGAGATATCTCTATTAGTGTCTTTTACACCTCTACCGCTTCTGTTATTAAATTATTCAGTCATATAATTGGCTGACCATGTGATAAGAAACAGAACTATTTATTTTAGCCATGCAACGAACAGATTGAATGTAAATTTAATCATTATGTATTGAATGTATGAATGTAAATTTTGATAACATTACTGTTATCAACAGTAAAATTATTATAATAATGACAAAAGGATAATCATAACTGGTAAAATATTATGTAGTACAAGTAGAAGGATATAGTTAACATTTATTAGGAATGTTAGTAGTTTTTATGTACAAATATGATCCAGACAATATAATGAGATTGTAATGGGACGTCTGCCGTTGAAATTCGAAGGACGATTGTTAGAGGTATAGGGAAGAACCGATGCATTCAAACATTACCATTAATCTATTGATAAAAATTCTGACGGATATATGTAGCAATTATTTCATTATAAACGTACAAAATAGGCTTGGAAGATGTTAAATGAGATCGAGGGAAAAATGAGTTTGATCATCAGAAACGCATTACGGAGGGAGGATGATACTGGTGCCAATCATCAAGTCTGGTCCTTCCCGTCTGACCTGACGGACGTATGTTTCTGTTACAGGTACAATGCCCCCAGGTGGCACTCTTCGTATACAATAAAAACCCGCCTATTCTATCTAAACATACCTATGAATTAGAATATTAAAGACAATTAACCCATAACTTTCCTTTTATAAATCGGTTTGTTTACTGTCAGTTTTGCTCGTGATCCTTCCAGCAATATTCATATTGAGATTTTTTTTTATCTTTCTCCAATTTTAATTGTTAGCTATCAAAATTAAATCAACCATCGTCCTTGTAAATTCAATCGGTTGGTGAGCTTATGGGTAATAACATACTGGATGCCTTTGTGTGACGCAACTTTGCTTTGCATTATCTCATTCTTTTTGAGCATTCTTGAAGTACTTTTCTTTCATATAGCATACAAATAATGCAACTGTTCCGCATTACAACTTGAGTAAATAATAACAAACAATGTTTTTTTACTACTACAATATAGTCTGAGAATAAAAAGCAGTATTTTTCTAATCTATATTATTAAAACAATATTATTAAAAGTTAACAGTTTATAATGTCAACTATTGTTTTAATTCCCTTATCTGCTCTTTTTATATTGTATAACAAAACACTAATCTATTTTTACTTTGTCTTGCCTATATGAATGTATTGAAAGAAAAGTGTTGTTTTCATGTCGATTTTTCGAAATCGAGTTTTCGCGGATCTACAGGTTTTCAGACCCACTGAACCCAAAAAAAAAAGTTTTTAGCGATTGGTCTGTGTGTGTGTGTGCGTTAACAAAATATCTCAAGAATGAAATATCGTACGAAGGTAAAACTTGAAAATTAAGTTAGACACTACCAGAGGACCCGACATGAACATTTTCATAAAAATCAGTCAACCTGAAATAATAGTTTATTCGTGTCATTTTTCACTTTTTTGCAATTTTCTAAAAAACAGTCACTACGATTTTTTTAAAATACGCCTCACATACTATATATGTTATGTTCTATAAGAAAGGGTAGCCACCATGTCTGCTGAAATTCTTGGGGAGGCTGTTTTCTCTTAAAAGTGTATTTATTTTTAAGATTACGGCTTTAATATGCATTTTAGCGCAAAAATGTATATAATAAAAGTTCTAGAGAATTTAAAATGCTCTAACTTTTACTTGAAACATTTCTTTGTATAACGCTGACTTTAGCGGTAATTTTTATTTTCCGTTTTTTCATATAAATCTGAAAAAGAAATGAATTTTTTAAGATTTCGGCCTTAGTATGCATTTTACGACAAAAGTGTATATAATAAAATTTAAATCAAATTAAGAGATCTACAACATTTGTTTAAGAATTTTTCTCTACAGAGCCTAGTTTAGTGTGAGACTGATTTTCTATATTATTAAGCCAAACTGAGGTTGATTTTCATTTTGCATCATTCACTCATGATTAAAACCAGATTATGTTTTTAGAGGTTAGTTTTTTATATTTTTAGCGTATTATTACTAATGTTAGGTTCATTATTTGCATTGGCAAGAGAAAGTCGTGTGAGTTTTCACACCAGATTTTCTTCGTAAATAAAGTTACTTTTTATTAAATAAAATCTGTGCTCGGATCAATTCGCACGCTACTGAATATGTTTTTTTTTAAGATCAGTAAATAAACTTTATTTATTTAAATACATACAAAAATTACAGAAAATGAATACATGTGTATAAAAATAACAGAACATATAAGTTTAGTTTATGTCAATAGCTATCATTTAACAGTGCACATAAAACAGATTAAGTAAATTTTGTTGAAGATAAGGATGATAAGCTAACGAAAGATGTCATACAAAATTTATTTAAGAGAAAAATTGAACTTTCAGAACACTGAATAATCTCATTTGTATCATTATGTGACTTACACTCTTTTCCTCTGGTATTTTAATATAAATGCTACATATAAATGTACGATACTGTGTTTAGTTTTGTGATGAAGTATTGTTTCAGTTAACTGAATGAAGTTACAAAATTGACGCGTTTGAAAAATTAGATTCATAACATTGTATTGAAAAGCGAATACCTATGATTGTGTTAATATAATTATTAATGTTATTATTATTGTTATGATGAAGCTAGGTTGGTCATTTAATCAAAATACATTGTTTATTCAGAGAGAGATGGGAAATACGAAATAAAATAAAGTGTTGAATTTAATTTGATCGTTGACGTTGTTGTTAGTCGTAGCATATTAATTTAATTTTTGTTTGTTTTGATTTTACACGCAATTAATTAGTCAGCTAGTTGTAGGTTGGACATTCTCTCTTGTGTGGGATTTTATTGGGCCGGTAGATCTGACGAAATACGAATTTAGATAGAAATTCTCTTCAAACGTATACAGAGCGGTAGGTAGATCGAGTCTGTACATCGTCAGTTTTAGGTGTACCTTAAAATAAATACTCGCATGTTATAAACGAGGCGATGTTGCACATTTTCGCTTAGGACCACCAGTAATTCTATATGCAATTAAACTGTTTAGTCAAAATATATACAATAAATAAGCCGTGCGACGTTCATCGTAGCGTACGACGAGGGGGTAAAACGGCATGACCGTTTCAACGTAGTAATTACAAAATAATATTTAGTTTCGTTAATATCAACGTGACAACGGCTCTCGATGAAACCAACTGTCCACCAAATATATATCTACCGCACCGTTATACCTTTAATATAATTTATATAAAACAAACAATGACTTAATAGTGAGATCCAACTTAGTAATGTGCATTACAGCCAAATGAAATAACGCATTGTTAGTGTTACTGTGTATTTCATGAATTACATCTCTGTTTGTGTATTTTACAGTTAGCCTCTAAATATTTTTGTTTCGTCTACTGCTACATTGTGTAAAATATTAACGAACTATTGTCATTTCTCTAAAACCTATGAATAAAACTTCATGGAAAAACTCTATTAACCATTTAAATGAATGTTTCATTTATACTCTTAAATTCTACTTATTTTTTAATAATTTTTCATATTTTGAATATGGATTATCTTCCACTGAGGCAAAAGTCATAGAGAATTTTTTATGAATTTTTAATTTCTCTTTCCCTTTTTTTTGAATATATAGGTAAAGAAAGTAAGTTATTGTTTACATGTAGATTTTTCTAAATCGAATTTTTACCAAAAAACATGTTTTCAATGATTAGTCTGTGTGTGTATAAACAAATATCTCAAGAACGGAATATTGTACGAAGTTGAACCTTAAAACTTAAGTCACATACCGCTAAGGGATCCAATATGAACATTTTTATTAAAATCGATCAACTGGAAGTAGTAGTTTTATTCGTGTCATTTTTAACTTTTGGCGATTTTCTCAAAAACGGTTCCTACAATTTTTTTAAAAATCACCTCATTTACTAAATTTTTATGCTCTACAAGAAAGGGTAGGCGCCATGTCTGCTGAAATTCTTTGTAAGGCTGTTCTCTCGTAGAAAGAAATGTTTTTTTAAGATTGCAGGTTTAATATGCATTTTAGCACAAAAGTGTATGTAATAAAAGTTGTAGAACATTTCAAAACCAAGAAATTTAGAAATAATATTTCTAGCGTTGTAGTGATGGCCTCCTCTTTGTATATATAATTATATTTTAATACCCGTAATTAAAATTTCTTCCACATAAAGTTGGCTTAAATATAAGAAGAAGCAGTCTCAAGAAAAGCCAAGATTAGACAATATACTTAATACTGTGATAAAACTTCTATATCTGTTTCTACCCGAAGAGTGCCTTAGAATGACTGGAAAGGCTGCTTTAAAAGAAGCTGAGAAATTTGAGAGATATATCCTCCTAAAGATTATGGGCTCAAAAATAATAAACGGATAATATAGGTTTCGAGGTGGAGAAGAACTGTCAAGGAAATGAACGATTAATGGAACGATTTGAAAATGAAGATTAAAATTTTATGGACACCTGCATAAAATAAGTAGCAACCGATTAACAAAGTAAACGTTTAAGACATTAAACAATAGATCTACGGTGTAGAATAAATGATTTTAAAAAGTCAGAAATGCATTGATAAAGCGAGAAAACTTAATGAACCGGAACAAATCTAGATAATATTACGGATTTTAACGGCTTCTATGAAGAGCAAAAACAGAACACCGGGTTGACTGAAGAAAGGAAAACCTACAGTGAACAAATGCTTAGAGTTTGGGCTGCAAAACAAGCTTCCAGATTCATCGAAAGTTACCTCACGTTTTCTAAAATTGACCCTATACGAAGTATAGGAAAAAGTTGCCTTACATCCATGACTGGGAAATCAAATTAAAGTTGGTCAGATGAATTTCTGGGAGGATGGTTGTTTAGTAACGCCATAATTTATGATTTTTACTTTCCCTTGCCTATATGAATGTATAGGAAGGAAAATATTGTTTTCATGTCGATTTTCCGAAATTCAGTTTTCACCGGATATACACGTTTTCAGATCCTCTGAACCCAAAAAATTGTTTTGAACGATTGGTCTGTGTGTGTGTGCGTGAACAGAATATCTTAAGAATGAAACATCGTACGAACTTGAAACTTGAAATTTAAGTTAGACCCTACTACCGGACCGGACACCATTTTCATCAAAATTGGTCAACCGGAAGTAGTAGTCTATTCGTGTCATTTTCCACTTTCTTGCGATTTTCTCAAAAATGGCTCCTACGGATTTTTTTTAAATCGCCTCATTTACTGCATCTTTTGTGTTTTACAAGATAGTCTAGGCGCCATATTTGCTGAAATTCTTGGAAAGGCTATTTTCTCATAAAGAATTGTTTTTTTTAAGATTGCGGCCTTAATATGTATTTTAGCGCAAAAATGTTAGTAAAAGTTGTAGAGAATTTAAAATCCTACATTTATTTACTACATTATTTTGTATAACGCTTAATTTAGCGGTATGTAGAGATTATCTGGTTTTTTATGAAAATCTGTAAAAAATCAATTTTTTAAGACTTCAACCTTAGTATGCATTTTACGACAAAAGTATAATACAATTTATAAGGAATTACAAGATCTATAACTTTTATTTCAAGCATTTTTCTTTACAGAGCCTAGTTTAGCGTGAAAGAGTGATTTTCCGTATTTTAAAGCCAAACTGAGGTTGATTTTCATTTTGCATCATTCGCTCGTGATTAAAATAAGGTTATGATTTTTGATTTTAGTTTTTTTTGTGTATTTCTAATGTTTTATTACTAATGTTAGGTTATATTATTCATTATTTGCATTGAAAAGAGAAAAATGTGTGTGTGTTTCACATCAGATTTTTTTAATATGTCAATATCCACCTTCTCGAAAATTGAAATGAGTGAAATAATAGAGATTATGTTAAAATTATTGAATTTAAATTATCATTTTTTCTTTTTTGAAAATAAAGTATTATTGTAGTTTTGACTTTTGTTAACCAAGGTGATTCTGAGAAAAAGAAGGTTCCGGATCGTTACTTAAATTTGTTTTCAGTTGTTTCTTAATGTGGAATGATATTTGCGTGAACTGATGCAGTTAAGCAAACTGTAGTCACAAGAGGATCACGACAGAAATTCTCCATACTATAATGTAATTCGATAAATAATTTAAAAGCTTGAGCGGATATAATTAAACAGTCGAATAATCCTTTGAGGGAGTGTGTAAGGCAGGTCAGTATTGCGATTTGATCGGTAACCCGACTGGTTCGTTGCAGAATATTTGCCCTGTCGCCGGCCAGCCGACTGTGTAAAGAAAACGTGAACATTTCACGCAACCATGGGACATGTGTATAGAGAAAATATTAAAATTACCCGTCATAAGAAACTGAATCTATGGTGCAATTTGAAAACCCGAAAGGATGTCAAAAAAGGCAAGCGAGAGTGTTTCAAACAGAAAGCATAAAGAAGTGACTTGTATTTTATATTTTAAATTGGCTTCCATAATAAATAAGCGACTAATAAAAAGTTAAATTATTCTAAGAGTCAGGCCTACTATATATGATTATTCTTGACTAAAGACATTATAGTGTTTCACATTATATAAATTCGAACGACTAATAACAATAAAAAAATAAACATCTCGACTACTCGACCGGTATAAAATAACACAAACTATAGGTCATTCCCTGACCCCGAGGACCTTCGGACTTGCGGCCATCAGTGTTGCCCGTTCGCCGAGGAAGTCATCTTTACAATAATGTAATTTCCGGACGGGCATACCCAGTCCTTGTTCTCTTGCTCTCTCATAATCTCACAAAACTTATTCGGACTCTCTCCGTCTGGCACATGCGACGGCTTGGCTTTAATTTTCATTAATTTTCCTCCCGTAATGCCTCTTGTATGTTGTTGAAATACGATATGCTGTATCCTTTAAAGCCTTTCTTAATGAGCTTGATGCTTGATGCTGGATGCTAATAACGCCTCTCCGATACCCCGATGCCTATCACTGGGATGATTTGTTAACACAATATCATCCGTACTTGAGTTAACAACAGCCGTTTATAACATATATCCATCATATTTATGTATACTTTACACTTTCTGCTACCTATATATACTAGTACAGTCTGCTACACCGCACTTAAGACAATACTGCAGTTATTTTTAATAACTCCATAATCTTGGTTTTAAAATTTCTACTCACAAAAATAAATTCAAGACATGGTTAAAACATTCGCCTCTTCTTCAAACCGTATAAAATATCACTTTGATGGTTAAGATTTATCTCTCAATTTTCATGTCAACAAAATTCACGAAAATCTTTTAAAAATTTATTTAAAATATAGATTGTGTACAGATTTCCAAGTAAATTTAGGCAACACGTATTATAAAGCGTTTTAGAATTATGTATTTAAATATTTATTACCTACAATACATATTAAATATTTAAATACAATAAAGCGTTTTAGAATTATGTACTTAAATATTTATTATATATAATACATTTTAAATATTTAAATACAAACTATATTATTACAACCGTTACTTTGATTTTTTAGTGTTTTAATTTCAAAGATAATTTTAACTTTCTGAAATGTTTATAACAATCTTATAATACAGCATCGAAAGAATGATTTTGAATGAGATTCTCGGAATAGTGGTTGAAGAAAGTGGTTGAATTTTTATCCCTTAAAATACAGTAGATTTTTTTATCCCTATTATAAACTCGTTATTTTGTTCTATTTTTCTATATGTTGTTCAAGCCAAGTGGACAAGGTTTCTAGTAGGATCAGTTATCGTTTATTTATTTAAAAGTTATTTGCCTTTCTAGAAACAATTAATACTGCTTGTATATAAATCGTTAGCTCCTTTATCGGCGAGTACCAGTTGAAACTCGGTTAAGAAAGAAGTAAATCCTGGTATGAGTTGTTAGTCTAACCAGTTTATACATTGTAAAAATTACGTCAAGAAAAGCAGGTCTCGTGCGGTGAACTTGTTATAATTAGTTGCAGGTACGAGTCAATTATTAAGTGAAATTAAAAGTAAACCATTTTAATTTTTCTTACTCTATATATTCTGCCCATAACAGACAGGTGGAGTGTCAAATTATTTACACTCAATCTGTTAGTTGCAGGGCTAAAATAAATAGTTCTGTTTCTTGTCACATGGTCAGCCAATAAATGACTGAATCATTTAAGAACAAAAGAGGTAGAGGTGTAAAAGACACCAATCAGAGTTATCTCCTCTGAAAGTAATGAATTTCATTATACAGCCAGACCCTGTGGTAAATGAAGTGAAGGTGTCATTTCCAGAAAGGAAAATATGTGATTTTCAGAGGGCCCGGCATGCTGATAAGTGTACTTTTCCATTCAGTCAGGAAGGCAATTGTAAACCACCTCACTCCTCGTTTTACTTAGTAAAACCTCTACAGGTTCAAACCAGCCTTCCGTCTGATGACCTAAACAATAACAACTCTATATATTAGATATAGAATATATAAGAAAAGAAAGTATTATTTTCATGCCGATTATTCGAAATCGAGTTTTCACCAGCAATACACGCTATCAGGCCCCTCAGACCCAAAAAACATGTTTTCAGCGATTCATATGTGTGTAAAGAAAGTATCTTTAGAACGTAATAGTGTACTAAGTTGAAATTAAGAATTTAGGATAGATACTACTAGGGGACTCGACACAAACATTTTCATCAAAATTGGTCGAACGGCAATATAAATTATAAGTGCAATTACTATTAGTTTTTGTTTGCAAGTGTTCAAAAACGGCTCCAACGATTTTTATTTAAAACAGCTTATTTACTACATTTTTTATGCTCTACAAGATAGAGTAACCGCCATGTTTGCTGAAATTCATGAGGAGGCTGTACTCTCGTAGAAATTGTTTTTTAAAATTGCCTAAATATGTTTTCTACTGCAAAAGTGTTTAAATGAAAGTTGTAGAACATTTACAAATCCACAACTTTTATTGTTTTAACATTTTACTTTCTCTTGCCTAAATGAATTAGGAAGGAAGGTATTGTTTTCATATCGACTTTTCAAAATCGAGTTTTCACCGGATCTACACGTTTTCAGACCCCCTGAACCCAAAAAACATGTTTTTAGCGATTGGTCTGCGTGTGTGTGTGTGTGTGTGTGTGTGTGTGTGTGTGTGTGTGTGTGTGTGTGAACAGAATATCTCAAGAACGGAGCATCGTACGAACTTGGAACTTGAAACTTAAGTTAGGTACCTCTAGAGAACCCGACACGAATTTTTTCAACAAAGTCGGTTAAGCGGAAGTAGTAGTTTATTCATGGTATTTTTCACTTTTTTGTGATTTTCTCAAAAACGGCTCCTACGATTTTTTTAAAAATCGCCTCAACTAAATTTTTTATGCTCTACAAGTTAGGGTAGGCGCCATGTCTGCTGAATTCTTGGATAGGCTGTTTTCACGTGAAAGTTGTTTTTTTAAGATTGTGGCTTTAATACGCGTTTTAGAGCAAAATTGTATGGATAAGAGTTGTAAAGAATTTAAAATCCTACTACATTTATTTATAACATTTTTTTTCTATAACGCTTAGTTAAGCGAAAATTAGCAATTTTCTGTTTTTTTCTCATGAAAACGTGTAAAAATTGATTTTTTACGATTTCACCCTTAGTATGCATTTTACGACAAAAGTGTATAATCAGATTTATAGGAAATTAAAAGATCTACAACTTTTATTAAGAGCACTTTTCTCTACAGAGCCTAGTTTATTGTGAAAAAGTGATTTTCTGTATTTTTAAGCCTAACTGAGATTGATTTTCATTTTGCGTCTTTCACTCATGATTAAAATTAGGTTATGTTTATTGAGGTTAGTTTTTCTATATTTCTAATGTTTTATTACTAATGTTAGATTATATTGTTCAGTATTTGCATTGGCAAGAGAGAGTTGTGTAAGTGTTACACACCAGATTTTTTACAACGCTTAGTTCAGCGGCACTTAGTGATTTTCTAGTTTTCTTCATTAAAATCTGTAAAAAAGTGGATTTTTTATGATTGTAGTCTTAGTATTTTACGAAAAAAGTGCATAATCAATGTTACAGAATATTAAAAACTACAATATTTATTTTAAGTAGTTTTCTTTACAGAGCCTAATTTAGTGGCAACTATTGATTTTTCGTATTTTTAAGTCGAATAGAGATTGATTTTAATTTTGCGTAATTCACTCATGATTAAAATTATGTTATTCTTTTCATATTAAATTGTTTACATGATTAAAAATAGGTTATATTGTTCATTTTTACTTTCTCTTGCCTATATGAATATATAGGAAGGAAAGTATTGTTTTCATGTCGATTTTTCGAAATCGAGTTTTCACCGGATCTATACGTTTTCAGACCCCCTGAACCCAAAAAACATGTTTTTAGCGACTGGGCTGTGTGTGTGTGTGTGTGTGTGTGTGTGTGTGTGTGTGTGTGTGTGTGTGTGTGTGTGTGTGTGTGTGTGTGTGTGTGTGTGTGTGTGTGTGTGTGTGTGTGTGTGTGTGTGTGTGTGTGTGTGTGTGTGTGTGTGTGTGTGTGTGTGTGTGTGTGTGTGTGTGTGTGAGTGTGAGTGTGAGTGTGTGTGTGTGTGTGTGTGTGTGCGTGTGTGTGTGTGTGTGTGTGTGAACAGAATTATCTCAAGAACGGAATAACTTACGAACTTGAAACTTGAAACTTAAGTTACATACCACTACCGGACCCGACACGAACATTTTCATCAAAATCGGTCAACCGAAAGTAGTAGTTTATTCGTATAATTTTTCCCTTTTTTGCGATTTTCTCATAAACTGGTCCTACGATTTTTTTTAAAATCGCCTAATTTACTCAATTTTTTATTCTCTACAAGATAGGGTAGGCGCCATCTTGGTTGAAATTCTTGGTAAGGGTGTTTTCACGTAAAAACTTAGTTTTTTTAATATTACGGCTTTAATATGCATTTCAGCGCAAAAATGTATATAACATAAGTTGTAGAGAATTTAAAATTCTACAACTTTTATTTCAAATATATTTTTGTCTAACGCCTAATTTAGTGGTAATTAGCGATTTTCTGTTTTTTCTCACGAAAACGTGTGAAAAATCGATTTTTTTAAGATTTCGGCTTTAGTACGCATTTTACGACAAAAGTGTATGAAATAAAATTTATAGAAAATTAAAACATCTACGACTTTTATTTAAAGAATTTTATTCTACAGAGCCTAGTTTAGCGTGAAAGAGTGATTTTTCGTTTTTTAAGCCAAACTGAGTTCGATTTTCATTTTGCGTCATTCACTCATGATTAAAATAAGGTTATGTTTTTTGAGGTTAGTTTTTTGTTTATTTCTAATATTTTAATAATAATGTTAGGTTTCTTGTTAATTATTTGCATTGGCAAGAGAAAGTTGTGTGAGTGTTTCACACCAGATTTTATACATTTACAGAGTGTTTCAAAGCAAATTGTCTTCATTTTTGGAAGTAAACATATTTAGTACTTAGTAGACATATTTATGTAATTGCTTGCATTAAGAAATATGAACAATTAAGTTACTTGACGGAGTAATACACGCTCATTTTGTGAAAGGATAAAGCAACTGGATATATAGTAAAACGGTAAGGAACAGAACAGGTATTTTCTTAGGAGCAATTTCAGCTCCGTCGACTGGCCATTTCCGGATGTCCCTAACTAAACTAAGGGCTAGGTTAGAGGGTCGCATCGATCTTAAATCCCCTCGACCAATTGCGTGACTGTTAGACAATGCAAAGACATTTACAGTCTCTAACCGAACAAGGAGTGTTGGATTGGTATTAGAGAAACGTTCTCTCTTCGCATTAAATCACTAAACGTAGGTTGAACAATTCAATTGGATTTTTTTTTGTACCTCTTTACAGTTGTTTTATAGTGTAGATACAAGACTAACTTTACATCTTCGTACACAGTAATTAAATGTCTTTAAATAAATTTTTTTATATATTTTATACAGGGTAATTCACGAAGATATGCAGAAAATTTTGGAGCTCATTGTACATGTAGAAATAATGAAAAAAGTTTATATAAACATGGGTCCGGAAATGCTTCGTTACCGAGTTACGGCTAGGGAAAGATTCGCCCGGATTTCAGCTCACCAGGTGAAATGAGGTCTTCCTGAAACTCTGGTAAGATGATTAAGGGGCGAATTCAATCATTTCTTTTGGTTTTTGATCTGATAAATTGAATAAAACAGGTCCCAGAACTGTAAGTTAAATAGTTTTTAAGAAAACCAGTAATAAATGAAAAAAATGTAGTGAAAACACATTTTTCATCTTTGGACAAGAATAACTTTGTTATTTCACCAAGAACCAGTTAAAATTTTTGAATAAAACATGTAGAAAATTTTATTCTGAACAAACCGGTGTAAATAAAGTACACAGAAAGCGAATAGATGTTTGATAAAATGAATTTTTATTCATAACAGTACAAAGTAAAATTAACTGGAAAAACAAAGATGAAAAAATGTGTTTTTCACTCCATTTTTTTGCATTTGACACTGTTTTTCTCATAAACTATTTAACTTACAGTTCTGGGATCTGTTTTATTCAATTTATCAGGTCATAAACCATAAGAAACGATTGAACTCGCCCCTTAATCTACCTTAACAGAATTTTAGGTAGACCTCATTTCACCTGGTGAGCTGAAATCCGGCGGAAATCTTTCGCTAGCCGTAACTCGGTAACGAAGCATTTCCAGACCCATGTTTATATAAACCTTTTTCATTATTTTTACATGTACAATGGGCTCCCAAAGTTTCTGTATATCTTCGTGAATCACCCTGTATATACAGATTTGTAAGAACACGAAAAAAAATTGTAGAAAACAAGGTTTGTAGAACAAAACAACGTTTTGAAAGAACAAGCAGAAAAATGCAAAACTACAGATTTCCTTCGAGAAAACCAAATGCATAACAAAGATCAAAACACCCCCGTGTTACTTGAAGACTTGAAAAATTGGAAAATTTGATAGCTTCTACCTCAGGGAGATAATACAATCGAAGACCAGCGGAAAGCCAAGATTAGACATTATCATACTGTGTTAAAACGTGTCTGTGTGAACGCGAGTGAGTGCATCAGGATGTCCGGGAAGGCTGGTCTAAGAGAAGCAGAGACATTAAAGACAAAGATCCTCCTTAATACAGTGGGTCCAAAGATAGTAGGCGGACAATATAGGTTACGAGGTCGAGAAGAAAATTGTACAAGAAAAATGAACGATTAATAGAAACAATTTATAAAATTAAGACTAGAATTTTACGGACACCTGTATAGAATGGGTGACAACCGGTTGACAAAAAAATCTGGTGTGAAACACTCACACAACTTTCTCTTGCCAATGTAAATAATTAACAATATAACCTAACATTAGTAATAAAACATTAGAAATAAACGAAAAACTAACCTCTAAAAATATTACCTTATTTAAATCATGACTAAAAGACGCAAAATGAAAATCAAACTGAGTTCGGCTTAAAAATACGGAAAATCACTCTTTCACACTAAACTAGACTCTGTAGAGAAAACTTCTTTAAATAAAAGTTGTAGATCTTTTTATTTCCTATAAAATTTATCATACACTTTTGTCGTGAAATGCATACTAAGGCCAAAAACTTAAAAAAATAGATTTTTCACACGTTTTCGTGAGAAAAAACAGAAAATCGCTAATTACTGCTAAACTAAGCGTTATACAAAAAAATGTTTGAAATAAGAGTTGTAGGTTTTTAAATTCTCTACAACTTCTATTATATAAGGTTTTGCGCTAAAATTTATAATGAAGCCGTAATCTTAAAAAAACTATTTATTTACGTGAAAACACCCTCACCAAAAATTTCAGCAAACATGGCGCCTATTATATCTTGTAGAGTATAAAAAAAATGAGTAAACCAGGCGATTTCGAAAAATCGACATGAAAACAATACTTTCCTTCCTATATATTCATGTAGGCAAGAAAAAGTAAAAATTATTTAAGACACTAAACAATAGAACTAAGGTGATTTAAATAGAACTAAGTGTATTAAACTGATTTAAGTACGAGTAAGTCAGAAAGGATATTGTGAAATCCGAAATAAACAGAGAATTGAGAATGGAAAGTGGTTGTTAGGTCGTTTTGAAACAGTAACGTTACGGGACACTATCTAAACTATGTTAATAGTGCGAGTACGGGGAAATTAGTTACGGACAGGTAAATCGTTTTGATACTTAGGAACAGTAGTCAATATTGTTATCACGTTTAGTTTAATCTTTGTAATCAATTTAATTGAAGTAATCGAATCGTATTTTTAGCCGTCTCTAACATTGATTATTGATTTTAAATTATTAATATTGTCAATAAATATTTTGTTATAAGTTTAAAGAACGTTCGTTTATTACTTTCTCTTGCCTATATGAATATATTGTTTCATGCCGATTTTTCGAAATCGAGTTTTCACCGGAGTCCTAAAAAACCAATGTAATATTTTTCGTGTGATAATATTTTTTTGTTTTCGGACTCCATGAACCCAAAAAACATGTTTTTAACAATTGGTGTATTTGTGTGGGTGTGTGAGAACAAAATATCTCAAAAACGGAACATCGTACGAAGTTGAAACTTGAAAATTAAGCACTACTAGAGGACCCGACACGAACATTTTAATAAAAATCTGGTGTGAAACACTCACACAACTTTCTCTTGCCAATGAAAATAATTTAAACAATATAACCTAACATTAGTATTAAAACATTAGAAATAAAAAAAAACTAACCTCAAAAATTATAACCTTATTTTAATCATGAGTGAAAGACGGAAAATCAAAATCGGCTTGTTTAGCTTAAAAATATGGAAAATCACTCATTCACGCTAA
Source organism: Catonia carolina (assembly GCA_035578175.1). Classification (NCBI taxonomy): domain Eukaryota; kingdom Metazoa; phylum Arthropoda; class Insecta; order Hemiptera; family Achilidae; genus Catonia; species Catonia carolina. The sequence goes on along the minus strand of JAQMRL010000007.1, from coordinate 26,489,442 downwards.
ACTAGACTCAGTAGAGAAAAAATTTTCAAATAAAAGTTGTAGATCTTTTAATTTTCTATAAATCTGAGTATATACACTTTTGTCGTAAAATGCATACCAAGGCCGAAATCTTAAAAAAATTGATTTTTCACACGTTTTCGTGAGAAAAAAACAAAAAATTGCTAATTACTGCTAAACTAGGCGTCATACAAAAAAATGTTTGAAATAAAACTTGTAGGGTTTTTAATTCTCTACAACTTTAATTGTATGCATTTTGCACTAAATTTTATATTAAAGCCGTAATCTTACGAAAACAATGTTTTTACGTGAAAACAGCCTCACCAAGAATTTCAGCAAACATGGCGCCTACCCTATCTTGTAGAGAATAAAAAATTGAGTAAACCAGGCAATTTTTAAAAAAGACGTAGGACCAGTTTTTGAGAAAATCGCAAAAAAGTGAAAAATTACACGAATAAACCACCACTTCCGGTTGACCGATTTTGATGAAAATGTTCGTGTCAAGTCCAGTAGTGGTATGTAACTTAAGTTTCAAGTTTCCAAATCGTACGATGTTCCATTCTTGAGATATTTTGTACACACACACACACACACACACACACACACACACACAGACCAATTGCTAAAAACATGTTGTTTGGGTTCAGGGGGTCTGAAAACGTGTAGATCCGGTGAAAACTCGATTTCAAAAAATCGACATACATGAAAACAATACTTTCCTTCCTATATATTCATACAGGCAAGAGAAAGTAAAAATCGTTTAACTTGAAGTAGGTAGTAGTTCATTCGTGTCTTTTTTCACTTTTTTGCGATTTATAAAAAAACGACTTTTCCGAATTTTTTAAAAATTCACCTCATTTACTATATTTTTTATCCTCTATAAGGTAGGGTAGGCGCCATGTCTGCTGAAATTGTTAGGGTGGCTGTTCTCTCGTAGAAGAATTTTTTTTTAAGATTGTGGCCTTAAAATGTGTTGTAGGGGAAAAGAGTAGGCCTATAATAAAAGTTGTAGACAATTTAGAAATTTTCAACTTTTAATTCAAACGTTTTTTTGTAGAACGCTTAGTTTAGCGGTAATTTGTGATTTTCTGATTTTTTCCATGAAAATCTGTGAAATATGGATTTTTTAAAGTTCATCCTTAGTATGCAGTTTCCGACAAAAGTGTAATACAATAAAATTTAAAGAAAATTAAATTTGTAAATTTATTAAAATTAAACTACAAATTTTTGTGTAAGCATTTTTTTCTTCAGAGCCTAGTTTTGCGTGAAATAGTGATTTTCCGTATAATTAAGCCAAACTGAAGTTGATTTTCATTTTGCATCATTTACTCATGATTAAAATGTGGTTAAGTTTTCTGAGTTAATTTTTACTTTCTCTTGCCTACATGAATATATAGGAAGGAAAGTATTGTTTTCCTGTCGATTTTTCAAAATCGAGTTTTCACCGGATCTACACGTTTTCAAACCTCCTGAACCCAAAAAACATATTTTTAGAAATTGGTCTGTGTGTGTGTGTGTGTGTGTGTGTGTGTGTTGTGTGTGTGTGTGTGTGTGTGTGTGTGTGTGTGTGTGTGTGTGTGTGCGCGCGCGCGCGCGCGTGTGTGTGTGTGTGTGTGTGTGTGTGTGTGTGTGTGTGTGTGTGTGTGAACAGAATATCTCAAGAACAGAACATCGTACGAACTTGAAACTTGAAACATAAGTTACACACCACTACCGGACGCGACACGAACAATTTCATCAAAATTAGTCAACCGGAAGTAATAGTTTATTCGGGTCATTTTTAACTTTTTTGCGATTTTCTCAGAAACTGGTCCTACGTTTTTTTTTAAATCGCCTGGTTTACTAAAAAATTTATGCTCTACACGATAGGATAGGCGCCATGTTTGCTAAAATTCTTGGTGAGGGTGTTTTCACGTGAAAACGTTGTTTTTTTTAAGATTACGGCTTTAATATGCATTTTAGCGCAAAAATGTATATATAAAAAATTGTAGAGAATTTAAAATCCTACAACTTTTAACTAAAACAATTTTTTGTTTAACGCTTAGTTTAGCAGTAATTAGCGATTTTCTGTTTTTTTCTCACGAAAACGTGTGAAAAATCGATTTTTTAAAGATTTTGGCCTTAATATGCATTTTACAACAAAAGTGTATATAGAATAAAATTTATAATAAATTAAAAGATCTACAACTTTTATTTAAAGCATTTTTCTCTACAGAGCCTAGTTTAGCGTTAAAGAGTGATTTTCCGTATTTTAAAGCCAAACTGAGGTCGGTTTTCATATTGCGTCTTTCACTCATGATTAAAATAAGGTTATGTATTTTCTTTATTTCTAATGTTGGGTTATATTGGTCATTATTTGAATTGGCAAGAGAAAGTTGTATGACTATTTCACACCAAATTTTTTAATTTAAGGTTCCCGCACTTATTTTATAACCGAATTCGACTGTATTACACTTTCTTTAATAATTGCAATGTGTAACGAACCCTTGTAATACTTGCGCGCGGGAGTAAATATAGTTTATTTTAAGGAATAACGCACCAGGTAATACTCGCCTAATGCACAGAGATATGAATGATTGTTTTCCATAGTAAGGTTTGAAATATTAGGTCTATAGAAAGGGGGGGGGTGAACTTGAATTGCTTCAAGTCACGATTCTAATGACTGTTACAACTAAAAGTTATCAATTCCTAAAATATCTACTAAGTTTAAAACGATCGCATGTCGACCCCCTTTCCTATCATAACTTGATTGACTTTTAACAATCTATAAGTTTGCTTACTTCACAAAATCACTGTGCTCTTTCCCCTTTTCTTCAGCAGTTTCCCTTACCAACACAGCAACGCTCTACCCAGACAACCAAACTGTCGACTTTTAATAGGCATTTTCGCAATACCCTTCAGTTAACGTCTATTGATCGATTTCGGACATGCAAGCCATACTTCATTTGCGTAAGACTTGATATTACTTTAATTTTACTTACAAAATCGGATGATTTATAATAGTATTTTCAAAGAATATTAAGATTTTTATTTTTGGTTCTTTTTAGGTACTGGTTATGTTAAATAACAAAATCTCATTTCATATTTATAACAAATGGCTATTCATTTAAAAATTAATTAATTAAATCAATTGCTACAGTTATAACGAAGAAAAATTACCGTCAATTACTTCACTTAATGTTGTTTAGGTCATCAGCCGAAAAACTGGTTTGAACCTGTTGAGGTTTTACTAAGTAAAATGAGGAGTAAGGTGGTTTACCATGCCTTCCTCACTGAAAAGAAAAGTACGCTTATCAGCATGCCGGGCTCTCTGAAAAGCACATATTTTCCACTCTGCAAATGACACCTTCACTTCATTCACCACAGGGTATGGCTGTATAACGAAATCCATTACTTTCAGAGGAGATAACTGTGATTAGCGTCTTTTACACCTCTACCTCTTCTGTTCTTAAATTATTCAGTCATTTAATTAGCTGACCATGTGATAAGAAACAGAACTATTTATTTTAGCCCAGCAATGAACAGATTGAGAGTAAATAATTCTACTCTCCACCTGTCTGTTATGGATAGACTTCACTTAATATCAAAGTTAAATCAATTTTTTTTTATCCCTAATGTCAGTACGTTACAATTTGTTCAATTTATAACAATAAGCAACCCCATGACCCAGTGACATGAGGATGATGTGTATAACGTGTAAATGAGGTAAAGTTTCGAACATACTCAAGCCGACTATTTCTGAGACAGTATTAGTTATTTGAACCCCAACCATCACTTTGGTGGTGTACTTTATACAAGTTACCATTCACTAGTATAAAAATTTGTATAAATGTAACTACCTTTACTAGGAATTGAACTACGGAACCTTCGTCTCCAAAAATCAGCTGTTAAACAGCTAACTCGCTGACTCTTAAAAAGCCAATTTCTTTTAACGAGAGTACAGTTTTTCCTCCCAAGAATTTTAGCAGACATAACACTTACCCTATCACATACAGCATAAAACATGTAGTAAATGAGTTGATTTATAAAAAAATCAAGAAGCTGTTAATGAGAAAATCGCAAAAACGTGAAAAATTCCACGATTAAACTACTACTTTTTTTGACCGATTTTGATTAAAATGTTCTGGTCGGGTTTCGTAGTAGTACTTAACTTAAGTTCCAAGTTTAAATAAACTTCGTATGATATTTTGTTCTTGAAATATTTTGTTTATACACTGACAGACATACACACACCCAGACTAATCGCTAAAAACATGGTTTTTGGTTCAGTGGGTCTGAAAACGTGTATATTTGCTGAAAACTCAATTTTGAAATGAAAACAGTACTTTCCTTTCCCATAAAATAATATAGGGCAAAATGAAATAAAAAGTTACTTTACAACCGAAGGTTAGTTGCTTTATAAGCGGATGATGAGCAGACCAAAAAGAGGCCATTCAAATTTTTGTTATATACCAAATAAATGTACATTGTGTAAAAATATTTTTATTATTATTCAACACCGGTCAAAGTAGAACTACGATAAATAGTTTCGTCTTCCGGCATTTCTTTTCGATTTTTCGCAGTTTTTCCTCGTTCCTCTTGAGTTTTCTTTTTTCCACTCCATTCCGCCTACGTTATTTTCTCCTAGAATTCTTCAAACTTCATTACTTTCTGTCGTAATATATACCTATCCATGGTTTCATGGGCCTTTATTCTTGGAAGATTCCTTTATATCCTGGAAATACTGTATTGAACGTTAAATAATTTTAAACCCTATTTCAGACTGAAGTTTAATTAATGTTTGAATCTGGAGGAAAGGTTCAAGTGATGCTGTTGACGTTTTTATTTAGATTGATGCCACGAGTAAATACTTACGAGTAATTTTATGTTTGTTTATGAGAATCAGTTGCGTTGATATTATTGAAAGAGAATTTTAAATTAGGTAATCCGTCGGTACCGATACATTCCGTCTAACAGTGGATCAATGTCGGCACATTTCAAGAGTAGACACGCGGAGGCAATAAGGAAAGGGTTATTGGAACGGGATGAAGTCTGTAATAGACGTCGTTTACATGATGTATTCGAGTAGGGATTGAGTTATTGCGTACCATCTGTCTTGATAGCGTATCTCTGCTGGCATAGGCCTAACAGTGGTGCTGGTCCAATCCATTTCTGTCAAATCAACAGCCCTTTCTACCCCCCTTCCCGAAATCTTACTGCATTCACCCCACACGGTTCACTTTCTACCTCCCCCCAAACACAACAACTCTTGTACTCCTCTTTCGCTACACACCGACACAGCTAAGGAATCTACTCACCCCGATATTACTATTTCGCGTTTATTGCAACGATGGAGAGGAGAGGGCAACCCACCGTCAACCATCCACAGATAAACCCATACATCAAACTCATAATAAGAATATTTTTCCATTTCTTTTTCCTTCAGAATGTTTAAAACCTTTTCACTCTTTTGTATTCGCAATAAATATTTTATCACTCATATACGTGTAACGCTGTATTTCCTTATAAATGCCTGAATCTCAATATACTTGAAAAATGGGAGGACAGTTTTCTTTTATTTCCCACATATAAGCTCTTAGGTGACTGTTCCATCACATTTTATAGTTTTTTATTATAATAAAATTTTAAATTTAAATATAAATCGAAATAAAACAAACTTGGTTATGTTTCTGTATAATAAGTAACTGTAGCAACATCACCCGCTGTATAAATAGTATTTACATAACATCCTTAAAAATACATAAATAATAATAGATCTTTTGATGCCCTCTTCATCCCATTATAGAATACAGTTCTGCCACGAATAAATACATACTCTGATTTGGAAGGGGTTGAGATACTACAGTTTTTAAAGAAACATATTAAGACATAAAGAAACCTTAGTTTATTGCACTTAAACTCTTAGAAAGATATATCAACTTTGATAATTGTCATACAGGAGAACTTAAAAATTAACCGAGGAGTTAACAATTATCATGAACTACTTAACGTTATTCGTGTACAATGAAAATATCAAAAAATAAATTCATCTAACAAACAAATCCACGAAAAGAAGAAGAAAGAAATATAAATACCTAAACACACCACAGTAGCAAGTTCTTGTGTGACTGGATCATTTGTTCCCTGTCATATAATTGATGATAGTATTACAGTACCTATATTATTTATTCGAACTAATTGAAATTGCAAACGATTTGAAAAATTAAAAATCCGCATTAACTGGAAACAATAGGAAATACATGAAACAAAATGGGAAAATTTATCGTGTTTTGTAGGCTACTTATTTAGACAGAAATACAATAAAAAAATGTTTATATATAAATATTTAAAACTAATTTATTTTTATTTTTTTAGAGCGATATGGTCTCTAGGAACCACCTGTTCTAAGAGCGCTCAACTTCCGATCAGCCAAATAGGTCTTCATTTTCTGGCTGAGTACCTGGCAGACCCTCCGACTTTAAGGCCCGACCCCATCATCCACGAATACCGTCCGCCTGATCTTCTGGCGATATGTGGGGTGGTCCCAGATGTCTTCCTGGCAGATTTTCATCTTAGATAAATTATGTCGGTTTGGACGGCTAGTGCTTTCTTTTCAGGGTTCTTGTACTGAACCAGTTGGGTGTGGATATGTTTGGTGAGGAGAGAGTTAGCCAATAAAACTATAAAATAATGAAACAACGAAGGACGATGTGACCATAGAAAACCAGTAGTCGGCATCTGAAAAACGTCGTGAAAGGTTCGATGTGCCGGTACACCTCGTCGTTGCTCCTGAGGCGGTACTCAAAGTCCTGGTTGAACTTGGATCCCAGAATCTTTTTGACTATGCGTTTTTCTTGGATAGCCAGCTTTGACTTTCCTTCACAGAATCCTTCACAGGTTATGTTTAGGGTCTCCGCTGTTTGGATTACTGTGTTGAAGAGCCTGATCTTAGCGGCTCTGGATAGGGACTTCTTATTAGTAAAAGTAATTTTTCTTTATAAAGAAATAATTTATTTTTCGTTTTTTTTACTTGTGTTTTAAAGGCAACTCAAGAGCAAACTCGTTCCACCATTATAAGCTCAGCTGGTGTGGTGTGGGGCTGCTTCTCCAAGTACTCTTTGATATTATAAAGCGATAATTCATCAAGCAAATACAGTAGTGGGTGTGCGATCTTTACTCAAGACACTAATGCTTCAACAGTACGATACCAATACTAACTGTAATTGTCCACTTTGAATATTTAAACTTTGATCAGGTTCTTGTGGTTTTCGTTGAGTACACGCAAAATGGGCTTTTGCACTTTTTCCAGCCATAAGGAAAATATACGTATGATTTGAAGAAAACAATTGGAGAATAAACGTTAAGAAGAAATAGAAGAAGAAGAAGGAGAAGAAGAAGAAGGAGAGAAGAAGAAGAAGAAGAAGAAGAAGGAGAAGGAGGAGAAGAAGAACAAGAAGGAGAAGGAGAAGGAGGAGAAGAAGAACAAGAAGGAGAAGGAGAAGGAGAAAAAGAAGAAGGAGAAGGAGAAAGAGAAGGAGAAGGAGAAAAAGAAGAAGGAGAAGGAGAAAGAGAAGGAGAAGGAGAAAAAGAAGAAGGAGAAGGAGAAGGAGACGAAGAAGAAGAAGAAGAATAGGAAGGAGAAGGAGAAGGTGGAGGAGGGGAGGAGAAGGAGAAGGAGAAGAAGAAGAAGGAGGAGGAGGAGGAGGAGGAGGAGGAACAGAAAAATAAGGAGAAGGAGGAGGAGGAGGAGGACGACGAGAAGGAAAAGGAGTGGGAGGAAGAGGGGAAGGGGGAGGAGGAGGAGGAGGAATAGAAGGAACAGAAAAATAAGAAGGAGAAGGAGAAGAAGAAGGAGAAGAAGGAGAAGCAGTAGAAGAAGAAGATAAAGAACGAGAAGAAAGACGGAAGAGGAGAAGAAGAAGAAGAAGGAGAAGAAGGAGAAGAAGGAGAAGAAGGAGAAGAAGAAGAAGAAGGAGAAGGAGAAAGAGAAGAAGGATAAGAAGAAGAAGAAGAAGAAGAAGAAGAAGAAGAAGAAGAAGAAGAAGAAGAATAAGGAGGTGAAGGAGTTGAAGGAGGAGTGGAGAAGGAGGAGGAAACGTAGAAGAAGAAGAAAAACGAGAGTAGATTTTTTTACAAATTTTCAAGAAATTTTCGGTCTATCTTATAGGTTTTAGAATTTAGAATTTTGAGTTAATAAGTAAAAAATATTTTCCTCCTAACTAAAAGTCTGACCCACTGAAATCTTGACTGAAGGAAAATTAGTTTTATTAGATCTAATCAGCAGTATTAGTATTTTATCATGAATAAATAACGAACACAAAGATAGGATAAACACACACACGAGTAAACACACTAATCGGCAGTAGTTTACAATTGGTTTATGGCTACCTTTGTTCTGCAAATACCCCTTAGGAAGGAATAAGGGTGAGATGCTATAAACAGGGATGGGTGAAACAGTGATTTAATTTTAAAATAATTAGGCGTTTCAAATTGAATCCAGTTTGGTGGTAAACCAACTGTAGTCTATAACTATGTGCTGGTATTAGTGAAGCGACCGTACAGCGGAAGTATTATTGTTATTACACGAGTGTATCGTAAGGTAGTGCATGACTGAGAGCATCCTCTGCTTTCGATGCAAGTATTTGCTTCAGTACACTTCGTTCACATTGTAAACAATATATATGTGAGCATATACACACACACAAATACAGACTTCATAATAGAACATAAGTCGACTGAATGTGCACTAGATTCAAACCAAGTTCTTCTACATCAACTGTTAAATAATTGTAATTATATTTTAAGAAAAGATGAATAAATTCAGAGCAATTTCGGTTGATGAAATAAGAGTATTTTAAATAATTAAAGCCCATTCGATGAAGCAAACATTTCAATTATGTTATATCATTTATTTCAAAGTAAACAAGCTATGCACAAATGAGAGAAACCTAAGGTTATAAAGGACAAAACTTAATGAGATAAAGCGGTCGTTGAACGCTATTACGAAATTTGAAAGATGTCGAGAAAGGTACTTCACATTAAATTACTTACCTTTATCTTTTTCATGTTATTTCACTCATTTAATTTTGTTCAAATTATATTTCATTATTATAACAACAATTTTGCGGTTTAAAATTTTGGCAAAAGGATTTTGGATGAAATCGGGACCGAATAAAAAATATTTATTTCAACGAAAAATACCCCTCTCCGACACATTTATTACAAAATCACCAGGACTTTTTCTTCATTATATTTCAATTCTAGAATTAATTTCTATCTTAAAAATACACAATCTCTTCTAAGTTGATTTTAATCTGTCAGCTCGACCATTGTGTTTTGAATTTTTGGCGTTTGTGTGTGAGGGCCTTCACATATCGACACTGTAATAACTTGCTTCAGGTGCCGTTAATCTACACCCTCACTTGTTGTTTTTATAGTACAGAGTGGAATATACTTTTGTTCATTTATTTTTCCCAATTTTCTGTAATATTTTTTATTTTCTTGTACTCCACATACAGTAACTCCGATATACCTATTTAAACGGAAATATTTAAAAATAAGTAACGAACACCAAGTGTTTGGGCGTCTACATAGATGTGTACCTAACCTGGAAATCGCATATACCTATTGAATCGTCTTAGCGTAGTGTGTTTTATTTCGCGAAATATCCGAAAAATCTTGTCAGAAAATGATATAATAATTACTTATTCTGCGTTATTTCACTCTGTACTCAGCAATGGGGTTACGCAGTGGGGCAACTCAACCGAACACCTTATGATTTTCGCATAAAAAAATACGCAATTAGAATTATTGCAAACATTCCAAGGCAATATTCTTGCAAAGGATTGTTTGTTAAATACAATATTCTCCCTTACCGTTTCTTTTAATATATGAAATTTTAAAATTCGCGAAAAAACACTATGTTATTTGCAAATAAATAAGTACAATCATAGTTATGAAACGCAACACAATGATGACTTCACAATTGAAAAATATAGACCTGCAAAGCTCTCGAAAGGAATTCACTACAATTCCGTTCGGTTTTTCAACAGATTACCACCTAAAATAAAAATCCTTAATTCCAAAAACTTTGATCGGGAAGTAAAAGGTTTTTTTAACAAAACATGCATTTATTCTGATCAGGAGTTCTTAAATTGTCTTACCAGGCTTAAATTGTCTTTGTAATGTGTGTAGAATTTAGAATTATGAAACATTGTTAGTGTAAATAAATAACTGATTTCCAATGTACAATTTAAGTAGTAGTTTAAGGAACTAGTTATTTTTGTTTTGTTTTAGTTAATACTTAATTGTAAACAAATATTGTTTGGTAAAATAATTTTAAACGTACGTATAACTGACGATGTCTATGTCTTTTTTGGTTGGTAATAAAAAATGTTTTTGGTTTGTTGGTAAAAAAATTGGCTGACAAATAAAGATTTATTTATTTATGGAGAAAATTATGACTGTAATATATAAAAACCGATTACCCTTATATAGAGTTACTGTTGTGTAAACAATTGTAAAGTAAGTGAATTAAAAACTGTTTTGCACGTTATGAACTATATTGTCGCGTATAAAACTGTTTGTTCGTTACGGATAGTTAGACTGTAATTGCATTCGGGCTGTAAGTAAGAATTAATTATTTAATTGAACGTTAATTGCCACATTTATTTTAAGTTAAATTTTGGTTGAATTTCCCTTGAACGTAAATATTAAACTGAAAGTAAATACATGACGAACATCAAAACAGGTCCGCATCGCTTGAAGATGCAATACGAAGCAAATAATAACTTTCAAGTACCTCTGAGAGATAATACAACCGAAGACCAGTAAAATGGAAGTGAACACCATTAGCAGACGAGGAAAGATGGCCACTGCACTCCTAAAAGCGCAGCAGTTGTATAAATACAACTGCTGCAATAGTTGTAAAAGGAAGCACTGCAAAGACAAGACAAGATCAGACATTATAATATTGTGATAAAATCTACGTGTCTAAACGCGAGTTAATGAGTTAGAACTACCGGGGGTGGACTAGTAGAAGCACAAAAATTTGAAAGAATAGTCCTCCGCAAGGTTCTCATCTTGCGAAGGGTCTTTGGTTGGAAGAAATTAGCCTGATGGTACACGTCACCAAAAAGAGTTAAAGGTATACAATAAAACTTATGATTATTGGAAACGACTAGAAAACAAAGACTAAAAATCTACGGACATATATGTAGAATATATGAAAAATACTTGAGATAACAGTTAAGACACTAAAGATACACCTAAAGTGTCGGATAAGTGTTTTAAAAAAGTCAGAGGAGATGTTAAGAAAACCGGAATAAACAGAGAAAAATGAACCAAACCAAATTCATCAAGCTATTACTGACTTTACGAGCTTCCTCAAATAACACCAAAAAAACTAGATGAATTGAAGAAAGGAGAGGAGTCTACAGTGAACGAGTATGATAATGCGGGTTGCAAAACGAGGTACCATAATTTGCTTTACGAAATGTGGAATTGGCACTAAAAATTCTTAAAGTGTATAATTTAGAAACAAGAAATTTAAAATGTGATATCGGAAGATGCTTTTTTGGTATTATTCTGCCTGGATAAGGGAGTGTAGTCATATTATTTATTATAGTGTTTCGTATTAGACTGCAGCGCTGGTTGCATCTTCAGCCGGAGAGGTCCAAATAATGGTAAGTGGGTTGCAGTTTGCGCCGCTGTTTCAATGATGTTACAGAAAATTCACGTTTTAAACTCGCTTAAGAGAAGGCGTTTTGGAGTACAGTACTTATTGGTTTTCAGCTACTTATAATTTTATTTTCTCATTTTGAATAATTTATATATTTCATAAACCAGGAATTAGAGAAGTCCCGCCAAGTGACCCCGGAACTTCAAGTGTACAAACCAGTTGGGCTAAACACTACATCACTACACCCATGTACAGAATAGGCTCATGCAAAAATTTGGAAGTTAGATACCCTACGATTTCTATTGTAATTGTTCATGACTTACAATTAAATTGTTAAACTTACAAACTATTTTCAAAATAGCAAAAATATTTAGATATCGTTCCACCATTCTATAAGCTTTTTGTTTCCCACATCGTAGAAGTATTTACATTGCTGTTTGAACTACTCGTATTTGTGCACCACATTTTTGACAGCTATGTAGTCATTAACTTCTTGTCACGTAAAAAGTCTTTGAGTGTGCCAAACAAATAAAAATCGAACCGGTGGTGAATGTGGAACACCTCTTAATCCAATTTCTCCTGAGTTTTCCTCATTCTATGGGCGGTGTGGGGACGCGCGTTGTCATACAAGAGAATCACACCGTTTGAGACAGACTCTTATGTTTTTACCTTATCACGAGACTCACTTTCTTTAGAGCATGTTAAAATAGTTCTCAACTAGCAATTTGGGATTTCTAGTTACCTGTCTGCGAATAAGATCATTTTTATGCGATTTTGCAGTGTGGTAATCGAAACATTAACTGTTCTTCCAGAGCGTTAGAGATTAGCAACATATTTTTTCTGCCCGAATTACACTGTTGCACCCACTTACACGCTACTGCTGTTTAAACACTGTTCACCATACTGTTTTAATATTCTTAAGTAAATTTCCGTCAGTTTTACACCTTGCGGTAGCAAATATCTTAAAAATGAAGGTTTTTCTTCCAGCGTACACGTTTTAGGGTAGCTGACATTTTGAAATGAACAAAAGAGGTTATTTTTAGGTTAAATCTGACAAAACAGCTGATTAAAAACTTTCTAAAAGTTGCCGAATTTACTCTAAAAAAGTTTCATTACCTCTATAATATTTCATTAGGCGTATATATTATTCTGCTTGGGTCTGGAAATTTTAACACGTTAAACACAGTAGTCGCTAATGACCTATTTATCAACGCAATTTTAAAATAAACAAAAAAAAGTAATTTACGTAAATAAAAGATTATATATATTAAATGAAATACATAAATAATACTATAATTATTTCTGCCTATGCATAATTTTAAATATGCAAAATATTGTTATGCCTGCGTAACAAAATAATACTAAAAATGTGGTGTGAAACACTCGTCCGACTTTATCTTGCCAATGCAAATAATTACCAATATAACCTAATATTAGTAATAAAACATTAGAAATAAACAAAAAAAAAACATCAAATGACATAATCTAATTTTAATCATAAGTGATAGACGCAAAATGAAAATCAACCTCAGTTTGGCTTAAAAATACGGAAAATCACTTTCTCGCTAAACCAGGCTCTGTAAAAAAAATTTTTTAAATAAAAGTTGCAGATCCTTTAATTTCCAATAAATTTGATTTTTTTGTCTTAAAATGCATACTAAAGCTGAAATCTTTAAAAAAATCGATTTATTTTACATATTTTCGGGAAAAAGAACCACAAAATAAATAATTACCGCTAAACTAAGCGTTATACAAAAAAATGTTTCAAAAAAAGTAGTAGCATTTGGAATTCTCTAAAACTTTTATTATATAGGCCTACATTTTTGCGCAAAATGCACGTTAAAGCTGCAATCTTAAAAAAACAATTTTTTTACGAAAAAACAACCTTTCTAAAAATTTCAGCAGACATGGCGCCAACTCTATCTTGTAGAGCATAAAAATTGTAGTAAATGAGGCGATTTTAAAAAATTGTAGGAGCCGTTTTTGAGAAAATCGCAAAAAAGTGAAAAATGACACGAATAAACTAGCGGTTAACCGGTACTACTTCCGGTACCGATTATAAGTGGTACCGGTTACTACTTCCGTTTAACCGATTTTGATGAAATTTTTATGTCGGGTCCAATAGTAATATCTGAATGAAGTTTCACGTTTCAACTACGTACGATGTTCCATTATTGAGATATTCTGTTCACATCCACACTCACACATCAATCGCTAGAAACATGATTTTTGGGTACAGGGGTTCTGAAAACGTGTAGATCCGGTGAAAACTCGATTTAAAAAAATCGACATGAAAACAATACTTTCCTTCCTATATATTCATATAGGCAAGAGAAAGTAAAACTCTTTGCTGCCCAAGGGACAACAATCAAAACTGAACCTATACAGAAAACACCTGCCAATTCCCATTCAAAAAACATCCCATTCATTGGAAATCCATAGTCATTGTTGCAATATTATTTATTCATTAAAATATTTTCCTATTACGTTTTAGACGTTAATAAAATAACGCAGATGTGTTTATTTAAGTTTTATGAATTGCAGATGATCAATTTCATATGACAATAATGAATCGCGATAAACTAAGTGGTTTGGATGTAACTCACATGTGTATTAAAGAAGCCTACAAGTTAAAATGCAGTTTGAAGCGAATTCATTTTATACGGCTGTTAGCTGTTGGCTGTATATGGATAACAGCAGAGCAGAGGAGGTGAAGAATTCTTGAAATACAAACTATTTTCTCCCTGGAGAAATATCCTGTCCACATTGTTTTAATTTCCGTCGTAATTATTCTGTCAGAAGTTTTGCTGGCACACCGGGGTATGCAATTGGCCTAACCTATTCTCCTTTCGTTCCATATACCTGCCGTGTTTTGTTTGTACACGAAATTAGCTTTATTATTTTTCTTTAACTTTTTATGTCAACTTTAGAGCTCGGTCTTTTATTTCATTTCTAGCTCATTAATATTAGGTCCGTTCAAGCCACTTTCCTTCTTAATTAATTTCTTCTGTTAATTGGATAATTCAACATACCGTTTCAATTTATTTTCTTTCTTTGTAAGAATTTCTAAAATTTCAATTTCATCACTTTAAGCTAATGTAATCGTTACTGTCAACTCACTTAATTCGACCAGTAGGTTATAAATAGCTATTTAGGTTTCACTTGGTTTGAAACTTTACATTATTGATAACAGTGAAGGGGCGAGTTGGAGGAGATTGAAACTTTTATTGCTGATATTACAAGCGGTGTACTAGGAACAGGTACCAAATATGCAGTAAAACTACCCAACTAGTACATTCTGTATCAGATACAAGTTACCCACCACAAGTACGGTCTACGGGGGAGAATTACTGTGGTCTAGAGGTAAAGGATTCCAAAACTCTACTTTTGGGCAAAATGGAGATATTACTATTGTTAAAAGAAACGTTCAAAGATTTACTTGAAGGTCAAGTCTCTTCTGGTTACAGTTGTTATTGAGATAGATTGTTAAAAACAAACATTATAATCTAGTCACTTTGAGGTAAAAAACTAATAATTCAACTTTGAATTGCTTTCCTCTCACAACAACTGATATGAAAAATGTTAACTACTACTTAATATCACTTACTTCTAAAATACTTAACACAAAAAATATTTTTTATAACTTTTTTACTTTCTCTTGTCTATATGAGTAATGATTATTGGTTCAATTTTCATAAAAGCGGTCCTTGTAAATTAAGATAATAGTATTTTAAGAATAATATGAAATTTTCTTGAGATATCAAAAAGACAATAAAAGACAATGTCAAGTGATTGAAAGGTCAGGTTTTTGATGAAAGAAGGGTGAGTTGAATATTTCTTACGATTAAAATATGAATAATAAGGCAAAGTGAGCGTCTGTGTTTGTGTGAGTATGAAGATGTATAGCTTGCCGATGAAAATGAGGAGTCGGTGCGACGTGGAAAATCGATGTTGTTTAATGATAGGGAAACTTGTTCATTGGAATCATCACGAAATACGAGATGGGTTTTTAATACAAGGAAGCACAAACTGGTACGATACGAACCGAGATCCTGGCAAGACAATTACAAAGTGAACCCTTCGACACGCGCCCTTCGACCGGCGCTGAATTAAAATCGGCGGAGGGATAAGGAGGAATAAAGTGATGAAAGAGAGGGCGATATAAACAGACTCAAAGAAACTTTTACGATTTGACTTCAAATAAATATACAGTTAATCACCAACGCTAAGAATTCACATAACACTTATTAAGTTGAAAGGTCGGTATTGATGCGGGGTTTTCTCAGACTGATAACACTTTTAACACTGTGTTTCAAATGGAGACCTTATTTAATCGCATGAATTAAAATTATTTCATTTGGTTCTTATTAAAGAACTCGCCGTTTCCGTGTCTCGCATCAGAGGGGTAGGTGTACCAGAATTCATAAGTGGATCACAACCATGGAAGTGCGTGCGCACTTTCCCACAAGGTGAATTTCAGCCACGAAATAAGTTGGATGGATCACAATATTTTGAAGTTTAAAGATTTGATAATTTAAAGATAATGTTTGAAGTTTCGTTATATGAATTTGAAGGCTTTAAAGTTTGAGGTTAATGTTTGAAGTATGAAGGTCTGAATTTTCAACTTTTAATATTTGAAGGTACGACAATTGGAGTAGGCCTATGTTTCTAGTTTTCTCAGTAAGAGTTATGGGTGATATTAGCTACATGATCTTGAATTACTTTGAAAGGGGCACAAAACATTTTGTATATACATTTTCGATACGATGTAGCGTTTAAGAGATAAAAAAACAACTTATCTCTACCTTTACGAAGTGGGTACAAGCCGAAATTTTTGGATTATTACATTTTTATGTAATTTTTATTATTAGTTAATATGCCGTTAAAATATTTTTTTTGTATTTTGAAAATTTTAAGAGTTTTGGATGGGGTAGCACTTCATATAAAACCCGACTCAAAATTTTTAAAAATTACCCTAATCGCAGAGGTAAGTGTAACTTGTTTGTTGTTTAGGTCTACAGCCGAAAGGCTGGTTTGAACCTCTAGAGGTTGTACTAAGTAAAAACGAGGAGAGAGGTGGTTTACTATGCCTTCCTCACTAAATTAAAAGAGTATGCTTATCAGCATGCCAGGTCCTCCAAAAAGCATCTTCTTTCCACCCTGCAACTGACACCTTCACTTCATTTACAACAGGGTCTGGCTATATAGTGAAATTCATTACTCTCAGAGGAGATAAGTTTGACTAGTATATTTTAAACCTCTACCTCTTCTGTTCATAAGTAGGTCAGTCATATAATTCGCTGATTATGTGATAAGACACAGAACTATTTTTGTAGCCCTGTAACCAACAGATCGAGTGCAATAATTTAACACTCCAACTGCCCGTTTATGGGCAATTATTTTGTTTAAAATAATAATTTGCCGGAAAAACCATTCTGAAGATGTGTAAATAGAAAAACATGAGTACGGCAAGTCCCAAAAAGCTGAAATATGGTTTATTGAGTTTTCTCAGCAATTCAGTCAGTTAATGACAGATTTAGCTACATTTATCTTGATATACCTACTGTATAACTGAAAAATATACCGATGAAAGAGTTTTTTGTATTTTGAAAATTTTTGGTTGGGGTAGCAACCCTTATAGGACTTTTATAGGACTATAAGATTTTTAGGGTGCTAAGGAAAAGAATACAAATCAAAAATTTTAATTTTTCAGGAGAGCGAAAAAACTGGTTTATTTACAGTGGTCTTTCATTTTTATGTTGAATTATTAGTAACCAATGTCAAATGTAAAACATAAACTAATTTTAATCATGAGTGAATGTCACAAAATAAAAACCAACCTCTGTTGGTTTTTTTAAAATATGGAAATCACTAATTGACGCTAAACTAGGTAGAAGATTACTGTAGAAGAAAATGCTTGAAATAAAAGTAGTAAATTTTTAAATTTTCTATAACTTTATTATGTTGTACTTCTGCTCGACAAATGCATATTAAAGCCCCATTTAAAAAAAAGAACCTATTTTCATCGATTTCAATGGGAAAATACGAAAAATCAACAGTGAACACTAAATTATCCTTAAGCACTGTAGAAAAAATGCTTAAAATAAAAGTTGTATTTTTTCTAATTTTCGACAACTTTGATATGTACGCTTTTGTCATAAAATTTATATTAAGGCCGCAAACTTTAAAAAATACAACTTTTACGACGAGCACACAGCCTCCACGAATTTCAAAAAACACGTCGAATCCGTTTGTGAGAAAATTGAAAAAAGTGAAAAATCACCCGAATAAACAACTGATTCCGGTTGAGTGGTTTTGATGAAAATGTTCATGTCTGGTTTCCTTATAGTATTTAACTTACTTTCCAAGTTTAAACTTTGTACAATTTTATGTTCTTGAGATATTTTGTTCACACACATACACGCGCGCACGCAAAAACACACATACACAGACCAATAATTGCTTTGAACATGTTTTTTGGGTCCACTGGCCCTATAAAAGTGTATTTCCGATGAATTCTCGATTTTGAAAAATCGACATGAAAACAATACGTATAACTTACTTTTTTTTACATACCTTTTATTTCATACGGGGTCAGAGAAAATAAGAATTGTTTGTTTAGTTTGTTGTTTAGATCATCAGCCATAAGACTGGTTTGAACCTCTAGAGGTTTTACTAAATAAACCTAGGAGTAAGGTGGTTTACCATTGTCTTCCTTACTGAGTGGCAAAGTATGGTTATCATAATACCAATACCATACCCTCTGAAAAGCATCTATTTTCCACCCTGTAAATGACACCTTCACTTCATTTACCACAAGGTCTGGCTGTATACGAGAAATAAAGAAAGGTTCACAAGGTCTGGCTCGTAATAAAAAAATTCATTACTCTTAAAGGAGATCACTCTAATTAGTTTCGTTTACACCTCTTTCTCTTCTGTTATATAATTGGCTGACGATGTGATAAAAAACAGAACTATTGTTTTGTAGTCCTGAACCCAGCAGATCGAGCCCAAATAGTTTAACACTTCACCTGCTTCCTATGAGCATTTCTTTAGTCTGTTGTTATATATATATTTTTTATTTCTCCATAACAATTATACTTGTTTTTCTTAGTGATTCCTCTATGGCCAACCAGTGGGCGCAGTGATTAGTGCAACTGGCTTCTACGCCGAGGTTCCGGGTTCGATTCCCAGTCAGGTCAGACATTTTTCATCACTCATCTTCATCTATCATCCTTCTCACAGTCTGCATTAGCAGCTAATGCTAAAATCAGTCAGACGTAAAACCACAAAAAAGATTCTTGTGTGGATTTATTGTGTTCACAAACTTCTGTTTGATTTCAAGTTTTCATTTTAAAAATTATTTCTAAACTTTTTTCTTTAAAATGTTCCTTTCTGCAACTAACAACTCCTTCACAACTGATTTTGTAAACAGTCGACTCATTGTTATTATATTATTATAGGTTTATTATTATTTTAATATCTGTATGATTAATTTGCCCATAACAGACAGGTGGAGTGTCAAATTATTTACACTCAATCTGTTCGTTGCAGGGCTAAAATAAATAGTTATGTTCCTTATCACATGGTAAGCCAAACAAATGACTGAATCTTTTAAGAACAGAAGAGGTAGAGGTGTAATACTAATCAGAGTTACCTCCTCTGAAAGTAATGAATTTCATTACACAGCCAGACCCAGTGGTGAATGAAGTAAAGGTGTCATTTGCAGAGTGGAAGATATGTGCTTTTCAGAGAGCCCGGCATGCTGATAAGCGTATTTTCCACTCAGTGAGGAAAGCAATGGTACACCACCTCACTCCTCATTTTACGTAGTAAAACGTCTACAGGTTCAAACCAGCCTTTTGGCTGATGACGTAAACAACAATGATTAATTTATTTAAATGTTAAAGTTAGTAAATTTAACTTACAATATTAGACATAATTATCAACGTTAATTTTAGTGAATAAAATGCGGGCCTTATTAAATTTTTCCTTAATTTCCTAAATAGAAATTGAAATCAATTTTTTTTAATTAACTGTGTCGAGTGAAATCCTCCGTACATTGTTTAATGGAAACTGTAAACGAATGTCGAGATGGAAGAATGCTAAGACAGACAGACTAAGAAAAGATAGAAAATGAGAGACAGAAGATGAAGAAGGAGAAGGTTAAAGAAGTGGAAAAGGTTTTATCGGGTCCGGGGGGAAGAGGAAAGACAACCATGAATGGAAACAGGAATCGGATAAGGGTTCAAACAGAAAGCAAGCGGTGGCTGCAGAAGTATGCCTCCTAGTAAGTAAGTAAGTAAGTAAGTACGTTCGTACGTAGAGTAGAGGCAGCGGTAGCAGCTGAGGAAAGGGTTGGAGAGAGGGTGGTCGGAGGAGAAGAGGGTATGGGAGAGAGAAATTTATTTGACGGTAATAATGTAATAAAGAGTTAAGAAGGGAAAGGAGTAGGGAGGGGGCTCGGTTTATCTATGCTCCGATAGTTCAAGAAGCATTTCATGCGTACAATATTTCGTTTACGTTTACGTTACATTGCCGACAGATGGAATTGTTGTGGGCGGTCTAAAACCCCGCGTCCCGCAACGCTGACGTTTGACTCTGTTTTACCCCCGCGCATCTCCACCCTTACCCCCGGCATCTCAAATTATACAATTTACTTTGTTTTATAATTACTATTCGTATAATAATGCTCATACGCGGAACAGCAGCGCAAAGGGAATGTCTTAGAAATTGTTTTCTGATTAAATATTTAATTGAATTTCACTGTTTAGGGGTAGAAATGGCTCGAAGGGTGGGAGGAACAGAGGTAGGCCCGCCTGGATTACACCGAACACCCAACAGCTCAAATGATGGCCCTATATACTTAAGCACTGGTACAACTACTATTGCTTCTACTATTAACGCTACTGCTGGTAGTATTTCTATTACTGATACTAATTCTACACAAGTAAAGTCAATTCTTGCTTTTAATTACACCAAACCCGCACTTCAACGCACATATCTCAACTTTAATGTTTGCTGCTCGGTTCGCAAGTATCTTTAACAACATAAATTTCACTTTTTAACGGTTGTCATTTTATTGCCGAATATAACAATATTATTAAGCTTAAGATTCCCTGAAGAGGTATGTATTTTAAAGACATATATGACTATATTTATACATAATTTAATATTACACTAATCATCCCGGCTCGCTTTGGTTCGCACTCCACGCTGTTGAAAACTTGACATATTATTGAATTATGATTTCTATGTTTGCCCTTTGATTATACAGCCAGAATCTAAATTTGTCGTTTTGCTCTTTAACCCTATAGCTGGCAATAATATTTCATTAAACAGGCAGAAAATTTCAAGCATATGGGTCACCGAACCCTAAAGAAATCAGTACAAATTTGCTATAAATCCCAAACCTTATCACATGATGTATCAAAATAACAAGAAAACTTAGAAGAATAGAATAAAAAAATAAATTATTGAAGTTTTAATCTGACAGTTAGAGATGCTAAAGCTATTTGAAAATAATTTTTTAACAAATATTTTCCTTAAATTTCAAATGACACTAACTTACTATATAAAACTTTCTTATCCTCTACTTTCAAAATTCATTACAAAAGCCTACGAATTGTTACTTATAATATTTATTTCAAAATAAAACAAAAACTATTCTATGTTTAAAACTGAAGGAAATATACACAAAAGCACATCATGTAAACAAAGAAATAACCAAATTCAGCTCTAGGATAGCGTGCTTTCAACAGAGAAACACTGACAGAATATGCAACTAAAACTATTGTATTATACGTAAAAATTTACTTTATACATTACTAAACTATCGCACAAAACAGCAACGCTGTCTCTAGATGAATTTAAAACTAAAACGACATTGTAATGCTATGAAGACAATTCGATTTGGTGACGCTACCAGTTCAAGAAGCGGTAACATCGTCTCAAAATCAACGATTACCGGTTAACACTCGCCGGTTAACACTCGTCTTTTGAATCGTTTGGAAGTTTCATGCGCGAAAATATTCATTCTGTACTCGCCTTTTTTCTATTATTAATAGACTATTTACAGCAAAAGATAAACGTTATACAGGCATGTAATATTTTTATTCAACGCTCAGTTTCTCAGAAATAGGTGATTTTCTGTGAAAAACGCATTGTTTGTTTTTTTGTTTAACGTCCGACTGTTCTGCAATTACTACTAATGCAGACGGTGAAGGATGAAATGATTTTTTACAACGTATGAAAATATGCCTTGCCAGAATGGGATTCGAACTCAAGACCGCATAATGAGAGGCGAGCACGTTACCAACTACGCTAGTGCAGCCGGCATTAAAAATAATTGTTTAATATTATATGTTTTTCACACGCGGGCGCGCACACACACGCACGCATGCACGGAAACACAGCCCAATCGCCAAAAACATGTTTTTTTGGGTTCAGGGGTTTGAAAACGTATATATCCAGTGAAAACTCATTTTGAAAAATTTATTTGAAGACAATACTTTCCTTCGTATATATTCATAGGCAAGAGAAAGTAAAAATAAATTATTGGAAAACTAATAAGTGTTTACTTAAGTTATAAGTAGTCTACTGGCATAAATAAGTTAACATAGGTTTCAAGTAGTGACTTATTTATTAATAATTTAAGCTAATACTTAAGTTATCATAAATAAAATATAATACTTATTTTTATCCGATAGTCTTTGTATTGAATTTCGAAATTTCTAATAAAACAGTAAAGAAGATTGCTGATCATAAGTTTTCTGTTATCGCGCGAATATAGGTATTCTACTTCTTATCTAAATAGATATACGGTAACGGATTAACCGTACTATGCAAAACAACAGGGAATATCTTGTGTTGCAATACATGGGAAGTTGTTTGTTTGTTTTTCTTTCGTTTCTTTAAATCGCCTTCCATTTCGACTTCATGTTGTTTCCCTCAGAAGATTTCGAACAAAAACGAGAGAAAGATAAATAGTAGAACAGGGTAAGAGAAGAAAAGGAAGATATAAATCGGTGGAATCTTGAGGGCGGAACAAATTGGGCGAGTGTGAATAGCTCTCGTCTCTTCTTGTATTTAAGGCAGGCGATAAAATGGGAATGATTGTTGGAGTGCAAGGGCCGGAGGCGGAATTCCATGGGACGGGGCGGCAAACAGCCTAAGTGGAAGCTCGCATTGATCAAATCGGTTTTAGGGGAAACTCTTGCTGTTTCGCTGGAAAACCCCTTTGAAACCCGGATTACTTTCACTGCAACAATGTATTATAGAATTTTTTTTCATGCAATCAATTGGAGATATATGTGCAAGTAATAATTTGGTATCACTAAGAACAAATAATGAAACAATACCAAGAATTTGTAGATCATCAACGAATAAATATGTAATTTTTTATTGACACATAAAATATTGTATATTACAAATGATAAATCAAATTTTGAAACAAGGATTGGGAAGTTTATTGCACTACACAGAACGCAACAAGGGGGTGATCAGGTGTTCACTTGAATCAGTCAAGACAAACTGTGCAAAACCTAAGCCGGAACAGCCATATCTATTATTAATTACAACAAAATATCTGATATCTTCATGAAATGTTCACTTTCACAAGTCATTAATCGAAATTATTTCTTATCTTTAAAATAGCATTAAAAATAAAACAATAGCTAATTTATAGAACTACATTATAAATAGGGTACATGTATAATTATATTTATAAGCTACATGTAGATAAAATTTATTAATGCTTATAAAATAAATGGTACAAACAAGATATGAAAACAAAAACCATCGAGATCTCACGTAAATGTGATATGGTCTTTAGTTTTTAGAAAAGTATTATAATGCATGTAGTCTAAATTGTTAAATATACACATTTATGTTTTTGTAAACTATTGTAGATATGAATTTTTAATATTTTACAAGAAAATTTCTTTATAAGAAAATCATGAACAATTTTGTTTATAAAATCTTTTCCAATAAAACTTGATACATTTCGAAACCGAAAATAATATTTCTTGAATAGAAAAATAATTTCTTAAAAATCAAAATCAGATCATTAACATATTATACTCTAATTTTTTAAACAAACGTAAATGAATGAACTATAATTACGTAAATGGTCTCGATGGTTATGATAATATCAATCAAAATAATAAATATTATTTCCTTGTTTTTTATGTCATTCGAAGTAATTTTATCTCAAAACTATATTACATCAACAATAATTACGAATTAAACGAGGTGGAGGAAGTTGACCTACCCTATCTATAAATAGAAGCTATGTCCTAGGGAAAGTGTTCACTTCTTTTAATCACTTTTCAAAATACGAATTGAATAACAGAAAAAGACTACAGCTTTAGTCTCTCGTATGGAGCCAAGTTTAGACCAAGTGAGGTAATTTTAGACGTTTCTGAAAACTGTTTTTGCAGTCCACATTCTAACATTTTCTCATTTCTTCTGTCCAACCGGTGTTCTACTTTTGGTATTCATGGAAGCCCTTTAAGTCCGTAAATAGTTGTCTGAATTTGGTTTGGTTCTTAAAATTTTCTCGATTTATTCCGGTAACTCAATATTATTTTTGACTATTTTATCCGACACCTTAGGTATATTTTTTAGTGTGTTAAAAAATTGTTTTGGTAACTGGTTGTCATCCATTCTACACAGGTCTCCGTAAAATTTTAGCTTTCTTTTTCTTCGTAACCTACATTATCCGTCTACTATATTGGACTCATTATCTTGCAGAGGATCTTTCTCTCAAATTCTTTGCTTTCCTTAGATAAGCCTTCTCAGTCTAAGACACTCACTCGTGTACAGACATACAGACTTTATTGCAGTATTATAATTTCCAATCTTGGCTTGTCTTGAAAGTTTCTTCTTATAGAAGTGGTAAGTTCCTCGGAGTGCACCGGCCATCTTTCTTCGTCTGGTGTTGTTCGCTTTCTTTTTGCTGGTCTTTGGTTGTATAATCTCTCCGAGATACTTGAAGCTATCAACTTTCTTAATTTTTCCGTATTTTATCTTCAAGTAAAGTGGAGCTATTTTGATGTTTGTTACGTATTTAGTTTTTTCGAAGGAATACTGTAGTCCTGCTTTTTCTGCTTATTCTTTTAACACGTCGATTTGTTGTGTTGCTGTTTCCGTGTTCCTAGAAACGATTTCAAAGTTGTCTCCAAAAGCAAGACTATTTTATCTTTATACCGTTCCTTAATCCTTCGATAAGTATTTGGTTTAATAAAAATCCATTATTTTCAAGTTTCATTTCCCATTCCTAAATAATTTTTTCCAGCATAGTTTAAGCATAGTTTAATGATTCGGTGACCGTCCATCAACCTTCTTAACGCCAGTTTTAATTTCAAATTTTTCTTAAAAATTTTACTTTTGATCGTATCTGTGTTGTTTCCTTAATGATTAAAATTGTTAGATGTCCTTTCCTAATTCTTCTAAAGTATTCAGTTTTGAATTTCTCGGTCGGTCAAATCAAAAGCTTTCTTAACATCAAAAAACACTAACACTGAAATAAAACTTTCGAAATTAAATCATTGAATTTTCCCAATTAACTAACCAATATACCTAATAACTAGGAAAATAATATGATAGCCATTATTTATTTGGTAAGCATTATTCTATGTTATCTCTACCTACATTTGTTATCTTATATGTTACATATGTTTTCTTATACATTAAAATATGTTATGTAGTCTATACCATAAAATAATTTAACTGTAAGCTTTTATTTACTGGGTGTGAGAAATCAACTTTTATAAATTACTCGACTCTCTATTGTTTTACTTGCATAAAAATATTTGTTTAGTAAATATTATGATTTTTAAAAAAATTATTTTGAAACTTCTCTTCTTCTTTGAGTGCCTATCCGCTACGGATGTGGGCGACCATCATGGCTATTTTGACTTTATCCGCTGCCAACCGGAACAATTGCATGGAGCTCCTACCAAACCAGGTTTGCAAGTTCCCAAGCTAGGATATTCTTCTCCTACCGGGCTTTCTCTTGCTATCTATCTTTCCCTGCAGGATGCGTTGTAACAGTTCATAACGTTGCGAATTCCTCATGATATGACCCAAATATTGCAGCTTCCTTGCTTTCACAATATTAACAAGTTCTGTGGTTTTCTTCATTCTTTGCAGAACTTCAACGTTGGTCACTTTATGGGTCCATGGTATTTTCAGAATCCTTCTGTAGAGCCAGAGTTCAAAGGCTTCTAGTCGGTTGGTCGTTTCTTTTGTTAGAGTCCAGGACTCCACTCCATACAGCAAGACAGAAAAAACATAGCACCGCAGAAGTCTCAGTTTGGTCCCCAAAGTAAGATCATGACTTTTGAAAGCCGCACCCATAGAGCTAAAGATGTTCCTAGCCCTACCAATGCGACTCTTGATCTCCTGTGAGTTATCCCATGCCTCATTAATGACTGTTCCGAGGTATTCGTACTTAGAGACTCTTACAACTCTTTCTTGATTTATACGTATAACTCTCGTATACAGGTTAGCACCCCTAATTTTTTAATTTTAATTTTTTAATTTTTTTTTTTAATTTTGAAACTACTGACCGGTAATTCTTTACATTTTAAATTTAATTATAGTTAATAATAATACATAATTATAATTAATTAATTTAATTTTAATTATTGTAATCTCCAGAAAAAATATTGAAAATTGATCAAGAGGCGTAAAACCGGTGAATAAAGACATATTGTAACATTGGACAGTGATATTTTAGAAATGGCTATGGGAATAAATTATTCATTGTTATCTCTTCGTTTGTGGTAAAGTTAGTTCTTTTATAAATTTCAATTCTATTGTATACAATGTATTGTGTTACACAGTCAGGTACAATACATTAAGGTATCAGGTATGTACTACATTCTGTAGCCTATCCGATCCTTTACTCTTCTCTTTTTAAAAAATTTTGAAAATTATTTACTGACAAAATATTCAAAAACAATGTAACATTTGATTTCTTCATTGAGAGTTATGTGAACTTTCCCGAAAATCTAAAAAAATCGTACCATTGTTTTTAGAATAAATTTTTCCTACTTATTTTCATTACACACATTTAGTTATTCTCAAGTTGTATTTATTCTCTAACAATGGTGATTTATATTGACGCCAATAAAATTCTTGTTTTCAGTATTATTTTTTTTTTTGTACATTGTGATTTATCTTTCAACATGTGAAAAGTTAAACTCTTTAAGTTTTACCTTTTCAGTACTAACGCCCGATAAACCTGACGTTCATATATTTTGCCGTAGTTATGACATCCGGTTTACCGGACGTCCGTAAGTTATGCATAAAGTGCCAATGTCCGGAAAACCAAGCACTTCCAAAAGATCTTTTAAACAAAAATTAATGGAATAATAATGTATTTTTAAATCACCTCCGTGGCGTAGTGACTAGCGCGCTAGCCTACAAAGCGAAACATCCCGGTTTCGGTTCCCGGCTTGAGCCTGGAAATTTTACACGTTAAAACCACCGTCAAGGTACCAAAACCCACAGTAGTTGCTAATGACCAAGCTGTTGATACGACTTTAAATAAACTAAAATAAAAACTATTTTGAATATTTTTAGTATTAGAACGATTTATTTTTTCTATGAATAAAATAAAAAATATTTTTTAACAGGACATTTTATTTTTCTGTAACGTTGAAATTTTGGTCGGCAATGGCAGTCTTACGCCTGAAAGTTTTCGAAATAAGGGCTGGCATTTTTTGTGCACCCTTATTCAAATTAAATGGCATTTTAGATCAAACTTTTAAACATTGTTCTGACACTGAAAGGGTTAATTGTTGTGAAATGCAATGAGCAGGGTGTTGCTAGTATATTACACTATATATATTTTTAAACAATAATCACAAAACCCTTAGACAAGTCCTTGACTTCAAGGGACCGTATAACTGACTGCATTGTAAAGTCTAAGAAATTATAATTTTGGTACAAAAATTAAAATTTAGTGGATGAACTTGTTGACATACAAGATTTTATTATGAGAATTGGTAATATGGATCTTGAAGAATAATCTATATTAACAGAAATATTGGCAATGGATATTTTAGATTGAAATGGTGAAAAGTTAGCTTATATGAAAAAAGGAACGAATACATAGAAATGATGAGTAAGAAATTATAAGATGTAGAGGTTGATTGTAAGTTGAGTGTGTGTGTGTGTGACGAGTATGAAGGACTTGAACACAACAATTTCTGTAAGCGAATTCATATATAAGGATGTTATCATCAGCATCGAATGTACGGAGATGATGGCTTGAACGAAGGTTTCGTCGTCATCGTGCAGCACGGCGCCTAGAAAGAGGAAGAAGAATGAGTGGCGTGATGTGATGATCCGTTCGAGTGGAGAAGCCGCAACTGTAGAGCGAGTGCATCTGATGAAATATAGGAAATGGTTGACACAGAACGATTTTAATTAATAAGAGAGCCTTTCCCACGTCAAATCCACAATTTGTATCAAAACTCTAGTTGACTGACATTTCTATGTGATTTATAGCGGATGAAGGGAGTGGTGTCTTCGTTGGGATGAGAAGGAGTCGGTATTGGGTTCTATAACGCGCTATAGCATAAGACCGAGTTGAACACTAACGAACACAAATTGGTTACGTCTTTGATTAATCGAATAAGAGACCCGTATTTCATCCCTCTGTTATTTTAACGGGTTGACGTTTCCCGTAATATGTCATCTGACAAGTGCCGTTTCACCCCATCAAGCCAAGGAGCTGCGTCGTCCGCCTCCGCTTTCGATATATTCACTCTTTAACCTCCTCCCGATCTCGTGTAATAACCCCTCTTTCCACCCTTAGCACGCATTTCTTGCTTTATCTATATTTCATTTGTTACACAATAAAACAATATTAAATGTGTTTACAATCCATCTTACAGAAAATCGTTTTAATGCACAAGAAATATCTTCTGCATGCCTTCACATCAAGAATCAGAGTAACTGGTGCATAGTGACTGATGCTTGCCCATAACGGGTAGGTGGAGTATTAATTAATTGCACTCGATCTTTTGGTTCCAGGGCTACAAAAATAGTTACGTTTTTTATTACAAAGTCAGCCAATTATATGACTGAACTATTTAAGAACAGAAGAGAAAGAGCTGTAAAAAATACTAGTCAGAGTTATCTCCTCTGGGAGTAATGAATTTCACTACACAGCCAGACCCTGGGGTGAATTAAGTTAAGGTGTCATTTACAGGGTGGAAAGTGGGTGCTTTTTGGAGCCCCTGGCATGCTGACAAGCATACTCTTTAGACTCATTGAGGAAGTCAATAGTAAACCATCTCACTCCTCGTTTTTACTTAGTAAAACCTCTAGTCTAGAGGTTCAATTAGCCTTTTGGCTGTTGATCTAAACAACAGTGACTGATGCAGTTTTATTTAACAGGTCACTGAACTCATTAAAAATAATATTTTACTCTCAATCGAATGAATTGTTTAGAATTATTTGTCGTTTTGCAACAAAACTGAAGTTAAAACCAATTTGGGCTTACAAAAATTTCCATTACTAATTACATCCAATTCGCTCTTGTTCTATCCCTTGAACATTTTTAACCTACATCTTCAAATACAGCATTCTTTTAGGCAGCTTATTCTTCACCCTCATGACCAAACACAGACGAAACCACGCAGCTTGTTTGTACTCTCTTATCAGCGTGTCCATTCACAGTTGCTCTATAATTACGTAAATTCTCATTCTAACTATTCAGCTTGTTCGTGGTGCATTGGTCAGGGCAACTGGCTGCAAAACTAGCGTCCCGGATTTAATTCCTGGTCAGGTGTAGCATTTTTTCACCTGCATGGCATATCATATCAATAACTCTGCACAAGCCAAAGCTTCTGTAAACATCATCACTCAATAACCAACAAACTAAGAACAATTTTTGTTTTTAATAGAGTATTCCTCTTGATCTTCATTTTTGGCGCTTATATTCTAATTTCTGCTTCCTTTTCATCTGTCCATATTTCTGCTGCATATCAGTATTGACACAAAATTTTCTTACAATACATAACATATATATATATTGTAACACCTAAGCCTAGGTTCATTCTGGATATGTGTATGATTAATACTAAACAACCTTACCTTAAACTAGTTGTTATTTAGGTCATCAGCCGAAAAGCTCGTTTCAACCAATAGAGGCTTTACTAAGTAAAACGAGGAGTAAGGAGGTTTACTATGCCTTTCTCACTGAGTGAAAAAATATGCTTATCAGAATGCCAGACCCTACAAAAAGCACCTACTTTCCACCCTGCAAATGGCACCTTCATTTCATTCATAACAGGGCCTAGCTGTATAATGAAATTCAAGGCTGGGTTGAACCTCTATAGTATATCTCACAGAACCAAGCAGCAGATGGAAACAGGCTACAGGTTAAAAGTCAGTAAAAAGATGGGTAATCATGTTTCACTCAACCAGCGCCTTCAGTCAAAACTACCGGCAACAGACCGGGTGTTTTATAACAGGCCTACTTTATGAATTAATTCTACTGGTACTGTCGTATTTTGTATTTAGTATTTATGTTTCAATTAGTATACAGCAATTTTAATCTGATAAGCAAAGAACAATTTTTGTAACTCGAATGGATCGCGCATCACCATCAAGTTCAATCACCATCTTTATACATTTAAGTTTTGACGTGCTGCACGGTTCCTTGGGATAGAGTATAGAGGGTTTACTAAGTAAAACGAGGAGTGAGGAAGTTTACTATGCCTTCCTCACTGAGTGAAAAAGTATGCTAATCAGCATGCCAGACTCTCCATAAAGCAGCTACTTCTACTCTGAAAGTGACATTTTTATCTCATTCACCACAGGGTCATGCTGTTAAATTCATGAATCTTGAAGATAACTGTGACTAGTGTCTTTTACACCTCTACCTCTTCTGCTCTTAAATATTTGACATATAATTGGCTTACCAAGTGAAAAAAAAAACACAAAACTAATTTTTGTATCCGTGGAATTAGTAGATCGAGTGCAAATAATTGAATAATCCACCTGCCTGTTATGAGCATACTTTTAACATAACTAATTATTTATTTACGCAATTAATGATTAAACTTAGCCAACTAACGAATACAATTAGATTACTTTAGTTAAATTAATTACAAAACTTACGCTTAAACTTAACTTGACTATTATTAAGAAAGTGTCCTTCAGAAATCAAAACAATGAGTTAACTGTACACAACCACTTGCTACCACCCTCACGAAATCACACTTTTTAACGTAATTCTTAACTGGACACTTTTTTGAATGACCCGACAACATTTTTCTCTCACAACTCAACTAACGACTGAGGCGCTAATCGTTTTTATACCTGTAGTCTGATAGTTGCCCAAGCAAACGAGATCTTTCTAACAAAATCCTTGCTATTCGCGAACAGATTAGAAGGAGCCGAAATCAAAACGAACGTTTCCACCAATTTTGATTTCCTAGAATTCCTATCAAACATTTCATTTATCGTATTTCACTATCCCTATTCAACACGTTCGTCCATTAAAATACACAATTTCTTAAAAAAAAAAACAATCATTTTCCTCAACCATTTCTATATTAATCACCAACTGCTCCTTTGTTATATAATTATCACCTACGCACAAGCCAAGGCTTACGTAGACATAAGCCTACAATAAAACATTTTTGTCCTTACCTGTTAAGCTAACTCCTTTTCTAATTTCCCATCTTATGAGAAAATAGTTAGAAAATATGTGAGTTCTTTAACTTCCTCCAGGACAATCTTGCTGGTTTTTGTCATCAGTCTCTCGACTGGTTCAATGCAGTTTTCCAAGCTGTTCTATCTTGCGCAAGTCGTTACATATTTTTTTTTTTATGAAGTACCCTCTTATATTCCTCGCCGAGAGATCCAAACGGAGAATTATTCTACCTCCGGAATGTTTTACCAGAGAGGATGCATCATAATTTTTTAAAATATTTTGAAGTTTTCGAAGCTCTTGAAGACCTGCGTATATTAAGTATAATCAGAACCATACATGAGGGAGTTTCCCCACAATAATTTTAGTCAGACAGAAAAAGCTGTAGTGTACTGTGGTTTTCAGCATTTTGCTTGGCAGACTGAATGCTCCAAGCCACCGTCTGCCAGTGTGGGATGGGCAGCCCTTTCAGTTTTGTTTACCATGAGGCGGTCATCATGCTGATAAGCGGTCACACGGCTACTAATGGGCCATACAACGTGATCGTATGTATGGGACACTAGCCTTCTGTCCTGGCCTGTTCCCTGAAGCCTTTTGTGAAAGAAATTAACGGGTCTCTTTCTAGTTAATGACAGAACCCCTTTACGGCTTGCTGGTATATGATGTTAAAAAATTTCAATATAAATTTAAACCCATCACTTAATTTTTTACTTATGAAAGATTAATTAATTAATTGGATTTAAAAACCGTTGAGAATGAACTCAGAAATAATAATTCAGAATTAGTCTTTTAAGTAATGAATATTCTGTATTTTAATAGTCATCTATTACTAAAAAAATTCAATTGAGAAGAATCAGATTCATTTTATTTCAACGTATGGCATCGTTGAAATGATGAGATAACTTCACAAAAGAAAGAAAAACTGAAAGTGTATAAGTCTACGCTTTCTAATTGCTCAATGGAAATCATCCCCGAGTTTATCAATGGAACTGATGAAGGCAACGGATATGAAGTTGGATGGGGATCCTAGATTAAAAAACCAAATTACAAAAAGAAACTTCCACAAAATAAAATAGCTGTAACCCATAATGAAATTAAAAATGATTATGAAATCCCCGACCGTTGTAGAGAGACATTCGGTGAAAAGTTGATGAGATATGTATCAGTACATCTATATTTATTACATTAATTCAAACAGACACAAAAATGTGAATGTGTGTATAAAATTGTACACAAGCACACTGTCACATAGAATTATGTTTTGAAAGCGCACTGTGCGATAACAAGACACTTTATATATAGAGACGAATCAGTTCACAGTAGACGCCTTCCTAATTGCTCGCCAAAACCCCTTCTCTTTACCACTGTTCGGCACCTCGTTACGACCCCGTACTACCGAATGAACCTACCCCAATACAAATTGTACATACTACAATTACACAACCACCGACACGCCGTATGCTCCTTTTAACATTGAAACCCACTGCATT
Source organism: Catonia carolina (assembly GCA_035578175.1). Taxonomy (NCBI): domain Eukaryota; kingdom Metazoa; phylum Arthropoda; class Insecta; order Hemiptera; family Achilidae; genus Catonia; species Catonia carolina. Next base: position 26,456,618 of record JAQMRL010000007.1, on the reverse strand, counting down.
AATAATAAAAAAATGAATGAAAAAATGAAAATCTATCTCTACACTAATTACTCCACGTAGCTTACTCCCAATTAGTAAAACTAATATACTGGAATCCTTATGTGGTAAGAATTGATGATGCGGGATTGAATTAAGTAAATATAGCTGGGCTGATGATATAAGAGAGTCTTTACAACTATAGGACAGACAAAAGGCGCAAAAACTTAACTCTGTACTAAAAATCTAAATTTATATCAACAAAACAAATTTTTTAATAAGGGGAAATCGGTTTATGAGAACCTAGAATGACCTAGAATAATAATATCCTTTATCTGGAAAAATCAACTAAAGAACGTGACAAAAACTGTCATATAAGATGAGGAAATTCTAGCAAAAATTTAATGAGTTTGAGGATTTAAAAGTAAAAGAAATAAATTACAAAACTTCTAGAATCTAGGAAGTGCTGTAGGTTCTTTTAGAATAAGGTTCTTCTTCAAAAAAACTTGTAGGTTTTGTAGAAGAAGTCTTCTACCTACCTAGAACCTAAGGATTATGAAAAATCACCTAGAAAGCGTGACAAAAACTGACGCAAGAAGACAGAGAATACTGTAAAAATTAAACAAAAGATGAGTTTTAAGAAGTTCCAAGTAAATAAAAGAAAAAACAATATGTATCAATCCGCCTAGGATCTATGAACTAGGTTCTTCTAGAACTTACGAGATTAACGTGTAATACGTGACAAAAACTTACATAAAAGACTCAGGATATTTTAGGAATAATAAAATATTAGAACTTCTAAAGTAAAATAGAATTAAAAATTACCAACACACCTAGAAACTTGGAACCAGATTCTTCTAGAATAAGGCTCTTCTAAGGTTTCTGGAAGAAATCCCTTATGTAGAACCTAGAAGTGTGTTCATATAGGATTTAGAAGAATGATGGGACAAAATCGTGACAAAAATTGACAGAAGACAGAAAAAATTAGGAAAATGAAAGAAATTCAGATTAATGATTAACAAAACTTGGGTAAGGAGAAAATTAGCAAGATTTAAATCCAGAAATAATAATATTTAAGATCTAGATAAATTAGCAGCGAAATAATTGTGATCCTGAAAGGCCGGTGACAAACGAAAAGAAATACAAAAGCCCTTCCTCATAAAAAATTCTCCTTTTAAATCACCTTGAGAGGTTGAATTCTGCATATTTGTTCTTATTGGTTGACCAGAGAAAGTAAACCACTGAATTTGCGAGCAATAGCGTGTTGAGGGTAAAGACAGGAAACCACTCTAAAACATATTATTTCAATATCTTCTCCACGAATGACATGTCTAAAAATCAATGAGCTCATCTTGTAAGTGTTACCTAGGAAAATAAATCATTCAAATAAAACCTTTCCGTTATCAATTTCTGTAAATAGTAATTATATCAATAATAACAGTAATTTATGTAATATTTTTCTTTTGTTTTTTACTTTTTCTTGGCCTATATAGGAAAGGAGCGTTTTATGCCGATTTTTTAAATCGAGTTATGGATATACACGTTTTAAACCCCTCTGAGCCCAAAAAAGATGGTTTTAGCGATTAGTCTGTGTCTGTTATTTATTATAAAGGGATCCAACACGAATCTTTTCATTAAAATTGATCGACCGGATGTAGTAGCTCATTTGAAAATTTTTCAGATTTTTGTAAAAAGTTTTTTGAAATTGCCTTATTTACTCCAGTTTCTTTTTTACTTTAAAAGTTGGTGTGCGCATCATGCCTACTAAAACTCGTGGGAAGGCTGTGTTCTTGTAGTACGCATATACAATGGCGGTTCTAAAGATTACAGCCTTTATATGCGTCTTAGAAAATAAGAAAATATAAATAAAGTTATAGAAAATTACAAAACCTGAAACTTTTATTTCATGCATTTTTTCTAAAGGACTTAATTTAACGACAAAGGACTTAATTCTCGATATCTTTATCACCAAAATAAGGCTAACAGAGTTTGATTTTCATTTAGCGTTATTCATTCGTGATGGTGGTAATTTTTAAAATTGTCATCAAATATTTTTCTTTGTTCATCCGTCACACTAAGATGCCAAAATTACTAAAGATAGCAATAAACTGTTTTCACATTCGTAATCTATACGAAAGGTTAGTGGGCCTGGATTGGGTTTGAAGTTTCAGTTTCAACCGAAAGTGGCCCGAAATCGGAAATCAAGAAATCAAATTTGGAATTCGGAAACAAAAATAGTGTCACTTTATTCCTCTTAAAGAGTAGATACAGAAATCACTAATGGTTTTTAACCCATAAGTCGAAGGTAAATTTTTAATTGCTGGTGGCAATTTTTAAAAAGGCTTACGCCTTTTGTCGTATGGCCACCAGCCATACGACACGTAAACACACGAAAGTGATTGTTACTTTCTTTTGCCTATATGAATATATAGAAAAGAAAGTATTGCTTTTATGTCGATTAAAACGTTTTCAGACCCCCTGAACCCAGAAAAAATGTTTTAAGAGATTTGTCTGGGTGTATGTCAGTGTGAACAAAATATCTTAAGAACGGAACATCGTACGAAGTTCAAACTTGAAACTTAAGACATACCACTAGAGACCTGACACGAAAATTTTTAACAAAATCGGTTCACCGGAAATAGTAGTTTATTATTATTATTTACGTTATGGCCTACAAAGGACCGCGATTTTTCAGTTTTTCTTCTGTGCTTTCCTCTTCGCCCAGTATTCTTTCATTTTTTTGGAAAAGTCACGTTTTCGTTCTTCCGACCATTTAGGTCTTGATCTTTTACTGTCCTCTTCCTGGAGCACTAGTTTGAGTTTATGTCTGAGAGCTGTTCTTTGTATGATGTCCGTCTCCGTTATCTGGAGTTTGTTGCAGTCTGTTTTTATCTCTTTGAGCCATCCATCGGGATTTTTCAATTTTTCTTTGTAGTTCAGGATTTGTTTTGAGAGCCTATGTTCGTTCATTCTTACTGTGTGTGCGTAGAAAGCAATTCTTCGTTTCTTCATGATGGATGTGATTTTTTCTGTGTGTTGGTAGACTTCTTCATTGCTGCGGAGTCTATATTCTCCTTCTTTGTATTTGGACTCTAAAATCTTGCGGATGATCCTTCTTTCTTTACGGATTAGTTTTTCTAATGGGGCCTTCTGTCTAAGCGCAAGGCATTCTGATGCGTAGAGAACTTCCGGTCGAATCACTGTATGATAATGTCTTATTTTTGCATTTTTGGAGATGGATTTTTTATTGTATATCTGGGACGTCAGTCTGCACGCTACTTCAAACTTGTTGGCTCGGTTTTCTATTGCATATTTTTCATTGTTGTTTGGTTCAATCCATTCGCCAAGGTATTTGAACCTGGTCATCCTCTGGATTTTTCCATGTTTTGTCTTGAAATGTGTCCGATCCGTTTTCTGGTTGGAGATGTACTGCGTTTTCTCGTACGATATTTGGAGCCCGATCTTGACCGCTAGTTCATGTAGAATTTCGACTTGTGTGATTGCCTCCTCTTCTGAGTTCGCCAAAAGTTGTAACTACGTTACTGTCACAGGCCTATTTTTATTTTGGTTATTCAATTGATTCACTTCGATTTTAATTACCGTAAGCTGATGCGATCTGGCGGTTTTATCGTTGTACCATTTCTGTAATTGAATTATTGTCTTTTTTCCTTATAGGATGGTCAGAACTAGTCTGTTTGTAAACGTGAACGGTCGTGAACTGTGCGTTTTTTTTCCTCAAGTTATTATATAGTGAAATTTTATATTTTTATTGCTTTTTAAATAAAAGTAATGGCTTTGTGTTACATCGGTCTTCGTTTACCCTTATCGGATTGAACTTTTATTACATGATTTCAAGTCTCGAGATATCTGTAGATGAAATTTCCAAATTAATGTTTGCTGAATGCCTTTTCTTAAATTACTACTTGCGTTTCCAAGCCTGATTAAATAAAAGTCAAGTATCATGAAGTTAGGTGACCGTCTGTGGGATTGTGGGGATACCAGTGGATTTTGTACGTATCCAAGAATTTTTGCTTAAGTGGATTTCAACTGTAAGTACTTGTTCCTATTATTAATCTTTTGGAGGAAATTTGTCTCGTCAAGCTTAAGGAAGTCTCACCTACTTGAAGTTTTTTATTATTTCTACAGTCAATTCAGTTCTAATCGCCCTTTTTTTATTTTTATTGAACATTTATCTGTTTTCACTTTTCAATGATCTATTAAAAGATGTGATTATGTACATTACGGTTACTCTAAAATTTTGTTATTATTCATAACTATGCATTCCGTTTTAAAGGTTGTTTTGATGTAAATTTTGTTTTTTTTTGGAGCAACTCTTTTGGTAAATTTTTTTAAATGAAAATTACATTGTACGTATTTTGATATATATATATATATATATATATATATATATATATATATATATATATATAAAACTTACTTAAAATAAAACTGTTTTCGGTTGGCCAACCATAATGTATTTTGCACATTAATTGTTATATTTTATTATTTTTTTTTTAAAACAAAAGGCTGTAACTTCGATATTTGTAGCTCCAACCATAATGTATTTTGCACATTAATTGTTATATTTTATTACTTTTTTTTGAAAACAAAAGGTTGTAAATTTGATATTTGTAGCTCCAACCATAATGTATTTTGCACACTAATTGTTATATTTTATTATATTTTTTGGGGAAAACAAAAGGTTGTAAATTTGATTTTTGTAGTTGCACACTAATGTATTTATAATTGTTAATGTACATACCTAATAGGTATTTTCTTGTGATCATATGTAATTCATTTTGGTTAATTTTATATTTACTACCTTTGGCCTAAATTGTCTTATACCTAAAAAAAAATTTTTTTTTTTTTTTAAATAAACTTGATTACTTTTTTTCTTTTTTAATTTGTTTTGTGTGGCTTTCTTACCTACCGATTTCTTACGGCTGGGTTTTTTTTTGGCCGAGAAGGTCACAGAGTGCCAGGTCATCTGCAAAGGCGAAGCAGTTGATCTCAAGTTCTCTTCCGAGTTTGACTCCTCTTGGTGCCGTTTTCCTCCATTCTCTGATGACCTTCTCGAGAGCAAAATTGAACATCAGTGGGGAAAGTCCATCTCCCTGTCTTACCCCTGACTTTATTTCAAAAGGCTCGGAGATACAAGTTCTGAACTTGACTTTGGACTGCGTATTGTTGATAGTCTTCGCGAAAAGTTTTCTCGTTTTGTTGTCTAGTCCGAATTCCTCTAGTATCCTGAGTAGTGATTCCCTGTCTATGGAGTCGAGCTTTTTGAAGTCAACAAATACGATAGTCAGTGGCTTTTGTCGGACTCTGCAGTGCTCGATGACATGTTTGAGTTCCGGATTTGTTCAGGGCATGACCGAGATTTCCTGAAGCCCGCTTGGTATTCACCGAGCTGCACGTTGAGTTGATCATCTGCTCTTGTCAGTAGGGCCTTCGAGAAGATTTTATATGTGACCGGCAATAGTGAAATTTCTCTATAGTTGTTAGTGTCGGTCTTATCCCCTTTTTTGTGTAGAGGGTGGATGAGTGCCGATGTCCATTCTTCTGGGATTTCTTCGGTCTCCCACACCTTCTGCAAAGTTTTAACTAGAAGTCCGAGCTGATGGTCCTCCAGAAGTTTCCAGTATTCTGCAATGATCCCATCTTCACCCGGTGCTTTGTTATTCTTAAGGGATTTGATGATTTCTTTGACTTCTTCGAGGTTCGGTGGTTCCGAGTCCGGGTTTACTTTGTTGGTTCGAAATTCGAAGGTTTCAGTCGGGCCTGCGCAGTTGAGCAGGTTTTTAAAGTAGTCCGCCAGGATTTTGCAGTTTTCCTCATCACTGTGGGCCAGTGTTCCTGTACTTGGATTCCGAAAGTTGAGATTAGGTGGTGTGAATCTGGTCACGGTCTTTTTGAAGTCCGGTAAAAGTCACGGGTGTTGTTTTTCTTGAAGTCAGATTCAATTGACGCTAGGTCATGTGATCCCTCTTGACCTTCCTGATAGTTTTGGCCGTTTCTTTTCTAGTTTGAATGAATGTTTCAAATTTTTCTTTTGTTTGGTGTGATTTCCATACTTGCCATGATCTTTGTCTTGTCTCAATCGCCTCGTCGCATTTCATGTTCCACCAGACATGTCTCGGTCTTCTTCTCTGTGGAGCTATCCTACTTGCTGCTGCAACCATTCTCTCTTCAAGTTCTTTTAGGCCTTTGACTTCCACGATTTCTTTTTGAAATTCCGACTTTGATGTCTTCAGTTTTTCTAAATCTGATCTCACTTTCCTCTGAGTTGTTTTTCTCGTGTTTCTTGGTCTGAATTTCAATTTGATTTTGGAGAGATAATGATCTGAGTCAAGATTTGCTCCTCTTAATACCTTGACGTTCATGACTTCTTTTGACGCTTTGACTGAAACTGCGACATGATCAAGCTGAAATTCACCTAGCATTGGGTTCGGAGAGGTCCATGTTTTCTGTTTTCCTGGCAGATGCTTGAAGAAGGTCGACTTGAGTACGAGGTTGTTCTCACCACACAATTCGATAAGCCGCTCTCCATTTCGATTTGTCCTCCTGTGAGCTGGATAGTCTCCTACTATTTTACGGTATCTTCTCTCCTTTCCAATCTGCGCATTGAAGTCACCCATCAGAATTATAGTGTGATTCTTGGGGATCTTTGCTAGAGTTTCATCTAATTTATCCCAGAATAGGTCTGTCTTCTCTGGGTCTCTGTTGTTGTCTTCATTGATTAGGGCATGTGCATTTACTAACGTGTATGCTCGGTTTGCGCACTTGATCGAGAGAGTGACGAGCCTGTTGGAGATTGGATTAAAATCAATGGTCGAGTTCAAAATTCTGGTGTTGATCATGAACCCCACTCCGAGGTGTGGGACTCTGCCTTTCATAATTCTTTTTTCCGTTTTTGACTTTAGAATTCTGTATCCTTGTGACTCAAATGGTTCGCTGTCTGTGAACCGGGTTTCTTGCAGGGCTGCAATTTTAATATTGTGCTTTGTTAGTACGTCTGTTAGATGTTTTAATTTTCCAACTTTGAGAAGTGAATTGACATTGAAGGTTGCAAAATAATTGAAGTCCTTGTGTTTGAGTTTGTGCGATCCAGGAAGCTCCGACTCTTCCTTGTGTGCAAGCGTGGTTGCAAGCTCCCCAGAATCCGAAGGCTTGCTGACAGCGCTATTTCTAGCGCTGGTAGATCGTCCACCTAGGGTAGTTCTATTTTTTAGAAAAATTGCCATCGCTTTTCAGTTTTGAAATACTGAGATATGTTTCTGGTGGGCCGGACCAAAGTCCGACCGTTTGTACAACTGGGGTTGTAAGCCTCAGAGGGTTCCGCTTCAGTAAGATCCAAACCACTGGATTGTGGACCAGATCTCGTCCAGGGACAGCAACGTGGAGCACGGACGTCGATTCCAAAGCCTTCCAAACGAACGAGGTTGTTTGCCTTTAAGAATCTTTTCCGCCACCGGAACATGATCCCCGGAAATAGTAGTTTATTCATGTAATGTTTCACTTTTTTGCGATTTTATCAAAAACTGCTATTACGATTTTTTTTTAAATCGCCTCATTTACTACATTTTTTAATGTTCTACATGATAGAGTAGGCGCCATGTATGCTGAAATTCTTGGGAAGGCTGTTCTCTTGTAGAAAAAAATGTTTTTTACTTTCTCTTGCCTATATGAATATAGGAAGGAAGGTATTGTTTTGTTTAAATTGCGACCTTAATATGCATTTTTGTGGAAAAGTGTATACAGTCAACGTTGTAGAGAATTAAAAAATTTACAACTTCTAATTCAAACGTTTCTTTGTATAAGGCCTAGTTTAATGGTAATTTATGATTTTCTGTTTTGTTTTCACGAAAATCTGTAAAATATGAATTGTTTAAGATTTATGCCATAGTATGCATTTTACGAAAATAGTGTATATAAACAAATTTATAGAAAATTAAAAAATCTACACTTTCGTTTTAAGAATTTTTCTGTACAGAAACTAGTTTAGCGTGAAAGAGTGATTTTCCTACTATTAATCCAAACTAAGACTGATTTTCATTTTTCATCATTCACTCATGATTAAAATGAGATTGTGTTTTTTAGGTTAGTTTTTGTTATTTTCCAATGTATTATTACTAAAGTTCGGTTATATTGTTCATTATTTGCATTGGCAAGATAAAGCCGTGTGAGTGTTCACCCCAGATTCTTATATTTTAAATTATGTTTTTAGATTACATTGTTTACTCATGATTAAACATATGTTACGTTTTTCAATATTTACAATGGCAAGAAAACGTCGTGTGAGTTTTTCACCCCTGATTTTTTTTAAATGTATTTAACAGTATAATTATTAAATGTTACTGGAATCATAACAATCAGGATCTTCACGTTCATTAATACACTCTTATTATTTCTATAAATTATTATTGTTGTTCTTGTTACTATTTTGGTATTATTGTACCGTTTATTAATTGTACGTATTTATATGTTGTACGGTCCTACTGCTTTACTAAAGTTATCCTTCATATTTTTGTGAATTTTATTAAGTGTATTCCGTGATGTTTTGTTATTTAATGCACTTTTCATCTAATCACGCGGTATGCTATTTTGGGGGAATAATATTTATGGATAAATAAATATTCAACGTGGTTAAACAATTTCATTACGGTCATAAAAAATACTTTTTGTTTTAGCAAAATTACTGCAAATTTTTCTGCTATCATACTTATCCAATTGTCATGAAATTCAGCTACTTCCCTTTTCCTCTGCATTTTTTGTATTATACCAAAATGACAATCGCAGGGAAGATAGCTATGGCCCCGCTGAGGAAAATAATACAAAATTTCTCTAAATTTACCATTTATTGTCATTGACTGTCAATATCGAAGAATGGTATAATTTTGGTTTTGCCCTCTACAAACATCTGTAAATATAGATAGTACTTTAACTTTCTCATTCAAATATGTGTTACTTTAATGGTTAAGAACCGAGATTACTTCATTAACATCTTTTTTTGGCCTCACTTTCTGGCCAAGCATACATGATACTAGAGTTTATTGTTGCCTCCCAGAAAAACATCAGATGTGAACAAATGAGGCATTGGCATGTTCTGTTTGAAGTCAAAACACAGAACCTCTTATTCTTCATTGTTAGCAACAGCTAAAATAGTTTCTTTAAGCTTTGCATAAAACATTTTCTATTCCGTATGCTTTAAACTTTTTATTTTTATTATCTAACCAGTGATCAGGATTCCTTCTCTCTGTTTTTATAATACTTCCGTCACTAGAATCCATATTTTTAAGAAATACTCAACACCAATATTACTACTACATCTACTTACATAACCAACGTGCTTGCCTCTAATCATGCGGTCTTGGGTTTGTATCCCATTCAGGTACGACATTTTTTCATACGTTACAAAAATCATTTCATCCTTCACCGCCTGTATTAGCAGTACTTGCAAAACAGTCGGATGTAAAACCAAAAAAAAAATACATAATCATAAAAACAACAGAAGAGCTGAACATGGGTAGTAAACGAATCGTTCGTTTTGATTGGTAGAAAATAATTCCGAAATGAAGCAGTCGGGCCCTTGTTCTACCAATCACTTTTTCAACAGCTGTTTTCTGTTTTAATTAATAAATGTAATGGAGCCTTCTTCTAGTACATGGTAAATATCATTATTAACTTCAATAAACATAAAAAAACGAATTTTCGTGAAACATGTGTAGTTCGGCCCTTCTTCTTCCAACCGCCTCATTTGTAAAATTAGTTTTGCAGAATATGAGTTAATAAAACAATTAAATTAATATAAGAATTAAATTGAAGTCTGGTTTTATGAAGATATGACGGGAAACTTTACTATAACAAGAACGGAAAAGGAAAAAGTGATGGTTATAGAAGGTAAAGAGAAATAGTATTGAAGAACAACTATAGCTTTCTGTAAATAACTTATCGCTTTAATAAGCGATACCACAATGACGACGTGATGGGGGTGGGTGGTAAAGTGTCGGTGGGTGGGGGGTGAATAAGTAGAACGTACAAGTGAACGATTGAAGCAAAGTTGAAGATCAGTTTGAACATAGTGCCCCTCTTCTTCTGGTTGCGTCTTTCTATGTGAGATCTGTAATAGCAAAAGTAGTATCAACGGTAGGGTTAGTAGTGGCAACGGGAAAATGGGATAGAGGATATCTAGTTAGGGAAGTCGAGATGCCAATCCACCGACGTTGAATAAGAGAAGATACTTGAAAGTGACTTTTCCAGCTCGCTATCGGGAAAAGTACTGAAGGGGTGCCGGAATTGAAGAAGGACGGGTAGGAGCAAAGTGACGAAGATGGAGTGAGGAAACGAGTGAGAGCGATCGAAAGAGAAGGACGGTGCGGTAAGGAGGATGAGCTCCTCTAAGAGGGCTTGGTCGGGTGGCTCCGCAAACCACTTAGGACCTTTAACGATGTTGATATATGCCTGCTCTTAAGCCATCGATGTGAAATGATGCTATCTACAAGTCTGAATGCATCGAAGAATAATACTCCAATACGGGTACACTGATGTAACATAAAAAGGAAGAGTTTGCCTACGGTTATTGAAAATAATGAACTCGAACCGAATATGCTTCTTCAATTCTTCAATACATCTTCCCTCTCTTATATCGCATATAATATGCAAATACGCTCGCATTAAATATACGGTATGACAAGCCGAATTTTCTTTAACTTGTAAAATTGAAACTTTTCAACAAGAAATATCTCCTTTGAATACAATTTTAATTATATTATGAATAAAAAATACCATCATTATCAACTTATTTCAAAATGTATAACAGCAAAAAGAAAAATTAATCTTTAAAAAGCCAACTTCATTATAAATATTATCGTAAAGAAACAATTAAACGATAGGTTAATGTAAACAATTACTGATTAATGAACCGAATGGTTAAGAAATCAGATCAGTAGTAGCCTATTTACAGAACATAATCCTTAAACTTTTTATTTGCAACTGATATTTCATCTATATTATTATCTGTTTTTACATTAAACACGCATTATTATTAAAAAATAATTAATTGTGATAATATGTATGCGTTTTATTATATAATATAAAATTATTTTGCAAAAAAATTAATTGTTGTAATCCTTTTTAAGTACTTTTTAATAATATTTTATTTTTTTCATATATAATCGCACTTATAAAATTTATTTGTTTTAATTTTCTTTCAAGGAAGGCTATTCTAACATATTTTTTTCTCAATTCTATTTTTTCTTTGTGTATTCTTTCTTTTGGTAATAGTATAATAAGACTTTTATTTGTAAGATTTTTCTTTCTGTTAAATTATAATTTGTATTTTTATTGTTTCTGTTGACAGACTTTGGTCTATCGGAATGTAAATCATGTACATCTTAAAAAAATAAAATAAAAATAAATAATGATATTATTATTATCAAACAGAGTGATATTTTAGTCCTGTTACCCAATTGTTAATGTCTGGTAATTTTTTTCTAAGAAAAGGAAATTTTGTTTTGTGACACGAAGTTGGTAGCCCTACTCAATCGGTATAGATACGGGAGTGTCAGTTGATTCTCTTTGAGCTGTGTAAAATTTTGTGCCGTTTCCGGTCGTGTTACCAACAGATTTTATTTTACCATACAACAATCGCTTGTTTAAATCTGGAGACTGAAGGTCTTGAACTAATCGTACACGATACGGATACAATTTTTAGCAGCTTTCTCAACACTCGAATATGATAAACCAACTGCCGAGGAAAGTTTTCGTAAATTTATCCTTGGAGAATTGAGCAATCTTAATTTCACATTCTCTAAAACGTTATTTGTCAAGAGAGTTGGTCGACCACTAATTTTCTGTCGCAAACACTACATGTATCTCGAAATCAGTTTCTTAGCCTAGAAATTGACTTTATTTTTGGTGGAGTAACACCAAAAAATTTAATTTTAAATAATTCTTTTACACTCGCTTACGGTTTTGTAGGAAAATATTGATAAAGTATCAAACCTCGTTGTTCTAGAATGAAAGAAATTCTGTTCGTAACACGACCAGAAACGGCACAACATTTTACACAGCTCACTCAAGGATAATCAACGTACAGCCGTATCCATACCGATTGAGTAGCGCTACTATCTTCGTGTCAGAAAACAAATCTTCTCTTTCTTACATAAAAATTACTAGGCATTAAGAATTGGGTAAAATGACTAAAAAAAAAAAACACTCAATAGTTAATTGTGTGTATTTTCCTTTCAGAGATTGGCAATTACCTATACTAGTTAAAAATTGGAACGTCAACCATCAGAACCATCAAAATTTGAAGTGCTCTATCAATGATTCCTTATCATGGCCATGTAATTCCTTATGGCCATGTAATTTTTAACGACAAATTAAATATTGTTAACTCAATAAGTATTGATATTCAAGTCATTTGAAATAAAATTGCAAATAATAATATGTGACACAAAAGAGGAACAATATTGCCCTGCACACGCTAAAGATTTACTACCCTAGACTGTTTGAAGAACATCCAGAGGCAACACACAGGTTCTTCTGCAGAAAAGAATTACGAATCTGCAAAGTAAAGAACTTCCAAGCTAATTTAAAGTAAAATTAGTGACATTTGAAAAAAAAAAAATTCTAAAATGCTACAATATTAATCTCGTACTTTGTTGTTTACTTGTGATTCAGTAACAACAGTATTGATTTTTTCTTTCTCTTACCTATATAAATATTTAGGAAGGAAAGTATTGTTTTCATGTTGATTTTTTAAAATCGAGTTTTCACCAGATCTAGCGATTGGTGTGTGTGTGTGTGTGTGTGTGTGTGTGTGTGTGTGTGTGTGTGTGTGTGTGTGTGTGTGTGTATGTGTGTGTGTGCGCGCGCGCGTGTGTGTGCGTGTGTGTGTGTGTGTGTGTGTGTGTACATATATCTCAAGAAAGAAACATCGTACGAAGTTGAAACTTAAAACTTAAGTAAGGACTTACTAAAAATCCGTACATGAACATTTTCATCAAAATCGGTCAACAGGAAGTATTAGTTTATTCGTGTCATTTTACACTTTTTGAGATTTCCTCAAAAACGGTTCCTACAATTTTTTATAAAAATCGCGTTATTTACTACATTTTTTATGTTCTACAAGGTAGAGCAGACGTCATGTCTGCTGAAATTCTAGGGGAGGCTGTGCTCTCGTAGAAAAAAAAATTGCTTTTTTAAGATTACGGTCTTAACATGCATTTTAGAGCAAAAGTGTAGGTATATAAAAGTTGTAAAAAATTTAAAACCCTGAAATTTTGATTCCTAACTTTTCTTTGTGTAACGCTTAGTTTAGCGGTAGTTAGGGATTTTCTGTTATTTTCATGAAAACTTGTAAAAATATTGGTTTATTTAGGATTTCGGCCGTATTATGCATTTTACGACAAAAGTGTACATGTTAAAATTTATGGAAAATTAAAAGATCTCGAACTTTTGTTGTAAGCATTTTTCTATACAGAGTCTAGTTGAGTATCAAAGAGTGATTTTTCGTATTATTAAGCCAAACTGAGGTTGATTTTCATTTCGCATCATTCACTCATAATTAAAATGAAGTTGTTTTTTGATTCATTCTAATGTATTATTATTAATATTAGGTTATATGGTTAATTATTTTCATTGGCAAGAGAAAGTTATGTGAGTGTTTCACACCAATTTTTATATTTTGATTCAATGTATATTTTATTAGTGAACTTCTACGTTTTTATGATCTTCAGTGGAAATGCATTTTTAGTTCGTTATTGGAATAAGTCAGTAAAACGTAAGTGTCTTGTATATTTTTATTATTTGTTCTCAAATATTTAGCATTACTCGTAACGGCAGTAAATCGTTAAAAAAGGTCATTCCAAAATCCCAACGAATTGATAATCTCAACTGCCTATGTTCCCAGTTAGTTTGGATATTCGACACGACTGTATGAATCTATAATTTTACTTATCATTACGTACTCATTTATGTATAATTTTAAATGCATCCATGAGGTAGTAAATGAACGTTCACGACCATATTTTCCCGTGTCTTAGGATAAATCAATTTAGTATCTCTGTTTTCAAACACCAGATCGTTTATAATAAAATCTGCAGAATGTGAAGACATAGATTTAAGGGTGTAATCAATTCTTTTTCGTACTCCCTACCGACGTTAAAAAGTCATTTCTGTCGCCCAACTGTAAACTTTATGATGTTCCGTATATTTTCTTAATTTTTGGGATTCAGGTAATAACTTTGGAATAGAATTTTTTTTACATTAGTGAGAAGGAATCAAATGTTTGTTTAAATTTTAGGAAATTTTACCGAGACGGGGAATCCCAGCGTAAAAATGTGTTGGTAAACTACATCAAATTCTGAACACAGGTACTGTCACCATCGTCCCCTTTGATTAGGTACTGTGTTTCCGGCTACCAAAGCTTCCGACTAAGCGACAGAGGGGACCGCCAGTAGTTCCGAAAGGGGCAGTAGACCTGCGGTGGCGTACTGACAGAGGCCGATGTCGCCAAGGCCGAGACCAATAACCACCCCCTACCACAGCGCTCTCTGTGACTATATAAAAAGCGCTCCACTGAGTTCGAGTGATTAGATTCCACGCATCGACAGCATCGATGAGACCTCCTACATCCACACACGGCTATCGGATTCCAGCGAGGACTCATCGACGACCCCCGCAAGAGAGAATATCATGCTTCCGCTCACCGACTCGACACCGTAAGCCGTCGACCGGGACCGTCATCGCCCACTGCCGCGAGCAAAGCCCACAGCAGTCCCTCGACCGAGCCTTGCGCCCACCGGATCCAACGAAGCAGCCATCGACACACTACTGTGAGGTAAGAAGAAAACGACTCCGCTGGACGACGACACGCCGTGTCGCCCAGCTCCTTGACCGCCATGACGACTACGGCCGACGCTTCGCCAAGACAACCACCATTTAAAAAGCCCTTTTCAGGGCCACCAAAAATTAAAGGTTTAATCTCGCCACACAATGTCTTAATATATATTTTTCATATTTAACACAATATTTTTCATTATTTAACACAAATGTGTTAGTATATTGTCAAATGTATTCCTAATTAAAATATGTTTATATACTATAATGATCTTCGAGCCAGCCCAGTCAGTCAGCTGGTAGAAAGTCGCTATTATTTGTTAAGTAACACCGGTTGGGCAAGCGACTTTGTATGGTGACCAGTTTACAGCCATCCATGAACAAACTCTACTGGGAGTCTATATTCAAACTCATGTCTAATCTACGTCAAAAAATACAGCAAAAAGTAGCGATCAAATTGGATAGTTGTCAACAATGTAATGTACAGTTCCCGATAACAACTAAAAGCTAAAAAAATAAATATATATATACTATAATACAGGTGATCAATAACAAAAGAAAATATAAAATGGTCTTAGAAATAAAAATGGTTTCCCTGTGTGTGGAAATCCCGGTTAGTGTTTTACCGTGTTCCAGTTAACAATATTATTGTTACGTGGTTGATGAAGTGTTGCTGAAAATTTTGTTCAAAGTAGATAAAGTCCCAGATTTTATGTTAAAAAAAGGTGTAACAAAACTGACCTTGTTTTTATTTTATGCCAATCAAAACTGTGCAAACTTTGAAGACCACGCCTCTTACAAACGACTGAATTGGTTGATGAATTTACAAAATAATAATTTAGTTAATTAAAGGTTTCATAAACATTTGTTGTGTATAAATGAATTCATGTTCAGGACTAAATACAGGAAAATGCCCAGTTTATTGTTAATTATTTTACATTGTTAACTAGGAATTATTGCAAAGTTTCAAATGAGCTTGGTGGATGACTAAGTAGTGTATCGAGAAAAAAGGGTTGCCCAGAGTTTCCTGTTTATTTTTTCACATTAAATAAAAAGGGAAGGGACCGCAAATGAGGGATGCACAGATTTCGAAAGGGATTTTTTCCGTCGTATTAGAAAAGGAGTTGAAATGAAAGCCGATTTGGTTTTCTATGTAAAAACAAAAAAATAAAAAAAGAAATGAGTAAGTGAAAAAGTATATATTATATAGGAGGAGGAGAAGAAGAAGAAAAAGAAGAAGAAGGCGTACCAGAAAAAGTAGAAGGAGAAGGTGGTGGATGAGGGTGGTGGTGGAAATGATGGTTGTGAAATAAGTACGGTGGGAGGGAGGAGTGTAGCACAAGGAACAAGAATCATCGTTGATTATTCATTTCTGGTAATGGGCAGAACGCGGGCCCTCTCTGTTTTTTCCTCCATGTCCTTTACTGTTTTCCCATTAGGAGTATTAATCAATACGGCTTGCAGAATCGGACCCACTGAAAGATATATACGCGTTTTATATATAGATATATATAAGTACAGAGCTCACCTTTCTGTTTACATTTACCACCTATAGACCCGCACAACACATTAGTTCCCTTTTCGACCACCATTATCGCTAACGGCTAATGTTGGAAAATCCATTAGACTGAAATGACGACTTATCTGTCTATCAAAAGTTTCATTGAAAAATGAAAACTCTGACGTAAAGTTCATATGAACAATATAGTGTACTCCACTGATTTATTTTCCGACTGAAAACTGAATCAAATTAATTCGAAAAAAATTTGTTAGATGATAAATAAAAAAATATCTTTATATAACAGGTTAACTACCGCACATAAAAAGGGTGATTTAGGTTTACAGCTATAAGACTTAATATTAAGCACCTCATTGATAGACGTTCACTGTTGGAAAAAGCTACAGCTAGCCCTACACCGATGTCACTGCTAAAATTTTTCTTTACATTATTTTTGAGAGCTAGAATTCGAAAATGGACCTCTTGTCCAAATTTGGTCGACCCATGATTTAATAGTCAGCGCCATTATCTTCTATGTTAGGGGTCTCGGTTTCGATTCCCGGTCAGTTCTGGCACTATTTCATCGCTCATTTACAAATATAACCCTCCGGATTTATCTTGTGGAAACGACGTCGCCTCAAGTCAACTGTTTAACAACCGATTTTTGCCAACGAAGGTTCCTAATTCAAATCAAAAGTAGTTACTTTTATATAGATTTGAATACTAGAAAATGGTCACCGGTGTACTTTGATGGTTGGGGTTCAATTAACGATACTCTCTCAAGAATGGTTGGCCTGAGTCAAGTACAAGACTAGACCTCATTTACACGTCATACATATCATCCTCATCTCGTTGAGCTACGTGTTGCTAATTGTTTCTAAATTGAACAGATTAAAACGTACCCAAATTGGGGATTAAAAAATCATATATAATCTTGATCGTTGGCATTCAAATAATTTGCAAAACAATCGGGTGTAATACATAAAAAGTTGTAGCATTTTTTGAATCTGAGTTAATATTTTTTTAATTTAGACCCAAATTCTCTTGTGGTTCAAACCAGCCTTTCGGATGATGACCTAAAAAAACAAATTCTGAACAATTTAGATTAATATTTTATAATTTATGTTAATTATGGCAACTTGAATACTTTCGTTCGAAAATTGGTGCTTAGAATAAACGCAAAATAATTTTACAATATCACCCTCCTTTAATTTTACACGTAAAAGAAAAACATGATGTATTAGAAAATAAGCCTATTTTTCAAAAATGATGCACCAATAATACACAAAAATTAAATTATTTAAAAAAATTTTAATATATGTCATTTCTGAAAGTTCTTCGAATAGAGTTTTTCACCATTTTATTAGATATTGGTTCTGCAACTGGGTTCGGAAGATCAATTTAAGGCCTAGGATATCCACTAGTAAAGCTTCAGAAATAAGTTCAGTTTCTATATTAAGAACAAAAAAGGTAATTACATTCCCCTTAACAAAATGTCCCGATAGTTTTAAATATATCTCAAGTGTTTGTTTGAAAGAGTTTTTTGTCATCAGTCTCTCGACTGGTTTGATGCAGTTCTCCAAGCTGTTCTATTTTGCGCAAGTCGTTTCATATCATACCTGCAACACACTATATCTTTATTGTAATCTTTGCCTGCCCCTACAATTTACCTCTCCATATTACCCTCCATTACTGATAGCCAATACTTGAATGTCTTAAGACATGCTTCACTAGTCTAACCCTTCTTCTATAGTCCAACAAACTAAAAGCTGCAGATGAGATCTAGCCAATAACAGCCAAGGTCCGGTGTGAGGTTGCCCCTTCACTAATCACAGTCTGTTCTACATCTGTTCCATCTCCAGCTGACATTTTGTTAGCCTGTCACCGCAGCGAGATCACAACGTGACAACGGAGAATACGATTAACGAAAGTCAGTTGGCTCTGTGCTGTGATCTAGGTCACTATGCTCCGCCTTCTTCTGCAGTCTCTAGTTTTTTAAGCTATAGTAAGATGTTTTCATAATTATACTTCTTCTTTCAACCACTTGTATAAGTCTTGTATAAGAACCTCTAAGTTACTTATTTTTCCCACCCACCTAATGTTTAACATTTTTCTAAAACATTTCAAAAGGATCTATCCTCTTCCTTTCTATAGCCCCTATCACCCACGTTTCACTCCCGTTCTATTCTACCCTCTAAACACGGTGTTTAAAGAAATTTTTCCTAATCTTTAAATCAATTTTTATAGTTAGTAAGCTATTTTCCATTTCAAAAAACCCTTCTAGCTTAGAAAGAGTATAAATCAAAAACCATTAAAACAGGAAAAAAATTTAATTGATTCTCTTTTTATCAAACGACATTTTAATTTACCTTAATGTTTATTAAATTGCCATACGTATTTTTTTCTTTCTTATGTAAATCTGGTGTAAATATAAATAAGCTTAACAATATAAAACAACTTATACCTGCGCACAGGCTAGACCTATGCAGGTATTAGGAAATAAGGTAGGTACGATTCATTGTATTTGTTTTTAGAAATAATAAATAAATAAATAAATAAATATAATTAGTAAATAAATATGTGGTCCGAAAGACAGGATAAATACACTAGTACAAAATACAAGAATTAATGTAATAATCTAGGAAGTTGTTGTTTAGGTCATCAGCCAAAAGGCTGGTTTGAACCTGTAGAGGTTTTACTAAGTAAAACGAAGAGTGAGGTGGTTTACCAATGCCTTCCTCACTAAATGGAAAAGTTCGCTTATCAGCATGCTGGGCCCTCTGAATAGCACATATTTTCCACTCTGTAAATGACACCTTTACTTCATTTACCACAGGATCTGGCTGTATAATGAAATTCATTACTTTCAGAGGAGATAATTCTGATTAGTGCTTTTTACACCTCTACCTATTCTGTTCTTAAATTATTCAGTAATTTAATTGGCTGATCGTGTGATAAGAAATATAACTATTTATTTTAGCCCTGCGACGAACAGATTGAGCATAAATAATTTTAATTTAAATCTAGGAAGTATATGGTGGAATAGGAGATTAGCGGTCCCCTACCAGCAATGTTTAAATGGGATGCCCGTGACAGTAGATTAGAATTAGTTACAACGATTCTAAAACGTTACAATATCGGTCGATTTACAATATCTGTTACGATAATTGATTTTCAAGAGCGGGTGTAAATTGCAGAGAGTAAAAATAAAGAATAAAACAAATAAAAAACAACAAGGGATGAACAGAAAAAAAACAAGAAGACCGGAACATAACAACAGGGAGATTGAAATTACATCCCGATATAATAAGCGCCTCCCGTTCTAACTCATTTTAGTGACTTCACCTCTCACTCATTCCTTGTCATTTTCTCTCCCTTGCACACCCGTGAAACTAATCAAGACGAAGAGCAGGGGAAAAGAATGCCTGCCAAGTCTTCGTTTCATTTGAATCTACGAGTATATGGGCTCAGCAGTTGAAGGGGGCTGAATATTTCATGTTTTGTCAGAGAAAACAACGAGAGTCGGGGTGGAACGGAAGATAATCCTTGTCCCTGCCATGCAAATAAAGCAATAACAAAAGTAATAATAATAATAATAAGAGTGATAAGGAAATTTAATGGATATATCTCTACCACCTAATAGAACGACTCAGGGAAAACTCATAGTTTTAGATGCATTACTCCTACTACCACATGAAGAATCCAATACAAAAATAGAAACGAAATAACAAAAACAAAAAATATAGAACAAAAAAGAAGAAAAAGTAAGAAAGGCGTAGCATATGATGTGTAGGGACCACGTAAAGCAATCCGTAAAATTAAAACTATGAAAAATTCAACGCAGGCTTCATTCTCTGGTACACCATCACACAACAGGAAAAGCAACAGAAAGAAATTTTCAACCCCGAAAAGTTGCAGGATGGTATAATACTAAAAGTGTCGGTTAAGAATTCATCTGGGAAAGGTGGGTGGGTAGAAGTTGAACTTTCTAACGGGATAACACAATATGATTGGTTAGGTTACATTTCGTTACTACGTATCTTCGTTTTCACTGCGTTATGTGGGTACGCTATGTTACAGAAACAATCTACTTCGAATTGCAACCTTAAGTAAAACTGTTTCGATTCTATTTATATTTCAAAAAATAAATGTTCCAAAACAACCATACATATTTTAACCTTCTCTTGTTCTGTGTGAATATAGTATAGGGAAGGAAAGTATTATTTTTATGTCAGTTTTTCACCGGAAATACATGTTTTCAAGCCCCCCTAAACCCAAAAAACATTTATTAACAAATGATTTATACCTGCGTCTTCGTATCTATATGTTTCAATGTAGCAAATAGTAGAAGTAATTTATTCATGCGATTTTTTACTTTTCATGATTTTCTCAAAAAATGGCCCGTACAAATTTTTTTTTAATTCGCCTTTTTTTCTAAATTGTTTATGCTCTTCCCGATTGGATAAGTGGCTTGTCCTCTGAGAGTTTTGGGAGGCTTTGTTTTGGAATCGTAACCCACAGTAGTTGCTTATAACAAATCCAGAAAACAACTATCATCTTCTTCTTGTTCTACCGCTTGCGGATTAGGCGTTACGCCTGTTCCAGCCTCAAACCACCTTCTCCTTGGTCTACCCAAGCTTCTTCTTCCAATTAGGTAATAGTGAAATGATTGGACTGTAACCCTTTCATTTTTAATTCTTGGGACAAAATTTTTCCATCAAGTTCTGTATCTGCTTATTTTCACTAAGATGGTTTCGTCTCTACCTAGTTCTTTCCTGATGTCACGGCTACGAATCTGATCTGATGGGAGTATCCCATCATCGATCTCATGAATGTCATTTCAGCCGCTTGTACTTTCTATAATTGGGCTGTTCTTAGTACCCGTGACTCGTAACCATATAGCAGTAGACGAACTGCCAGAACTGTCATCACGTCATACATACATGTTCTTATATCTTACCTTGTTTTCTTTTTAAAGACCTTGTTAATGAAGCCGCAAACCGTCTAAAATTTATTTACCCTTTTCAAAATATCTTCATGATATTCGTGTGTGACATCGCAGCGCAGGTGTGTGAAATGGGAAACTTGTTCTAAATTCCTGTTATAAAGCACAATTTTCGAGCGAACAAGGTGTTTAAAAGTCATTATCTTCATTTAGAAAATAAAAAATATATAAAAATGACAAACAAACAAAATTTATAATTAAACTTACTGTATCTTTTTTAGCTTTCAAAAGCTGACCATGTTTATTAATTTCTAAATTTTGGGTTGCATCTCCTTACCAAGATGGGTAAAATTTATTGAGAATACACAAAATCAAATGTTAAAAAGACCTGGCCCCGATATCATACAGAATAAGAAGGTAAAAAATAGATATTTCGTCATTAGTACTGAATTCGAATTTGGAGGTTTAGCACAAACCAATCTGGTAGTAACCAAGTTCGAAAGTGAGTTGGTGTGTAAATAGTCCGTGTTTATTGAGTTAGTCGTTAGAAAATGGTTATGAGTACGGAATTGTAATACTTTCAACGAAAGAGGAAATAGAGTGTAATATTGTTTACCGTAAGAAGGAGTTCATTGATTAATTATTTGATTGTAAATGAGCATGTTTATTTTTAGTTTAGTTAAGGTCTGGAGGTTTTAGAATTTTTTTTATTAAATTTAGTTTTTCAATGGGTTAAGTAGTAATTATTGCTTCAAAATTTAATGGCAATTATTAATATGTAAATAAATATTTGTCTTAAGCTACGTTGTTTATAAACAACCAGTTCCCGAAAGGATTCACATCACAATGCACCTTAGTGCAGGTAAGGTTCGATAATAATTAAAATCGTAGATAAAAACAAATTTGTTAAGTGCGGGCGCTATGCGCCCGCACTTTTAGGGCCGATGATCTTCCAAACCGTCTGACTGAGTATAGCCTATGTGTTTATTTAATTTTACCGCAGTGTACAAGAATAATCTGATGAAATTCTATGTATTGTGATTCGTGCAAGTAACAGGGTGATATTGGAATATAACTTGTAAATATGTTTTATAAAATATAACGTATTTCACAATATAATTTTATGTAAATTTCTAAACACTAGCACTAAATAACAAAATTTTATCAAACAAATAATTTTCTATTATTGTAAACCATTGTGATGAAAAAGCATAGCTGTACTAAATTCTTAGATTCAGTTGTGGGAGGACAATATGTATTGTATTGCTGCTTATCGGAAACAAGTAACATAAATATTCTGTTAAATATACTAAGTTAAAGTTTATAGAAAACACATAAATGTTCTGTTGGTCTGGGCTTTAAACATGTATGTTTTCTCTCCTTACTTATCAATATACGCTGGCAATTTGTAAATTTATATACAATGAAAAAACATTCACTCACTGACTCTCACACGTTACTAAATCTCTAGAACTACAAGGCCTAGAAACTTGAAATTTAATATGAAACAATAGACTCCCGGTAATCCGGCGTACATATGACAGTTTTATTGCCGAAATATTGAAAACGACGGATTAGTAGAAATGTGCATGAAATATGGGAATTTTTTTTTCTTGTTTGTTTGGTCTCAATAAAAAAACACTATAATGCCTGACCACAGTAATCAACTTTGCGAAAATATCAATAAATTTTATTTCTTAGCAAACGAACACTTTGAGGCCTACATTTTTTCCTGAACTAATTAATTAACTATCAGAATATTATCAGATGATATACTATTTTGTTTTGCTCGTTTTTAGAAATTTTAAACCCACTTAAGTCTTCATCGTGTCACATTCTATCATCGTTTGCATCCATTACTAAATTGCTATCAACATTTCTTCTTCTCGTTTCTTCTCGTATGTCGTTAATAATTTCAATGTAGGTCATTAATATTGTAAATTCTCCTCATCATTTCCATTTAGCCAATTGTCAATATTGTCAAGTGCAAGATGTTTGTGAAAATCACTAATTGGTGGTTTCTTACCCGTCTCGTCTATTGCTGTAAAATCACAAATACTGACAAATTATTGGAGGTGCAGGATTCAAAAACAACAGATTAAAGTCTACAGTAATGGTTTCATTTGTTTCGTAAGTCATAACTCAATCAATAATAATTTTTTTAAATCATAATTTTTAAGGAATAGTTGGGGCTGAACCTGTACAAGACTACACCTAATTTACACTTCATACATAATCGTAATCCTCATTTCATTGGCTCATTGGGTTGCTTATTGTTTCAAATTGACTAAATTGGAACGTACACATATAAGGATTCAAGAAAGCTTGGAGAACTGCATCAAATCAGTCGAGAGACTGATAACAAAAAAATTCAATTCAATACGTAGGCTACTTATTAAATTGTACCTTTTATATTAATTTGCATTGTTTGTTGTTTTATAACAGTGTGTAGGGCCTACTCCTATTCCAAGGTGCTTTCCTTTTTTGGAGGAATACAATTTATTAATACATGAATAAAATATACATTTTCTTTAAAAGTACAAAATGGTAAATAGAAAAATAACAAAGTGTTATCGAATCTATATTTTCTGAAACTTTTTATATTAATTTTGTACAAAAAACAACAACCAAAGGTTTTCTTTACATTTCAGGGACAGCCGGTATTTAGATTATGAGAAAATTAATCAAATTTTGGAAGTTCAGGAAAAGGTTATTTATTTTATGTTCCGTTAATATTGTGATTCAGTTGATGTAGTGTTATATTAAATACAAAACCCCTGGTGATTCAGTTAACAGGTTTTTCTCGAGAGAATTTTAATAAAATGAAAATTAAAGGTAGAATTTTTCACAATAAATCTGAAGGAAGGCGCATTATTGGAAAATCTCCGACACATTATTTGCAGTAAACCGCTGGATGTAATAAACTTTGAAAAAATATAAGAAGGAGAAAGAGAATACAAATAAGGATGATGGCGCACAAGACAATAAGGAGGAGTAGGCAACGGAGAGGAATAATTTCTGAGTTTTTTCTGTATCCGCCAGTGAATAATTCAACACCTTTAAAATTCAATGTAACTATGTCTCATAGTGACATAGCAGCGGATCAAAATTAAGAGGTAGCATTGTTTATTGACTCGTACCTACTTTATTATTAATTTTATCCCCCTGGCCTACCCATCTCTTTCAGGTTCTTTCTCAGTCGATCGCTCCGTCTTCGTTCCTCTGCATCACTAACATCTCTCCGTTTTCTTCTACCTAAATACTTACAATATTGTGCACTTTATTTGCCTTCAACGTCGGCAGACTATTTAATTAAAATTTCTTAATCTTGATCTCGAACGCCATCACTAATTAAAAATAAGTCACACCGCGCGCATATTGATTCAACCCTTGGATGAGCAGCGACGTTCTCCTTTTCTACTCTGCTTTGCTTGTTGCTCGCTCGCCCCGTCTGCTTATTTACAATAAGCTTACGCTTACCTACTCCTTTTTCCTATGAATTTTCTTTACCGATGATGTCTCTTTTCACTAGTGATCCTTTCATTCAATTTATTATTCAGTTTTGAAGAAAAGATGTTTTCTTTTAAAGGGCATAAATAATAATAATAATAGATGATACGACAAAACCCAATATCTTTCTTGATAATCTACAAGCAAAACTAAACACTACATTATATGGTGAACAAAACGACAACGTAAAATTTACGAATTTACTTGCCTTTTTTACAGAAAATAACAAATTATCAACGAACGAAGCACTGAATAAATATTAACATACAAAACTTATTGAGTTTATAATTTTTTTTTTTTATGCCCATAACAGACAGGTGGCGTGTCAAATTATTTACACTGAATCTGTTAGTTTCAGGGCTAAAATAAATAGTTCTGTTTCTTATCACATGGTAAGCCAATCAAATGACTGAATCTTTAAACAACAGAAGAGGTAGAGTTGCAAAAGACACTAATCACAGTTGTCTCCTCTGAAAGTAATTAATTTCATTATACAGCCCGACCCTGTGTTGAATGAAGTGAAGGTACCATTTGCAGAGTGGAAAAATATGTGCTTTTCAGAGGAGCTCGGCATGCTGATAAGCGCACTTTTCCACTCAATGAGGAAGGCAATAGTAAACCACCTCACTTCTCGTTTTACTCAGTAAAATTTCTACAGGTTCTAACCAGCCTTTCAGCTGATGACCTAAAACACAACAAATTTCTTTTGACACTTTTCTGTTTACATTCATTTTGAAGTACACTGAGTTTTTAAGTTTGTCATTTCAGAATGATTCGGATTAGATTGTACTAATTGTAACTTACTCTGAAGAACTTCGGACTATGATAGCACAATTAATGTCAGAGTCCTCCGAAAATTGGCTTACAGGATATTAAATGTAGACACTGCTGCAAAACTAAAAATAAATGACACAAGAACATTTATTTCAAAATTGTGATATTAAAATAGTGGAGGATTGAACAATCAATAACGTTAAGGAATTTTAAACGGATGAAATTAATTGATAAAAGATGAGATTGGTATGGGAACATTTCAGAAATTTCAATGGGATGAAAATTAAAAAACCTGGAAATCAAGGTATCTGCACAGTCCGTACTGTTATTCTTAATAAATTAATTGTAATCAAGAAATTTCACTAGAATATTTGAAAAAATAAAGAAGATTCTGAGAGCTTTGGAGAAAAATTCTTGGAGTCGAATAGTTTAACCCTAGAACCGGCAATCGTTGAATTTGATACGATGTTACCGCTTCTTGAACCGGTCGCGTCGCAAAATCTTATTTGCTTCATAGCATTGCAATGTTGTCGTTAAATTCATCTATAGACAGCGTTGCTGTTTTGTATAATAGTTAAGTAATGTACTATAGAGTAAATTTTTACGTACAATACAATAGTTTAAGTTGCATATTCTGCCTATGTTTCTTTGTTGAAATAACGGCATCTTAGAGCTGAATTTGGTTATTTCTTGGTTTGCATGGTGTGTTTTTGTGTATATTTTCTTCAGTTTTGAACATAGAATTTTTTTTTGTTTTATTTTAAAATCAGTATTATAATTAACGATTCGCATGTAATGAATTTTGAAAATAGGGCATAATAAATTTTTAAACAGTAGTGTCATCTGAAATTTTAGAAAAATATTTGTCTAATTTTTTTTCAAATAGCTTCAGCATCCCTAACTGTCAGATTAAAATTTTAAATATTTATTTATTCTATTTTCTTAAGTTACTTGTTATTTTGATTGGTCACTTGATTAGGTTTTTGATTTATAGCAAATTTTTAATGATTTCTTTACGGTTCGGTGACCCATATGCTAGAAATTTTCTGCCGGTCTAGAAACATTTTATTGCCGGCTATAGGGTTAATATGAAAAGAAACATAATGGTTAAGAAGCAAGACCAAAATATAAAATTTAACCAAAGAAAGAGTCATTTAGCAATTCAAATTTTTGAAACATTGTATGAAATGTTTCTTACAGTTCAGATGCTCGGTCAAGGTACACGTCTTAATCATTGTAGGCCTATTATTATAAATATTTAAGGCCAGTTGGTATGCGTTCTCTTAACAATATATTCTTGCAATATATAATTATTTTGTGTGAAACACTCACACAACTTTCTTTTGCCAATGAAAATATGAACAATATAGCCTAACATTAGTAATAAAACATTAGATTTAAACAAAAAAACTAATTTCAATAAACATAACCTAATTTTAATCATGAGTGAAAGACGCTAAATGAAAATCAATCTCAGATTGGCTTAAAAATACGGAAAATCACTCTTTCACGCTAAGCTAGGCTCTGTAGAGAAAAATTCTTTAAATAAAAGTTATAGATCTTTTAGATTCCTATAAATTTCATTTTTACTCTTTTGTCGTAAAATGCATACTAACGCTAAAATCTTAAAAATCGATTTTTTTACACAATTTTGTGAGAAAAAAAAACAGAAAATCGATAATTACTGCTAAAATAAACGTTATACAAAAAAATGTTTGAATTAAAAGTTGTAGGATTTTAAATTCTCTACAACTTTTACAATATACAATTTTGCGTTAAAATGCATATTAAATATGCAATCTTATAAAAACAATTTTTTTTACGAGAAAACAGCCTCACCAAGAATTTTAGCAAACAAGACGCCTACCGTATGTTGTAAAGCATAAAAAATTTAGTAAATGAGGCGATTTAAAAAAAATCGTAGGACCCGTCTTTGAGAAATCGCAAAAAAATTAAAAAACGACACGAATAAACTACTACTTCCGATTAACCGATTTTGAAGAAAACTTTCGTGTCGGGTTCAGTAGTAATGCCTAATTTAAGGCTTAAGTTTCAAGTTCGTATGATGTTTCGTTCTTGCGTTATTCTGTTCACACACACACACACACACACACACACACACACACACACACACGCACGTACGCACGCACGCACGCACGCGCGCACACACACACACACACACACACACACACACACAGACCAATTGCTGAATACATGTTTTTTGGGTTTAAGGGGTCTGGTAACGTGTAGATGCGGTGAAAACTCGATTTCGAAAAATCGACATGAAAACAATAGGGCCTACTTTCCTTCCTACTATATTATAGTATTCATATAGCAAGAAAAAGTAAAAAATTTGGTTTGAAACACTCGACCGACTTTCTCCGGTCAATGTATATACCTAATTAAAACTATTACCTATTACTAATCATGAGTAAACAATGTAAGATGAAAATCATACCTAATTTTAGTCATGAACGAATGACGCTAAACGAAAATCAACTTCTGTAGGGCTTAAAAATACGGAAAATCACTACAAAATGACGCGAAATTAGGTTCTGCAGAAAAAATGCTTAAAATAAAAATTGTAGGTTTTAATATCTAATATCTTATAAAGACTTTTATCGTGAAATCCATAGATACTAAGGCCGTAATCTTAAAAAAAAAATCTGGTGTGAAACACTCACACAACTTTCTCTTGCCAGTGCAAATAATTAACAATAAACCTAACATTAGTAATAAAACATAAGAAATAAACAAAAAACTAACCTCAACAAACATAACCTAATTTTAATCATGAGTGAAAGACGCAAAATGAAAATCAACCTCAGTTTGGCTTAGAAATACGGAAAATCACTCTTTCTCTCTAAACTAGGCTCTGTAGAGAAAAATGCTTTAAATAAAAGTTGTAGATCTTTTAATTTTCTATAAATTTAATTATATACACTTTTGTCGTAAAATGCATACTAAGGCCGAAATGTTAAAAAATCGATTTTTCTCACGTTTTCGTGAGAAAAAAAACAGAAAATCGCAAATTACCGCTAAACTAAGCGTTATACAAAAAAATGTTTGAAATAAAAGTTGTAGGTTTTTAAATTCTCTACAACTTTTATTATATACATTTTTGCGCTAAAATTTATATTAAAGCCGTAATCTTAAAAAAACAACGTTTTTACGTGATAACAGCCTCACCGAGAATTTCAGCAAACATGGCGCCTACCCTATCTTGTAGAGAATAAAAAATTGAGTAAAATAGGCGATTTTAAAAAAAAATCGTAGGACCAGTTTTTGAGAAAATCGCAAAAAACTGAAAAATTATACGAATAAACTACTACTTCCGGTTGACCGATTTTAATGAAAATGTTCGTGTCGCGTCCGGTAGTGGTATGTAACTTAAGTTTCAAGTTTCAAGTTCGTACGACGTTCCGTTCTTGAGATATTCTGTCCACACACAGACACACACACACACACACACACACACACACAGACACACACACAGACCAATCGCTAAAAACATGTTTTTTGGGTTCAGGGGGTCTGAAAACGTATAGATCCGGTGAATACTCGATTTCGAAAAATCGACATGAAAACAATACTTTCCTTCCTATATATTCATATAGGCAAGAGAAAGTAAAAATACATATTTTTCCGATTTTGATCAGCTGATAGACGTCACTGATAGACGTTAAACTAAGCAATGTAAAAATACGTTAGTAATAAAAGTTTTAGGGTTTAATTTTCTACAAATTTTATTACATATTGTTTTTTACATCGCTTAATTTAGCGTCAATTAGTGATTTTCTGTATTCTGCTAATCGAAATCGGTAAAAATGTATTTTAAGATTACGGCCCTAGTATAGATTTCACGATAAAAGTGTACAAGATATATGATATTAAAAACTATAGTGTTTTAGAGATATGCCCTAAAATGCATATTAAGGCCGCAATCTTATAATAAATACATTTTTTACCAACAGAACCCCAACGATTTTCAGCAGACATGGAGCTTTTCTTATTGTGTATTAAAACATCGTTGAAGCCGTATAGGAGAAAATTGTAAGAAAGTACAAACATGGCACAAAAAACTACTACTTCCGGTAAATCAATTTTGAGGAAAATGTTCTTGTCGAGTTTCCTTGTGGTATCTAACTTAAGTTCCAAGTTTCAACTTCGTACGCTATTCTATTTTTCAGATATTTTGTTTATATACAGACACACGCGCACGCGCGCGCGATATAGCAACCTAGTAATATATATATTACAAACCTGCTAAATTTTATTTGTAATCCACATTTTCTTGTATTTTCTAATTTAAACACGTTCTGATTATATATTTCTCTAATTTTGAAATTTTATCGGTTCCTGCAATGTATTTAATGCTAAATATTGTTTCATTGACATATGTGATTACTTGGTGTGTAATTAAAATAATATTATTTTTTTTACTTATTCAATTTTTATTTATAACTGTAATCTACAAGATTAGATTAAAACTAAAACAATTAAACGAAGAACAAGTTCAACAGATGAATCGGCTATTACAAAAGAATATAGTACACGAATACCGATATAAAATTAAAACTTTATCTTTGAAAATTATGAACAAAGAAGTATAATTACAATTGTGATCGTTGTGCAAACCAATAAACTGTGCCAGATTCTTTTTCCCTCTAACCTCACTTCCACCCTAACGTATCAACGTCTTTCGATTTGTTCCCTCCCTTCTTTTGTTCGGCGAAGAAAAACATTTTTCTCCGTTCCTTTTTTAAAAGAAAAAGAAGAAACAAAAGACGAGTCAATTAAATGTCGGCAATCAGGAAAGGCGCAGCACCGTTGACAGTGAAAACAAGATAAGAGGTTGAGAAAAAGTGGAAAACAGAGAAGGGGCACGGGGGTAAAACGAGGGAAAGGTAAAAAATTCAACTTGAATCCTCAGAAAAGTAATTAACATTTTTCTCCTTGTCTGACTGGCTAGCCGGTATAGGAAATAATTAACACTTGAAATAAATAAAAAAGAGTTGTCTGCTGGAGAAAAGAGTACTCTGTATAAAGGGTGAGCAAAGGTGTGGTTTATTCTAACCTTGTCATAAATGAATTCTTCTCTGGAGATCCTTTTTATTAACTTATCAATAACATTCATTGCATGTTTCAACTCTTTGTTTTACAAAGACTTAATCATATAGTAATTAGTCATAATTACGTCTGCGCTTATATAATTCATATTAGTTGCACTCATCATTGAACTGGCTGTTGAAAATACCAAAATAACAACTTAAGTTTTCCTAAAATTTTCTGTCAGTATTGTTTCATTATCTGCAGAAACAAAACATCAAAGTAAATACGGAATTTTCTTGCTTCTCGTTTTTGTTCCAGTTTTACTATGAATTACAAGAACTAATTACGACTTGAATAAATTTTATTATTCCCCGGCTAATTCAAATTTCGAATAATTCTAACTGATTTATAATTTGTTTGAAACTATAATTTTAAAATACTTTTAGTACAGTTTACAAATTTATAATTTAAATAATGTTTTTTTTATTCGAAAGTCATGAAATTTTATAATGAAAAATATATTTTTGTTATGCTCCTAAAAAAAAATTTAATTTAAATGTAGCTTACTTATTTGAGAATAGGAAATAACATTACCCATTTTTACTTTCTCCGGCCTTATATAGGAAAGGTTTTTATAGGAAAAGAAAGTATTGTTTAAATTTTAACTTACCGAAATCGAGTTTTCACCGAAAGTACACGTTTTCGGGCTCATAAACAAAAAAAAAACATGTTTCTTAGCGATATGTCTGTTTGAGATTTGTGTGTGTGTGTGTGTGATCAAATCTTAATTACGGAATATCGTACCATGATGAAGCTTAAAACTTAAGATAGCACCACTAAAGGACCCGACACGAACATTTTCTTCAAAATTGGTCAACTGATACAATAGTTTAATTGCGCAGTTTTTCACTTATAGATCTCCAAGATAGGATTAGCGCCGTTTTGCTGAATTTTTTTTAAACTGTGCTAACGTGGTAAAATATTTTTTGAAGGTTGCTGCCTTAATATGCATTTTAGGGCAAAAGTGTATATAATTAAAGTTGTAGATAGTTAGAAAACCTACAACATTTATTAAGAGTACGAGTACTCGTATTTTTAAGAATAACCGACTTGAGCCTGTACAAGACTACAACTCATTTACACGTCATAGTCATACGTCATCCCTAAGCCGGTCAAAAATACCGTGAAAAGCAGTCATAAAATTGGGTGGTTGTTAATACTGTACAGCTTCTGATGACAAGTAAAATTTTTATAGATGATGAAAATTAGTATCCCTGTGACATGACTTACGAAACATGTTCTAAATTTCATGTTTGAAAGCGATATATTTAAAGAAGTCAAGGTGGTAATTAGATCAGGCGCGGGAACTTATATCGAATATGTTCCACCGTTAAATGCCAGTTAATGCTCAGGCCGGCCTGTTGGCGTAGTGGTTAGAGCAACTGGCTCCTACGCCGGGGTCCCGGGTTCGATTCCCAGTTAGGTCTGGCATTTTTTCATCAATCATCTTCATCTAACATCATTCTCGCCGTCTGCATTAGCAGCAATTGCTAAACAGTCAGACGTAAAACAAAAAATCTGGTGTGAAACACACACAACTTTCTCTTGTCAATGCAAATAATTAACAATATACCAAACATTAGTAATAAAACATTAGAAATAAACAAAAAACTAACCTCAACACACATAACCTAATTTTAATCATGAGTGAAAAACGCAAAATGAAAATCTATCTCAGTGTGGTTTAAAAATACGGATAATCACTCTTTCACGCTAAACTAGGCACTGTATAGAAAAATGCTATAAATAAAAGTTGTACATCTTTTAATTTTCTATAAATTTTATTATATAAACTTTTGTCGTAAAATGGACACTATGGCCGAAATCTTATAAAAATCGATTTTTCACACGTTTTCGTGAGAAAAAACAGAAAATCGCTAATTACCGCTAAACTAAGCGTTATACAAACAAATGTTAAAAATAAAAGTTGTAGGATTTTAAGTTCTCTACAACTTTTATAATATACATTTTTTCGCTAAAATTCATATTAAAGCCGCAATCTTAAAACAACAAATTTTTTACGTGAAAACAGCCTGACCAAAAATTTCAGCAAACATGGCGCCTAGCCTATCTTGTAGAGCATAAAGAATTAAGTAAATAAGGCGATTTTTTAAAAAAATCGTAGGACCAGTTTTTGAGAAAATCGCAAAAAAGTGAAAAATTACACGAATAAACTACTACTTCCGGTTGACCGATTTTGATGAAAAAGTTTGTATCGGGTCCGGTAGTGGTATCTAACTTAAGGTTCAAGTTTCAAGTTCGTACGATGTTCTGTTCTTGAGATATTTTGTACACACACAGACCAATCGCTGAAAGCATGTTTCTTTGGGTTCAGGGGCTCTGAAAACGTGTAGATCCGGTGTAAACTCGATTTCGAAAAATCGACATGAAAACAATACTTTCCGTCCTATATATTCATATAGGCAAGAGAAAGTAAAAAAGAAGTTAGTGCTTACTGGCACTGCCAATTAGACAGAGCCTTCTTTATATGCAGTTGGTCAGTCCTTGCTAGCATATTATGCATCCATGAGTCCTATCTCGACCTCTGGCCAATGTATGGTGGTATGTGGATTATCAATGTAGCAGAATGGAAGAGGGTGAAAGGATGGGTCGCGGGATCTTCAAATGGGGATTATTTGGGTAAGATATGGTAACCCTAATAAAGTTCCCTGGTTCTGTAGTTTGGAGGTTGGGTGTCGAGTTAATAACCCTTCACCGTTAAAATAAGTGTTATGAAACCAAAACAGCAGCCTTAGATGACGGATAAGAATTTCAGATTAAAGAAACGAAACGCCCAAAGGATAACGAATTGAAAGTGGACGATGCTACAAATGATTTGATTTTGATGTGAAAGGGTAGTACACTAGCAACTACTAGAGGGTCATTCGTGGACAGAAAAGAAAGGCAAACCCCACCGTAGACTGTAGATCTACACTATGATGATAACATGTAAATTTAAATTCCGAAGAAAGTTTATCGAACGACAAAACAACCTTCATTGCTTTCTTGAACCACCCGCGCATGTACAATTTATTGTATCATGATTTTAATTAATTTATATCAGTCGAAATTCAGATAAATAATTTATCATAATTTTTTTTTTTAGAGTATGAAATATAAGGGTTGAAATATCAGATATAATAAAAGTCCGTTTGAGAAAAGTATCGCTCTCAATTATGTAGCTATTGTGTTATTTATTTAACAAAAATAACAATCAGAAAAAAGTACTAATTTATAGAAGGAAAATGAGATGGAATTATTACTGCTGGGATGTTCATTTTGAATCTGTAATTACCGATCCAGTGTAGGATAAAAAAGAGAAAAAAAATCATTTCTTTTATCTGGAGGGAAGAGACAGAACAACCGCCAAGAAGAGCGACCACCACTCGAGTTCCAATTTCATTTTCAAGATGTCATTAATTAAAAAAATACCCCTTTTATTATTCCTTGATAAAAACCGTTTTGACATGACAATTAAAAGAGAGGGGACAAAGCTCCGGTATTGTTTGTTGATGATTGCTAATAAAGCGAATGGGGGAGTTCATTCCGCTATCGGTTCGCAGAAGACGAAGTAGGCGAATCGGCGTGGGGTGAGGGGCATAACCTATCCGAGGCTTAGTCCATCGCCTTCGGTACGACCTACGATGGAACGACAGACGACCTTTTCACGAAAAAGTCAACGTCATTGAAATAAAAATAATAAAAAGAAAACAGAAAAATTAATTAAATTTTTTCCAGACGATGAAAGAAGAGACATCTATTTATTCGTTCAACACAAATCGCCTTTGTTTATTACTTCGTCTCTTTTCATATCTATTTCATAATTAAGCGATTCGTTATAGATATTCATTCTTAATTTATTCTCTTTTATTTGTTGAAATTTATCAACATCTACATTTTATTATAATTCCGAATAAATAAAATTCATTACAATTACATTAATGAATGGTTGGTATCATTTACAGGTGAATTTATTAATTGATATCCAATGTACCAATCTTTTAATTTGTAAATATTTGTTTAGACGATTAAAGTACAGTACTACCTCGTTTATCTGTATGTCCAAATTATACGAACTAATGTAGATCGGAAAAACGTTTATTCATAAAATTCTAATACCCCATATAGAGTATTGGAATAACATTGCGACATACATACATTATACATTCTACAATAAGTAACACATACAGAATTTGAACACTTGTGGTTTAGGTTACCAGCCGGAAAGCTGGGTTGAACTTCTAGATGCTTTATTAAGTATAACGAGAAGTAAGGTAGTTTACCCTTGTAATCCTCACTGACCGGATAAGTATGCTTATCAGCAAGCCAGAGACTCTAAAATATATATTTTTTCTACCCTGTAAAATGATATCTTAACTTCAGGAAAGCTAACGATTTCCAGATTTTTCAGACACCATAATGCATCTGAGAAAGTGTCCATAAAACCTCACCAAATTATTCTTGTTGGAGGCTAGAAAGTGATTAAGCAAGGCATCTGTTTTCTTTATTTTCTGCATTAATTGGGAATTATGAAAAAAGCTTAAGGCGAATGAAAAATAATCGACACCTGGAGAGGTATTTGTAAAAAAATCTGGTGTGAAACACTCACACAACTTTCTCTTGTCAATGCAAATAATTAACAATATAACCTAATATTAGTATAATAAAACATTAGATGTAAACAAAAAACCTAACCTCAATAAACATAATCTAACTATAATCATGAGTGAAAGACGCAAAATGAAAATCAACCTCAGTTTGCTTTAAAAATACGGAAAAACACTCTTTCACGCTGAACTAGGCTCTATAGAGAAAAATGCTATAAAAAAATATTTTATATCCTTTAATTTCCTATAAATTTCACTTTACGCTTTTGTCGTAAAAAAATCTAAAATCTTTAAAAAAAATCGGGTTTTCACACATATTCGTGAAAAAAAGCATATTACCGCTAAACTAAGTGTTTTAATAAAAGTTTTAGGACTTTATTTATTTCTCTACAACTTGTATAATAAATACATTTTTGCGCTGAAATGCATGTTGAAGCCGCAATTTTAAAAATATGTTTTTTACGAAAAAAGCCTCCTCAAGCATTTCAGCAGACATAGCACTTATTTTATCGTGTAGAGCATAAAATCTTTAGTAAATGAGACGATTTTTTAAAAAAATCGTAGAAGCCGTTTTTCAGAATATCGCAAAAAAGTGAAATATTACACAAATGAAAATGTTGATGAAAATGTTCGTGTCGGGTCCGGTAGTAGTTTCTAACTAAGTTTTAAGTTTCAACTTCATACGATGTTCCTTTCTTGAGATATTATGTTCACACACACATGCTTTTTGGTTTCGGGGGATCTGAAAACGTGTAGATCCGGTGAAAACTCGATTTCTAAAAATCGACATGAAAACAATACTTTCCTTCCTATGTATTAATAAGACAAGAGAAAGTAAATATTAGGCTTACTAGAACTATTCAATGCAGTCCTAGGAAACTCAACCAAAACAAACAGTTCCCCTCTATAATATTCAGATCAAGGTTCATCTAAGTCATTTATGTCCGTATGCGCTTTTAAAATAATATTCAAATATTAACAAGCTTAAGCGAGATTTAAGTTATAAATGTTACTAAAACACTGTGAAAGTGAAATTGCAAACTAACAGGTTGCGCCAGAGGTTAATTGCATAGTAGTGTTGGGTCGAATACTAGCATATTATCAAAACAAAAAGTTTGTTGGTTTCTAAATAACTAGTTGCAGTAAATTTTAAATAATAAAGAACTTCCAGAATTTTTAAATAGTTTTTACCAATGTTTGTTTTATGGTTTTTTAGCAGAATCCCAAAAGCCTTTTCATTACAAATTATAAATATTGTATTAAAATCTCTTCGGTAAAACACTGTGTTTAAACGTATACAGTATCTTCATTTAATTACCTGGAGAAGATTTTGCATTTTAAATTCACAATTTGATATGAATTTTCTATTTTCTTTTCTTTAGAAATATTATTGTTCAAATTTTCTACTTTCTGTTGCCTATATGAATACATAGGAAGGAAAGTATTGTTTCCGTGTCGATTTTTCGAAATCGAGTTTTCCCCGAATATACGATACATGTTTTCAGTCCCCCTGAACCAAAAATGCATGTCCTTAACGATTGGTCTGTGTATATGTCTGTGTGTGTGAGTGTGTGAATAAAATGTCTCAAGAACAAAACATCGTACAAAATTGAAACTTAAAACTTAAGTTAGATACTACAAAAGGACCCAACACAAACATTTTCATCAAAATCAGTAAATTGGAAGTAGTAGTTTATACGTGTAATTTTTGACTTTCTTGCGATTTTCTAAAAAACGGCTCCTACAATTTTTTTGTAAATCGTCTCATTTACTAAGTTCTATATGCTATACAAGATAGAATAGGCGCCATGTCTGCTGAAATTTCTGGGGAGGCTGTTCTTTTGTAGAAAAAACCGGTTTTTAAGATTGCGGCCTTTATATGCATTTTAGCGCAAAAGTGTATATAAATAAAATTTAAAGAAAATTTATAAATCTACAACTTTTATTGTAAACATTTATTTGTATAACGCTTAGTTTAACGGTAATTAGTGTTGTTTTAATGTGAAAATCTGTAAAAAATCAATTTTTATAAGATTTCGGCCTTACTATGCATTTAATGACAAAAATGTGTATGGTCAAATTTATAGAAAATTAAAAGATCTACAACTTGTATTTTATGAATTTTTTCTCTACAGAGCCTAGTTTAGCGTAAAAGAGTGATTTTTACTTTCTCTTGCCTATATGAATATATAGGAAGGAAAGTA
This sequence comes from Catonia carolina, assembly GCA_035578175.1. Classification (NCBI taxonomy): domain Eukaryota; kingdom Metazoa; phylum Arthropoda; class Insecta; order Hemiptera; family Achilidae; genus Catonia; species Catonia carolina. The sequence continues at coordinate 26,419,148 of JAQMRL010000007.1, read as the reverse complement.
TTGTTTTCATGTCGATTTTTCGAAACCGAGTTTTCACCGGATGTATACGTTTTCAAACCCCCTGAACCCAAAAAACATGTTTTTAGCGATTGGTCTGTGTGTCTCTGTGTGTGTATACAAAATATCTCAAGAACGGAACATCGTACGAACTTGAAACTTGAAACTTAAGTTAGATACTACTACCGAATACGACTCAAACATTTTCATCAAAATCGGTCAACCGAAAGTAGTAGTTTATTCGTATAATTTTTCACTTTTTTGCGATTTTCTCAAAAACTGGTCCTACGATTTTTTTAAAAATCGCCTGGTTTACTTAATTTTTTATTCTCTACAAGATAGGGTAGGCGCCATGTTTGCTAAAATTCTCGGTAAGGCTTTTTTCACGTAAAAACATTGTTTTTTCAAGATCGCGGCTTTATTATGCATTTTACCGCAAAAATGTATATAATAAAAGTTGTAGAGAATTTAAAACCCTACAATTTTTATTTCAAACAATTTTTTGTATAATGCTTAGTTTAGCGGTAATTAGCGATTTTCTGTTTTTTTCTCACGAAAACGTGTGAAAAATTGATTTTTTAAAGATTTCGGCCTTAGTATGGATTTTACGACAAAAGTGTATATAATCAAATTTATAGAAAATTAAAAGCTCTACAACTTTTATTTCTAGCATTTTTCTCTACAGAGCCTAGTTTAGCGTGAAAGAGTGATTTTCCATATTTTTAAGCCAAACTGAGTTTGATTTTCATTTTGCGTCTTTCACTCATGATTAAAATAAGGTTGTTTATTGAGGTTAGTTTTTTTTTATTTCTAATGTTTTATTACTAATGTTAGGTTATATTGTTAATTATTTGCATTGGCAAGAGAAAGTTGTGTGAGTGTTTCACACCAGATTTTTACTTTCTCTTGCCTATATGATTATATAGGAAGGAAAGTATTGTTTTCATGTCGATTTTTCGAAACCGAGTTTTCACCGGATGTATACGTTTTCAAACCCCCTGAACCCAAAAAACATGTTTTTAGCGATTGGTCTGTGTGTGTGCCTGTGTATGTGTGTCTGTGTGTGAACAGAATATCTCAAGAACGGAACATCGTACGAACTTGAAACTTAAAACTTAAGTTACATACCACTACCGGACCTGACACGAACATTTTCATCAAAATCGGTCAACCGGAAGTAGTAGTTTATTCGTATAATTTTTCACTTTTTTGCAATTTTCTCAAAAACTGGTCCTACGATTTTTTTTAAAAATCGCCTGGTTTACTACATTTTTTATGCTCTACAAGATTGGGTAGGCGCCATGTTTGCTGAAATTCTGCGTAAGGCTGTTTTTACGTAAAAACATTTTCTTTTTAAGATTGCGGCTTTAATATTTTAGCGCAAAAAAATGCTAAAATAAAATGCTTTATTGCATTTTAGCGCAAAACGTTATATAACAAAAGTTGTAGAGAATTTAAAATTCTACAACTTTTATTTCAAACATTTTTTTGTATAACGCTTAGTTTAGCGGTAATTTGCAATTTTCTGTTTTTTTCTCACGAAAACGTGAGAAAAATTGATTTTTTAAACATTTCGGCCTTAGTATGCATTTTACGACAAAAGTGTATATAATTAAATTTATAGAAAATTAAAAGATCTACAACTTTTGTTTAGAGCATTTTTCTCTACAGAGCCTAGTTTAGGGAGAAAGAGTGATTTTCCGTATTTCTAAGCCAAAATGAGGTTGATTTTCATTTTGCGTCTTTCACTCATGATTAAAATTAGGTTATGTTTTTTGAGGTTAGTTTTTTGTTCATTTCTTATGGTTTATTACTAATGTTAGGTTAATTGTTAATTATTTTCACTGGCAAGAGAAAGTTGTGTGAGTGTTTCACACCAGATTTTTTATATTATTAAGCCAAACTATGGTTAGTTTTCGTTTTGCATCATTTTTATGCTCATGATTAAAATTAGGTTATGTTATTTGAGTTAAGTTTTTTTTTATTTCTAATGTTTTATTACTAATGTTAGGTTACATTGTTCATTATTTGTATTGGAAAGATAAAGTCGTCTGAGTGTTTCACACCAAATTTTTCTTACCAATCAGCTATGACTTAAATGGAATTTAATATTTTTTACACGTTTAAGTGCCTAGGTGTTTCTTGGTTTAGGAGATTCCGTGAAGATTGGGTGAACCATTTTGCTTTGTTATACTCGTAGATTAATAGTAGATTATAAAACTTAGGAATGAATAGAAAATTGATGTTGGGGTTTCAATGGAGAAGTATATAAGCAATAGCAGTAAGAAAAGTAGTAGCAGTAATAATAGCATGATAGAAGCAGTAAATAGTAATACAATGTGTAAAACAGCGCTGTTGTTACCGGGTCTTAAATTTCCTGAATAAACAACACAACACTGAAAAGATTAATCCGGTACAAAATTAATCAGTAGATTTAATCCTCGGGTTAAACCTAAGCGGAACGGAAATTCTGTTGCTGCGTACCTGCTGCGTGCCGATCCCATAAATATGCGACCGAAATTAGAAAATATTCCCGAGAGAAAGCAGCCCCCCACGTTCGTTCTTGATTTGATTGTGAAATATTCAACATCGGACTCTACAAGTCGCTCGATTACATATTAATGACTTCTTAATTCGCCGTCCTATTGATCCGAGGATTCAACGGGGAGGCAGGCGGCACAGATTACAGGATACAGGAGGCTTCAAGACTGAAAGACCTCCCTACCTACCCACCGTTCCCTTAACATCAGCCGTTCGCATCGAGTCGAGTCAATACGACGGCGAATAAGGTCGTTAAAGATCGAGAGAACTGGAACAAGCAACAACGTAACCCGTTTTGAAGTCGATTGTTTAACTAGAAGGAGTATCGCCGATTCTCTCCCAATCCAATTTCAAATTATCTTAAACCGTTGCAAACTAGAGAATAGCAAACAGCCTTCTTTAATAAATTAATATATAATTTGGCCGTATCAAGAAACTTCAGCCTTTATCCAATCTGTATTATCATCTTTCATGTTACACAAGTAAAGATTTCACTGTAATATTTTTTTATAAATAAATTTTACATAAAAAAAATAGTTAATATGTAGTTTTTAATGATTAAAATTTTCTATTTTAAAGACATTTATCCTTGTACATTTTTTATTGTACATTAAGTTTTTCAAATTCTTATTTTTCATTATCAAAATGTCTATCATATAATGTTCCAAGTTATTCTAATCTATGTACTACAATTTGTATTTATTTTTTCTTTTACTGTATACCTTTTGCAGCTCACACTTTTAGAATTTTTTTGTAGGGTTTTCTTTTTTCTTCCGTCCATCCAGTGTTCTGTTTTTACTCTTCATAAAAGCTTTTGAAATAATTAAAATTTCAAAACTTATTAATCAAAGAAAAATCGTTTACGAACTAAAATTAATCTTATTGATTCACACTTAATATTGTCTAATATTGGTTTGATCAATTGTGTCTTCCTGGTTTATTTTAGTTCTCTTAATATCCTTTTTGACTTCTTTCAACCACTTATTCAAAACTTTAGCTCGATTAGTGTTTTAAAAATTTAGTTTATGAAGCCTAAAATTTTAGTAATTGTTTTCAGATCTTTGTTCTTGTACAGTTCTTTCCGTCCTTAATTTGTACTGTCTGTTTACAATCTTTGGACCAATTATCCCGAGGAGGAAATTTAAAAAAAATAATAATTTACGAATAATTATTATTCTAATTCTCTTAGACCAGAATTTTTGATAATTCTAAGACATATCTGAAAGGTTAATTCAATTACGTTATTTTTAGTGGGTTGTTTTAATACTTGTTTGACTGTGTTTTATTTTCAATGTGTGTCGTTATTTTTCTTCTGTTTTAATATTGTTATTAAAACTGTTTAATTGGCAATTAGTTCATTGGATTATGAATATGAGCACTTAATGTTACAAAGAATTCATTTATAGTCAATTAGTTTTAGCATAATGTTTGGCTGTCAATATATTTACAATATCTCTTAACCACTCAAAGCGAATCCTTGGACGGGCTTCTGTTCACCTTTCCTTTTCCTACCCTTAAAATTTTTGGCTTGTATAAAACACAATCTATTTAAATAACGTGACAATAAATGTAATTTACTTATTTCTTAGTATTTCTTTATTTGTTATATTATAAATAAATAAATAATTTATTTTATTTTCACTTAAAATAAATATAGTGACATAATAAAATTATATGAAAAGTTAAAATTTGGAAATGGGAAGGTTATCCTATTATACTTAAAGTTTGTACTTTAAATTACCTATTTTTTAATTGTTTTTCTTCATACAAAAATTGTTCACTAGTTTATGAGAAAGTATAAAGACAACTTGTTAAACTCAAAGTTTTTGAAGGAAATAATTGATATTAAAAAACTTTATTTTATTTTAATTTGTTATGTAATAAATCTGCCCGTAACAGACAGGTGGAGTGTCAAATTATTTATACTCATTCTGTTCGTTGCAGGGCTAAAATAAATAGTTCTGTTGCTTATCACATGGTCAGCCAATTAAATGACTGAATCATTAAAGAACAGAAGAAAAAGAGGTGTTAAAGACACTTATCAGAGTTATCTATTCTGAAAGTAATGATTTTCATTATACAACCAAACCCTGTGGTGAATGAAGTGAAGGTATCATCTGCAGAATGGAAGATATGTGCTTTTCAGAGGGGTCGGCATGCTGATAAGCGTACTTTTCCATTCAGTGAGGAAGGCATGGTAAACCATCTCACTCCTCGTTTTACTTAGTAAAACCTGTACAGGTTCAAACCAGCCTTTTAGCTGATGACCTAAACAACACAAGTAATAAATATGACTTTCCTGGTGAAGGTTTCAGCACAGTGGTCCCTTGAAACCTGGAAGTGAATACCAAGTCCGCTTTTGCGTTCTGTGAAATAGTATAATCTCCAATAAAATCTTATTCAGTATTCACTGAATTAGTTAACATATTGGCTTAAATAAATTAGTTTTTGATCAGATAAAATAATAAAGACATTTTGTGAAAATTGTCAATTTACTTATCGCAATTTTTTATAAATAATTCGTTGAAAGTAGCTGAGACTTTATCGGGAAAAGAAATATAAAACAATATTTTGATGATGGTAAAGGACATAACTTCTTACAACATATTATAAAGTTGCATATATATATGAAATTTAAAAAAAAATCATTTGCTTTCTCTTTCACTTTCTAAGAAAAATGATTTCGCGCCGTAGCAATATAAAAAGTTGATAAGCCGACTTAAATAGTTAAAATGACTGTACCTACTCGAAAATCTGTAGTTAGTATATATAAATAGAATATATTATAAGTGTGAAACGTTCTATAATAAAATTTGATTTTCTTTAACGGTACTATGGATCAAAAAACAAAACAAGTACAATGTTTTTGTTGTATCATGTTGTTTGAAATATCCTCTTTAAAATAGTGTATTTATTATAATTATATGCCAAATAAAATTTTATTTGGTATTTTTTTTAAAGTCTGCATGTGTGGAAAAGAAGAATAAAATTGTTAAATAATTTTTTTCTGTTGATTTTATTGAAGTTTTACATTAATATAGACTAGTCTACCATATTTTTATAACTTCGATTTTTATTTTTTAACTTATGTTGGCATTACGTGCTGGTATTTAACTATGGCCTATCTAAATATTTAACATACTTATACCTAGCTATAACAAAGAATGGTAGAAGCACAAGTGATACAAAAGTAGGATTTTTCAAGCTAGAAAAGCCTTTGAAATGAAAAATAGCTTACTGACTACAACAAACACTGACTTAAAGATTACGAAAAATTTCTTAAAACACTATGTTTTGAGTGTAGCATTAGGCCTATACGGGAGTGAAACGTGAGTGATAGGGGCTGTAAAAAGGAATAGGATAGAACCTTTTGAAATGTGGTTTTATAAAAAAATGTTAAAGATTAGGTGGGTGGATAAAAGAAGTTATTTAGAGGTTCTTAGACGAGTGGTTGAAGAAAGAAGTATATGGAAATATCTTACCAGAAGAAGGGATAGGTTAGTGGGGCATATCTTTAGACATCCAGGTATTGGTCTATCAATAATGGAGGGTATTATTGAGGAAGTGAATTGCAGGGGGAGACAAAGGTTAGAATATATAAAGCAAACTACAAAAGATATAGGGGGTTACAGGTATGTAGATATGAAACGACTTGAGCAAGATAGAACAGCTTGGAGAACTGCATCAAACCAGTCGAGAGACTGATGACAAAAATAATATCTAATATAACCCTACCTAACCTTAGTATCCGACATCTAAATTTACCTGCGTTTTACCAAAAAGTTATGTTTTTATTTCTTATGTACTTTTTTCTCAGCTTCTAGTAAAGCTACATACATGAAATGCTTTGGGGTTACTAACCTCTCAATAACTTAAGTTTTATGTGCATAGTTTTCAAAATTTTTGAAAAATAAGGCGCATTAAAATATTTTATGAAAAATTTAGTTGGAAAACAAGATATTGTTTTTAAAATAATGTAAAAAAATTAAGGACAAAACTAGAAACCTTGCACACAAAATATGTGCCAAAGGCAAAATTTTAATACAAGAAAAGTCTTTATCATGTATGGTTCCTGTGAAAAAGATACAAACGTTAACATTGATAAGATAGGATTCCAAGGTCCGCTTGATAATCTATCCCATGCTTTGAAAATAAATGAACGATAAAAATATTACAGTTAAACTTTTCTTTTACGTTGTGTGCCTGCCATAAAAGTATGGTTTAAGTAATAAAATTCCTTAATGTAGATAAAAAGTTTTCCTGAATAAACTAATTCAAATCGGTAAGAAAATGAAATAAATTCATAAAAGTTTTCCAACTGAAGTCAGATACGGTGGGGTAAGTTTTTAATTTAAGTGTAATAAAGGTCGACCGTTCGAATCCGTTAATGAAGAACGAATCGTGCACTGTTACTGACATAACCTAAGTCAACTGATTTATACCGGAAGGGTTGTAAAGCGGACCCAACTAGATATATCGAGCAAAGGGAAAATTTTCCGATAAACGATTCGTCTCATTTGTATGTTAACAGTTAGTAGTAACATGATAGCCGACTGCAAGCTATTGCAATCGACCTGGTACGCACTTGCACTGGTACGTAGCATGCAATGTTTCCCATGCACCTTGCTACCAGCGTCATACAGCGTCATAGGTGCAGTGGCACTAAACTCTCCGGCCACACATATCACATGAGCTTCATTGAACGAATACAAGACATACAATTTAGTAAACAGATTCGAATACAAACAGACACACACACACACATATACAATTACGCATAAATGCACGCAAACTTGTTTATCATTATTACTGATAATAATTCCATATTTACTGTTTTTGCTTATAAATAGATTTTAAAATGTTTCAACGAATTGTTTTTTATCGAATTTATCAATAGTTATGACAAGAAATAAAATCACGAACGTTAAATCAATTTTAACAAAAATAGCTCTGCGCCTATCCCTATCAAACATAAAGAGAATGTCTATCAAATCCTGAAAGTTTTGAAAGGTGGCGATTATTAGCATGCAATCGAAACATGAAGCGACAGTTCACGTATAGTTGTTTTATTATTCTATTTTACTGCTTAGCTTCCTAGATATTTTACATTGTACTCACATAAATAAGAATTCATAAAGCAATAATCTAAAAATATCACCAATGTTTCCCATAAATACTGACATTAACAAATGTTGTTGTAAACTTCATTAAATATATTTTCAACGCAATTTTTATGCTTTACAACAATATTTTAAATATATTTACAGAAATGCACCACTATGATACGGTTTGATCTACTGAGGATACGCATTTAACCCAGCTATAATCTGGTTTTCCCAAAATATCAAAATCTTCTTTAAAACAAGGCTAAGCATAAACTTATTTCGAACTTACGTACATTTTTTAAAAATCACCCTGTATATTTATATCTCTTCTTAGGTCTTGCAACGTCTTTCCTCCTTCGAAACATACCATCGGACTTGCATATGAAGGGCTCAAGGGAAGAAAAGACTCTAATCACAGTTACAATTTTTCAGGAAAAGATTTATTTTCCTTTGTATTAATAATTTAGCACCTAAAGATATTGAGATAATATTTTGGTGGGTTTTTAAACAAATGAACTCACATAGTCATTTCAAAAATGATAAAACTTCATACTACAAGAGAAACCACGGTAAAATAGTCTCAGTCCTTTGACTCTGTCTGTTCTTCTCCTGTATATCAGGTAAAAAAAAAAAATAAAGTAAATCATGATATTAATGAACTTTATAAAAGTTATTTATATTGAAAAATGTATAACCGATGTCTACGTACACAAAACAAGTTTATTAATTTTAATATTACAAATTTATCTTAAGATAAAATCTAGATATTCAAAATTTAATGAAAAAATTGAAATGCTAAATACACCGATACAGAATAGTGTGTTTTTTTGTTTTTGGACTATTTTATAAATCTTTTCTGGATTTACTGAAGCGGTTTTGGTTTTGTTTACAGGTTACTCTCTCGTTTTGAAGTCGTCTTTAATCTTAGAATAAAATATTTTAGCATTGATTTAGCCTGTTTATCCGTAACACAGATGGATTAAGCCTGTTGTTCCCCTGCAGCCTACTGTTTAACATTGATATTACATTGTTGCCTATTTTTACAACAAAACCACTAGATGATAAAATATTTCATAAAAATATCTAATAGATGGCAGGAAAACCCGATTTAACAAAAATTGTGACTACGCCTGTTCTTCCCGTGAGCCCTTCAAATGCATCCGTAGAGCGAAAATCCCTTCATGTGCTGTCTCCAGCCTTCTCGATATTATTTTATCTTCTCATTCAAGTTGTAGATCCAATTTCTAAACTTCCATCCCGATTTTATATTTTCCTTTCACAATAAATTCCGAGTTTATCCTTTCGTCCTTCACAAAAAATTCTTCTCTGTCTGGATTTTCCGTTTATGTTACTTCATAGTTGTCCACGCTTCACTTCTGTATATAATAACTGAGGTTACCATAACTTTATAAAATTTTTGTTTCGTGTTTTGTTAACTCAATTTTCCAAAGTTTTGATCATGACTCCACATATCCTTTGAAACTTGTTCAGTTTCAGTTTCAAACTACTAAGAAAGTTATTAAAAGTAGTGAGTTATATATATATATATATATGTATAGAAGAAAACATAAATAAAATTTGAAAAAATATCTGAAGTAAAATACTCACACGACTTTCTATTGCCAATGTAAATAATGAATATGCCTATGTGCAATCATAAGTAAACAATGTAAAATGAAAAACATAAGCAAATTCTAATCATGAGTAAATAACGCAAAATGAAAATTAACCTCTTTCCGACTTAAAAATACGGGAAATCACTGATTGACGCTAAAGTAAAGCTCCGTAAAAAATCTCTTGAAGTCAAAATATCCTTAAAAAAGTTGCTTATTTCCTATAACTTTAATTGTATACTATTATTGTAAAATGCATTCGAAGGCCGCATTATTAAAAAATCCCATTTGTCTGAACTGAATTTGATGAAAAAGTACCTACAGAAAAGTGCTAATTGTCGCTAAGTACTCATTAATTATAATTAATAATTTGTGCAATTGTGTATTAATAAATAATTAATTATAATTGTGCATTAAACAAAATATATTTGAAATATAAGTTGTAGGTTTTTAAATATTCTATAACTTTGATTGTATGTCATGTTTGCCTTAGAATGCATATGAAAGCCGCAATCTAAAAAGAAAAGCATTTATTCCTAAGAGAGTACAGCCTCACCAAGTATTTCAGCAGACAATGCCCTATCTTGTAGAAAATAGAAATTGTAGTTAATGATGCGATTTTTAAAACAAATCGTCTGCACTGTTTTTGAGAAAATCTTTCTGACTGGAAAACTCATAAACTACTACTTCCGGTCGACCGATTTTGATTAAAATGTTCTTGTGGGTCCTGTAGTGATACCTAACTTAAGTTCCAAGTTTCAACTTCAAACGATATTTCGTTTTTGAGATATTTTGTTCACACACACAGACCAATCACTAAAAGCAGTGTTTTTTAATTCACGGGGCCTGAAAACGTGTATATCCGGTGAAAACTTGATAACGTAAAATCGACATGAAAGCATTACTTTCCTTCCCTTTATATTCATATCTAGGCAAGAGAAAGTAAAAATTAATTACAACTACAAAAACTTATTCTCCAACCGGTAGACAAGCTCACAATAATTTTATTTTTAATATTATTATTAAATACAGAATTTTACGGAACGAACTGATATAATTTTGCGTGGTGATTTTACAAGCGACGTGGAAATAGTACCATATCACAGTTTTACACAATAGTAACACATTTTAAATAATTGGATTATTGAATACTAGAAAAATAATTTGAATTATAAAGTATTGCGACAATATCTAAAGGAAATGTGGGTTCGAGAATTTTCGAGGAAGACCGAGAGATTAGAAATGTTGTGAATAACAGACGTATTAAATTAGTATTTTCTGAGAAATAGTTAAGGAATATTATGTGTTATATAAATGGTATTTTGTAGTAAAGTTAGGCCTGGCTTTTGTTGTCACTCGGTATTGTGAGAGCCAGGTACTTATTTAGATAATTGTTTTTTTTATAACACTTTCTATTCAATCCTAATTTGTTTGCAATTGTTAAGATTGATCTAGAAGTCGTCAGAAGGATCTTATATATTATTATTTTATCGAAAATCTCTGTCTTTTCTCGAACTCTCCATTAGCCAACTTTTGAAATCGCCGGGTTTTTTATAGTCCGAAGTTAATTTATGTTTGTCTGTGATTGAGTGAGCGTATTCGATAGTGCATACAGGTAATGCATACAGGTATGTTAGGAATGGTCAACGTTACTGCGAATAACTGTCTTTTATTTAACTTTTATTTACTCCTTATCATTTCTGTAAGTAGTATTAAGTAAATAGGTTAAGTTATGTATTGTATTATTTAATTATAGCCTAATTAGTTTGTCATTTATTAATTACTTTCATTGTAATATACTTGTAGGTTGTAGTCAATTACTTAATGGTAATTCTTAGTTGTAATAAATACTTGTAATTTTAAACTTTAGTGAGTTAAATTATTCAATTTACCCAGATCGCGAAACGGACCTTTGAGATAAGAGTCACAGTATTATAGGATTGTATATTATGTTACTCAGGATTCATTGTGTAAATTATTAACATATGGATAGTTCTTTTTTTTGCGAAAATACCACAATGATCACGCATTGCTCAAAATGTAAATCCCTCCCAATCCAACCGGTTTCTTTTTCGGCTTTTATCCTCTTTGATCCACTCAGGATCTTCTACAGCTTTGTTTCTACAGGAATGTTATCTATTCTAAGATAGAATATCTTCTTGCTAAAGGTGTCTCTATTCATGCAATTTTTATCCTGAATTCCTCATTTATTAGTTTTTCTGTTTTGCTACTCAATATTTTTGGAGGCTATCAAACCGTCAAATATTATGGGTTTTTAAAGTAAGCGCTACAGAAAATTCCAATAGTTTTTGCAGCAATATTGCACATGCATTGTAAAATATATTAAATATATGTTTTAATGTTATATTACATTGGAAAAATGTAATAAGGTACTATAATGAAGGTTAATAATATTATAAAAATGTATTTCTTATTAAATGTGAGTAGCATCAGTAAATTCAGTCTGAGAACCTTTCACTTGACATTACATCTCCTTACGTATGCACTCATATTCAACAAGAAATAAAATACAAAATTAAACCACTATTAATAAAAGATACTTTCTGTAACAGAAATACTGGAACATAGAAGATCAGGATAAAGGAATGTATAATGAAAGGAATAGAAAATAAGGATATCAGGATGATAGAGAAAGAGAGATATTTTGAAAGAAGAAGAGGAAGAAGAAAGGATAAATAATTGGATGGTGAATAATTTGTGAGAAGGGCGCTATGCTACTCGTTCCCGTTGCCGCATCGACTTCGACTGAGATGCCAGAAGCGGGTTTAGTACGGGATGGATGCGTTTGTATCGATAACAACCTCGTGAGATCTTAATATCAGTAAGTTTTCAATACAACCCCGACCGCTTGCCGTCACCCGTCCCTGCATACGGCATAAGCCGAACCTTCATCCACCACTTGCATATCCTTCTCCAGCCATCTCTCACAACACATCCACTTGTATTCCGTTATAAATATTTATTAACCTCCTCTTCAGAGCACTGCACCTACTGTACTTATACCACTATAATATTACTCCACACATTCAAACAGATACATCGTATATACACACACAGACACAATGTATACACAATTTATTTAGTGTGTATGTACTATTTCTTAGACATCGCATCTTCTTAGGAGTTACCTAGCGTTTTATTCTTTACCCGTCCTTTTCTGCTCTTATTCGTTGTCGAGAACCTTTTCTTCTTCTCCTTCTCCTTCTTCATCTGTTCGTCTCTTCTAACCTTATTGATTATCTTATCCGTAAGGCGGCTAATCTTCTATTCCCCCTACTTTACATACAATTCACCCCTTATAATATTTTATCGATGCTACGTTGTACTTTTGTCAAAATTTTAATAAGCAAACTTAATGTTTAAAACCTTGTTAATATATATTCAAATATTACGTAGGAGGCTGTACTTGTTATTTATCATCTGACATTATAATCATTTATTTCAACAAAATAAATATACAATTTTACTTCATTATAATGTAATAATATTTTTCCCCATAACGAGCAGGTGAACTGTTAAATTAATTGCACTCAATCTGTTGGTTTCAGGGCTCTGTTTCTTATCACATAGTCAGCAAATTTATATGACTGAACTTTTTTAAAACAAAAGAGGTAAAGGTATAACTACCCTAGCACACTAGTCACATTTATTTCCTCTGATAATAGTGAATTTCACTGTACACCCAGACCCTGTGGTGAATGAAGTGAAGGTGTCATTTTCAGGGTAGACAGTGGGTGCTTTTTGGAGAGCCTGGTATGCTGATATGCAAACTCTTTCAACTCAGTGAGGAAGGCAATAGTAAATCACCCCACTCCTCGTTCTTACTTAGTAAAACCTCTAGAGGTTCAAACCAGCCTTTCAGCTGTTGACCTAAACAACAATATATGTTTTAACTACATAAATTTCATTCATGTAAATATGCAACATTTAACAAAATTTTTGCATTTGGGCTAATAGAATGTTAATGTAATTTCAAAATTTATGACAATTAATGCATATGTAAGTCATATTTTTTATTTATCTTCCCGCACATCAATTATAAGGAAGGAAATTATTTTTTTCATGCTGATTTTTTAAAATCGAACTTTAACCAGAAATACACGTTTTAGGTCCCCTTAGCTTAAAACACAGGTTTTTACCGATTTAACTCTGCTGTGTGTATGTATGTGTGTGTGTGTGTGTGTGTGTGTGTGTGGGTTTGTGTCTGTCTGTCTGTGTGTGAACAAAGTAAGTCAAAACGGAAAATCGCACGAAATTGAAATTAATTGATTTAGGTACTACGAGGGGACCCGGTTCGAACATTTTGGTAATTTTCTTAGTCAAATTTTCACTTTTTTGTGATTTTCTTAAAAAAACGGCTTTCACGATTTTGTGTTAACATTTCCTCGTTTACGATATTTTTTACTCTACAAGATGAAGAAAGAAGAATACTGCTGAAATTTGTGAGCTCGTGTAGTCAAAATTGTATTTTTTAAGATTGTAACTAATCTGAATTTTATGAAGTTTTATATAGTCAATATATAAAACAATAAAATCCTACAATTTTTATTTCTAGCAGTATTTTCTCCTCAGAGTTAAGTTTGGCCTGAATAATAACTTTCAATATTTTGCTAATTAAAATCAAATTCCAACAGAGAAGTTGATTTCATTAGCGTCATCCATTCATGATTAAAATTATCTTATGATTACCATAAATTACATTAGTAATGGAAAGTCATGTTAGCATTTCACGCCATATTTTGAATTTTTGTAATAAGCAAATTCCTATATAGGTACATATCTTTATAATGTTTATTTTCTGTACTTATTAATATTTTTGTGATTGCCTATTAAAATATACTGTTAGTTATTACTAACTAGCATACCCCGCTTGGCTTCGCATGCGAAACATTTGTAGGCCTAATCAATTGTTTTTAGATAAATATGTAACAGAAAGTGTATAGTTGCTAGTATACTCCAACGTACTCAAACATACACACATAACGTTTTGATAAATACCTCCGCGTACGTCTCTCGCAATCATCAAACCCCTTCATCAACTTTAACAGCAATACCTACTCACATGTACACACAAACAAACATGCTTATAAAAATCTTCATTAGGGCCCTTAAAGTTATTATTTTTGAAAATTTATATATACAATATTTTGAACATAAATACGAAAATGCCGTCGAAATTTTATGAAAATCCGTTTAGTAGTTTTGGAAATTAGCATGCCCGAAAAACAAGCTTTGTCTTTATAAAACCTTCTTCTATTTTCGAATATTGTCTTTTTACTTTCTCTTGCCTATATGAATATACAGGAAGGAAGTTATTGTTTTCATGTAGATTTTTTAAAATTGGGTTGTCACCGGATAATACGTTTTCAGACCCCCTGAACCCAAAATACCATGTTTTTAGCGAAAATACCATGTTTTTAACCAAAATACCATGTTTAATGTGTGTGTGCGAAGAGAATATCTCAAGAACGAAACATCGTACGAAGTTGAAACTTGAAACTTACGTTAGATACTACTACCAGACCAAAAACAAGCATCTTCATCAAAATCAGTCAACCAGAAGTAGAAGTTTATTGTCATTTTTAACTTTTCTGAGATGTTCTCACTAACGGCTCCTACGATTTATTTTTAAAAATCACCTCATTTACTACATTTTCTATGCTCTACATGATAGGGTAGGCGCCATGTCTGCTGAAAATTTTGGTGAGGCTAATTCTAGTAAAAAATCGTTTATTTTAAGATTGCGGCTTTAATATGCATTTTAGCGCAAAAATGTATAATAAAAGTTGTATACGATTTAATATCCTACTACTTTTATTAAACATTGTTTTATGTAACGCTTAGTTTAGCGGTAATTAGTGAATTTCTGTTTTTTTTTTCATAAAATCTGTAAAAAATTAATTTTTTAAAATTTCAGTCTTAGTATGATGCATTTTAGGACAAAGGTGTGTATAGCCTAATCAAATTTATGGGAAATTTAAAGATCTACATCTTCTATTTAGAGTATTTTTCTGTACAGAGCGTAGTTTAGCGTGAATGAATAATTTTCCATATTTTTAAGCCAAACTGAGGTTGACTTTTATTATGTATCAATGACTCATGATTAAAATAGGGTTATGTTTTTGTTTTTTCTGGTTATTTTTTTGTTTAGTTTTAATTGTTTTATTACTAATGTTAGGTTATAAATATTGTTAATTATTTGCATTGGCAAGAGAAAGTTGTGTGAGTATTTCACACCAGATTTCTTTTTTATTAGATATGAGTTCGAAAACTGTAAACTAACCTATTGTAACAGAAATTATGTTAGCTTTCTTTTATTTTTCTGTTTCATATATTCTGTATTTGCATTGTATTATAAAAGTTCTTTTGATTTTACTTACAATGTTGGTTGCTAAAGATTACATTGTAGATACGTCGTAAAATAAATAAATACATTAAAAATATTATATAAATGCTGTTACGCACATTAATGCTAAAGCAATGGATGAAGAATGATAATTAAAGCGAGTGACGAAAACATACCAGACCTGACAAAGAGTAAATCCGTGGTCTGTTGCGTAAGAGACAGTTGCGCTAATCAAATACATTACGGGGCAGCTCAATCATTAAAATTTACGTCAATTAATAAAATATGTTTATGAATATTTGTTGTTTGACTTGATTAAATATGGGTTTCGGCAGCTAGTTACCACATTAAGTTGCTCTCTTAACCAGATTAAATTTAAAAATTTCATGAGTTCAGGATTGTATAATGTTACCAAAGCACAGGCCAACCATCGGTGATAACCCTGGAAATTTGGGAGGATGTAAAAGAACGTTTTGACAAATTTATAAATGGTGTGGTTTATCGCAATTTAATCCATCAGTTTATTGTAAAATAAGAGATTTACACGAACTAGAATGTTAGTTCCAGCAGGATAATGCAACTTAACATACTACCGATTACACGCTAGACATGTTACGGGAATTTCTTGGCTTTCAATATCCCCAGATCTTACCTCATGTATTTTCTTAGAGGTATATTTAAAAAGTTGTGTTATTAAAGATTAAAAACATTGAAGGTGAGATTTCTAACACTGATAAGTAAACATTACGAAAAGTGGCTACACATCGTAAAATATACGAACCTGCATTTGGGGCACAGGGAATCATTTTCAAAATCTGTTATTAAGTTATTAATGGTAAGTTGCATTGTAATTTGAATATTTTTATAAAATTATATAATAAATATTTCATTAATATAATATTTTTGTACTACATTCATGTCTTAAAGAAACGATATTATTCTTCATGTTTTAAAATCGTCTGGATGTTTTGAAACATCCATTTAAATGGTTGGTAGATCAATAAGTTCGAAGCGTTATATAGGCTATGTTTTATTGTTATGAATAATGAACTGTGGTTACATCATGATAAAAATTAAAAAATTGAGGCTATCAAGTAATTTAATTTTTCAGCAATTGTGTATTTACAATCCTACAATATGATAAAATAAAGATAGGCAGTGTATACGTAAGTGTTTAGTTATTGATAGGATTCATCCAAAGGGGCCAGGGTTACCGACGTTAACACTCTCGACTTAATTTTCAATTCCCTTTAACTGTATCTGGTGTGCAAAATTCAGAGTATAGGAATGAATCGGAGATTTAAATGAATCATAATCTTTTTTGTTTTTTGATGAGCCTACGTTGCCCACTGACGCAGTAACTATGCCTCGGTAGCGACCGTTGAAAAAGAAGGGAAGGGTTGACTAAGAGGAAGAGGTTTGTATCTGTCGGTTGTGGATCGCTAATAACTCCCTACATCACTCATGTATTTATGTGTACCGACCAAGTTGGGAACGGGGAACAGAAATGCTAGAATATGGGCATACGGGAACGTTACAGCTGTCTACTCTCTCAGGCCTGTTCTAAAAACAGGTGGACCAAATATGTTATTTAATAAACTATAATCTTTACCCGAGTGACTGGAAACAAACCGGCTTCATATAAAATTCCTTTTTATTTTTTTAGCCTAAATATTTTCTCTTTTTGAGACGACAACGAGTGCTTTTCAATGGAATCGTAACTGTAAATAAACCGCCAGAGAATTTTATTCGGGACAATATTTCATACGAAATCAACGAAATTATAATTAGCTTACTTCAATGAAATTAACTCTGTATTAGCCAATTTAACAATTTTTCAATAAATTCCTTCCAAAATAACGCTAATTATAAATATACCAATCTAACAGTAGTACTTTTGACCGTGCATAGAATTTATTTGTTACAAAATATATAATGATTTTTTTACTTTTTCTATACACCACTCATTTAAAATTTTATAGATTTTTAATGTCCTCAATCAAAAATGACTGAGCTAAGAAAAATTATTTCGTACTACGTTACTAATCACAACATTAATAGCTCGTGACATTTAGACTTTTGTATGGAAATAACTCCATACTTCTTAATTTTGGCACACATACTTCTGACAGCTATCTAAATACATAGATAACGCAAAATCTCTTACTCAGTCGCTCGTTTTGGACACCAACATTCAAAAAATAAATTTCTAAATAAACGCTAAGGTAAATGGTGTATTTTTGGTAAAAATTATTCACCTACATACCGAAGTAAATAAGTAAGTAATAGTAATAAAAAGACTAGATCTTTCAGAATAATTTATTTATAGTTACTTGTGACTGATTGTAAATAAATTTTAAAAAAATCTAAAATTGATATATTAATATAAAATACATATAAAGTCCCCTTTGAATTTGCAAAAAAAGTTTTATAATAACAATTAATTTTACATTATTTTACCTTATCTCAAAAAACACACACCGAAAAACAAGATTAAAATCAATTTATTTATAATTAAAACTTTGTTTTATTGCCTAACCATATGCAAATCAAATTGGCATAGGTCTTGAAATTGGTAAAACAATTGGGGTGTTAAATGTTAGACCTACACATTATTGTGTAGATATTAATGATTTGCTGGGTAGTATTGGCGGGGGAGGCATTGATACAATGGATAGAGAGAAGAGCCGCCAGCGAGGCGTGGGAATTGTTATATTGTTAACATATTGATAACATGACTACCAGTCATTAAAACAAAACTGACTCAATCAACCCCGAAACATTTTAATTATTATTTGTTTTTCTCGTTTCATCTAAACGGCATACATTGTTTTCGTTTATTAAAACTTTATAATGTTTGAAATTGATCGGGAAACTAATTTATTTACAATGAACATTTTATGCTCTTTTTCACCCCTAAAAAATTAATCCTAATTTATTAATGGTGTAAAAAACATAATTTTATATGAAATGTAATATATTAATTAACCACCCATTCTAGTAATTATATTAGTAATATATTATAATATTAGTATTATAATATTATAATAATAGTTTATATAATATAATGTTGTTGCAAAGGTCATCAGCAGAAAGGCTGGTTTAAACCTGTAGAGGTTTTACTAAGTAAAACCTGTTGGGGTCTCTGCAATACGTTTCTTGCGTGTGCATTAACCCGTACCCTTAACCCGACAAGGCTCCCCTCGTCACATGTGATGAGTAACCGCCGCAGACTTTTACGAGACTGCTACCACACATCAACCCCACAATGCAGAGCCCGTTACTCCAAACTCACTCCACCCCAGAGGTTGGGTATCTGCAAAGCAGGTTCGAGATTCTTAAACAGAGTTAACCGTTCCTCCCAGGGTAAACATAACCAAGTTCTTACAAGATGTATTTATCGCTTACTAGTAAAAGTTTTCTTCCAATTCATTAACAATTACAAGAAATTATACGTTTTCTCTACTGTTTGACTGCACGAAATCACTATTATTTTTGTAATGCTGAAAACCTTATTGATGATGATGATAATGTAATATTTCATTAGGGTCTCGTAAACATGAAGTCAAAGATACTAGAAAGTTATTTTCACTGAAATTTGCTGCTTCTGAATATGAAATAAGCCACTTTAGGTTACATATTCAGCTATTTTTTAAAAATTATTTTATTAATATTATGTACTACATTTTTTAGATAATCTGAACGATACGAAATCCGAACGGGTCCTGGTCCCAACTTGTTCGGTTTAGTGGGGTTATTGTGTAGATTTTCGAAAGTTGATAAGATAAATCGGTAATGCTGGAACATAACATAGGTATTTTCAGGTGTTCTGCTACCAAAAAAATATCTTAAGATGTCTGGTGTGTTAAAAGAATTTTAGGAAAATATTTTTAAAGTAGTATAATATTTACGTGCCGTTTCCAAAAATTTGACTTGTTGTATAATAATGGAAATTATTTTCAGCGACCATAAAAGTGTATTTATTTATTTATACGGGTTTAGTGAAAGATAAATTCACCGGTATCAATAAAAGGACGAGTTGTCACCGCAACAAATAATTTAAATATATTAATTTGTTGCTTCAGTTAAGTATACGAAATGACATTGGGAGAAAGAGACGCGGTACAATTCATTCGGTTTGAAAAGGACATGAGGCAGTTTAGTACGGATACGGCGAATACGGGATGAGGAGACGTTTAGCGAACAATATTACCACCCGCCTCTCTCGTTCACCGCTCCGAGACAAATGGTGGAAGCAAATTGTCAAATGATTATACGCTCAGATAGTCTACAATAAACCGGTATATCATACAATTAAACATCGACGAAGTGAACAGCGGTGTTATGTTGTTTGAAGTGAGGTGGTTTAATGTGGAAGGGGCAAGTAGATGATGGGTGGAGTGGGAGGAGAACAGGCGTGGCGAAGAAAAGGGTAGTCGGTGGATAAGATGCGAGCAAGTATGCGTAATCTTAGTTGTTGTCGATGTGTTTGTAGACGAGAGAGAGATAGATAGACAGTTCATTTGGAATGGCATGAGAAAGATAGATGGACCGAGTACATTGTCGGGTATGGGGGGTTTATGGGAGGGGGCGTAAGAGTTTCGAAGATAAGGTAGTTGTAGTGGGGGGGATATCTATCTTGATTTAATCCTTCATAACTTAACCGCATTGTTGTTGTTGTTGTTGTAGTTGTTAAACAAAACAGATTCTCTGAGTTCGGTTTGAATACGTCTCTCAAATACCCATAATTAATTATTTGTCTCCATTAAGTTTCAAAACGGTGGTCTGATAACTAAATACAGATAAAACATAACGCGCGAGAATGGGTGCGAGGGGTGGTTGCAAAATCGAGCCGCGAACGTGAGCCGGTTGTCATTCTGATCCGACCGCAGCCCTCACGGCAAGAAAATGCACCTACCTACCGAAGTTACCCCTTATTAATTTTCTTGAACAAGCTTCAATTCTGTTACGATTTCAATAGAATATTATGCTGTACTACGTTTTAAATTTTCTTACATTTTGTAAACTACTAATAAAATATCGCAAAACATTACTGTACTAAAAAACTAATACTATGGAAAAAATATAATGCAAATTATAAATATAATAAAATCATGTTATATAAAACGCGAAATGTGGTTGAACGTATTCAAATGAAGATTATTTTTGTCCTAATTACAAAATCCTACTGAACAGATTTTTAAAAAAATTCATAGTTTTAATTTTAACGAAAACGCGTTCGGGATTCTGCAAAACATTCAAAAATGAAAATTGGTAAAAGCCATATCGAGATTTTGTTAAGCAAATAACACAATAATTGAATTTACGTTTTGATGGTGCTACTATTTTTCAAAATTATTAACAATCAAATTTCTTTTTCATCTTTTATTGACGTCAAAGCAAATTTTCAGTTTTACTAAAAAACTAACCGAGATGTTACTAACGGACTACAATGTATCCAATATAAACACCTGCGCATAATTGGCAACGTCCTTCAGTAGTTAAAAAACCAAATGTTACACAATGACCTGAGAAAGCCATACGTTAAAAATATTTTTTCTTCGCTTATACAAGCGTTTCAAAAAAGAACTCCTGTAAACGTGATTCGACTTTTAGATGAGTTCAATTTATGAAACTTATCTCAAAACCCAGGAAGAAGTGTGTGTAGACGTTGGAGTAGAGATACGGCGTGAACTACACTAATATTATATCTGTCCTTTGAGAATTTTACGGAGTTCTCCTTGAAGTCACTTTTATTTTCTCTTGACCTGTACGAAAATGTAGGAAATAAATGTATTGTTTTCAAGTTGATATTTCAAAATCAAGTTTTCACCAGAAATACACGTTTAAAGGCCCCTTGAAACCAAAACACATGGTTTTAGCAATTGGTTTTTATGTATTTGTTTATGTGTGTGTGTATTGTTTTAGGATTGCGGCAATAGTCTAAATTATGTTATAATAATATAATACAACCAAATTCATAGAACATTTAAATAAAACCTACAACGTTAAAGTCTTTTTTTTTCTACAGGGCTTAGTTCATATTCATTTAAGCATAATTTAGATATGATTAAAATAATTAGGTGCATTTCTTAATTTTACATTGCTTACTAATGTTTAAACAAAGCTGAAGCTAAATTTTTCATTATTTAAGCTGTTAAGAGAAATACGTGTGATTGTTTCACACCAGATTTTTACTTTCTCTTACCTGTATGAATATATTATAGGAAGGAAATTATTTTCTTCATATGGGTTTTTCAAAATTAAGTTTTCATCGGATATACACGTGTTCAGACCCCCTGAACCCAAAAAACATGTTTTTAGCAATTAGTCTGTGTGTGTGTAAACAGAATTGCTCAAGAACGGAACATCGCACGAACTTGAAACTTAAGTTAGATACTACTACCAAAATCGAACATTTTTATCAAAATTGGTCAACCGGAAGTAGTAGTTTATTCGATTTATTTTTCAATTTTTTGCAATTTTCTCAAAAACTGCTCCAACGATTTTTTTTAAAAATCACCTTATTTACTAAATTTTCTGTGCTCTACAAGACAGGGCAAGCGCTATGTCTGCTGAAATTCTTGGAAAGGCTGTTTTCTCGTAAAAGTATTGTTTTTTTAAGATTGTGGCTTTAATATGCAATTTAGCGCAAAAATGTATAATAAAAGTTATAGAGAGTTTAAAATTCTACATTTATTTCAAACATTTCTTTTTGTATAATATTTAGTTTAGCGGTAGTTAATTTTCTGGTTTTTTTGAAAATATTAACAAAATCGATTTTATAAGATTTCAGCCTTAGTATACAATTTACGACGAAAGGTTATATAATCATATTTATAAGAAACTAAAATACCTACAACTTTTATTTAGACCATTTTTCATAACAGAGCCTAGTTATCGTGAAAGAGTGTTTTTCTGTATTTTTAACAAACCGAGGTTGAGTTCATTTTACATCATTCACTCATGATTTAAATAACGTTATATTTGTTGAGGTTAGTTTTTATTTATTTCTAATTTTTTATTACTAATGTTAGGTTATAGTGTTAATTATTTGCATTGGCAAGAGAAAGTCGTGTGAGTGTATCACACCAGATTTTTATTATTACTTTAAGATCACTTTTAAGAAGTTTCCGTTTTATGTAATTTTTCTAGGAATATTTAATACAACTCTTTAGTAATTTAGAAAATAACGTAGTATGCAAAATAAAGTAAATATGTTTAAATTAAGATCTGTCTTTGATAAATCTCCCTGAAATATTTTTTATTATTTTCTTTTATTACAGTCTGGTGTAAAATTATCCCACAAATATCAATGTCACCATTCATTTAAAAGGTACATTTAAAAAAAAATATTCCTCTTTAGGATGTACGTATGTTAGATTTAATAAATTAAATATTATTTGAAAATTTAAACTTATATACAAAAATATCACATTTGTTTATCATTTCCCTTTTCTGTTGTTTCAGCTTTAGAACTTTATTATGTACTTTCCTTTCAATACGTCTTCAGGCCCACTGAGCCCCAAAACATGTTTTAAGCGATTTGTCTGTGTGTGAACATAATAATGTAAAAATGAAAATTCGTACATGATTGGAACTTGGAACTTAGGTTAGGTAACACAAAGAGACCCAACATGAACAGTTGTATAAAAATCGGTGTGAAACACTCACACGACTTTCTCTGGCCTATGTAAATAATGAACAATATACTCCAACATTAGTAATAAAATATTAGAAACAAACAAAATAAACATAATCAAATGTTAAATATGAGTGAATGATGTAAAATGAAAACCAACCTTAGTTTGGCTTAATAGAAAATCACTCTTTGTCGCTAAAGAAGGCTCAGTAGAGAAAAATTCTTAAAAGTACAATTGTAGATCTTTTAATTTACTATAAATTTCATCAAATACACTTTTGTCGTAAAATGCATACTAAGGCCGACACTTTAAATAAAATTACTTTTTACGGATTTTCATGAAAAAAACCAGGAAATCACTAATTACCGTTAAACTAAGTGTTTTACAAAGAATTTTTTAAAATAAAAGTTGTAGGTTTTTAAATTTTCTACAGCTTTGATTATATACAGTTGTGCCATGAACTGCATATTAACACCACAATCTTTAAAAAAACGTGTTTTTCTTCAAGCCTCTCCAAGAATTTCAGAAGACATGGCGCCTACCCTTTCTTGTACAACATAAAAAATGCAGTAAATGAGGCGATTTTTAAAAAAATCGTAGAAGCCGTTTTTAAGAAAATCGCAAAAAGTGAAAAATGACACGAATAAACTACTACTTCCGGTTGACGGATTTTGTTGAAAATGGTCGTGTCCGGTGCTTTAGTGGTATCTAACATAAGTTTTAAGTTTCAACTTCGTACAATGTTCCGTTCTTGAGATATTCTGTTTACACACAGACCAATCGCTAAAAACATGGTTTTGGAGTTCAGGGGGTCTGAAAACCTGTATATATCCGGTGAAGACTCGATTTCGAAAACTCGACATGAAAACAATAGGCCTACTTTTCTTCCTATATATTCATATAGGCAAGAGAAAGTAAACATTGGTCATTCAGAAATATCAGTAAATTCGTAAATTTTTTTACCTTTAAAAACTTTCTCAAAACATAAATTTCTGATTGAAACCAACTCACATACTTAATATTTTCTGCTCTACAAGATGGGGTAAGCGGTATGTCTACAGAAATTTTTGAGGGGACAATGTTTTTGTGGAAAGAAAGGTTTTTTTTAATTAGTACAGTAACATGTATTTTAAGGGAAAAGCGTACAACGTAAAAGTTATAGAAAAACTTAAAAATAAACAACTTTTAAATGATTTCTTTATAGTGTTTAGTTTAGCTTCACATAGTGCTTGTTCATATTTTAGTCTTGAAAATAAAGTCCAAAAAGGTTGTTTTCCGTTTTAGATTATCCAATCAAGATTAAAATTAGGCTATGTTTGTCTTATTTTACATTGTCCACTCATAATTAAACATAAAAATATGTTATTCATTGGCAAGAGTAAGTGATCAGTATTTCACACCAGATTTTTAAGAATATATTTTCATCCCGTAAATTGTTTTATTATTATTGTACCTACTTTATTTAAATAATTCTTTGGTTGCTAACGCCGTTTTTTGAATAAACTCAATGGTAAAAACCGTTTAACGTGCTTACTCAATTTTTAGATCAAAATCTGATTTTTGTGTTGTTATTTAGGTCATCAGCCAAAAGAATGGTTTGAACTTTTAGAGGTATTACTGAGTAAAACGAGGATTGAACTGGTTTACTATAGCATTCCTCACTGAGTTGAAAAGTATGCTTATCAGCAAGCCAGGCCCTCCAAAAAGCACACATTTTTTACCCTGCAAATGACACTTCAGTTAATTCACCACAGGATCTAGCTGTATAATGAAATTCATTACTTTCAGAGGAGAAAACTCTGATTAGTGACTTTTACACCTCAACCTCGTCAGTTTCTAAATGATTCAACATTTAGTTGGCTGATAAGAAACACAACTATTTTTTGTAGTTCTGGAACTAACAGATTGAGTGCAAGTAATTTCACACCCCACCGGTCTGTTATGGGCACTGATTTATCATTGTAAAAAGGAAAATT
Organism: Catonia carolina; assembly: GCA_035578175.1. Lineage (NCBI taxonomy): Eukaryota > Metazoa > Arthropoda > Insecta > Hemiptera > Achilidae > Catonia > Catonia carolina. The sequence goes on along the minus strand of JAQMRL010000007.1, from coordinate 26,393,906 downwards.
AATTTTATTTGTTTAAGAAACTAACTCTTAACGAGTAAGAAGACACGTTCTTCGTGGCGACTTTTTTCTGTCATCTCCAAGCAAACTAAAAGAGTTAAAAATTCAGTTTTTCTGTACTCCTGTAAAGTTTTAAGAAATGCAGTTACCTAGGTAACACTATTCACCGAAATTCTAATATCTGTTAAGTTAGTACCTGGAATTTTCCCAGTATAATTTTTGCTTTTTCTTGCCGTATATGGATGTATAGGGGAGGAAAGTACTGTTTTCATGACGATTTATTGCGAAACTGAGTATTAACCATAAATGTCTGTTTTTAGGCTTCTAAACCCAAAATTATGATTTAGCGATTGGTCTGCGTGCGCGTTTGTGAATAAAATATCTCAAGAACGGAATTCAAAGTTGAAACGTGTAACTTAAGTTAAGTATGCCCTACTACCAGGGGATCCGTCACGAACATTTTCTATAATATCGGTTTACCGATAGTTTATTCGTGCAATTTTTCACTTTTATTCGATTTTCTCAAAAATGGTCCTATAATTTTATTTTAAATCGTTTATTTTGCTACATATTTTATGCTCTACAAGATAGGGTAAGGGCCATGTTTTCTGAAATTCTTGAGTGGTCTGCGCTCTCATGATGGTGAATGGTTTGGTTTAGAATGTGTCCTTCATTTGAATTTCACGACAAAACGGAAATAATTAGAGTAAGAAGAACCTTTAAAAAAAATCTGGTGCAAACACTCAAACGAATTTCTCTTGCCAATGTAAATAATGAACAATATAACCTAACATTAGTTCTAAAACATTAAAAATAAACAAAAAAATAATCTGAAAATTATAACCTAATTTTAATCATTAGTGAGTGATGCAAAATGACAATCAACCTTAGTTTGGCTTAATAATACGTACAATCACGCTTTCACTTTAAACTAGGCTCTGTAGAGAAAAATGCTTAAAATGAAAGTTGAAGATCTTTTAAATTTCTATAATTTGATTATAAAAAACCTTTGTCGTAAAATACATACCAAGGCCGAAATCTGACCAAATTCATTTTATACAGATTTTAGTGAAAAAGAAAACAGAAAATCACTAATTACCGCTAAACTAAGCGTTTAACAAAAAAATGTTTGAAATAAAAGTTGGAGATTTATGAATTCCCTACATCGTTGATTATATACCTATTTATTTTCGCTAAAATGCATATTAAGGCCGCAATCTTAAAAAAAAAACATTTTTTCGAAAGAACAGCCAGCCTCTCCATGAATTTTAGCTGACTGGTGCCTACCGTATCTTGTAGAGCATAAAAAATATAGTAATTGAGGCGATGTAAAAAACCGTCGTAGGAGTCATTTTTGATAAAATCGCAAAAATTGAAAAATGATACGAATCATTTTTCAAATGATACGAATCAAATGATACGAGTCAACCGGTCTATTCCGGTTGACCGATTTCGATTAAAATGTTCGTGTCGGGTCCTTCAGTTGTACCTAACTTAAGTAAGTTTCAATACTGTATGATATTCCATTCTTGAGACATTTGTTCAGACACACACACACACATACACACGCGCGCGCGCGCACACACACACACACACACATACACACATACACACACACATACATACATATATATATATATATATATATATAGACAGACACACACACACACAGACCAATTAGATAAATAAAAATGTTAATAAAAACATGTTTTTTGCCTGCAGGGGGTCTGAAAATGTGTATATCCGGTGAAAACTCGATTTCGAAAAATCAACATGAAAACATTACTTTCTTACCGATATTATTATCTCTATTGAAAAAATAAAATAAAAATAAAACATTTTTATTACATGTAGGAAACGAGAGTTTATAAAAAATATTATGAAAAAATAAGGGTGTTTGTATAAAATGGAAGTGTTGTCTAAGTTTCAAACGCCAGGGATAAAAAGCTAAAAAGAGTATAATATTCAGAGGCTGCTGCATTTACAATAATTGGGCACACTCTTGTCTAATCTTGTAATACAAAACCTTTTGAATTAGAAACGTTTATTTGTTTTCTTCTTCTTAATATTTTACTGACAATACCAAGATTATAATCTCACTAGTATATTGATATTTCTCCGCCATTTTTGTTTTAAATACTAAACAACTTACCTTTGTTTAGCTTCGTAAGTTATTTCTGTCAAAATTTTAGTAATATAATGTACGGGTTTTCAGTAATGATCAACACATCAATATGTTCTGACAAAAAACTAATGATCCTCAATAATCCATTTTTTGTATTGATTTTTTTGAGGCCATTTACGAACATATGAAGTAATTTTAGAAACTTCTAAAAGCTTTTAATGCAGTCGATATAGCATTATATACAGTCTCTTTTTATTGTAGGATCACTTGTCTTCTTTTATTTGCTCTTCGTGGAAGCTCGTAAATCCTAAAACCTTTAATCGGTACGGATTGGTGAAATCTGTATGGGTCGTGGTTTAGTTTCCTCATCATCATCATCATCATCATCATCATCATCTGTGAAGGATTAACCGTTAGCATTAGCAGTAATTGCAGAACAGTCACACGTTAAACCAAAAAAAAAAGTTTGTCAATGATTAGACTCAATAGCTTGTTCCGGCATCCATCTCTTTTTAGGTTTTCCCAAGCCTCGTTTCCTTCCACGTTTATATTTCCGTGCTCGCAGAGGAAGCTGCCATGCAAAATAAATGGTTGGACCACTTTCTCCTATAATATTCTTAATGTTTCCAACAGTAATTGAACATTTAACTCAAAGGACCCGATACGAACATTTTCATTAAATTCGGTCAACCGGAAGTAGTTGTTTTAATTAAAATGGCTCCTACAACTTCTTTTTTAATCTCCTCATTTCCTATATTTTGTATGCTCTACAAGAAAGGGTAAGTAGATCTGCTGTAATTCTCGGAAGAGGGGATCTGTGTTCTCATGGAAAAATAAGTTCTAAAAATTTCTCCGTTTTACCAGAACATAGTCGAAGAAGTCAAATTAAAAATAAAGTTTCTACTAGTTTCTAGTTCCGAAAATTCCTATTCAATACATTTCATTCATCTCAATCTATTACCCTTTTTTAACACACACTACTTCATACAATATACAATTTTTACAATTAACAATCTATTCCATCAACCATTCTAAGAATATCACTACAATAATACAATATGTTTGTTGTATTTATATATACAAAACAGTGTATTTTTGCGTAAATGGTTAAGATTTCTAACGATTATTAACGTTAATATTATTCTTTGGAATTTTTAAGGTCTTTAGAATGTAAAAGGATGGTACCTAGAGCCAAATTCCAAACCGATAAATAATTTATCCATTTTGATTACTCCTATATTCTGATGCTCGTTTCTAAATTTCATAAACCCGAATTAAATCTGGAGAGTTACCCCAGTAAAAGTGAAAAATAGAAAAATGTAATATTGAAATTCCTGGAGTGAAAATACAAACATAATCCTGAAACTTTTGAATAATATAGTACTTTTCAGTATTTTGACACTTATACGTTGATATTCTGTTAAAATTACAGGATTTTTCAAGTAGGAAAGAAAGGCGTAAATTCGATATAAAATTAATTGAATACCAAAAAGTTTGTTATAAACCATAGATTAGGTTTTGGAAGTTAGTTACATATAGAACAAGTGGGTCTATAACGGAGTACTTGATCAATGATAGCTGTGCTATGTTTAAAAGTTATATTGAGAGGCCTTATCAAAACGCAGTGTACAGAATTTCGGTAGTTTATGAAGGTTTGCTTCATCTCGTTCCTTTCTTCTTCTACAAGCTCATGGCAGTTTTGCTTCTGCTTTTGTTAACGGCTCTTGACGTGCAACTGAACTGTGAATCTGAACTATATGAACGATGGTTATATCTGTTAAGAGTGGTCCTTTGGCATACCGAGTCTAATTTTGCTGAAACTTGGTAGACAATGATCCCCCATTCCAAACTTGCAATAAATAATACGATACGCAATCTCTAGTTCGACCTAACTCTTGTTCACCCTTTCAATCTCCCCTCCGCACCATATTTACTATTCTTTGGAAGAAGGACTTTCCCACAAATTAAGAATACTAAACAGATTTGATATACTGAGTAATATTAACTGTTAATTTCGTCTTTTAACAAGTAAAATGAAATAAATACATAATACCTCTTAAGAGTGAGTTAATTGTGGTTAATTGTTGTGTTAATTGTGGTGAATTTAAGTGTTACTTGTCTTTTAGGTCAACAGCCAAAAGGCTGGTTTGGAACTGTAGAAGTTTTCCTAACTAAAACGAGGAGCGTGGTGGTTTATCTATACCTTCCTCACTGAGAACAAAAGTAGCCTATGCTTATCAGCATGCCAGGCCCTCCGAAAAGCATCTATTTAGTATCCTGTAAATGACACCTTCACTTCATTCACCACAGGGTCTGTCTGTATAATGAAATTCATTTTTCTGAAAAGTGATAACTCTGACTAGTATCTTTTACACCTCTACCTTTTCTGTTCTTACATAGTTCAGTCATATAATTGGCTGACCACGTGATAAGAAAGAGAACTATTTTTGTAGACCTTACTATTACTACAACTATTTAAAGTACTATTAAAATACTTTTTAACTATAAGCTTTTACTATAACAATTTTTTGTATTGTTACACATAAAACTTTTTCTTTCTCAAAAAGTTATATATATGAAAATCGGTGTGCATATTCCATGAGTGATAATATCTAAGAAAAATGAATAATACAAATTTCAACTTTTCACTTCTGAGGGATAAGAAGAAGTAACTACCCAAAATCAATTACCAATATTTTACATCCACTCTTGTATTTACAAAAATTAGTCCTAGTATTATTTAAATATTACCTACAAAAATAAAATTGTGGAGAAAAGTGGAAAAACCAATACAACGGATTATGAAAGCAACTTTTGAGTTTAGCAATAAGTCCGCGTATAACACAAATACAACTGCATTTACAAAAATTGGTCATAATATTTTTTAAATATTACCTACAGAAATAAAATTGTGGAGAAAAGTGGAAAAACCAATACAACGGATTATGAAAGCAACTTATGAGTTTAGCAATAAGTCCGAGTATAACACAAATGCTAATCTTTGTACATATATAAGTATTATTTATTATTATTGTAACCTTTATTCTGGGTTCTTAAGGGAACCTTGTCGTTCAAGCTTTCTGGAACTTGTTTTTATAACCAAACTTTGAATTTACATTTACAACCTGTCTAATAGACATTAAAGAAAATATAAAGAGTTAGACAGGCGGGAAAATGTACACAAAAAATAAATACAAGCTAGATATCAAATTCCAAAGACTAATTAAGTTTAGCAATAATTGTGTAGGCATGAAAGTACAATTGTTTAATAAATTGCTCGACCTGGACTGTTCGTTTTCAACAGTTCCAGTGAAAACTGAAAAAGTGGCTAAAGTGTAAAGTCTTTAACTCCGTGATGAGTATCTCTCCTGTGATATTAGTGATTTGTTTTTTGTTTTTAAGTTTATTGCTTACTTTTAATATTTTATGTGTTTGGAGTGTCATCTGGCATCTTATCAGGGCTGTGTTGTTTTGCATATTATGATATTTCTTCTATAAAAAGTAATTTTTTGTATATTTATTTGAAAACTAAGTATCATTTTTGTGTAATGTGTGTCATGATAATGTTACTATGTATATTGCATACTTTTTGCTTAACTACGATGAAAAGTTCATTATTATTTTTATTCTTTAAGGATCTGATTAATTCTAAATAACAAAACTTCCTTTTTAATTTCTAATACCTAATTATTTTAAACTAAGTACAAAAAATCATGTTTATAATATAAGTACCTAGATATTACGTTGTATTACTTAATTGAATAACAGGCTAAATGTAATACAAAATTTTTTATAACTTAACTCATGCAAAACTATAAAGAAATATGGCCATTTACATTGAATTTTTTTATGTCTGAGTGTTTTGCAATTGCTGCTAATGCAGAAGGTGATAAGGATAATACATGAAGATGAGTGATGAAAAAATGCCAGATTTGACTGAGAATCGAACCCGGGACCCCGATGTAGAAGCCAGTTGCGCTAACCACTACGCCAACGGGCCGGCCATTGAAATACGTATTTGATTCGGCCACCCCCATGGTCCAGTGATTAGCTTTCTACACTGCTACGTGGAGATCCTGGGTTCGAATTTTTAGCTAATGGGCGTTAATCAACTACTTGTATATGCCCGGCTTTTAATATAAAGGCGAACATTGCTATTAAACCTCCCTAAACGAATCCATAACTACAAAACGAAAGTAACAATTTTATTTCTATGCTTGGAGCTACAAAATCGTTAGTGAAAAAATTATTTTGTCTTTTGGCCCTGAAACTGTATACCTGGTATTCTCAAAAGTTAAAACGTGTACGAAACTTCATGAAGTGTAAATCGGAATAAGAGAAATTGCTCTTTATTGTCGGTATGCAAAACACAATAGTAACGACTGCAGTTTTGATTATGTGATCTCATAAGCCAATACTTTGTTTCCGAAAAACGTAGCGGTAGAAGAATTTGCACTAATTTTGCCTATCCTAGTACTTGAGAAACCATAGTACATACATTAACTTTCTACCTCGTTAAAAGTATAAAATTACTTCTATCTATTAAATAATTTGAAAAATAAATTACTACTAGAGAGGTGGAACCGTGCGAATAAATTCGCACAATATATCTGGGCTTCATACCTCTATCATTAAATAAATAATTAAGTTAACAACAAACTTAACCGTTTTTAAAAAAATGGTGAGTAACGAGTTAAGCCCAGTAGTACAATAGTTTCGCCCTGAAAAAAAACGGTTTTAAACTGAAACTTTAAATAAAACAACGTTACACATATCTAATACCGATTAATTGAGTAGTGAGATGACACATATCCTGTATGCTTATGAAATATGGTTGTAGAGGAGGTAAATGTGTGAGAACCCCATTACATTACGCTGTATTACCGTTACGTTGTAAACGAATTTACACTTTTTTATTTCGTAAAATAAAGCTCATATAAGAATGAATTTAAAGTTTAAAACTTTTTGGGAAAACCAGGAAAAAATTCTCTTTAAAACCATGTAAAAATTTTAAAAATCCATTCGGTAGAACCCTGTATTTAAGAGTTAACAGAATTCCCATTTAAAATACATTAGAAGCGATTTTGCGTTTTTAATACATAGACGATTATTATTATTATTACTGTGAAACTCTTACTGACAGACTGACTATTGACGCACCATTAACTCTTCAACTTCCCAATAACTTTGAAGAGCTGAAACTTGGAAAATTAGTCAAATTGGTGTAGTAGTGTTTGCTTCTGATCAAATTAAACATCCTCATAAATATTTCCTTCCAAAAAACACATTACGACACTAAGAGTTCAAGAAATATAAAGATCAGTTGAAATCTAAGTAGGGGAATTTTTCACAATAGCCACACTTTCTCGCATTGTAGGGGTATAAGAGTGAGAACGATTAAAGTTATTAGTGTTTTTCGGTTTAATTATGAGTATTAAATAATTTTTTTTTAACTAAAATATCTGAGTTTCTTAAAGAAGAATTTTCCAAATTTAATTGTGGTAAAAATAAACTATCTTTTAACATTAATTAACACCTTCATTTATCTTTAATTATATTTAATTTTATGCAATTATATAGAGTTTCAATAAATTTACCAATAAAGGAGTGTAGTCACAGAACAGAACGTGTTCAGGTTACACAGATTATTGGATTTCGTATGGAGCCGATAAGTCAATTTATTGAAGGAGTTAATTGCGCAAAACAATACCGGACCAAAATCCATTCGCTTCTAATAAGGTAGGGATATAAAAAGGTTGGTGAACCGTCGGTGTAGATTGTGGTTGTTTGGGTCGATGTAGAAACAGAAGGGAGGTCCGGTTAATCGGAGCAAACACAAGAAAGAGAACATTCTATGGGGAGGATGAGTATTTGAGGGTGGGAAATAGCGATTGACGTGGCATGGGAAGAATCGTGTGCCGGTTTGGGGGAGTTTGTGCTACAGATTCCTAACATTGTAGAAGGCTGACCCTTGTCCCTTTCTTGTTTGTCCCCCCAGAATTCAAATAACCGTCTTTGTATCCGAAAACGCTTTATTGGATCTTGTCTCGACCTCTAGACACGGATACAACAACACTATATAAACATATTTAAATCGTTTACATTTCCAACAACAACAGATGCAATAAATTACGTCTCCGACCTTATTTTTATCTACCTCAAATATTCTTCAACAAAACCGCAATCGATCGGAATAAATACCTAAAAAATTATCACGCAAATATGCGCATTTTTACATATCTTTTCTTCTTTTTTTTAAATTTTGTACATTAAGTTTACAAAGCAGAAATTGAGTTGTCTATTTTTTAAACTCACTAACTTCAAAATAAAATTAAAATGAGATTTTATTGCCATTTCGTTGAACTTTCTATCTACCATAAGAACACATATTATCATGCAACAAAATTCACTATTCTCTATGAAAATTCATTCTAAAAAATGAACGCTGTAACAAACCTCACTAAAACCACAATACCTACTGCTACGAATCTCACCAATTCCTTACTAAAATCATCACTTTTCCTAAACTCTTCAACTCCATCACACATACCATTCCAATATATTGATACTGCAACAAAGCTATCCAACTCATAAGCTTTACCAACATATTCTGTGAATGTTCACTTCGAATCTACTTTATTTAAATTTTTTTAATTATTTAAGTTGGCTTCTTAGTGCCACATGTTTGTAAAAAAAACAGCTGATGATCTTAGATATTTTACTACTGTAATTGAGTTAGGTCGAACTCACACTATAATGAAGAAGAATCAACGATTGGCTAATATCTTCCCACCTGCAAAACCAACCACTATTTCTCTAAATTTTGAAAAAGTGGAAGATGTGAAAAAGCTTTTGAAAAAACACTATGGAAAACAATGGATGCAGCTGGAATCAATGAGATATTATGTTGACCTCTTCAACAAATGTTCTGCTGAAAATAATCAGGAGATAATATTTGTCTCAGTGATGACCCAGATGAACCTATGATTGATGAAATTACAGTTATTAATAGACTTATTTTATTATTTTTTAAATATCACCTTAAAAATGATTACTGCAACAATACTGTGCTAATCCAGTTCGTACTTTTCAAAACCCACTAAATCCACACTCCTATTCCAAAACTCTCCAACCCTATTCCTTCACCTCGTTTTTCTCACTTTTGACTCTGCCATTGCTGGAAATTATTCAAATAATCTACTTTATGTCCTATTCTTATGCTGGTGATATGATAAAAGATGTTATAAAGCTATTACTTCAGGTGTAGCAGTTTTTGCCATTCCTGACAAATTTGCTTTTTGTGAGTTACTGAGTTTTGGAATTGGTCAACTCAATTTAATTTTTTTAATTGACCATGCTTATAAATAATATATACAAAGTGGTTCATGAAGTTTATCAGCGCTTTCTGAGCTCTCTATATGTCAAAAGAAACAAAAGTTTTAACAGGTTGACTGCTATGTGACCCAAATATGTATCACACTTGTCTTTAAAATTAAGTCATCTGCATCAAATATGAGTCACAGTACATTTCTCATTTTTAAGTCGTGTGTTATTAATATGGTTTCATAAGCTATGGCTGCAGAGAGTTACAGTGTACGTTTAGCTTATTGAAATATATATATATATTTGTTTGTTTAACGTCCGACTGTTCTGCAATCGGACGTTAAACAAAAAAGAAAAACAATTCAATAAGCTACATAATTATTGAAATAATAATAATTTAAATAATTATTGAAATACTTGGGCTTTTTCAAATAATAGGATATTGTGTATACAGGTAATTTTTCTTGTTGCCCTGTTTTAGAATGCTGTATTGTTTTAAATTTTATTATTTCTTTTAATTGATAATGTAGTTTAATTGATTAAAATTGTCTAGAGTACTTTACAACTAAACCCAGTTGTCTATTACATTTTTTATTCTGACACAAAAATGAGTAACGTGGCTCTAAAATGTAAAATCATTCCAGCAGGCCATGTTACCCAAAAATGTGTCACAACCTTATTTTACAAGAAAAAAGTATTAGTTTATTAAATTAAATAAGTAAAATAACGAGAAAAATGAATAAAATGTAAAAAAATAAAAAACGTATGATGTAAGTATCATAAAATTTAGTGTGGCAGTCAACGATTTAATAAACATATTACGTCCTGAAACGCTTTTGTTGCGAGTTGCAGCAAGCGAAAGATTTCGCCCGAAAATCAGTACCTCGGTGAAATGAAGACTTACTGAAATTCTGAGAAGGTAACGTAACGTATTCAATGCTGAGCAATTATGAGGTATCTCTCCCTTTGGGCTGATTACTCGTGCATCGTGTTCTCCGCTTGCTTTACGTAGGGCTTACAACTTATGTTACTTACATTTTTATAGATTTATCTTATTTGTGACCTATACATAAATATGTTTTCTAATTGCATATAAGTAAACTATTCAATGTTTAGTTTAGGTTTATTTTCGCCTGTTATAATAAATGTATTTCTTGTCTGAATATTTCTATTTACTGTTCCGATTTACGCGTAATTTTTTATATAATTTTTACTACAAATAATATGTTTTTAAAGTAAATTTAAAAGTCTAAGGTATTTAAAATTTATACCTGCAAAAATACAAAATTCACGGCTTCAACTATACCTTAAAAACCCGTTAAAACCACTAAACGAGTATACTATACGAGGGTAGAAGATTTTGTAACGAAAATTCAAAACAAACTGCTAGGTTACAAAGAAAAATCCGTTTAAAGGGCTATATAATAGTAACAAACTGATATCCGACAGGCGGTGTCCTCCAGAATCACGTAAAATGATAACAAAACAGAACCCGCTAGGAGGGACAGCAGCCTGGCGGTAATACCTACTCATGACCTGCTAGGCGAGCCTCTAATATGCACTGAATGTGATAAGGAGTGAATTGAGTTTTATTTCTTATGGTTTTAATCTGAAAATTAAAAATGAAACAGGACTAAAATTTGTGTATATCTCGGTTTTTATGATATTTGACGTAAAACAGAAAAAAAGGTTTTTAGATTTGAACTACAATAACTTAGTTCAGTGAATAATCAATACATAAAAATTAAACAAAACTTGTAAAAATTTAATTTTGAACCAACTGGCATAATATAAGGCAAGAAACAACCAAATACAAATAAAAATATATTTTTTTTTATTTAAAGATAACATAAATCAAAGCGTACTGAAAAATGACAGAATTTTCAATGAAATTAAATATCTACTAGCCGAAATATTTAAGTACGCTTGGTAAACTAACATATGAATTAGTTGTTTCTGGAATTTTTAATGAAACAATTATCGGAGAAAGGAGACCCGGAATGCCTAGCTCCGTAATGTTAATGTAAGGAACATTTCCTCAAAAACAATTAAAGTTATCCTGTCCAATTTTTGTTACGGTTACTTATCAGGGTATTTTACATCCACTGAATTAGTATCATCTTTTTATAGGTATATATTATTACGAAAAGAATTTTTTTTTAATTACCACTTTTGAAAATAATAATTTTTTGCCTATTGAAGCGGAAAATGAAAATATTAAGGCAAATATTTTACTGTAATATTAACTCAGTACCTTGAAATTATGATATACTGTGCAAAAATTTCATTAAAATTCATTTGAGTTATTAGTTTATTTTATTAAACTTTTATTTACATTTAGCATACATTGCTTTACATTTATTTACATTGCTTACATAATTGCTTTCATAATTATTAAACTCTCTACAATTTTTGTTGAGAAAGATAATTTGTTTATTGGTCATATTTTAACAAAGTTATTGGGCATCAAACGTAGAATACTGTGTTTTTCTACTAAGGTTTTTTGCATATTTCATAGTTTTTTTAAAAACTGTAACACTACAGCTTTCAGACTAGTTTTATTTAATTTATTTAGGTAATTCACCATAAAATTTCACCATATTTATTGCAAAACGTAACCCCCAAAAATTCAGTATCACTATATTTCACCGGGGGAATTGAAATCTGGGTGAAAGTTTTTGCTAGCTGCAACTCGTTAATGAAGCGTTTGCGGACATATATGTTTATATGATTGTTTTTCTTATTTTTAGTTCTACAATCATGTACTAAATTATTTTACCATAATTTAGAATCACCCTGTATACTGTGAAAACTTGATTTAGAAAAATTGACATATGAAAGTAATACTTTTCTTTCCTTACATATTCGTATAAGGCAAGAGAAAATAAATATTTAAAGTGTTGAAATAGAGAGAATTGTTTATCGTTCCATGTAGTCATGTTTGTTAATTATATTGAATATACAGAATTTTCATTAAGATTTTGAAGCTAAGAATAATTTATTACAGTATCAAAGTTAGGAAATCTGTAAGTTGATAGATAATTAAATAAATAAGGTATATGAAAGGTATTGTTAAATATATTTTCAAATCGATATACGTTATATTGTTATTCGTATAACGGAGAATTTCTAGTTAGCGTTTGGTATAATTTTCGATGAATATAAATAGGGGTTCTCTTACTTTCCGATAAACTTCTCCTTTGGAAACCTTCCGTCTGTTATAACCAGATTCTTCAATATTATTATCGACTTACATGTTTCCCCTTCACTTTATTTGTTCGATATGTGCAAACATTTATTATCTCTTATATACTCCCTACCCGACTTCGCCTTTACTAACTAACCCCTTCAATAGCTTCATTTTGCTTTTATTTGTTTTATTCAATAAGAAAGACCCTATTTCACTGATGACACTAATATTTATAAAATTGTATCATTAACTTTTGTTATAACATTAGATTTACGAAACCATTAATTAATTATTTAATCTTATAAAATTTAATTCTAATTGTAATTATTGCGTATAATTGTTATGTTTTACCCATAACTGACAAGTGGAGTGTTAATTATTTGCAATCAATCTGCTAAACCCAGGACTACAAAAAATAGTTCTGTTTCTTATCACATTAACAGTTAATTATATGACTGAACCATTTAAAAAAAGAAAAGGTAGAGGTAAAAATAAAGGTAGTTAGCTCCTCGAGAATAATGAATTTCATTTCATTGTACAACAAACCCTGTCTTTTTGTTTAACGTTTGACTGTTTTCCAATTTCTGCTAGTGCAGACGGTGGAGAATGATAATATATGAAAATGAGTGATGAAAAAATGCCAGACCTGACCGGGAATCGAACCTTGGAGTAGAAGCTAGTTGCGCTAACCACTACGCCAACGGCCGGCCAACCAGACCCTGAGGTGAATGAAGTGAAAGTGTCATTTATTTAGGGTGGAAAATAGATGCTTTTCACTGGAACTTGCAGGCCGATAAGCATACGTTACATTTAACACTCAGTGAGGAAGGCAAGGTAAACAACATCACTCCTCGTTATACTTAGTAAAGCTTCTAGAGTTTCAAACCAGCCTTTCGGCTGATGACCTAAGCAAAAACAATAATTTCTTAACAATATTGTAACGTGTATTCCGGGTTTGGGATCTAATAATTAATTAATGATAAAGCACTTTTTACGTTCCCTTGCTTATATGAATGTATAGGAAGGAAAGTATTGTTTTCATATTGATTTTTAAAAATCGAGTTTTCACCGGATCTACACGTTCTCAGACCCCCTGAACCCAAAAAACATGTTTTTAGCGATTGGTGTGTGTGTGTGTGTGTGTGTGTGAACAAAACATCTCAAGAACGGAACATCGTACAAACTTAAAACGTGAAAATTAAGTTAGATACTACTACCGGACCCGACACGAAAATTTTCATCAAAATCGATCTACCAGAAGTAGTAGTTTATTCGTCTCATTTTTCACTTTTTTGCAATTTTCTCAAAAACGGCTCCTACGTTTTGTTTTAAAATCGCCTCATTTACTAAATTTTTTATGCACTACTAAATAGGTTAGGCGATATAGGGTTGTCTAGGAGATTGATGACTTCTGTATTTTGATGTTTTTAAAGTCGTTTTTTTGTAACTGATGCAAAATTTCTGTATTTCTTCTTGTACTTGGGAGTGTTCGTTTCTTTATGTATTACGGTGCTGAGCAAGTACCAAGACGAGTATGTGATGTTAGGTAGTGTTTTAGACTGAAACTTTTGAATTATTTAAATATTACTGTGACTTTTTGTACCCCAGAGATTTTGGTTCTCAAGAACAGTGATCTATTGTTAGTAAAGTTCGTTTAAGCTTAAGTTTTCGCAATACATTTTATGAAAGTAATCTTAATAGTATTTGTTAGTGGGCTAAGTTAAATTATTAATTTTATCAATAAATAATATTTTAATAAGTTGTTATAAGTTTATTTCAGCTAATAACAAAATGGTGGAGTGATAAATTATTTGCACTCAAATCTGTTAGTTCCCAGAGCTACAAAAACAATTCTGTTTCTTATCACATGGCCAGCCAATTAAATGACTGAATCATTAACGAAGAGAAGAGGTAGAATGTAAAAGACACTAATCAGAGTTATCTCCTCTAAAAGTAATGAATTTAATTATACATTCAGTCATTGTAGTGAATGAAGTGAAGGTGTATTGCAGAGTGGAAAATATGTGCTTCTCAGAGGGCCTGCTTATAAGCATACTTTTCATCTCAGTGAGGAGGGCATAGGTAAATCACCTCACTCCTCGTTTTACTTAGTAAAACCTCTAAAGGTTCAAACCATCCTTTAGGCTGATGACCTAAACAATAACAAGTTTATTTATTATTTATTAAATTCAAATACCGAACAAACCTAGGTTTACGTATTACAATATATTTTGTTTTGAGAGAAATTTTCTTAAACCTGGTCCTTTTAAAAAATTACTACGTTGCTATGTTTGCTAACGTACATTAACAATCAGTTATCAACGCAGTAAAACTTTTCGTACTTTTAATAAGTTAGTAATTCTCAGGAGGATATAGAAATAAAACTGTTCGTAGCTGAAACCGAGTAGCCGAAATTTAAATTATTTGATTTTCCGTTAAATCTCTTAGAAACAAAAATAAAGAATACATTGCTAAAGATGCTACGTCTATCCAGTCTATCCAGTACATGTAAGCTGACAGACCTAAAAATGTGACTGCTAGTGATTCCTTTAAAACATCTGTTAACTTATAGTTGTTTATCGGAGTTTAAAATCTATAAATCATATTAAAAAAGTGAAAGAGAAGAGATCAGTCGAATCGTGTGGAAGTGGTGAACATGTGGCCTATATTTCAGTAAGTAAAGTGAAGTGAACCGAAGTATACGGGTGGAATTGTGGGCAGTGTGTAGAGTAATGTAGTATATCGGTGTTGGGGTGGGTGAAGGAAAAGCAGGAGATGAAGACGGTGAGGTTGTGGAAACCACGTGATCCGCAGGAAAATGCGGATATAATAATGAAGCCGAGAATGAAAATGAGTTGTGCAATAATATATCATGTTAGGGGGTGTTAGTAGTAATGGATAACCCATAATATAGCAGAGAGCAAGCCGTAAACCGTAGGCTGAGTGCGGAGCATGAGGTAGTAACGGCAGCATACCGTGTGCGGTACGTACCCGGCCCGGCATTGACCTCTGTGATGATGAAATGCTTTTGTGGCCTTCTGACCACACCGAAGAGAAGAACGAGCGACTTCACCAACAGCCAGAAGCCGGCGCCCAGTAACTGCCTGCCTATGTCTTATTTACAAAACCCCAGATTTATAGTCAGACGAACAAACAAACGTGTACAAATTCACCCGTACCAGGAACCCTTATTTACCACCATCCGAAATGTTCATTAGAAATACACCTTCTGCAATTATAATACGCTTACGTCATTTGTCTTCAAACGGAGAACCAAGTGCTACACGAAAACTTGTAAATATTTATACTGTACGACGCCCAACGGGTTTACTTATCAGAAATATGAGGCTTGAAAATACACTTAGTATCCGGGAAGACAAGACCATATCTGCATAAAAATACAACTCGGACAATAATCGATGAATTCAGAAACCTTCACAAATAACTCACTCATTCCTAATTTTCTAATATTTCACAGCTTAAATTTTTGAAATTCAGCTTAATTCCTTAGAGTTTGGATAATAAAACTAAAGAATTTACACTTCAAAAAAACGAGCTTAAAGTCTAAAAAAGTGACAACCCATAGAAAACTCATAAATACTAGCAAAGTGGACCAGTGCAAATAAATTCGCACAATGTTCTTGGGTTTCAAATTCCTATTCAAAAATAAATGATGTAAGTTAGCAACAAACTTAACCATTCAGAAGAACGTTGAGTAACGACTAACGCACAGTAGTACAATAGTTTCCTCCTGAAAATAACGGTTTTAAAACTTTAAATAAAACAACGTTAACACAGTCTAATACCGACTGAGTGTGTTCATGTAATGAGATGAGATGACACATTTCGTGACTCCAGAAAGGAGCATAGGATATGTCACAATAAAACTTATAAGCCTAAATTTTAACAATGTATTTAATTCATTACTTACCAATTTATTTATTACCGCTACTTATTGCTTGATTACTTCAATAAGCATGTTATCCAACCATTTGTATCTAACAATACACAATTTGCCTCAGCGTTTACTTAGAAATTTATAAATTTTTTAACCAAACACTGTTTTGAAAGGAATTCGTGTACACTGTAAAATGTTTCATCAATCACGTATTTTTTTAGCTTTTGATTAAACAAATTTAAATTACCACAATTAAAGCTCATTGATGTATTTTTACATGTATAAGTAGGTTTTTGTTGAAAGAGTTTAGTGTTGTGGAAAGAAATATAATCATCAATTGTGATTCTTGTGTAGTGGTTGTAAAATTTTATGTTCTGTAAAAAGATATTTTGCTTTGCGTACATTATCACTTCAGAGTTGTAAAAATTATCAGCGCAACTGGCTTTTATAGCAAGGATTCGATTCCTGGTCAGGTCTGTCACATTTTTATAAATAATTTTTCATCAATCACCCTTCACCGTTTACATAAGCAGCAATGTACAAAATAGTCGGACGTAAAATAAAGAAAAGAAACAGCTACACTTTTAAAAATTGTCGTGTTTATTCTTTAAATAGTACCTTAGAAAAATAAAGCATTTTAAGTTTAATTACGATACCTTGCTTAGTATGGCCTGCAGATCTATGGTTACACCTGAGTAAGCTAAATTCCATCCATAAGGTTCCAAAATAAGATGCTCAGATATATTGTAAATTCACCACAGTTTTCCTGTAACAGTAAAATCCATCGTGATTAGCAAGTAACTGAAGAGGAAGAAGTGTGCAGTTTTACCACCGTAAAACTATTTGTTTTTTTTTCTGCATTTTTAAAACAATCTGCATATTACTTTGTGATTAGATACCCCAAAACTAATATGGCATACCAGATATACGATAGAATTTATCTAAGTGATTTTATTCCAATTGCACTACAAAA
Source organism: Catonia carolina (assembly GCA_035578175.1). Lineage (NCBI taxonomy): Eukaryota > Metazoa > Arthropoda > Insecta > Hemiptera > Achilidae > Catonia > Catonia carolina. The sequence goes on along the minus strand of JAQMRL010000007.1, from coordinate 26,376,400 downwards.
GAATTCAAAAATTCATTTTCATCCCCAAATCTGGAGATGGGGAATGAAAAATTAGTACGACAAAATGTAGAAAAGAGATGAAAATTAATGTTGTTAATGAAAGCTCGATTGCGACTAAATATTTGTAAAATAAAAATAAAATAATGAAAAAAGTATGAAAAAAATTGCCATATTTTAAATCGTGGAGTACAGAAATATAAATTCGAATAAAATTGTAAATAAATTGCGACACACTTAAATTATTATTTAGAACATAAAATATGGAGTTCGGAGAATTTCATTAATTTTAACGCAACGCTTATATGTGATCCAATATGATGGTTAAGAATGCGGCCTGTAAATAGTGCTGTTGAAGATGGAAAATGATGAGTTTGTCAGTTTGTCGAAGGAATCGCGGATGCCAACGGAAGAACGAAGAGTATCGCGATATATAGAGTTTGCGTCGGTGTGTCTGTGTGACTGTGGGCTGAAGAAGGATCTATATAGCGGTCGGAGTAATATCCTAGTATATATCGGAGAGTGTGAGTGTGTATGTGTGCGTACGGTAAGGATAAGTAAGATGGAGAAGTGGAGGAGGTCTGGTGCGTTTGAGTGAATGAGTGTAGTGTATTACATATGCAATATTGAGCTCACTCCAGGAATGTATAAACTCTTATGTGAGTACTATCGGCTGTGAGACATCAGGTTTTATGGGGCAGTTTACCCCCACCTCCGTATAACAATCTAAAACTTTATTACTTTCAATACGCGCGTTCGGTCCATTAAATTGCTTTCAAAAGACCTAACAAAAGCTTTAAATTCCGGGACGTTTGCCGCATCAAATATCTTATTTAATAGAATCAAAAAGCAAAAACGGCCGATTCATTTTGTCTGTTGAACGCCGTGACCGGCTTATTCAATTCAAAACATAAATTTTCCTCGCTAAAATTTAATAAGTCTCCTAAATTTTATTTTAACAGTCTCATGAACTAATATAGAAATGGTTTGTGCATGAACAATAAAACATTCATAAATCTGTTCTGAATATTTATAGCTCATTGAAACTGAAATAAATACAGTATTTATCGGATACAGTTACCTCCATTGAACCGGGTAGTTCTAGCCACTATAAGCGATAGTCACTGTAACCAATGGCCTTTCCTTGTAGTAAAGTTTCAATTAAGGTCATATTGTTCATCCGTTACGAAGTAAATCACTTTAAAAAGGTTCTTCTACGTCTTTATTTTTTGACGAAGTCGAAGTCTCTTCGATTTCTCTTTACTTTCATCAAAACTATTCTGAATTTTTTTCTGGTTATCCATTACGGATGGAAATTGTGGATGGATGGATTGCGTTGGTGTGTCCAACGTTGAACTCCGTTGCAATATGAGAAGTCTAGTAACAAAACCAGGCACATCTAAAACAATTTCTTTTTATGTTGTTTAACAAGTTTTCAATGTTATGAACATAGTAAATAGGAGAATCTGCATCAAAACGAGCCATATCCAATTAAAATGCTCAAAGAAATTTTGAAGTTATTTTCAAAACAAGCCACATACATACTTACAGAATTAGCCAGTGGGTGCGCTATTGCACTTCTGTGGTGAACTAAACTATATTCTATCAAAAACAATGTAGTTCTGTAGTTAATGCAGTTATGTTAAGAAATTTTTATTACAACATCTGTTGATTTTGTTATGACAGAATACTAGTCAAGCGATTATTTTTAATTGCTTGAAAAATATCGATTTTGAACAATTTAGTTTTAGCACGACACAATACTCAATGAAAACTGTTTTTATTTGGTATAATTTAGAGTTAGCTACTTTATTAAATTAGTTGAAATGATCAAACTCATTGTTCAACTTAATAAATATATCATGATTTTTCACAAAAACAACATTGTAAACTTTTGTTTCAAAACCAGCCACATTTAAAAGAAAAATTCATTTTCCTAGATTTTGAAAAGGCATATTTTTATTACATTTATACACATTAATGTGGGATTTAATACTTATAACTTAAACTATTAAGCAAGACGGTAAATACTGTAGTTTTAATTTAAACACTTTTTTTCCTTTCCTGAAAAATTTTCTGCAATGGATGTGGCTGATTTTGATAGTAGATCCCTCATATCCTCGTTCGGTTCACCGTTTTTCAAACGCCAAATAATGAGCGCTTTTTCCATCATTGTGAAATGTGAACGCGATGACGCCATGTTTGTATTAAACACAAAAATAAAGGACAGGTTTACACAAAATATATGAACTAAACTTGAGTAAACAGGACATGGTATTATGCGGATAAGTGCTGTATTTCAGACACAAAAGAAGGGATACGCTTATTAATAATAAAACCTCCGACACGAAATATACTACAAATGCACGATGAGACTAACGCTATTAAGAAAAAAAAGTTTAACTAGTATAAAAAATTGAGTAACTCGCTGACTCAAACTGTTGACAAATAACCGGCATAGTTTAAAATTCGTACAGTTGTCACTAAAACCGATATGTGATTTTAACCGATGTCACTGTAAACGATATTCTTTTATTTTGCATGTAAAATCGAATATTGGTCCCACTAACCGATATTTAATTGCATCCAATGTCACTGTATGCGATAACTCACTTGATCTGCTAATTCCAGGGCTGAAAAAAATAGATCTATTTTTTATCATATGGCCAGGATATTAAATACAGTTTATCCAGTTCTTGACCCGGATCTTGTCAATGATCTAATGATTAGTAGAGAGATTTTTCAGGGTAGTAGTGTTTTATTAAAAGAGTGACAGTTGAATTAACATTAATTATTATTTGAGTAAATTTAAATCAGTAAGTATTTAAATTTAAATTATTAGTTTTAGAGACTAATAATAATCTGTTTAGTGACTTTTACATCTCTACCTCTTCTCTTCTTAAATGCTTCAGGCTGACCATGTTATAAGAAGTAGAACTATTTTTTGCAGCTCTGGAATTGGCAGATCAAGTGAAAATAATTCAACACTCCACCAGTACCTAATATGAGCTAACTCTTACCTATACCGTATTTACTCGAATTTAAGACGAGTTTTTTCGTACAAAAAAAATGTTTCAAAATTAGGGGTCGTCTTATATTCGCGTACTTAGAACGGTAAAATCGATAGTTTCCTCGTGGTATTATGCGGATAATCGAAAGCGATAGAGATGTCAAAGGTTATCTCACTCGAGAGATGAAAGAGGACATCGAAAAAGTCAATACCGATCCTATAATTATTCCCTGAAGTATGACATCGTAGTTGTAACTTAGATGTTGTAAATAACCTATTCAAAGACGGTAAATTGTTATAATGAATGGTTTTTAAAAGGAGATCATGCTGTTACTCAGACAGGAAAATTGAAGAAAGCTTCGGTTTTCGTACTGGGGAAATGGATTTTAACAGCATTAAACAGTATTTTTTTCCGAATCAATTGTTAAAGGATTTAAGAAATGCTCCGTGACCAAAGCAATGGATCGAAGTGAAGATCACTACTTGTGGAAAAACTGCCTTCAGCCAAAGACGCTAGTGAATCTTCGAAAGAAGAAGATGTTCACTACGATGAACCAGCAGATAAAGAGTTATTAGATTAAGTTATCAAAAAATTTAAAAAAAAAACTTTAAAAAATGTCAAAATATTAAAAAGGTTTTAGTGCATTAAGTGTAATATCAGAATAAAAACTAAATTCTGAATGTAAGTTCCTATTGTTACATTAGCATGCAGTTAAATATATTTTTTTTATATAAATACATTTTTTTCTTACACACGTACTTTAAAAATGTGATGTGAAACACTCACACAACTTTCTCTTGCCAATGCTAATAGTTAACAATGTAACCTAACATTATAATTAAAACATTAAAAAAAACCTAACCTCAATAAATATAACCTAATTTTAAACATGAGTAAAAGGCTCAAAATGAAAATCAATCCAGTTTGGTTTAATAATACTGAAAATCACTCTTTCACGCAAAACTAGGCTCTATAGAGAAAAATGCTTATAACAAAAGTTGTAGATGTTTTAACTTTCTATAACTTTTAATATACACTTCTGTGTTAAAATGCATACTAAGACCGAAACCTTAAAAAATGTATTTTTACAAATTTATCATGACAAAAAAATAAAATCACTAATTTACCGGTAAACTAGGCGTTAAACAAAAATATGTTTGAAATAAAGTTGTAGGATTTTAAATTGTCTACAACTTTTATTATATAAATTTTTGGGCTTAAATGCATATTAAAGCCGTAATCTTAATATAACATAATTTTTACGCAAAAACAGCCTTTCCAAAAATTTCAGCAGACATGGCGCCTACCCTATCTTGTAGAGCATAAAAAATGTAGTAAATGACGCGATTTAAAAAAAAATCGTAGGAGCCGTTTTTGAGAAAATCGCAAAAAATTCAAAACGACACGAATAAACTACTACTTTCGGTTGACCGATTTTGATGAAAATATTTGAGTCGTATTCGGTAGTAGTATCTAACTTAAGTTTCAAGTTTCAAGTTCGTACAATGTTCCGTTCTTGAGATATTTTGTTCAGACACACACACCCAGACCAATCGCTAAAAACATGGTTTTTGGGTTCAGAGGGTCTGTAAACGTGTAGACCCGGTGAAAACTTGACATGAAAACAATACATTCCTTCCTATATATTCATATAGGCAAGATACATTAAACCAGATACATTAAGTTCCTTAAACTAAAGCGTAAACGATTGATTTACAAATATTATTTTATTCTATAACTTAAACTGTATTTTATAAGTTACTAAAATACAGTTTAATAGTAAACAAGATTAAGGTTACATTTAAGTTGTAAATAAATGCTTTTAAAACTTTGTGTAAGAAAATTAATAAAAATTAAGTAAGCCTACTACCGCGAGTGGGTGACTGCATAATTATGTGGGAAAATAAGATATCTAAAAAAACTGTTAGTTTTTAAATAACTAGTTGCATTAAATTTGAAATAAAAATAAAAACTTTAATAAACGAAAATAGAAAATACATTACAAAATTCTTTATAAAATAATGTTTGCAAAAATTGTTTAAATAAACCAGACCGGATATACCGGCCTTTACAATTACATTAAAATGTTTTTATTTAATTCACTACTCTATAACGTAATATATTTTATATTTTAATAGCCAAAATTATTACATAGGCAAGCACACAAAGACACAAAATATATTGAAAGAGAATGTAACTGATTCAATAAGGATAGAAATATTCATTTCCTCAGTCGGTTTAATTTTATAATAATAGTAATATAATAGTGATATTAAATGAGTACAGAAAATAATAAAAACGTGATAATACTCAAGGAATGGCAAAGAACGACTCATTTTTTAAATAACTTAAAAAATTGTAAACGGCGGCAATTTTAGTAACAGTCGAAATATTTATATTTTTTTTTATTATGACCTTTTTTTGTATGGTTTAAAATAATAAAATTAACACCGAGCAACAAGTCGTGTTTTAACTATAATAAAATATTATTATTGTTATTCGACTTATAACGGGTATTCGGTTATTGTGAGAAAAAAATGCAGTTTAATAGAAAAGTAATCTGTAAAATATACATAAAAACTGAAATTTCATCACTGGACACCTCGTCAAATATTTAGTCTGTGATCTATATAAATATAAAATGTGAAAGACTTCATTTATTAACCGAATGACTCGAATTATAAATTCTCAAAACTTGCAATCACCTATGTAAGATACACGTTTTTGTTACAATAGAATAATATTAAGGTCATACAAAACTACCATATTTTCAGAATATGTAAGAAAACCCAACCAACATCCCTGACAGTTTAATAAGTTTACAATTAAAGTCCAGCCTCTCATAGTTTGCTCCTAATGTAAACAAATAATGACGTCACTGAGCATGCGCATTATATCAAAATGTGTACACGCTGCTTAAAAAGTAACAACAAAATACTTTCAAAAGTATTAAAATAAAATATACTTTTAAATTTTTTTCTAAATGAAGTTGTTAGGCCAACATCATATCATGACTGATGTTTTTAGTACTTTAAGTACTTATAAATTAAAAAATAGTTAACTTAATAGGAATACGACATCCGTAAAGTCGCACACTTTAGCGTGCACCCTGTAGTAGGTGGCTTTTGTTTGTTGACAGTAGGAGCAAACTAAGAACGACTGAACAATAGATAAATATAATTACGAGTATAATAATTAGACAATAGACACCACAAAAAATTAATAAAATTGGAATAAAGTTTTATTTAGATTACTTATTACTTTCTCTTGCCTATATGAATTTATAGAAAGGAAAGTATTGTTTTTATGTCGATTTTCAAAATCGAGTTTTCACCGCATCTACAAGTTTTCAAACCCCCTGAACCGAAAAAATCTTTTTTTTAGTGATTGGTCTGTGTGTGTATGTACATAGAATATCTCAAGAACAGAAGAGCGTACAAACTTGAAACTTAAAACGTAAGTTAGGTACTACTACCGGACATAACATTCATCAAAATCGGTCAACAGGAAGTAGTAGTTTATTCGTATCATTTTTCACTTTTTCGCGATTTTCTCAAAAACGGCTCCTAAGATTATTTAAATCGCATCATTTACTAACTTTTTTATATTTTACAAGATAGGATAGCTACCATGTCGGCTGAATTTCTTGAAGAGGCTGTTTTCACTTAAAAAAATTATTTTTTAACGATTGCGACTTTAATATGCATTTTTTAACGATTTTTTTACGATTCCAGACTTAGTATGAATTTTACGACAAAATTGCATACAACCAAATTTATAGGAAACTAAAAGATCTTCAACTTTTATTTACAGCACTTTTCTCTACAGAGCCTAGTTTAGCGTGAAAGAATGATTTCTGTATTTTTAAGCGGAACAGGTTGATTTTCATTTTTCGTCTTTCACATATGATTAAAATTAGGTTATGTTTATTGAGGTTAGTTTTTTTTGCTTATGTCTAATGTTTTATTACTAATTTTAGATTATATTGTTCATTATTTGCATTGGCAAGAGAAAGTGATGTGTGTGTTTCACGCCAGATTTTTTTATATTAAAATATTTTTTAGATAATTACATCATATGGTTTTTGTGAATTTATTATAATTTTGGACTGTAGTTTCTTACTTTCTCTTGCTTATATGAAACACTATACGAAGGAATATGAACACTATAGGCTATAACAAGGAAAGTATTGTTTTCATGTCGATTCTTCGAAATCGAGTTTTTACCGGATATACACGTTTTCAGACCCCCTAAACTCAACAAAACATGTTTTTAGCGGTTGTTCTATGTGTGTCACTGTGTGTTTGTGTGTCTGTGTGTGAACAAAATAACTCAAGAGCAGAACATCGCACGTAGCTGAAACTTAAAACCTAAGTTAGATATTACCAGAGGACCCGACACAAAAATTTTCATCAAAATCAATCAACCAGTATTAGTTTATACGATTCATTTTTCACATTTCTTCTATTTTTTAAAAATCGGCTCCTACGATTTTTTTTTAAAAATCGCCTCATTTACTAAATTTTTTATCCACTACAAGATAAAGTAGACCATGTCTACTGAAATTCTTGGGGAGGCTGTGCTCTCGTTGAAATAATGTTATTTTTTTTACGATTGCGGCCTTAATATGTATTTTACCGCAAAAGTAAACTTAACTTGTAGGAAATTAAAAAATCTACAACTTTTATTTCAAACATATTTTTGTATGATTTTTGATGATTTTTGTATGTAGTTAGTTTTGCAGTAATTTATTTTCTGTTTTGTCATGAAAAATCTGTATAAAACATGGCTTTTTTAAAGTTTCGGTCTAAGTATGCATTTTGACACAAAAATGTATATTAAAAGTTATAGAAAATTAAAAGATCTACAACTTTTGTTACAAGCATTTTTCTCTATAGAGCCTAGTTTAGCGTGAAAGTGATTTTCTGTATTTTTAAGCCAAACTGAGGGTGATTTTTATTTTGCATCATTCACTCATAACAAAAAAAAAATTCACTCATGATTAAAATGTAGTTATATTTTTGAGATTACTTTTTTTGTTTATTTCTAATGTTTTATATTAAGTTCATTATTTGTTAATTTTTTATTGTTCATTATTGGCATTGGCAAAAGAAATTTTTGTGAGTGTTTCACACCAGGTTTTTTAAATAATTGTATAACTTCCGTTGAATGTTCTTAAAGTCCTATAAATAAAATTGTGACTCTTATCGTTAAGGTCAATTCCAGTATCTGGGTAAAATATATAGCCTAATTAATAAACTATCGTTTGCAATTACAAAAAAGTAAAGTAGAGAGTAACTCATATGTCGGTTCCGCAATATTTACGGTAATCGGAAGAATGGTTAATGGAATAAGAAACCTATAGACAAAAAAAAACAAATTTCTTATGATATGAACTCCACATATATATTACCTTGAAAATGTAAACCTGTTGTTCAAAATGTCCACCATGATTCTCTATACACTTTATACAGCGACTTAAAACTGATTCACAAATTTTCAACAGAACCATTTTATCGTCATTTACCTAGTCAAATGCAATTTCAATTGAACTTTTCACCTGGTGCAGGTATTGTGACTTGGAAGAATATATTAGTTCCTTTACAATGCTCTACAGTGAAAAATAACGTGGCGTTAAGTCTGGCGAGCGCGTAGGCCATTCGATTGTACCACGACGACCATCCATTCATCAACTTTGAAATTTAGAAACTCACGACCTCCGATGCCGAAATGTGCTGGGGCGCCATCTTGTTGCCAGATGAGCGACTGGATTTGTGAACAGGATTGTTTTCAAGTTCCGGAAATACTACTTCCTGTAGCATTTGTAAGTAATTTTTCGAGTTAACGTTTCCCTCAAAAAAAGAAGGACCTATCATTGCAGTAGGCCTACGCAAAATACTTCCCCATGCCATAACAGTTATACCAATCAATACATCCATTGAGTTTGAAACATGCCTCATCAGATCATAACATTGATCGCAAAAAGTTTGTATCGGCTTCGGCACTGATAGCGACTGTCTCACAGAATTCCAACCGCCTGTCACTATCGTCCTCATGAAGCGCTTGGAGTAAAGACTGACGAAATGGTATCAATTTTAATTTCTTCCTTCATCCTTCATCGTCATTTCTATCCTTCATCATCCTTTGCATGCTAGTTCATGATAACCCTAGTTCAGAAGAAGCCTTACGAGTTGATTTTCCAGGACTGGATACAAACGCTTCAGAACCCTTTTACAGGTTATCGTCATTGCAAATCGATCGTGGAAGACCACATTTCGGGGCAATACTCTTCCTGTGTTTTCAAATTTCTTCTAAATTTTATTAACATAAACATATCCGAAACTTAGTTGGAAAAACTAGATAAACACAATTGAATTGTATTTGAAATTTATTTTTATTATTATTTTTATGATGGTTTCCTCTTCCCGTTCCACCACGAAGAAATGTTTACCATAAGCAAGGAAGCGAATGACCTAAGCTTGATTTATAAGCAAATGCTGCGGGACTGTAAATGAAAACCTTAATGTACTGAATTTGACATTATGGGTTGTGAATATATAAAATAAAATTATATAAAACCCCTATCGATCGTCGACGAAACAGAAAATTTGGGTTCCTAAATAATAATAGCAAGTAATATTGTATCACTTCCTGTGCAAGCAAGTGCACTCATGACATCTTGAACATTTAACTTCTTAATATACTTACAATATCTAAAAGAATTGTCAGTTCGAGAATTTTTGAGAAGGACCGAGATTTTAAAAATGTTAACGTACATAATAAGTGTGATAAATAAAGTTTCAAAGGAATAGTTATAAATGGGTATAGTACAGGTAGGCCTATCTATTATTGTGCAACTATTGTGAAAGAGTCGGGTGGGTACCTATTTAGACAATTGGCCTTTTTGTAATACCTTTTATTCAATTCTAATTTGTTTACAGTTTGTTTAGATTTATCCAGAAGCCGTCAGATAGATTTTTTATTTATATTGTTATATTATTGAAAATCTCTGTCCTTCTAGCGACTTCCACAGATTTATGTTAATAAGTAGCCGCCGAGTTTGGTCCTGAGTTCAGTATTTGATCTATCTTCAACGAATGTACATTGCGTAGTGCTTAACGGTTACGTTTTGAGCAGGCCAGTATTACAGTTAATTGTTTAACGTTTATTAAGTATCATTTTTTAAGTAGTATTTAGTAAACTGGTTATGTTTATTTATTGTTATTAGTTAATTATAATTATTTTGTTATTTATTATAAGTAATTTAATTGTAGAGTTTAGACAATTAATTTAATTGCAATTTTTAGTTGTAATAAATTTTATTTTTAAACTGCAATGTGTATTATTTTATTTATCCAGGTCTCTAAGCAGACTTTAGAGATAAGTCTCACCGTACACAACCTGAAATATAAACACACCTATAAGTCCAAAATAATTTACCAAATTTAAACATTATGATCATAACCATAATTAAAATAAAATTCTAAATCTCGCTTCATTGGCAGAATAAGTTGGTTTTACACGGTAATTAATACTTGGTTCCTTCTCAGCTTAATACCTTGTCTGAGGGACTTTAACCATCAAAATTCTCACGTATTACTTCTTAAAACATAACAAAAGCTACAATATAAATTTGATAAACAGAGTTTCAGTTAAATATAATAAAATTAAAATTTAATTTCGTAAAATTCTCTTTAAACTAAATTTTCATATTCCTTAAGGATGTTTGACTTTCTAGGGTATTCCCCAGATTGTCTACTGATAATGTTAATAAGATTGCACGGAGCTCGGGTGCAATTGCTGGTACAGTACATAATAGGAAACCCTGCAATAAGACAGTTTAAACAACCGCAAGACAGAAGAGTGTTTTCTGGGGAGAAGTGGGGGTTGGCGACAAGCATAATTAGAGGAACGTCTCCCGAAGGTATGGGTGGGAATGTGTAAGGTAATAAAGGGATTAGAGAATCACTCGTCATCTCAGGAGCATTCATATAAACGTCAAAAGTTTCTTACCCTGCGTGAATATTTGCAGATATACAATATTTTGTCGGATACGATAGCTGAGCAGCGTATTGCACCTCATGTCGAGTTAAATTCAACGTCGACAGATAATATCAAAGTTTTGAACATCGCAAATAACGATAAGACAGAGAAAGATGACGACTACTACGACTCTGAAACACAAGAAACAAAATATCAAAGAGACTCCGCGGAGATCATATTCACAGTTTGATGTTGACAACTTTGGAACGGGAGTTAATATGAAACGGAGCAGCATTATTTGAAGAAAATCCCTGGCAGTTGTAACAGTCAGTCGAACAGTCTATTCGTTTGCCTTATTCTTCTTCTTCTTTATCTTGTTCTTGGTGCAATACACCAACCGTCCCCCCCGCCCACAACCATTATCATCTTCAGCCTCTTCGCCGCACCCCTTCCAAGGCAAAACTACCAACTCTTAACCTTTCACCTCTTCTCACTCTATCAACTCTTGATGATTTTCTTGAAATTGAAATTACATGTTCAACAGTTTTCTTTCTTATTAAGTTTGTTATTTTGGAAGTAAACAAGACGTAAAGAACGCCGAACAAAACTTTACTATTCTTCAACGTTAATGCTATAGCTAATTAAGATAGACTTTAATAATTGCATTGCAGCAAAATCCGCTTAATACGATTTTTAAGAAACACCCTAATAATAGCGTATCAGACAGTAAAGTGTCTTCGGCGTGCTACAAGCAGAAAAAGCCAAACTAATAAATACTAATCTTCATAGATCTTAGGCTTACTGGCCGTATAAGTGCAGTTTATAAATGATGCTTTGTGGGTAATTTTTCCAACTTGAGATTTTTCATTTTTATAAACAAGTCGATAGTTTGTCATCAATTAAAAAACAAAAAAACTGAATCTCCATTAATTAGATTTACTATACCTACAGATTGAGGTTTATTTAACATTTGGTTGGCCTGTGGCGTAGTGGTCAGCACAAATGGCTTTTAGTAATTTGATTCCTTATCAAATCTGGCATTTTTTCATCACTCAATTTCATCTATTACCCTTCTCGTCGTCTGCATTAGCAGTAATTGCAAAACAGTCGGACGTTAAATTTAAATATATGTATTACTCCTAATTATGAAACATGATTTTCAAGAATACGACCAAAGAACACCAAAAAGAAAGCGAACAACAGTTGAGGAAAGATGGCCGGTGCACTTCAAGCAACTCGCCACTTGTATAAAAAGAAAGCACTCTTAAGACAAGCCAAAATTAGACATTATTATACTGTGATAAAACCTGTACATCTGTACGCGAGTGAGTGTTTAAAAATGACTGGGAAGATCTATAAGAAGTAGAGTAATTTTAGAAAAAGATCCTCGGCAAGTTAATGGGTCCGAAGATAGTAGACGGACAGTATAGATTATGACGTCTAGAAGAACTGTACAAGAAACATAAACGATTAGAAAAAATAAAAGAAATTTTACGGGCACTTGTGTAGAATAGATGACAACCGGTTGACAAAACAAAATTTAAGACACTAAATAGTAGACCGGAGGTGTCTGATAAATGGTTTAAAGAACTCAGAAAGAATATTAAGAAAAACCAAAATAAACCAAGTAAACTTAATGAATCAAAACAAATTCAGCAAACTAATTAAGGGCTTAAAGGGTTTTCATGAAGAGCAAAAACAGAACTATGGGGAAAAAAAATTAAAGAGAAAAGCATGGGGTACATTAAACGAATGCTGAGAATGTGGGCTACAAAAGAGCTTCCAGAAATGTCTGACATCACCTCAAGTGATCTAAAATTGACTCTATACAAAAAAAAACATTACGCTTAATTATACATGATTTTCAAGCACTAAATTTTGCGTCATATGATTGTGACCCGCCCTCCCACCGGCATATTTTTTTACATATTGTGGATATTTCGTATGCAGGTATTCTTAAAGTATTTTTAACAATAAAAACGGAAAAATATTTAAAAAAATCTTAAACCAATATTCTAAAAATTAATTATGGTTAAGTATAAATAGGGTACGATAAATACATTTATTTTTTTCAATATTATTACTGTATTTAATAATTAACTTAACTCATTGAGTGCATGACATCATTAGATAAATTAATCATTAAATTAATTTAACATAAATAAATTGAATAATAATGATTAAGTAACTTAATAACTTTTAATAAATAATTTAATGTTAACTTAAAAAAGAAGACTTTAACGTTAACTTGCAAAATTCTGGTACGTGTTTTTTATAATATTTTTCCAGTTTTTATCATAAAAATACTGTAAGAATATCTACATACGAAATATTCACAAAAAGTGACAAATTAAAATTGGGGGTGGGGGGCAGTATTAACAGAAAATACATATATATATTTTTTTATTTTGGGACCACATTGGACCACTAAGCTAATCAATTTCTAGTGTTCTTCGGATAACGTATTGGTGGTCTAGCCTTTCGGTTTTGCCAGTACTTTTTGAGACGGCCGATATTTGTTTCTTTATCTCACTTGTAACCTACACCGTGCGTCTTTCTGCTTTTCCCCAATAAAATCTGTGTGTTCTGAGAGTACTGTTTATTTTTTTCTTGTCAAACGCGTCTTTAATTGCCAGTCAAATTACATTGAGATCCCTTTTAATCGCTTCGATGTACCTTCCCGTAATCTTCCAGTTCCAGTTCCTGAGGATCAGTTGTTTCAATATTCTACCATTCAGCATTCTTAAAAATGTGAAAAAGTAGAAAATTCTCCTTTTCTTCATCACGCTAATAATCGGATCAATTTCCTTACAAACAGTTTCATTAGAAGGAATTTGCCATATCCTACCCCATTTTTTGATAATTCTTGTGAAGGCAGGTTCTGAGCTTCATTCATAATTTGAAAAATAGTTTCAATGGCGTAAAGCGCCTCAGGGAGAACAATTGTTTTATAGTGGCGGATTTTGGCATGCATTGAAAGGCATTTTTTTGTACGTTTGCCAGGTTATTTCTTGTGCTTTTTTAATTTTGAAAGTTTTGTTTTGCCAAGTGGATTTTTCTTTTAGATTGCAGTTGATGATTTCTCCTAGATATTTGAAACGTTGAGACAATCTAATTTCTTTACAATTAATTATCACTTTATTTAGGCATAGTGGGTTGATAGCCACGATTTCAGTCTTTTCATAGGAAATTTTCAACCCAATCATTTAGGCTATATTTTCAAGGGTAGCAATTTGCGCACGCACTTCAGTCATAATTAGAAAATATTCCCAAAATATTTATAAATCAATGTTATAAAAATTTTAAAATAAAACCCAGAACTTTTATTTTAAGCACTGTTTTCTGCAGAGTTTAGTTCAGCGTCAAATTTTCCGTAATTTTATTAAAAATATGTTATTTTTCATTTGAATCGGTCATTTTAGAAAACCCTTAAGTCAAAAAACGAACTTTTGGAAAAACAAAGAAAATATGGTAATTTACTACGTTTCAATAAAAACAATATTAAACATAATAATTTCTTCAGAAGCTGTCCGCTATTACATAAAATGTATACTTTTGTCTTTTAAAATCACTTGTTTAAAAATATTGAAAATTTTTACTTCTGAAATTAATTGGAGTAAAATGCTAACTTAAGTTATTTTCTGTAAAATACGTTGTTAGACCAAAACAAATTGTACTGTACAATAGTATTCATTTATTTACTTCACTAGTTTGCATTAGTGATTTGAAATAGCTTTTGCAGTAATAAAAATTTAAATTCTTAACTTAAGAAAGAAAAATTTTGTTTTTCAGGGCTATCCACAATCTTCGTCGTCGTCACAAACAGTAATTATCTCCCTTAATTGGATTTTTGAATAGAAACTTTGAATAACCAAGTCCACTACAAAGTATAGTTTAATCTACGAAAGATCACCCACTTTCGTTTTTTAATTAGTAGGATGTACTTTATATCCTTAAGGATACGCCTTTTCTTAGTGTTGTATGACTTAAGGAAAGCCAGACTTTTGTGTACTTTTTATAGAGTTGGTTTGTTACATTCAATTACTCCTGAAATGATTTAAAGAAGTAAAGTAAAATTTTGTCTGATGGGGTCTCTGAAATGACTGATTCATTTTGCATCACATTCACTCATAATTAAAATTAGATTATGTTTTTCATTTTTAATTGATTACTTGTGCTTAAACATAGGTTATATTGTTCATTATCTATATAGAAAGAGAAAGTGGTGTGAGGGTTTAACACCAGATTTTAGGTGACCACAACGAACTTGAAAAGGAAAAATGTAGAAAAAGTTTCGCACCACCCAGTGTACAGGTTAATACATAAACACACATCGTAAATTGAAATACAAACAGACAGTTAGAAGAAGAGAGAGTTATGGATTGAATCGGGTGAAGAGTGAGAGGATCGAATGTTGCGGGTGTTGTTTCATTCATTGAGGCGCCATTATCAGGAGGTTGTTGATCATTTGTCTGGAGCGATGTACCGCGGTAAATACGGAAAGAGTGGGTACGCGGGGGCAAGTGATCCTAAGATTATAGGACTCGTTGCCGTCACAAGCACTCATTCGCTCATCTTTCATTTCTCATAACTTATTTTCAGTGCTAGAATTATCCGGTAGCTGAATCAACCGGAATTCTCTTCTTTTTGTATACTTTTATGATTTCTTATAATTACATTTCCTTATTATTATTTTCTATACATTTCTCGGCAGCAGTCACCCGGTCCGCCGACATGAGTCACTCTTATTCAATTTTAACCCGACAAATATTACATCTCTCTCAATAGAATCCTCTTTCTCTAATCTTGTGTGGCTTTACATCCACGAATATCAACTAGACAAAAATTTCACTTTTCATGTTATTACTTTATAAATATTTTCTTTTATTACCTTTGTTCATTCGCCGCCTATTCTTTTCTATTATTCTTCCCGACAATCTTTTTTAAAATATTTATTTTATTATTATTACTTCAGTTTATGGTTTATTTCGTTGAGTTTTAATGGCGTATTATAAATTTATAATAGTTTCGATTGTTTCTCTCGTAACGTAATAATTAGATGTAATTAAGGAGTATCTTTTCCACATTGTTTCTATGTGTATATGTGTATTTTTGTATGTGTATTAGTAATGCGGCATTCCAGTTCATCATCGGAAAGATTCTAAAAAACATTATCATCACATTTTTCTATCTTTATCTATATTAATAAATATTCAAAAAATACTTATATATTTTTAATTACCGAATTATAAAGAATTTAGTTAAAGTTCACCTGTGCCTTCGAGCAGGCCTAGTAAGGTGAATGGTAGAGAGTGCTATTTATTATGAAGTAATGTGACTTTGTATGTTGATCATCTGACAACCACACTCGATAAACTTCGTCTTGGCTCACCGTTCAAATCCATAATACTCGTTGAAAAATTGTTGCAAATCACTCGTACGACTTTCTCTTCCCAATGGAAAAAATAAAACATCTAACCTATGGTTAATATTGATTTAACAATGTTAAATGAAAAACGTAAGCTAATTTTAATTATGAGTAAATGATGAAAAATGGAAATCAACCTCTGTTAGGCTAAAATAAAAAACTAGGTTCTATAAAAGAAAATGCTTGAAAAAGTTGCAGATTATTTTATTTCGTATAACTTAATTATTTACCCATTTGTGGTAAATGGATACTGAGGCTAAATATTAAAAAATGTAATTTTATACCGATTTTGATGAGAAAAATACAGAAAATCATTTATTTGGGGCTTAACTAAGCGTTGTAGAAGAAAATACTTGAAGAAAGTTGAAGGATTTAAAAATTTTTAAAATTACAATTGTATAATTTTTTTTCATTGAATGCATTAATGTTTTAAAGCCCCAATCTTAACAAAAATAATTACCACGGGAGCGTAGGCCTTCCAAGAATTTCAGCAGACACGGTGCTTACCCTATTTTATAGAGCATGAAAACGAAGTAAATAAGGCGATTTTAAAGAAAATATACGAGGTGTTTGTGAGAGGAACGGAAAAAATAAATGAATTGCTATTTCCACTGGACGGATTTTGCTGAAAATATTCGTGTAGTGTCCACTAGTGGTATTTAACTTAAATTCAAAGTTTCAACTTCGTACGCTAATAAGTTTTTAGATATTTTGTTCGCATACGAACCCATCGCTAAAAAAAAATTTTTGTGTTCAAGGGGCCTGAAAACATGTATTATTAGTGAAAGCTCGATTTTAAAAGATTGACATGAAAACAATACTTTCCTTTTCTAGGTATTGACACAGAGTAAGAGGAAGTAAAAAACTTACACAGGGCAAGTGAGAATAATAAAATAAAGAAATACCACTGATCTGTAGTAGTAAATGAAATTTGTGTCAAGGGAATTTAAAATGATTATTATGTGAAAAATTACATAAGAATATATTGGTTAAATCGGTAGCATCAAAGAGATAGTTTTTTCTCGACGTTTTAGTAATTAAGTGGATATATTTAAACGGGGCGACAGCCGGAATGCCATTTAGTGAGCTTCACTATTATTACTAGTTTCATGACATCATCTTAATTGAGTACCAAATTATTCTCACGGAGTAATTAAAATTTCTTCTTTGTAATATTTTTATGTCATCTGTTAGGCCTACTATCGGAATGGATCATACGGAATTTATTTTCGCCGAATTTGTTGCAGTTGTTTGATGACTGACCGCTATCAACGGATATGTTTTTACTTTCTCTTGCCCTGTATGAATATAATAGGCAAGTAAAGTATTGTTTTCTAGTCGACTTTTTGAAATCGAGTTTTCACTGGATATACACGTTTTCAGACCCCCTTGAACACAAAAAAACATGTTTTTTAGCGATTGGTCTGCGTGTCAGGTTGTGAACAAAATATCTCTAGAATGGAATATTGTACGAATTTGAAACTTAAAACTTAAGTTAGGTAATACTACTAGAGGAACCAACACGAACATTCTCATTAAAATTGGTCAGCCAAAAGTAGTCGTCTATTCGTGTTATTTTTCACTTTTTGCGATTTTCTCAAAAAACGGCTTTTACGATTTTTTTAAAATTCACCTCATATGTTTTATATGTTTCATATGTTTTATACTCTACATTATAAGATAGGCGTCATGTCTGCTAAAATTCTTGAGAAGGCTGTGGTCTTGTAGAAATTTTTTTTTAAGATTGCCTTAAAACGCATTTCAGGTCAATATAAACAAAATTGTAGAAAATTTAAAAACCTACAACGGTTATCCTAAACATTTCTTTGTAAAATGCTTAGTTTAAAGGTAATTAGTGATTATCTGTTTTCTTTTTCATAAAATTCTGTAAAAAATTGAGTTTTTTAAGATTTCGGCCTTAGTATGTATTTAACGACAAACGTGTATGTAATGAAATTTATAGGAAATTAAAAGATCTGCAACTTTTATTTTTAAATTTTTCTCCGCAGAGTCTATTTAGCGTCAAAAAGTGTTTTTCCGTATTATTAAGCCAAACTAAGATTGGTTTTCATTTTGCTTCATTCACTGATAATTAAAATTAGGTTATATTTTTTGAGGTTAATTTTTTGTTTATTTCTAATGTTAGGTTAGATTATTGATAATTTGCATTGGCAAGAGAAAGTTATGTGAGTGTTTTACACCAGATATTTTATTTAGTTTTTATTTTATGTTATCTAAATTTTTTATTGAACCTAACTTAATTTTTTATTCTGTTTCTATTAATAATTTTATTGTGTATATTTGTGTCTGTTTTATATTGTGTGTCTTCTTTGTAAATTGTTTCAAATGTATTATATGTAACGTGGTCGTTAAAGACCTGGTAGTTGATGCGACGTTAAATAAATGAATAATAAATAATAAGAGAATTATTGAGAGTTTTGTGGGATAAAAGTAGCCAATGTTTGATTTTGTAATGTGTCTGAGTTAAGAAATTGAACGCGTCGGTCAATTTGTGGTTGGTAACGAGGAAAGGTAAAAGTTGTTAAGCAAAGTTTACGAAGCGTAGTCTATAGAGGAGTAGCTGTTCGGTTCGGTTCAATATTAACTACATTTACTCGTAAATCCTCATGGAGTGGATCCTGTTCAGAGTAGGAAAATAATCACTAATAATTATTGGGCAGTAGGGTCAGGAGGGTAAGGAAGGGAGTTACAGGATCGAGTAGGAGGTTGTTCTGAAATGTTTAGACCATCGGGGGTGGTTGGAGTTTTGAAGGGGGGTGAGGGGACCGATGGGTAGCTATGTTATAGGGTGGGTAATTAAAGGAGCTCCACGTAGGGATTAAAGTGGATGTGAATCAAAGTGCGGTGGTGGTTTCACCCGACCTAAAATAAGGTTACCCCGGCTAATAGACCTTATCAGCTGCCTATACGGATTATGTTAGTCTTACAACTTCAGAATGTCCCTTACGTACCTAGACAGACCCCTTCTCTTATATATCCTGCGTCCTCAGATTTATTTCTGTCAATTAAACAAAAAGATTTAATTCTATTCCCTACCCCTGGTCCATTACGACCATCTACATCGATCCCGTCTAAAATCAATTAATTTCTTATCCTTAATGGACATAAAACAAAATAAATGACTCCAAGAAAAACTTTACATTGGACATAAATCTTGGAATTATCTCAGGATTTACAAAAATTCGTAAAACAGTTCCTACTAAGTTATAATAGTAAATATAAATATAAAATCACTATTTACCGCTAAACTAAGCGTTTTACAAAGAAATCTTTTGAATAAACACTTATTCCCGGTTGATACAAGGGTCATTAATAAACGATAAAAATCTGGTGTAATGCACTCAAAAGACTTTCTCTTGCCAATGCAAATAATGAACAATAAAACCTAATATTAGTAATAAAACATTAGAAATAAACAAAAAAACTATACTCAAAAAACATAACGTAAGTTTAATCATTAATAAATGATGCAAAATGAAAATCAACCTTAGTTTGGCTTAATAACATGGAAAATCACTCGGACGCTAGATTAGGCTCTGTAGAAAAAAAATCTTAATATTAAATTTCTAGATCTTTTAATTTTCTATAAATTTGATTATACACTTTGTCGTAAAATGAATAATAAAGCCGTAATCTTAAAGAATCCGTGTTTTACAGATACATGGAAAATTTTTCCGTATTTTTATGCCAAACTAAGTTGACTTTCATTTTGCATCTTTCTCTCATGATGAAAATTAGATTATGTTTATTGAGGTTAATTTTTTGTTTGTTTCTAATGTTTTATTACTAATGTTAGGTTATATTGTTAATTATTTGCGTTGGCAAGAAAAAGTTGTGTGAGTGTTTCACATCAGGTTTTTTTTAAACCCTAATGGAATGCAATACAACTTCCATACAAGACTGACCGTGTTCGCAAATAATAAACCACACCTGACAAAATTTTATGCAAAAGCTATTATTGTCATTTTTCTTACTATTTTACGTGACAGTAAAATGCTATTATTAATTTCAATTTTTTATATATTTTGTTTTAAGGGAACCTTTGTAGTAATTATTTGGTGGAAATATCTTGTGAATACATACGTATGTAAGGTTAAGTGTAGTATAAAACTATAGAAAATAATGTACAAATAATGACGTTGAGTATATATGTGGAATGCATTTAGTATTTGTACGGATGAAACGAATCCGCAAGTTTAGTGAATAAAAATGCAAAGTAAACAAAAAGAACGGAAAAGTGTACACCTTTTGTAGGCGAAATAAAACATCGGGAATGATCTTGATAATATTATGAACCGAGATCGTTGTCTGTAATTAAAATGGGAGTACGGCGGGCTGAGCGACAAGTTTAACAACGGTACGACTTCAACGAGAGGAGGAAGACAGGACTAGTGTGCCGTTTCATAAACGATGGAGTTAAAAATGAAAATAAAAAATAATAAATAAAACAGCGAGCTTTGAAAGGTAAAAGAAATCGATTCACGAAAAGCCATACATGTGATCCGAGGGGGAAGAAATTAATTGAGGTGGTTAGATATGTTCAAACGGCGCCGCTGCACTGCACTTTTAACGTCTGGGTTCCGCGGTTATTTCCGAATGGCTGGGTATGCAAGAGCCTCGGCACACTCGCTATTTTAATCCGGGTATGCTCTGTACCTTTTTTAATATCATATTATATACACGGTCCTCCTCCGCTTGTATGCTTCACAAAGTGCGTCGAGAAATCGGTTTGGTAATTATCACTTTTGTACGGTATTACAAATCAAAAGAATATTTTCAAAACACGACGGCCTCCGCCGCTGAATAACCCTTAAACTACGTCACCGTTTAGCGTTTAGCACTTGCGTCCTCCCTTCACTTTTGATTCGAGACCTCCTTTTGTACCGACAACCATCGGCCTCTTCTTTTCATTTCAAACAGCGCTCGTTTATTTTGAATTCACGCGCCGTTGTAGTTCATGTCACACGACAATACATAAGTAATACGAGAGGAAAATTGCAGTCGCTTCGATGAGAGTTTTTTTTACATCTTCATATCATACGGCCTAAAGATTTTAAGCATAAACTCTTTTGAATCAATTCAAATTTAACCCCGTCTATTACAGTAGACAAATTCTCTTTTATACATACTTTTACATTTTATATTTTTATATTCACAAATTTTGTAATCTGCATATTTTATAAATTTGAAAGGCTTCACTCGTGCATTATAAATGTTTTAACGTTTGCATCTCCTAGAGTGGTGAAATTTGGGAACTATTCCTTAGGATTTGAACAAAAATAATAAGACATTTAAATTTCGATCAGTTACACCTGCTATCAGTGGTGGTGGGTGGATTTACATTATAAACAATCTCTCATAAAATAACCCCTAAAGTAATTGATATTAACAAATACTATCCAATATGCTGCAAAATCTATTTAAAAAAATAAAATTTAAAATTTATCAAATTAATTGTTATTATTAGACGTGAAATCAGACTCAAAATCAACCAAATATTTAAACGTTGAAATCAGATACAACATAAAAATTAATAAAGACATAAAATAAGTCTAAATAAGTAAATGAATAATTATTTATTTATTTTCATAATATTAGGGCCTACATTATATAAAAATAGACCATAATACAAAATTTCTTACATTGTACTATACTATTACGAGAGAGCTAGTGGGAATTATCCCATCCAACATGTTCTAGGATGGCCTGGAAACGTTTAAATATATATCTAAAAAAGATATTAGTTATTAGCAATAGGACTTAATTAAAACACCAATACTAATTACTTACAACATTTGGGTAAAGTAAACTGGACGATGCCATCTACCTGAGGGACCGGAGGTTTAAGGAAATCCGCGTTTTATTCGTGTAGAAAGGGTCGCTTGTTGTTATGATGCCATGGACTCGTCTAGTTGTCTAAAGGCACTTTTACAGTTAACCTGTTTTAAACCTATGCCATGGATATGAACATGCAAAGATCTGTGCCTGTTTTTGGTAAATGAGGAGGTTATTGTGAAAAAACTAATAATTTTCCGTATTATCTAAAGTGGCTGCATGAATAGTGAAAACGAAGAACTCAAGAAATAAAATCTTCTCTTGTTGCACTACTGCACTATTTATATTTTTACTTTTTAAGTTTTATTTGTTAATTTGAAATACATTATAATTATGTTTTATAAAATTTATGTACAATAAAGTGCATTACCTTTGCATATTCATTTGCGTGGCATAGGTTTAAAATAGGTTAACTGTAAAAGTGCCTTTAGACAACTAGAAGAGTCCATCGCATAATAACAACAGGCGACCCTTTCACCAGTAATAAAACACAATAGGCGACCCTTTCTACACGAATAAAACGCGGATTTCCTTAAACCTCCGGTCCCTCAGGTAGATGGCATCGTCCAGTTTACTTTACCCCAACATTTTATTGACCAATACTAAGATATTAACTTACACTATATCAGCCAACACTTATTTATCAATCTACATTCTGATTTATATTAAACTGTATTAATTATTAAACTTAAACCATATTTCAATTAAGTATAGTTGAAGTTACAAATGTACCAAAAAAGTCACCTGGAACGAGAGAATCGCCAAATTCACTATAGGACAACATCTCACCAAAAACACATACATCAAAAAAGTCTATCAATACACACCAAACTCAAACACTACAAATCAGTCCTTAGATATCAAATGATGTACGGAAGTGAAACTCTCTTCAGCATCGGCGGTGGTGGAATCAAAGAGAAACTTAGAAAAGTCGAGAGAAGAATCTTAAGAACTTGTATCAACAAAAAACACCAAATCATATAGATATGGAACCAGTTACAATTGCAATGAGAAAAATAGAGAATTTTCTTCCTGGAACACATACTGAAAACTCCAGCAACACGCCTTCTAAGAAGAATCGCTGAAAAAATACTTAACCCTAAATGTGAAAAAGCTATAGTAACTTGGCTCAGAGAAATTCAAAACGACATGAAAGAACTCGACCTAACCATGGAAAACCTAACGTAACGTACACCTTGGTATAAATTCAAATGGGAAGTCACAAAGTTTGATTAACAACCAAAACAGTCAAACGCACAATTGGGGTTTGTTCAGATGAACTAAGAAAAATAAGATCTGAACATATGAAAAAATTTTGGACAGCAAGAAGAAGAAATTGAGTAAGAACAATCCAAAATGACTAAAGTGATCCTATGTCGTCATGAAAGAAAAAAAGTTAAAGTTAAAAAGTTTAAAAACATTAAATAAAAATTTAATTGATTAACATTTAATCAATTGTATATTAATTATATTTAATTTAAATACGTGTTTATAAGTTTAAAGGAATTTTTATCGTTTATCAATGACCAGATCCTGAATCAACCGGGATTAAGTGTCACAATATGATATTAATTTAAAATTAAAAACAAACAATAACATTCGGATAAAAGTATAAGATTTTTGATGTTCTAATAAATAATAATGAAAAGGCTATATAAAACTCCCTACGCTCGGTTAATTAAAACAGAGGGTATTTATTCTTAAAGTCTGACTGGTTTATAAGGTGCATATTGCTATCAGTATATTTATCGGTGAGATAATTTATTTATATTTAGAAAATAAGGTGATTTTCTTCTGTAATCTCAACCGGAGGAAGTGTATTACCACAGTTCGCAAAAGTGATGGGAGATCTTGGAAAGGGGGAGAGGCGGCAGGACCCGAGTTAAAGGGCAAGTGGCCATCATTTCTCATTACAGTTTAGGTGTTCTCTTTCTATCTGGCTATGTTCTGCTTCTTTTCAGATTTATAATAAAAAAGACTTTGGTTCTTTACCGGGGAATGTTGGTTCGCTCTCCGTATTGGACATAACTTTCAATATTCTAGAGACATCAATGGTGTTTCGAGGCCGAGGATTATTCCGCCCTCCTTTAACAACCACAGCACTACCGGCCACGATGTTCTTGTTCGCCTCCTGAAACAGTCACTTCCCTTTAAAATAGACCTCGATTTCTTATCATGAGATCCTCTTGATCAATATTTATTTTATTTGTACATTTACCAATATAATATTTTCATATTTAATAAAAACTACATGGAACATTCAATAATTAACGAGACAAATTAATGAAGAGAAAAATGGTTCATTCAATGAAAATAAACTTTTTTTAAGATTAAGTTGAAAACCTTGAAAACACTGTTAATTAGCGCTTTCATCATAATTAATATAAGTGTAATCTCTTTTTATAATTTCAAAAAGTAAGCTCTGCTTGAAACGTGTACGCCTGAAGAAAAACGTTCAGTGATATGACGTTTGCTTTCCAAAGGTTAAAAACAAGTGGAAATTAATCAAGAATGTCAAAACAGTATAGTGAAAGTTGTCAAGGTGTGTCGGAAAGGTAAAAATTGCAATCCGCGGTAAAAAAATACATGAAGTTATTCTACGCATTTTTATCTTTAAAATAATATAAAAATTTTAAGAATCTGATTAACACAAACAATTTTCTAGAATTTTTCTACAAGGCTGCACGACCAAAAGATACGAAATTTGTTTTCCAACTTTGAAATTATAGACTTTTTGAATTTCTGTTACAGTATGGATTTTTTTCCATGTTAGAGTTGGTATAAAATCACATGTTATTTGTTTATCATTTTAGTTTTTATGGTTTATTATTATCATGATTTTTCGTAAAATTACGGTTTCAAGATTGAAGTTCCTTTTTCTCAGGAACCATTCAAGATACAGCTTTGAAATTTTTACCACATGTTCTTTGTGGTTAGACAAAAGAATAAATAATTACAGTCTGTTGTACTGTGACATACTATACTTCTATAAATATTTTTCATTAAAAAATGTAAAAAATGAGGTAATTTTGAAATTTTTTGGGAGGTTAGAAGCGATGGAATACATTGTTTATTTTTAAAAGTTCTTAAAGTTAACTAAAGAATCAGTGGTAAAAATTTGAAAGCTTTATCTTTAATGGTTTTTGAGAAATAGGAGCATGAAGATGACAAATTTAACATTGAAAGGACAGACCTTTCCGACTCCCCTAAAACCGTAGTAACTTGTGTAAGTGCTTGAAACAATTTTATTTGGACTGAAAAAATGTCATTGTTGAAGATCACTCTGTGAAGACCAATTGAACGAATATGGTTACCATGCACCAAAAGGTACAATTATGTTGTATCTCTGAGGCCAATATTTTTCCGTGTTATTGTTATTCTTTATACTTTCTCTTGCCTATATGGAAATATAGGAAGGAAGTATAGTTTTTACCGTATCTACACGTTTCAGACCCCCTGAACCCAAACAATATGTTTTTTGATATTAGTCTGTGGGTCTCTCTGTGTGTGAAAAGAACATGTCTAGAATGAAACTTCGTACAAAGTTGAAAATTGAAACTTAAGTTAGATACCACTAGCGAAACCAACTCGAACATTTTCATCAAAATCGGTCAACCGGAAGTGGTAGTTTATTCGTGTCATTTTTCACTTTTTGGTAATTTTCTCAAAAAGGCTCCTACGATTTTTTTAAAAATCGCCTGACTTACTAATTTTTTATGCTCTACAGGAAAGAATAGGCGCCATGTCTGCTGAAATTCTTAGGGAGGTTATTTCTCATAATTTTTATTTTTAAGATTGTGACTTTAATATGCATTTTAGTGCAAAAATAGTATAAAAAAAGCTGTAGAGAATTAAAAATTCTAAAGCTTTTATTTCAAACATATAACGCTCAGTTTAGCGGTAATTAGCGTTTATCTGTTTTTTGCTCACGAAACGAGTAAAAAAAATCGATTTTTTTAAAGATTTCAGCCTTATTATGAATTTTACGAAAAAAGTTTTAAAATCAAATTTATAGGAAATTAAGTGATCTACAACTTTTATTTATAGCATTTTTTTCTACAGAGCCTAGTTTATCGTGAAAGAGTGATTTTCCGTACTTTAAAGCCAAACTGAGGTTGATTTTCATCACTCATTATTAATAAGGTTAGTCTACAGTTTTTGAGGTTAGTTTTTTGTTTATTTCTAATATTTTATTACTAATGTTAGATTATATTGTTCATTCTTTGCATTGGCATGAGAACGTCCTGTGAGTGTTCCACACCAAATTTTTTCCTTTCGTATTTCATTATATTATTTTATAGTTATCATATTTTTGTATTAATTAACGTTGTTCCTTTTTTCATTATTTCCTGAATTTCTTTAGCATTGTATTATTTTAGATTCTAAATTATTCTCGGTGATTTATTTATTTATTTTTTGATTGATTGTTGTAGATTTCTTTTGATATGTGATTGTTTATTTTATAAAAGACCAGTGCTTTCATTGTTTTATTTATAATAGTATTTCGGTTGCGAATGGAACCGTGTTGTTTAAAAGTATCATTTTGTGAACAAGTTTATGCATTGTACAAGTGCGTTTAGAAAAGCAAGTTTCTTCAGGAAATATTGTAGACCGGTTACCAAATGGTGGACTACAATCCGCCGATTAATTTTTTGCGGACCGCAAGTTCTAGAGAATATTTTTTGTATGCAGTTAATTAATTTCACGTTATAATTTCACGTGCGATGTGAAATTAATTTCGCGTGCGATGTGAATTTCTTTTTACGTTTGGGCTGTGTGCATACTGAGAGAAACTTGTGATGTCAACACGATTTAAGTTTCCCTGAAGAGAGTTGATGCTCGCTGGACAAGTTTACAGCCGCGATCAGACTAAAGCAACTCGAGATAGCACCACACTACAAAAAAAAAATTACAACTTTTATTCACGAGCCTACAGAAGTTTGAAACTGTTACATTCTATTTCTCAAACCTTTTCGAAATCAACAGTTATTGGTAGTAATTATTCTTTTACTTTTTTTGTTTAACGTCCGACTGTTTTGCAATCACTGCTAAAGCAGACGGTGAGAAGGAGAACAGATGAAAATGAGTGATGAAAAAAATGCCAGACCTGACCGGGAATCGAACCCGGGACCCCGGCGTAGAAGCCAGTTGCTCTAACCACTACGCCAACGGGCCGACATTTATAATAATAAGATTTAGAATGATTGCCACATGTAAGTTTTTACAGTCAGCAATATGTATATAAAAAAATTGCCCGAATCGTGGCAGTCTCATTAAAATATTAAACAGACCTTAATCAAATTTACCTGATGACCAATGTAGAATACAATTGGTTGGAGGTAAAAGTCGATAAATTATTGTACAAAGCCATTTTTTCTATTTTAGTTTATGTTTTAACTTTTTAATAACATTTTTTAAGAAATTTAGCCCAAGTATTAAATTGAATTTACCTAGTTCGTGTAATAGTTTATTGTCATTTATTATTCTTTTTATAAATTGTTGTTGTAAGTTTAAAAAATTGTTTCTTTCCCATTTATTATTATCAGATACCGAAAGAATCTGGAATAATAGTGTCACAATACAAACACAAAAATGTGGAAGAAATTTTTCGATATAAAAACTATGAGCACAATAAATAGCTGTGTGATTTGAATACATTTTCAAATACATTCATGTAAACTATACAGCAAGATCTTAAAGAAATTTGATTGTACTTCCATACAAGATTGATAAAATCAGTATTTATTCTGGATTACACTTTTAATTAATGAAAACAGGGATGCTAACCAAAGGACGTTTAGATTTGTAAAGTTGATAATTAAAAAAATAATGAAAGTAAATAATTTTTAATGCCGATTTCACAAATATTGTAATCAAAAAAATCCCTCACAAACAATATAAAAAATATAAAAATAACACAGGAGGTGAAATGATTACATTTATTTATTAACAGTAACCATAATTAACCCTAAAATAATAAATAAATAAAAAGCACCCTTTAAAAAAACAATAAAAGGGGTACTTTAAATAAAAAATCCGTTTAAAAAATATATCAAGCGAGATATTTTTTAAACAAAAAATGTTTCGTTTTAAATTAATTTTTGAAGGGATCCGTGAATTACGGACAACTGTTGTGATATCATTGCTTTCTGTTTATTGTTGATGTTATTATTATTGTTGTTATTAATTAATTAATTTAAATCACTGCAGTCATATTTGTAACATGTAGGCAGATCTAATGATGAACATGAACTCTGAATACCTGACGTGAAAATTTTGGTAATTTGGATATAAATTGTTGATAATTATTAAAAGTAAAATTAATTACTTTGTTAATTTAATTAAAATTATTATAACCGTCTTAGTGGTGTAGTAGTATTGGTTTCAGCCAATTAAATTTAATACCTTTTACAAAGTAGAAAATGCCACTTTCGACTCCTTGTTAAAATCTGAAAGTAACCTTCCATTCATTCATTTATTTCGAGGGTAAAAAAAAGGTTTCTTTAATTTTATTAACAAATATTTTGGTGCATAAACCCATAATGTTGACTATTTAACTACTGATACTATTACACAATGAATAAGCAAATTTTTTTGATAAAATCATTTTTTCCTTAAAAACAAGACCAACGTACAAAATAGCACTGTTAAGTTCTACAATGCTCCTCGTTAAGAATATGAGCCTTTATAAATATGACAACAAAATAGTTACGAAAAAATTGTTTAAATTTTGAAAAAATTATTACTTGTAGTAAAACTAAATCTATACTATAACTAATAGCTTTAATCAAGCTGTTAATTCTGTATAGGTCTTTGGTAAGACCCTGGCGTGAATGTAGTGAAGGTGCCATGTGCAGAGTGGAAAATATGTGCTTTTCAGAGGGCCCGGCATGCTGACAAGCGTTTTTTTTTCCACTTAGTGAGGAAGGCAATTGC
Organism: Catonia carolina; assembly: GCA_035578175.1. NCBI lineage: Eukaryota > Metazoa > Arthropoda > Insecta > Hemiptera > Achilidae > Catonia > Catonia carolina. Next base: position 26,347,189 of record JAQMRL010000007.1, on the reverse strand, counting down.
AAAACTCCTCACTCCTCGTTTTACTTAGTTTTCTCGTTTTACTTACTTCCCACCTCAGGTTCAAACCAGCTTTTCGGCTGATGACCTAAACAACAACATTTTTAATTTTTATATTAAAGAAGACTAATATTTTACGAACACCTGTTAAGAAGATTGCATGACAAAAGCCCCCAGCGAAATAAGCGCCCATATTGAAATTTTCGATATAAGTGCCCAAACTACCCTTCCCTACCTCTGTGATTGTGTTCATGTCGATTTTTCGAAATCGAGTTTTCACCGGATATAGGCTACACGTTTTCAAGCTCCCTGAACCCAAAGTTTTCCGTGTTCCGAAGTTAAAACTAGGAACTTACGTTAGGTACCACTTGGGGCTTCCGACACAAACATTTTCATCAAAATCGGAGAACCGGAAGAATTACATTATACATGTGTGATTTTTCACCTGTTTGGATGTTTTTGTGCTTATATTAAGTAACATTATTAAGTAAACATTATTCTTAAAATAATAGTTTTGAAAATAATTACTTAAAAATTAATATTTAAATTTAATAAACCCATGTATTTCAGTGGAAAAATAATAATTAAAATAACAAAAAATATTTTGTATGCTATTTAAATTGGCATAATAAGACCATGTTTCTCTTACCTTTGGAAGTTGGAAGTTGGAAGTTTTAAGTTAAGTAAAAATGTACAAAACGACGAAACTTTCTTTCAAGTAATTTTAAACACACCTAAGTAAAGAATTCATAATACATCGTTTTCTTTATTTAATCAGTCCAAAGTCTGGATAAAGTGTGATGGAAATCAGTAATCAATATTAAATTACTACAAGTTGGGCGTTTATGTCGCTTGACGCTTTTGTCGTGGCACCGTATAGAATAGATGACAACCGGATGTAAAGGGTCTAAATGGTTTGTTTGTACAATCATGATTTTCTTTCAACGTGTCAGGTTGTGTGAGAAGTTAAACTCTTTAAGCTTAGTCTGCCATGAAGTGCAGCAAGCGAGAGGCCACTAGCAGAACATAAAAGTGATTAAAATAATTAGTGTTGTATAATTTTTACTTTATTTTTTCCTACATGAAGTACAGGGAAGGAAGGTTATGTTCACACGTAGATTATTTAAATTGAGTTTTCAGTAAAATACTTATTTTCAGGTCTCCTGAGCCCAAAACGCGTATTTATTTTTACCGATCAGCATGTCACTGTACGTGTGGCTACGTGTCTGTGTGTGTTAAAAAAATATCTCAAAAACGAAATATCTATCATAAGAATTCGAAACTTGGAAGTTATTTATGATACAACGAATTGACTAAAACATTTTCATCAAAATCAATAAACCAGAAATAGTTTTGTGTAGTCATGCATTTTTTTCAAGAACGGGTACTACAATTTTGTTTAAAATCTCCTTATTTACTACATTTTTTGTTTTCTACAAGATGTAGTAGGCGGCACATATGCTGAAATCGTGAGAGGGTTGTGCTCTTGTAGTAAAACTTACTTCTTCAGATTCCGGCCATAATATGCAATTTAGAGCACAACTGTATGTACTTAATAAAAGTTAGAATATCAAGACCGCTACAAATTTTATTTCAAGCGTTTAAATCTACAGTACTTAATTTAGCGACAAAAATATTTATTGATAAGTTCTGATTAGTTTGTATTGTTTTTGGCCTTTTGTTAAATTTTTAGTACCCAATAACTGCAATATAATTGTGATCTGATTCTTTAATTTGTATTGTATATTTATTATGTAAGGTCTGATAATTCGTATACGTAACTAATAAATAGTAAATGTATTTTATTTGTGTTTTTGTGTATTAAAAGCAAGTGTAATTGATTTGTAAGTGTAAAGTAAGTGTAAAAAATTGATAACGCGCCTCCAGGTCACACATAAACGTAGACAAAATAATAATGTTTTCACTCATTTTTACTTGCTCTTGCCTATATGTATATAAAAAAGAAAGTATTGTTTACATGTCGATTTTTCGAAATTAAGTTTTCACCAGATATACTCGTTTACATACCCCCTGAACCCAAAAACATGTTTTTAGCGATTGGACTGTGTGTGTGTGTGTGTGTGTGTGTGTGTGTGTGTGTGTGTGTGTGTGTGTGTGTGTGTGTGTGTGTGTGTGTGTGTGTGTGTGCGTGTGTGTGTGTGTGTGTATGTGTGTGTGTGTGTGTGTGTGTGTGTGTGTGTGTGTGTGTGTGTGTGTGTGTGTGTGTGTGTGTGTGTGTGTGTGTGTGTGTGTGTGTGTGTGTGTGTGTGTGTGTGTGTGTGTGTGTGAAATGAATATTTCAAGAACGGAACATCGTACGAATTTGAAACTTGAAGCTTAAGTTAGATCCAACTAGAGAACCCGACACGAACATTTTCATCAAAATCGGTCAACCGAATGTTGTAGTTTATTCGTATCATTTTTCATTTTTTTACGATATTTTTCAAAAACGGCTCGTACGATTTTTTTTTTTTAAATCGCCTCATTTACTAAATATTTAATGCTCTTTAAGATAAAGTAGGCGCCATGTCTGCTGGAATTCTTGGAGAGGCTGTTTTCTCGTAAAAAATTGTTTTTTAAGATTGCGGCTTTAATATAGGCTACATTATAGCGCAAAAATTTATATCTAAAGTTGTAGACAATTTAAAACCATACAACTTTTATTCTAAATACGTTGTTGTATAACGCTTAGTTTAGCAACAATTAAAGATTTCTTTTCATGAAAATCTATAAAAAAATTGATTTTTTAAAGATTTCAGCCTTAGTATGCATTTTACAACAAAAGTGTACGTAATAAAATTCATAGGAAATTATTATTATTTAAATATAATAAAGATACAACTAGAGGACCCAACACGAACATTTTCATTACGATAAACATCACGATAATCGCTGTGTGAACATTACGATAAACATTTTCTAGTAAGATATATAAAGCATTTTGCTCTACAGAGCCTAGTTTAGCGTAAACGAGTGGTTTTCCGTATTTTAAAGCCAAATTACTGAGGTTTAATTTCATTTTGCAATATTCAATCGATTGAAATAAGGTTATGTTTTTGAGGTTAGTTTTTTTTAGCTCTAATGTTTTATTACTAATGTTAGGTTATATTGTTCATTAATTTTGCATTGCAAAAGAAAGTTGTGTGAGTGTTGACACAATATTTTTAAGTATCTGATAGTAACCTCTTCTCTGGGTGAAACAATTTGAGGTACCTAAATTCTACCTTTTTAAATTGTACCTAAATAAATATAATGATTATATGTATTAGTAGGCTATAAATTATTATTCATGTAATATGATATGATATTATTATTCATGAAATATGATATATTTGTATTACATACTTATAAATTACTACTGGTTATTTTTGTGCTTATGACAAATATTATATTAGTAACCATGAAATTGCGCGCCTGGATCCAGTTAGATAGTAATGCAGTGTTGCCGTGTTTGGTAGAGTGGGAACAAAATGTTTATCATATATTATCATACACTGTATAAGATTACAATTTTACTTACCATTCACCTAATAGCACATTTCATGTAAAAATAAATATGAGGCTTGGAATATAGTGTTAAAACCACAAAACTTTTCAATTATTTGTGAACAATTAATTCATTCATTCATTCATTATAACAAGGGCGTTCGGGCTTCTCCAGCCCCTCCTCACCGCGACCTAAAAGATCTTTTGTGATTGCCCCCATTCCTAGTTTATGCAAGGCCCGCACCTTCGATAAAGCGCAGGGTCTGCCTAGGATTTAATGCACTTACCTGAGCAGGTGTTAACACATCCCCACCCAACAGTGCTATACCTTTGCAGCCACCCACAATGCAACTGCAAAAATATAAATGTGCGACCCACTGAGGCGCCTTACAATACGCCTCTCCGCACAGACCTCAATGGCCCATATTTCATCTTGGAAGACGGTCATGTTACACCCAAGGGCCAGGGAAGTCATTCCCTCGGACCCCCAGGCCCCCAATCCCGCTCTTCCACTCATCACAGGGCCTTCAATATACCAAAAGGTAGCCCCTTCCGGCCTCACCGGCCTACCCTCCGCCCACTCCTGACGATCAAAAATTTTCATCCTCAGTGTGTCGGAGAATTTGTATGATCTGCTCATACGGTCCCAAGGACCACATACCACACCCATCCCTTCAAACCTTGAAGATCTCAGTGTGGCCCATCTCCACTGATGGGACCCCGATCCCGTCCTCCAGCCTCAAGGCAGTTCCAATCGCCTCTCCCCTCACTTGCACATGAAAAGGAGGCAAATCAACCATCGCCTCCATAGCGGCCGTTGGACCAGTGCACATTGCACCACATATCCCTAGGCAGGCCAGTCTCTATAGCTCCTCAGCCGATCCTGCGCCATCCTAGATCTGTTGTTGGCCACCATACAGCAACTTCGTACGTGACCATTGGCAGAATGATGCCCACATAAGCCCATTCCACCATACGAGGCCCAAGCCCCGGAGTCCTCCCAGCAGACTCTCACATATCCATAAGGCCTTTATAGCCTTCTCCACAGTCCTGGACCTGTGGCCTTACCAGGTTAGGCCACCATCCATGACAGCCCCCAGATACTCTAACTCAGGGGAGTAGTTTAAATCCACTCCTTCCAGAGTCACAGCATCCATAGCTGTTTTTCATAATTTCAAATGAAATGGGTACCATCTGGTCCCCACTTGCAGCTAGGGAGATAATAGGTCCGCCCCTGCATAGCCCCGCGTACAGGGGTAAGGCAAAATACTGTAGGATTTAGCCAAGTTTCCTACAGGCACCGTTAAGACACTGATTAAATGCCCCAGTGCCATCCACCCTTGGGCACGGTACGACTAACACCACTTGGGTTGGGCAAAAGCTAAAGTAGGAGAAGTTGCCTCTAGCACGGATAGAAAAAGTGCTAGATGCCGAGGACAAGGATAGGGATAGACAGACTGAAGCCCAGCATCTCAGCTCACCTCGGCGAGACCAATGCGTGGCTGAAACGTAGCCATAAAAAGCCGAGGAGTTTCCAGAGGCACGGGCACGAAAAACTGCTACAAAAAGTAAGGGAGCAGGTGTGCTCTCTTGGACGTGATGCTTCGGCACATGCAAGCCAGCCGATCACTGACTTGCTTCGCCTCCCGTGAACAATTAAACTAATCAGTATAAGTTAATCTGTATAAGTTGAGATAATGAAGGAAATACAATTACAGAGAGGAAATCGATAAGTGTTGTAAAACCATGAACCTCTTTTTAATTTCAACTACCTACTTACTTTATTGAGATATTCTCTTAAATAAGCAATGTTAGTCTATGCTTCAGACACTAATAAAAACAATAAAAGTGTTTGAACTATTATAAATACATGAAAGTTTTAAAACGATAATGACTTTAGAAAAACAGCCCCCAAACGTTACGAAACGTTGTGTATGTCACGCTTGCTTTGAACTGAGTAAGTATAGCATATCCAATGCCACGGGCAGGGCGGGTGGAACTGGAAACACTGTAAGGCAGGACAGGTAAAAGTACACGACTGCTTAGTTCACTAGAAAGCTCGCAATTTCGTGATTAATAGTATAATATTGTAATCATATGTTTGTTAATATAAAATATGAATAATAAAAATTATTGTTAGCTATAATTGTAAGAAAACTATGTAATTCTATTTGTTTTTCTTGTAATTGTATTTTTTCTATACTGTTAAAATATTTTAAATAAAAACAATACAATAAAAAATAAATAATTTGGAGATTTTCTCTTTATTTTTCTTTTCATTAGCGTTATACACTTATCATTAAAAGTAAGTTGTTCTTTTATTTTGCATAGTTTACTCATGATTAAGCATAAGTTATGTTTTTCATTTTTACATCGGTAAGAGAAAGTTGTGTAAGCATTTTACATTAAAATTGTTATTTTGGTCATTCGCCGGACTGTTTTAAACTTTATTACTTTATTGCACTTCAATATAGACGAGAAGATATTAATTGAATTAGCGAGAAGGTTAGTGTAGTTTTCTGGAAATTTTTTGTTTTTTTTCTAATTAATATTTACAAGAATTATAAATAATTAAAGACTGAACATTCATTACTGATGTATATATTTCGATTCTTCAAATTTATTTCTCGTATGCTTCAACATCCCTCCACTCTTTTAGCACGCATCACACATGTACACATATACACACATTCACTCAAACTCCACTCCCCTTCCCTACAGTACGCTGATGACGTTTAATTAATTTCTAACTGTGTATAAACATAAATAGGGAAAACGTACACCATTTAACAATACAGAAAATACATTCCATTTGAAACACAAATATAGTAGCAGTAGTCCAACAATTCCGGGGGCTGGACTATAACAGTCAATAACGGCTGGCGAACGAAAATAGTGACCTGTCCGTATACTCTACTACATATTTTGAAACATACACACACAGCCACCCACTTACGTTAATACAATTGCTCTTAAATTTTGTATGGTCTACTTTATGTAAATGTTTTATGGGAATTACTTTGAAATTACAGATACCTGTAAAATAAATTGTCTAATGTGTGTCATAATGAATTAAACAAATTGATACAATGTAGTTGTTGCCTACTTCCCTTTTTGTAAATACATCGATAAGCCCGTTATAGGTACCAGATGTTCCTAAATTAATTACGAAAGTAATTTTTTATTTGGCTGGCCTGTTGGTGTAGTAGCCAGCAAGATAAATTTATAAATCAGGGGTCTCGAGTTCGAATACCGGACAGATCCAGCACGGTTTTCATATCTATATCACTTCATGTACCTAAGTACGAACCGAGGCTTTTGTAGGCATCATCCCCCAATTAAAAAGAAGACAATTTGTGCATTATTAAATAGTACAAAAAGTGAAGAATTAACGTTTTTGAAGGGGTTCCGGATTCAACTCCCGATCAGATTTGGCACTATTTCGTCAGTCATCTTCATCATCTATCATCTATCATCGTCTGCGTTAGACGTAATTGCAAAACAGCTGGACGTTGAACCAAAGAAAAAATCTGGCGTGAAACACTCAAAAGACTTTCTCTTGCCAATGCCAATAGTAATCAATATAACCTGATATTAGTTATAAAACATTTTAAATAAACAAAAAACTAACCTCAAAAAACATAACCTAATTTTAATCATGAGTGAAAGACGCAAAATGAAAATCAATCTTAGTTTGGCTTAATAACACGGGAAATCACTCTATAGGCTCTATAGAGAAATAATGCTCTAAATAAAGTTGTAGAATTTAAATTTCCTATAAATTTTATTACGTAGACTTTTGTTGTAAAATACATACTAAGGCTGAAATCTTAAAAAATCGATTTCCTTACACATTTTCGTGAAAAAACAGAAAACCGCTAATTACCGCTAAACTAAGCTTTATACAAGGAAATGTTTGGAATAAAAGTTGTAGGATTTTAAATTCTCTACAACTTTTATTACATAGATTTTTGCGCTAAAGTGCTGATATGCATTTTAAAAACTCACCTCATGTATCAGGGGTCTCGAGTTCGATTCCCGGACAAATCCAGCACGGAAAAATAAAGAAAATAATTCTTAAATAATGGCTTAAATAATTCTTGGAAAACAATATTTCCAAGAATTTCGGCAGATATGGCCCCTACCCTGTCTTGCAGATCATAGAAAATGTAGTAAATGGGGTTTTTTTAAAGAAAAAGTAGGAGTCGGTTTTGAGAAAATTGCAAAAAAGTGAAAAATGACACGAATAAACTAATACTTCCAGTTAACCGATTTTGATGAAAATGTTTGTGTCATGTTCGGTGGTAGTATCTAACTTCAATTTTAAGTTTCAAGTTCGTACGATGTTCCGTTCATGAGATACTTTGTTCACACACACACACACACACACACACATACACACACACACACACACACACACACACACACACACACACACACATACACACACACACATACACACACACACACGTAGGCACGCACACACACACACACACACATACACACACACACACAAACACACGCGCGCGCACACACACACACACACACACACACACACACACACACACACACACACACACACACACACACACAGACAGACCAATCACTAAAAACATGTATTTTTTGGGTTCAGGGGGGGTCTCAAAACGTGTAGATCCGGTAATTAGTCGATTTCAAAAAATCGACATGAAAGCAATACTTTCCTTCCTATATATAGGCAAGAGAAAGTAAAAATCAATTCGTGTTTTGTCACAGTAATGCAAATTTTGGCAAAACGCGAAAAACAATTTGAACATTAAATCTGCGTAAACTACTTCAATTTTTTTATTGATGGGACAGTTTTATGATGTTTAAATATCTATAAATAGGTTTAAAGACCAGTTAAATCATACCATAAGGAAGGTAAGGGGTGTTAGGTCGGACAAACTTGTTTTAAACGAATATCACGGATAAAGATTATTTTGGCTAAATGAATCCAAGACTAAACTTTTTTTAAACAAATCGTTTAAGTGGTGGAATAATCATACATACTTCGTGTTAATTCTGAATGTCTTTTTAATAATAAAATTAAAAGAACAGATGTATGAAAAAACATGCAATTGAAAATTTGCACTTATATGTTAATTTATCATAATTACTAATTTCAGTATAAAATCTTTACAGTAACTTCTTGTTCTAAACATTCATAAAGTTGATCGACATCATTGACAAGTTCCATCGAAAATCTTTCACCAGCTAAAATATTTTTGCAGTATTTAAAATATTCTCCCAATAAAGATACGACAAATCAGTAATTCGGTTGGAGAGTCTGTGATTACGATTGGTTGTACGACAAATTTTTTGTTTGTCACTCTTTTGGCGAACGAAAAATTCTTGATTATAATAATAAAACAATATCATAATTATTATTTATATAATTTGCTTTGCTTTGGTAGCAAAATAGCTTAAGTAAGCACTAATATGCTTCAATTACTTTAAATAAACAAAAATATATAAGAAATATACAAATAAACCAAATTCATCTCGTTTTGAAATGTTTTATTAAAACTTTCGTATAAAACACATACTTATACGTACTTAGTTTACCCATTCAATGACACATTCATGGTTTGCCAAACTTTCAGTCATCCATTCTCAATTCGAAATTGATAATGCGCCCGTTAAGAAAGTCGACATCCAACGACGGCATTTTTCAGCTTTTTATGAATCTTGACGGCTGAGAGTCGCCATCCTGGCCGGGTACACCAAACTACATCCTGGTTCTTCTAATTTCATTAAAGGTATACCTGATGCCGACTTAAGGTATATCATGATCGCTTACATTATAAAAACTTAAACAATAGGCAATTCAAAATTAGCGTCTAGGAGGAAGAGAAATTAAAGAATGTATACAAAATTTAAAAACATTGGTTCACTTATTTATATTGTTTCGATTTTATAACATTTATTGTACTTTTAGATTGAAGTCTATTTCATATTATTTTACTTCTAATAGTTTTATAGTTTAAATAGTTTAAAGTGTTTTTAAGTGAATTTAAAGAACTACTTTTGTATTCTAAAGTTAGTTTTACTGTAATGCTAGATGAAAAATGCTAGATATAAAAGAAGAAACTTACCCTAGAATATGGCATTCAGCCAATATTAATTGATTTTTTGTGTAGGTCATCAGCCGAAAGGTTTGTTTGAACCTCTAAAGGATTTACTAAGTAAAATGAGGTTTACTACTGCCTTCTGAGTCCACTGATTGTCACTAAGTGTAAAAGTAGCCGATGCTTATTAGAGTGCCAGGCCCTCCGAAAAGCATCTACTTTCCATCCTGCAAAAGACAATTTCACTTCATCACCCCAGGGTCTGACTGTACAATGAAATTCATTATTCTCATTGGAGATAACTCTGCTTAGTGTCTTTTACACATCTACCTCTTCTGTTCTTAAATGCTTCAGTCATATACTTGGCTGACTAGTGATAAGAAACACAACTATTTTTTGTAGCCCATCCACTAGCAGATCAATTGCAAATAATTTAACACTCCAACTACCTGTTATGTGCAAATAAATTGGTAATAAAATGTGTTTTTTTAAACTTAAGACTTCAATAAAAAGAAATATTACCATTTTCAATCTAACAGGTAATGAATGGACCCTTGCCTACAGTTTACACGAAGTTAACAAACAATAACACACTATTTCCTTATCACAGAACAACCTGTTTCCAGCTGTTCATAACAACAGATTTTACTCTGCATTTTTTCAACATTAAAACTGACCTGACATCAGTGGCTGCCATTTATATATGAGAAGATAGTTTATACCAGAAAATAAATTTATAATCGAATTCTACCAGAATCTACCTGTTTTGAGAAAAAGAACAATTACATTAAAAGGACCCCTGTTATTATGAAAAGCAATCCACACAAAATCTAAAACAAAAACATAGTTGTCCCTTTAAAAATTATCGTTGTCAATATGCAACACTATTGTTGTGCCTTCCTTGAGCTGTAATTTCAGAAATCAGCAATATTAAGTGGTACGTTGAAAAAATTGTTGAGAAAACCCGGGAAAAGGAATAAACCAGTTTCTTCAATGAACTTCTTTGACGTAGTAATAAATATAGCCTATAATAAATGTGGCGATGTATTGAATTGATGTAAAAATATATTTTAAATAATTAGACGTTGTTCATGATGCAATTGATGTTTAATAAAGATGATAATAATGATGATTTTAATAATGATGATAGTAATGATGATAATAATAATGATGATGATTTATAATAATAATTGTCGTTAAAGTATTGAGTTCATACTCAGTTGAAGTCTTGATGTATTGTGTAAAGAAAATGTTTTTTTGGTTGCCTAGTTACATGTAATTGATTTTAAATTTTGACCAGCTGGACCGTAAATGTTTATTAAATAAAATTGTAAAGAAAAAGAAAACATTTAAAGTATGGCTGGACGTAACATCCTCCCCTCCATGAAATAACCAGGGTTGGTTATTTCATGATGATGCATGGATTTGTAGCAAATAGTAGAGGAGAAGAATGTGAGGAACCAAAGAAAAAAATGAAATAAACTGAAATTGAAGTAAAAAAATAAACTTGAGAAGAATGCAATGGTAACATAGGCCTATAATAAAGGATGAAGTGGACTGTATGGATAATGAATAATTGTGGAATCAAATGTAAGAAAAAATTGTTAATCAAGAGAACTGAAATAAATAGGGTTCTAAAAAATAGAATGAATTGACAATAAGAAGATGCATTACAATAAAATAGCAAAGAAGGAATATAGTAGATGACTTATATAAATAAAATAGAAATAAAACAAAGGTGAACTTATAGCAAGCTAAGAGTTATTCAATTCGGAAACAGCAGGCAGTTTGTATAGTTTTATTACTGGTCTAATGTAAGAGCCAGTAGGTGTAGAGATTTCTGCCACTCTGACAACTCCGTCAGTCCCTGGGAATAATTTAGTTATTCTGGCTAAAGGCCAGGATAGAGCAGGTAACCCAGGTTGATGCACAACTACAAGATCACCTGTTTGTAAGTTAGGTGATTCTTTAACCCATTTTTTGCGTAAGTTTAGAGACAGCAGATACTCTTGTTGCCATTTGGTCCAAAATTCATGAGTTAATTTTTTTAATAAATAATAATATTTTACTGGACACGATTCAGTTTGACCAGTAGTGTCAGGCAAAGAACAAAGTGGTTTTTGCAATAAAAAATGGGCTGGGGTCAAGGCCTTTAAGTCATTAGGATCAGATGAAAGGGGAGTAATTGGCCGTGAGTTTAAAACTGCTTCCACCCTAGTAATAAGAGTTGTGAAAGCTTCATACGAAAGCCGGCTTGTACCTAAAGTACGTGTCAAAAGTTGTTTGGCTGAACGGATGGCTCTCTCCCACAGACCACCGAAATGTGGAGCATGAGGGGGGTTAACCTTAAATTCGAAACGCGTTGGAAGTAACGATGATATGAAGTGATCATCTTTAGGTAACCGTGTAAGAAAAGACTTTAAATTGGCGGAGATTCGTGTGCGAGCTCCGATAAAATTTGTGCCGCAGTCAGAACGTAATAGTTCAGGACATCCACGTCGATTAGTAAAACGTTGAAATGCGTCTAAGAAAGCTTCCGTAGTTAGATCACGTGCCACTTCCAGATGAACCGCTTTCGTCACCATGCAAATGAATAAACATAAGTACACGTTAACATCTGGAGCTCTTTTTGAACGATATGTTTTAACTACAAATGGTCCAGCATAATCTACACCCGTGTTAGTGAATGGTGTCGCAATGTTGACTCTGTCAGACGGTAATTGGCCCATCAAGGGCGTATTTCTTACTGGATGTGCACGAAAGCACTTAATGCATTTCGTAAGAATAGATTTAACAGTTTTACGCGCTGACATTATCCAAAATTGTTGACTTAGTGCATTCAAAACTGTTAACGTTCCTGCATGTAGAAGAATTTTGTGATAATGTGAAATAAGCATTGAAACGAAACGGTGTTTAGATGGCAGCAAAATTGGATGTTTGGTACAGTAAGGAAGAGAAGCTTCCGAGAGTCTACCACCAACACGGATAATATCATCTTTATCCAAAAATGGCGTTAAATTCGCGTAGATCTTTGAACAAGGACGTTTAGACTTAAGTTGAAGATAAAGTTCAGTAAAACATTCTCGCTGAATAATTTTACAGATGCATAAAACCACAAAACTATGTAAATCGGATTTTTGTCTTCGACGCTTCGGAGACCACTTTAAAATTATTTTGATAATATTGTTTAATTTTTGCCAGGATGAAATAAAATTGAAAGCAGTAGAAAACAAGTAGTTTTCGTTTATTGCTGATAAAACAGATTTTTCTTTGGACCTTTCTTGATTTATTTGTAACTCGTCAGTCGGATCAGTTTTCGAATTTTGGCTCGGCCAAGTTGAAGCATCTTGTATTAGAAATTTAGGGCCAAACCACCACAGGGATGACTGCCTTAGCATCTCAGGGTCGGCACCTCGAGATGCTAGGTCTGCGGGATTGGAAACCGAAGGAACGTGTCCCCACAATGAAGATGAGGACATTTCTAAAATTTGACTGACCCTATTAGCGACAAAGGTCTTTAATTTACATGGATGGATAGTAAGCCACGATAAGACTATCATAGAATCGGTCCATAAGAATACTTTTAAATCGGGATACCGTGAAGATAGAACAGATATAAAATGCTGTGATAACTGACTAAGTAAATGAGCCCCTAACAATTCTAGTCGGGGTATAGATACTGTTTTGATGGGTGCAACACGCGATTTCGCTACTAGAAGAGATGAATGGCGATGATCATTGGTACTCGTAATTAAATACAGAACCGCTGCATAGCCAAGTTGACTGGCGTCACAAAAACCGTGTAGTTCCGCAAAATTAGTGTACGGTGCATGCATCGGCCGAGGTAATCCTATTAATGACATACACCTAAAGGCATGAAATAATTGTTCAAATTGATTCACTAATACATCCGGTAATTGATCATCCCAGTCTAAATTATTAAGCCATAGTGTCTGTAAAAAACATTTAGCTTTGAATATACAAGGCGTAAGCCAGCCGCATGAATCATAAAGTTTTGAAATTTGTGATAAAACAAAACGTTTTGTTATTATAGGCGATTTGGCTAAACGTTGCTCTGAGGGCAATCGAAGAATAAATGTGTCTTGAGCTGGCGCCCGCGAGGGGGGTAAAGTTTCTGACTCTATTAGAGAAAATAGGGAAGAAAGTACGGACGATTGTTCGTGTTCGTCTTCTGCACTGGTTGACAATAAAACACAATTGTCAGTTGCGATGGGAGCATGACCCATGAGTACATGACCCAGTGCAGTAGGTACTATGTATGGTAGATTACAACCTAGTGAAGTAGGTTCCCCTCTCATTAAAGCTAAAGTTGCTTGGACACCCAACAACAGATCAACTGGGGCACACTGATCGAATAAATTGTCTGCTAAATTGAAACCATTAGCAGCAACTCTAACCTCAGCTGAAATTGAAGAACGAGGCAAAGGTGAAGCTATTTTATCTAAGACATGAAAATTACAATTATTAATTAACGGTTTTCCCATTAAATCACAAATTGTTAGGGAACAAATGCCTTTAGTTTGAACAATGGCTTGTGATAAGCCTGAAATATTTATTTCAGAATTACGTATTTCTGCGTTAAGTTTTGATAAACATCGCGTAGTAACGATATTTATGTGACTGCCGGTATCGAAAACACCACGTAAAATTACAGTTTTGTTAGAAGCACCTTTGACTTGAACCAGGAAGGTACCTAGTAAAACAGTCATGTCAACATTCGTTAATTCAGAATTGTCATTTTCATGTCTTAATAAACAAAAATAAATTTAATTAAAATTTAATAAATAAATTTAATTAAAAATTAATTTATATAAATAATAAACAAAATATAAATATTTATATTAATAAATATTAATATATTTATATAAATATAAATAATAATATAATAAATAAAATATTTATAAATAAAAATAATATATTCTTTAACCTTTTTTAGCGACGCATTATATGCTTTGGTTACTAACGATTACTGTGGGTTACGGTACTGATCGGTGAGTTTTAACATGTAATACATAATTCCAGATTAAAGCCGGAAGTCGAACCTGAGACCTTCCGTTTTACAGAGAAGAGCAGAGTCCAGCGCTCTAACCACTAAGTCACTAAACATTATATTTTATTTTTACCTAATAGTAAAGTAAATGTTTAATCATTTTGTTAGATTCTACGATCATTGTTTTATTTTTTTCTACGCACGGTATTCTAATGGAGGGTTAAAAGTTTATTGAAAAAATTTATGAGTTCATATTATATGCACATAAAATTTTAGTGTATAAGTTTTAGTAATTATCATAAATTATAGAATACTGATAAATAAATATACAAATACAATAGAACAAATAATTTATAAATAAAGTAACAAATTTAATGCGTTTCTTTATTTGGGTTTTACTTATGTTTATTATTTAGATAGAAGGTTTTTAATTTTTTATTACCGATGTTCAGCGTCGTATTAAATTTACGGTATTAATAAAATTCGTAACGATTTAGTGAGGGTTATTTGAACATAAAAAATGTGAAAGAAGAAACGCGATAAGCTATTAAAGATCATGTAATAAAATCGTTAATTATTATCTTAATATTTTTATTGTTTTCCTTTTTTGTTTCGATGTGGCCTACAGGATTCCCGATGATAGCAGACAGCGAAAAGTAAGACAAAGTATATATCTTTTACACGGCTGTATTATCTACCAGGTCCGAGTTCCTGTTCTGTTCGGGCCCCTCTACTCCCATAAAAGAGATCTTCTTCCTTGTCTTTCGTTCAACAACCTTCATTTTCGTTCTCTCTCTCTTTCACACACGCTCACCGATACCCGGGAGAGTATCGACGAAATGACCCAATTACAGCCAATATAGTACCCCACAGATATCACCACTATAACATCACCACTCTACCGTTCCACCCCCGTTCTTCGAACGGCATTACTGGATCTAAGCAACCCAATATGAGATAGAACAGTCGCCAGTTCCCATTAGATTCCCAAGCATCGCTCTTTTATAGCTTTACCGAACCAACAGAACACCTACAATACAACTTTCATACGCAGTTGCTTCCTTCGTTCACATACACCGGTCAAAAATTACAACGACAAATACAATACTAATCCTATTTTATTAACAACAATACTAAAAATAAGCAGATACGTCTTGAAAATATTAATGAAAATTATCATCAATATTTCCAACAAAATACATATTTATTTTGCAACTATACATACAAATGAAATTCAAATTGTTCTGTTATGTTTCTTCTTTTTTGGAAATTAAAGTGCAAACAGTGAAATTGATAACTAATAAGTTAGATTGTGAATATGATGTACACTACATTTTCGAATGGGTTCGAATCCCATTCAGGCAAGGAATATTTTCATACGTTACAAAAATCATTTCTTCCTTCACCGTCTGCATCAACAGTAACTGCAGAACGGTCGGACGTTAAAAAAAAATACTACATCTTTAAAAATTAGATTCAGTATAATGTTTTACTGATTTGGTCAAGGTTTCTGCTCAGTTTTCTTATCCCACTCCAAATGAATGCCAGATCAGTCTCCTTTTTGCATTCTGCGCAGTAGTTTAACGTTTCCGTTTCCTATCTGTATTTTTGACTTGTCATAATATATACATTTTTTATGTGACAATAAAATTTATTTATTTACGTTAGAGAAAAATATAAGCGAAAATCAAATTTATACGGGTTTACTAATTTGGTAAACTGTAAATTAATTTAAAAATTTTTAAATGTTATAATAATATAAAGATATTTGATAAATTTTGGATATACAATTTATAAATGTATTTACAGTATAAAGAAATGAGAAGTACGATTTTTAAACGCACGATTTATTTAGTAATTATTTTTAAATAATTTATTTGGCTCTGTCTAAAATAACAATGGTTTTATTCCAAATAACTTAAATGAACATCGTGTCAAAAATGTCATTAATGCTGTTAAATTTGTTATTAAATTGTAGGAATAATAATAATAATCTAGTAATGATTTTTCACAAAATAATTATTTTTATGTTTGATACGGCACGAAAATATATTTTTATTTACCGTTATTTTTATTAATTTCGTGCAAAATATAATTTAGTTATTAGATTTTTCAATTTCAGTAATTGGTAAAACAGGAAAGCCTTTGTTTTATTATCAGGTCTTATTGTATGTATTATAAATTACGACAGGAACTCTTAGTTGTAATAGAAATGGAGAGGTGAATCAATTATTCCCAAAAATGCATAAACCCTTTCTAAAATGGTTATTAAATTCTTAATCAGTTCGTTACAAAATTTTTAGCTTTGTTTTTCATGCTGATAAAATAAATTAATAAATCGTCGATTGAGGTTTTTGAACAACATTTTATTAACAATATAGTCCTATTTCTGGAACACATACTAGCTACTCATAGAAACAGAGTAAATAAGAGCAATTTATACAGTAAACTTACGGTTTATTAATAATTTTGCATTGTAGAAATAAAAGTGCACGTATGTTAAAAATTAGTTTAAGAGAGCTGTTTACTTACATGGGCTTACAACAAGGTGTGAAGTGGTTCACTTTTGCCTTCTTCACTAAGTAAAAAATTATGATTATTAGCATACCAGGCCCTCTGAAAAGCACATAATTTCCACCCTCAAATAATGATACCTTTACTTCATT
This sequence comes from Catonia carolina, assembly GCA_035578175.1. Classification (NCBI taxonomy): domain Eukaryota; kingdom Metazoa; phylum Arthropoda; class Insecta; order Hemiptera; family Achilidae; genus Catonia; species Catonia carolina. The sequence goes on along the minus strand of JAQMRL010000007.1, from coordinate 26,329,940 downwards.
TATCCCAGGGTATAGCTGTATAATGAAATTCATTACTCTCAGAGATAATAACTCTGACTAGTGACTTTTACACCTCTTCCTCTTCTGTTCTTAAATACTTCAGTCATATAATTGGCTGACCTTGTAATAAGAAACAGAACAATTATTTGTAGCCCTGGAACTACCAGATCGAGTGCAACTGATTTAACACTCCATCTGCCTGATATAAGCATTAATTTTGTAGGTAATAAAAAATTACGAGAACAACAACAAACAGAAAATCTTGAAGTTGTATTGACGGGGGAAAGTAACAACAAAAAGGAGTAAAACTAGACTTCTTGAACACGTAATCAACCAGACTTTGGTCAACCAATTATATGGTTGACCATGTGATAAGAAACACAGCTATTTTTGTAGCCTTTGAACTAGCAGATAGAGTGAAAATAATTTAACACTCCACCTGCCTGTTATGAGCAATGTACTTATAGAAAATAAACCATAAGATAAACTAAATGGGTGAAAATTAAAAATTTAACGACACTTTGGCAATAAATTTTTGAAATAGATTCTGAAAATTTGGTCACCGCACCGATACAGTATACACTCAAATTAATACAGCAATTTGAAAATTGTATGGTAATGATATTGTATATTTTTTTCGGATAGAACTCAAACACGTGCTCAGCGAGGACATTTTCGTTTTCTATGCCTACAAATCTATTTAGCCCCTGAATCTTCGAATGAGCCAGAGAAGAACTAAAAAATTCTAGATTCTTCAACAGTATTATTTCAACAAAACTCAAAGTAACTCCCGTAAACTCAATTAGTTAAAACGTTTCTCATGTTTAGTTTCATGTTTGCCTACAACTTGATAGTTTTCTAGCTGAACTTGAGCGTCTTAACATCTTGCTAGTTCACACCCTGATTAAATCATCTTTAACTTTTATTTTTCGCCACCTACTGATTCTTCTAACATAATTAATTTTTAATTAAAACTTCTCTCATTAAGTAATCTGACCAATCAGCTTACATTTGGAATATTATGCGTTTTTCCCTAGAATTTTATTTTTCAACTAACACGTTTCGTGGCCCACCATTAATTAGGTATACAAATTAAAACTAAATTTGTTAAAATTTTCCAGAAGATGTAGCCTATTCAAAAATTATGTATTCAAAATAATTTTAATCTCTTATTGGTAGCAATTTTTAAAATAGTCAACTATCATTTTATTTTTTCCGTCCGTTACACCCAGATTTCAGAAACTACAAGAGATAGCAACAAACGGTTTTCGGATTCGTGATCTACACAAAAAACTAGTAGGCCTAAATTGAGTTTGAAGTTTCGGTTTAGATTGAAAGTGGTCCAATACCGGAAGTCAGGAAATCAAAGTCGGAATTTTGAAACAAAATTAGTGTTATTCAATTCATTTTAATGAGTTGATACAGAAATAATTGGGTTTGAAGTTCCGGTTTTGACCGGAAAACAAGAAATCGAAATCAGAAACTACAAGAAATAGGAAAAAACAGTTTTCGGATTCGTAATTTACACAAAAATTTAGTGGGCCTGAACTGGGTTTGAAGTCCCGCTTTTGATTGGGACTAGCCCAAAACAAAAAGCCAAAAAAACCAAATTCGGAGTTTGGAAACTAAAATTGTGTCATTCAATTCCTCTAAAAAACTAGATACAAAAATCACTAATGATTTTTGCCATAATTCAAAGGTAATTTTTAAAAAAATTGCCACCAGCCAACCCATGAGACGCGTCGTCCCATGGAAGGGATTTTTCTTAAGTAATTAAATTGTAATATTTACCAGAAGTTTAACCGTATTTTTGTTTATTGTGATAGATTTGTTAATAAATGTCTTGTTTTAAGTTTAAAAGGGCGTTTTGTTATATTTTATTAGTGTAATAAAAAAATTATTAAAAGGACCCTGAACAAACTTTACATTATAATTTTCATATCTTCCCAAAGAGGTAAAATTTTGAAAATTTGCATGTGTATTCTTGAGATAGTATTTATAATTGATAGTAGAGAGTAAAGTGTTAATTAAACTACGTAATTCAAAGAATAATAAAATGTAATAGTACAACTAATAAATGAATTTGATACAAAAACGGACAATAAAAAATGAAATACATAAAGATAAAGAAAAGTTTGAAGAGCTTCAATTGCAGTAAGTAATGTAATAATGTAGTTGGAATGTTTAACGATAAAAAATTACCAGGTGGGAATTTAAAAATCGTAAAATTTGTGGAAATAAAGTGGATCGTTCTAGGACCTGGATAAGTGAAATACATTACGGTTTATTTATAAGCGATAATACAAGAGTTAATGAAGGTTTACAATTACAACAATGAGAGTTTAAGCCTGAAGCGATCTCGAATGACTTTCATCTTGTGACTGGAACTGAGTTAATAGTCTCGGGTTGAATTGTAGATAAGACTGAACATTTTATTCCCGGTAGCAATGAGAAAGACACACTGACAGTGTGTTATAGGAATCTTTTTATTCGTGTTTTAAACGATTTTAAGTGTCTCTTCATATTATTTTAGTGAATAGTTTCGGTTTCTTTTTATATTTTAACATCACTTCATGTGGCGCGTTTATTGTCCTGAACACGTTTAATGAGTTATTGGGACGTGAAGGCGCCTATCGGGTCCACCACGTTTATAAACGTTTTACCAGCAGTTATAAAAATGATTCGAACACAAAAGTTAAATTTATTTCGGGGGAATTTAGAAGTTTATTACAGTTAATGGACTTTCTATGAACAGAACGGTCGTATTATAGTGCGCGAGTCGAGAAGAAGAATAAGAAAACGACAGTTAAAACCGGCATTCTTCGGGCCAGCAGCAGAAGCCGAATTCTCTCGACCTCGGACGGTCAAAAGGTCTTGGGAAATGGCGGAATCTTGTAGATTCACTTTTTTAATTAACAAAACGTAAATTTCTGATTGCCTGTAAAATCTCGAACAAGTAATTTTATTACGGTCTTGGTATTCGACCGAATCATTTATTGCTTTTTATAACCGCCTATTATTCCTTTTTAATGTTTATGATATCTCTTCACTACATACTACCATCGTCAACGTTTAACTGCGCAGCAACTCCGCACCGAATACCCGAATTTATAATTTTTATGACTATATTATTTCGATCGGAATTACTCATTTATTCAAATAAAATGTTTGATCCTCAACCTAAAATATTCTGTACAAGATACGCTGGAACCATACATTTTCCAATTAGTTGATGACACCAATAAGAATCCCTGTACAAAACATAACTCTATTCTGGCGTTCTTTTAACACAATACAATTTTTAATTTTTTTTTTATGTAAACAGAAACTTAAATGAAAAAGAAATCACTCACTTAGGTATAAATAAGTTCTCGATCACTTAGAAAACTGAAATCCGGCATAATTTTCTTGAGATGTTGTACAGAAAAGACTAAAACATTTGGATATCGTCTCGTGTAGTGTTGCCAGTCACCTATCTGGCGCCTTCTTATGTGACGGAGAGGATGGAAAGATATGACGGGTACCGGGGAAATAAAATATCAACAAGCGTTGAAAGCGTTGTAGAAAAAAAAATCTTAAAATAAGAGTTGTAGGTTTTTAATTTCCTACAACTTATATAATTATATACGCTTCCAAACTAAAATGTATATTAGAGTTGGAATCGTAAAAAAAACATTTTTACCACGAGAACACAGCCCCCTCAAAAATTTCAGCTTACATACCGCTTGCATATCATATAGAGCATAAAAAAATAATTAAGGTGATCTAAAGAAAAATTTTAAAGAAAAACTGCACGTTAAAGAAGAAGAATATCAGGAAAATAAATGCTTTTGAGCTTTGATTGTACAGGCGCATGCTAAAAATATCCTGGACAGATAAAGTACCCAACGAGACAGTCTTGAGGAAAATTGGAACAGAAAAAAGCTTGTTTAGACCATCCAAAAAAAGGAAAATGGAATACTTGGATCATATTATGCGTAGACCAAGATATGAAATGCTTCGCTTGATAATATACGGCAAGATTCAAAAGAAGAGAGATGTGGCAGAAGAATTTCTTTATTGAAGAATCAAGGTTTTGTTGTACCTGAGCAGAGCTGTTCAGAGATACTCCGAATATCCATCATGATTGCCAACCTCCGGTCGGAGAGGGTACGTTGAGAAGAAGAAAGAAAAATTGTAGAATTGTTTATTTATAAAATTAAAAAAAAGTTAAACATGGCACATATTAACTACTACTTCCGGTTGAATAATTTTGATGAAGTTGTTCACGTGCAGTTCTCTTCAAAATGTTCAACTCAAGTTTCAAGTTCAATCTCGTACGATATTCCGTTCTTGAGATATTTTGTTCATACACACACCAGACCAATTGCTAAAAAACCTGTTTTGTTTTGGGTTCACGGGGCTTGAAAACGTGTATTTCCGGTGAATACTTGATTTCGAAAAATTGACACTGAAACAAAATTTTCCTTCCCAATATAGAACAACAGAAAATAGAAATAATTACCAATTACCTAATCATGTATAAATAAATGTTTGATTTTCTTCACGAAATTTTCACTTTCACAGGTTATTGTTTCTTATCTATAAACAATTTTAAATTAATTTAAATAATAGAACAATAGCTAATTTAAGGAACAAACTATATCAGACGCAACTGAAATTTTTTAATAAAAGAATTCCTTGGAAGAACAGAGCTGGTTGTTTTCTTTGATTACTCGCCAAATGAGCTATTTTATTTCTTGAGAGGTTCTAAATAAGACTGCTAAATACTGTTCCATCTACTATCGGTTTCATAATCATATACACCCGAGTTTGAACCCTTGCAGCTCCAAAATAATGAGTCTATTTCAACATTCTTTACATCAAAATTTAGCTCATTTTATTCTACGTTGACCTATATCAGTCCTATATTTTTAATGTTGTATGAAAATTGCCATATCGAGGTTGGAAGACAAAAAGACCCGGTTTTTTTGCTACCGCCAAAAACTTCATGCGTTTAGAGGCGTATAACTCGAGAATTATTTGACCCAAAAGGTTGAAATTTTAACATAACGTTGTGAATTATATTCTTACAAAGTGTATGAAATTTCAAATTCGTCAGTTAATTAAATGTAAGGTTATTAACAATATTCTGAACTCATGCTATGTCGGTAACCGCTCAACCGTTTGGCACGAACAAACTATGGTTTTATTCAGGATAAAAAATTAGTACAAATGTAGCTATTAATAACATAAAATATTAATTGGCTAATATTGTGGCATATTTTTTAGAATTTTGAAAAATAGACTCGGGGGGGGGGGGGTTGAGCGCTATAATCCATGTTGTCAGGTTGTGTACGTGACATCCTGTCGGACTAAATACCTGATAGTAGCGCCCACTCTCACAAGGTCAAGTCTATTTTTCAAAACTTTAAAAACTTACCACAACATTGGCCAATCACTATGTCATTTTATTAATACATTTGTGCTAATTTTTACACTGAATAAAATCATAGTTTGCTCGTGCTAAACGATTAAGCGGTTACCGAGATAACAAGGGTTCAGAATATTGTTAATAAATAAAAATTTAAATTACGTACGAATTTGAATTTCGTACACAATGTAAAAAATATAATTTGCTATACTGTGTTAAAATTTCAAACTTGTTGGTCAAATAATTCTCGAGTTACAAGCCTCGAAACGCATAAAATGTTTTGCGGTAGCAAATATACCCGGTCTTTTTGTCTTCCAACCTTGATATAGCAATTTTCATACAACAATGAAATTATATGTTTAAAATAGATCAACGTAGAATTAAATGAGCTAAATTTTTATGTAAAGTATGTAGAAATCTGACTCATGGTTTTGGAGATGCAAGGGTTTAAACTTAAGGGTATATGATTATGAAATCGGTATTAAGTAAGCGAGTTACATGTAGTACTGCTGTAAGATTGATTTGCAAAATTTTGATGAGACCTGTCCTACCCTACTAAGACAGAAGGCAGTAAGTGTAAAAAGCTAAAGTGTGGGAAAATGGCTTTCAAGTATTTTTGACAGCCGTAACACAATTACTAATGTAACATCATGATTTTGTGATATATGGTAAACAGGGAAGTTTTTTTTAACTGTTTTTAAGTTAAAAATTAAAAACCTTAGTCACAACAATTAAAAAAGCAGATACTGCTTTAATATTAAGCAGCAGTAATTATATAAATAAACATACTTGGTTGGTTGGTCGGGGTTGGTAGGAAAGGGAGGCTTGTGAACCAGAGGTTTCCTGATTTCGGATATCGGAGACCGAAATCAGTTCCATTGAGAATTCAGCTTGGTACAGTTGATTAAGAAGGAGAAATTATTTAATGAGATGACCAGGATAACAAGGAGGAGAAGAAAAAAGAGTAAATTCATTTCGTTTATATTAAGGGGTTTTTAAGTTTTGTGTTTTATTAAAGTCGCGGCAGAAAAAGGGTTAGACTATATTTAAAACAGGTTATGGTAATTTAACGATAAATTTATTAGTAATTGATGCATTTAATGTTTTAGTTGAATCAAAGAATCATAGTTTGTATTTATTTAATTTGCCCAGGCTCTTTTGCTAGAGTTGGCACCCAATATTCTTTTATTTTTTTTTAAAATCCATATTCAAGAAATTGCCCACAGGTCAATGTTTAAGGTGGTGTAACCTTAAACTTTTATGACAATGTTATACAAAGCAGTAAATGAATTCAGTATCAAAATCTACTAAGTAAAAAAGCAGTATATGTAGCATGAGAAGAAAGAACGCAGTAACTACAGTGCACATACTGCCTTTCCCCTTAGTATCTGTATACTACTCTATTCCTTTGTAAGCTTGAAAAAAACACGTAGATACTGTGTCTGAATACCTCAATATCTAAGTAACCGTTGTAAATACGGCTTTTTTAGCTAGTTCAGTAGATTTCTCGTGGTTAAAAACATAAGAATACATATAAAACTCAAAATCGAGAAATTTGCAGTCACTGCCTTTTTTCTTAGCAGGGCAGTGCCGCCCATTAATATGTATTTTTAGATACAATCAAACAACAGTTAATAATTCAAGGCAGTAATTATATACTATCTCAAATATTTTTTCTGCAATCAAGGAAATGTTAATGCATTAAGACAAAGTCATTTTATAAACTTTCAAACAAACAATAATGGATATAAGGGCATAGGTACTAATTACATCCTTATCTACACAAGATAATGAACACATCAAACTTGCAACTATGTGTTTATGCCCGAACTCACTGATGACAGCGATACTACAACAAATTAAAAAATATAAAATAGTTACGACAAATTAAACCTGTTAATATTGTCGCTGTAAAAATAATTTCATCGCATATAAGGTGTGTAAAAACTTGGCTATCGTTTCACTTTGTCTTACCCATTGTTGTTGTTTTGGTCATCAGCTGAAAGGCTGGTTTGAACCTGTAGAGGTTTTACTATGTAAAACGAGGAGTAAGGTGGTTTACTATGCCTTCCTCACTGAGTAGAAAAAAACGCTGGGGGCTTTGCAAAGCATATATTTTCCGCTCTGCAAATGACAACTTCACTTCATTCACTACAGGGTTTGGCTGTATAATTAAATTCAATACTTTCAGAGGGGATGGTCAACTTCAAATTCATGGTCAACCAATTGGTTAACCATGTGACAAGAAACAGAACTATTTATTTTGGCCCTGCAACGAACAGATTGAGTGTAAATAATTTGACACTCCACCTGTCTGTTATAGGCATTTTTCCCCTTATGAAAAATTAAGAAAAGTTGCTATAATTTAGTTCCAAATTTTGTAAATCAAATATTTATTAGAAATACATATTTTCCGGTCCACTGACTATAAAACACATGTTTTTAACGGTAGATTCAAACAAATCTAACGATATTGAAACTTGAAGGTTAAGTTAAACATCAGAAGGAGTCCCGATACGAAATTTTTCATCAAAATCGGTAAACCGTAATTAAAAGTTTATTCTTGCGATTTTTGTCTCAAAAACGATTCCTCCGATTTTGATTAAAGTCGTTTTGTTTACTATTTATTTTTGTGCTCTGCAAGATGGAGTATGTCGGAAAATTTGTGGGAGGGATGTCCTCTCATAATAGTTGCTTTTAAGATTGCGGCCTTAACACTTAATGCCTTAATACACCTAGTGTCAAAAGCGAATATAATCAAAGTTATAGAAAATTAGAATAATTTAATTTAAAGCATTTTTTCTATATTGCTTAGTTTAGCTTTAATTACTGATCAATACATGAAATTAAGGTAGGAAAAATTAAGTTTTTGTGTCAAATTTTGAAAATTAATTTTTCACCGAAAATACACGTTTTCAGGTCCCTGAGACCAATAAAAATATTTTTACGGATTAGTCTGTTTGTGTGTCCTTTTTGTATAATCGGCAAAATAAATACGTATGAGTGTTTTAGACCGATTTTCAAAAAAAAATATTGAAAAATATCACAATATCTGTACCAAAAATCTAAACTTCCACTTCATACTAAATTATAGGATTAATCATTTAGACAACTCTTCATATTTGATTTGGGCCTTTAACATTAACTACAGGCAATGTGAACATTACGAAGCATTAAAACACAAGAGTTTTACAGAAAATATTTTATAGGTTTGAAAATTTATCACTATCTTCCATTAGTTGTTTATTTCATCAGCCAAAGGCTGGGTTCAGCCTCCAGAGGCTTTATTAAGTAAAACGAGAATTGAGGTGGTTTACATAGCCTTCCTCGCTAAGTAGGAAAATCTGGTTATGCCCGGCTCCATGAAAAACATCAACTTTCCATCCTGCATACAACACCTTCACTTCATTCATCACAGGTCCTGGCTGTATAATGACATTCATTACTCTCGAAGGAGGTAACTCTGACTAGTGTCTTTTACACCTCTACCTCTACTATTTTTAAATGGTTCAGTCATATTATTGGCTGCACAAGTGATAAGAAACAGAATTTTTTTGTAGCCCTGGAACTAACAGATCGAGTGAAAATAATTTAACACTCCAATTTCATGTTATGGGCAAATCTCCCATATATATTTTTGAAAAGATTACTGGATACCGTAAAAACACAAAAACAAAAATTGTTCGTATGAACAGAATGAATGAAAATCGGTTGACAAACAAATTTTTTCGATGAAACAAAAAACTCGAATAATCGGATAAGTGGTTTAATGAGATTAGATGGTATAGAGAAAATTGCCTATAACAAGCAGGTGGCGTGTTAAATTATTTACACATGATGTACTAGTTTCAGGGTAAAAAAATAGTTGTAATTGTTATAATATGATCAGCCAATTATATGACTGAAGCATTTAAGAACAGAAGAGGTAGTGGTGTGAAAGACACCAGTCAGTTATCACCTCTGAGAGTAATACATTTCATTATACAGCCTTGTGGTGAATGAAGTAAAGGTGTTATTTCCAGGGTGGAAAGTAGATGGTTTTTAGAAGGTCAAGCATGCTGACAAGCATACTTTTTCACTCAGTGAGAAGGGCAATGGTAAACCACTTCATCCTCATTTTATTGAGTAAAGACCCTAGACGTTCAAACCAGCCTTTTGGCTGATGACCTAAACAATATAGAGCAAACTGGATAAAATCAGATTTGGAAAGAACTCATAATAAATATTAAAATAATTTGTTTTAAAATACAGAACTTTTTATCCACCCAGTTTCAAAACGATGATGGACTGCACACGTTCTGATTCTTTTAACAATGAACAGACGACTGATGTCATGAGGCCTAACAGGGTACTACAGACGAGGTTACTTTTAAGTGACTGTATTGATAATATCTATCTCCAGTGGAATAATTATTATTGTAATAATATTTTTATTATCATTAAAGAACATTATATTACCGAAAAATAATTGGACCATCTATTTATTATTTCGACCGTAGTATTAATAAAAAAAATCTCTATCAGTAATATAAATAAAAGCCTGATAATGTATATATAGAAGTTGTTTCTTCCAAATTAAGATAAGATTGTAATTAAATAAGCCTATGTTGCAATTACATAGCATTATAATTAATAATTAATTACACTATAACATATATGAAACATTATAAAAACAATAAAAAAATCCTTGTAGATAATAATAAAATTGACCAAGCGAAGCGAATTCTATAAATTAAGTTGTGTAATTCCGGTTTAAAATCTTCTGTAATTCATGGTTAATAATAAACATGTATTTTTACTTAAGCTCATACTTTGTGAAATTTTTTCATTTTTGCTTAATGCCAAACTCATTCATTTATATTCATTTTTTATAATGTTTTTTTAATGAAATATTAAAATGCACTCAGTCAAATTCAGACGAAATTAATTATTTCAAAAGTATCGTAAGACAACTGAAATAAATAATTGCAATATTATATTAATTACAAATAATGTTGATGATTTTAAACTGTTTTAATTGATGGCCTCGGAAGAGTTATGTGAAAATAGCATTTACGTACATCACTCGGTGAATGAAAATTATTAGTGGTATTAAAACAAATATATTGAGTTTTATTTTTGTTAAATCGTTTAAAAAGTTAATTTTTTTTATTTCCTAGTGTGTACGTTGCAATCTGTTCAATTTAAGAACAATGTAAACCCCATGTTTTAATCAGATAATTGTATAACGTCTTATACAGACGTAGTCTTGTACAGATTCAGACCGACCATTCCTGAGAAAGTATGGTTAATTAAATCCAAATTATCAAACTACACCGGTAATCACTGTCTAGTATTCAAATTCGTAAAAAAATATAATTATCTTTACTAGAAAGTATAAAAAACATATTTATTTGAGTTCACCATTTTTACTCCTCAGGGGTAAATTGTCAATAACTGCATCGGGGAGACTCCAAAAAGGGAGTATAGAACGTGGAACGATGAACTAACAAGCTAAGTATTAGTGGGCCTACCATGTTAAATTCATTACTTGTCAATTAACTTTTAACACTTACTTGCTTATTTCTATAAGCGCATCATACACTAATCATTTTTACTAAATATTACACTATTTGCCTAAGTATTTAATTTGAAATAATTATTTATTTTTCAACCATAACGATTTAGAGAGAAATTGTTGTATATTTGCAATGTATTATCGAGTACTTTCCTAGTTTTTTTTTTCAATAATTTTAGATTACCACAACGTTTAAAGTTTGTAGTAATTTATTTATGTATAATACCCTACCTGCTTAATTAGGTTTTCTTTCATGTAATTTAGTGTTCTAATTAGAAGCATAGTAATCAATTATGTTTCTTTTGTTGTGGTCGTGAACATTTATATTACGGTATGTAAAAAGGCATTTATTTTCATATATATCACTTCAATAATATACAAAAGCAACTGTAAACAATTGAAGATTTGTAAATATTGGTCTGCAAATCACCTAACCTCATGCAGACAATTCTTTACAGAACTTTAATTCTTTATGGTTTCTTGTTTATACATTTTTACTTTCTCTTGCCTATGTGAATATATAGAAAGGAAAGTATTGTTTTCATGTCGAATTTTCGAAATCGAGTTTTCACCGGATCTACACGTTTTCAGACCCCCTGAATCCAAAAAACATGTTTTTAGCGATTGGTCTGTGTGTGAACTGAATATCTCAAGAACGGTTCATCGTACGAACTTCAAACTTGAAACTTAAGTTACATACCACTACCGAACCCGACACGAACATTTTCTTAAAAATCGGTCAACCGGAAGTAGTAGTTTATTCGTGAAATTTTAAATTTTTTGCGATTTTCTCAAAAACCGGTCCTACGATTTTTTTTTTAAATCGCCTCAATTACTTAATTTTTTATGCTCTACAAGATAGGGTAGGCGCCATGTTTGCTGAAATTCTTGGTGAAGCTGTTTTCACGTAAAAACATGGTTTTTTCAAGATCGCGACTTTATTATGCATTTTACCGCAAAAATTTTTATAATAAAAGTTGTAGAAAATTTAAAGGTCTACAAGTTTTATTTCAAACATTTTTTATATAACGCTTAGTTTAACGGTAAATAGCGATTTCCTATTTTTTTCTCACGAAAACGTGTGAAAAATTGATTTTATTAAGATTTTGGCTTTAGAATGCATTTTACGACAAAAGTGTATACAATCAAATTTATAGAAAATTAAGAGATCTACAACTTTTATTTAAAGCATTTTTTTGTACAATGCCTAGTTTAGCGTGAAAGAGCGATTTTCCGTATTTTTAAGCCAAACAGGTTTATTTTCATTTTGCGTCTTTCATTATATGATTAAATTAGGTTATGTTTAATGAGGTTAGTTTTTTGTTTATTTCTAATGTTAGGTTATAGCCTATTGGTTATTATTTGCATTGGCAAGAGAAAGTTGTGTGAGTGTTTCACACCAGATTTTTACTTTCTCTTGCCTATATGAATATATAGGAAGGAAAGTTTTGTTTTCATGTCGATTTTCGAAATCGAGTTTTTACCGGATATACACGTTTTCAGACCCCCTGATTGCAAAAAAGATGTTTTTAGCGATTGGTCTGTGTGTAAGTCTGTGTGTGTGTGTGTGTGTGTGTGCACGCGCGCGCGCGTGTGTTTGTGTGTATACAAAATATCTCAAGACCGGAACATCGTACGAATTTGAAACTTGAAACTTAAGTTACATACCACTACCGGACCCGACACAAACATTTTTATCGAAATCGGTCAACCGGAAGTAGTAGTTTATTCGTGTAATTTTTCACTTTTTTCGATTTTCTCAAAATTGGTCCTACGATTTTTTTTTAAAAATCGCTTGGTTTACTGAATTTTTTATGCTCTATAAGATAGGGTAGGCGCTATGTTTTCTGAAATTCTCGGTGAGGCTGTTTTCACGTAAAAATTCCTTTTTTTAAGATTGCGGCGTTAATATGAATTTTAGCGCAAACATTTATTTATAATAAAAAATGTAGAAAAATTAACTTCCTACAACTTTAATTCGAAACATCTTGTTGTATAACGCACAGTTAAGCGGTAATTAGCGATTTTTTATTTTTTCTCACGAAAACGTGTGAAAAATCGATATTTTTAAGATTTTGGCCTTAGTATGCATTTTAGGACAAAAGTGTATATAATCAAATTTATAGAATATTAAAGGATCTACAACTTTTATTTAGTGCATTTTTCAAGAGAAAGTTGTGTGAGTGTTTCACACTAGATTTTTGAAGTTATAATGTACTTACGTTCATTAACTTCAGAAAAACTTCTTTCATAAGAAGATCTGTCTCATGGCTGGTGGCAATTTTGAAACGGTTTACCTTTGATCTATGACAAAAACCATTACTAATTTCTGTATCTACTGTTTATGATGAATCGAATGACTATTTTTCCCCCCAAATTCCGACATTGGTTTCTCAACTTTCGGGTTTGGGAAACTTCTGGTCAAAATCGGAACTTCAAATCCAATCGAGGCTAAATAACTTTTAGTATAGATTACGAATCTGGAAACGGTTTTTCGCTATCTCTTGAAAATTCTGACATATGGGTGTGACGAACGGACACAGGAAAATGATTAATGTTAATTTTTAAATTGCCATCAAAAATAACTTCAAAAAAAATTGAAATGATTACAATCAGAATGCAAGAAACAATTGGATGAACTTTAAATCACAACACTAAATTTGTTTAACCTAATTATGCAAGTAGATGATACATCAATAAATTTCACAAGTTATAAATAGTTGTGGTAATCTAAATTTATTTTAAAAACTTCATAAATATTTGATTGGTTTAATATTTTACAATGAACAAAAATTCTCTAAATAGTTTTTTTGGTTGAAAAATAAATAAGTTTCTATGTAAACACTGACGTTAATTGTGTATTAATCAGTAAACATTATTGAACGGATGGTTATAAAATTGGGCAAGTAGTGGTAATATAAAGGTAAAAATTTAATTGGTAAGTAATGAATTAAATATATGTTTATAATTAAACTTATTATTATTATTATTATTATCATTATTATTATTATTATTATTATTATTATTATTATTATAAGGTATATTCTTTACTGCATTTTCAGAGTCTCTTGAGTTCAGTTACAGAAAAAGAAACTTACAAATGGCAGTGAAATCTACCTTACATAACAAGTTTCTTTTGGGGTTGTCCTTTTAGTTTTCTTACTATTACACTAGTGTCAAACAGTTAAAGTGCTTAAATTTTGCCTTGATCAAAGCCGATCTTTATGCTTCATGGCACGCTCACACTTTTTGTCAGCTACTGAAGTCATTAGGAAATTGTGGTGGATGACACAGTTGTCGGGATATCATTGAGCTTTCAGAATGTTCCTGAGCATATTTTTTGAAACTTTTGAATGTCATTTAGATTTGGTGAAGCCAAAGAACTGTAAAATACCATACTAGTTTTAGCACTTACTTTCATAGAAGCAATTTCTTGAATGAGTGAGCGAGTAAGAGCTTTTGCATTTATTTTTACAGATGAATTGAGAGAATATTTTATGTGTAGATTAGTTGGACAGATGGGGTTCTACTTTATGAGTTTATACAACATTATAAGCAGTAGTAAGTAATATTGAACGATAAATTTTAATTACAAAATAACGGGTCGTTGTTAAGTAAGTGTGTAGAAAAGAAAAACTAATTTGAGAAAGGTGTTAAATTTTTATGAGGCAGTATTAAATGAAGCAACTGCACTACCGGCCACTGCTCTTATTAGGCAGTAGAAATAACGCAAAGGCCGATATATAGAAGTTGTTGTAGTAATAGTAATAATAATACACGAGAGGTTGCAATAGTAGTAGTAGTAGTAGTAGTAGTAGTAGTAGTAGTAGTAGTAGTAGTAGTAGTAGTAGTAACAGTATCTGGCCGATGGAGTAGAGACCAGGAGATGCATTTATTGGTGAATTATCAGATAGAATAAAAGGGGAAAAGAGTCGGTAATGGATGTCTGAAGCTTTGTTTTTGCGGCAGGTTTTCTATGTCTTATGTAGGTCTACTGAATGTGAATTGGACTCTGTTGTCCGAATTGTTATGGATGGATTCGAAACATTAAGGTCGGTGTTCCCCCTCCCCCGGTCGGGTGGAATCAATCAACATCTAATGAAAACCCACCCGCCTTCCGCAGTGTGCAGGCCAAGAGTTTTATGGGCCCCTCTAATGCCTTGAGCTCGTCTTCGCCCACAGAAACACATTTGATAGCTTTTCCTCTCCCTCCCCCGTCAATCCCCTCAGCCATCGACATACACGAACACTAACATCACCGCCGTCCTTTCTCTCTGGATTATCTAAGGAATTTGGTTCTTCTTTTTCATCCTTTATTCCCTTGAGTTTTCCTCGCTTTTCTTTCCGAATAAAATGGACAATGGGCCGGTGAAACTTTATTAAATCGCACCACATTTTATGATTCACGGAAAAAATTCATTACAAGAACAAAAATTAAAAAACATAAACAACACGACTCATTAATCTGTACCATCAGGCTCGCTCAACTTGTATCGACATGTAATTAACAATTCTTATAAAAAACTTAGCGCGGGCACAACTGCTAGCCTCAGAGGGGTACATTAATCCCTGAACAGTTTAAATTTTAATGACTAATTTAATATTATTCACTTGAATATTATTTTTTTACAGCAACCTTAGAGGTGGGCTAAATATGATATTATGAAAGTTTAAATGAATATAGGTGCTTAAAACTTACTAAAAAATACATTTAAAATTAGCCTAACCACAACTGACCCGCCGTGCATTCTGTTCCACTTTTACTGCAGAATTAAAGACAATCACGTTTTAAGATAAAATTAAACTTATTTAACCAAATATTTAAAAATAATACACTATCAAAATGCGAAATTACACCACTGAATAATCCACTTCACCGTGTCCCTCATGCCAAATTTTATCATTTTTACAGCATATTTTTGTCATTGTAATGAAGAGCTCCTTCCTAAACGCTACTAAGTCCAAAAATGTAATTTTTCAGGAAATCATTTCTTTAAATTAGGTTCAGCTAATTAAACTTGTTAATGATTACTATGTATTTTTACTATAGGGTGATTCAAAAAGAGCGCCGGTTTTGATATCTCAAATTAAGAGATTTATTTTATTGAAAACTGAAAATAAATACATCAACAAGTTCATCTTACCTTCCGATTTCATGTATGAAAAATGATGTCATGCATGTGTCCTCCTCTACTGCGCTGGCACGCATCAACTCTGTCCATGAAATTGGATATTACTGCACGACAAGTTTCGACTTCCATTTGCCCGATAACCCGTCGAATTTCCTCCTTCAAGTCATTGATGTTTCGGGGTTTATTGGCATACACCAATGACTTCAGATGACCCCAAAGAGGAAAGTCACAAGGCGTCAAGTCACACGACCTTGGTAGCCATTGATGGTCGGAATTACGAGAAATGATGCGATCCTGGAACCGTTCACGGAGCAACAACATTGTTTCTCGTGCAGCGTGACAGGTGGCACCATCCTGCTGAAACCGCAACTCGTCAATGTCCATTCCATCCAAATGACGCCACAAAAACTCCCTAATCATCGTACGGTATCGGTCTCCATTTACTGTCACGGCTTGTCCTTCTTGATTTTCAGAAAAGTAAGGGCCGATGACACCGCCCGACCAAAAGCCGCACCAAACTGTCACTCGCTGTGCATACAAGAGAAACTACAACTGAATCGTCAATCGGAATGTTCTCCAAAATAGAAATGAGGTCAAACAATGTTGCCAACCGATAAACAAAAAGTTACCAGCCGTTTAAAAACCGGCGCTCTTTTTGAATCACCCTTTATTTGTACACTAATAGATAATTTGTATTTGGCAATTTAGCCTTTTTTACAAAAAATATTCACAAATTGAAGGGATTGGGTGAAGACAGTGCTAACCCACATCAACATAATTTTACGCCATGTCATTTTAAAAGTAAACTGGACTCTACAAATCATGTTTTTGAATTTTTTGTTAAATATTTGTTTTTTTCTGTTAATCTAGGTTCTTAAGATCGTAAATATAGTATCCTGTTTAAAAAGTGTTAAACATTTTATTTTTTACAGAATATTTAAGAAAAATCATGCTGGGAATTTTTTGGGTTAGCTCTTTCTTCCGCCGACCCCTTCAATTCATCGTACTTTTCTTCCAAAAGTGCACTAAGTTGATGGACTTAGTTAAGTTTCGGAAAATACACGTGGATTTAGTGTACTTTGAAAAACATACAGTAACAGTATGTGCAATTTAATAAAATTTACTCATAAGTTGTACTGTTAGTAATTTCACAAGTACAAGAAATAATTTTGAAATAACTTTCATATAAAAAGCTTAGTCGGACATTAAACCAAAAAATTAGCTATGTAAAAAAGGTATTTTGAACTGAAAATAGTATACAAGCCTAAAAACATAAATGCTTCGGTTTATATCAAGTTATTTACTTTTATTAACAACACTTAAAATACACTAAAACACTCACTTAACTCGTACGACCTCAATAACCTCTTGACACTCATCACGAGAATAATTAGCGGACTCACCTTGTGCACATGCGCGGGTGACATAGTAGAGTTTGGAAAACAACAAAAATGGACTTTATACTTTTGGAAAAAATCCGATATTAATCCCTTGCGATTAATGGGTTTAGGAAAAAAACTTTTGTGGAAATCATTGGGTCTGTGTCTTTTCAATAATATGTAGGTAAAAAGTCAATGTCTTTAAAAATGTGAGTTAGTGGGTTTTGGAAACAACCTTTTCAATTAATGGAACAAATGAAGAAAATAGTTGGTGAAAAGAGTTGCCAAAATCTAACTTGAGCGCATTGAAAAAGAAAATTAAGTCTACTACAAAAGCTTCTAATTCCAAAGAGCATTGAGACGCGTTTTATTGAGACAATCTTTTCTATTTTTCCGTGCGAACCAGAATAGTGGGGAAGAGTTTTGAATGTTTAGGAAACTTTTAGAGCGCAGGTATAAAAGAGTGAACATCTTTGTATTTAGCAGTTAATACCTAGATCATAAATGAAAAGTGTCGGACTGTACGAAGTAGTGTCGTTTTAAGGGACCGGTTCTAAGTTACGTTACTTGGGCATGCGTGTAGTAGCAAGTGTTTGTAGGCAAGTAATCGTTTTGGTTCTTAAGAACAGTAATCTATTTTTAGTCAAAATAAGCTTAAGTTTTTTTAATTGATTTAACTTACGTAATTGTTTTTGTTAGTAGGCTAAGTTTAATCATTAATTAGTAAAAATAAATAATTAATTGTTATAAGTTTAGAGTTAGTCTGTTTATTATTCCTTAAACCTAGAACTCGAAAGAACCTAGGTTTAGATTTTACAATACTTTATATACAAAAAATGCATTTTAAAGGAAGTTTGAAATGAAACAATCGAGATATGTTAAATTTTTTTCTGCTCTTTTTAATCAATATAATTTGTATTTTCCTCTTAAAAATCGCGTAGCTTATTTAGTTTTTCTATAATCAGTAGAAATAATTGTATTCAGATTTATTAGGGTATGTGAAAATTGTAATTTAATTTTACGTTTACAAAATACAGAAAAAACTATGAAAATACTTCATTTTTATTGATCATTTTTAAAATTGTTCAATTGTCATAGATAGTTGATTTTATTTCAAAGGTTGCGATTCGGTTGTTTTGTACTTCATTAAGAGGTGCAAAATATTTAAATTCGTTTATTTTCTTAAATGACGGACTACATTTGGTCGTCATCAAAAGTATGCTTATCAGCATGTCAAGTCATCTAAAAAGCTTAAACTTTCCACCCTGCAAATGACACCTTCATTTCATTCACCACAGGGTCTAGCTCTGTAATGAAATTCATTACTTTCAGAGAAGATTACTGTGACTAGTACACCTCTACCTCTTCTGTTCTTAAATTATGTATTCGTTTAATTGGCTGACCATGTGATAAGAAACATAACTATTTTTTGTAGCCTTGGAACTAACAGATTGAGTGCAAATAATTTAACACTCCAAGTAGCGATTAGTAAAAATGATCGTTTGTTCGGTTAATTCTCAGGAAACTGAAAATGTTCGTTGATAACAAATTTATTATTTATATAGACTACTCCAGATATTTTCACTCCATCCTGAGTTTTGGGATTATACACTGGTTAACACTACAGATTAAACTAGGATTTACACAATTAAAGAACTTACCGTATGAATATTGCCGGAATAAATTTACAGTGCTGTATTGTACTATATTGCACATAACAGACAGTTGAAGTATTAAATTTTTTGCACTCAATCTGCTAGTTCCAGTGCTACAAAAATAGTTGTATTTCTTATCTAATGGTCATGTGTTTATATGACTCTATTTTTTAAGAACAGAAGAGGTAGTGGTGTAAAAGATACAAATGGAAGTTATCTTCTCTGAGAGTAATGAATTTAATATACAGCCCGGTGATGAATGAAGTGAAGGTGTCATTTACAGTGGAAAGTAGATGCTTTTCAGGGGGTCTGACATGCTAATAAGCATAAGCTATTTTTCTATTCAGTGAGGAAAGTAAAGGTAAACCACCTTACTCCTCGTTTTACTTAGTAAAGCCTCTAGAGTTTCAAACGATCTACTCAACTAATGACGTAAACAACAAAGTACTGCAATGAATTTCACCCCAACCTATGCAATGACATCAATTGCAAAGATTGGTTAAAGTTTGAAAAGAAGAATAGTTCTTCTTTTCCCGGATCGTTGTTAAATTATTTAACAACGATCCGGGACAAACGACTGATTTTTTAGAGTTTCGGTTAAAAGTCCAAATCGAAAGCTCCAGATTCTTTGAGTCCAAAAAACAGTTTCTTTATAAAATTTCCCATGCAAACAAAGCCAGTATTACCTATTATTTTCTCATATATATATGTATAATACAATTCAATGTTACTTAGGCTGTTACGTACCACACACAGAATTGTAAATTGAATCATGAACGAAATATAGTTTAAATAATTTATTTTGAAAAAGTTTCAAGAGTACGCAGGATTTGGTTCTCATTGACATTTTTGCGAATTAACTTTACCGTCTTATTTAGTCGTAACTGTAGTAGGCCTATCAATTTTTTTTCAGATAAATTTACTAAAATGTTGTGAATTAAGTCGAAATAGGCCTATATGTAAATTAAGAATACGTTAAAGTTATTAACTTCTATTTAAATTTGTAAAATTATTGTACTTTAAATACAAATAAAGATGGCTTAAATTTTATGGTTTTTAATTTTTTAGGTCTAAAAACATTTGGTCTTTCCTGTAGGCCTATGGAATTATAAATTTTGAACTTCTCGGTCACGATTTTTGTCACACAAACCTGAATTTAAAAGTTATACAAGGAAAAACAATCAGCGGAACCACTCAGAATTCGAACTATTTACTTAATTTTGGTAAGACAATTTTTAACAAATTTTTTTAGATCGGAAAAATTTCAGAAACAACATCGATAAGCACAAATGTCAACAAGATATCACAATGAACAATTGAAGAGAATTTGGGGGACAAACGACGGACGGCTCGGAGAACAGAAGAAAAAAAAATCTATTGTGAAACACGCACACGACCTTCTCTTACGAAATCAAATATGATTTGCTCGTATATAACATATGTTTAATCATGAGTAAACAATGTAAAATATTAACCTAATTTTAATCATTACTGAATCACACTAAAAAGAAATTAAATTCGAAAAATCACTAATTGACGCTAAACTCTGCACAAAAAAATTCTTGAAATAAAAGTTGTTCGTTTTTCATTTTTTATAATTTCATTTATCACTTTTTGTCGTAAAATGCATACTAAGGCAGCATTATACACAAATCACATATTCAATGAGCAAAATACAGAAAATCACTAATTTACGCAAACTAAGTACTGTAAAAAAATATTCGAATTAAAAGATGTAGATGTTTAAATTTTCTACAACGTTGATTATAGAAATTTTTCCCAAAAATTTATATTAAGTTTGCAATTTAAAAAGTGATATTTTACCACGAGAGCACAGTCACCCGAGCGTTTTAGCAGACATGCCATCTACCCTACATTGTGGAATATAAAAAAATTGTAGTAAGTATAGCTATTTTGAAAAATAACCGTAAAAGCCGTTTTTAGAAACCGCAAAAAGTGAAAAATCACACGGATAAACTTCTATTTTTTTTGTCTGAATTTGGTGAAAATATTCGTGTCGGGTTCTTAAGTGGTACTTAACTTCCAAGTTTCAACTTCGTACGGTATTTCGTTCTTGAGATATTATGTACACATACACGCGCGCACATACACACAAATATATACATACCAATCGGTAAAACCATGGTTTATTTGGGTTCAGGGTACTTAAAAAGAGTGTTTTTCCGGTGAAAACCCGATTTCGAAAAATCGACATGAAAAATATAGCTAGTATTTTCCTTCCTTATATTTTCATGAAGGGCAAGAGAATGTAAAAATTGAATGAAAATGTACCCGATCAATACGAAGAAAAACATAAAAAAGAATAAAATATAATTTTAAATTATTTTCTATAGAGATAGAGAAAATACGGTTTGTAAAAATATTGTGTAGCGAGTGAACAACGAGTATTATTGAAGATCTAGGTGAAGTTGGTTCTAATGTCGAACAACAGATAGCATCTGAGCGCTTGTAGCAGAAATAATAATTCTCTCTGATACGTAGACACAATGTAATATAATAGGAAGTAGTGTTCACAATTTTTGTAAGGTTCAATTCGATTTCGTTTTATTAAAAAACACAAACCTGAATAATTTTAGTATTTAAATACTTGAATATAATTTTCTAAAAAATCTGTTTGAAATATTTGCATTAATTTTAATAGCAAATTGATAAACATATCTAATGAATCTAACCAAAACTTTTTAAATTTTACGGTTTCTTTTTACTGCTTATTTCTAATTTATTTCTACTTATTGCTTACTTATTGTAGCGATTTATTTTTATAAAATTATATTTTTTTTATAGTACTAATTTTAGAACAAGTGAAGTAACTTAAAACATTTCTGGAAGCTCTTTTTGCAGACTACATTCTCCGTATTCTTTTATTATACGTTTTTCTTCCTCACCATTAATCTACTGTTCTGTTTTTGCTTTTTATTGAAGCTCTTAAAATCAGTAATTATTTGTCTGTATTTTTTTGATCCATCATATTTTCTTGGTTTATTCCAGTTCTCCCAAAATCTCTTCTGACTTCTTCAAACCACTCATCCAACACTTTGATTCTATTGGTTAGTGTCTTAAATTTTTGTTTCGTCAATCGTTTGTCATCCATTCTGCGTAAGTGACAGTAGAATTTTCTTTTTTTTCTAATCGTTCATTTTTCTTGTATAGTTCTTCTCGTCTTCCTTACCTTAGTTATCCGTCAACTATCTTTGGACCCATTATCATGCGGAGGATCTTTCTCTCAAATTTCTCTCATCTCTTAGACTAGCCTTCCCCGTAACTCTAAGGTACTCCCTGTCGTACAGATATACAGATCTTACATCAGTATTATAATTTTTGATATTAGCTTGTCTTGCGAGTGTTTTCTTATTATATAGATTGTGAGTTACCCGGAGTACTCCGGCAATCTTTGTAAATTGTCTCGTATTATGAATTTAAATTTTATTACGATTGTAATTTTGTTTTCTGCCAATATTGAACACAAGTAGAAAATAAATATATCTGCCAATTTAGATAGAATGTTTTTATAATTTAGAGCAATTTTATATCAAATAAAATAATATAAACAATTCAGAAATCTCTTTTTTAACAGGCTTGTATGTCAGGGGTCCCTGGTTCGATTCCTGTTCAGGTCTGGTCATTTCATCACTCATTTTCAACTGTTACCCTTCATCGTCTACATTAGCATTCATGTACACAACAGACGCACGTAAAACCAAAAAATGTTTACTAAAAACTAAGAAAATGTACAAAAATTCAGAAAAATTAAATTTTCCGGACGTGTTTGAAGATAAAATGTTGAATTAAGACATAATAAATACAGTAAAAGTATGAAATCAATGAAAATTAATTTTTCAAACACTAAACATGTATCAAACAACATACACAAGTTACGTTTTAAACAAGCGTTATATCATTTTTTGCCAAAATTTTATATTTTATAAAAAGTTAAATTGTAAATTACAGAAAATTCGAACTAGTGATAAAATCAAAAATTTCTCACCAACATTAATAGTGAGTTTAGAACAAAATATATTAAAAATACTTTTAATTATTGTAAAAAAATATATGGGAAATACTTATAACGAACATTTTAAACATTATTTTAGGTTAAAAAAATTATCCTTTTATTACCTTCTCTTCCTCTGTATGAATATGTCGGAAAGGAATGCATTGCTTTCATGTCGATTTTTCGAAATCAAGTTTTTAGTGGAAATACATGTTTTCAGCCCTCCAATCCCGAGAAACATGTTTTAGAGATTGATACCGACTGAAAATAGTAGTTTCTTCGTAAAATTTTTCACTTTTTGACGGTTTTCTCCAAAACAACGCTACAATTTTTTTTCAAAAATTACCTCATTTACTACACTTTTATACCGTTCACGAGAATAAAGAGCGTAAGAAGCTACGTGAGCGTAAAGAACATGATAGCTTAAACAGCTTATCTGCTGAATTTCTTGGAAGCTGTGCTCCAGTGGTAAAACTTTACCTTAAGATTACGGCCTTAGTATGTATTTTAGGGTAAAAGTGCACAATTAAAGTTGTACAAAATTAAAACAACTACAACTTTTAATTCAAGGATTTTATCTACAACGCTTAATTGTAGTGTCAATTAAAGATTTTATATACTTTGATCATCAAAATCGGTAAAAATTTCTTTAAGATTTAGGATTTAAGATTTTAGGATTTTCTTTAAGATTGCGGTCTTAATACGACTTTGTTTTACAATGAAAGTACTTTTTTTTTGTTTGGTTAAACGTCCGACTCTTCTGCAATTACTGCTAATGCTGAAGGTGAAGAGTGAAATGATTTTTTTGTAACGAATGAAAATATGCCGCGCCTGAATGGGATTCGAACCCAAAACCGCATGACGAAAGGCGAGCGCATAAAAGTGTTTGTGATCAAAGTTATAGAAAAGCAGAAAAAAAACTTTTATTTCGAACTTGTTTTTTCTACAGAGCTTAGTTTTGCGTCAATTAGTGATTTTCCATAATTTTATGTACATCCTACAGAGGTTGATTTTCATTTTGCGTCATTCACTTATTTTTAATAAATTAGGTCCGTTTAAATTATTAAATTTGTCAAGAGAAAGTCATGTTAGTGATTTACACTAGATTTTCTTCTATAAAAATTTCCTGAAGAATATTTTAACTGTTTAAATTATTAAAATTGTCAAGAGAAAGTCATATTAGTGATTTACACTAGACTTTCTTCTATAAAAATTCCCTGAAGGATATTTTAACTTTCTAAAAGGGTTAAACTCCTGAAAATTATTGAGAATATTCCCGATTTTATAAAAATATAATATTTTCAAGGTATTTTTATAACATCTTGGACATAAAAAACAACTCGATTTAAAAAAAGTAATAAAATAGTTAATTAACCTATTTTATTAAATCTGTACAATTTTACAAGTAAATAAATTAACATTAGTCCACGTAAAAATATTTCCCTTCAATATACTTAAATGTTATATTACAAACTTGGTTACAATTATGTCATAAACAATAACAAGCGAAAAAATAATATAGTAACTATTGTTATTAATTAATTTAATGCAAAGATATGAGTTGTTGAAAATATTTGCTGTATAAATATTGCAAACAGAATAATAGTTTTTATATTGTACATTTGTTTATATTTTTCTTGCTTTTATTAGATCGGAATAAAATGAAACACAAACGTTTTCTTTTAATTTTGTTCATCGTAAATAAATATCACTATTTTTTGTGATATGAAAGAAATAACAATTGTGAACAGCAAATGAATACAAGAGCGGTTTAACAAGATATGAGAAAACAGGTGTAGTTCGAAAAACTTTATTTTGAATTTAAGTTTTCATGTTCTTTTTAAAAATATATTCTTCAGATCTTACGGGGATCTGTTACCGGTACTTAAACGCACGTTAAAACTGAACCTACTTATTATAACCTATTTTCTAAAGAACCATTGCCCACTGAAACATTACAGGTTCATAAATAAATGTTATAATTTATAAGTAAAAATTCTTTTCATGAGACGATTTATCCTTTCATGGCTGTTTACAATGTTTAAAAAGGCTTACCAATGGTAAAAAGGCTTTGACCAATGGTAAAAACCATGACTGATATCTGCACATCTACTCTTTCGGAGGAATCAAATGACGCTATTTTCGTTTCCAAATTCCGACTTCGATTTCATAACACATTCAATGCGGAGTCTATATATGTGACAATTATCGATTACGATTGAATTAATTAACCGTTAAAAGTCGGGTAGCCCATATATAGTTGCTAGATGACGAGTATGTAAGTACTCAACAGTTTCTGTAATAGTGAACGTCATAGTACGCGCACACCAGTAAAAATTATAGTTAAATAATAGCTGAATGTATGAAAAAGAAAGTAAGATATTTAAAAACAGAATCAGGTTTGTGGGAAATTTTCTATTGATTTGTGAATGTTGGGATATCACTTAGTAATTCCGGTTCTTTTTGAAAAAAACTGTGTAAAGGCCATATCTCATTTAAAAATAGTTATAACCGCGTTTGAAAGCTTGAATGGTAAAGGTATGTAAACTGTTCAATGTTGCTATTTTAGCAAAACCGGTTGAATTTAATATGACCGGTAAAAGGGAATAAACGCTCCGAAATTCGTAGAATACCCTATTTTCAGACATTCTTCAAAATGGAACCAAAATGTTCTAATATTATCTTTTAAAATATTTTTCTATATGCACGTATTCAAAAAATTCCGAGTTTAATTCCATTTTAATGATACATGTCATATAAATAACCCATTGACCCATTCTTACAGTTACTGTATGAATGGGTCAATGCCATCAGCTCAAAGAGAGAACTGTTTCGACCTGTATATTAGCACAGAATCCATATACACTTGGCTCTTACAAAATATCCTTGATTAGTTGTATAGTGTGGTAAGTGAGGGCGTTTGTTAAATCAAATTGTTTGCCAGTCATTTTTCTATAAAACCAGACTAAAAATAAAAATAAATAAACATATTTATAGCCAAGTTTTGACAAAAACACACAACATTACATATATTACAACAAATTTTTTGTAAATTCGCTGTAACTGGCGTAAAAAACGGATTTTCATATTTGTTTTTTTTTTAATCTCTCAAAGTTTTCTTAATGTAACATAAAAATTTTAATTAATTTTAGGTAAGAAAAGCCAAGTCTATAGCCGCGATCTCGGAATTAGTATTCGAAGAGTTAGTTTCCTAAAACCTATCAGTCCCAGGTGGATTTAAGATGAAATGCGGCTTCACTGAATGATGGACGTGAAAAGACTACTACGCAGAGATTTTTGTGACTCACGGTTGTGGTAGGACTATCGCATGGATATATCAAAAAAATCATTCGAGTTTTTCATCAGTAGGGTGGGTAAATCTTATTTTTCAGAATCGCAGTTTAGAAATGTTAGTTAGAAATATATCAAGTCGAGTGTGGAAGCTGTTCTTTAATATCCCACTCTGTTCGGATTATTGAAAAGGTGTAATACATAGAATTCGGGTAGTAAGCAATTCAGAGTTTATAAAACGACTGCCATGGCATCCCTACCACGTCCATCATTTATGTAAATCCTTACGTGGTAAGTATAACAAATCCGTACGGAATGTGCTAAATTCTGGTTTTGGGCCACTTACGATCGAACCGGAGCTTCAACCTCAATCCAGGCCCACCAACTGTTTGTTTAGATTACGAATACGAAAACCGTATGGTCCTGTCTCTTGTAGTTTCTGAGATCTGTGTGTGACGGGTGGCCGAACAAAGAAAAATGATTCATGACAATATTTAAAAAATTGCCACCAAATTATTCATTTTTGTAATATAAAAATGTGATATAAATGTTGAAAATTCCTTATTTTATCAGTAAGATATTTAAAAGTTAACCCTAGTTAATTTGTAACATTTTTTATTAATTTTACCCCAATATTTAAGATTAATATAAATATTAACCTCTCAAAATGTATAGTTTCTGAAATCATAAATGAGTCACTTACACAGGTAAAATGAATTTGCAAGAATCTTGCCTTAAAGGTTCAAACTTCTACAAAACTCAGCTAAAAACTTTCAGATAAAATCAAATTTTGTTACAAACACTGTAGCAAAACGTAAAATGAACAAATTATTTTTTTTTAAGAAACATAAATAAATAAAAATACAAGTTCCAATAAAAAATTGAATTTTTACACATTTTTGAGACATTACATTATTATTTATGTTTACTTTAAAAATCTATAAAAAATTGTTATCAACAATTTAAGGCATACAAAGTTTGATTTTCTTTTTTGAATTCCCAGTTGCAGGTAACATTAATGGCAGTACATAGTTTAAACGGTTAATTTACTTTGCAAACAAGAAATTGAATCGATATTTTGAAAGCATTTTGCCTTTCACCTCTGTGTTTAGAATTTGTAGAGATTTTATTATGTAAAATAAGGAGTGAAGTGGTTGAAATGTGCCTTCCTCACTGAGTTGAAAGAGTATGATTATCAGCACACCAGGCCGTCCGAAAAGCACCTGATTTCCACCTTAAAAATGCCACCATCTGTTTATTCACCACAGGATCTAGTTGTATAAAGAAATTCATCACTCTCAAAGGAGATAACCCTGGCTAGTTTCTTTTACACCTCTACTTTACTTCTAATCTTAAAAATAGTTCAGTCATATAATTGGCTGATGTGATAAGAAACAGGACTATTTTAGTAACTCTGAAACTAGTAGATTGAATGCAATTTAACACTCTACCTGCCAGTTATAGCCATCAAAGGACAATATAGGTAATATTTAAAATATTTAAATAAAAATAATATCTTTTAATATTCATAATTGTTTAATAAAACATACTACACGTTGAGAGAGAGAGAGAGAGAGAGAGAGAGAGAGAGAGAGAGAAAGAGGTAGAAAATAAGAAAATGTATAATTATATAAAGTATAGTATAGTTGGGGGTTTGTGTGGAAAGAGGTACGTAGGGATAGACGGATGGATAGTTAATTTAAAAAGAGAAGAGGGAATAAGTTTATATCCTCATCAATGATCATGTTGGGTTTTAAGTGAATCGAATCGTTAGTCTGTAGCGATTTGGCACGAGATGCTATCTTTAAAGAAGTGTACAAGAGGAGAAGACGCTGGGGACAAAAAGGGAATTTCAAACCAGACCGCGCCACAGAACAAACTTGAAAAGACCGTTGTTGTTTTGCCTTATTATATTATATCTGTTAATTGTGCCATGAAGTACATGCATTTGACTTTTTCAATGAATGGTACAGTTTTATATTAAAAAAAAATGAAAAAATGATGTAGAAAAAGGAACGGGGCAAGACAGCGGGGGGAAGAGCAGCGCATCTTGACGACAGAGCCACCATTGTCTTCCGATCCTTTGAGAAACGTTTTGTTTTGTGTGTTCATCTGTGTGTCTGTGCTTAAGTATTTCACGCACACAAATAAATGTTTGTGTATTTAATAGAGACCGTATTATATTGTATACAGAATCCCTGTGTTATATTCAACGTTGTGTATTAGACCGTCAGGTTTTTTGGACAACCCGGATCAGACAGCAGCGAAAACCTCACCACCTCGTCTCCGGCTACATTTCATTACTCACAACAACTTATTATTTATCTTCCTCCTTCATTATTCATTTCTCATTAGAAAACATAAAAGAGATAAAATATTGCTATTAATAAAAATAATAATAATACTAGTAAAATTAATTTTTAATACATATTTATTTTATAATAAGTAAGCACTTTAATATCACATCATAATGTAAAGGTGGTATGTAATAATGTTCATGACAAACATCATCTAATAAACTAAAACATTTATATACAACTTACTATGTCTACATTCATACGGTCTTGCTTGCCTTAAGAGTAAGGTGATGAATCGTCCCGGAAATCCCGGATTTTCCCGGTTTTCACTAGTTATTATTTACGGTATTCTAAACAAAATGTTTTAAAAGTTCTATAGTCTTGGATTCTGCCCATAACAGACAGGTGGAGCGTCAAATTGTTTACACTTAATCTGTTCGTTGCAGGGCTAAAATAAATAGTTCTGTTTCTATCACATGGTCAGCAAATTAAATGACTGAAACATTTATAAACAAAGAGGTAGTGGTATAAACGAAACTAATCAGAGTTATCTCCTCTGAAAGTAATGAATTTCATTATACAGTCAGACCCTGTGGCGAATGAAGTGAAGGTGTCATTTGCAGAGTGTAAAATATGTGCTTTTCAGAGAGCTCGGTATGGTGATAAGCATACTTTTCCACTCATTGAGGAAGGCAATTGTGTACTACTCATCCTCGATTTACTTAGTAAAACCTCTACAGGTTCAAGCAATCCTTTCGGCTGATGACCCAAACAAAATGTATTGGACATCTTTTTAATATTTAATTTAAAAAAACTGGTGTGAAAAACTCACACAACGTTCTCTTGCCAATGTTAACTTCCTTATGCCTAGTATTAGTAATAAAACATTGAAAATATAAAAAAATATTCTCATTAAACAGACCTCATTTTAATCATATCAATCGATTAATATGAGGCTATTCTCACGTAGAAAAAAAAGGTTTTTTTTTAAAATTGCGGCCTTAATATGTATTTTAAGGGAGAAATGTTCATAATAAAAGTTGTAAAAATGTAGTAATAATAATGTTATAATAATATGTTATAATAATGTTGTAATCTTGTAGTCCTGTTACCCAATTGTTAATGTCTGGTAATTTTTTTCTAAGAAAGGGATATTTTGTTTTGTGACACAAAGTTGGTAGCCCTACTCAGCCGGTATAGATACGACAGTTTGATTTGATTCTCCTTGAGTTGCGTAAAATGTTGTGCTGTTTCCAGTTGTGTTACGAACAGAATGTCTTTTACCCTAGAACAACGGGTTTTCATTCTTGAACAATATTTTGCTACAAAATCGTATGCGAGTGTAAAAGAATCATTTCAAATTAAATTTTTTGGTGTTCCTCCAATCTATTCTAGTCAATTTCTAGGCTAACTAACTGATTTTTAGAGGCAGGTATTGTTTGCAGCAGAAAACGTAGTGGTCGACCAACTCTCTTGACAGATGACGTTAAGAGAATGTGAAAACAAGATTGCTCAATTCTCCATTTACAAAAACTTTCCTCGCATGTTGATTTGTCATGTTCGAGTGCTCAGAAAGCTGCTAAAAAATTGAAATTGTATCCGTATCACATACGATTAGTTCTAGAGCTTCAGCCTCCAGATTTAAACAAGAGATTGTTTTAGGATAAAAGACATTCTGTTCGTAGCACGACCGGAAATGGCACAAAATTTTACACAGCTCAAGGAGAATCAACTCACACTGCCATATCCATACTGGTTGAGTAGGGCTACCAACTTAGTGTCACAAAACAAAATTTATTTTTTTTAGAAAAATATTACCAGACATTAACAATTGGGTAACAGGACTAAAAAATAACTCTGTAGTTTCTGTTCCAGGCCTCAACTTCGTAGAACAGGACTGAGAACACATAACGCTTCATTAGTATTTTTACTTTCTCTTGCCTATATGAATATATAGGAAGGAAAGTATTGTTTTCATGTCGATTTTTCGAAATCGAGTTTTCATCGGATCTATACGTTTTCAGACCCCCTGAACCCAAAAAACATGTTTTTAGCGATTGGTCTGTGTGTGTGTCTGTGTGTCTGTGTGTGTGTGTGTGAACAGAATATCTCAAGAACGGAACATCGTAC
Organism: Catonia carolina; assembly: GCA_035578175.1. Classification (NCBI taxonomy): domain Eukaryota; kingdom Metazoa; phylum Arthropoda; class Insecta; order Hemiptera; family Achilidae; genus Catonia; species Catonia carolina. Next base: position 26,299,074 of record JAQMRL010000007.1, on the reverse strand, counting down.
GAACTTGAAACTTAAGTTACATACCACTACCGGACGCGACACGAACATTTTCATCAAAATCGGTCAACCGGAAGTAGTAGTTTATTCGTATAATTTTTCAGTTTTTTGCGATTTTCTCAAAAACTGGTCCTACGATTTTTTTTAAAATCGCCTATTTTACTCAATTTTTTATTCTCTACAAGATAGGGTAGGCGCCATGTTTGCTGAAATTCTCGGTGAGGCTGTTTTCACGTAAAAACGTTGTTTTTTTAAGATTACGGCTTTAATATAAATTTTAGCGCAAAAACTTATATAATAAAAGTTGTAGAGAATTTAAAAACCTACAACTTTTATTTCAAACATTTTTTTGTATAACGCTTAGTTTAGCGGTAATTTGCGATTTTCTGTTTTTTTTCTCACGAAAACGTGAGAAAAATCGATTTTTTTAACATTTCGGTCTTAGTATGCATTTTACGACAAAAGTGTATATAATAAAAGTTATAGAAAATTAAAAGATCTACAACTTTTGTTTAGAGCATTTTTCTCTACAGAGCCTAGTTTAGCGTGAAAGCGTGATTTTCCGTATTTTTAAGCCAAACTGAGTTCGATTATCATTTTGCGTCATTCACTCATGATTAAAATAAGGTTATGTTTTTGAGGTTAGTTTTTGTTTATTTCTAATATTTTATTAATAATGTTAGGTTTATTATTAATCATTTGTATTGGCAAGAGAAAGTTGTGTGAGTGTTTCACACCAGATTTTTTTTGTGTCAAGGGTTAAAGTGTGGTTTGTAAAGATAGAATTCATGGTGTTGAAGACATTTCTGGCCTTACCAATCCGACATATGTTATCTATTGTAAATTATCCCACTTCTTATAAAAATACAGGTACCCAGATATTGCCATTGGGCGACTCCTTCTATTCTAACTTTGTTGACCAATATGTGAACATCAGAACTGATTTTCTGTTTGCTGATGATTATTATTTTTATTTTATTGACGTTGTTGTGAAGTCTGTACAATGTACTAACAATTTTTTAATTGAAAGCAATTAAATATACGTAGATACAGAGAAGTGTTTTTTTTAAATTTATTTCAACCTTATTAAAATGCTTAACTATGGGGCTAAGCGGCATTTCTAGGTTATGTTCGAAAATCCAAATGATTCGGTAATCCGAATGTTTTATATGTACATTATAAGAGTAGGTTTTGGTTTTTAGACAATATAAAAAAACCCTAAAGAACCCGGGATTCATTATTTATCATTTACATGTTCAAAAAGACGAAGATGAATCAAAATGGTCTTAGAAATTACCATTACGATAAAATATTGACAGATTAGACACAGAAGTTTCTTCTCAGTACTTGGTTCATTTTTAACGACCTCGACAGCGTAGCCTATCGGTATAACAAACTGCCTCCTACCGTTGTCACTGGCTATGAACAGCTGTTAAAATTTTTTCACCCCATCTATCGAAGAGAAAGAAAGACTTTTATGATGATTATAGAAGGGCGCTCATTAATGTGATTTTGTGTACTGCTGAAAAAGAAGAAGCATAACAGAAGCGTAAGACGAGAGAAAGGGTAGAAATATTCTTCTCCCTCCCGCTACAGTTCCTCCTTCTGATACTAATACATGTAATATTATTAGTATTAGTATTAGTTGTCTCTACTGTGACAATAATCGTAACCACCGCTAAATGTAAAGATTGGATCTACAAAGAGTTGACTTGTTTGAAAATGTCTTTACCCTTCCACACTCTTTCATTCCTTCTCCTTTTTTTCATCTAGTTCTTTCTCTCCCCTTTAATCATTCCTTCTTACTCTGTTCGTTATTATTTTTTCTTGTACTATTATTAAAAAAACATGTGAGACCAATCATATCTCTACAAACTTAAATCTACTGTTCACATCATGCTTTTTATATGGTACATTTAATCACCCGGCACAGATTAAAAACACTAGTTTGTCTAACTTTCTCTGATGCAGTGTACGCTATTCGTTTCCTTTTATTTTTCGTTTGTTTTAAATGCCCGTATATACATTTGTATAGTGATGAGTATTCTTGTAAAACGAACTGACATATTTCTTTTGATAGACTAATTAAATTAAAATTGAAAATAATTTTTCTATTGTTTTATTTTAATGATTCGAATATTCCTTATATCTTTGTCATTAATTTCAGTTATTTATTTTTGTTACAAATTAGGTACCAGTAATATATATATATATATATATATATATATATATATATGCAGTATTTTACACCCTAATTCATTTCATGGCATATGGTTCACTTTTTGTTTGAGGAATACCACCTACCGTGTACTGAACGATCTAAATAAATTTTGATAAAAAATGTTTTGAAAATAGTGCTTTTGTATGAAGTTTAAACAGGTGTAATTTGTTACCTGCCGTAATGTACTAGGCTTCGTCTAATTTTTAATTTTTCTTTAGTGCTCAAGATTAAAGAACCAATGCATTGCCGGACAGTTATCCTCACATTGGGAACAATAGATTTCAAATTTTAAGAGCGCATTTCATAACAAATTTGGTTTTAGTAACCATTGGTCTCCTGTATCATTGTGACACCTAAAACTCATTAAGTAGATTTTGAGAGAAGAATTAAAGAAGAAATATGCTCTATTCTCCTTCTGCCAGACATCAACACATTGGTTATTTAATTAAAAGCGTACCCTATACTAAAGCTATGCAATTCTCTCTTTTCTCGTCATCAGTCTCTTGACTGGTTTGGTGCAGTTTTTCAAGCTATTCTATCTTGTGCCAATCGTTTCGTATCTACATACCTGTAACACCCTACATCTTTCGTAATTTGCTTTACATATTCTAATCTTTGCCTCCCCCTACAACTCACTCCGTCAATATTACCCTCCATTATTGATAGACCAATACCTAGATGTCTTAAGATATGCCCCACTCACACACGATATTACCTCGTACAAACAATCAAACAAATAACAAAATTTACTTTTTTATAATATTAGTATAGACTTGGGTACCATAGAACGAGCCAAGACACAAATAAAATAACAGAAAACCCAGTTTAAGGGATTTTGTCTGCGAATTTTTCTAGGTAATAAATCCAATACTTACACAATATTATAAACTTCAATAGCTAAGTGTTATTAATTAAAATTAATGTAAAAGTATTGTATGACTTATTTCAGGTTCTTTCAAGATCTGTTTATTAATAAACGACAAAATTTCCTAGTAAATTTTGTTCTCAACTTTCCACTCGTAATTCATACTGATATCAGCAGTATATCTGTTTCCCGTACTTATTAGTTTTCCTTGTACCTTCCAAAACTTCAAGAGATGGTGGGAAAGAAATATTTTTTCTTTTTCAAAGAAATCGATTTTACCTACTTTTCCTTATAGCACATATTAAAATGTTGGTTGTTGTTTCAACATTCCACGGGTGATTCGTGCTGATATTAACAATTATATCTGTTTCCCGTACTTATTAGTTTTCCGTGTACCTTCCAAAACTCCAAGAGATCGTGCCAAAGAAATATATTTTTTTCATTTTTCAAGAAATCGATTTTTACCTACTTTCCCTTAGAACACATAAAATTTTCTCTTGCCCTTCCACTGGTGATTCATATTGATATGACAATATATCTGTTTTCCGTACTTATTGGATTTCCTAGTACAATCATGATCTTTCAACGTGTCAGGTTGAAATCTATCATACTGATAAGTGTTATTAATCATCTTTCATACATCTACATCTCAAGAACACATTGGTTATTAAACCAACACATTGGTTATTTAATTAAAAGCGTACCCTATACTAAAGCTATGAAATTCTCTCTTTTCTCGTCATCAGTCTCTTGACTGGTACCCTATACTAAAGCTATGAAATTCTCTCTTTTCTCGTCATCAGTCTCTTGGCTGGTTTGGTGCAGTTTTCCAAGCTATTCTATCTTGTGCCAGTCGTACCATTTCGTGCAGTCGTGCAGTCACTCGACTTTCTTTCATCATTATGATTTTTTTTAAATCATTAAAAATGTGTTCGAGTACCTTAAAACCCTATCGTCTCTTCCTATTTCATCTCATTTTAAATAAATTAAACGATTTAAGTTTGGTTTGCCTTGAAGTGCAAAAACGGAAAGGTTGTTAGTTACCTATAGTTTATTTTTAAATTTATTCAAACAACAAAATAGTTCAATAAATTTATTTACTGATTCCCTTATTAAAGAAATAACGTCAATATTTAGTTACCAATAAATTCAATAAAAATTTATCATTTATTTTTAAAACGCCTAACCTGAATTTTATACAGAAATAACATTGTTTAGAAGTTACATTTTAAGTAATAATTTTTAAAAAACCGTTGCAAGGTACACACAGATAAAACGAGGTGAAAGAAATAACGGAAACACGAAACAAGAGTTGAATAACTGTAGAAGAAAATATAAAGCGCAAGATATAGTTCGAGATGGAACAATAAAAAATGTGTTCGAGTCGCAATAGACTAAAAGAATGGGGATTGTTGGGCGGGTATCAGTCGCGTAATGTGCTCGGGGGATGCAAGACGAGCAGTAAAGGCCCCACGAGGCCCCCCCAGCGAGGAATACACCTTCGACTCAAAAGATAGGAGCAGTCACTCGACTTTCTTTCATCAATATTGACAACTATCTCGCATCGAAGATATTTCTCTCGGTGTAACATATCATCCCACCACGGATCCATCCTTATCCTCTAGGGCCTACCTTAAAACCCTATCGTCTCTTCCTATTTCATCTCATTTTAATACATGTAAACATCAATATATATATCGTACTAGTATTATGGATTTCCTCCTTTCTTTCTCGAATATTGCTGAATAACTAATGCTTTAGAAAATATACATCTAAAGAAATTACATCGAATCCAGAATCTGACATCCAAACTAATAAATAAAATAAACTTTTATTGGCACGTATACATGCCAAAACCCCTTAGTGCTCGGTTTATTTTCGTGTTCTATGTACCAAAACAAACTAAATATTTTATAAATGAAAAAATGTCGATTAACCCTTTGTTCTCATTTTATCAGCCATTTTGTATTTTTCAGGAAAACTATTATATCACTTGAAAGGATAGAAATTTGGTAGAAATATTTGCACATACTATAAGTAATATACTGAACTGCCCAAACAGCCGAACGAGATAATCATCTCGTCATTCGGCCGGATAGTCGCAGTTAAATATAGTTGCAAACAATTAAGTTAAATTTATTGACGTGGTCTTCGACGTAATGTGTTTTATTTGTAATATGTGTTTTGTGTGATCTTCGTCCTGATGATGTCTCCAAGTGAGACAAAAGATATCTAGATAACGTAATACTCTGAGGTAAGTATATCATTTTTGGTTAGCTTGGCTGTTCATTATATTATTTTTATTGTATGCAAACAAAGTAAATATTGTTTAATAAAAATACTGTTGCACACATTTACTCTAAAAAATTAAAAAATATGATCCATGCATTTTCTATATTCCAAATAAAATTTTCAAAACCATTTTTCACAAAACCCGTTAGTTTTGCCGAAAGGCAAGTTTTGGCTTATTGTTATGAACAAAAGTTATTTCATTTTTGAAAATCGGGTAGAAACAACTTAGATATAGAAAAAATTCAGTTTATTTTTTAGCCGGTTTTATCTTCTTCAGTAAAACAAAATTTAAATGTCATCGATTTCAAAAAAATCAACAAAAACAGTATTTTATTTTCTTATAAACTCAAACAGGGCTAGGGAAATTAAAAAACGAATCAGGTTATTGGATTTTAGATCAAGCACTCGAAAATTTCCTTTCGGTATGAATTTAGCCGATTCACATAAAAATCTGATATCATCTAAGATTAAAACCGTTTGTCTATATGCCATGTTGTATGTTCACATATCGCTACACGAAGGCCAATTGAAACATCGGAAGTTGAGTTTTCTACTTTAAAGGCAAAGAAGAAATACATTACTGTAACATTACAGCGTGCGACTCAAGTTTGCAAAGGAAACAAAGGAAATTGGACAATATTTTCTGGAGACATTGCGCGAGGAAATAATATCAAATTTTATTACCAATTGGGTACAGAGAAGAGAAGGGAGAGTAATACAGTTGCGTGAGAATTCCGTACGCCACATTTGCTGCTGCTACTCCGACTGCTGTTACTTGAGAGCCTCCCTGTCTTTGCCACGCACACAAACACGGAGTATTTGTAAGGAAACAAACACACAAACGTTCTAATGTTCTAACTCTATTCATCCCTTGCTCTTTATAAAATTAAAGCGTTTTTGCATCTTTCTACTAGATTCATCCGTTTTAGACAGACATATTAGAGATATTTGTAACTATTATTGTCAACAAATCAAGATTTAGTCATGAATTTTGAAATTTAATCATTTTTATTTTATCATAACTACATTTGCCCATAACAGACAGGTAGAGTGTCAAATTATTTACACTCAATCTGTTCGTTGCAGGGCTAAAATAAATAGTTCTGTTTCTTATCACATCGTCAGCCAATTAAATGACTGAATCATTTAAGAACAGAAGAGGTAGAGGTGTAAAAGACACTAATCAGAGTTATCTCCTCTGAAAGTAATGAATTTCATTATACAGCCAGACCCTGTGGTGAATGAAGTGAAGGTGTCATTTACTGAGTGGAGAGTATGTGCTTTTCAGAGGGCCCGGCATGCTGATAAGCGTACTTTTCCACTCAGTGAGGAAGGCAATGGTAAACCACCTCACTCCTCGTTTTACTTAGTAAAACCTCTACAGGTTCAAACCAGCCTTTTGGCTGATGACCTAAACAACATAACTACATGCAAATAACAGTAACTTAAATGTTGAAAAGGCAATAACATAAGTTTTATGAAAGATTACTTCATGATTTTTTCAAATGTAAATAATTTCTTGATCAATGATGTATAAAGAAGATATTTAAAAATACTATATATCAAGCAATATTGTTATATTTTGTTCACACACAGATCAATTGCTAAAAATTTGTATTTTTTGTGTTCAGAGGCCTAAAAAATGTGCATTTCAGGTGAGAAAACTCGATTCCGAAATATCAACATGAAAACAATAGTTTCCTTCCCATAACGGGCAGGTGTATAATTAGCTGACTATGCGATAAGAACCAGAACTATTATTTATTTGTAGCCCTGGAACTAGCAGATTGAGTGCAATCAATTTAACACTCCACCTGCCTGTAATGGGTAAATTTCCATTATAGTAATTACAATATGTACAATTTCTTAGATAACTAAACAGAGATCACTTTCCTTAATAAGGCATAGCTTGTGCTCAGAAAGGACAGCAATGAAAAATAATAATAACAATAATAATAATAATTTATTACTTATTAGAGGACAGTTTCTAGTTAGTTTAGTTATTTTTTATAGTTGATATTATGGACTATTAACTTTCAAGAATTTTTTTTTAGTAATTTAGGTTAGAAACATATTGCTGATTCGTCTCATCAGACTAGGTTGCAGAAGTAAAAAAAGAAGATATGTATTTATGTTATTTTATTAAACATTATTTTCCTTTGTTTGCACCACTACATAATGATAATTAACAGTCAAAACAAAACAAATTAAATATAAAACTCACCTCGGAGTATTACATTTATTTCGATATTTTTCGTCTCTCTCGGAGACATCAACAGGAATTAAAACACACTAATCACATATATAACAAAAAACATTAAAACAATTATGGTTGAAGAATATGCATTCGGCCGAATAACCGCGCGCGGAATGGTTTATGATATAGGCAATAATTGACGTGGTCTTCGACCATAATTGTTTTAATGTTTTTTGTTATGTGATTAGTGTGTTTTAATTCCTGATGATGTCTCCGAGAGAGACGAAAGATCTCGAATAAATGTAATACTCTAAGGTAAGTTTTATATTTAATTTGTTTTGTTTTGGCTGTTCATTATCATATATGTATTTATGTACATATATACACATATCTACAAGTTATTTGTCGTAATCAATAATAAGTGTAAATGATAAAAAAATAATTATTCCGATATATTTTTATATTATCCCGGAATGAATTGAGTCGTAATCGATAAAGGGAGACGTTTGTTTTTTTCTTTCAGCACGAACACATTGCTCCTTTCTTCAAGAAACAGAAAAAATGAAAAGAATATTGAAGAGGTGCAAGAAGTTGATAGATGGTTGAAGATAGGAGTAAGAGGTAATAGGGTAGACCTCATTCCAACTTCCTTGTTAAAACAAGCTCGGGTCATTTGACTCAATCGGAATCGTCTACCTCAAGCGTAACATCTATGTATATACGTCGTCAATGTAGTACTTGTAGTCAGTCAGTGGGCGGATAGAATGGTGGACAATTTGACTGCCTTATACGTACTTTGCCTTATGCTTCGTTTCACAAAACATCAAAAGTCCCTCTTTTGATTTCTTTCCTACCCCTGATACAACACTGCCTAACTCGCCTCCTTTTGCCTTTTTCGATGAAATATTCACCTAAATCTAGATCATTATTACTATATCTGTTTCTTTCCGATCAAGTCGTAATATTTTACTCTCTTTATTACAGGTCGTTTTTCTCGCGTCGAATTATCAAAAAATTGGTTCAATAACTTAGGTTTTCTCTTAACCATTATCATTTTGTCAAAACTTTACTGAACTTTTAATTTAAAAAAATGTTAATGTGATTTTACCAGTAATAATTAACAAATATATAAATTTATTGCCCAAGAATCATTTACAAATGAATAACCTTATAATGCTCGTGTATGAAAGAGGTTATTTTACAATTAGCGTATGGAAAATTCAGTCCGGATACTCTGTGGTTAACTCTATTGAGCTTCTAAGTCACAAATATAACGCATAATTTTGTGAAATAGCTGCTAGCAAAAACAGTAGCGTTTTGAGAGAATTAACTTTTATTTAAAAATTTGGCAGTGTGGGTTGATGTTGTTTAGGTTATCAGCCGAAAGGCTGGTTCGGACCTTTAAAGGCTTTACAAAGTGAAACGAGAAATCAGGTGTTTACCATTGCCTTCCTTACTGTGAGAAAAAGTATATGATTTTCAACATGAAGGCTCTCAGAAAAACATCTACTTTCTACTCTGCTAGTGTCACCTTCACTTAATTCATCACAGGGTGAAATTCATTCGGGTTGAATAAAGAAATTCATTGCTCTCAGAATAAATAATTTTAACTAGTGTCTTTTACACCTGTACCTCTTCTATTCTTAAATACATTAGTCATAAAATTCCTTAACCATGTGATAAGAAACATAATATTTTATAAAGCCTTTTTTGTGAAAAATGTAATCGTACAATTAGCGCATGGTAAATTTAATCTGGAAGTATAATGGTTAACTCTATCGAGCTTCAAGCTCACAATGATATGACATATAGTTTTGTGATACATGTGTAGCGTTTTGACAGCAATAACTTTTGTATAAAGTTTTACCAATGTGGTTTATTACCTGACAGTGTGGTCAGTCTTTTTTTAAAGTTGTATTTTATTCCATTAGACTACTAAAGATTATTAATTATTTATATTTTATTACATTTATTATTCTAGTATACTATCTAGTATTGTTTGGGGTATTGCAAGTTTTCGTGTGTTTATTTTTCTGGAATAATTTTAAGTTCATAGCTATAAATTCAGCTGTCTTTTAACGAGTTATTTCGTGTTTGGATATCGTGGAGTAAATAAATGTTATTAGAGTGTATTAGATGTTGAAACCAATTTTGTACTTAACGCAGTGTAATTGTTACAGTTCTTCGTACATACAATTTAACGTAGGCCCTACAGGTTTTTTATAAGTAAGAGTTAATTGAATAAAAAATATAGAGTAAATATATTGTATAAATAATTTAATTGTAAATGATTATATTTTAATTTAAGTTAAGTTTAAGTCATGAATTCTTAATAACGTTTTGTAAAAAATGTACGTAAAAAGTCATGGAGGGATAGAGTAACCTCGCTCTAGCACATTTAACACTTCGGTTGTAAACTATAGGCTTGCCTTATCAGTTCAGTAAAGCAAATGCTCTATCTATCCAAGTCTACCACTAAGAGGTTACACCTCAAAATCTGGACCTCACCGACCATCCCAAGCAGAAGCATTTACCGGTTTTGATCGTTCCAAACTCTTTTCGGTGCAGAGAAACGAGCCCAATTGCAACAGAAGAGATGGTGTGTCTGTACGCAAGTGAGTGAATGACCGGGAAGGCTGGTCTAAAAGAACCAGAGAAATTTGAGAGAAAGATTCACCACACGAAAATGGACAATATAGGTTACGAGGTCGAGAAGAACTGCACAAGGAAAATAAACGAATAATGGAAACTATTGAAAAAGAAAGACTAAAATGTTAAGGACACTTGTATTGAACGCCACAACTGATTGAAAAAAATTAAGACACTAAAAAAGACCTAAGGTGTTGGATGATGATTTAAAAAAGTCAGAATGGACATAGAGAAAACTAGAATTTTTGTTTTTTGTTTTACGTCTGACTGTTTTACAATTTATGCTAATGCAGACAGTGGAGAATGATGATATATGAAAATGAGTCATGAAAATGCCAGACCTTACCGGGAATCAAACCCTGGACCCCGGCGTAGAAGTCAGTTGCGCTTACCACTACACCAACGAAAACTAGAATAAACCGAGAAAACTTAATGAACGAAACTAAATTCAGACAACTAATTACAGACTTTAAGAGCCTCCATGAAGATCAAAGCAGAACACCGGGTGGACAGAAGAAAGGAGAAAAGCCTACTGCAAGCGAAAAGCTGAATGCTGAGAGCAAATGCTCAGCGAGCGAGTGCTGAGAATGTGAGCTGAAAAAGAGCTTCCAGGAACGTTTAAGTTACCTGACGTGGTCTAAAATTCCCCCAATACAAAAAATATTTAGTTTACTATTAAGTTTAGTAGTTAAATTGTAATTTACTATTTACTAATTATTTAAGTTATAAGCGTAAAAATGTATTGTAATTAATTAATAAATACGTCAGAAGTTTAGAAGAAAGTTTTATAATTTATTAATAACCAGGCTTGAGAGAATCTGGAATAAGAGTTACAGTATTGTAATACTATAAGTACTTGTAATAGGTAGCCTACTGTAAATATAAATGTATTTTCATCTAAAAAAATACCTTATTTTTTTTAGAAAATAGAGTTGATATTAACTTTTATTAATAAAATATGATAATCTAGGTATACTTCATCAACGTTCATGCCTGAACTTTAATTTTAATACTATTACAAAATTAAGGTTTTAATTAGAATTTAATAACAAAATAATACAGTTCCTCTAATGCAATTAGAAAATATCATAATTAATTATCTGGTGTGGAAGGCAAATTAAATGTTAATTTTGATATTTATTTAGTATACAAGTAAGTATTAGTATTTCATGATATTTTATTTGATGTTTGATGAAAACGAGGAAAATTATTAATTTAGAAGAAAAATTTTAAATATTAATAAATGCGGTATTTATACTTGGTTGAGCTAATATAATAATAGGGTGAATTACGGGAAATTTGAAATTCTTTACATTCATAAATTTAAAAGGCTTAATACTACTTTATTGTAAATCGTAGGTTAAAATTTTCCTTATTACTTAAATTGACATAATTTTGACAATTTCATCAGAAATTATAACAGTTTATTCTTCTTAAATTATGATAGTAAAGCGCCGATTATCCGTCATAAACTGGCCAAGTGTCAATTGACCGGGAGAAATGGGAATGTAGGAAGAAATTTGTCACATATCCGATGAAAGTTTATATCGAATATATAAATTTAACTTCCAGCGAATATATTGTAACATCTAAGCCTAGGTTCATTCGGGATCTGGATATAAGAAATAAAAATAAAAATTTATAACTATTTATTTATTGTTATTTAGGTCATCAGCCTCAGCCATCAGCTTACGAATGACTGTCTTTAACCTCTAGATGGTTTACTAAGTAAAACGAGGAGTGAGGTGGTTTACATGCCTTCCTCACTGAGTGGAAAATTATGTTTATCAGCACGCTGGGTCCTCTGAAAAGCATCTAGTTTCGAACCTGCAAATGACACCTTCACTTCATTCACCACAAGGTCTGGCTGTATAATGAAATTCATTACTCTCAGAGGAGATAACTCTGACTAGTGTCTTTTACATCTCTACCTCTTTTGTTCTTAAATGCTTCAGTCATATAATTGGCCGACCATGTGACAAGAAACTGAACTATTTTTTGTAGCCCTGGAAATAGCGGATCGAGTGCAAATAATTAAGCACTCCACCTGCCTGTTATGGGTAAAGCAATTATTTATTGACTTAATTAATTATTTAACTACTCTAACTTTAACGAATGCAGTACTATAATACTTCAATTAAATAATTAAAAAACTTAAGCTTAACCTAAACCTGACTATAAATAAGATACCGTCACTTAACAATCAAAACAATTATTTACATACCCACAACCACTTACTACCTGAATTACTATATTCTAAAGTACTATCGTAATTCAGAACTAGTCCCGTAACGACTTTATTTCGAATCGGCGCGATAAAACTAATTCCATTCACAGTCCTAACTACTAGGTACTAACTGACTACAAAGGCGCTAAATATTTTTATTCCTACGGTTTGATAGCCTTGCACACAATCGAGACCCTTTTAACACTTTTACGCTTTAAAGAACAATCCACAATATAGTAGAAAATAATCAATATTAGAAATAACATGTAATATATAATATACCTAACAGGTATATTCCCGTATCTCAACCTAGTATCGAATATGCTTCCAAGAACTCCTTTCAAACATATTTCTTTAAATTAAAATAACAAAAATTAAATAAAAATCTGAAAGGTTTCCACATTTGTACCCATATCTTTATTTATACTAAATAGTAAATAATAATAAATATTAATTTACAAAATAATTTGATAGGTTAATTTTATGTGCGATTACAATTATTTCTGTTGTTGTTTAGGTCTACAGCTGGTTTGAACCACTAGAGGTTTTACAAAGTAAAATGAGTGAAGCAGTTTAACCTGGCTTCCTTTCTGAGTATAAAAGTAATCTATGCTTATCAGGAAGCCAGACCCTCCGAAAAGCATCTACTCTGCACCCTACAAATGACACCTTCACTTCATTCACCACAGGGTCTGGCTGTATAATAAAGTTCATTACTCTCAGAGGAAATAATAATGACTAGTGTTTGTAAACCTTGTATACCTCTTCTGTTCTTAATTAGTTCAGTCATATAATTGGCTGACCACGTGATAAGAAATAGAACTATATTTTGTAGCCCTGGAACTAGCAGATCTAGTTATTTTATATAATAGTCACTAAACTAGTTATAATTATAGTACTAGATAAAATTATTTCTATCTATATTTACTTTCTCTTGCCTATGAATATATAGGAAGGAAAGTATTGTTTTCATGTCGATTTTTCAAAATCGAGTTTTCACCGGACATACACATTTTCAGAACCCCTGAACCCAAAAAACATGTTTTAAGCGGTTGATTTGAGTGTGTGTGTGAACAAAATATCTTAAGAACTTATAATATCGTATGAACTTCAAACTTGAAACTTAAACTAGATACTAGCCTACTACCGGACACGACACGAACAATTTCGTCAATATCGGTTGCCCGTAAGTAGTAGGTACTTTATTCGTGTCATTTTTCAATTTTTGCGATTTTTTTAAAAATTGTCTCATTTACTACATTTTTTATGCTCTACAAGGTAGAGTAGACGCAATGTCTGCTGAAATTCTTGAAGAGGCTGTTTCCTCGTAAAACAATGGTTTCTTTAAGATTGCGGCTTTAATATGCATTTTAGTGCAAAAATGTATATAATAAAAGTTGTAGAGAATTTAAAAACCTAAAACTTTTATTAGAAACAGTTTTTGTAGAACGCGTAGTTTAGCGGTAATTAGTGATTTTCTTTTTTTTGAAAGTGTGTGAAAAAAATCAATTTTTTAAGATGTGAACCTTAGTATGCATTTTACGACACAAGTGTATACAATCAAATTTATAGGAAGTTAAAAGATCTACAATTTTTGTTTAGAGTATTTTTCTCAACAGAGCCCAGTTAAGCGTGAAAGATTTTTTTCCGTATTTATAAGCCAAACTGAGGTTGATTTTCGTTTTGCATCATTCACTCATGATTAAAATAAGGTAATGTGTTTTGCTTATTTCTAAAATGTTTTATTCTAATGTTAGGTTATATTGTTCATTATTTTCATTGGTAAGAAAAAGTCGTGTCAGTGTTTCACACCTGGTATTAAAAAAAAATTCATTTAAAACACGTAAGTTAAATATATTATTATATAATGCACCATTTGATGCCAGCCATAATCCCTGAGTGCAGCGCGGTTGCAATTGGTAGTTAATAAATAGTTAATTAGGGAATCAATCTATTAAGTAAGTAAAGGGGATACGAACGAACATTCGTTTCGAATGATGAAGATGATCGTTTTAGCGATGGGCGATAGATGGGAAGAAGTTCGAGGATGCAGTGGCCCACTAAAATTGACTCCATTTGGTTCAGAGCAATATAGATAGATTGTATGTAGTAATTGATTGATAGTTCGACAATATGACAATGAAGGACTCTGTCATCCACTCCATGCCTCTCCCTATACGAACCAGTCACTAATAACCCTATTTCCGCTTTCAATCAATTTCACGTTATCAATTGCTTCACAGTGTGGTAACACTGTTACGATAGACAGATAGTCCCATACAAACACACACACATACATGTACATTGAGAATATTAGACGAACACCGTGTTCCGTCCTCAGTATTGTACACAGTATAATTATTGTTACCTATATTAAATTATGTTTCGATCAAAATTCAAATTTCTCTATTAACGCGTACACATAAATTATTAATTCATATCCTATTACTGACTAATTAGCTTCAATTAATCAACACTTACAAGTTAACAATTCATTTTCATTTAGGATCCCAACCGTTCAATTGATTGAAATATTAATAATTTATTATTCCCCAAATACAAAATTTTTCCAATTGGTTATTAAAATAACACAAATGGACCGTCAATAGGAAAAGGGTTCTTATCTTTAATAAGCAAAATTTTCAAGACAGCAAAATAACTAAAATTATGTCAAAAAATGAAATGTTTTTTTTTGTTTAAAATATTATATATTCTTTTCTGTGTATAAAAATCTGTTGTAAAACACTCACACAATTTTTATTTTCCAATACAAACAAATATAAAACAAATATATTGATAAATAATTAACAATATAACCGAACATTAGTGATAAAATTAGAAATAAAAAAAAATTAACCTAAAAAAACATAACCCTATTTTAATCTTCTTATTTTCCTTATTTTCTTATTATTTCGTAACCTTATTTTCTTCAATTAATTTCTTGTAAGAAAAAATATATACACGAGCATACAATAGATAATAGAGAGCAATGTTCTGTATTTTTTGGGACAAGAATAATGTTGTTATCTTTCTTGGTTCCTGAGATATTTGATTCCCCGTGAAAGCCTGCTTTTCCACCCCCACACTTATATTAGAGGCTGTAATTAATTTTTTGGTTTGGTTCAAGTGGTAGATCATAACTTGTAAATTACGTTTTCATTAAAAATATATAATGATAAATTATAGCCAGTAGATTTGATTTTTATTTTCTGGGTTGACTACCCAGTTAATCACGAAGTTTATATACTGATAGTGAAAAATGGAAATGACACACTTGTGCACCAGAGACATTAACCTCAGTTGCAAGAATTTTTTCACCTCTGAGTTAAAAATTTAATTATTTTTCCTGTTTAATATTTATATAACTCACCGGGTTGGTCTAGTGGTAACGTCGTTGCCACGAGTCGGATGTTTAACAGATAATTTTCGAAGTTGAAGATTCCTGGTTCAAATCTTAATAAAGGTAGTTATTGTTATACGAATTTGAATTCCAGACGTGTACTTTGGGTGTAATTAACCATACTCTCTTAGTAATAGTCGGCCTGAGTCTATACAACACTTCATTTACACGTTATACATATCATAGTCATTTCATTTTGGATCATAGGGTTGCTGTCCTTAAATTGAACAGATTGCATCGTATACACAGGGATGAAAAACATATTAATAAATTTAACCAAACAAACTGATATTTTCATATAAAAATACAAGTAAACGTTTAAACCTTGGTCTTATATTTTAAATTATGGATAAATAATTATAAAATAATATTTTTTCTGGCCGCTGCAATCGTATTGTCAGCAAAATTAAAGCATGGTAGAAGTTAAAAGTTAACTGAAATTAAATTTAAAAATCTGGGAAACCACTGTGGACAAGTCTTCAATATGAAGAAACTAATCTACTGGTTTAGACACAAAATGAAAATTTATTTCATTTTGTCCAACTGATCACTGGATACGAAGAAGCAGAAGAATACTGCCTCCATCAAAGGATTGCAACCCACAACAACGGTCATTAAGATTTAAGCGGTAATGTCTTTGTTTCCATGAACAAGAATCAAGATCGAGACAATCCCGAGGAATATGTAGATAAAGGTGTTTCACCAGATCTTAAAGAACACGCAGCTACGTTTAACGGGACATTCCTGCTATACCAACCAACGTGATTTTTATGCGGCACTGGCATAACATTGTGTCATAAACCAGGTTTAGTTTCTTACGTCAAAATATTTCCAATTTTGTTTCTATTAATTAAGGTAATGAACTCATTCTTAAAAATTAATTTAAATCTTTATTTTACGTTAGGAATAAATATAAGCTTATAACTCAAAAATTGTTATATTTTCTTTACTTTTTGCCGGGCGCATTGGCGAAGTTGGTAACGTGCTCGCCTCTCATCATGCGGTCTTGGGTACGAATCCCATTCAGGCACGGCATTTTTTCATACGTTGCAAAAATCATTTCATCATTCACCGTCTGCATTAGCAGTAATTGCAAAACAGTCGGACGTTAAACAAAAAAAACAAAAAAATCTTTACTTTTAATATAATTTTTTATAATGTTAAAAAAGATTTTTGGATTTTTGGGGTTTTTCCTTAATTCTCAAATAATGGGTTTGTTTAAAGAAAATATGTTATTAACTTAAATATAACTTACTACGCTACCCGATAACTTATCAGGAATTTTTTAGACAATGTATCATGTGCGGTATTTACTTAAAATACCATAATAAAATATGACTTAAAACTCTTGAGTTTGTGCAGTAATTCCCTAAAGAAAATGTTCGAAAATAACAAGTGATGAGTTAGATGAATGAACGAATGAATCAGTCAGAGAGGCTGTGAGTGGTTAAATAATTATTCATTTTTATAATAAAAATACGAGGGGTACCCAAAAGTATCCGGAATAGCTCTGCTGTGGGCGGAGCTTGTGCAGTACAAATTCCCGCCACCAGGCTGCTTGTAGCGCTACTCATTGCCAGTTCAATGCCATTTTGTTCGTTGATCTAGCTTGTTCTGTTCTCGTGCAGTGATTGTTCTCGCTAGTGCTGTTTTGTGCTCGTGTCGTTTTTCATGATGACAAGTTTTAATGAACAACATGCGGCTGTGAAATTTTGCTTCTTGCTCGGTAAAAACGCCGCGGAAACAGTTGTAATGTTGAACACAGCTTACAAAGACGACGCTATTGGAAAAACCCAAGTGTACGAGTGGTTTTTGCGCTTTAAAAATGGCGACATGTCGATTGGGAACAAACCTCGTTCTGGACGACCGTCGACTTCCCGAACAGACGAAAATGTTGTGAAAGTGAAAGAAATTGTACGAACAGACCGACGACAGACCATTGGCCAAATATCACAGGTTAGTGGGTTATCTTGGAGCTCAGTCCAACGCATTTTAACAGAAGACTTGATAATGAAAAGAGTCGCTGCCAAGTTTGTGCCTCGGGTTCTGACAGACACTCAAAAGGAACGTCGAATTGAAACGTGTAGTGATTTGAAACAACAGCTTGAAACTGATCCAGATTTCATTTCAAAGATCATTACGGGTGACGAGTCTTGGTGCTATGGGTACGACCCAGAAACCAAACAACAATCCAGTCAATGGAAGACTTCATTATCACCCCGACCAAAAAAAGTCGTCAAGTCAGATCGAACATCAAAACAATGCTGATTTGTTTTTTTGATGTGAGGGGAATTGTCCATTCAGAGTTCGTTCCACCAGGCCAGACGGTAAATCAAGCTTTTTATCTTGAAGTGTTAAGAAGACTACGAAACAGCATTCGTCGTAAAAGACCTAATTTGTGGCAGACAGGGGACTGGTTTTTCTACCACGACAACGCGCCTGCACACACGGCAATCTCGGTTACCCAGTTTTTGGCGATAAACGGCATGGTTTTGCTACCACACGCACCGTACTCACCCGATCTGGCTCCGTGTGATTTTTTCTTGTTCCCACGCATGAAAAGGGGCATGAAAGGTCTCCGATTTAACAACGTTGATGATGTCAAGAAAAAAACGACGGATAAGCTGGCAGCCATCACTGAAGAGGAGTACAAAAAATGTTTTGAACAGTGGAAGCACCGGTGGGACAAATGTATTAGTTGTAATGGAGAGTATTTTGAAGGGGATAAGGTTCTTTTGTAAAAAAATTAAAAATAAATAGTTTTAAAAAATAATTCCGGTTTCTTTTGGGTACCCCCTCGTATAGTACGAATAATGTGATGCATAAAATATAATTTTTATATTTTTTGTCAGGTGCGGTATTAAAAATACACCTTACATTTTAAATTTTGTTAATGTCCATGTAAAAACGGGCTTAATAAATAAAGAGAAAAGACAGTAACAATGCTAAAACAAAAATGTAATTAGGGACAAAATTTGAAAATACAAAATGAGGATGAAAAAATATATATACGAATTAAATATACGAGGAGATTTTACAAAATGAAACAGAAAACTGGAATAAAAAAAAATGAAATACAGAAACAAGGCAGGGTGCTTTCGAGTCCAGATGAGTTGTTTACCGTAAATACGAGAACAGTTATTGTACCAGCAATCGTACATAGCGATACCTTTTGTATGAAGTGTTATGTGGCTGGAAGCTTTACTGACTTTAACGAACCTAAAGAACATTTACGTATAGTACCGATGTTAATGTGTAGCAAGCCGTGTGTTGGTAGAAACAACGTATATATACGTATCAGGTAGCTACTGAGTACGTGTCAAAGCCCGGTTTTCAAAAGGAAATGTCTGAGGGTAACACGAGCGTTGCCCCTGGGCATTCCATATGTTACACAAAACAGCCGGTGACAAACTTTTTTTTTATAAATTTATTTCGAATATAAAAATTAAAAACGCATTATATTATGTTTATTTTTAATAGCCACCAGCCATTTATTGGGCCCGGAGTATTGTTCATGAGGTGGTACTCTGTAAAAATTTGTTCAATGTTTTATGTTATTTGTCTCAAGGGACGGCTTTTTTAGCGTAACATTAAACGAATATATGCAGCTACCAGTACCGTGTAACATTTTAAGACCTTTTGTTATTTATATATTCTATATAATAATTACAGAATTAAAACAAAAATACAAAAACTGTCCTTTTTATATTTCTACTTTATGTATATACTAGCAACGCCTCCCCCGCATACTTTGCTTTGTATTCGAATAAATATGATGTAACATTGTACAAATTTCTAAAAATGATTGAGGGGATAAATTTATCATTCTAAGAAATTGTATATTCTATGAAGTGTCGTGTGTTGAACAAATATAGTGAACTGCCATGATCGATAAGAGTTGTAGGAAAACGATTTATTAGTAGAAATATTTGTTTTATTTTGATTCATTCTACTATGTTCCAAAATAGTGAAGTAATTATGAAAAAAATTTCATTTGTTTGGGAAAGTCAAACCGCAGGTATAAAACAGTTACCGTTATTGTAAACGGTCAGTCAATAGCTGAATTGCGAAGGAAAAGTGATCGGGCCGTTCAAAATAACTTCGTACCGGGACCGGTTCCGCATAACGTTAATAGTTCGTGTGCGTACGGATGGTAGCCAGAGAAAGACAGGTAAATGTTTTTTTTGTTCTTAAGGGCAGTATTCTAGTCAAACTTGGTTTAAGCTTAAGTTTTGCAATTAATTTAATTGAAGTAATTTACAGGGTGGCCCATTTGTCGGTTTCCCCAATATTTACGAAAATCGGAAGAAAGGTTAATGGAATAAGAAACCTATAAACAAATTAAAAACAAATTTATTATATAAACTGTACATATGTATATAACTTTGAAAGTGTTATAGCAGGTGTTCAAAATGTCCACCATGATTCTCTATACTTTATACAGTGACTTGAAACTGATTCACTAATGTTCAACAGTAACATTTTATCGTCATTTACATAGTCAAATGCAATTCCAATTGAACTTTTCAGTTCATGCAGGTTTTGTGGCTTGGAAAAATACACTAGTTCCTTTACAATGCCCCACAGTGAAAAATTACATGGCGTTGAGTCGGGCGAACGCGCAGGCCATTCGATTGTACCACGACGACCAATCCATTCATCAACTTTGAAATTTAAAAATCACGAACTTCGATACCAAAACGTGCTGGGGTGCCATACAAAGTACTGTTACGAAGGAAAAAATAGTAACTACACGAAGACGTATCTCACACTAGCCACTGTTGCATACAACTAATGAATGTTGTACGTGATGCTTATCAAAATGAAATGTCCCATCTCATGAGGAAACCGACATATGGCTTACCCGTTATTTTGTAATTTGCAGGTATTCAAAGTTTGGTAATAATTTATAGTTATCAATTTTGATAATAAATAATTATTATAATCCACATTCTGAACGAACCTGGGCTTAGGTGTTACAGTATTATTGTAATATTAAGGGCCGTTCAAATATTACGTAAGCAGTTTGGTGGTGAGACGGAGTTCGGCAATTTCTTACTTCTGCTGATAACAGAGGGAAATTTACAAGTTGAGACGTAAGAGTTGTACTTGATATTAATTACACCAAATAATTAACCATAAAAACGTGGCTTCATTTGTAAGTCATCCACTGCTGCTTTTACTGCATCTAGACTTTATTACTATAAGCTTTTCCAAGTTCCGTATGATTTAGTTATCCTTCAGTAAATTCGCAAGTTGTCCCATGCCAACTGTATAAAAATCCATTCCATACATTTCATACACAATCGTACTTAGATCTACAATTTTATTTCACAGTACTTTTCTCTTCAGAGCCTAGTTTAGCGTGAAAGAGTGATTTTCCGTATTATTAAGCCCACCTACGGTTGGTTTTCATTTCGGATCATTCACTCATTTTTCAGGTTTTTTTTGTTTTATTTTTAATGTTTTATTAGTAACGTTAGGTTATATTGTTCATTATTTACATTGGCAAGAGTCATGTGTGTGTGTGTGTTTACACCAGATTTTTCGTTTGGTACATTCCACTTTGGAATTGCATACCTAAGCGGGGATTTCACTAATTAACTAGTTAGTAATATATAAGTTCATGTTTATGTAAAATGACAATGACTCTCTGTAATGAATAAATTATAATATTATTTTACGACAATATTAAGATGCGATGTAAAATTATAGAATTTGTCGGCGTATGAAAATATAATATGAAATTAATAAAAGTCCCCGAAGAGAACATTGTAACGTCGACACAAATGCGTTTCGTTTGCAATTATTCGCGATCCTTAATAAAATAAAAGCTATTAGCGGAAATATATAAGCAAATGCAAAAAGAAAATAAAATAGAAAAAAACGGAAGCCTAAGTACAAGGCATAAGAAGAACAGAAGGTTTCAGCGATTGTGGAGTGGGTTATCGGTGGTGTAGGAGGGTAGAAAAAAAATACAACTTGTTTTAGTATAATCGGCTTAAATAATAGCAGGGTGGGGAAGAAGAGGAAGAGAAAGCAGATGGGAAAATATTTTGTCTCAAAAACAAAACCGCAAAAATAAAATAAGCTTTGATATATATACATATACACACCACGATTTTTCGTCGTAGTGTTCTGCAAAGGAGATTCTGTACCGTCCGGAAAAAAGTATTAGTATTAATAGAAAGCAAGCAAAAGCAGTGAAAAATCAGCACAAGTCCTTATGCAAAGTCCAACCGTTTCGCAGCCGTATTCACCATACCATGTTCTGCCATTCCGTAACTACGAGTAAAATAGTACAACCAGAAACAAATTTATACGTAAGGTGCACGTTTTTATCCGATTACTGAGATTGACCATAGATTGCGGCTATCTTATTTTGTCATAGTACATCTTAATCAGTATACAGGTTAACGGATTAAATATCTGTATCCAAGAAGCACAGGGTGTATCTAACTCCATTTTTTAATTTTTTTTAAAAAGTTCTAAAAATGTAATATAAGTAATTCCTTTTTCATTATTGTAACAAATGTATGTAGCTTTCCGTTTATAACACGTTCCTTCATACCACGGATTCGTACATAAATAAATAATGTGTTACTAGAAATTATAACCGCGCAACGAGCGAGCTTATTGCTGCATAACAAGGGTTTCGTTAAGTTTTGGGTTTAAAATATCAAATGTTTGTTTAGACCTTTGTAGTTAAACAGTTGAACAAATGAATATGGCAACAAAAGGGCAAATCCAAAAAAAAATAATCAGAACTATCACATCTATTCAAAAGGACGCAAGTCAAGTCATCCAAATGGCGGGTACGAACTTAATAGAAAATAAATTAAAATTAAAATATCAAAAATTATGATCAGTGGACCAAAAGAAAATTTAGAAAAAATTATATTATGCTAATAAAGGTTCGAATTGAAAAAATTGTTTCTCGTCGATTAATAAATTTTCACTTAAACTATAAAAATGAGGCGTCGAACCTATTCAGGGTACCAGAGAAAATTAATACTGTGATTTGAAATTTTTGGTTCATAATTTTGACAGTAAGGACTCAAGGCAAGAGATTAATGGGGAAGTTTTTCGGTTTTTACGCCTAAAACTCTATGATAACGTCAAAATACTCAAAAAATTGCCTTAAAGCTAACAATTTCCAAATTTTTCAGGACGGCATAATTTCATCGGAAACCAAGTAAACACCCGTAAAACTGCACGAATTACTTTTCTTAAAAGCTACGAATTCATTTACAATCTGTTTGGAAAATCTTCAAAGAACTGGATTATAAAAAATCCTTTATTTTATATTTTCTGGATTAATCGGGAATTTTGAAAAAATAAAGACGGGTGATGGTAAATCTGCAAGTGGAGATTTACAGCTTTAAAAAAAGGTTGACCGGAATTAATCCAGTAAGAGCTGAGTCCAAGCTCGTCGAAAGAAATAAAACCCTTATCCTATAGATTATACGGTAAAATAAAGTAAATTAAATGCATTTTTTTGAAAAAGGACACTAACAAAATTTGGCTGTACAAGAAAGTTGAAATCTGTTGTAATTTTGTCAAAAAAATTTTGAAATTAAAAAAATCGATGGACATGTGTCTACGAATTGGTTAAGCATCTGTTTGGGAAATATCCATAGAACCAGGTTATAAAAAAATTCTTTATTTTTTATTTTCTGGATTTATCAGGAATTTTGGAAAAATAACTACGGGTGATTGGTTTTTATTATTATTATGTGCCTTTTCTATGGTGAATGAAGTGAAGTTGTCATTTTCAGGTTGGGAAGTAGGTATATGCCTTTTGGAGGGCCTGGCATGCTGATAAGCAGAGGCTACTTTTCCACTTCGTGAGGAAGGCAAAAGTAAACCACCTTACTTCTCGTTTGGCTTAGTAAAACCTCTAGTAATTCAAAGCAGCCTTTCGGCTGATGACCTAAACATCAACAACATGTGCATTTTCTGCGAAAAGAGCTCAAAATCCAATTTTCAAATTATGTTACTATTAT
Organism: Catonia carolina; assembly: GCA_035578175.1. NCBI lineage: Eukaryota > Metazoa > Arthropoda > Insecta > Hemiptera > Achilidae > Catonia > Catonia carolina. The sequence goes on along the minus strand of JAQMRL010000007.1, from coordinate 26,275,220 downwards.
TTAAATTTTCTGGTTAAATTGAAGGTAAATACATTTTATTAAAATTAATTAAATAAATAAATAATTATTAAATAGTAAAATTTAATAATAAAAAAGTTATTTCCATTCAAAAAACAATTATATTTAGTAGCTGTTAATTACTGAATTTAAAAACTTCTGATACAAATACACTGATATTAAATTATTAGAGGGCAAGAGAAATAATTTTTTATTAAATTATTAGTATTAAAACAAAATCTATTGGCCTAATAAAATATATAGAACTGGATGTCTGCAACATAATTAATTGTTTGCGTGTTACCTTAATAAGCGGAACCCTCCAGGTTCGTTTCCCGACATAAATATTCGCATCCAGTGGATCATGCTTAGTAAAATAAAACCGTCAACAAATAAATTTGTTTGACATATTGAAATGTAATTTTATTTTAAAAACAGCTGTTTGAAGGGAAATAATGGGCAACGCTATCCGATGATCAGTATAAAAAACGTCTGTCCTCGAACAAATACATCAATGTACGAAACAGTTAACGCTAATGTAGTTAAAGGAAGATGACAGATGAAAATGGGTCGTCAGATATGATTGGGAATCGAACCTGGGACTAAATAGATTATTAAGCAATGAAATGTTGTATTATTTTAAGATTATTAAGAAAATTATATGCTATATCATTTAATTTAAAGCTTAAGCTAACCCCAGTGATATTTGCAATTTCAATTTTATTACAATCTATATCTATGCCTATCAATGTCACGCGCAGTGCGGAAGCTTTTTCAAGTTAAATTTTATACTTAACTTTGCTTTGTCAATATAATTATATCTGCAACATAATACAATTTTTAATAAATTAATTGAAAAATTAATGTCTGTGGTCGATTGATTAATAATTCATTAGTATTATTATATTTAATTGGATGTACGTAGTTAAAGAAGATAACAAATTTGTCGGTGATTTTTAAAGTGAAAATAAAATTAATGATTTGCAAAGAAGACGATGAATGTCTTTTAAGATGAACGATGGAAAAGATCAAGAGGATAAAGTATCACTTACCTGCTTAAAGACCATATTCATTAACCAATAATGGTTCATAAATCAAAAATTGCGGTCTTCTTATTACAGACTATGGAATCACAACCGCATCGCTCTTCTTATGGTAATGTATGTGAGCCTATTAACTTATGAACCTTTCATTATACCCTTTTTTATTTTCATTTGGCCTACATGAAATATAAAGAAGGTAACTATTGTTTTCATGTCAAGTTTTCCAAATCATTAATCTTTCATTACATACATTTTTATTTTCACTTGCCCTACATAAAATATTGGGAAGGTAAGTATTGTTTTCATGTATATTTTTCCAAATCATCAATTCTTAATTATACCCTTTTTTATTTCTACTTGCCTTACTTTAAATTTTGGGAAGGAAAGTACTGTTTTCATGTCGATTTTTCCAAATCATCAATTCTTCATTATACTCTTTTTTTATGCCCATAACAGACAGGTGGAGTGTCAAATTATTTACACTCAATTTGTTCGTTGCAGGGCTAAAATAAATAGTTCTGTTTCTTATCACATGGTCAGCCAATTAAATGACTGAATCATTTAAGAACAGAAGAGGTAGAGGTGTAAAAGACACTAATCAGAGTTATCTTCTCTGAAAGTAATGAATTTCATTGTACAGCCAGACCCTGTGGTGAATGAAGTGAAGGTGTCGTTTACAGAGGGGAAAATATGTGCTTTTCAGAGGGCCCGGCATGCTGATAAGCGTATTTTTCCACTCAGTGAGGAAGGCAATGGTAAACCACCTCACTTCTCGTTTTACTTAGTAAAACCTCTAGAGGTTCAAACAGCCTTTCGGCTGTTGACCTAAACAACAACACTCTTTTTTTATTTTCATTTTCCCTACATGAAATATAGGGAAGATAAGTATTGTTTTCATGTCGATGTTTCCAAATCATCAATATTTTATTATACACTTTTTTATTTCTACTTGCCTTACTTCAAATTTTTGGAAGGAAAGTACCGTTTCAAGTCGATTTTTCCAAATTATCAATGGTTCTTTATACTCTTTTTTATTTCTACTTGCCTTACTTCAAATTTTGGGAAGGAAAGTATTGTTTTCATATAGATTTTTCCAAATCGTCAATCCTTCATTATACTCTTTTTTTATGTTCATTTGCCCTGCATAAACATAGGGTAGGTAAGTATTGTTTTCATGTCATTTTTTTCAAATCATCAATCCTTTATTAAACCCTTTTTTATTTCTACTTACCTTATTACATCAAATATAGGGAATGAAAGTATTGTTTTCAAGTCGATTTATCTAAGTCATCAATCCTTCATTATACTCATTTTTACTTTATCTTGCCTATATGATTATAAAGGAAGGGAAGTATTGTTTTCATGTCGATTTTTTGAAATCGAGTTTTCATCGGATAAACACGTTTTCAGGCCCACTGAGAAAAAAACTTGTTTTTGGCCATTGGTTTGTGTGTACATCTGTGTGTGAAAAAAAATATCTCAAGAACGGAACATCGCACGAAGTTGAAACTTGAAACTTAAGTTAGATACAACTAGAGGATCTAACACGAACATTTTCATGAAAATCGGTCAACCAAAAGTAGTAGTTTATTCGTGTAATTTTTCACTTTTTTGCAAATTTCTCAAAAAAGACTTCTATGACTTTTTTAAAAAATCCCCTTTTTACTACATTTTTATGTTCTACAAGATAAGGTAGGCGCCATGTCTGCACAAAGTCTTGGAGAGGCTGTTATCTCGTAGAAATGTCTTTTAATATTGCAGTCTTAATATCCATTTCAGCCAAAAGTGCATATTATAAAAGATGTTGGCAATTAAAAACCTACAATTTTCTGTAAAAACATTTTTTTATATAACGCTTAATTAAGTGTTAATTAGTAAATTTCTGTTTTTTTCATGAAAATCTATAACAAATGGTTTCTTAAGATTTCAGGCGTAGTATGCATTTACGACAAAAGAGTACCATCAAATTTATAGGGAATTAAGGTATCTATTATTTTTATTTTGAGTCTTTTTCTGTACAGAGTCTAGTTTAGTGTGAAAGAGTGATTTTCCGTATTATTAAGCCAAACTGACCCTGATTTTCATTTCGTCTTTAACTCATGATTAAAATTAGGTTAGTTTTTTGTTTATTTCTAATGTTTTATAACTAATTATAAGTTATATTATTCATTATTTGCATTGGTAAGAGAAAGTCGTGTGAATGCTTCACACCAAATTTTTAGTAGATTAGTTTCCGATTTATATTTATCACTTGTATTGATACCATGCATCTATAAACTAAAGCATTCAGTCTATATTCAAAGTGGAACAATCAATCAATTTGTCCTCGCGTAGTCTACTTCATTTACTAACATCTGTTAGTCTGTCCCCCAACTAACCCACTCAGCGTTCTTCTCCGGACTTCCCTTTTACTACTTTCAAAGGATTAATTAATTTCGATCGGTTTCCATTAAGCGATTGACCGGAACTATTTATTAAATAGAGAACGGAACCATCCGCTTGTTTGATCAGAGAATAATTCATTTTGTATGAGCTATTAGAACACGTTCACTGCAGTATATAAATTGGTGGTATTCATTTCATTTTATAAAAACTTAAGGCACTTGGAAATTTTAAACAAATCATTTAATTAAAAATCTAGTGCGAAACACTCACTCAACTTTCTCCTGCCAATGCAAACATAGAACAATATAACCTAACATTAGTAATGAAACATTTGAATTAAACTAAAAAACCTAACATCATAAAACATAACATTATTTTAATCATGAGCGAAAGACGCAAAAATGAAAATCAACGTCAGTTTGGCTTAATAATACGAAAAATCACTCTTTCACGCCAAAGATTAAATTAAATAAAAAATAAAAAAACTAACCTCAAAAATTATAACCTTATCTTAATCATGAGTGAATGATGCAAAATGAAAACCACCTTAGTTTGGCTTAATAATAAGTAAAATCACTCTTTCACACTAAACTAGACTGTCAAATGCAACAAATAAAAGTTATAGATTTTTAATTTTCTATAAATTTGATTACATATACTTTTGTCGTAAAATGCATACTACCTAATGCCGAAAACTTTAAAAATTCATATTTTTACAGATTTTCATGAAAAAATAAACAGAGAATCACTAATAACCGCTAAACTGAGCGTTATACAAATAAAATGTTTGAAATAAAAGCTGTAGATTTTAAAATCGTCTACAACTATGATTACATACATTTTTGCCTAAATTTCATTTGAAGGCCGTAATCATAAAAAACGATTTTTCTTCGAAAGCACAGCCTCCCCAAGAATTTCAGCAGATATTGCGCCTACCCTATCTTACAGATCATAAAAAATGTAGTAAATGAGGCGATTTACAAAAAAAAAAAAACGTCGAGCCATTTTTGAGAAAATCGCAAAAACATGAAAAATTACATGAATAAACTTTGGGTAGACCATTTTTGATGAAAATGTTCGTGTCAGGTTCTCTAGTGGTACCTAACTTAAATTTTAAGTTTAAACGTCGTACAATGTTCCGTCCTTGGGATAATTTGTTTATACACGCGCGCGCGCGCGCGCACACACACACACGCACACACACACACGCACACACACACACACACACACACACACCAAGCGCTAGAAACATGGTTTTTGGGTTCAGGGGTCTGAAAATGTGTATATCCGTTGAAAACTTGATTTCGAAAAACCGACATGAAAACAATACTTTCCTTCCTTTTGTTAAGGTTAACAGCCGAAAGGCTGGTTTGTACCTCTAGAGATTTTACTAAGTAAAAACGAGGAGTGGGTGGTTTACTATTGCCTTCCTGTCTGAGTTGAAAGAGTATGATTATCAGCATGCTCTCCGAACAGCACCCGCTTTCCACCATGCAAAATATGACATCTTCACTTCATTCACCACAAGGTCTGGCTGTATAGTGAAATTCATTATTCTCGTGGAGATAGCTCTCACTATTGTTTTTTACACCTCTGCCTCTTCTGTTCTTAAATAATTCAGTCAAAATTGGCTGACTATATGATAAGAAACAGAACTTTTCTCGTGGCCCTGGAACCAACAGATCGAGTGCAATTAATTTAACACTCCAATTGCCCGTTATGAGCAATTTCCTTCCTATGTATTCATATAGGCAAGAGAAAGTAAAAAATGGAAAATAAATAAACATCGTTTATATCGATGAGTGTTTTAGAACGTTAAAAAATAAAGTAAAGCGAGTTTGGGGAGATTGCTAGTAACAGTAAAAAAAGATCTGAGTTTTGAGAAAATATGTGGGTGTCCAAATTAATATTAAAAAAATAATCGGTAAGTTAAAGGAGCATCTAGTGAATGGGTACGAGTTGTAGCAGCAGTAAGATTGCAATAGTACGAGTACCTAGTAGTAACGATAATATTACTGTTCATCAGAAGCCGTCACAATGTTCGGTGGTATTGTACAGTAGCAATAGCCGAGAAGAAAATAACAGACCACTGAGTAGAAGCTGTTATATAGAAGATGAAGGGGTAGGTATGGCGAAGAGGTAAGAGGTCGGTCGACATAGCGCAAACATAGAAGAAGAAGATCGATCGGCCGTCACCGGTTACTGACGTTAGCATGATAGATGGAATCTAATTAGATAAATAAAAACGCGCTCGGACCTCTCTGTTCTAACGTTCCACCAGTAACAGCGTATATACCTTCCCTACGATACCCCTTTCCAAAGGCAGACAGCACTCCTTCCGAAACCAGTCAGCAGTTCTCCCGTTTTATAGACAGCGATGAGTTATTACTTTTCATTAGATCATCGTCTTCCATCCAACTACCAGCGCCGATCCCCTCCAATATCACAATGTATACCACTGTAATACTCTACTAATAACGTCGGTCTACATTAATAAAACACACACAAACACACCCAATATAGAAGAGGGTAATATTGATTGTGTCAAGGTTCATGGAATACATCGAAAAACATTCTAGGTTAATCAAATGTAAGATAAACTCATTCTTCTATGAAGCTACAATAGAATCCCGGTTATCTGAAATAATTTCCGATAACCGATTTTTGGATAACTCGGATTTAACAGAATATGAACTAACAAAAAAATTAAAGGTGTATTTATAAAAATTTTACATTCACTTTACCTGTATAAACAAGCCATAACAAAAATAAACATTGGGGTCTTTTCCGTTTTCTGTATACCACTACAAATCCGAATTCCCTGAAGGGTTACACAATTCTCCCACTCCTGCGTCTAGCGTGCCAATCTGAATAGCAACATTCCTGCGTAATGTCAACCACTCCGATTTCACAGTTTATTACTACAAAGTCGGCATAGTTGTCTACTATGAATTTTGTAGTTACTTAATAATATTCGGACGGAGGATGATGCTGCAAAGTTCCTTTCGGAAAGGGAGTTATTGCATAATCCCAGAAGATGTGACAACTAAAGAAGTCTGCGTGAAGCACTCAGACTTTCTCTTCCCAATGTAAATAATTAAAAAATATGACCTAATAGTAATGTAATAATAGTTTAAGCAATTAGAATAAGTTAAAGTAACCTGTAAATAAAAAATAAAATATAATAAAAAAACTCAAAATAAAACAATCGTAATAAGAAATAAAACAACAGAACGAGTATTGTTTACTATGAACGGTGACTGGGAAGGACGTATTTACGCGTGCGTGTGTCTGTCTCAGTTGAGTTTCAGTAAGGCAGTGAGTGGGAGAATGAACACTTGTGCAACCCTTCAGGAAAATCGGATTTGATAGTAGCATACACAAAATGGAAAAAACCCAGATATTATAATAGTGTGATAAAACCTATGTCTGTACGTGATTGAATGCCTTAGAATGACAGGGAAGGCTGGTCTAAAAGAAGCTGAGGATTTTAAGAGAAAGATCTTTCACAAGATATTGGGTCCGAGACAGTAGACTGAAAATATAGATTACAAGGTCGAGAAGAACTGCACAAGGAAAATGAACGATTAATGAAAACGATTAAAATAATAAGGCTAATTTTTATGGACCCTTTATACAATGAATGACAACCGGTTGACAAAACAAATTCATTAGATACATTAGATCTAAGGTGTCGGAAAAATGGTTTAAAGAAGTCAGAAAGGATTTTGAGAAAACCGTAGTAACCGAGAAAACTTAATGAACCAAATTGAAACAACTCAATACGGATTTTAGGGCTTTCATCATGAAGTGCAAAACCAGAAGACCGGGTGCAAAGTGGAAAGGAGAGCCTACAGTGAGCAAACGCTCATTGTAGGTTTTATAAATATATATTGTTATTATGTCGATATTTTCAAATCGATTATTCACCGGAAATATACGTTTACAGTACCTATGAATCCAACAAACGTGTATTTCCTGTATTTCATGTAAATGTTTACGTGAAAACGTAAATTTCCGGAGAAAACTTGATTTGAAAAATCTACGTGAAAATAGTAAGCCTTTTTTCATTCTCTGTACATTCATGAGAAATCTTTTCCTATTTAAAACGTTTTAAAAACATTTCTTTTACATTAATATAAGCTACTCTCTTAACAAGCGTTTAATTATTCTTCTGTAATATAATATTATGTTGTTATTCAGGTTAACAGCCGAAAGACAGTTATTGAACCGCTAGAGGCTTTGCTAAGTGAAATGAGGAGTGTTGTGGTTTACCATGCCTTCCTCACTGAGTAGAAATGTATACTTATCAGCATGCCAGATCCTCTGAAAAGCGCATATTTTCCACCCTGCAAAAGACACCTTCACTTCACGACAGAATCTTGCTGTATAGTAAAATTCATTTCTTTCAGAGGAGATATCTCTGACTAGTGTAATTTACACCTCTATCTCTTCTCTTCTGTTTTTAAAGAATTCAGTTATATAATTGGCTGACCATTTGATAAGAAAGAGAACTATATTTTTAGCTCTGGAACTAGCAGATCGAGTGCAATAAATTTAATGCTCAGCCTGCCAGTTATGAACATTCTTATCATGTAGTCAGACAAACTGAACTATTTTCAGTCGGACGTTCAACCAAAAAAAAAAAAAAAAAAAATTAACAAAAAAACATTTTAAGAACACAAGAGGTAGAGATGTAAAAGACACTAGTCAGAGTTATCTCCTCTGAGAGTAATTAATTTCATTATACAGTCAGACTCTGTGGTGAATGAAGTGAAAATGTTATTGGCAGGGTAGAAAATATGTGCTTTTCGGAGGGTCTGGCATGCTGATAAACGTACATTTCAACTCTGTGAGAAAGGCAATTGTAAAATACCTTACTCCTTGTTTCACTTAGTAAAACCTCTAGAAGTTTAAACCAGCCATTTGGCTGATGACCTGAACAACAATCTATTCAAGGGTGTTGAACGATAAAAATGCAAAGTGGTCATCTGCATATGATGCACTGATCTAAATTTATTAATGAAAATATTATCAGAGTTATATTTTTAAAAATCAAAATTTATTCAATATTTTTGAAAAAGAAAGTATGTAAATGTATGGTAAATTCTGTAATATTTATTGTCTTTGTAATATTTGTCCTAATATGATAATTACACGAGATACGTAAATATAAGCAAGTTAAAGACGTTTCTTACTGTCATTCATTAATGATTTAACCTTTTTTTAACCCTCTCCAGCAATAGCGTCTGGACTTGGTGTTAAGAAATTAAGGCAATAGAACTATTGCATACTATAATAATTGTTCGGGTCAATAACACTTAACGTTACGTCGATCCTCATGATTGTATCGATGAAAATATATTGAAAGGTGTTTGCACAATATTAGACACACGACACAAATAAAGCGATAAAAATCTCCCACCCGAAAGATTTTAATTTTGAGGCAGTTACATTTTACAGCAGTGTTTATTTTTAGTTTAAGAAGCCATCCGAAATAGAGATTGGATCGAAAGACAAAGAAATCAGATACAAAACAATTCCTGAAAAAAATAAACGAGACCGCAAGATTCGTCGACTATAAAACCAATAAAAACTCTTAACGTCTCTTTCCCCCGGCCGCCAATGTCTATAAAAGCCGGCAAGATGAAATGGAGATATCAAGATTAGGAGTAAAACAAGGAATAGAGGAAACGCAATGCCGGTTGCTTCTCCCTCCCGCCTGACGCTAACTAAAAAGGCAGATGAAATAAACGATCAAAGATGGCAGTGGTCTGATAAAATAGGAAACAAACATGTCCTATATAATACAAGATTCTGTGGAACGAACGATGGTCCCAAAGGCAAGACGGCGAGTCACTTCCAATTGTAGCGTCAGGCAGACTACGAACACAAATACTACACAACGTAGGCTACACATCGCACTACACAGAAACACCCTCACATGTTCCTCCTCGTAACCGGCACCCCCATCCCGATCTTATCTCTTGCGCAATCAATGCCTGGATATAAGAATGCTTGACTCTTATTCTTTTTTCCCTTAATCCATCCCACCGATATCGTATGGAAATAGTTTCCCCTGCACCTCCCGCCAAACTCTCACTCTCACTTACCACAATTGCATTTCCTTATTCGGATCCTTTCTCTTTCCCTCTATTGTTTCTGTCAGACGAACTGTTGTTAATAATCGGAAGTGAACCGACTCATACGTGTCAAAGTTTGTATTTTAATTAAGTTTTACGTTTAACATTGATAATGCATTTAACATTGAAAACACAACACTGATAAAGTAAAGAGTCGATTATCCAAATTAATTGGGTTCACAAAAACGAGTATTTTGGATAGTTCGGGTAACCAAACAGTAAAAAGAACCTGTAAGTTTCAAGCTAAATTTTATTTAGTCATTGGTGAAAAGTGTTAACCTGCTAACTCAATTTTTAGATTAAAATAAAAATCGTTGGGAAAGAAGTCTTTCTACGAGAAAAATTATAAATTTCAATAAATATTAGGACGTGTTTTGTTGTAGAAAACTTATTTGTTATTTCCATAGACGCTATTATACGAATTTCGTCTAGTTTCTCAGTTCACCTTTCAAGTTTTGAATATGAAACTTACAGGGTTACACTTTTCACCAACGATGTAAATAGCAATTATTTATTTTTATTACATTATTACAAGACAAGATAAGATCAGACATTATTATACTGAGGTTAAATCTGTGTAACTGTACACGAGTTAATACATTATAGTAGTTGATAAGGCTGGTCTCGGAGAAGCAAAACCATTTGAGAAGAAGATCCTATGCAAGATAATAAGTTGGAAGATAGTAGACGAACAGCATGATAGTAGGATAGTAGACAAATTATGAGGAAGAGAAAAATTTTGTACAAGAAAAACGAGCAATTAGAAAACCTGCGTGGCATGAATGATAAATTGTCGACGAAACAGAATTTTAAGACAGTAAACAACTGACTCAAGGGCTTTAATACCGGATGGATGAAAGGAAGAAGAAAAGCTTACAGTGAAAGAATGTTGAATGTGGGATGTAAATAAGGGCTTCCGTAGGTGTCTAAACCTATATTATTTAGTATCACATCAATCAGAAAACGAACACTGAAATTCTTCGGACACCTGCATAAAATGGACGATAAAAAAATTTCCCCAATAAATAGACTTAATTTATTTTTTTCCAATTGCTTACAAGAAAATATCAATACAAAATAAATTTTAATTCCTCAGTTATACTTTGATAATCTAAAAACTATTTATTTTAATTCGTGGTGGGAAAATTAATCCACCCAACTATGGTTTCCCATGTTCTGTATCGAGGTAGATCAAAATTAATGTGTCGGATAATTGTTTAAGAAAGTCAGAAAGAATATTGAAAAACATTGAATCAACAAGATAACATAACGGACCCAATTAGCTTCAGATTATAGTGGTTTAACAAAGATCAGATTTACCCATAACAAGCACGAGAAGTGTTAAATTATTTGCACTTGATCTGCTAGTTCCAGGGCTATATAAAACAGTTCTGTTTTTTATCACATGGTCAGCCAATTATATGACTGAAGTATTTAAGAACAGAAGAGGTAGAGGTGTACAAAATACGCGTAATTTTGTAATACAGTACTGTACGTTGCATTTAAAAATTAACAAAGACTTAAAACAACTTAACTATAAAAGAAATGTTGGCCATTTACGATAAAATAATTTATTAATTCAAACTTAGCTATTGGCTACAATTTTAAGTACTGTACATTATTGTATACAGTTCCAAATTTACGCTATTTTAAGTAAGCATTACATGCTGAATACGGTACAATGTACCGATAGACTATAGTTCTATTGTTCTGTGGACGACCAAAAATTCATCGATTCAAAAGTAATTCATTGTTATGGTTTACGCCTGTTAGGCCTATACAAAAACAACTAGATGACTTTGAGTTTCAGTACCCTTTTATGGTCTTAAAATAAAAGCAGCAAGACTACCTACATTTTTCAAAAGACCAAAATTGCTATTTTGAGAACTATGTACATATTTTTGTCAAAAGAAACTAAATAAATAGTTCGACTTAGAGAATATCGGAATTCGAGTTATAGATGGATTTTTACATGTTAAATGCATGGACGGTTTAAAGGAATTGAAATTCAAATTCGAGATATAGAAAATTTGAGCTATATACTTTCGAGTTCGACTGTATTTTTATACTTTCGTCCTAAAATGCATAATAACGCTATCTTGAAATAACTACTGTTTGCTCTGAGAGCACAGCCCTTCCCACAAATTTTAGCAGACATGCCGCTTAGTATATTTTGTAGAGTACAAACAATGTAGTAAATGAGGCGATTAAAAAATGAAAATAAAACCTAAGAGCTATTTTTGAAAAAATACTAAGAGTTAAAAATTAGATGAATTTACTACGACTTCCGGTTAACTGATTTAGTTGAAAACGTTTGCGTCTCGTAATATTACCTAATTTAAATTCGATGTTTCAACTTTGTAACATAAATATAGTTTTTGAGATATTATTGTGTCAGACAAACGAAATATCTCAAAAACAACATTTAGGTTAAGAAGTTGAAACATGGAATTAGGAAATTTTCCACTCAACGAAAAAATAACATTGTATCATATCCGTGAAAATTATTAAGAAGAACATAACGAAAGTGTTGTGCAGCAGCAAAAGTGGTTTAGAAGATATGGGAAATTTAAAAGTAGGCAACGAAAACATAGGAAGTTGGGGAATCCTGCTATCCAGGGAGTAAAATAACAAAGGATGGTAGAAGCACAAGTGATATCAAAAGTAGAATTTCTCAAGGTGGAAAAGCCTTTGAAATGAAAGAACAGCTTTTCTGACTACAAACATTGATTTACAGTTTAGGAAAAATTTTTTGTAACACTATGTTTGGAGTGTAGCATTATACGGGAGTGGAATGTGGGTGATAGGGGCTGTAGAAAGGAAGAGGATAGAAGCTTTGAAATGCGGTGTTATAGGAAAATGTTAAAGATTAGTTGGGTGGACAAGATAAGTAATTTAGAGGTTCTTAGGCGAGTGAATGATAAAAGAAGTATATGAAAGCATCTTACCAGGAGAAGGAATAGGCTAGTGGGGCATATCTTACGACATCCAGGTATTGGTCTATAAAAATAATGGAGTGAACTGAGGGAGTGAATTGTAGGGGGGGGGCAAAAGTTAGAATATATAAAGCAAATTACAAAAGATGTAGGGATATCATGTATGTAGAAATGAAACGACTTGCGCAAGATAGAACAGCTTGGAAAACTGCATCAAACCAGTCGAGAGACTGATGACAAAAAAGTATCGTGCCCAATGGGTCGATAATTTAAATAGGATGCAAGAAAGCCGCTTGTCAAAATTTACCGAGAAGATACAAACCAGTGGGAAGTAGAGATATTGGCAGGCCGAAGAAAAGATCGGTGCCGGAACAGGTAGCAATGCCTAACCCGTGAGAATAAGATGTTTTGTTAAGACACACACAAATCAGTCAGTAAAATGGTTTTTTGAGTTCAGGGGTTCTGAAAACGTGTGTTTATATTGATAATACGATTTTTTAAAATTGACTTTAAAACTAATTTTTCCTTTCAATATTTTTTGTATAGGTTAAGAGAAAGTAATAATTACTAATATCACAATTGTTTATTATTGTCCTATATTTTAAGGAGATTGTTGAGTAATAGTGGCCATTAGTATTCAGGACCGACGAAGCCGCCTGTGAAGACGTTCCAATATATATCGAAATAATTGGAAGGTATCCATCTTGGGACATGACGTGAAAATGTCAACCGAATTTCCAATCCATCTCCAGAGCGGCGTCAACGTTGAGGCGATGAAGGAAGCGTGATATGCATATTCATAAAGGCAGAGGCACGTTGGGAGACTCTAATATCAAAGAGGCACAGGCAATACAGTATCATATCTAGTATGTATGAGTACAGTCGGGAAAGAAAACAAATTTCTCCCTAATCCCTTTATGAATTTACTTATTCTCTCTCACTAGATATTTACTCTCTCTTTCCCTACCATCACGCACTTTCTCTTTTTATCATTCGCTGTACCTTTTCCAATTTATGATGCGCTTTTCACTACCTTTCAGTCAATCTTAAATACATTTTAACATTTTATATATAAACGTCAAATGTTTTATTTTATTTTACCTGAAATTTCATGTTAGATACACTTTAAAATACATTTATCTGAAGTATTTTATATTATGGAAATATCCAGAAAATGAATCAAAAATGATTAATGGAGAAGTAACTTTGATAAAAATGTATAAATTATAAAAATCAAAAATTAATTTTTTACGCCCGGCCATTTTACAATTATTGCAAATCGAAACGATATAAAGGGTGGTAAATGAAAATAATTGACGGAAAAATTTCAAATCTGATGGGGAATCGAACCAGGGACCCCTAGCGTAAAAACCAGTTCCTCTGACAGAATATAAGGTTCATAGAAAAACATATAAAGAAGATGGTGTTATATACAATGGAGGACAAAAGTAAATTAAATCCGTGAGTCGAAAACACAACTTGAACCACGTAGGGAGATGGAATTAATTCGAGTTAAAGAAACTTCGAAATACAAAACATTATTTAAAATTAAAAAATAATCCAATTTTAACGGAGTAAACAAATTTTATTCGCTGTAACTTTTGATTAGGTAAGGAAAGTAAAATTGATTGCCTGTAATTTTAGCAACCTTCGTTAAAAACTGAGTCACTTTCATCACAAATCACCTTTGACGACTCGATGACGATTTTACAAGTCTTCTGCTACTGGCTTTAAATTTGGTGTGACCATGTTGCATCGCAAATTGATCTGTTTTTTCTCGAAGCTTACACCTGTGATATGGGAAGATTTATCTCTCTTACTTCTTGCAGCCAATTTAATATACCTTTTACTATTCCAGGCTACTCGAACTTTTTCTTAGGCCTTAGCATTAAAAACCAAAAAGAATTCGGATTTTTAAAAATCTCAAACAAGAAGTTCGAGTTGTGAATGTTCGAGTTATGGACGCTATTTGTAACGTAAATTAACGAGTAAATCCTAAGGAAACCAAATTTAATTCGAATTATAGAAAATTCGAGTTATGGAAGTTCAACTGTATTTACAGAAAAATTTTACTGGGCGCTCATCAATCAATAAGTGACATAATATTTTAAAGAGCACATTCAGATATTTTCTATCTTTCCTTTAACTTTTTGTTTTTCCTCATTCTTAATTAATATTACCAGGTATCTTAAAATTACCAAATAGGAGTGAAGGCAATACGTAAATATTTCAAACTTTAGTGGAGAACACGGTATTCTTCAGCTCAATGGAGTGGGTTTTGAATACGAACATAAAGAATAAGCCAGGCGCTCATAGTTAATATCTTGGTGAGGATATTATCATTTTACTGACTGAAAAAGTTCCATATAAACAGATTCATGTAGACATTAATGAGTTAAAAATGCTAGAAAACCATTTGGAGGAATGGCAGCTTCTGTTATTCGATCTTTTGAGTAGTCTGCTACATGATAGACTGCCGATTTAGATTTGAAAGCGGATCCCAGCTATAAAAAGAAAACAGACAAGGTACAGGAAGAGCTGTTGTTGTAACTGAGACCATGAAGAAATATGATATAGATGATGTGGTTTTGATGATTTTCATGCAGCTGATTGATAATTTTGATGTGCAGAATCTCTTGCAAGAGAGATGATTGAGGCTACGGGAAATATCCACTAATAAAAATAAAAACAGAACAAAAATAAAGTCCAACATTTGAGAACATCAAAAGAGTGTAGAAAATTGTTCCATATTTAGTAACTCTGGTACCAAGTATTTATTTAAACAAAATATTGTACAAAAAATACCGAACACTAGGGAAGATAATTGCAGTAGAACAGTTATGTTTTAGCGTTTACATGGACGGGGAAGATAACTTTCAAAGTGATTTTCTAGGAAAGCGAATCAAACTTCCGGAAATTCCACGGTTATCACTGATGATCGACCTGTGCTTTTGCGATCTTGTACACTCCCGAAATTTATTTAACAAATACAAGATTATTGACTTATTTGGACCAGTAGAATGAAGAAATGTTTACTGAAACTTGTCTTTTAATCGCTTCTAAGTTTTATAATCGAAATAAGTGTCAAGATACACACGTTTGTCTTTGGTAAAGGATATCGTTGATACACTACAGACGAATGAGTACTGAAGTAGCACTGTTGCACAAGAACAATATTTTAATTGTTACAAGATGTTAAAGCTTTAATTACAGTTACATTTTCGCCGATTGCCATGAAAGGAGACATACAATTTACCTATCCGTTACTTCTACTTTCAGTAAGGGGATTTGATTGAAAATTTAGATTTTCGGTTTTTTTTCAATAGTTTATACCTAGATCTACCAGAAAAACATTAAGCTAAATTACATAAAAAAATATTTTAATGAAAAATTAAGTTTTTATCAGGAATGCCCAGAAAAATTATCATGTCACTAAGAAAGAATATATATCATAATTTCACACTGCTCGTTTTAGTGCAAATAGAATATTAGTTTTTATTATTTATTTAGTTTTTATTACTTATTTGTATACATTTCGTTTTTGATTTGTATATTTGTTTTTTTCCTTTTCTGTAAATTTAGATTTTTAATACTTAGGTATATTTTTCTCAGAAACCAATTAACCTATCATACTGAAATTTTTACCAGTTACTACCTTGTACATGTACATATACCGACATTTTTATGACTTCCTCAGGTACTAAAAAATTAGTAAGATGTAAAACTTAGAAAAAAATTATATGTTATTCGTTATTTTTTTAAATTTAAATTTTATGGATCAACAGATTAAATAGAAAAAATGTGAGTAGTTAGAAAAACCCAACAACTATAAATGTGAAAATTTTAATTTTTCCTATATTTTACCAATCCTATAAAAAATGTAACCAAAGTACCAAATTAAACATTAGCGGGACACAAAATACAGTTTCCCTTTAATATTACGGTCGTGTCCATTTTGAAACATCCGTTACTACCTAACGCTTAACCTTGTAAATATCAAGTGTAGTTATTTTATGACCTGGGATTCTTATTATATTTTTCCTGATTGAGTTTTACTTTTTAAATTTTATTTCAATTTAAAACGATTTGCTCCTCCTAAGAGGTGATGATACTAAATTGGAAACAAAAGGGGCGGGACTTGGATCGAGCACTCGTCATTCCGTCTGTGTAGTCGGTCTATTAATTAACCCATCGTCAGTCCCTGAAGTCCCGGCGTGGGTCGGTTGTTTCCACTGCAGACTGTTAAATTATTCCTTAGTGTCCGGGATTATACGGGACATGCCTTATGACTTTCCATATCAGCTCGCCGATGTTAAAAAATCTAGTCCATAAAAAATATACACAAACATATTAAGGGTACAGGAGAGGATGGGTATTAAAACAGTTCACGTCCGTTCGCTCCCACCTCCATCATCTGAAAATTCAGCACGTTAGGCCCGTGTCCGGTTCTACTCCCGACCAGATTTGCCTCGGGTTTTGAAAAAAATATAGTCGGATTTGTCTTTTTTTGCGACCGCACGTCCTTCGCCGTTTCTACTATTTCCAAAGTAATGTATATTTAATTTACAACTGCGAGTAGCACCCGGTTTGCTGTATCGCTTTCGGTACTGTTAACTCTTTCACTTTAAAAGGATACCTATACAAAATTAAAATAATTACGTTTAAATTAAAATTTCTCTTTGACAGATCTCAGTGAAATATTTCTTAATACTTTTTTGGCGTGCACACAGTAAAACATGGTAAAAATTATTATATTATTATAAGCAAATATCTATTTCATCATTCAGTCAAAATATCATAACAAAAATTTAAACCATCTCTTCCATTTACTCACAATAAATTTAAATAAATTAATAAATTAAATTAAATTATTTATAAATCAAATAAATAAATAACTATTTGAAAATTTAAACTTATGAGATGTGATCAAAAAATACGGTGAATGATTATACTACGAATGAACTGCAGTCACTATGTCCATTTGAAGTAAAAATTTCAATAGCCTGGTTTTTGAGATAATCAGTACCAAATTTGAACAATTTGTCAGTCGGCTTCCGGAGCCAGGAGAGTGAGATCATGTTTACCGTATCTGTCATGCACCTTGGATTTCGAAAAAAGTGTTAACATTAATTTTGTTTTAAGTGCCATAGAAGCTCAAGAAATGTTAAAATTAGTGTATTGCGATTATATAATAACTCTTAAGGTTAATCATAAGTAGTGTATAAGAGATTTAAAAACAGAAATGCGTCTATTGAAGACGAGAAATGGTCGGGTTGTTCTTCGACCTCAAAATTAGACGAAAACATGAAAAAAGTAGTAAAACTGGTTCATTCAAACATCCGGTTGACTATTCAAGAGGTTACTGAGGAACTGAACATCTAATACGAGTCCAAACAAAACATTTTAATCGATAATTTGCAAATGAGACGAGCGAGTGAAAAATTCGTTCCCCGACTTTTGACGCTCTTGCCACACTTTACTTTTTGATCCAGAGTTTTCGGCTAAAAAAAGATACTTGTCTGTCCACATCCACTTTTCTCTCCAGATTTAGCACCATGCAACTTCTGGCCCTTTCAAAAAATAAAAACTATGTTGAAAGGAAAACATTTTGACACCATTTCCGACATTGAGACGGCCTTGACAGAGCAGATAAAGGCCCTTCCGAAAGAAAGGTACTAAAAATGCTCCCAATCATGGAATCAACGATCAGATAAGTACATTGCTAACCAAGGAGAGTTTTTGAAGAAGATCAATTCAAATTTGATGTAGGCTTATTACTTTGTCCGTAATAAAATTACCCACCGTATTTTTTGACCACACCTCGTGTATCAAACCTGAAAAATTTGACATAATCAGACGTAAATAATGCCCTTATCATACTTTTTGTTTTTTACAAAAAGATTCTTTTGGTTCTGATTTTAAAGCAATTTCTTATCGCACTAAATCACCAAACTATAACTAACTATAAAAAAGATGGTGTGAAACACTCACACGACTTTCTCTTGCCAACGTAACAACCTACGTTTAATCATTAGGTCTAGTAAACATTGTAAAATAAAAAAAATATAATCTAATTTTGATCACGAGTGATAGACGTAAATTGAAAAAGATTTGTTTTCAATACGTACGTATAATGGTGTAAAAAACTGGTTTTCAATAACTCACCTCATTTAAAACACATAGCCGATTCACTACTATTTTATGACTCATCCACAACATGCTAGCGGCCTTAATAAAAGTAATCGTAGGTCTTTTGAGAACGACCAAGAACATCTGAATACTTAAAGAATGATAGGCCCTACTAAAACTCAATTATGAATATCAACCAAGTGAACAGAGAGAGACTAGTCAGTCGTCCAACAGGTAACAACGAACACCTTTCAATAATTCATATTAAAATTTCGCTATGATCACAACAAAATACAATAACATAATAGACACCTTTTTTTGTCATCAGTCTCTCGGCTGGTTTGATGCAGTTCTCCAAGCTGTTCTATCATGCGAAAGTTATTTCATATCTAATTACCTTTAACACCCTACATCTTTTGTAATTTGCTTTATATATTCATAATTTTTCCATATTTTGAAGTTCTCGAAGTTCTTGAAGACCTGCATATACTAAGTAAGCCTAACCATTATCATACATTATGGAGTTTACCCACGATAATTCTAGTCAGACAAGAAAAGCTGTAGTTTACTGTTGCTTTCAGCTTTTTGGTTAGCAGACTAAATGCTCTAAGCCACCGTCTGGCAGGGTGGGATTGACCGCCCTTCCAGTTCCGTTCATCATAGGACGGTCATCGTGCTGATAAGCGTTCACACGGCTACTAACAGACCACACAACGTCAATGTACGGACAGGACACTAGCCTTCTATCCCGGCCGGTTCCCTAAAGCCTTTTGTAAAAGAAATTAAGACGTTTCTTTCCAGTTAATGACAGAATTAATTAATTTACAGTAGGAGTGAAACGTGGGTGATGGGGGCCCAAAATAATTATACATTATAGTACATGATAAGTCAGAATATTTGCAATAGAAATTGTAAGGCAAAAAGGAAACTGACAGGCATTCACTAGGATTGACAAAGAAAACTGTACGGAAACACTGACTCGGACAACCGAACATTATGCAAAGACTAAATTGACTACTCGTACAATTAATTCTTAGCAGTGTACAGTGCCCATTAAACAGTTATAATTTTAATTAATAAATAACAAAAGATAAAATATAATTATGACAGTAATTTGAACATAATTTAATAACCATTTTTGAACATTGTATTTAAACACGTTTAAATATAAATAGATACTAATAAAAATAATTCAATATAAAATAGCATTTGCGCAAAAG
Source organism: Catonia carolina (assembly GCA_035578175.1). Taxonomy (NCBI): domain Eukaryota; kingdom Metazoa; phylum Arthropoda; class Insecta; order Hemiptera; family Achilidae; genus Catonia; species Catonia carolina. Next base: position 26,255,367 of record JAQMRL010000007.1, on the reverse strand, counting down.
AAGTTGTTTTATTATATTTATGTGTATTTATTTAAGGTCACATCAACAATATGGCAGTAGCGACCACAGCTCCATAACTACTAGGTAATTTACAAAAAAATGGTTAAAAAAATTTTATCAAAAATTTATATACTTTTTTAAATTTATAATAGGGAGACATTAGAAATAGAACAATAGATATTGTTTCTATTATGTCCCCAAATGTGAATCTGGAAATCAGCGCATATACATAGAATTAGTGAGTAATAGTTAATATTAAAAAAAATTCTTTACACACTATGTTTAAAGTGTAGCAATATACAGGAGTGAAACGTGGGTGATGGGGCTGTACAAAGGAAGAGGATAGAAGCTTTTGAAATGCGGTGTTATAGGAAAATGTTACAGATTAGATAGGTGGACAAAATAAGTAATTTAGAGGCTGTTAGATGTGTGGATGAAAGAAGTTTATGGAGAAATCTTACCAGAAGAAGGAATATGCTATAATTATATTAGATATAATTTAATAATTAATATGATAAATATATAATAATTATATTATATTATAATTTATTAGTGGGGCATGTCTTAAGACATACCGGTATTGTTCTATCAATAATAGAACATCTTAGATATAATAGAACAGCTTGTTTTATAAACTTATAATGTACTGTTGGTTATTATTATAATTATTAAAAATATTATTTGTAATTACGTATTTGTTATTATAAAATACTAATTATAAAAATATATTTGTTATATAAAAATTATTGTTATAATTTTAAAACAGATGTTCTATTATTGGTTTAATTACATTTTTTCTATTATTGTTAAAATATTGTAAAAAATAAATATTGTAAAAAAAAATATTGAGAAAGTGAATTGTAGGGGGAGGCAAAGGTTAGAATATTTAAATAAAATTGCAAAACATGTAGGGTTTTGCAGGTATGTAGATATGAAACGACTTGCGCAAGATAGAGCAGCTTGGAGAACTGCATCAAACCATTTGAGAGACTGATGACAAAAAAAGTGAAACCTAGAAAAAGTGAAGTGTAGAACAAAACAGAAAACAATCAACATTTTATTGATGCACATCTCTCAAGCTATGAATAATTATATTTTTGGGATTATTGTTGGACTATTTTGAATGTAATGAATACTTATACTATGATATCTTTTTTTCAGTACTGCTATAAACATCTGATATTGGTTTCTCTAAAATTTATTAAATGACTACAATGTACAAAAGACTCTTGAAGAAATTATTAAGGTTACTGCAATATTCTCACTATACTAAAGGAACTAATAACAAACTGCAACGTGAAAAATTTCTATATTCTGTCGCATGATAAGAGATGACAAAGTGATCCCCCGAACCTCCTTCCTCTTTGTCAGGAGCTGCTAGGAAAGCACGCGGTAAGGGAGGAGTACCTTGTTTCTTTACCTCAAAGCTGGCATGTTAAAATAGTTTCCAAGCTTGCATAACGTCGTGATCTTTTGTTTGTGCACGGATAACTATACAAAATATGTTTAATACAGAAAATTATTTTAATATACTTTACTAGCCATCGGTAGCTGCTACTTTACTATTATTAGGTCACAGGTAACAAATATCTAATTTCTTTTACTTGTAAAATTCATCACTCTTTTAGCATTCAGAATATGTTACTGATTACACAATACTGTGCAATAAAATTTTGATTTTTTTTTTTTTTTGGTTTATAATCCGACTGTTCTGCAATTACTGCTAATGCAGACGGTGAAGGATGGATTTTTTTTTGTAACGTATGAAAGAATGCCATGCCTGAATGGGATTCAAACCCAAGAAATATTGACAAACTATTAAAAATATTGATTAATGAAATATTGAGCTATATAAAATTATACAATCTTCAGCAGGCAAATAAAAACTGTCCCCACTAACTTCTTGAGTTCCAAATACTACAGAAATATTGTAACATTGTACAGTAATATTATAAAAATCTGGTGTGAAACATTAACATGACTTTTTCTTGCCAATTCAAATAATATTAACAATATAACCTAGCATAAGTAAAAATTATTAGAAAACTAACCTCAAAAAATATAACCTTATTTTAATCATGAGTAAACATGCAAAATGAAAACCTACCTTAGTTTTGCTTAATGATAGGAAAATTCACTCTTTCACGCTAAACAATGCGCTGTAGAGAAAAATTCTTAAAATAAAAGTTATAGGTCTTTTATTCCCAATCAATTTGATGTACCTTTTTCGTTAAGTGCATACTTAGGCCGAAATCTTAATAAATGTTTTTTTACAGATTTTCATGAAAAAAATTCAAAAAAATCACTAATTACTACTAAACTAAGCATAATATTGGGAAGGAACCATATCAAACCTAGGGATAGTTATAACAAGAAATGAAGCTAAAAATTAACAAATAGGCCCTGCTAATTAACTTTGGCGTGCACCATGCAAACAGAATGCAATCATCTAAAAACAAACCAACGCACACAACGGAATAAAGATCAAAATATCTAATTACACTATAGTTTCAAAAATATCACGATCTTTATGAAATCGTTAATTTTTGTATAGCGTACATCAATATTCCAGCTCTTACAAACATTGTTAACGGTTTTCACGCATCTTTCCATGGGGTCCAACTAGTGTAATAGATTATGAGACAAGTATATAAACATCATTCCTTACACACAATTACAATAAACACACACGTAAACACATACCCTCTACACAATTGACACAACTGATATAACCAAGACATGTCAACATTTACATTTGTTACATTTACATCTCAACATAAATACAGATGATTTCCAGCTTCCAGATGTAAGTAAGATAAATAAAACAAAAAAAAAAAGAAAAAAAAAAGAAAAGTTAAAATACCAAAATTTTAAAAAAGGATTGTTGAAAGTTGAGTCTATTTTAAATCTTTGAAAAGGAGAGAAGCATTTACAGTTTTTTATAATAAAAAAAGACTAAATAATTAATATACAATTATTTTAATAAGGAAGTTTTCAAGTTAAGATTTTAAAAGTTTTAATTGTTTTTAAAAGGTTTTAATTGAAATTTTAAAATATACATATATTTTAAAATGAAAGAAAGTTGTTAAACTTATTTATTTGTTTATAAATATCATTTACGAACTTCACCACTGGACATCGATAGCAAATGGTGCATCGACCGGGAAAGCTAAAAATATAAGGGAAATTTCAACAGGAGAAAGGAAAAACGGAAAACTGAAAGAAGAAATCTAACAAAAATTATCAGAAATTTAAAAGGAAATCAACAACAGAAATCAAAGACATCATAGAACGTCAGCAGAAACAGACTTCAACATAAAACTTCCGAACACAATATTATCATCGTAAACGCCTATCTTTCACTAATCTTTCAACAATCCTCCAACTTCAAATCAACTCCAATTTCGGCCAAAAAGACAACGTCCTTACATCTGGAAAAAGGTATACATCAGTTACCTGGTAAGTCGTCTTACACACATTCGTCAAACACACAATTACCGAATATAAATTATGGAACAACAAGTAACACCACTTATTGACCCTAATAGACTGGATGACAACAACCTTAACTTTCAACTGAGACTACGAAAAAGCGTAACAACCGGACATATAGGACAGAGAAAACAACGATTACAAAAATTGATAGATAACGGACGACAAACTGACATTAATGCAATACGTAGATTTGACCTCAATAAACAATTAACTGAGTGTCAAAATTATTTTGTGCGGTTACAAAACACAGAAAATTTAAACGATCTAGAGAAATATAATGCTGAAGTTTTTGACGACCGTCTTAATAAACTCTTACTGTTTATATTAGCGAATAAACCAGATAAGGTTGTAGATTTTCAAAATTTAAAACAGGAATTTGATAATTGGAAGGCTAATGAGTTACACAATATCGAAATTAGACCTAACCTTGACCAAAATTTAAATTTCGAAGAGGTACGTTTAAATAACAACCCAGTACCTAACCAAAGGCAAGAAATTGTTAATGATGATCAAATTAGCTTGATACATCCTCGAGTAATACAAAGTCCCGTTTTTAGGAATGATGTTCATGATATATTAATACCAAATGCGATAGGTCACAATAATCCTGTGTGTGTCCAACGTGAATTAAATTTTAATTGGACAAAAATCGCAAACCCAATTGAAAACGAGTTAAAACAATTAACTATCACAGATGGACGTGATATTGATACGTTGGTTAGAAATATCAAAATTATTAAACAAATCCAGAAACGTTATGCAGTAGATCTACCCTTGGTGTTATTAACTCCATTTATGACCGGTTTTACGGAACAAATTTTTGAAAATTCCATTAGAAATAATCACAATTTTGATCAGTTTCATCGAGATTTGGTGAATAAACTGATCACACCAAAAATGAAAGAGATATTAAAATTAAAATTATTATACAGAAATCAGTCACAAATGGAAACCTTGACAGAATACATAAGAGAAATCTTAGAAAATCATGATGCATTAAGACTTAACCTCACCGAAGGTGAGTTGATTAATATAATATTAACTGGTTTAAATGAAATATATGCTACACATTTAGGCATAATTGGTAGACCCAATAACTTACATGATTTTAATAAATTGGATGCTTATGTATATGAGAGGGTTTATGCTAGAACTCTTCATGAGATAGGTTCATCAAAAATGAACGATACAAGCGCACTAAACTCTATAAATAACACAATGCCTCTTCAAGGTAAACAAATCATATCACAAAATACGACATCCGATAACATTGGGTCACAAATATCAAAAACAATATTAAAATGTTTTTATTGTAATAAACCAGGTCACATTAAACGAAATTGTAGACTTTGGCAACAGAAAAACAATAAAAACATGTCAAAAAACTAAACGGATACAAACACGCGCAGCATACTCATATGGTTCGTGTTTGTAAACATGAGATGGGTAAATCTTTAAAGATAGGAAAACAAAGGTTGACTTATAAAAATACATTGAAAGGTTTAAAAATAAAAATTAAAAATAATATATTTAACGCGCTTATTGATTCAGGTTCTACACATAATATTATTAACCAAAAAATGTATGTACTTTTGAAAAATAGCAATGCAATCATAAAAGAGGAAAAACTTAACGCAATCTGCCTCACAGCTGACAAATTCCCTTTGGAAATTACTAAACAAGTGTGGGTTCGAATTAACCTACACAATCTATCATGGAAAATAAATTTCAAAGTGTTAAAAAAGATACACCATGAAATAATACTTGGTATGCACTTTTTACATAAAACACGTGCTATTTTTAATGCTATAAAATCAGAAATAACCTTTGAATGGTTAAAGAATCAAAAATTTTATTTAATAAATATATTTCCAGATCAAATTAATAATATAGAGCAATCTGAATACATTAAAAATAAAATAAATAATTTGTGTAAAGAATTTCCGGATGTACTTACGGCTAAATTAGGTTGTACTCATGAATTAACCTATGATATCAAACTTAAAAATAATGAAATTATAAAATCTAGGCCCTATCCTTTAAATCCAATAAAAACATTCCAAATGAAAAAACAAATCGATAAACTATTAAAGGATAAGGTAATTAGAGAGAGTGTTTCTCCTTATTCATCTCCGGCCTTTTTGATCCCGAAACCAAATGGTTCAAGTCGTTTGGTTGTAGATTATCGTTCGGTCAACTTAATAATTGACTCGGAAGCGCAACCCTTACCAAATATAAATCACGCTTTCCAATGGTTTTCCAAAGCACGATGGTTCAGTACATTAGATTTGGCACAAGCATATCATCAAATCCCATTGACAGAGAGATCTCGTCAAATTACTGCATTCTGTACTACAGATGGATTGTATGAATATGAAAGATTACCTTTTGGTTTGTCGACCGGCGCACAAGTTCTAACTCGCCTCATGAATAAAATATTTAAAAATATTAAATATAAATTTGTGTTTAATTATATGGATGATATTTTAATATTTTCCAAAAGTTTTACAGAACACTTAAAACATATCAAAATAGTGTTGTCGATCTTGAGAAAAGCTGGTATCACCATTAATCCTGATAAGGTGACATTTGCTGTAAATGAAATACCATTTCTTGGACACACGTTGTCATACAAGGGTGTCTCTATAGATTCAACGAGGACACAAAAAATTTTAGAATATCCGGAACCTACATCAGTAAAACAAGTACATCGGTATTGTGGTATGATTAATTATTTTTCCAAATTTATTAAAAATTATGCTGACAGGATCGAACCCCTGAATAGATTAAGACGTAAAAATACTCAGTTTGTTTGGGGAGACTCACAAAGAAAAGCGTTCGAAGATCTTAAACAAGCAATTGCTAATCCTCCAGTTCTCTCCATACCAGACTTTTCTAAAGAATTCATTTTACAAACAGATGCGTCAGATACAGGTATAGGGGCGGTGTTACTCCAAGAACATGAAGGGTCCAGAAGAGCTATAGCATACGCCTCTAAAACATTGACAGAAGCAGAAAGAAAATTTTCTGCATATGAACGTGAATGTCTGGCAGTTGTTTTCGCGACAGATCACTTTAAAACTTATCTAACGCACCGTGAATTTCTTTTAGAAACGGATAACCAAGCTTTAGCCTGGCTTCTTTCACGACCAAAACAATTAGGTCGGTTGGCTAGATGGTTATTACACTTATCCGTCTTTAAATTTAAAATTAATCACATCCGTGGTTCAAATAATAATGTGGCTGATGCATTATCGAGAATGTATGAATTAAATAATGAAGATACAGTAAAAGAGATATCGTATATCAATGCTTTATTATCACAGTTTCCCCTTTCCTTTACAGATATAAAACAACATCAAAAACAGGATACCTTTATCCTTAAACAAAAACAACAAATGAACAATAAATTTTGTTTATCAAAAGGGATTCTCTGTCTACAAGACAAAAATCATAATCCGACCAAAATTGTTCTCCCCAATTCTTTAAAAGATTTAGTCTTTAAATATTTTCATCATTCGGAAATAGGAGGACATTTAGGTATTGACAAAACTATACATAAAATAACAAAGCATTTTTATTGGCCTGACATATATAAGGAAATTCCTTTAAAGGTGAATGCTTGCATGATCTGTCAACGCAGCAAACCTGGCATGAATTATAAATGGGGGAATCTTAGTTCAAGAGTTCCAACAATACCATTTGATACGTTATTTATTGACACCGTTGGTAGTCTTCCAAAAACTAACCAAGGTTATAAATATATTCTGGTGGTGGTGGATAGTTTTTCAAAATTTACTTGGTTAGCTCCATTAAAAAATACTAATACATCCTCTATTATAGATGAATTAAAACGTATCTTTCAGAACTACTCCATTCCGAGGTTAATTGTCACGGATAATGCCAAAACATTTAACTCCACAATGTTTAAAAACTTTTGTTTTACCTTAGGAATTAAAAGAACCACTCTATCTCCTTACCACCCACGCCCATCTCATGCTGAAAGACTGAATAGAAATCTTAGGTCTATTCTTATCGCGTACCACGCAACTGCCCAAACGACATGGGATAAATCCCTCTTTTGGTTTCAATTAGCCTTTAATATGGCACAACATACCGCCCACGGTGCATGTCCTTTTGACATATTACATAATTTTCAAGCCCAAACGCCCTTGGATAGAGCGTGGAATATTCAGGATATCCTTCATCGGAATCCTGTACGATCGAGCAACATGATGAGTACAATTAGACGGCAACTAATTAAGTCTCATCATGATATGGCACGTAGATATAATGCTACACGCCATCCAAATCCATTTTCGGTGGGAGATAAGGTTTTACTTAAAACTCATCCCGTAAGTTCGAAAAAGAAAAATATTTGTGCAAAAATGGCATACCGGTGGTCGGAACCATTTTATATAATTGGATTCTCTACACCTGTTACAGCCTTACTCCGTAAGACTGTCGGGGGAGAAATATCCAAAGAACATATCTCTAATCTTAAAAAGGTATCATAAATTACCAAGGTTAGTAATATTATTAGGTGAGGTACGTCGCGACTCTCGAGCTTGTGATGTTGGTATTAAAGGTGTATCCGATGTTACTTGATGTGTGAATGTGTTATGAAAGGGGCCCCGAATGATCGTAACTTACCGTCTCAGGCCGACAACTGCTCCGTACTTATCTTTTTTGTTTTCGACTTTTAAGCACCCACCCCTTATTCCTCTTGCTTGTGTATGTTTCCCAGGGGGGGGGAAGATTGTAATAGATTATGAGACAAGTATATAAACATCATTCCTTACACACAATTACAATAAACACACACGTAAACACATACCCTCTACACAATTGACACAACTGATATAACCAAGACATGTCAACATTTACATTTGTTACATTTACATCTCAACATAAATACAGATGATTTCCAGCTTCCAGATGTAAGTAAGATAAATAAAACAAAAAAAAAAGAAAAAAAAAAGAAAAGTTAAAATACCAAAATTTTAAAAAAGGATTGTTGAAAGTTGAGTCTATTTTAAATCTTTGAAAAGGAGAGAAGCATTTACAGTTTTTTATAATAAAAAAAGACTAAATAATTAATATACAATTATTTTAATAAGGAAGTTTTCAAGTTAAGATTTTAAAAGTTTTAATTGTTTTTAAAAGGTTTTAATTGAAATTTTAAAATATACATATATTTTAAAATGAAAGAAAGTTGTTAAACTTATTTATTTGTTTATAAATATCATTTACGAACTTCACCACTGGACATCGATAGCACTAGTTACCCAGTATTTTAAAAAACCAACCAATTTCGTCTCATACTGTTCACATCGGGAATCATCAACCCTATTCCCGAAACATTCAGAAATATATGGCTATTTAGCGCTTTGAACAAATATACGACATTATAGATTTACTTATTTGACGAATGGTTAAACCCAAGTTATTGCAATCAAATTCGTATCGTAATAATATGTTATTTCCTTATCATTTACAATATCGAATTCATGTACATATTTTCCGTATACAATATAATATATTTATAATTATCTACATTACATGAGAAGGAGGAAATAGAGCTACCCTAATATGATTATTTGGTAACGTGCTCGCCTCTACACAATGCAATATTTATATCGTATATCATAAGCATCATTTCTGTGTTTCTTCTCCTACAGTCGCTACCCATTAATTTATACAGAAATTTTTATATAAAATATTATATCGGTACCGCGAATGAACTGATTTCAAAACAGTTTTAAGGAAAAACATGTAATTTTCTGTTTAACTGTAATATTCGGATAAAATAAAATATTGAAGCAGAAACCACCCCACTTAAATTTTGTAAAAATCAAACTTATCGCGGTATTTCTGCAGAGTATTGGAAATTGCCGTTTACATGTTATCCGTTTCCATAACAACTCTGCAACAAGAGAAATTGTAGGTTGAAAGTGAGTCTACAGTTATCACATGATGAATCCGGGAGCGTAGGACCGTTCCTTTCTCCTACTGTTATTTACACTTCTTCCGCTGCAATTCATCCAAGCTAACATTCATTTTTTGTGTATTGTCTGTTAAAAAGGCAGTTAAATTATAAAACTAAATACCTTTATCATGCAGTAAACTTCCTTGAAATATTTCACTTAAGAAATTATAAATGAAACTGTTGTTAATGGCTGTAATACAGTATAGCAAAATTAAATACGGACACCAATTTTCATCTTATTAGGTAGAAGAGATGGAAAATTCAAAAGTAGGCAACGAAAACATACAGGAAGTTGGGAAATCCTGCTATCTAGGAAGTAAAATACAAAGGATGGTAGCATCACAAGTGATATCAAAAGTAGAATTGCTCAAGCTAGAAGAGTCTTTGAAATGAAAAACAACTTACTGACAGCGAACATTAATTTACAGATTAGGAAAAATTTCTTAAAACACTATGTTTATAGTGTAGCATTATACGGGAGTAAAACGTAAGTGATAAGGGTTGTAAAAAAGAAGAGGATAGAAGCTTTTGAAATGTGGTATTATAGGAAAATGTTAAAGATTAGGTGAGTGGACAAAATAAGTAATTTAGAGGTTCGTAGACGCGTGGATGAAAAAAGAAGTATAGGAAGCATCTTACCAGAAGAAGGGATAGGCTAGTGTGATATATCATGAAAACATTCAGGTATTGGTCTATCAATAATGGAGGGTAATATTGAGGAAGTGATTTGCAGGGGGAGACAAAGGTTAGAATATATAAAGCAAATTATAATACTTGTAGGGTGTTACAAGTATGTAGATATGAAATGACTGGCGCAAGATAGAACGGCTTGGAGAACTGCATCAAACCAGTGGAGAGACTGATGACGACAAAAAAGGTAGAATTCTATATTATGACTGCCACGCGTGCAGTATACACAGCACTACTACACATATTCACCAAACACCATTAGTTAATAGGCTGTGCAGCCCCAACGTAAATTTCAGAGTTGATATGAAAACGTATGACCTGTAACGAAACGTTGGATGAGAAAACAGTATACATAAAAATATTAGAGGAATTCAAATACATGAGAGTAAGTAATGTATAGGTTATACGAAGAGTGAAAGAGAAGAGAAATTTTCTGGAATTCATTCGACAGAGAGGAGCTAACTAGCTAGGATACATAATGAAAGAAGATGGTTTAATCAAAACTATGTTAGTCGGTTCAGTAATGAGCATAAGGAACGACAAATTTTTAAAAAATGAAGGTTATTTGAAAGGAGTATGGAGCAATCAAGTAATTAAAACGCTAGTAGAAATCAGAATAGTTTGGATATAGACGTAGTGTAAGGAGCCTCTCTTATGGCAAGTAACCTTAAGGTTAAAATGTGCTTCGATATAAATTTAGAGGATGTACCCACCAGGTTACTCTGTTGTAAAGTTGTCACCGCAAGTCAGCTGTTTAACAGCTGATTTTTGAAGACAGAGTCTCAGTGGTTCAAACCCTAGCCAAGGTTCTTTTTATACAAATTTGAATTATAGAAAATACAATAGTGTATTCTAATGATTGGGGTTAAGTAAACCATACTCTCTCAGAAACGATTCGCCTGGGACAGTAAAAGGCTACACTTAATCTGCATGAAATACATAGTAATCCTCAGCTCGTTGGGTGATTTCTACTAGTATTTTAATTACTTGATTAGGAAGTTTAGAAAACTAATCCAAAATATCATTTTTGTCAGTATAAACAAACTCAATAACAAAAATGTCAATTGTTTTGCTACTCATAAAAATTTTACAATTTAATATTTTAAGTAAAATAGTAATGGAGTTTCTTCTTAATCACCATAGTTTTTATTCTTCTCTTCTTCTTCATTATCACGCTCCTCCATTTTCCTCACCACCTTCTCCTTCTATTTCTTCGTCCTCTTCTGCATCTCGTTTTCGTTTGCGATTTTTTTCACACACTCCTTCATCTGCTTCTTGTCTCCTCCTAATCTTCCTCCTTCTCTTTTTTGAGTGTTTTCTCCTCCTCATCCTCTTCTTCTACTTTCTCCTCCACCATCCTTCTTCATCACTACCAATCCAAGGATAAAATACCTCATATTGATGATAATAAAGTTACAATAAATTATTGTTAATTAATTTATGTTTTCCACAACGCTTTAATAATCGTTTTAAATAATAATTAAAATGTAATAGTTCTGTAAAGATTAAAAAAATCTGGTGTAAAACACTCAACAACTTTCTGTTGCCATTTCAAATAATGAACCATAACCTAACATAAGTAATAAAACATTAGAAATAAAAAACAAACTAACCTCAAAAAACATAACCTTATTAATCATGAGTGAGAGATGCAAAATGAAAATCACACTTTCACGCTTGAGTGAATGATACAAAATGAAAACCAACCTAAGTTTGGCTTAAAAATACAGAAAATCACTATTTTACGGTAATATAAGATCTGTAGAGAAAAGTGTTGGAAATAAAAGTTGTAGATCTATTAATTTTTCAAAAATTTGATTATAGATACTTTTGTCCTAAAATGCATACTAAGCCAGAAATCTTAAAAAAAATCGATTTGTTTACAGATTTTCATGAAAAAAAAAAACAGAAAACCAATAATTACCGCTAAACTTACCGCTATACAAAGAAATGTGGAAAGAAAAGTTGTAGAATTTTAATTTTTCTACAACTTAGACTATATACACTTTTCGCTAAAATGCATATTAAGGCCGCAATCTTAAAAAACCATTTTTTTCTACGAAAGTACAGCCTCCCCAAGAATTTCAGCAGACATGGCGCCTTCCCTACCATGTATAGCATACAAAATTTAGTAAATGAGGTGATTTTTTAAAAAAATCGTTTGAGCCGTTTTTTTAAAAAATTGCAAAAAAGTGAAAAATAACACGAATAAACTCTACTTCCGGTTGGCCGATTATAATGAAAATGTTCGTATCGGGTTTTCTAGTAGTATCTAACTCAAGTTTTAAATTTCAACTTCGTGCAATGTTCGTTATTGAGATATTTTGTTCACACAAACACACACTCAGACCAATCGCTAAAAACATGTTTATTTGACTAAGGGGGTCTGAAAACGTGCAAAGGGGGTAGCTGGTGAAAACTCAATTTCGAAATTCGACATGAAAACAATGCTTTCTGTTTATACATGTATGTGTGTATATTTATATAGGCAAGAGAAAGTAAATATATTAATGGAGTTGGATATGCTGTCTATTTAGGTAGTGTAGTATTTATCGAATTTTCGGTTTACGTTCAGAATACCTGGGGTTAGAGTAGACTGTGATGTAGGTTGAAAGAGAGCAAAAAAAATAGTTAGGGGGTGAGAAATAGGCTCTCTAAGTTTATCGCCAAGTTGGACGCAAAGCATGCAATTTTCTAATTTGTCAAAACAAAAGAAAGATAGAATGGGGGCCTTTGTGACAAGTTGGGGCGATCAGAAGATAGGATATAGAGGCTTTCTACCGTGGCCATCGATTGCCGCGACTAACGTTATCACGAACATGTGTAACAGAGCTCCTATTAGACAAGATTTTAGATACGGATATTAAAAAAATCATGATTTTTATCGTGCGCACGTGGAGCGCCACGTCATAAATTCTTCTGTCTCAACTCGATCAGAGAGTAACTAATGTTTATTAAATTGTCATTTACATTGTAAGCAGAACCGAATAAAACTATCAAGATAATTACAGTTGGATTCCGACAACTTGAAAACCAACGACCTAGGACGTAAACCATATTAAAAATCTACCATACACATGAAAGCAGGGTATCTTACTAATGATTCACTAATAATCACACCCATATAAAATACACAACCGTATATTGCAAAAAATAAAAATCTGGTGTGAAACACTCACACGACTTTCTCTTGCCAATGCAAATAATTACCAATATAACATAACATTAATAATAAAATATCATAAATAAACAAAAAACTAACCTCAAACAATATAATCTTATTTTAATCATGAGTGAAAGACGCAATATGAAATCAACCACAGTTTGGCTTAAAAATACGGAAAATCACAATCTAACTTAATTTCCAAGTTTCAACTTCATACAGTTTTTCGTTCATGAGATATTTTCTTCACGCACATATACACACGCGCGCACTCACAGATTAATCGCTAAAATATATTTTATGACTTCAGGGGGCTTATAAACGTGTATTTAATGTGAAAACTTGATTTCGAAAAACTGACATGAAAACAATACTTTTCTTTTTATTATTTATGTAGGTCAAGAGGAAGTAAAAAGATGAGGATCAAGTAACTCTAGAAAAGTATAACTTCGCTTGTCTTGATAATTTTTCAGTACATAAAATTCAATATCAACATTGGAGTAGTAGAACAAATAAATTTTTTATGTCTCTAACAATGATATACCTACCAAGCTTTTCTTCAGAATTAAAACGGTTTTCAAGTTAACTGAATACAACTATAATATTATTTTCTTATTGCGTGGAAATGAATCGGTTGGGTTAGACACGTGCTTTGAAAATTCATCCAATAAACTTAATTACAATTGCAAGTTGTTTAAAAAGTTTTAGAAAGTTTATTCTACGCTCTAATTATAAATCGTATATTGCATCTTTTACTTTGTAATTAATTTATTTAAAAAATAAATATTTTATCAGTAGTTTAAATTAAAACATATTATTTCTTTTAATTCTGTGACATTCTATTTTAAATGTTAATTAATTTAATACTAAATGTTTCAAGAGGGAAAACTGAATAATTCATTTTGCTTATAATTAGATATGGTAGTATTTACGCGCATAATGAAAAATTTAAGAACGTTCCTGCAGACTTTTACCTGTTTGCAAACTGAAAAATTTTACTTGTACGGGTTTTAATTAAAGATGTTTAGGTAAGTACGAAAATAGTACTTAAAACCGTTAAGATAGAAAATTTGCATGAATGCTACCAAAAGAGAAACACCATTGGAGTCGGTGAGCTAAATCAAAAGGCGACTACTCTGAAGTGCATTTATCAAAGTAATCTGAAAGTACTGTCATTCTGAAATCAAAAGCATAATCATTGGAGTAGTAGAACGAATAAATTAATAAACATTTTCTGTAAACTTGGAAACAAGGACTTTTTTTGTTTTACATCTAACTGGTTGGCAATTGTTGTTAATGCAGACGGTGAGAAGGATAATAGATGAAGATGAATGATGAAAAAATTCCAGACGTGACTGGGAATTGAACCCGAGATTCCAGCGTAAAAGCCAATTGCTGTAACCGCTACGCCAACGGGCCGGAGAAAGAGAGTTTATTTTGCTATGTATAGAAATATTAAAGATACCAAACAAAAACTATTAATTCTAGGAGAAAGAAAACAAACGTTTTTAATGTAATTCTTTAAAATTATCAAAATTCAATTATTCAGGTTGTGGCATCGGGTTTGATAAACATTTGGGTATGGAGAAGAAAGTTGGCAAATTCCAAGCAGTATGCGGAAATATTAGCAGAACCCTAGGCAGGAAAACAAGAAAAGAAACTCAGATAAAATTTTACCAGGCGATGGCTGCCCCAGTCCTACTCTATGGAAGATTGTCGTGGATTTCTACCAGACCACAAGAGAGTAGAGTACAGGTGGCAGAGATGCGATTCCTGCGAATAACAAAGAGCTGCAATCGTAGGGATAAACTAAGAAATGAGGACATAAGAACAGAACTGGATGTTTACAACCTGAATGGGAAGATTGCAGAATCTAAATCGATGGAGGGAGCACGTAGTAAGGGAAGGAACCCCCTCAATGTTTTGCAATACAACCGTTTGGGGAGGAGAGATGTTGGAAAGCCAAGCAAAAGATGGCAAGAATTCAATAGTTTTTCATTGTTGTGAGTCGGAACAGGCGAAAGCCTAATCCTTCATTGTGAGAAGAAGAAAATGAAGAAAAAACAAACGTTTATGATTTTACAATTCAAGGAAGGATCAGTAAAGTGTATCGGTATGTTTTTCTATACATTCTATGGGTATTAGAAAGACAAGCGAAATCTTCAATTTAAAAAATTTCCTCAATGGAAATTGTTTAAAAGTAAAACAGAAGTGGCAGGCAAAGAAGAGAAGCACTCAACAGATATTTTAGTATGAGGTAAGTTATTGAAAAACAGGTAGCGATTTTCTAGAATAAATTCTCACTACTGCAGAGCATAGTTTAAGGGTTTATTTCAATTCTGAGCTTTCTGTCCCTAAAATGTACGAATTGTTACTGCAAGAATGTGATGATGACTAACCCAGTTACCCAGTTACCTTACTGTTACAGTTCGCGTTAAAATACTAGTATGAATATTTTATTGTATTTTAGTTAAATAAAAAATAAGGTTTCGTAAGCTCATATATAAGATAATTCTGGTGTAATGTAAATTTTAATTTTTACTTTTCTTACGGTATAATAAAATAATATAGAGGATAAGATATTTTTTTCATGTTGATTTTTCCAAATCGAGTTTTCTCCGGAAATATACGTTATTAGACCCCTTGAAAAAAAATACTTTCAGTGATTAGTCTGTACGAGTGTTTGTGACTGTGTTTGAACAAATTATCGTAAGAACGGAATAGTGAACAAAGTTGAAACTTGAAACCTAAGTTAGGTCTAGATACTACGACAGGACCCGACACGAACATTTAAATCAAAATCTGTCAACAATAAGTAGTAGTTTATGCGTGCAATTTTTTTGCTTTGTTGCTATTTTTTCAAAAACGAATCCTAATCATCTCATTTTACACAGTTTCAATGCTCTAAAAGATAGGGTAAGCGCAAAGTCTGCTGAAATTCTTGCAGATTTTTTGCTTTTGTAATAAAAAATGGTTTTCTCAAGATTGCGGGCTTAATACCCATTTAGGGTAATGTTTAAATAATTATAAAATTAATGTAGAATATTAAAAACTGACAACTTTTATCAAATTATTTTTCACGACGCTTAGTTTAGCGTCAATAGTGATTTTTGGTATTTTGCTCATCAAAATCGGTAAAAATTAGACTTTTTAATATTGCGGTCTTAGTATGCATTTCATGACAAAATTTTGTACTATAATGAAAGTTTGTTGCAATGATTCTGGAATCTCTTTTCTCCTTTCATCAACCTTTTCCATCTCAGGCAAGAAAAAGTGGTTGGCCACCAAGAAGAGCGGCTTGGACTTTGAATTCACTTCGCTCGGGTGCAACTGGATAAACACTGGGAAAAGACAAAATTTCCCAGTTGAACCGAATCAGAATCAAAAACTTCTTCGGATCACTTCCAAAGTTGTAACACGAGGTTTACCCTCACTAAGGAAAGAAACATCCTAGAAAGTTCGAAACATGGAGGATTGTTTTAGTCAGATTATTCCCTCTGGTATCACGAAAATTTACCATAGAATTCGGGAGGTAAACAACTAAGAGAATGTTTTAGAGACGAATTGAAGCGTCGGAAGACACTGACGAAACTTAAGATAAAAATACTTCACGTATTTTGCAACACTTAACGTAAACTCACTTCCAACGAAAGCGAAATGGCAAGAAATTCAGTTTTTTCCGAAGCGGAAAGGCTCAGAAGATCAGAAGTCTTAAAGAAATATTGGCGGAACAAAAGAGAAGCGAAGGAACTGCAAAAGTGCAGCAAGAATATTAAAACCAGAAAATGAGCTTACCAGGTTATGAACTAAAGTGGTCCAATGAGGCCTTAAAAGTACCTATTAAAAAAAATTAAAGTTGTAGGAAATAAAAATATACTAAACTTTTATTTAACGCATTTTCTTTTAAAGATCATAGTTTTAAGTCCTACAGATGTTGATTTTCATTAAGCATTGTTCATTAATAAATTAAAATTAGGTTATGTTTATCATTTTACATGGTTAACTAATTTTTGGACATATTTTATTATGTTTTATTATGTATGGCAAAAGAAAGTTGTGTGAGTTTTTCGCACTAGATTTTTAATTATCAAATTAATTGTTATTAGTGTAACGTTATAAATTTTTTTTAAGTGTAACAATAATTTATTTAACATAGTCCGTGTTGTGTTGACTCACGTTACAGACATAATTCAGTCCAAAAATTATTTTATAAACAGAAAACACGATCACAAAGTGACTCACTTATCTTAACAATTTATTAAAGTTTTTTTCTGGCAATAAATTTTTATTATTGTTTTATGAAATTTTATTATTTATTTTATAATTATTATAACTACAAAATAAGGAAAATTTAATCTTTGCTCAAATATATAAAAAATCCCGAAACAATATCGACTACTGTTATTGAAATAAGAAAACAAGAAAACGGTTAAAACCCTTGCAGTGCTTTCCTGAAAAATATCAGAAACTGACATTATTTTGTCACTTCGTAAATTTGTCGACGAATTAACATAACAGAACAATCCAGAGAAATACATAATACATAATCGAACATTCTACTTTACTTAAAAAACAAGTAAGGTAGTAAACTGTCGATGCCAGAAAGGCGATTAAATACAATGGCATAACGTGAACGTCACTCACATAAAAGCGCCGCAAAGTCAAAACACAATCGTCCAACAGACTTAGATTACAATACAATTTATGGTACGAACACCATCAAATAATCTCTCCACCATAATACGTTACCAAAATTACTATATCACCAGTCCTTTATATCTAACACCTAGCAGAAATATTCTAACATTCCTCAAATAGCAATTTGTTGTTTTCTTAATTTTAACCTTTTCACTAGAAAATTTTTGTTAGCAAACCAAAAGTTAACATATTTTTAATATCACAACGGTTCACACAACACTAACTCACTAAGAAACTTGTAGCTATTTATAGAAAAACTAATAGAACTTTTATGAAAAATCTGGCCACTCGCGCAGTTTTCTCTTGTCAATGCCAACAATGAACAATCTAACCTAACATTATTAATAAAACATTAGAAACAAACAAAAAAACTAACCTCAAATTATATAACCTTATTTTAATCATGAGTGAATGATGCAAAATGTAAACCAACCTTAGTTCGGCTTAATAATACGGAAAATCACAATTTGACGTTAAACTAGGCTCTGTAGAGAAAAATATCTGAAAGAAAAGTTGTAGAATTTGTAATTTACTATAAATTGTTTTATTTGTCATAAAATGAATACTAAGGACAAATTTAAAAAAACAATTTTTTATAGATATTAATGAAAAAAAGATAAAATCACTCATTACCGCTATACGTTATACAAACAATTTTAAATAAAAGTTGTAGGCTTCTGAATTTTCTGCAACTTTTGTTATGTACACTTTTGTCCTAAAATGCATATTAGGGCCGATATCTTAAAAACAGAGAATTATTTTTACGAGAGCACCACCTCCCCTAGAATTTCAGCAGACATGGCGCCTACCCTATCTTGTAGAGCATAAAAAATGTAGTAAAAGAAGTGATTTTTAAAAAAAAATCGTAGGGGGCGTTTTTGGGGTAGTCACAAAAGGGTGAAAAATAACACGAATAAACTACTGCTTCCGTCTGACCGATTTTGACAAAAACCTTTGTGTCCGGTCCTCCAGTAGTTCCTAACTTATACTTCAAGTTTCAACTTCGTACGATGTTCTGTTCTTGAGATATTTTGTTCACACACACAGACCAATTGCTAAAAATATGTTTTTTGGTTTCAGGGGGTCTTAAACGTGTATATCCGTTAAAAATTCTATTTCGAAAATCGACATGGAAACAATATATTCTTTTCTCTATATTGATATAAGCAAGGGAAAGTAAAAATAAAGAATATAACTGAATAATCTGAAATAAATTAACTATGGATCATTCTACTACATAATAGGAAAACAAAACGCAAGGTCGCACCAAGATGCAATTAATTACAGTTTCAAACACTGAAGGTCACTCACACACAAACGTTTTTTATGGTTTAACGTTCGAATGTTCTGCAATTACTGCTAATGCAGACAGTGAAGGATAAAATGATTTTTTTGTAATCTATGAAAATATGCCGTGCCTGAATGGGAATGGGCAAATGGGCAATGCCAGCCGCATTGGCGTAGTTGGTAACGTGCTCGCCTCTCATCATGCGGTCTTGGGTTCGAATCTCATTCAGGCACAGCATATTATCATACGTTACAAAAAATAATTTTATCCTTCACTGTCTGCATTAGCAGTAATTGCAGAACAATCGGACGTTAAACCAAAAAAATAAAAAATCACATTTAAATACCGTGTAGTCAAAACAAACACAACAAAACTTTAGGTTCCGGTTATTGTGTGACACATTTAACGTAGATACAAACGGAACATAACTAATTTTGTAATTAAATGGTTTAGTTGTAAATGAATGGGTTATTGGGTAAGTTGAGCGAAATGATGTCTTTAAACACCTGATTAATTTCAACAAATTGGTGAATATATTTTTACTGGGAACAGCTGTCCATATGTGATAGGGTTTTAAAGTGGCAGTTGGATGATACCGATGCAATGATGCCTCGATCACAAAAATGTTCCATGTATTTGTGATTGTGTGCGAGCGTTCACACTACACTTTTCGATTGTGGCAGCCTGAGCGAATAGTAGTGATAACACATTGCTTCTGCAATATGCCGCACTCCCCTTCATCAGCAAAATAATTCCCCCGACCCATTCATTGCGCTTAACCGGTTCCCCGATGCATGCACACTACCGTCAGTAGATCTATCTAGCTTTTGTTTATTGGAACGTTTCGGTCAATGAGTTTAAGGGCGGTAATTGGAACCCAATTTCGCGGGTCAATTGGATTCAATAAACGTGGCTCACTATATAGATCTGTACCATACTACATTAAAACATGTACTGTATCCTCCTATCTCGTTCACCTGCCTAAGTTGACTGTTCAACTGTTTTTAAACCTTTCGTTCCTATATTTAAATTTATGAAGAATAAATAATTTGTTATTCGCATTTTAGAATAATTTTATTCCATTCTGTACATATAACTAAATACATAAGTTTTTACATTCTCTTGCCTATATGAATACATAGGAAAACAAGTATTATTTTCATGTCGATTTTTAGAAATTGAGTTTACACCGGATCTACAAGTATTCAGACCCGCGAACCCAAAAAACATGTTTTTAGCGATTGGTCTGTGTGAGTTTGTGAAAAGAATATCTCAAGAATGGAACATCGTACGAACTTGAAACTTAAGTTAGATACCACAGAGGACCCGACACGAACATTTTCATCAAAATCGGTCAACCGGAAGTAAAAGTTTATTCATGTCATTTTTCTCTTTTTTGCGATTTTCTCAAGAACGGCTCCGACGATTTTTTAAAAAGTCGCCTCATATAGGCCTACTATATTTTTATGCTTTACAAGATAGGGTAGGCGCCATGTCTGCTGAAATTCTTGGAGAGGTTGTTTTCTTGTAAAAAAGTTGTTTTTTTATATTGCGGCTTTTATATGCATTTTATCAAAAAAAATTATAACAATCGTTGTAGACAATTCAAAATCCTACAACTTTTATTTCAAACTTTTTTTGTATAACGCTTAGTTTAGCGGTAATTAGTGATTTTCTGATTTTTTTTTTTTTACGAAAACGTGTAAAAAATTGATTTATTTAAAGATTTCAGCCATAATGTGAATTTTACGAAAAAATAGTATAAGATTAAATTTATAGGAAATTAAAAGATCTACAACTTTTATTGTAAGCATTTTTCTCTACAAAGCCTAGTTTAGCGTGAAAGCGAGATTTTCCGTATTTTTAAGCCAAACTGAGGTTGATTTTCATTTTGCGTCTTTCACTCATGATTAAAATTAGGTTATGTTTATTGAGGTTAGTTTTTTGTTTATTTCTAATGTTTTATTACTAATGTTAGGTTATCTTGTTAATTATTTGCATTGGCAAGAGAAAGTTGTGCGAGTGTTTCACACTAGTTTTTTTTTTTTAATTTCGAACAATATAACTTGTTATTTTACTAAAGAACGGGTTTTCTTCAGTGTTATTGCTTCCCTTTATTTTATTATTGGTTTTTATGGTTTTACGTCTGATTGTTCGGCAATTTCTGCTAATGCAGACGGTGGTAACAGATAATAATGAAAATGAGTGATGAAAAAATGCCTGGGTGACCGGGAATCAAACCCGGATTAAAGATAAGTATCCTTTTGCCATGAAAACAGAATTCTTTATCATAATGAATGTCGAAGCTCAAGAGCTTCTCGACAACGCAGATCTGAACAGAAGACTTTCTCGAGTGAAACTATTTGAATTGGTGTAGTTAATAATCAATAAAATGTGGTTAGTTAATATAGTTATTTTTTGTATATATAATTGTTGTAATTGTTGGTTAGGTCATCAGCCGAAACTTTGGTTTGAACCTCTAAAAGCTTTACTAAGTAAAACGAGGATCAGGTGGTTTCCCAAAGCCTTCCTCACTGAGTAGAAAAGTATACTTATCACCACGCCAGGCCCTCCAAAAAGCATCTACTTTCCATCTTGCCAATAACATCTTCACTTCATTCAACACAGGATCTGGCTGAATAATGAAATTTATGAATCTCACAGGTGATAACTCTGGCTAGAATCTTTTACACCTCTACCTCTTCTGTTCTTAAATGGTTCAGTCATAATTGGCTGACCTTTAGTATGTGATAAGAAAAATAACTATTTTTTTTGTAGCCCTGGAATTACCAGGTCGAATACAAATAATTTAACAATCCGCCTGCCTGTTATGGACAGGCAGACGAAAACATGAAAAATTAAATTTTTCATATATTTTTTTGAGACATTATTTAACTATACAATGTTACATTTAAAGACTTATAAAATAATATTAAGCAACAAACAATATTAAAAATATAACATTTTACACAGAAGAAAAAATAGATAATGTTATATTGAAAAACAGAAATATTCAATTACAAGTTCCGTTAAAGAAATCCTTGAAGGTTGTGTACATCTAATTTAAACCGCTTTTAGAGGCGAGTCTCATTCGAACGACTACATGTTTTGGTGACAATTAATTGTTAAAGTGTTACAATAACGAAAATATGATCACTTGTATTGAATAGTTGTAAATATTTATTGCATTAGACAATATTAAATTACAAATAAGGATTCTTAGTTGGTATTTTTTTTTTTAAATAACCAACTAGTCCGAAATTTAAAAAATGTTAACATAACTAATAAGAGTATAAATAGGGTTTCCAAGAAATAGTTATAAATTTATAAATAGTTATAGTACAGGTAGACCTGCCTATTATTTTACGACTATTGTGAAAGAGTTGAGCAGGTACCTATTTAGATAATTGGCCTTTTTGCAACATATTTTATTCGATCCTAATCTGTTTACAGTTTGTTATGATTTATCCAGAAGCAGTCAGAAGGATTTTGTATTTTTATTGTTATATCGAAAATCTCTGTCCTCGAAATCTCAATAGCTTAACCTATTAAGCAAAGTGATTTATTTGGTGCATTTGGTTTCGATTTTTCTGTGATCCAGTTAGGGAATTGCGTAGTGCGAACAGTGCATTAGAATTACTGTGTATTGTTTAACTTTATTTCTGTATCTTTTGTGAGAAGTCTTTAGTTTATAATATTGGTTAAGTTTATTTATGTTATTAGTTAATTATAATTAGTTTGTTATTTATTAATTTTAATTTACTTGTAAATTTTAGTCACTTCATTAATTGTAATTTTTAGTTGTAATAAATATTTGTAATTTTAAACTTCAGCATGTTAATTATTTAATTTATCCAGATCCTGAAACCGACCTCATAGATAAGTTTCACGATATTATTTTTCTGGAATAAATTATTTTAGAAATTCAATAAATTATGTATTGAACGTACACAGAAATGGAAATAACAATTAATTTATTTCGGTAGATATGGTTAGAGAAAGTAAAATTCAACGTGAAAAAATATACAAACTGGTTTTGATTCAAAATCCGAGATATTTGTTCATTTATAGAGGAAAAATAAGTTGTTAAAAAGTGAGCCACAAATAAGAGAATGAAACAGTATTTATAAGAGGCAAGATTTGTTCGATGGGAGAACGAACTTAGATGATGATACGTAAGACCACTAATGGTATTTCTTCAGACGTATATTTTTTTATGATAGCCTCCGACTTTATTACTGATAAATCGAGTCTACATTTTTACAGGCCGAATGATCGCAAAAAGTTACAAGAGCTTAGTGGTCTCCTATTGGAGAAATAAAAACAACTCAAGGGTGAAAATTGGAGAGAAACGGCGTAGGGGAAAACCACAACATAACCTATAAATGGGACATTAAAAACGACGATGAAAAATCATCTTAAAGAATTACAGTCGAGTAATTTTCTGATTCGAGAAATATTATTGCAATGAACATTCAATACTCTATAAAAATTTTATTGCACTATTTATTGTAAAATGTGTACTTACAATATAATTAATAAGTCGGGTTTATAGATATACGCCGAATATAAAAATATTACAACGTTATTTGTTGCAAAATATATTTTAGACTACAACAAAATATAACACAATATTCTTCACACTCCTATTGGTGAAAAATAAACACTAGAAATCCATTTATCGGAACTTTAGTTAACCGTACCGAGAATTAAAAATAATCTCGTGTAAAAATATTACACACGACTTCTCGCCAATGTAAATTGGACCTAATTTTGATGATCATTTCTTTTAAAAATTACAATGTGCCACATGCCACAAAAAATTATGATAGAAGATAATGTTCAAACTAAAGTTACAGAGATTTATATTATTAAAAACATTTATTATCTATAATTTTACCAAATTTATAACACACTCGCCCATAACAGGCAGGTGAAGTATTAATTATTTGTACTCTATTTACTAATTGCAGAGCTAAAATAAATAGTTCTGTTTCTTATCACATAGTCAGCCAATTGAATGAATTAATCAATTAAGAACAGAAGAGGTAGAGCTGTACAAGACACTAATCAGAGTTTTCTCCTCTGAAAGTAATGAATTTCATTGTACAGCCAGACTCTGTGGTGAATGAAGTGAAGGTGTCACATGCAGAGTGGAAAATATGTGCTTCTCAAAGGACCCGTCATGCTGATAAGCGTAATTTTCCATTCAGTGAGGAAGGCAAATGTAAACCACCTTACTCCCGTTTTACTTAGAATAACCTCTACAGGTTCAAACCAGCCTTTCGGCTGATGACCTAAACAACATTTGCTAATTGTACGCCGAATTTAAACGAATTTGTCTAAACAATATCAGATGATTGACAGTTGGCTATATTTACAACTTATTGTCTAACTACTATTCTAATGTAACTTATTCTAACAATAAGGGGTTTTCCCTTACATTATTTATTAGGTTGTTACTGAGTAATGGAAGTTACAGTAATTAGGAATTACCATAACTTCCATTGTTTGTACCATATTGTACTTTTACAATGGTACAAATTACACAAGAGATAGAGGTGTAAAAGTTACTAGTCAGAGTTATCTCCTCCGAGAGCAATGGATTTCAATTTACATCCAGACCCTGTGGTGAAAGAAGTGAAGGTGTCATTTGCAGTGTGGAAAGTAGATGCTTTTCAGAGGGCTTGGCATGCTGATAAGCATAATTTTTCACTCAGTGAGGAATGCAACGGTAAACAACCCCACTCCTCGGTTTACTTAGTAAGGACTGTACAGGTTCAAACCAGGCTTTCGGTTGATGACCAAATATAAATGATAAAACTGGAAATTTGGAACGGCATTCTCATTGACTAAGTCTTATAAAAAATATTTATCTATGTTACATAAATTTCAATGAAAAAAGTATGGAAAATCACTAATGGAGCTACTCTTTAAAAAAAACACTTAAAATTAAAGTTGTAAATATAATATTTTTCATTATTTAGAACTTTGATTTTATACAATTTTGCTTTAAAATTAATAAATGAAGGCCAAAGTATTAAATAAAACAACAATACATTTACCTCAAAATCACCGTGTCCAACGAATTTCAGCAGACATGACGCTTATCCCATCTTGTAGAACATAGAAGTACAGTAAACGAAGCATTTTTAATCAAAATCATAAATGCCGTTTTTTAAAACAATTGCAAAATAGTGAAAAATCTCCGGATTTTGGTAGACCGATTTTGATGAAAATATTTGTATAGCGTTTTTGTCGTATTGTTTGTTGTGTTTTTTGTCGTAAAGTTCCATGTTTCAACTTTGGCGCTTTTTATGAATTGTTAGAATTTCTCTTCCTTTTCAGATTCCGTCTCACATTTTAAGATAAACGGAAAACGAGAAAAGAGCTACCAATTTAAGTTCGTGTTCTCTTTTGGACATCAGCTGAAAGGCCGGTTTGAACCTCTAGACGCTTTACTAAGTAAAACGAATAGTGAGCTGGTTTATCAGCCTTCCTCACTGAGTAGAAAATTATGGTTATCAGCATGCCGGACTCTCAGAAACGCACATACTTTCCACCCTGCCAATGACACCTTCACTTCATTCACCACAGGGTCTTGTTGTATAATGAAATTCATTACTCTCACTGACTAGTGTCTTTTACACCTCCACCTCTTCTGTTCTTAAATACTTTATTTATACAATTAGCTGACCATGTGATAAAAAACAGAACTATTTTTTGTTACCCTGGAACTAACAGATCCAGTGCAAATAATTTAACAAACCATCTGCCTGTTATGAGCAGAACTAGATTCGTACGAACTGTTTTGTTTTTTTATAATCCTGAATCAGTCCTTAATTTTGGAACTTTGTCGTGAAACACTCAGTACAACCCCCCAAATAAAACAATTTCAAATGAGAATAACTTTGTTTTAGAAAGTAGTAACATGAAAAGGTTCTGACAGTATTCAAAAAATGATGTGCGAATGTGAGATCATTAAACGACGGATGTTGTCGATTAATTATTACGCGTTTATCAAACGAACGAGAGGTTGCGTCATCGCGTCACAGATCGAATTGCCAACCGAGCCGTCAGTCAAATCGATTACATCCTATACCAGTCTGTTGAACATCTGGCAAAACTTTCTGGTCGGTTTCATACAGTAATTAAATTAAAAACATAGTGGAATGAATACTTCCTTGTCTATTAAAAACGCATATATGTTATAAATCCATAGCTATAGCTAATACAAGTTGGTATTAGTTAATCCCTCGTAGTAGTAATAGTAATTAAAAAATAAATAAAATATTAATATAGCAAATGATTTGGCCATATGAATGCAATATTGTAACTAGTGATAATAAAACCAACTTTTTTAATGGATCCAGATTTCATGACAGTGGGGCATCGATGATATAATTTATAATTTACTTAAGTTCGATTTGTAACAAAATTTAAAAAACGATAAATTGCAATTGAGTGTTTTATTTTTTCGCTCGATTTGTTATTTTCAGGGCTAAAAAATAAATATTTCAGTCTCTTATCGCATTGTCAGCCATTTATATGACTGAAGGATTTAAGAACAGAAAAGGTAGAGGTGTAAAAGACACCACTCAGAGTTTTATCCTCTGAGAGTAATGAATTTCATTATACAGCAGATCCCTGTGGTGAATTAAGTGAAGGTGTCATTTTTCAGAGTGGTAAGTAAATTTCTTTCAGAAAGCATTTTAGTTTTGCCTGTAACAGGCAGGTGGAGAGTTAAATTATTTGCACTCTATCTGCTAGTTCCAGGACTGCAAAAATAGATAAATGTTTCTAATCACATGGTCAAACACAATATGACTGAATTATTTAAGAACAGAAGAGGTCGAGGTGTAAAAGATACTAAGCACAGTGATCTCCTCCTAGAGAAATGAATTCCATTATATAGCCAGACCCTGTGGTGCATGAAGTGAAGGTGTCATATGCAGGCTGGAATGTAGATGCTTTTCAGAGGACCCGGCATGCTGATAAACATACTTCTGCATTCAGTGAGGAAGGCAAGGTAAACTACCTACCTCACTATTCGGTTTACCTAATAAAGCCTCTAGAGGTTTAAACCAGCCTTTCAGCTGCTGACTAAAATAACAAATTCTAATTTACTGGTTATTATTAACTCCCTACTTAGCTGTATGAAAACGCATATGGACAGCGCCGAATCAAGAAAAGCGAGGCCTCGGCGAATGTACAAATAATAATTATTATAAGAAACTCATTTATTTGATGTTAAAGCAGGGGTAATCGAACAAACGATATCAGTTAACACAACATAATTACACAGTTATTGTTATTAACACCCCACTCTTCCCTTATTAATTATTAATAATTTTTAATTCTTCAGAAACAAATTTTTCTGCACTTTGAAGAAGCAAAATCGTGAATTGTGTCTTCAAATTCAATTTTTCCCAAAATGTAGTGTTCAATATACTTTTCTTTTTTTTGGTTTATCGTCCGACTCTTTTGCAATTACTGCTAATGCAGACGGTGAAGGATGAAATGATTTTTTTGTAACGTATGAAAATATGCCGTGCCTGAGTGGGATTCAAACCCAAGACCACATGATGAGAGGCAAGCACGTTATCAACTACGCCAATGTGGCCGGCTTGTTCAATATACATGAAATTTAAATTATAAAGCTTGGTTGTGCTATGTAATTTCGTAACTCATCTTTTATTAACTTCAACTTTGAAAATGAACGTTTTCCAGATGCATTTGTCACAAATAAATTGAGAAAACTTTGTATAGCAATTTCCATATTCGAAACTGCTGAAAACAATCTCATTATTCCTGTAACTATAACATTAATGAATATAATTTTTTTTTCATTATCATCCCAGCATAATGTTGGAAATATTTTATAATATTTACTTTTATATATGCAGCTAAATGGTGACATTCAAATATTATATTTGCAGTAATTACGTCTCTTTTATCAAAATTTGTAATATTTCAAAATATTTTGAAATTTCTGAACCCTCTAAAGATTTCTCAATATTTCACCATATTACATTTAAATTTCTGAACCCTCTAACACATGCAGACTTTCCAAGAAACCAAAACTCTCAAATCCTTACTCCCTTGTTACTAGAACGGGATGTAAACAAAACCAGCAACTGAAATCCTTGAAACTAATAAGTCCGGAGTTGAATCAATTTCCAAGAATTTCAGTAGCTTCTTTGTACATTATATACATCGACCGAGTAAACAGGGAAAAGGAGAACGATAACAATTTAATTGAATATTTACAAATGTTAAAAAAATAAATGATTAAGAAATGAGTATGATTTCGGGAAGGTCTTGATATAATATTTCAGAGCAAGCCGGCATTACCCAATAAAATATCACTGTATTGGATTACGATTATTGAATATAATTCCGATATTTGAAATAATTAAATGAAACAATGAATTCTGAAACCGGTATCTTTGACAAAAATAAATTAATATATTTCTTAATTTTGATAAGTTTTTAAATTAAATTCTTAAATAAATATATTAATAAATTAAATTGTTACCTAGCAAAAAGTTTCTTTTGACTTTATAAAAGTTAGGTTATGTTTCAGTAACATAAAAAATGCAATATTTTAGTTATTTCAAATCCGATTGACCTGAACTAGGTGTTGTTGGATTCATCGTTTAAATGAGAATTTTTTGTTTTACAGCTATGTTTTTAAAAAAAACCATTGAATTTCGACAAACTAATTTTTTTTAAAAAAAGTCGCTACTTTAAAATGTATTAACATAGATTTTATTAAGCTTCCACAATTTCAATATCTTGTCATTTTTTTGCCTTTTGAGACCACGGTGGATCACTTAAGTCAGTTATTGGGCACTCTCTTCTGGTTCTTTTCTTTGATTTTCCTCCAGTATTTTTTCATTCTGGCAGATCTTCTTTACCTTTCTGCTTCCGAAAAGATCACTTTCCTGCTTCCTCTTTTATTATGTACCTTTCCTTGGAATGTAATATTTTTATCTCTTAATAGTTTCAGCTGTTCAGTTTTATTTTCTACATTTTCGAAGGTGATGCCTAATTTTTCCATATCTTTCTTGATTTCTTTTAACCACATTTTTTCTGTCTTTTTCTGGTAGAGTAATATTTTCTGACTATTTGGTTTATGATTCTATCTTTGAGTGTTCTGATTATATCTCCAAAGAAGGATATTCTCTTTTTTCTCATGGTATCTGTTACCGATTTGGTCGCCTGGTCGACCGAATTTTTACAAATTGTAAAACAAGACAAACATACATACATACAGACAGAAAATTAGACACCTAAAACCAAAGTTTATGTCGTAACTTCTGTTGGTTTTGACCCAAGGTATAATGTTCCAGAGAGTTCTAAAACACCCAGTATATATATAAAATTTTAAAATTCATGAAAAGCTATTCTGCTATTTACAGAAAATTTATACAACGACTAGTACAGTGTTGAAAAATATAGAAATTTAAAATTCTCGAGAGGAATAATTGACAATGTTAGTGGAGGCACATGTTATTAACAAAAATATAGTCTTAGAAAAATGCAATCAGAAATCTAAGGATTTCATCATTTTATGAATTGTTTCATATTAAATTTTATGGTTGATTTTAAGTTTCATGTTAAATTTCTTTCATATTTTGTATCTACATTTATTATCTCACTGTAATAATTTATTTTATGTATGTTACACAAAATTTTTATATTTCTTCTTTAACTGCTAATTAAATAGATATTCATGAATGTAGTTGTTTTTCATGTACTATATCACAGCTGTTAGGGCTCGGAAGACCTTCGATTGAATTTTGTTTTTTTTTGTTTTACGTCTGACTCTTCTGGAATTTCTGCTAATGTAGACGGTGTCTACATTATTCGATTGAAAACAGTGAATAATTTAGATATTTGAGTTACTAGTTACACCCGTAATTGTACTCGTAGTTCCAAACTGGATTAAAATGGTTTTGTAAATCCAAAAATTATTTTGAAGCTGCAATTTTGACTTCGATCTGAGGAACCAAATTTTTTAAATATTAAGTCTAGCTGTTTTAGTTTTTGTTAAATGAGTGTTCTTTAACTTAAACATGTGTTTAGGTGTAATCCAAGATAGGCTAATTAGTTGTATCTGTGAGTGAAATTTGTGTTTGTTAAAATATTTATTTATTTGTACCCCCATTACTTTATAAAAATCAGTGAAATGCAGAATTACATTAAAATTACAACTTAAAAATCTAAAATTATACGTATTAACATCTTGGTGGGAAAATTTATCTACTTTATTAGGGGTGCCCATGTTCAAGGGTAGATCAATCTAGGGGTTGTTTATTTTCTACTACTGAAAATACTACAGTACTGTATAAGTGTGATAGTAATTTAATTAATGCATATTAATTACTTAAATACTAATTAAACCGCTAAAAAGGTTATTAAAATATTTTTTTTATATTACAAATGCTTGCCCATAACAGGCAGGTGGAGCGTTAAATTATTTACACTCGATCTGCTAGTTCAAGGGCTAAAAAAAAATTTCTGTTTCTTATCATATGATCAGCCAATTATTTGACTGAAGCATTTAAGAACAAAAGAGGTAGATATATAAAAAACACTAGTCACAATAATCTCGTCTGAAAGTAATGAATTTCATAAAACAGGCAGACGAAGTGGTGAATGAAGTGAATGTGACATTTGCAGGGTGGAAAGTAGATGCTTTTCAAAGGGCTTGGTATGCGGATAAGTATATTTTTTCTTCAGTAACCCTGAGGTAAGTGAAGTGACGGTGTCATTTGCAGGTTGGAATTTCTTTCCGGAGGGCCTGGCATGCTGATAAGCATACTCTTTCAACTCAGTGTGGAAGGCATTGGTAAACCACCTCGTTTTTACTTAGTAAAACATCTGGAGGTTCAAACCAGACTTTCGGCTGTTGACCTAAACAACAACATTATTCTATAAATGGTTAATGGAAAAAATTACTCACAGTAATAATAATTGATCCCAATAAAACCAATTATGGTACTAGGAACGCTGGAAAAATTGAGACTAGAAAACCAAATAGTAAATTTCTTCAGAAGTCATTTCTCTATCTTGAGAGGATATTCGTTAACATACCTTCACCCCATATACACAGTATTGTCACCACATCTTGTAAAACATAAACTAAAATATCATTCTGTATCGATCTACGAGCAAGAACTTGAGAAACTTTTCCAGTTCTTAAAATAACTGTTCTTATTAGTTTTTACTTTTCTCTTTGCCATAGTTTATATGTTTCTTTATACTCATATATTGAATTAATTTCCCATTAACACGTTCGATGCTGACGACGCATATGTTGCGTCCTAAAGGTTTTACCTCCCGTGCTCACGACGCACGTGATGCGTCACGGTATTCTACCTGTTGTTTTATTTTTAGGTGAGGGTTAGCACTATTGAAACTGTTGTGAATTATACTAGAACACTTAGAAAAGTCTAGAGAAAAGCTTGGATACCGTAGCCAGTGATTCTGAGTTGTGGATTGGTCCTGTGTTAGACTTTTGTGCACTGACGAAATATTTCGACAATCTTGAATGATGCTAACAAATAATCATCAGTTGTTTCAAAAATATAATCCCAATAAAACCAAATTAGATATTTATGATTATCAGAATATCATTTACAAGCACTTCTTGCCAGAGCCTATCAGTCGCGAGGGTACCTATAAGTGGTAAAATTCATTTAGCAGAGATCGTAACGTTGGGTCCAGCTAGTAAAAAACTAAGACAATAATGCCGATGTTGCTCTGCACAAAAAGAAAGACAAGATACCAATTTTATTATTGCGTAGATTGTCCAGAAAATTCAGGATTATGTTTGACTCCATGTTTTAGATTATTTCACAAATACTAAATTACTTTTACATTACTTGGTGATAAATAATTTAGCATTTCCAGTCAATTGTTTTTCTATACAGTAGATCTATACACTGTTGATAGTTCGTTTATCTACTCATTTCATGTTTTTCAAAAATGTATATTAGTATATATTTTTATTTTAGTATATTGTTTTTTGTATCTTTATTAGTAGTGTATGTAAGGTATTATTTTTGTATTGTTGTGTACTAGTATCTAATGTATTTTAGTGTGTTATAATTAGGTTCAATAAAAATAGGCATTATGATAAAATATTAACGTGTTGTTATTCTCTACACGAATACCGAACTAAGAGAAAATAGAGGGCAACGCAACGTATGCGTCTTCAGCCAAGTGGCATATTTTGCACTCCGACATTACCGAGTGCTCACGACGCAACAGTTGCGTCGTATAGAAAAGCCACTTTTCCGAGCCGTAAACATGATTTCAAAAAAGTAAATATATACCTAACCTATTTTTTTATTAGTGACTAACGTAATTGTTAAAAAAATTAATCAGCACGGGAGGTCATTTAACGAAAAATTGTCGGCCGCGAATGTGTTAAGTTAAAATATTTACATTGTCTTTGTTAAAATATAGTATTGCAAAGTAGTTAGTTATAAAATAAAAGTTATAATATATATTTTTTTCTTCTCTCTATTACAAAATATACAAACATAATCTTAAAGTTTTAAAAAAAAATTCTATTGTTATTAAAATTAAAATACAATGTTGATATTTTATGTAAAATGTAATTGAATTTATCATTTACAGTAAAATCTCTCTATTGCGGAACTCTATATAGCGGAAATCTCTCTTTAGCGGCATTATTTGCTGACCCCGACCCTTTCGTATACTACGATAATGTATTTAACTCTCGTTATAGCGGCACAAAAATCTCTCTATAGCGGCAAAACAATATCTTCAGGATATGGATTTAGACACCTATGTAGGGGCAGACAATGACTTAGCCACTTCAGCAGATGTTGGCGATGATGCAATAATCGAAAATGTCTTAGCCCAAAACAACAAACAAGAAAGTGAAGATGACGATGAAACGGAAACAGAAATGTTGTCCCTTCAAGTAAACAGGCACTAGACGCTATTCTTGTTGTTTCCACGTACTGTCATTGCCAATATGTAAATGAAAATTTACAAGTTTTAAACATTGAAAATGAGATTGAAGACATGTTTTATGAATTGAAAACGAAACAAAATTTACAACTTATTTTACGAAATGAAATGTACTTCTCAGTCATTGTTTCCCTAATAACGAAAAAAATATATACTGTAGGCCTACTGTGTATTTTTTTGTGTTTGTGTAGCCTATGTTTTAGGAGATTTTAATTATATGTATCCTATGTTTATTACTGTTCAGTGAAAAACCGAGTTTCAGTGCTAATTAATTTTAGGCTATCTATTACGGTATGTACTGTATAATGATTATTGAAAAAAGTTCAATTCGAAAAGTGAAATTCTATTGTTAAACATTAGTAACACAACATCTAATAAAACCAGTTTGTATCCAAATTTCTTGTTAAGTTAATAACCTACACTTTAGGTAATTAATTTAAATATCTCACAGTATTGAAGTAATCTACTGTATTAAACATTCGTCATAAAGTTATCTATTCAGTAGTTTTTCAAAAACTTATTCCATGCACCATTTACATACGTAGGCCTATATAAGTTATTTTGTACAGAAAAATTATTACTCCAACTTCCCTTCCACCGTTAATTACTCGCTCTCTCTATAACGGAACTCTCTTTATAGCGGCGGTACCTCATGGTCCCTTCAATTCCGCTATAGAGAGATTTTACGTATTATGGTTTCTTTTAATTCTGTTTAAGCAATCTTTGTAACCTTTTTAACTGTAATACTTTAACTTACCAATTTTATAGTAGTTATAAGTATTTAAGTGGTTTAATTTTTTGTTCTGTATACTCTGCAGAATACTGTAGAGTATACTGTATACTCTCCCTATGCGCGGACAGAACTCTTTGTGAAGAAGAGTTTTTGCGTATAAGTATATTTAGTTTAAAATATTGTACATAGCTTAGTATAGTAATGAATTGTAATTTTAATGTAGCTATATTTTACTAAATAAAATAAATAAATAAAAAATAAAAATAATTAATTGTTTAATATATGAAGTGGTGTGCATTGAACAAGGATGATGGGATTGAGGTGAATGCAATGTTTTTGAATGGGAATTCTCAGAAATTGACGGTCTATTTTGTTATTCCCCCCAGCAAAATGTGACACATTTATGGATATTTAGTATGTAATTTTTCTGTATTTTTAACAATAAAAACGGGAAATATATTTAAAAAATCCTACAACAATATTCTTCATTGTTTTTTCTCAAATTTATGTATTAATGAAATGTAAACTTATTGAGTAGGCCTACTTACCTCATTTATTTTCATTAGATTTGTTAAATTAATGTTCAAGTACACAGTAATGTTAGGCCTACACATTAATGTTTAATAATAAAAAAATATTATAAAATTAATGTTATTATATTAATTTAAAATCATTAAATTAAATATTATTAAATAATTTAATAACTTTCAATAAATAGTTTAACGTTAACCTGAAAAATATTTATAAAGGGTTTTCTAAATATTTTCTCATTTTTATTGTTAAAATTACTGTAAGATTTCATACGAAATATCCACAAAACTTGACAAATTATGCTGTTGGAGGCGGGGGATAACAGAAAAGACCCGAAATCGAAACCAGTAAAAATGTTTGTTTATATTTTGATCCTTTTTCAATATTTCACTAGAATGAAGAAAATGTTCAAAAGATCTCTATTAACTATTAGACTACAGGTGTAAAAACAATTAGCGTTGTATCCTGTCAGTTGTTATTCGAGTTGAGCATGAAAAAGTGTGCCGGACTTTTTAAAATAGTGTCGTTACGGGTTCAGTTTTGAATTTCGTTAATAGTGAGTTTCATACGGGTAGTAATAAGTAGTTGTGGACAGGTAAATCGATTGTTTTGATTGTTTGCTGTTACAATGTCTTAATTATTATAGTGAAATTTTTTTATTGATTTAATTTATGTAATCAATTATATTTGTTACTAGGCTGAGTTTAATAATTCATTATAATTATTAATTTGTTAAGTACATACTTATTTGTAATAATTTTAAAATAAATTTGTTTATTATTTTTTGTCCGCAGATCCCGAACGAACCTAGGT
The DNA here is from genome assembly GCA_035578175.1 of Catonia carolina. Classification (NCBI taxonomy): domain Eukaryota; kingdom Metazoa; phylum Arthropoda; class Insecta; order Hemiptera; family Achilidae; genus Catonia; species Catonia carolina. The sequence goes on along the minus strand of JAQMRL010000007.1, from coordinate 26,219,954 downwards.
TTTGGTGTTACAATATTTTATGATACGTGTGGACAATTTTAATGCTGAAGTGTAAAATGTAACTTGAGAGCTTTTTGTTTCGTTTGTCTTCTAACACCAATATTTCTGCCAGTTTTGAATTAGGTTTAAATAGCGTTGAATTATAAGAAGTATTAAGTAATTAAAATTTAAATAATAAGTCAAGCATAACATTTCTTTTAAATATTCTATTTTGAAGATTAATTCTATTACTGTGTAATTTATAATACTTTTTAGACGATTAAAAAGGTTGAACTACTTCTGTGATTTTTCAATTCCAATTTTGTTGTGGCCAATATGCCTGCGAGCTGCGCGGGCACAAATGTTATGGTCTACTTAAAGTTGTTAGTAATTATTTTAAGTTAAATGTGTCATACGTAAGGTAATCCGGTTGTAAAAATGAACGGAATTATATAATTTGTCATAGGTATTATAGTAGGCAATGGAAGTCTACCTTAAAATTTAGATCATTGTCAATTAAAAAAAAATTAATTTTATAGTTAAAAAAGTATATAAACTAACATAGTTCGATCGAAATATTATGTTTTACGCCTTAAGTTTTATTTAATTTTTTATTTAATGTTACATTTGAAAGCTTTGTTCCAGGTAGATGTCGGCCTAAAAGCTACTAAAAAGTAGGTTTTGACTTTATTGCTCAAGCTGTAAGCAATTAAATAGCAATGAAATAATTTATTGTAGGATTTAATATAAAGGAGTATCATTAATTTCTAACATCAGTCCTTCGTACATTTTTGTTTATGATTTTATTTTAACGTGAGTGTATGTACGCGCAAGCTCGTCTTTTTAATTCATCCCATAACACAAATGAATTTTCTATTGGTCTTAAATTATAAATTTATCATATTATCCTGGGAAGTCCATAGTCCGTAAATCTATCTATAAAACATTACAAATTTTCTGTTTTACTTTCTCTTGATAAAAGCGAAGGAATGTATTGTTTTCATTTCAATTTTTTGAAATCGAGTTTTCACAGGAAATACACGTTTCCCGGCTCCTTGAATGCAAGGAACGTGGTTTTAGCGCTAGGTCAATGAAAAGTTAAAACTTAAAACATAAGTTAAGCATCACTAGGGGAAATAGCAAAAACGTTTAAATAAAAATCGGTCAACCGGGATTTATTCGTGCAATTTTTTCCAGTTTCTCAAAACGCTATTACGAATTTTTTATATCGAATCATTTAGTACACATTATATGTTCTGCAAGATAGAGTAAGCGTCACGTCTATTGAAATTCTTGTGAGGCTTTCGTGCTAAAATATGTATTTTTAAGATTTCAACCCTAATATGTATTTTAGGGAAAAGTGTATAACTATAAAAAGAGAGTTAAAGAAATTTAAATGACCTACAACATTTTCGTGCATTTTTCTACAGCATTAAGTTTAGAGTCAATTAGCATGATTTTCTGTAATTTTCTCATCAAAATCAGTAAAAAACGGGATTTTGAAATATAGCGGGATGCAGTTTATTACAAAAGTTTATATATAATTAAAGTTATAAAAAAATTAAAAACTTAAAATGTTTATTTCAAGAATTTTTTCTACAGATCCCTATTTATCTTTAATTAGTGATTTACCACAATTTTAAGTCAAAAAAGGTTGATTTTCATTTAGTGTCATTCCCTCACGATTAAAATTAAGTTATGTTTTACATTTAACATTGTTTCCTAAAAAATAAACGTAGGTTATATTAGTCGGATAATAATTAAACATTATTTGTGCGGAGAAGAGATTCCTGCGAAGAATTACGGGATGCTCGAGATTGTATAGAGTGCGGAATGTGGATATAAGGAAGAAGCTCCAAGTCTACTGCCTGAATGAGAAGATTAAAGGGTATAGCAAGCGAAGGGGGGGAAACACCTGGACAGAATGCTGGACCACAGAATACCCCTCCAAATACATCGATTGGATGGAGAGATGTGGGACGACCTCGGAAAGCATGAATATAAGCATGTTAATATAAGAGTTTGAATTTTGTGAGTTCGGAACAGGCAACTGCATAAGACTTGAAGAGAAACAGAAGAAAAAGGTTGTATTTGTTATTACTTACATTGGCAAGAGAAAGTTGTACGAATGTTTCACACAAAGTATGCGTAACTTATAGCCAAGTATATATATTTTCCAGTTTTATAAGATTATTTAGCTTAGTATTCTGGGTTTATTATAGGTACTTTTAAATTGTTACTTTTTTAAATAAATTGTACAATATTTAATAAATTGCCTGATATTAAAGTCCTATATATTTTAGTTGATTAGACTTTTGTAGTATATTGTATTCAATTTTTTTGAAATTGTATATTTTTTGAAAAGTCATGGTTTGAAGCCCTAGTCTAGTTTCCAAATCTTTTATATTGTGTCACTAAATAAAAGAGCAAAACACCAACCCTAGGACATGGGTTTTTAGCCATAATTGGGTAGTCAAGTTCCTCAATATCGTACATTGTAAATTATTTTAAAATGTACTATCGGCCGCTTCGGTAGCGTAGTGGTAGCGGGCTAGCCTACCAAGCGGAGGTCCCGGGTTCAATTTCCGGCCAGGGTCTAAAAATTTTTATAAGGTAAATAAGGTAAAAGGCCTATTGTTCATATCCCACCGTAGTCGCTAATGACCGAGTTGTTAATGTGACATTGAATAATGTAAAAAATTGTACTATAGCTTTTTTAAAGAACTTATACGAGTTAATATTGTAAAATTTAAGAAATAATTAAAGTTTTATTATTATTATTTTGTTCATAACAAATATTAAATTGTTTTCACTCGATCTGCTAGTTCCAGGGCTACAACAAGTAGTTCTGTTTCTTATCACGTGGTCAGCCAAATGTATGACTGAAGCCTTAAAGAACAGAAGAGGTAGTAGAGGTGTAAAAGACACAAGTCAGAATTATCTACTGGGAGAATAATGAATTTATTATACCCCCAGGCCTTGTGGTGAATGAAGTGAAAATGTAATTTGCATGGTGGAAAGCAAGTGGTTTTCAGAGGGCTTGGCATGCTGATAAGCACAATCTGTCAACTCAGTGAGAAAGGCAATTGTAAACCACCTAACTCCTCGTTTTACTTAGTAAATACTCTACAGGTTCAAACCAGCAGATGACGTAAGCAACAAAATTATTATTATTAGATTTACATTTCAAAATATTTACATGTAAAACTAAATATAAATAGTTTACTTATAATCGAAATTTAAGTTAGGTTTACCAGCGATCGATTTTGGAGTTTCTCAATAATGATATGTATTATTGAGTTTAATAAAAAGACTAAAAATTATTAAAAGGATTTAAATTATAAATCTTATTTTACTTAATATAAATTATGTATTTTGAAGTATAGATGATATCTAACTTGGATGAAAAAGAAATTGAAAAAATGTTTTGTTCATACGTGCCAATGTGTTCTGTGTGTTGGTGTGAGTATGCGCGCACACAAACAACACGCATTTGCGGTTCCCAACTTTACTAGTGTATGATGTTATAAAAATCGGCACTCCCGGTTCGCCTTCTGAGACAGAAGTAAAAAGAATACAACGATTTTTATAACTCCTTAGCTTTGAGAGTGCTTCCAGATACGTTGTGGCTGTAAAAATTTGATTTTCATTGTTAGAGTAGTGTCGTTGGATGGTTTTTAGTGCCCCTGATATGAGCCAGCCGTATCTCATACCATTACTTATCTCATGGAAGCTTTCCTTGTAACACCTAGAAATAAAAAAAATAATAGTAACAGAAATACTACCTAGAACTCTATAATAAAAAATATACCGTTAATATAATTAAATTACTTTATGGGCGTATAAATAAGCAAATAAAATTGTAAAAGAAATTAAAACGTTAAATATTCAAGCGTATTTTACTGTATTGATGTTTTATGTCTGGCTGCAATAAAGCATCCACCCAAAAATCAGGCACACCAACTTAATATTCCACTTTTAAGATCAATGAAATTTATTTCATTTTATTAACGTTCTTTCAAACCGTTTTTGTCTTTAAAAACGAAATCATTATATTATAATTATGTCCTAAAAAAGTCCGTTATTTTTTATTATATTTTTTAATTATAATGTACGTATTTTGTTTAATTTCACAAAAGTACGAGGACGTTCAATAATATCCGAGAGAAATTAATTTAAAGAAAAACTGTTCATTTAATGACAAGGAAACTTTTTAAGGGTTAAGTTGACAACCTTGGAAATTATATAGATCAGAAATTTTATCATAATTAATATTACCATAATTTCTTTTGCTTATATCAAATTGTCAGCTAAACTTGAAACGTACACTCTGGAAGAGTGAGAGTTTTGCTGTCCACTGGTGAAAAACCGATGGAATTTACTCAAGAATTTTAAAGCAGTTTAATGAAAAGTGTTTAACATTTATTAACATGTTAAATTGGGTAAAGTTGAATATATTATGCAAAAACATCCAAATTTATCGACCAAAACAAAAAATAAATAAAAACTTACGCGCCAGCTGGTAATGTTATTTTTGCGGTCTTTAGGAACCCCAAGGCCCAATTTTATGACTATTTTAAATAACAACGTACTGTGAAAAGTTAGTACTATTTTATTATGGTCAAACAAAAAATGAGACACGTAATAAGGTAAAAACGTAAGAGACCTCTCCGATAAGGTGTGATTCTCTTGCATGAAAACACGCCTCCAATACCGCTCAGGGAACGAAAATACCGCTCAAGAAGTTGGATCGGTGTTCCGACATCTTCATTCCAACTCATATCTTCTTCTTCTTAGGGTGCCTCTCCGTTCCGAAGGTTGGCGACCATTATAGCAATGCTTACCCTACTGGTAGCTAACTGAAAGAGTTCTGAGCTTTTGTTAAACCATACCCTGAAGTTGGCCAACCATGAAATTCTTCTGCGTCCTGGTCCCCTTCTTCTGTCGATTTTTCCATGCAAAATGCGTTGGAGCAATTCATACCTGCGCTCATCTGGCATGATATGACCGAGATATTGTAGCTTTCACGCCTTCACTATGCTGACCAATTTTGCTGCCATGTTCATTCAACGTAGCACTTCCGCATTAGTAATTTTCTGCGTCTAGAATCTTCGCAGCATTCTCCTATACAGCCAAAGTTCGAAACCTTTCAATTTTTTAAGTGTTGCTTCTGTCAGAGTTCAGGCCACAAATCCGTACAATACGATTGAGAACACATAACACTTAATGAGTCTCGTTTTAGTGCCAATGATTCAATTATGGCTCTTGAAGATAGAATTCGTGGTGTTAAAGACATTTTTGGCCTTGGCAATGCGACATGTTATCTCTTGTAAATTATCCCACCTCTCATTAACACATTCGTAGTGAATAACGCGCTAGCCTACTAAGCGTAAGTCCCGGGTTCGATTGGCGGCTAGAGTCTGGAATTATTACGTGCCAAAACTCATCGTTACAGTTTCTTAACTCACCGTAGTCACTAATGACCAAGCTATCGTATGACTTCCAATAAAGAAAAATAAATGAAATGAAATAAGAAAAACATAACTTAATTTTAAGCATGAGTGAATGATGAAAAATGAAAATCAACCTTAGTTTAGGTTAAAATTACGAAAAATCACTCTTTGATACTAAACTAGGCTCTAAAGAGAAATATTCTTTAAATAAAAATTGTAGGTTTTTAAGGGTACCCAAAACGAAAGAAATTGAAACTTTTCACATTCCCGGTTTTTGAAAATTATTAAAATTCAGAGTTTTCTGCATCCAACGATACAGGTAGAATTTGTTGGATATTTTGCAGTTTTTTAAATAAAAATATGTTGAATCCTTACGTTATTTTTTAAACACTACCATTTGCATAACATCTCTATTTTTTTAAAGTGACAACAGATAAATACATAGTTTTTTTATTTGTGCGATATTTTTTGTTTTAAAACTTTAAGTTAGCACCAGACCACCTGTGAATATAATACATTAACCCCTGAACTGTAAAAAAATAACATATTGAATTTTTTAACGTATAATTTGTTTGTTTTTTAGTTTTATCGTTCCCGTAAATAGCAATTCTTGACGCATAAGGAACATTTTCTGAGCCAACTGTGAATGGATTTTAACGAAATATTTGTATAGCTTTTCATACCATAATTTCAGTGTACTGACTTAATATTCCAGTAAAATAATGTGTTCAAATATTTATTTTCCACTTCAATATTCAAAAAATTATGATTTTCAAAAGTGATAATTTAAAAAAAAATTCTTATCTTCCTAACAATATATCAAGATGCTATTTACTCAATGGGTGTAGAATAGCCTGAAAAGTAACCACAAGAAAATTGGCCAGGATAACTCTTGGTTAGGATAACAGTATTTGAGAAAATGTAACATTATATTAACATTACGGAGATAGGCATTTCGGATCCCCTTAATTTCCTATAATTTTTATCTGTAGGTTATACACTTTTGTTGTAAAATGCATTCTAAGGCCACAATCTTAAAAAATCCCTTTTTTACAGATTTTCATGAAAGTAAATGAAAATCACTACCTAATTACCGCTAAACCAAGCGTTGTACACAAATGTATTTTACGTTATTCTGTTCTTGAGATGTTTTGTTCACACATAGACGTGCGCGCGCGCACACACACACACACACACACGCACGCTGACCAGTGGTTAAAAACATGTTTATTGGGTCTATTGGGTGTACATCCGTTGAAAACTCGATTTGAAAATCTACATGAAAACAATACCTTCATTTCCTTCCCTATATATACTTACAGGGCAAGAGAAAGTAAAAATGACTTGTATCAAACCTTTTTTCGAAATTAAATAATACCTAATGCCATAATATACCGTATGTTACTCAGGAAGCTCTAAACTGCCCAACAGCGAAAGAATTTTTAAAATCAGTTTCATAGTTACTGAGATTACCTCGTACAAACAAACAAACGTTACTTCTTTATAATTAGTAAAACCTAGACAACGTTCATAAATCATGTTGTTCTATAGATGAACAATAGCGTTCATGCAGTAATTACCAAAGTTAAACATAGTAGAACATACTCAGTCCCCGTTAGAGGGAGGTGGTCTGGAGTAATAAATTTTATAAATTTGAATGAAGTTTTGTAGGGTGCGTGTGTCTGTGTGTGTACAATCATTATTTAACCTGATTATGCGAAGTAGATTAAATAAATTTACAATTATAAATATAGCGATAAAGTGACGATAAAAGTGGCGCATTTGTTGGTTTCAGCTGTAGGAAGCTGTAATGTTGTCGATTTTAAGCCTACAGTGTTTGTAGACGGACAGACAGACGGACAAATGGTTAGCATGTATCCATGTAGTGTCAATTCCACACCGCTCACTCGCTGACTCATTTAGTAAGTCCTCGGTTCCATTTTTCGAGTGGCTTTTTATTAAACGAGTGCACGTCGTACATCAATTTCATGTACGAATTTCTGACACACACGATCACTTCTCTGCATAATTAACAACAATCCCTATCTGTAGCAAAATGGAAAATGACACGGCTTCATAGCATTATTATTTATATTACTTTTATTTAACATCGGATATGTTGAAATTTATTTCCACATGCACACAACTTTCTAACATTGAAACGTTTATAAATTCTACTTTTTAATGTTTAGTACCGGTGTAATAGGTTTGTGACAGTTCCAGCCCTATCGATCTCTGACGTTTAAACGTTTGTTTCAATGACATTACATGGTAGCTAAGGTTTTAATAGTAGTAAGCAAATAATTTTTGCTCTTTCATTACAAATTTCCATAAGGTGAATATCCGAGAGAAATATGTTATTTTTTTTAAGTCACAACAACAGCTTGGTTATTAGCGACTACGGTGGGTTGTGACTTGTAAACATTTTTATACCATAGCCGGGAATCAAACCCGAAATCTCCGCATTGAAGGCTAGCGCCCCAAACACTATACAACGGAGGTGGCCAGAAATATATTTAAAAAATACTTCAAATGGCCGGAAACCTAACAAAACAAACCACTATAACTAAAATTATTGAATAAATTTCAAAGAGTTTACTAATCTTTTATTCCTCTAGCACTAAATGAAATATTATGTCAAGAAAATTCTGTTTCTGTTCAGTTTCTGAAGTCAATGTTGCACTGAAAATACACGTTTTCAGATACCCCTGAGCCCAAAACAACACGGTTTTACTGATTGGTCTCCATGTGTGTGTTTGTGTGTATGTTTACAAAATAACTCATGAATTTAAAATTGTACGAAATTGAAACTTGGAATTTTAGTTAAATACTACTAGCGGACTTGGCACGAGTATTTTTATCAAAACCTGTCAACCGAAAGTGTCAGGTTATTCGTACGATTTTCACTTTTTAGCAATTTTTCTCAAAAATGACTTCTAAGATTCTAAGATTTTGATTAAACTAATTAATTTACTACATTTGGTGTGGTCAACAAGATAGGGTATGCGGCAAGTCTGGAAAGATTTGTGAGGGAACTGGGCTTCCATGGCAATTATTATTTTAAATTTCGGCGTAAATATGAATTATAGGGAAACAGCGTGTACAATAGCAGTTCTATAATAATAAAAATCTGGTGTGAAACACACACACAACTTTCTCTTGCCAATGCAAATAATTAATAATAAACCTAACATTATTAATAAAATATTAGAAATAAACAAAAACTAACCTCAAAAACATAACCTTATTTTAATCATGAGTGAATGACGCAAAATGAAAATCGAACTCAGATTGGCTTAAAAATACGGAAAATCACTCTTTCACGCTAAACTAGGCTCTGTAGAAAAACATTCTTTAAATGAAAGTCGTAGATCGTTTAATTTTCTATAAATTTTATTTTATACATTTTTGTCGTAAAGTGCGTACAAAAGCCGAAATATTAAAAAAAATTGAGTTTTCACACGTTTTCGTGAGAAAAAACAGAAAATCGCTAATTACCGCTAAATTAAGCGTTATAAAAAAACGTGTTAGAAGTAAAAGTTGTAGAATTTTAAATTCTCTACAACTTTTATTATATACATTTTTGCGCTGAAATGCATATTAAAGCCGTAATCTTAAAAAAACCAAGTTTTTACGTGAAAACACCCTTACCAAGAATTTCAACCAAGATGGCGCCTAACCTATCCTGTAGAGAATAAAAAATTGAGTAAATTAGGCGATTTTAAAAAAAATCGTAGGACTAGTTTTTGAGAAAATCGCAAAAAAGTGAAAAATTATACGAATAAACTACTACTTGCGGTTGAGCGATTTTGATGAAAATGTTCGTGTCGGGTCCGGTAGTGGTATGTAACTTAAGTTTCAAGTTTCAAGTTCGTACGATGTTCCATTCTTGAGATATTTTGTATACACACACACACACACACACACACACACACACACACACACACACACACACACACACTCACGAACACACACGCGCGCGCGCGCGCGCACACACACACACAAACCAATCGCTAAAACATGTTTTTTGGGTTCAGGGGGTCTGAAAACGTATAGATCCGGTGAAAACTCGATTTCTTAAAATCGACATGAAAACAATACTTTACTTCCTATATATTCATACAGGGTGATTCATGAAGTTCTCCCCCCACTTCTACAGCACATTGTACTAGTAAAAATAATGAAAAAATGTTATATAAACATAGGTCCGAAAACGCTTCGTTAGCGAGTTACAGCTAGCGAAAGTTTCGCCTGGATTTCAGTTCACCAGGTGAAATGAGGTCTTCCTGGAATTGTGGTAAGGTAGATTAAGGGGCGAATTCAATCATTTCTTATGGTTTTTGATCTGATAAATTGAATAAAACAGGTCCCAGAACTGTAAGTTAAATAGTTTTTGAGAAAACCAGTGTCAAATGCAAAAAATGGAGTGAAAATCACATTTTTTCATCTTTGGGCAAGAATAACTTTGTTATTTCACCAAGAAACAGTTAAAAATTTTCAATAAAAAATGTAGAAAATTTTATTCTGAACAAACCGGTGTAAATAAAGTACACAGAAAGCGAATATTTTTTGAGAAAACCAGTGTCAAATGCAAAAAAATGGAGTGAAAAAAACACATTTTTTCATTTTAGTTTTTCCGGTTAATTTTACTTTGTACTCTTATGAATAAAAACTCATTTAATCAAACATCTATTCGCTTTCTGTGTACTTAATTTACACCGGTTTGTTCAGAATAAAATTTTCTACATGTTTTATTGAAAAATTTTAACTGTTTCTTGGTGAAATAACACAGTTATCCTTGCCCAAAGATGAAAAAATAAGTTTTTCACTCCATTTTTTGCATTTGACACTGGTTTTCTTATAAACTATTTAACTTACAGATCTGGGACCTGTTTTATTCAATTTATCAGATCAAAAACCATAAGAAATGATTGAATTTGCCCCTTAATCTACCTTACCACAATTCCAGGAAGACCTCATTTCACCTGGTGAACTGAAATCCAGGCGAAACTTTCGCTAGCTGTAACTCGCTAACGAAGCGTTTTCGGACCTATGTTTATATAACATTTTTTCATTATTTTTACTAGTACAATGTGCTGTAGAAGTGGGGGGAGAACTTCATGAATCACCCTGTATAGGCAAGAGAAAGTAAAAAAACTACAACTTTTATTTCAAGCGTTTTTTCGTACAGAGCTTGTTTTCTGTACAGAGGTTTTTGCCCATATCTGGCAGGTGGATTGTTAAATTAATTGCACTCGATCTGTTGGTTTCAGGGCTACACAATAGTTCTGTTTCTTATCACATAGTGACCCAATTATATGACTGAACTTTTTAAGAACAGAAGAGGTTATCTCCTCTGAGAGTAATGAATTTCACTATACAGCCAGACCCTGTGGAGAATGAAGTGAATATGTCATTTGCAAGGTGGAAAGTGTGTGCTTTTCGGAGGGCCTGGCATGCTGATAAGCATTCTCTTTCAACTCAGTGAGGAAGGCAATAGTAAACGAACTAACTCCTCCTTTTTACTTAGTTAAACCTCTGAAGGTTCAAACCAGCCTTTTGCTGATGATCTACACAACAGAGCTTGTTTAACGTTGACTAGTTGTATGCAATATTTTGCTTAAATGGGTTCTGAAGTTGCTTATAATGGAAAAACGCGACCAAAAATTCGTCATAATGTAGACTTGTTGTGTAAATATGTTACAAAATGGAATTTGAAGGATCTCACTATGTCGTATAATCTTAAAGTTAATTTTATTTTCTTTAATTATAATCCACACCTTAACTAGCATCATTTCTTTATGTTTAAAAAACTGATGAGCACTTTTTGATGTTTTACTTTACTTAATTGGGGTACGTGACATTGGCATCTTAAACAGGGTTGACTGTTCCTTGCTTACGGGGTAGGAACTTTAGAAAAAGATTCGTGTTAATTTGGGACTGCTCTTAAAAGCACCGTACGCTTCTCAACGACTTTCTTTTTGATGATTCGTCAAAAGCCAATGCAAAAAATTGCAGCAATCCTTCTTTTAGCCAAATATTCCATGGTAGTTAAATCTAATAAATATTTAAAAAAAACTAAAATAAAATTGTGAAAATTTTGGAAGGCAACACCTACTTATGTGGACTACGTACAGAATACACCGATACGACACCACGATGTAGAAATGCACTCTTGACATCGAGATCATCAGAAAAATTTATAGCAACAATCATGCACTGAAGAGTCTTCATTCGCTGCCATTCAACGACTACCTGAAATTTTCAATCTAAGTTGACGAAACTAATAACGTTAATCTCACCCACCCATACATGTTTCTCGTAATATTTATATTTTAAAAATGTGGTGTGAACGCTCACAAGACGTTCTCTTGCCAATGTAAATGATCAACAATACAACCTAATATTAGTAATAATACATTAGAAAAAAAACTAACCTCAAAAAACATAACCTTATTTTAATTTTTTTTTTTGGTTTAACGTCCGACTGTTCTACAATTACTGCTAATGCAGACGGTGTAGATGAAATGATTTTTTGTAACGTATGAAAATATGCCGTGCCTGAATGGGATTCGAACCCAAGACCGCATGATGAGAGGCGAGCACGTTACCAACTACACCAATGCGGCCGGCAAAAAAAACGCCAGACCTGACTTGGAATCGAACCTGGAACCCCGGCGTAGAAGCCAGTTGCGCTAACCACTACGCCAACTGGCCGGCCAAGTTTTATTTTAATCATGAGTGAAAGATGCAAAATGAAAATCACCTTACTTTGGCTTAATTAAACAGAAAATCACTCCTTCACGCTATACTAGGCTCTGTACAGCAAAATGCTATAAATAAAAGTTGTAGATCTTTTAAATTCCTATATATCTGATTACATATATTTTTTTAGTACAATGCGTAATAAGGCTGAAACTTAAACAATCCATATTTTACAGATTTTCATGGAAATAACAAAAATCACAAATTACCGCTAAACTAAGCGTTATAAAAAAAGTTTCAAATAAAAGTTGTAGAAAATTGTTTCAACTTTGATTTTTACACGTTTACCCTAAAATGCATATTAAGGCCGCAATCTTTAAAAGAAACATTTCTTTCCACAAAAATTCCAGCAAACATGGTGCCTACTTTATCTTGTAGAGCATAAAATATAAAGTAAATCGCGATTTTTAATAAAATCATAGGAGCCGTTTTTGAAAAAATTTGCGAAAAAGTGAAAAGTGACACGAATAAACTACTGCTTTCAGTTGACCGATTTTGATGAAAATGTTTGTGTCGGGTTCTCCAGTAGTACCCAACTAAAGTTCCAAGTTTCAACTTTGTAGGATGTTCCGTTCTTGATATATTTTGTTCACACACAGACCAATCGCTAAAAACATATTGTTTTGGGTTCAGAGGATCTGAAAACGTGTATATCCAGTAAAAACTCGATTTCGAAAAATCGACATGAAAACAATACTTTCCTTTCTATATTTGTATAAACAAGAGAAAGTAAAAATATTGTAAATATTGATAATTAATATAACTCCAAGATCGACGATCCTCAACGAAACATTATTCTTCAGATCCCCATCCCCAATCCGAAATCCCAAACCCAAACCCAATCCGAAATATCTTATTGAGGAAAATAAAATTGTATGATTTCTCTCCGTACCATATGGAAGTGAGCACACGATATCAGCATTACCAGTTTCTTCCAGTTTCAATTAATATATTATTTATCTACAGTTTTAAACAAATTTATATTAACCTTTGGAAGAAAAAGTTATTAAATTTGAAAAGACTGAAAAAAATAGATAAAAAACAGTAGCTAAATTAGGTTCGGTTTCACATGGACAAGACAAATTTTGGGAAGTTTCTACTCTAATAAATAGGCTCTATACTTTAGATTTAGGTCATATTCCCTTTATGAACTCATATATATTTTAATTGACATTAAAAACAAGTACCTAATGTATATTTCACAGGTGTAATTTATGTACATGCAATTTTTATTTTATTTCGAAATTAAATTAATGTGAACAAAATACCAATTGTATGCAGACAATGAATTTTATTTGTTACGTATTCGAGACAAATAAAATTGCATATTTCCAAATATAATTTGTTATTTGAATTAATTATGAGGTAGAAAGTTTTTGAAACGTTTATTATACGCTACGATTTTATAAAATATTTTCCCGCAGCAAGCGGTCGCTTCAACCCTATACAGGTTTATAAAAGTAGCAACAATAACAATCAATGCGAATAATAATTAGATTTTCCTTTGTGAGCCCCGGTATCGCTTTTCCGAAGTTTGTGGCGCGTCGGACCCGGCCATCCCATCGCTCTGTTGCGACCCTCCCTTCCCCTTTCATTCAAAAACGTATAAAACCGCCACTTTTAAAGTTGAATACGCTTTCTTTGTTGTAACCTTTTATAGGGAATTTTGTGGTTATCGAAAAATCGAAATATCCGAAAAATTTGTGTTATTAAAAAACCGCAACATTAAACTTCTTGTTTCATAAAAGAGTCGTTTTATAAAATGAATCGATTTTTAAGTACTGGGTTAAAAGTTATTATATCTCTTTAATTTTTTATTGAACTGCCAATTAATTAAACGGTCGATGTTAACGGAATAGTTTAAGTGGAGCGGAAAATCCCAATGCTTCCCACTTTAAATTCACGTCACCGTCAAATCCATAGCTCAATTAAGAAATTAAATGATTGAGTTGCAAGCGTTATATTCTGTTAGATCCAAAGCCATGCAGTTATATCCGGGTTGAAATCACTGACCTGGCTACAAAGTAAGGTGCTCACCACAGATTGTCTCAATGTGCTAGACGTTGTAATTGGGGTGAAGCGGTCAGTAGCTGGTTTCTGCCAGACGGACACTTGTTCAGATGGACGGACACTTGTGGCAACAAATTTTGAGAAATAAAGGACGTTGTTAAGCTATGGACTTCTTCATTGAGAGATTGTAGGAGGGAAGAGGTGGTGACCACTCGACTCCGCATTGGGCATACCAGGTTATTTATTCATGAATTTCTCATGGATTCTGGTGATGTCATGGTCTGTGGCAGATGCAATATTCCACTAACTCTCAAACTATTCTGGCACTTATCGCTAAGGCTTGATTCTCGATCTAGGTAAAATAAATAATTAACACACTATCGTTTAAAATTACACATAATTATTTCAAACTATAAAGTACAATGTATATTCCTAATTAAACATGCTAATAATTACAATTACTACAATCGAGATACTTATATAAAATAATAAACTAATTATAATTAATTAATGTCAATAAAAATGAACTTAAACAATAAACTAGATTATCTCGCAACATAATTTAACTAAATCCTTCTTACAAGTACACAAAATTATACAACACACAGTTACTATTCGGACCTTTTCACATGACGTAAACTGCACAATTCGTACACAATTCACTCACGACTAGATCACGATTAACTAGCCCTAACTAAATTGGCCTTACTTATATATAAAAGCAAATCGATATTCTTTATAAACACAGATTTTTCTATACAATAATAAAAATCTGGTGTGAAACACTCACATGACTTTCTTTTGCCGATGCAAATAATGAGCAATATAACCTAATATTAGTAATAAAACATTAGAAATAACAAATAAACAAACCTAATAAAAAATAACCTAGTTTTAATCATGAGTAAAAGACGCAAAATGAAAACCAAGCTATTTGGTTTAAAAATACGGAGAATCACTATATCACGCTAAATTAGGCTTTGTAGAGAAAAATGCTGTAAGTAAAAGTTGTACATCTTTTAGTTTCCTATAAATTTGGATATATAAACTTTTGTCGTAAAATGCATATTAAGGCTGAAATGATAAAAAATAAATTCTTACACATTTTCGTGAGAAAAAAGACAGAAAATCGCTAATTGCCGCTAAACTAAACGTATACAAAAAAATGTTTAAATAAAAGTTGTAGGATTTTAATTTCTCAACAACTTTTATTATATATTTCTGCACTAAAATGCATATTAAAGCCGCAATCTTAAAAAAACAATTTTTAACGAAAAAACAGCCTTTCTAAGAAATTCAGCAGAAATGGCACCTACCCTACCTACCATGTAGAGCATAAGAAAATGAGTAAAAAAGACGATTTTTTAAAAAATCGTAGGAGCCGTTCATGAGAAAATCGCAAAAAGTGGAAAATGACACGAAAAACTACTACTTCCGGTTGACCGATTTTGATGAAAATTTTCGTGTCGGGTTCTCTAGTGGTATCTAACCCAAGATTCAAGTTTCAATTTCGTACGTTGTTTCGTTCTTGAGATATTCTGTTTAAAAAAAACACACACACACACACACACACACACTCTCACACAGACCAATCGCTAAAAACATGTATTTTTGAGTTCAGGGGGTCTGGAAACGTGTAGATCCAGTGAAAACTCAATTTCGAAAAATCGACATTACAAACATTATATTTCAATAAAGGACATATTATAACGTCATAATAGAAGAGTTAAGATAACCCGACTCTTTTCAGGTAGCCGTCACAAAACTAAATCTATCCTAACCATTTGTACACAATATTTAAAACAATTTCTTAGAACTAACCCAATTTAACAACTATTAATATTCACAATTACACTTCTAAAATCTTAGTCCTGCTAGAGAATCCTGGAACAACACTTTCCCTTTAGATATTGTTAAAATATGTTGCTGGAATGCATCTGTTACACGGCATTACGTTGTTAATTTACAATCACAACACTAGACAGTATACGTATTTTTATTACTAGAGTATTTTATTGTTGTGGGTTTACAAAATCAGCTGATCGGTTTGGAATGGGAAAAACAGCTGTTTTTATTCTATCTGAATCCTATTGTAAATATAAGTGGTTTTATCTACAAGAATATTGTTCATTTTTTCTTACTTCGCCATTTTGTTTTGATTCAGCATAAGCAAATGAAATTCGAGGGTATTTTTTTACTTTCTTTTGCTTATATGAATATATAGGAAGGAAAGTATTGTTTTCATGTCGATCTTTTGAAATCGAGTTTTCACCGAATCTACACGTTTTCAGATCCTCCGAACCCAAAAAACATGATTTAGTAATTGGTCTGGGTGTGTGTATGTTTGGGTGTGTGTGTGGATGTATGTGCATACATTGTTCGTATTTGAAACTTAAGTCCACTAGTGGGCACAACACGAACATTTTTATCAAATTCAGTCGACCGGAAGTAGTAGTTTATTCGTGTCATTTTTCACGTTTTTGCGATTTTCTCAAAAACGGGTCCAACGATTTTTTTTAAAAATCGCCTCATTTACTACATTATTTATGCTCTACAAGGCACTTTATCTGTGAAAGCTGTTTTGTCGTTAAAAAAATGTTTTTTTTAAGATTGTGGCATTAATATGCATTTTACCGCAAAAAAGTTGCAGAAAATTTAAAAAGCTACAACTTTTATTTTAAAATTTTTTGTATAACGGTTAGTTTAGCGGTAATTAGCGATGTTATTTTTTTCACGAAAAGTGTAAAAAAAATCGATTTATTTTAAAGATTTCAGCCTTCGTGTGTATTTAACGACAAAAGTGTATAATCAAATTTATAGAAAATTTATTTATTTATTTTTTTGTTTAACTTCCGACTGTTCTGCAGTTACTGCTAATGCAGACGGTGAAGGATGGAATTTTTTTTGTAACGTATAAAAATATGTTGTGCCTGGATGAGATTCGAACCCAAGACCGCATGATGAGAGGCGAGCACATTACCAACTACGTCAATGCGGCCGGATATATAGAAAATTAAAAGATCTGCAACTGTTATATAGAGCATTTTTCTCAATATAGCATTAGCGAGAAAGAATGATTTTCCGTATTTTTGAGCCAAACTGAGGTTGATTTTCATTTTGCGTTTTTCACTTATTATTAAAACTAGGTTATGTTTATTGAGGTTAGGTTTATTGTTTTTTCTAATGTTTTATTACTAATGTAAGGTTATATTCTTAATTATTTGCATTGGCAAGAGAAAGGTGTGTGAGTTTTACACTCCAGATTTTTTACGTATCTCGTATTTATGTAAAACTGGAAACTGTGAAGTTTCCAGTCTGTAAAGTGTGCAACACGTCCGGTATATAATTTTAAAAATAGTAGCCTCTTCGTAGGACAACCGGTATATTGTCATTTTGAAAAATATCATGACGATTTGACATATTGAGTAACGTACGCAAACAGATTACTGTTGAATTAAAGTTAATTTTATACTTTTGTGATATTGATTTTATCAGATGAAAGCAAATGTAATAAAATGTAAAGGAAAATATTGAACAAATTTTGTTTATCAAATTTTTAAATGGGAATTAATATAAATATTTAAATTATTAAAATAAGTAATCCTTGTTAGAACGCTCAGTAATTTGATGTAAACGATAGCGGAATGAAAAGCGTATGAATTAGGTGCACGTAGTGATGGTCAGAGCCATCATAATCACTTAGTCATCAACCGGTGTATATAAACATTAAATTTAAGTAGAAATTTAAATCGCCAACTGCCAACACTTTCGCCGCAATCACCGGACCCATTAACACAGACCGGTGTTTAACATTGTTCAGAATGCGGGGCCTTAATATTGCCCCTACTGAAGGACCGCTGCACCGATCTGCGTTTACGTTCTAGTACGTGTGCATGTATATTATGTATTTTAAGTGTGAGTGTGTGTATGTGTTGTGCGCTGCTCTCTATAAAATGTCACAACCGCTTGAATAAATATAACATTTTCAAGTGTCCGCCACACAGTTGACACTCGGTCGTCTCCCGACAGCCTATATGCTTCTGACATATTTACGAGTTAGAATACGGTTCTCTCTATGTTTTGCTAAAGCCAGTAACCCTAATATTGATGATGATTCTTATAAGTGGTTGGATATTGACTCCACTGTTTGCGGTCGTGCAAGTGAATCCGCTAACCGGATAGCACTTTAAATATCACACAATGATATAGAACCTCGTTTTAGTCAAATTCCGTTCCTATCGTTCCATCACTTTCTGTGCTATAACTCACACAAAAATAAAATTAAGCCTATAACAAACAAACTCCCATCCTTCGATAAGCATTTTCAACTTCATAAATCAACACGATATGCAATATTTTTTTCAAACCGAATTAATAAACGTTTATAACAATGCCTGATTGTGATAGTCACTTATTTATTTTAAATCTACTGCAACCAGTTACTTACAATTAACGAACAGTTGTTTTTCTTTACCGATATTATTTTCCTCCACATGTATAACTACATGTATAACTATGCAGTCACCCACTTGATGCAAGCACTTATTTTCTGATGTCACTTACAAAGTGTTCTATAAACATTTTCTTAAATCTCTATCTTAATCCTATTGTAAATTTAAACATTAATTTAACAAACTAACCACCGGATTGGTCCTAGTAAAGGTAGTTACTTTTATACGGATTTGAATTCTAGACAGTGGTTACCGGTGTACTTTGATGGTTGGGGTTCAATTAACCATACTCTCTCAGGAATGGTCGGCCTGAGTCTGTACAAGACTACACCTCATTTACACGTCGTACACATCATCCTCATCTCATTGGGTCATGGGGTTGCTTATTGTTCTCAATTGAACAGATTGCAACGTATACAAAATTAGGAATTCAAAAAAAATAATTTAACAACTTATGTAAATATAAATAAATATGCCTTAAAAGTAAATTAAAAATTTATTTATTTATATTATTATTTAAATTTTATTATTTTTTTATAATTTCATTCGAAATTAACCAAAAAAATAAAACATCATTAATTACCGCTAACTAAAAGTTATGCAACAAAATATTTAAATTAAAGTTGTAAATTTTAAATTCTCTACAACTTTTATTATATAAATTTTTGCGCTAAAATTAATATTAAAGTCATAATCTTAAAAAAAACTTTTTTTCTTCGAGAGAACAGCTTCCTCAAGAATTTCAGCAGATATGGCGCCTACCTTATCTTGTAGTAGAGCATAAAAAATTTAGTAAATGAGGCGATTTTTTTTAAAAATATTGTAGGAGCCGTTTTTGAGAAAACCGCAAAAAAGTGAAAAATGACACGTATAAACTAAAACTTCCGGTTGACCGATTTTGATGAAAATATTCGTGCCGGTACGGTAGTAAACTAGAACACTTAGTTTAGCGTCAATTAGTGATTTTCCGTATTTGTACGTTTTACAGAAGTTGATTTTAATTTTGCTTCATTCCTGCATGTTTTCACTCTTTTGCGATTTTATCGAAAACACTTCATTACTAAATTTTTATGCACTATAAGATAGGGTAAGCGCTATGTCTACTGAAATTCTTGGAGAGGTTGTTATCTCGCAGAATAAAATGGTTTTTTAAAATTGCGGTATTAATATGTATTTTAGAGCAAAAGTGTAGCCTACGTATATAATTTAAAGTTGTAGAACATTTCCAAACCTAAAACTTTTATTGATAATAATTTTTTGTCCAACGCTTAGTTTAGCAGCAATTAGTGATTTTTTGTTTTTTATTCATAAAAAATCTGTAAATCAGGATTTTTTTTTAAGATTGCGGCTTTGGTATACATTTCACGACAAAAATTTAAATAAAGTTATACAGAATAAAAACATCTACAGGTTTTATATCAAGAAATTATTTGTACAACGCTTATTTCAGCGTCAATTAGTGATAGGCCTATTTGAGTTTTTTTATCAAAATCGGTAAAAAAATTGGATGTTATAAAATTGCGGCCTTTAATTGCGGCATTTTATGACTAAAATGTACATAATTTTTAAGTTATAGGAAATTAAAAAAACCTAAAACTTACATTTTAAGCATTTTCTCTACAAAGCTTAAATTAGAGACAATTATTGATTTTCCTTGTTTTTAAATTTTTCAAAGGTTGATATTCATTTTGCGTCATTCACTCATGATTAAAATTAGGTTTTGACTTTAATTTCCCATAATTTAATCGTGATAAAAAAAGGTTATATGTTTCGTTATATACAATGACATGAGCGTTTCATACCATATTTTCTTATTGTTTACTATTTTGTAAGTAGTAAAGATTCTAGGAAGTTGTTAACGAATTAGTTATTAAACAAACAAAACCTTTTAATATTCCATTGATAATGAAAAAAAATGCCCATAACAGACAGGTGGAGTGTCAAATTGTTTACACTCAGTCTTTTCGTTGCAGGGCTAAAATAAATAGTTCTGTTTCTTATCACATGGTCAGCCAATTAAATGACTGAATCATTTAAGAACAGAAGAAGTAGAGGTGTAAAAGACACTAACCAGAGTTATGACCTCTGAAAGTAATGAATTTCATTATACAGCCAGACCCTGTGGTGAATGAAGTGAAGGTATCATTTGCAGAATGGAAAATTATGTGCTTTTTAGAGGGCCCGGTATGCTGATAAGCGTATTTTTCCACTCAGTGAGGAAGGCATTGGTAAACCACCTCACTCGTCGTTTTACTTAGTAAAACCTCTACAGGTTCAAACCAGCCTTTCAGCTGATGACCTAAACAACAAAAATGAGAAAATATTTTTAATAAAATTTTATTAAATTGTTTAAATTATCTATAAATAGATAATTTTAAATTGTTAATTTAAATTAGTAATAACGAGTTAATTTACCGAATCAAATTAAAATCAATGAAGAAAATTTATATGAATTGATAATAATTGGCGGGTGGTCGGTTATTAGTGTATGGTAGGCGAGAAAACACAGTATCCCGAAAATCGAGTGGGAATTACCGCGTGTTGTTTGTGTGTATCGTTGAATATAATATGTGTACGAATTTCTATACATACAGTATAGGTATGTGTGTACATATATACACGGTAGATACTGTTACAAAGATGAGAGTGTAAAGTGAACACCAGCTATGCAAGCGTATGGGACATCTGTTCCTAATTGATAGGCGATTATCAGTGTGTACTGTGCAAACACGGAGGCAGGGGACTGTTTGCCCTTGTAACTGGCCAATGATATTGTCTCCCCCCCTGATAGCCCCGACACCCGCGCACTCGACAAACCCCATAGACCAAACCCAATTAGCTCGGTCCGTCGGTATACGATTTGACGGACAAAGGGGATTTCACACCTCCTTTGAGTTGATGACAGGTGCTTCTGTGTTTCATAATCACACGCCTCACTTTAGTTGTTTAGTTACTTGTTCCTCGATTTATGAAATAATTATTATACCGTCATATATTACATACTCAAAAGGAAAATAATTTGAGAATTTCCAAAACAATTCCACTTAATATTATCTAACATACTGGTTCAATATAATTATAAAATTCATAAAAGGTTAAACGATAAATCTATTACAAAAACCTATAAAAGAATCTTCAGATCGTTAACAGTTAACAAAATTGAAAATGTATCAGGCGCAGATCATTCAATACTTAGATACCTAATAGAGATGGAAATAGCAGTCGTAAGAACTTTATTTTTGGTAAAATGATAGAAGCATAAATTGGCCTCAGGTTTTCTAGTCCAGTTTCCCTGACCACTACAAGAGAATTTCTGGGTAACCTCTTTTACGTTTTGTGTACTAACTTCCCAACTCCTATTACGAAATTTATAATTTTATACAAAAATTAATAGCAATATTTTGGGAGTTCATTATATAACCTGCGTATAAAATAGGAAAAATTTAACCCTAGAGCCGGAGTCGATTTTGAGACGATGTTACCGCTTCTTGAACCGGTCGGGTCGCAAAATCGGATTTTCTTCATAGCAAATTCACCTACAGACAGCGTTGTTGTTTTCTACTACACTTTAGAAATGTATAAAGTAAATTTTTCGTATAATACAATAGTTTTAGTTGCATAAACTGCCTGTGTTTCTCTGTTGAAACCACGCTATACTAGAACTGAATTTGGTTATTTCTTGGTTTACATGATGTGTTTTTGTATTTTATATTTTTTCAGTTTTGAACGTAGAATCGTTTTTTCTTATGTTTTATTTTGAAATAAACATTATAAGTAACGATTCGTATGTAATGAATTTTGAAAGTTGAGCATAAGAAAGTTTTAAACAATTGTGTCATCTGAAGTTGTAGAAAAATATTTGTATAAATATATTATTATTTTATATAGCTTCAGCATAACTAACTGATTAAAACTTCAATAATTTATTTATTCGTTTTTCCTATTTTTTTTGTTATTTTGATTCGTCACGTGGTAAGGTTTGTGATTTATAGCAAATTTTTAATGATTTCTTTACGGTTCGGTGACCCATATACTAGAAATTCTCTGTCGGTCTAGAAAAATGTTATTACCGGCTGTAGAGTTAATATAAACATAAAATGCGTTCTTAGTGAATTAAAAGTGGCGAAGGATTTCGCTCAGAATATAACAAAAGAACTACTCAACCTTTATAAGGTTCCGAGCCTAAATATATATATCGGCTCAAAAATATAAATTATATAACAGTCGTGGGCTGATATATCGGAACCATTTTTATTTTGCAATTACTAATTTATTTTTTGATGGATTTAGACAAAATTTATACAATCTTCAAGCGATTTCATAATAATTTATATTTCTGGGGATAGTAGTTCAAAAATTGAAAAATCTGTTTTATACATCATAACAGTGATGCCCATAACGGGCAGGTGGAGTGTTAAAACTAATTGTGCTCGATTTGTTGGTTCCAGGGCTATAAAAAATAGTTTTGGTTCTTATCACATGGTCAGCCAATTATATCACGTAACTATTTAAGAACAGAAGAGGTAGAGGTGTAAAAGACACTAGTCGGAGTTATCATCTCTAAGAGTAAAGAATTCCACTATACAGCCAGAACCTATGGTGAATGAAGTGAAGGTGTCATTTGCAGGGTGGAAATTGGGTGCTTTTCGAAGGGCCTGGCACGCTGATAAGCATAATCTTTCAACTCTGTGAGAAAAGCAATAGTAAACCACCTCGCTCCTTTTTTTACTTTGTAAAACCTCTAGAGGTTCAAACAAGACTTTCGGCTTTGATCAAAACAACATATAACAGTAATCACAAACTGGCGGACTAGAATTTTGTAGTTTTTTTATTTTGTAGCGCGACGCTATCACGAATTACTTTCAGCCTGTCGTAAACTTGTCCAGCGAGCATCAACTCTCTTCAAAGAAACTGAAGTATATATACTTCAGAAACTGAAGTATATATACTTCAGTTTCTTTGCCTTAACACGATGCCTTAACACGAGACGCATTGACTTAGCTTCAATTCCAGGTTCCGGGGAATAAAGAACCCGGAAAGTCGTACTAAACGTAAGGGTAGTAGCGAATTTCACTGTATTTGAATATGTTGAGGGTTTTCATATAGTACAATTGAGCAGATAAAGTGTTGTTATTATGATAAATTTTGCCCATAACAGGCAGGTGGAGTGTTAAATTAGTTGCACTCGATCTGTTGGTTTCAGGGCAACAAAAAATAGTTCTGTTTCTTACCATATAGTCAACCAATTATGACTGAACTATTTAACCCTTTATAGGTATTTGGTAAGTATACTTACCACTGGCAATAACGTCGATTTTATTAAAGAATAAGCTACGCAACTGAACCTTATTGGCATTTAATGGAATTATAGATGTCCTCTTGTAAGTAGGCTATCCAAATATTGAAATTAACGCGAGACGACCACTTACTTCGTGAGTTGCACGAATGTGGTAAGGGCTCATACCAGCGTACGCTACCGTGTTGTTTTGTTGTTACATATGTGTAGTGTTTAGAAAATTCAAATTTTTTTACGGGAAAGCAAGTTTTCATCCTAATAGAAAGTTAAGTTATTCTGCACATTTTTTACTTTCTCTTGCCTATATGAATATATAGGAAGGAAAGTATTGTTTTCATGTCGATTTTTCGAAATCGAGTTTTCACCGGATCTATACGTTTTCAGACCCCCTGAACCCAAAAAACATGTTTTTAGCGATTGGTCTGTGTGTGTGTGTCTGTGTCTGTGTGTGTGTCTGTGTGTGAACAGAATATCTCAAGAACGGAATATCGTACGAACTTGAAACTTGAAACTTAAGTTACATACCACTACCGGACGCGACACGAACATTTTCATCAAAATCGGTCAACCGGAAGTGGTAGTTTATTCGTGTAATTTTTCACTTTTTTGCGATTTTCTCAAAAACTGGTCATACGATTTTTTTTAAAATCGCCTATTTTACTCAATTTTTTATTCTCTACAAGATAGGGTAGGCGCCATGTTTGCTGAAATTCTCGGTGAGGCTGTTTTCACGTAAAAACGTTGTTTTTTTTAAGATTACGGCTTTAATATAAATTTTAGCGCAAAAACTTATATAATAAAAGTTGTAGAGAATTTAAAAACCTACAACTTCTGTTTCAAACATTGTTTTGTATAACGCTTAGTTTAGCGGTAATTTGCGATTTTCTGTTTTTTTTCTCATGAAAACGTGAGAAAAATCGATTTTTTTAACATTTCGGTCTTAGTATGCATTTTACGACAAAAGTGTATATAATTAAATTTATAGAAAATTAAAAGATCTACAACTTTTGTTTAGAGCATTTTTCTCTACAGAGCCTAGTTTAGCGTGAAAGCGTGATTTTCCGTATTTTTAAGCCAAACTGAGTTCGATTGTCATTTTGCGTCATTCACTCATGATTAAAATAAGGTTATGTTTTTGAGGTTAGTTTTTTGTTTATTTCTAATATTTTATTAATAATATTAGGTTTATTATTAATTATTTGCATTGGCAAGAGAAAGTTGTGTGAGTGTTTCACACCAGATTTTATTTTTGTTATACAGTACTACAAGTTGTTTTAATAAGCATTCTTACCACTAAACATTATGTGATTCCCATTTCAATTAACATTCCTTTGTAAGCATACTTACCAGGGCTTAACAAAACGAAGAAATATCTTATTGTTCTGACAGTATAAATACTTTATTCAAGTCCCTGTAAAGCAAAATTTAATATTTTACAACATGTATATTGTTCCCCGTAGTACTGCCCTATAAAGGGTTAAGAACAGAAGAGGTAGAGGTTCAAAAGACACTAGTCAGAGTTATCTCCTCTGAGAGTAATCAATTTCACTATTCAGCCAGTCCCTGTAGTGAATGAAGTGAAGGTGTCATTTGCAGGGTGGAAAGTGGGTGCTTTTCTGAGAGCCTGAAATGCTGATAAGCGTATTCTTTCAACTCGGTGAGGAAGGCAATAGTAAACTATCTCACTCCTCGGTTTTACTTAGTAAAGCCTCTAGGGGTTCAAACCATCCTTTCAGCTGTAGACCTAAACAACATTATGATGAATGATTTAAGATGTAGATAAATGGATAAATTTTTAAAAAACCGATTCAATTTTCGAAAGAGTATATTGCAGTGGGTTAGGTGGATAAACGGAGGATAGAAATGAAAATTGAGGAGGAGGTCGAATGGAGAAGGAGTGATTCGAAGCGATAGGCGATGGGAGAGTGAACGCAGAAGGTAGAGGTCTATACTTCGATATTGTCTCTAGCAGAACCAACGCGCGATTTGGGACCCATTGTTTCCTGCCTTACACATTACTGTTTTATCGTGTCATATACCGGTGCACAATGATGCCGACACCGTCCAGAGAAACACTAGTGTAAAGGTTTTCGTGAGGGGAAGAAAGTAGTGGTGCACCCTCTTTTACGTTACTATCTAATACTCCTTTCTACATCGACTTTCCCTCGCGTTCAAAATATCAAGAAACATTATAGGACTGTATTTTACAGTAGAAGTTACGACACGGATTTTTGTAGCTTCAATAAAAATCATAAATAATAATAATAACAAGACGAACGATAATACTGTTTTTCATATAGGCCCTGCAACTTCCATAAAATGATTTATGTATATGTGACTGCCTCTCCTTACATAACGTACAATAAAGCGTCAGCCTTCACTCTGTACAGGCCTACCTAATTCCTTTTATAAGACCGGATATTCCAATAAAAATCAATAAATCAATTAAATAAACCTTTACATTACATTAATTTATCATTTATTAAAACCAACTTATATAGTCGTCTATTTCTGAATGGAATAAATAAATGATTTAACCTATTAGGCATCTAACAGGCTCGTATTGAACGATACATAATCTTTCCATTCGTAACTGGCGATCGCACTGCACTTTAAACTGTGTATTACTGACATCAGTCGTAAATTATGTGTATTTTACATTAAGGAATTAAAATTTATTTAAAAAGTAATTATGAACTCAAGTAATTGAAGCGTTGATTAGATGAAGGTGCTATGCAACTCTTGTTAGAAATTTAATTTTTGTAATTGAAGGTAATAGATGCATTTATTTAATTACAGTGCTTAGATTGTTTTTTACTTTCTCTTGCCCTATATTAATATATACAGGGTGATTCTAAATTAAGGTAAAATAATTTAGTACATGATTGTAGAGGTAAAAATCAGAAAAAAACTTCATATAAATATATGACCGCAAACGCTTCATTAGTGAGTTACAAAATTTCGCCCCGATTTAGTTCCTCTGCTGTAATACAGTGATACTGAATTGTTTGGACATTACTTTTTGCAAAAAATATGGTGGATTCCTATGGAAAATCACCTGAAAAATCGAATAAAACCAGTATTTAAGCTGTAGTGTCAGCAATTTTTGAGGAAAAGGATGAAATATGCAAAAAAATCTTAGTAGAAAAACACAGTCTTCTACGTTTGATGCCCAATAACTTGGTTAAATGATCAGTGAACAATTATTTTCCCCTATAAAAATTGTAGAAAATTTAATTCTGAAAGCAGTTATGTAAGCAATGCCAACTAAATGCAAATAAAAGTTTAATAAAATGGACTCTTATGTAGTACACTTATTTTTAGCTCTACAGTCATGTACAAAATTATTTTACCATTATTTAAAATCACCCTGTAATCTTTTGTTTTTGGTTTTACGTCTGACTGTTCTGCAACTCCTGCTAATGCAGACGTTTAATAATATATATGTTAATATACAAGAAAGATTGTGAATACAACGGTTGGACGGTCAAAGGTGTTTTGAGAATGGGCTTTCGTGTGAGTTTTGACAAGTGTAATTTATTGCTTTTTGGACTAGCAGTTCGTCTACTCTTATTTTAGTTTTCCTTGTATATGGTATTATTGTTGTTGTGTTGTTTAGGTCATCAACCGAAAGGCTGGTTTAAACCTTTAGAGAGTTTACTGTGTAAAACGAGGAGTGAGGTGGTTTACCAAGCCTTCCTCACTGAGTGGGAAAGTATGTTATCAGCATGCCAACCCTCCAGAAAGCATCTACTTTCTACTCTGAAAATTACATCTTCACTTCATTTATCACAGGGTCTGGCTGTATAATGAAATTCATGACTCTCAAAGGGGATAACTCTGATTAGTGTCTTTTACACCTCTACCTCTTCTATTCTTAAATGCTTCAGTTATATAATTAGCTGACGAAATTATAAGAAGGAGTACTATTTTTTGTAGGCCTGGAACTAGCAGATCAAATGCAAATAAATTAATTAGTCCACCTGCCTGTTATGGGAAAATTTTTATTATATTGCTTTCTATTGGGAATTTATTTACCTGGAATACTCTTTGCTTTCTTTATTATTCGCAAAAATTCTAAAGTGATGAATATAAAAACCGCTATCAATTTCTTAGTCGATCAGTATTGTATCAAAAGTTTTAAAACATTTGTAATAAATTTAGTAGTTTATTGTAATTTTTGCTGTTATAACTGTAATAAAATAATGTAAGAACGAAATTAGTAAATAAATGTTTGTAAAAAATTTAATAGGAAGTTTTATTATTTATAAATAACCAGATCCAAAAAGAACCCGGAATAAATGTCACAATCTGTTTGTTAGTTTTTCATTTGGTTTACTTTAACAATTTCAATTTTCGTAGAGCAACGTGACATATGCTCCATCCTGTGTTTGATGTAGCAAAACAGAAAGCGTTCATTAAATATTAGAATAGACAATGTTGAAGAAATGTCTGTCAGCGAGTTAAACAATGATATTTATAAAAATAAACTCCAGGTGATGAGATGTCAGGTTCTATTAAATTTGTAATATGAATGAAACGACAATGTCTGCATCAAACACCTACTTAAATTAGGAAATATTTTTTGATGTTTTTGAAAGTTTAAATTATTCTAATGAGGTCCATAATGGCGAGGACGATGAGGAGTACATCTAATTAATTAACAAATAAAACAAATTCTTTTCAATTAAATGCTACAGGATGAGATAAAAAGTAATTATTATTTTACCAATTAAAAAAAGTGATGTAAATGGATACAATACGAGATACGAAACAAGAAAAGTTTAATTTTAAAGGAGTAGAAAAGGAGGGTTAAAAATTTCTTTATACGGTGTGTATCTGCAATAAGTTGAGTAACTGAGTGTTCATTCTTGAATTGCGGGAGGGGTAGGGTATCAGAAGGTTCAGAGAGGGACGCCAACTAAAAAGTAGTACTAAAGCGCTGCCGTTGTGACGTTTCCTTTCATTGTAGTACGCTTCAGCCGTCGTTGTCGTCGAAGACACCTCAGGCGCTTTTCATTTCGTTCCAATACCGTTCGTTCATCGTGAGGATGAGAAATGACGAGGGGTTGAAGGAATCTGTAGTCCGCATTTACTCCCGATTGGAAGTTTTGCACTCATCCAAAATGGGCATTGATTTTCCCTCTTTCACTTTACTAATACAGACGCACCAGAAGGCTGATTACAAAGTGAAAACACAACAGACTCAAGTACTATATTGCGACAGACGTGATTTTTGATACGTTGAAAAGGAAATAGAACACAATCAAATATTGTCTTCTTATAAAAAAAAACCGTACAAAAAACCTAATGAAATTTACCACCACAAACATGTTTTATTATTCCCATTATTTACAACTTATAATTTTATTAAATATTATTTCCTTTGTTTGTATGTAATAAATGACATAAAAAAACAGCCAAACAAAAATTATGTAAAAATCTCACCTCAGAGTATTACATCAAGATATCTTTCATCTCACTCGGATATACCTTCAGGATGAACTGACGTTATCACACATAAGGTAGAAGGCCACGTCAATAAATTAAATTTATTTAACTTAAATTAAATTAAATTTAATGTATATAAATTTATTGACATGGTCTTCAACCTTATGATATTTATGTTTATGTGTGATAATGTGAGATGTTCATCCTGATGAAAGACATCTTGATGTAATACTAACCTGAGTATTGTAAATCATTTTTGTTTGGCCGTTCTTTCTGTAATTTATAACTCATAAATAATTATATATTTTATTTAATTCCTTATTTATTACGATAATAGATTTAAAAAATCTAACGGTTTTAAAATTTTATAAGGAATTAAAAAATGGATAGCCAAAACTGGTAGAGAGAAAATAGCAAAATTGGTTAGCAATATTCAAATGTAGATGTAACTAAAGAGACAAGAGGAAAATAAAACAGTATATTTATTTACTTTTTTATTTTTCGTTTTTAAATGTAATAATAAATTTCAGGTTGTATTGAATGATCTTTATTTTATTAAAAATAGAGTAAGTTTAATAATTATTAAAATGTAATGTACCGTAATAATGATACAACCGTAATCTTAGTAAATAGCAAAGTATTGGTTAAGTTAGTGTTAGTGTAGTCAGTAAATATAGTAGGTTTTGAATGCTACTGCTAATAGTTAAAACTTTAGTTTTTTGATATTTATCTAAAAGTTTCCAACCGATCTCAGTTCATGGTTTAGTCCATAGTTGGATGGGATAATTTCCACCACCTCTAGCGTAATAGGATAGTAGTTTACTGTAAGAAATTTTGTATTATCGTAATTTATTTTTTATGTAATGCGTAGTAATATTATGGGAATAAAATAAATAAATTATTATTATTATTATCGCAGCTAATTTTTTGATGGATTTTTTTGGTAACACCAAATTGAAGTAATGTTTGTTTAATTTTCTAACAAAGTGGTGTTCCAGATAAATATCCTTTCAAAAATTATCAATTAATTTTTTTTGTCTGCATCTCTTTCCTTATATCGTAATTTTGAATTTTGTCTTTTCTCGTACAACCATTGAACTTTTGGTAGAGCATCAGAAAGTGGTGTTCCAGATAAATATCCTTTCAAAAATTATCAATTAATTTTTTTTGTCTGCATCTCTTTCCTTATATTGTAATTTTGAATTTTGTCTTTTCTCGTACAACCATTGAACGTTTGGTAGAGCATCAAAAAGTTTAAACTGGAATTTCAAAAAATTCCTCTGTAGCGTTGTTAGGCAGTACACGAAGAAATTTATTAGGGCCTACACTTTGACATAAATGTGGGTTAACAGCCTTATATTTTGATTCTACAAGACCTGGTGTTTGATGAAAACGAACCCATCCTAGGAAATGAAAAACCATTGTTGGAATGTTTAATTTCTCCACCCGTATAATTTTTATATATATTTGATCCCTCATATGTGTACATTGCAATCTGTTTAATTAAGAACCTTAGCCAACCCCATGACCCAATGATACATATATATACTACGTATACATGTAAATTAGGCGTAATCTTGTTCAGACTCAGGATGACCACCTGAGGGAGAGGGTTAATTGAACCCCAACTACCAAAGCTCACCGGTAACCACTGTCCATAATTCAAATCCGTATAAAAGTAACTACCTGTTCTAGGATTTGAACCACGGATTTTTGTCCCTAAAAACAACTGTTAATATAATCTACAAGTTGTTTATTATATAGAAAATTTATTCAATATTTCTAGTGTAGTATTTGTAATTCCTATGAAAGATTTGGCTTCAGTCAAATCTAGAAGAATTACTGATTATTTTAGAAGTAAATATCGATTCGACGTTAAAACAAAGACAGTCGTTACGGAGAAATTAACGCGAACCAGAGTATAAGTAAAATTATTTGGAGAAAATTCATTATTTTCATTGGCAAGAGAAAGTCGTGTGAGTGTTTCACACCAGATTTTTTAATTTTCCGGATCGCTTCCGAAACCTACGGGTTCAGATAACGGAGGTATTTTATATATTTTAATGATTTTTTAACCACGGATATTAGAGGATAATACCAATTTAAATCTTTTGTTTTCTGCTTTCTCTTGCCTATACGAATCTAGGAAGGTAAATATTGTTTTCACGTCGATTTTACGAAATCGAGTTTTCACCGGATATACACGTTTTCAGATCCGTGAACCCAAAAAACATGTTTTTAGTGATTGGTCTGTGTGTGTGTGTGTGTGTGTGTGTGTGGTCTGTCTGTCCAATCGCCTCATTTACTAAATGTTTTATGCTTTGCAAGATAGGGTAGGCGCTATTTCCGCTGAAATTCTTGGAAAGGCTGTTTACTCGAAAAAAGTTTTTTAAGATCGCGACGTTAATGTGAATTTTAGCGCAAAAATGTATATAATAAGAGTTGTAGAAAATTTAAAATCCAAGAACTTTAATTTTTTTAAATTTTTGTATAACGTGTAGTTTAGCGGTAATTAGCGATTTTCTGTTTTTTTCTCACGAAAACGTGTAAAAAATCGATTTTTGTAAGATTTCAGCATTTCTAGTATGCATTTTGCGACAAAATTGTATATTAACAAATTAATAGGAAATAAATGATCTACAACTTTTATTTACAGCATTTTTCTGTACAGAGCCTTGTTTAGCGTGAAAGAGTTATTTTCCATATTTTTAAGCCAAACTGAGGTTGATTTTGATTTTACATCTTTCACTCATAATTAAAATTAAGTTTCGTTTTTTGAGGTTGGTTTTGTTTATTTCTAATGTTTTATTACTTACATAAGTTATATTTATCATTATTTTCATTGGCAAGAGAAAGTTTTGTGAGTGTTTCACACCAGATTTTTTTTTATTCTAGTGGGTGGTATAATAATTAAATTTGTATTTCTGTTCAACATTTAAATTTTATGAATATGTACTTTCAAGAATTTTACTGAACATTTTCTGTTTTAGCGTATGATAACAAGTTTAGGTATTTGCCTTCCGGATATATTTTTATTATTTTTACAATACTTTGTTTCTTTTTACGTTTTGTAGTAATTGAGAAAGGGGAGCGGGTAAGGGGTAACTGCACAGTCCTTGTCCTTTCCTCATCGTGGTTGTGTCAGTTTCTTGTTCCTTCTGCTCCCACCCGTTCCCGTAGCAATACTCTCCGATGAGAGAGTTTTTCATTCTGTACGCGCTAATATCTTCTTCATATTAGCCTGTAGAATCAAGTACATGAGTGATTTGCCTGGAATTAAAATTGCTCGAGGGGCCGCCCGACGTATTACGGAGAAGAGAGGACTGTCGTGGCTTATCTGTTACACTACCCTCCTCGTTTTAAAATATGTATCTACCTAGACACGGCGAAAAAGAATGCCGCTCTGTCTTGCATTAGCAAATGACGACATGAGAAGAGCACCACCATAAGCAGAAGCAACGGGCTCACTGCCTCCAGGCCACCATAAATATTATCCCTTTTCATGGATTCCCATTTCTCACACACTATATATATGTTCCCATCACATTATAACGTGTTTTAATGAACTTCCAGAAGTGTGCCCCAACCCCTCCTACGCTCAAATGAAAACCCCTTAAGGGGCTCTTTAAAATCATTCTATTATTCATTCCTTTATTTGTTTTTTTGATTTTCAAGATATACCTTCTGATATTTCAAACGAATAACTGTACACTTTTCTTATCCGAATTCGTCTGAGTACACCAATCTTTTTTAACTTTATAGCCCGCAATAATATATTTCTAGACCGGAAGAGAATTTCTAGCATATAAGTCACCGAACCGTAAAGAAATCATGAAAAATTTTCTATAAATCACAAATCTTATCACGTGACGTGTCAAAATAAACAAGAAAACTTAGGAAAATAGAATAAATACATTATTGAAATTTTAATCTGACAATTAGGGATGCTGGAACTATTTCAAAATAACTTTTAGACAAATATTTTTCTAGAATTTCATATGACACTACTGTTTATAACCTTCTTATGCTTTACTTACAAAATTCCTTATATACGCATCATTACTTACAATGTTTATTTCAAAATAAAACCAAAAAACCTATTCTATGCTCAAAACTGAAGATAATGTCTATAAAATACAAAAACACATTATGTAAACCAAGAAATGACCAAATTCACCCCTATACAATGTCCAGCAGTCGGATGATACCATTGTTCATATGGCCAGAGCGCTGTTACGTAGCTACTGTGTTAAAAACATGACTCATGCTATGAAAATAAAAGTTTATCTTATTGTAGGCTATAATGTTATACTTATGATATCGAAACAAATTACGATTGCGATTAAAAATATTTACGTTATTATCTGAAATATTTATAATTATGTGACAGAATTTTTATTACATTTGTAACATAACTATTTATACGGTAATGTACAACATTTTGTTTGTAAAAACATTAAATTTTACAAAAAGATAAAATTAAATTAAACATTTTTTTTTATTCTTTCCAAAGCTATATTTATCCATTTCATCGCCATTGGCCTATAAATTCTACAAATTTTTATCCTATAAATGTAACTATTTACATTTATTTTAAAGTGTTTAGTTTCTTTTTAATTTTAAATATTGCGTCTTTTAATCGAATATTGGGGCCGAACGTTATTTTTTAAATAATAGTTACATAATTTTAACTTTAGTTGAAATTACAATTACAACTGAAACTTATACGTTATTAATTAAATGCTACGTGTGTTTATAGGACAGATAGTGGCGGAGAGCGTATTGCTCTACACAACCAAAGTAAATTGGAATCGCCTATCTCTCCACAGTCTCAAGTGACTGTTGGACGTTGTATAGGATAGCGTGGTTTCAACAGAGAAACACAGATAGAATATGCAACTAAAACTATTGTATTATACGTAAAAATTTACTTTATACATTACAAAACGATTGTACAAAACATCAACGCTGTCTGAGGATGAAATTAAAACTAAAACGACAACATTGGAATGCTATGAACTGAATCCGATTTTGCGACGCGACCGGTTCAAGAAGCGGTAACTTCGTCTCAAAATCGACGATTGCCGGCTCTAGAGTTAAGGAATGATTGAATGTATATTTCTTATAAATCTACCCAAATTTCAAAAATATAGATTGAAAATACAAATTTCTATATAAATGAACATTTCAAGGATTCAGGAAAGAAAGATTTTACGCAAAACAGATCAGGAACCTAAAACGCGTACAGTAAAGTTACATATGAAGAGATCTACTATCGGTTTCATAATCGTGGACACCCGAGTTTGAAACCTTGCATATCCAAAACTATGAGTTGGATTTTTACTTACTTCACATCAAAATTCAGCTCATTTTATTCTACGTTAACCCTTAAAAGTCCTATATTTTTAATAATGTTTAAAAATTGCCATATTGTGGGTGGAAAACAGAAGATCCGGATTTTTTGCTACCACAACAGATTTCATGCGTTTAGAGGCGTGTAACTCGATAATTATTAGACCGAAAATGTAAAAATTTTAAAACAACATAAACAACTATATTCTTATAGCGTGTACGGAATTTCAAATTCGTACGTTATTTAAATTTTGATTTATTAACAATATTTTGAATCCTTGCTATCTCGGTAACCGCTCGATCGTTCGGCATGGGCAAACTATCGTTTTATTCAGCGTAAAAAACTTAGTATGGATTTGTTAATAACATGAAATATTGATTGGCCAATGTTGTCGTAGAGTTTTAAAAATTTTGAAAAATAGACTTGGTAATGCAGAGGTTGGGCGCTACTATCCATGTTGCCTCAATCTGACTGTCTACCTAAATTGTCAATGCAGTCTGTAGACTGAATTGCCAATTCTGCAGTCTGTATACAATCCAACAGCATGTCACGCAACCCACACAAACTGGCAACATGGATAGTAGCGCCCAACCCCCGCAATACCAAGTCTATTTTTCAAAATTTTTAAAATTCTACCACAACATTGACCAACCAATATTTAATATTATTAACAAATTTATAGACTACTAAGTTTTTTACGCAGAATAAAACGATAGTTTGCCCGTGCCAAACGATCGAGCGGTACCGAGATAGGATTCAGAATATTGTTAATAAATAAAAATTTAAATAACATACGAATTTGAAATTTCGTACACGCTGTAAGAATATAATTGTCTATGTTGAGTTAAAATTTCAAACTTTTCGATCAAATAGTGATTGAGTTACACGCCTCTAAACGTATGAGATTTGTTGCGGTAGCAAAAAAACTGGGTCTTTTTGTTTACCAACCTCGATATGGCAATTTTTAAACAACATTAAAAATATAGAACTATTAAGAGTCAACGCAGAATAAAATGAGCTAAATTTTGATTAAAGTATGTTAAAATCCAACTCATAGTTTTGGAGATGCAAGGGTTCAAACTTGGGTGTCTATAATTATGAAACCGATAGTAGTTATAGTGTTTAATGATTTTAAAGTATAGGGTGATTCAAAAAGAGCGCCGGTTTTGATATATCAAATTAAGAGATTTATTTTATTGAAAAACTGAAAATAAATACATCAACAAGTTCATCTTACCTTCCGATTTCATGTATGAAAAATGATGTCATGCATGTGTCCTCCTCTACTGCGCTGGCACGCATCAACTCTGTCCATGAAATTGGATATTACTGCACGACAAGTTTCGACTTCCATTTGCCCGATAACCCGTCGAATTTCCTCATTCAAGTCATTGATGTTTCGGGGTTTATTGGCATACACCAATGACTTCAGATGACCCCAAAGATGAAAGTCACAAGGCGTCAAGTCACACGACCTTGGTGGCCATTGATGGTCGGAATTACGAGAAATGATGCGATCCTGGAACCGTTCACGGAGCAACAACATTGTTTCTCGTGCAGCAACTGAATTTTATACGGGTGATATTGGAGATCGTACCGAAGAATTCTCCGTACAGAAGAACATCTTAAACCCAATTGTTGAGAACGGCGACGTATTGATTTTGCTGGGCTAACAGCCACACTGTCACGAACCAACGCAACGTTCTGCTCAGTTCGGCCAGAACGACGACGTCCAGAACTTTTAAGGTCGACTGTTGAACCCGTCTCAAAAAACTTTTTCATGAGCCTGCGAACTGTTGATTTATTCGGTGCTTCATTACGTCCTAGAGTACCGCGAAGTCGCCTGACAGTAGCCGCATAACTCTCTCCACTCTGGTAAAATGTTTTGACGATTAACACTCGTTGCGCAATAGTAAACTTCTCCATGGTTAGACACAGACTGCGAGAGTACTACACTGCGAACAAGAGAAACTACAACTGAGTCGTCAATCGGAATGTTCTCCGAAATAGAAATGAGGTCTAACAATGCTGCCAACCGATAAACAAAAATTTACCAGCCGTTTAAAAACCGGCGCGCTTTTTGAATCACCCGTTAGATACGCTTATAATTTTAGATACTTTACTTATTATATAAAAGGATTTGGAGTACATGTCAAAACGTTGGTAATCACACATGTTTTTTAAAGTATAATTTTATCATAGCTATGTCTGAACTTAGCTGCTCTTAAGAGTGATATTTTCTAAGGCAGGTGGTGAATTGTTTGGAGTGCATCGACCATCTTTCTTTATTTACTGTTGTTCAAATCCTTTACACTTGAGAATATCGGGAATAACCGAACACTCAACAACCAAACATAACAACGAATGTATTATCTCTCCGAGGTACTTTTGAGCTATCAATTTTCTCAATTTTCCATATTCTGTCCTAAAGTGTTATGATATTCGTTTTATATTTTATTTTGCAAAGGTAATCAGCAGTTCTGATTGTTCTCCTTGTTCTACTCGATGATTAGTTCTGTTGCTTTCCCGTGTTCATAAAAATGATATGCAAAGGCAAGAAATTTGATCTTTATGTACCGTGTTTTGATCCTCCAAAGGATACAACTCTCCTTCATCCAAACCTCTGATATCCGAAACCTCCGATATGCGGCACAGGTTTTAAAAAAATTGTAATTTTTAAAATTCACATTTTTATAAACCAAAAGACAGAAGGAAAGAATGTTTCTCTGTTGCATAATAGTGTGAATGTGAGCATACAACATTAAGTTGTGTTTCGAAGGGAGTTAGGTCATTGGCCGCAGTCAAAATTCTGTTCAGTACATTTTTTCTGAACTACAATAGTTCAGTACTTTGAGTTTTGTTTGTTGAGTTATGCTCAAAAACAATTGATATAATATTTTGATGAACGCCTTTAACACTTCACTACAGTATTTAAACACTATTTCGAGCTGCTTTAGCGGCCTCTTTCTATTACGGCAACTTAATTAAATTCTGTAATTGCTTTTCTTATGTCATTTCCTGTTTATTTAGATACCCCTTCTGGTATCTGGATTTTCTCTATCCGGATACCCGGCGCCACTTTAGTCCAGATATCAGATGTCTTACTGTATTTGCTTTGACTATTCTTTCTTGGCAAGTTCTTCTTCAGCACACAGTTAGTAAGAACAGGTGACAGTCCATGACCATGCCTAACGCCAATTTTAATTTCAAATTCTTTTTTCATTGTAATTAATAGGAACAAATAAATAATATATTGACAAAAATATATACTTTTATAGCAGTTATTCAAAAGTAATTTTAATGGTACCATTGGAAAGCGCGCCTTTCAAACATTGTATGTTTTAAATCTGAAAATTTTTTCCTTGTTTCACTTTAAATCAGATTCCTTTTAAGCAGCTCGTGAATTGAAATCCAGGAATAGATGACAACAGAAAGTACAAAATATGCACAAATAAACGATGAACGAAACAATGCCAGATATTTTTTCAAATAAAAATTATAAATATTCTTTCATGTCCTTAATGAATTCCCGAAATTTTTTGTACTCCCATGAAATTTTCTTTCATATTAATTTAACAAAAAACATACTTTTATAAATTTTTATAGCAATAAGCATAAAAGGAAAAATATTAAATTGGATTTATTAAAAACGTGTACATGCATTAATGTTGACAAATAACATTAAAAACGAGAAAACAACACAGATGAAAATTATATTTTTAATTTTACTTTGACTGAGTTTATAAAAGATGAGAGACGAGACAGGAGATACACGTGTGAATTCTGAAATCATCTTCTACGTCTCTTCTATACATTTTATATGATATAATTTGAATGAACGGTTATTAGAACGAGGAAGAGATGCTGTTATTTTCGCAGAATTATATTTTTGTAATATAGCTTATGTTTAATTCGTTGCTTGATGCTATTACATGACTCTTGTTTTATCCATATAGGCCTGTTGCCCACACATGCATTCCTTCCAGTTTTAATTGGTTCGAGCAGCAATTAGCAAATAATAATCCAAATTGTAGTCCGATGTGCAAAAACGTATAATTAAAAATACTTGAATAATTTAATGGTTTTGCATTACCACCACGTAATTTGTTCCTCCAGTTACTAAATCTATATTAACACAAAAATTAAATCCATTCTCTTATTAATTTATTCATTATGAAATCTCTGGAACCAGAAGCCTAGAAACTTGATTTCATATTAATACTTTTGCAATGTCGTACTTTGTAAAAATCCGATGTGAAACACTCACACAACTTTATTTTAGCAGTGCAAATAATTAACAATATAACCTAACCTTAGTAATAAAATATTAGACTTAAAAAAACTAACCTTAAAAAATATAACCAAATTTTAGTCATAAGTGAATGATGCAAAATGAAAATCAACCTCAGTTTGGTTGAAAAATACGGGAAATCACTCTTACATGCTAAACTAGGGTCTGTAGAAAAAAATTCTTTAAAAAATTTGTAGGTCTTTTTATTCCTATGAATTTTATTATACTATACACTTTTGTCGTAAAATGCATACTAAAACTGAAATCTTCCAAAAAAATCAAATTTTTTTACACATTTTCGTGAAAAAAGCAGAAAATCGCTAATTACCGCTCACTTAAGCCTTATAAAAAAAATTGTTTCAGATAAAAGTTGCATGTTATAAATTTTCTACACTTTTATTATACATTTTTGCGCTAAAATGCATATTAAAGCCGCAATCTAAAAAAAAAAAAACATTTTTTTCACAAGAGAACAGCCTCCCCAAGAATTTCAGCAGACATTGCGCCTACCTTATCTTATAGAGCATAAAAAAATGTAATAATTGTAGTAAAACGACTGATTTTCCGTATTTTTAAGGCAAACAGGTTGATTTTCATTTTGCGTCTTTCACTCATGATTAAAATAAGTTTATGTTTCTTGTTTATTTCTAATTTTTTAATTCTAATGTTAGGTTACATTGTCCATTATTTGCATTGGCTAGAGAAAGTCGTGTGAATGTTTTACACCAGATTTTTATTTTAAAAAGAAAAATGCAGTAACTCCATTTGTATGGGGCAAGTCCCCAAAAACAAATAATTTTATTATTATTATACTAAAAATAACAGATTAAAAATAAATTATTATTACTAGTTTTCAGTAGTCATTTGGATTCGTATACGAATAATTAACCCAAATTGAATTTCAACGAAATTTAATTTAAAACTCATCTCATTTTCAGGATTTATTTACAATAATCCATAGCGTTATTGTATCTATAGAGAATCTTTGACCAAGCCTCTCGCCCCAAGCATTCCAGTTTCCGGAGGACCCCGAGTTCTCACTCCGGTTCAAACCCAACAAGAACTTAAAAGCACATTCTGTACTAGCAAAAGAACGAAAAAAATTTGGAAAATTACTCAACCCAGCAAGAAATTCAATCAATAGTCCCTTGGTTGCCACTCACTTATTTAAATAAATAAACATCACATGACTTGGAATAATACAAAAGAAAATCATTTAATAACTTTAACTGCTCACAAACTTTTAAATTTTTAAATACATTTTCATAAAAAATAATTTTTAAATTCATTATTACAATCGTTCGTTTATACAATATTATAATTATTTTCAAAAAGTTAAAACTGTTTAATTTTTTTAGCTTTTCCTTTAAGTTTAAACTAAAAACGTGGTAAATAAAATCCAAGAGTTATGTCGATTATTTTGAGGAAAACTTTGCTCTGGAGAGAAGAATACATAATTATCCCTTCGTTTAATTATTTCAAAGTTTTTTTTACGAGGAATTTATTTAACGAGTAAAAAAGATAAAGTAAATTAATAAAATTGTTATGCCAAAGGTTTTTCAATACCGGGGAAAATTGTGATCAAAAATACCACAGACACACAATCGAGCACGCTTTGAGGCGCGTACCCACATTTTCCGACCGGAAATTGAGATCTCTGACGCAGCGTATTGGGGTGAACAAAAATATTCGAATGACGGCAAGGGGAAGGTCACAGCCGATGCGTATCCGAACAGATTGGAAATAATTTTATTTTCATACCCTTTACGCATCTGTGAACGACTTATTTTTTTGCAATAAAATCCGGGGATGAAATTCACTCGATCGACACCTGTTGCTTCGATGGGTCTATACACACAGGCACACGATCGATTAGGTATGGCTTGTTTATTCATTTGTTTCCTTTTTTCACCATAAATATTTATAATTCGATTCGCACATAAAATATTACCGACTGAGATTAAATTTGTAAATACATTTCGATGGACTGATCATTATAAATGAATATCAATGATTGTCTGTAAGAGAATGAATTCATATAATTTAGTTGTGCACTGAATTTAACAGCTTGTTTGAATAACTCTTTCGATAAATAGCCATTCGGTTACCATATTATCCAATTAATTGTTTATACAAACAGCGACACAGGACAAAATATACCCTAATTTAAACCCGCGGGAATCCCTGCGTGTAGATTCAGTATTATATGGCTTTTTAATTCCTATACTTCTAACATGATTTTAGTGTTCATTTACACTTGAACCAATCTCACGATTCAATTTTTCACAAAATATGAAAAAACTTTTTATACCTGATTTTAATTATTGGGTTTATATTAGCCGACAGTCAATCCTCGATTTAACGGACTAACCCCATAATTAATTAAAACGGTTTGAAAATACAAAATATTAAGGAATGATAATTTTTGCGAAGAAAAATTAACAGTAAGAGTTTTTGATTTTTTTTGTCATCGGTGTCTCGACTGGTTTGATGCAGTTCTTCAAGCTATTCTATCTTGCGCAAGTCGTTTCATATCTACATACCTGTAGCACCCTACATCGCTTGTAATTTGCTTTATATATTCTAACCTTTGCCTTCCCCTACAATTCACTCCCTCAGTATTACCCTCCATAATTGATAGACCAATTCCTGGATGTCTTAAGATATGGCCCACTAGCCTATGCCCCTTCTTCTGGTAAGATGCTTCCATATACTTCTTTTTTCATCCACTCGCCTAAGAACCTCTAAATTACTTATTTTGTCCACCAAACTAATCTTTAACATTTTTCTATAACACCGCATTTCAAAACTTCTATCCTCTTCCTTTCTAAAGCCCCTATTACCCTCGTTTCACTCCCGTATAATGCTACACTCCAAACATAGTGTTATAAAAAAATTTTCCTAATCTGTATAGTTATAATTAACATTATGATATTAATTTTACTATATTATTTCAATTTTATTTCCTTTGTAAATTTTTTAGAATTTTTATTTGCCTTTTCATCTAGCCTTAGTCATGTTATCTCGAAGAATCTTTATAAGAAGAAGAATATTCTATGCAGGGAAGCAGCGAACTTAGTTTTTTATGATAATTTCGGTTTTTAATTTTCTGGTTTTTTCTGGACTTCTTTAGTCATCCAAATCCCATTCAGGCACGGAATATTTTGAGACATTACGAAAATCATTTCATCTTTCACCGTCTGCATTAGCAGTAATTGCAGAACAGTCGGACGTTAAACAAAAAAAATCTTTAGTCATCTATGCCTGTTATTTGCTTCCTGAGGTACTCACCGCTCTGCTCCTGCAAGTTTCCACCCTGATATTCCTGGGTGATGTAGTCTTTGTAATAAATTATGTTACTTGAGCAGTGTGTGAATTTGTTTTTTTAAAGCATTTGCAACTTCCAATCCAAACTTCATCTAGATCTTGCGTTATGTATTGTAACATAGTAGCAGTCTGTGTTTATTCTAGAAATGATTGATGGAAAACGTTATTTACTGTAAAAATTTTTGTATTGTATAAGAAGGAGTGTGTTCAACAACTATAGTAAACGGCGATGAATAAGATGT
Source organism: Catonia carolina (assembly GCA_035578175.1). Lineage (NCBI taxonomy): Eukaryota > Metazoa > Arthropoda > Insecta > Hemiptera > Achilidae > Catonia > Catonia carolina. The sequence continues at coordinate 26,177,336 of JAQMRL010000007.1, read as the reverse complement.
TTTGAATAGAAGTTCTAGGAAATCGAACCTGGTAGAAAAGTTTGTATTATTTTTATTTCTTCTTTAATGTTCGAGAACAGCGGTGAATTTGTTAGAAAAATTTAGTTTTATTTGAGAAACTATCAGACCGAAGATGTAAAAACAGTTAGCGTCTTTGTATTCAGGGCAATCAATATCTGAATCTTGAATGGAAAGTGTATCGGGCTATTTGAAATATTATCAGGACCGATTTCGAAGTACGTTAATAGTGTGCTTACCGTGGTAACATGTAGTTGAAAACAGGTCATCAATCAATCGTTTTGATTCTTAAAGAAAATTATTTTATTGTTAGTCAAATTTAGTTTACGCTTAAGTTTTGTAATTGACTTAATTTATGTAAACTAATTGCATTTGTCAATAGGCCAAGTTTAATCATAAATTGTGATTAATAACTGTGTAAATAACTAATTAATTGTTATCTGTTTAAAGTAAGTCTGTTTATTGTTTATCTTACCCAGATTACGAACGAACCTAAGCTTAGGTGTTACAGTATTTAACTAATTTCTTAAAAATTACAAATTTCTGGCGTTTCTGTTTATGATCCCTCGTAAGTATTTTTAATGTGAAGCAAATTCTATTTCTTTATTCATTTTATGAATATACATAATGTATTTTGAATCCACGACTTTATAATTTTTGTCGCTTTAAAATACGACTATTTCCTGATTAATCTCTACTTTTTTATCATCGTTTGATATTCCTTATGAAAAAACATTTTAACAACGGAAATTTCCGTTGTAAGTTAAGTAGCAGTAAAAAATCGACATGAAATATTTGGGTGGCTCCCAATCCCACATGGCGTTTAAAAAATAGTCTACACCACTCTGAAGGTTGTAATGAAAATATTATTTGAAATTTAATAAAAATCGGTACAGTATTTTTTGAGTTTACCTTAGAAAACATATAAACAACTCTTTTCTCTTTATTTGTAAATATAAATGAGAGTTTAAAAAAATAGAACATTGTTAGTAACTCCAGCGTTCGTTATTTGTTCAAAGAAATCCTAATAAAAAGTAAAAAGTAACTTTTATTTTCATGTTTCATATCAGGTAATTGTACTTCTACGGGTTTCTTTACTGAAAAAAGAGTTTACGAAGCGATTATGGGAATGATGATGATTATGAGGGAGAAGAAACAGTGGTGAAGAAGGAGGAGGAGGTTGATGTCTTGTGCCGTACGTTTTAACGGTCTACAGAAGGTCTACAAGCGCACTTCGTCTTGTTAAAGCTGTCTGCAACACATGTAAACTACGGCAGAAAACTGGTTGGTCGTCTGAAAGCGAGAGCGTGTGTGAAGTACGGCGCGTACAGCGAATACAGCCGCGGGGGTGGTTCAGACTGTGGGCGATGGTCGGGTAACGGGTTAAGCATATACGAGCGAGTGTGTGACTGTGAAGATGACAATGACAATTGGCTTATGCCAGCTTGATCTCTTGTGTTTGTCAGGGCCAGTACATGTCCTAACAGATATTCCTACCCTTCACTCGGACGACCGACTATCTAAGCCCTCTGTAATTGTACAACAGCTAAGATATCAAGCGGAAAATTTCCATCCCGCCGACCATATACGTAGCCCCGCTACTCCTTTCTTCTCCCGAGTTGTAATTATTTCGTCTAACGCAATTTTCAACTGTATTTTAAGGCCTATTTCCTTCCTTTTTCTCCGCTAATGCTTGACTGATCTTTCAATTATTCTCCCTTTTCATACCGCATTGCCGGGCCGGGCTCTATCTATCCCGTCGTCCTCAAGGATGGGGCGGAGAGCTAACAGCCCATCTTTCCTTCTTTACGTGGGGTTAAATTTTTACCGGCTCGGCTCCTGAGTTTCCCTTTGTTAAGTGTCACACAACTAAATTAAACTCTTTCAAGAATTTCAGATACTGTAATGGAGGCCGGGCAGACCTAATCGTTTATACACGCGCATATAGACACGGCCCCATCATTTTATTACGTTAAGGTTAAAATAAAAATGCAACGTTTCAGCAAAGCAATTTCTACCGATTATTTACAATTAACTGACTATCCAACCTCATTATTGTATACTTCCACCAAAAACTAATTTTAAAACGAATAAATAAATAAAGAACCCTGGTTTGATTCCCGGTTATTGCATGTTAAAACCCACTGATAATGTAGTCACAAATATTGTATCAGTACAATAATTGTACTTAATTACATACAAGTATAACATAAATATATACTATTACATACAATAGTAAATTGCATACAATACTTAATTACACGTTTACCAAAGACTAACAAATGTGATTGAAGTTGCGCTAAAAATAACTAGGCCTATTTATTTAAATTATTAATTTATTTATTTTATGACATTTTTCATTTGAAATAATATTCAGAAAATTTTTTATTTAAATTACTGATAGTTTTTTTTATAATGAGGACTTGTTGCTATGGAAATTCATATTCAATCCTAAGTCCATTTGGAAATGATCAGTAAAAATTTATTTAATTAAGTTTATGGGATTAAATCCAACTTCAGTATTTATTTATTTATCAAATCATATTGGAATCTAAGATTTCTATTTTTAACATCGTAAGTAATATAAATATAATTAAAAATATCGTCAAGATTTGCCCGTAAAACGTAAAGGGAGAGTTAAATTATTTGCACTCAATCTGCTAGTTCCAGGGCTACAAAAAATAGTTCTGTTTCTTATCACAAAGTCAGCCAATTATATGACTGAACTATTTAAGAACAGAAAAGGTAGAGGTTTAAAAGACACTAGTCAGAGTTATCTCCTCTGAGAGTAACGAATTTCATCATTATACGGCCAGACCCTGTGGTGAATGAAGTGAAGGTGTCATTTGCAGAGTGGAAAGGCTTTTCGGAGGGCCTGGCATGTTGGTAAGCATACTGTTCCGCTCAGTGAGGCAATGGTAAACCAAGTCACGACTTGTTCTCTTAGAGGCGAGAAAATGTTTAAATATAATTAGATGAACCAAAATTATTTTGAAATTTTAAAAATTTGTTAAATTTTTTCACAATTACATTAATGGAAAATCCATTTCATAAGTCGATGGGTCTAATGGCTGGTGGCAATTAGTTTATAAAAAAATTGTAAGAGATGACAAAGACTCAGCTTTTGTAAGATAGAAATAAGCTTACCTCTGAACTATAGCAAAAACCATTAGTGATTTCTCCATATATTCTTTAAGAGGAATCAAATGACACTATTTTTGTTTCTAAATTCCGACTTTGATTTCTTGATTTCCGGTTTTGGGTCACTTCCGGTCGAAACCGAAATTTCAGTCCCAATCCAGGTCAACTAACGTTTTGTGTAGATTACGAATCCGGAAACCGTTTATTGTCTCTTGTAGTTTCTGAAATCTCGATGTATATAACCAAATTTATATAAAATTAAAAGATCTTCAACTTTTATTTAAAGCGTTTTTCTCTACAGAGCCTAGTTTAGCGTGAAAGAGTGATGTTCTGTATTTTGAAGCCAAACTGAGGTTGATTTTCATCTTGCGTCTTTCACTCATGATTGAAATTAGGTTACGTTTATTAAGGTTAGTTTTTTGGTTTATTTCTAATATTTTATTACTAATGTTAGGTTATATTGTTACTTATTTGCATTGGCAAGAGAAAGTTGTGTTAGTGTTTCACACCAGATTTTTTAAATTTCAAACAATGTAACTTGTTATTTTACTAAATAACATAAGGTTATATTGTTTGAGGTTAGTTTTTTGTTTATATCTAATGTTTTATTAATAATGTTAGGTTATATTGTTCATTATTTGCATTGGCAAGAGAAAGTCATGTGAGTGTTTCAAAACAATTTTTTTACATAATATTAATTATATGAACAGAAGTATATGTAATGCACATTCATACAGGACTTAAATGAAGTACTAGTATAATGAATTTCAAATTTTAAATTCCTGACTTTGCTACCTTCCTAATAAACCTCTCTCAGATTAGCAATAAGTCCACACAAAGTGCGGTTACAATTGCTAGTCAAGAATAAAGTTATTCAAGTTGTGACGTTCAGTTCGTTCTCGCATAATTCCGGGGACCAATTACCTATGAAAGATGAATAATAAAGTGCAACGGTCCCGTCGTGTTCAGTGAAGCCTTCCTCAACCAAGATAAAAACCGCCTCTCGCACTATAGATCAAGTCGCACTATGTAATATGTCGCCACAGCCACCTTCGTCTTGTTTCTGAAACGAAATCGTTGTACGACCGGCACACCGACCCGTTCAAGAAGATATATATTTCACGGTTCAAAAAATTCCGTGAAGCAAGCGGAGCAGGTGGGAATTATTCAAATTTACCCCCGTCTCTTTCTAAAGTAACCGCGTTCTAATAAGGAAGTCGGGATGGAATAAACCGGAGCGATTCATCACAATATCATTGCCGATCCTACGTTACATTACGTGTGCAAGCAGAACAACGCACGCCCGAGAAAGATACCGGAGAACAAAGGCCAACAAAATTGTTACTATTATTTAACGCTAACACTTATTCTACACGTTTATACATGTAACGGTCGTGGATCTTATCCCGACATTCATTTATTACATGCATAACGCTTGCATTAATTCCAAATTAAAATCTAATTAAAACAAAAGGTCTTAAATGAAAATAAAGGTAACGGAAAAAACGTATTACCATCGCAAGTTACCTGTTATTAATGGTGCCCGTGCCTGCGCGGACAACAACCGCACTTCGTGTGCTACATCCCCATTTGAATATCAGCTTGATATATGAGGACTCGGACTCCCGTTGTTGTGTGGCATAGACTCCTAAAATAAAACACGAATAATTATGTTTTGACATCTTAACGATATATATCTTAGCGTTAAAAATGTGTTAGGTTGTTAAAAAATTAATAAAAGGTAATTTAACTATTGTTATTATTATGTTTACCTTGTTCTTACACACTCATATGAAATTAACATAATTATATAGTAAACTTTCTTAACCATTTACTTCCTCTTGGATAGAAAATAGGACGTAATTCAAAAACAAATTTTAACAATGTTGTCTGCTAAACACATAAATTAAAATAATGTAATCTAAGCATTAAATACAAAAGATCGCGTTATAAATGCTTATACAATGCACTACTTTAGATAAGCTACGAACACGTCTTCTTTGAAATGTTTTAAACTGAACATTTTTATAGTTTTCGGTCATCGAGTTATGAATTTTAATTCTACATTTAATAATTATACACTGGAAATATCGCAGAACAAACTTCAATTCCTTTGCTTTTGGCAGAAATGTAAGGAACTGATAAGATTACATGGAATTTGCCATGATGCTCTATAGTAGACACAGTAGAATAATGCAACAATATTTTTTTTTATTTTCTTACGTCTGACTGTTTTGCAATTGCTGCTAATGCAGACTGTGGGAAGGATGATACATGAAGATGAGTGATGAAAAAATTCCAGACCTGCCGGGAATCGAACCCGGGACCCCGGCGTAGAAGCCAGTTGCGCTAACCACTAATAAATATAATAGACAAATCATAATACTTCACCTATAATAGAACTTCATAATAGACATCACTCTGTCTTTGAAGAAATCTAAGACAAGTTCTCTGCGGCTATTAGAAACTATATGTTAGTATATTAAATTTACGGACGTGAAAAATCCAGATATTTAAATAATTATAATTTTTTTAAAAATCTACTCTAAAACACTCACACAACTTTCTCTTGGTAATGCAAATAATTAACAATATAACCTAACATTAGAAATAAACAAAAAAACTAACCTCAAAAAAAATCTTATTTTAATCATGAGTGAAAGACGTAAAATGAAAATCAACCTCAGTTTAGCCTAAAAATACGGAGAATCACTCATTCGCGCTAAATTAGGCTCTGTAGAGAAAATGCTTAAATCAATTTGTAGAGTTTTTAATTTTCTATATAATTGGTTAAATTCAATTTTGTCGTAAAATGCACGCTAAGGCTGAAATCTTAAAAAATCAGTTTTTTTACACGTTTTCGTGAGAAGAAACCAGAAAATTGCTTATTACCGCTAAACTAAGCGTTATACAAAACAATGTTTGCAATAAAAGTTGTAGGGTTTGAAATTTTTTACAACTTTTATTATATACATTTTTGCGCTGAAATGGATATTTGAGCCGCAATCTTAATAAAAACAACTTTTTTACAAAAAAACAGACTTCCAAGAATTTCAGCAGACATGACGCCTACCTTATCTTGTAGAGCATTAAAAATGTAGTAAATGAGGCGATTTTAAATAAATCGTAGGAGCCGTTTTTGAGAAAACCGCAAAAAAGTGAAGATTGACACAAATAAATTACTACTTCCGGTTGACCAATTTTGATGAAAATGTTCGTGTTGGGTCCTCTAGTAGTATCTAACTTGAGTTTCAAGTTTAAAGTTTGTACGATCTTCCGTTCTTGAGATATTCTGTTAACACACACAGACACACTCACAGACCAATCGCTAAAAACATGGTTTTTGGGTTCAGGGGTTCTGAAAACAGTGAAAACTCGATTTCGAAAAATCGAAATGAAAACAATACTTAGTCTGCCTTCCTATATATTCATATAGGCAAAAGAAAGTAAAAAAAAAAATCAGATGTGAAACATTCACACGACTTTCTCTTGTCAATGTAGATAATATACAATATAACCTATGTTTAATCGTGAGAAAAAATGTAAAATGAAAAACAGCCAAATTTTAGTAATGAGTGAATGATAAAAAATGAAAATCGACCTCTGTTCGACTTATAAATATAGAAAAATACTAATTGACGCTAAAACAGGCTTTGTGAAAGACGATGTTTGAAATAAAAATTGTAGATTTTTTAATTTTTCATAACTTTAGTTCTTTATATATTAGTCGTACAATCCCGTACTAAGGTCGCAATCTTAAAAGATCACTTGTTTTGACAATTTTCACGGAAAAAGAACCAGAAAAACCACTAATTGTTGCTAAACAAAAAGCGTTGAACAAAAAAATTTTAAAGAAAAGTTGTAGGTTTTCAAATCTTCTACAACTTTTATTGAATACATTTTTGCCTTAAAATGCATATTAAGGCCGTTTTCTGAGAAAAACATTTTTTTCTCCAAAAGTATTGCCTCCCCAAGAATTTCAGCAGACATGGGGTTCACCGATTCTTGTAGAGCACAATAAATGTAATAAATGAGGTGTTTTAAAAAATAAATCGTAAGAGCCGTTTTTGAGGAAATTGTAAAAGAGTGACAAATTTCACGAATACACTAATTCCGGTTGACCGATTTTAATGAAAATATTCGTGTTGCGTCCTTTCGTGGTACTTAACTTAAGTTTTACGTTACAACTTGAAACGAAATTCCGTTCTTGAGATATTTAGTTCATATACACACAGACCAATCGCTAAGAACATGGTTTTTGGATTCAAGGGGTGTAAAAATGTGTATATCCAGTGAAAACTCGATTTCAAAAATAGGACATGAAAACAATATTTTCCTTTCCTATCTATATTTATACAGGGCAAGAGGAAGTAAAAATATAATAATGAATAACAAATTTTGTTAGCTGCAGAAATCGAAATGTAACAATTTTCCTTTATCAAAAGAACAAAGAAAGTAAAAAGTTTATTTTAATTTACGAATTAGAAAAGGGAATTTTCCAAAGGAAGACATTCTATTAGCTGTGGATTTGACGTTCCGTATTAATAACATTGTATAACCCGTATGGTATACCAGCTGATAAATTAAGAGAATCGTGCACAATAGCATGTGATATTTGTACAGGAACTGTACGACGTATAACGTTATTATGACCGCTTATATGGCTCGGTCAATGAATTTTCGTCTGCTAAACTGAATGTGACTGGTTCGACTACCAACCAGGATGTAAAAACAACTATTATTAATAGATTGTCTAAAACAAGAAGTGAGGCGGTTTACCATTGCCTTCCTCACTGCGTGAAAAGTACGCTTATCAGCAAGCTGCGCACTCTCAAAAACACATTCTACTCTGCAAATGATACCTTTACTTCATTCACCACAGGGTCTGGCTGTATAATGAAATTCATTACTTTCAGAGGAGATAACTCTGATTTAGTGTTTTTAACACCTCTACCTCTTCTGTTCTTAAATGATTCAGTTATTTAATTGACTGACCATGTGATAAGAAACATAACTATTTATTTAGCTCTGCAACGAACAGATTGAGTGTAAATAATTTGACACTCCACCTGTCTGTTATGGGCAGGAATAAAGATATATATAATTATATAAATTACAGAACTTTCACGCTAATTTTTAGAAAAAGTACTTGGTGAAAGTACAGAAATTGTACGATTTTTTAAAACCGCCTCATTTACTACATATTTTATGCTTGACATAATACAGTAGGTGCCTTGTCTTCTGAAATTCTTGGGGAGGCTGTGTTCTCCTAGAAAAACATGTGTTTTTAAGATTGCGGCCTTAATCGGCTACGCACTTTAGGGTAAAAGTGTAAGTAAAAGTTTAGGGTAAAAGGTGTAATCACAGTTGTAGAAAATATAAGAATCTACAACTTTTATTCCAAAGATTTTTTTGCATAACGTTTAGTTTAGCGGTAATTAGTGATTTCCTGGTTTTTTCATTAAAATCTGTAAATAATGGATTTTTTAAGGTTTTTCTCTACAGAGACTGGTTTAGCGTCAAAGAGTGATTTTCCGTGTTATTAAATCAGACTAAGGACTCAGGTTGTTTTTCATTTTGTATCATTCACTCATGATTAAAATAAGGTTTTATTATTTGTTTCGTTCTAATGTTAGGTTATATTTTTAATTATTTGCATTATCAAGAGAAAGTCGTGTGAGTGATTCACACCAGATTTTTTTTAAATGTATATTATAGTATTAATGAATGAGAAGTGAAGCGAGTCTACTAATATATTTGATGTAAATTCTTTTAATAATAACTTAAATTTTAGATGCTCTGAATATTATCTCAGAAAGAAAAACAATGATACTGTAGATTCCGTTAATTTTATATTTACACGGAAAACAAGATTATTATTTAAATAATAAATATCGAACAAATTAATTATTTGTTTCTGAAAGAAAGAGCAGAGTGAGATTCATACATCTCAATTCCATGTAAAACAGGGCTACAATATTGGAATAGCTAAAATACATAGGAGCCGGCAACAGGGATAGCGAGGTGAGTAAATACGCCGGAAACCTTCCCTTTTCCTTTACGAAAGAGGAGATTTCAGCGATTAATTAAACGCAATAATTCTTTTTAAGACCGAAATTCAACCGAAAAGAGTAAAAGCATTTCTACAAGGGAGGTGTAGGGGGAACGGCCGAGTAAACAGGGCGAGACGGAAAATATTTCATTATTTTAGTCTGGATTCAGGTCTGTCTTTTAAGTCTACCAATGAGCGTTCGTTCAGTCCATCGGAAGGATTAGGCCTGTAGGAATCTACATCATTCAGTATCTTACTCACCCAGTCAGTCAAGCAGTCAGACAAATTGAAATAGACCATTCTTTTATTTTTCCACGCAATTAAACAGATCTCTTACTTTTCCAAAAGAAGTCCTTTTTAAACATTCGAAAAAAATTCCTTTAAATTTTCCTCCCTCGTTCAGTCGATCGTTCTAAATTATTCCGCGTTATAATCAGTTTGTTTTAGAAAGAAACACTTTTCGATTCGAATCACTGCACAGACTCCGTACCTCGCAAAACAATCGGAAGAGGTGTTAAAGTGATTGATAATAAAGAGATCAAACGTACCGTGAAAGGGAAATAACGAAGGACGAAGAAGAACGGGATTTTTACATCCCTTAATTCTCTATCACTTAAGGGTAGTCGATGTTTCGGTTGCGTTTTTTTTTATATCGGATTTTAAGAAGAAGTCTCGGAGGGTAAAAAGAATTTCGAAGTCTGAATATTCAAATTAATGGGGAAAAGATGGTGTTTTTACGAATTGAGCATTTAAATTAGCTACCCACGTTCTGTTTGGTTCGCTTCGATTACTGTTTTTGAGCTGAAATACACTAACAAGATAATGAATTTGCAGCACCAGTAGACTATCCACCCTCTAGCTAAACGGGGCGCTTGAAGAGGGTAAGCTTTGCCGCTAGACCGCATAATTAAAACATAATCGGTCTCATTTCCTTCTTGTGTTTCAACCATCGACTCTTCAAATAACTTCATCTATCCAAAGGATATTTTTAAAAGATAACAAATTTTACGCTCTACCAATGATCAAACGGTAATCTTGTTTTATTTATTCGCCATTTTTATTTCAACAAAATTATTATTTTATTTCTTTACCTAAAAAATAACAACATATAAAAACAGCATCTCATAACCATTTCGAAAAGCAGTTCTTCAATTAAGCCGTTCCCTTTTCGTGCTTTTTAAACTATACAAAATGTTAAAGTATTTAAATAATATTTTATGCATTAGTCTTGTAAAGACATTCGCAAAAATATATAGACGTATTACTACAAGAATTTTGCTTCACTGCCTCATTGATCAGCTGACTCACGCATAACTTTAGAAAAAAATTGTTTGTAGTTAAAGAATTTAAATTACACGGCAATCTATCCGTAGAATTTTTGGTTTTTATTTCTTATCGTTTGCTATTTTTGTACAGTTTTTCTTGACCGAGCCCTGTATTTCCCGTCTACCATTTCCGGACCAGTTGTCTTGCGGAAAATTTTTCTCTCAAGACACTCAGCTTCTCCTAGACATAGCAGTCATTTTTAGGCGTACAGGTTTTACCACAGATGAGCTGAACGCTTATTTTCATTCATCATTCATTTTGGTAAAATTTTGTGTGTTCGTACGCAAGTGAGTGCCTATATTAAAGTCACACTCAGGGTTTATAGTCTGATCTAGGACATTGTCTTGACAGTGCTTTCTACATGTACAGTTGGTGAGTTCCTCAAAGTGCACAGGCCAACTTTCCAAATCTGCTGTTGTTCGCTTCCTTTTTGCTTATCTTCGGTTGAATTATCTTCCCGAGCTATTTGAAGCAATAGATCTATATTAACAAAAATCTAGTGTGGAACAATCACAAACTTTTTCTTGCCAATGCAAATAATTAACAACATAACCTAACATACTAATAAACCACTAGAAATAAACAAAAAACTAACCTCAATAAACATAACCTAATTTTAATCATAAGTGAAAGACGCAAAATGAAAATCAGCCTCAGTTTAGCTTAAAATTACGGAAAATTACGATTGCACGCTAAAATAGGCTCTGTAGAGAAAATGCTCTAAATAAAAGTTGTAGATCTTTTAATTTCCTATAAATTTGATTATACACTTTTGTCTTAAAATAAAATACTATCTTATACAAATACTAAGGCTGAAATCTTCAAGAAAATGATTTTTTTACACATTTCCGTGAAAAAAACATAAAATCGCTAATTACCGCTAAACTAAGCGTTATACAAAAAAGTTTTAAATTAAAGTTGTAGGATTTTAAATTCTCTACACATTTTATTATATTATATTTTTGCGTTAAAATGCGTATTAAAGCCGCTATTTTATAAAATCGATTATTTCACAAAATTTCGTGAAAAAACAGAAAATTGCTAATTACTGCTAAACTAAGCGTTATACAAAAAAAAATGTTCAAAATAAAAGTTGTACGATTTTAAATTTTCTACATTTTTTATTTAATACATTTTTGCGGTAAAATGCTTATTAAAGTAGCAATCTTAAAAAATGTTTTTACGAGAAAACAGCTTTTCCAAGAATTTTAGCAGGCATCCTATCTTGTAGAGCATAAAAAAGTAGTAAATAAGGCGATTTTTAAAAAAAATCGTAGGAGCCGTTTTTGAGAAAATCGCCAAAAAGTGAAAAATGACACGAATAAACTAGGCCCTACTACTTTCGGTTGAACGATTTTGATGAAAATGTTCGTGTCGGTTCCTGTAGTAGTATCTAACCTAATTTTCAAGTTTCAACTTCGTACGATCTTTCATTCTTGAGATTCTGTTCACACACACACACACATACAGACCAATCGCAAAAACATGTTTTATTGGGTTCTGGGGGTTCTGAATACGTGTAGATCCGGTGAAAACTCGACTTCGAAAAATCTATATGAAAACAATACTTTCTTTCCTATATAGGCAAGAGAAAGTAAAGAAATGTATGTAAGTTTCATATTTTATTTCATTACTTTCAAACTCTTTCTGAATTTCAATTAAATTTTCCGCTTACTAAATCAATACGTAGACTATATAATTTTTATAAGTATTGTAATAATAATATCTAAAAGGAAAGTTTTTGTACCAGAAGTCTCTAGCAGGACTGAGTTTTTAGAAGTGTTAATGTTATTGATAATAATTGATAAATCGGGTTAATTCTAAGCAATATTTAGAAATAGTGTAGGCCTGTTGTGACAGCTTCTTGAGAAGGGCCGGTGTATGTATATAGTTAGCTCTTATTAGGGTGTTATAATGTGACCTTTATTCAATTTATCGTTTTCTTAGACATCCAGAATCCGACAGAAAGAATTTTTATATAATTGTTATTCTAGAATTTCGTTTAAGAAACCACCAAAAAAACCCAGAAAAAACAGAAAAAAAATTATATAATTATACATATAAAATAAATAATTACTATTGTTTGTATAACATCTGCTGGTATGAGGTATTTGAGCGCAGGCCGATTTGGTTAGAGTTAAGTCTTGACCTGTCATCGGGGAGTGAATACTGTAAGTTAAAAGTTACGTTTGGAGAAAGTCTAACGTCTAATGCGTATCGTATAATTGGTTGTACTCGTAAGTAGAATTGACTTAAATTAAGTGCAAGATAATCTGATTGCTATTTAAGTTAATTTAATATGATTAAATTATTATTTATTACAGATATCGTGATTGTAGTAATTGTAATTTATCAGCAGATATAAGTAAAACTATTATATGTAATTTATAGTTTATAATAAATGCTTGTTTGTAATTCTAACGATAGTTAGTTAATTTTTTATTTTACCCAGATCCCGGAACAGACCTTACCGATATAAATGTCACAATATGTACATATATATATATATATATATATATATATATATATATATATATATATATATATATATATATATATATTTATATATATAAATATAATTATATAAATGATAAAAAGGACACCCAACAAAAATTAATTATATAAATAAATTAAATAAAAATTTGATTCGGTCGAATAGTCGCGCGTAATCAAGTTGCAACTGTTAACATTGTATTTTATTGACGTATTCTTCGAACTTAAATGTTATATTTATGTTTTTTATGTGTATATTATATTTATATGTTATTTATGGTTTGTCTGTGTGATAACGTGAAGTTGTTCTATCCTGAATGTCTCCGAGTGAGATGAAAGATATCTTGGTGTTAATACTCTGAGGTGAGTGTTGTACAGTTTTGTTTGGCTGTTTTGTATAATTATCATTTACTACATACAGTCAAATGAAATAATGTTTAATAAAATAATATAATATATTTTATAAATAATATAACATCTGCTCATAACAGACAGGAGGAGTGTCAAATTATTTACACTCAATCTGTTAGTTGAAGGGCTAAAAAGAATAGTTTTGTTTCTTATCACATGGTCAGCCAGTTAAATGACAGTATCATTTAAGAACAGAAGAATTAGAGGTGTAAAAGACACTAATCAGAGTTATCTTCTCTGAAAGTAATGAATTTTATTATACAGCCAGACCCTATGGTGAATGAAGTGAAGGTGTCATATACACGGTGGAAGATATGTGCTTTTCAGAGGTCCTGCATGTTGATAAGCATAGTTTTCCAATCAGTGAGGAAGGCTTTTGTAATCCACCTCACTCCTCGTTTTACTTAGTAAAATTTCTACAGGTTCTAACCAGTCTTTCGACAGATGACCTAAATAACAAAAACAATATAATGTAATATAATTATAATAATATTATATAATTTATTATAATATACATGAATATATACCGTATTTACTCGTGTACGACGCGCACCCAAAAAACGGGAGTAAGTTTTTAAGAAATAATAAAATCTAGGTAATTAAAGCTCATATTAGAATCACCACTCAATTACTCAACCAAATTTAATTACTAAAATTATCAATATAATTTCTTTTGCCTTTAAAGTTACCATCTCCGTTGATATTGCCAACCTCTTCTTGACGACGGTCTTCAATGTAGGACAATAGCTGTTCTTCTACGTATGGAAATTTTCGTTTTCCTTCGCGAAATGATCTTATGTTTTTATTGGAACCTTGAAGCGTCTCTTTTTTCCTTCTCCAATCTTTTACACAGGATTTCGGAATGCCATAATTACGGCCCGCTGAATGGTTACCAATTTCTTATGCTTCAAGACAAACTTTTAATTTTTCACCAGCAGTAAATGAACGCAAACGCTTTACAGAACTCATTTTCACTTATTAAACTGTCTTAATCAAATACGCACCTAATTTTTACTGGGCAGTAAACTGTAATAATATGAGTTGTACGTTAACAGTCTGTTTGCCGTACATACGAAGATCCTCGAAGAAGACAAACTAAACTGACACTTTTGTTGTGAAGCCTTACACCGGATGTGACTCACAACTACCTGTTATTTAACAAAGTGCCATAGTCATTGTTAAATCCAAACAAATTGCATTTGTTTAAACAAATATTACTTCTATAAGTATAAGCATGTCATCTGGCGCTTCGAGGCTTCGAATGAATCAGCTTACATAATTATAACACAATCCACCCGTCCTTCGATTATGTTACAAACTGTTTACAAAACTAATGTATATTTATTTTTCTACATTTCTTAGTAAAATACGGTTTTTATAAACAGAGTACAAAGCGAACGGGAATAATGTAATGTATTATAATTATCCATCAGTTATTATTATTATTACACAGTTATAGGCTTATTAGCAGGGACCGTTTATTTACAAATAATACTGGTTTTGACAGTAAATGATTATCGACTACATACGCCTTACTAACGAATAAAACGCACAGTGAATATTGTCATTCAGTGTTCAATCAACTGTCGTTCAGTGCGGTCATTACATTTATTTGTAAAAAGTACTGAGGTTTTGTTTTGGTGTGTGCGGACCGATTTATATAATACCATGTGTAGTGTTTATTATTTGATTGTTTACCATTTTATGGTACCTACTACCTAGTACTATTGTACTAGAAAAAGAAACCTTTTTTTAATGTACTACTAGTAACTTTATATTAGCTATGCCGGCAAATTATTTTTAGAAAACAAACAATAACACGATCAATGACATTCATTACAGTGCGTAACAGTGTTCTAGAAATATTGGCAAATATTAATAATTAATTAAATAATTAAAGTAGCACTGTTTCAAAATTGTTACTGAAATTTTGTTAAGGTTAGAAAGAGATTTATAAATTATAATTGGGTCTATAAGAATATTATTGTATAAATGTACGCTTCATAGAAAACTGTATCGTTCATTGATTGCGTTTTAGAGTCGGTAATTTTTGATACACCTTGTATTATTACAGGCTAAACTCTGCGCGCCAAGTGAGACGCCCAATATTATACCGAAAATGCCATCAACAAATTAGCGTACCACCGGTTAGTATTTGGCGATTTAGATTATTGTACAATCCAACAACATACCGGTATTGTATCTACCAGAAAACCACACGTATGACGCACACTTACGAATTTTGCGTTAAATTGTTAGAAAATAGGTGCGCGTCGTATAAGAGTAAATACGGTATTGGTTTCTTAAGTTTTTATTGTGAAGAATATTCGTGACGTTTCTGGTTCCCATTAGTCATATCGATTATGCCTGCGGAAGTTTTCACTTGAGTAATTTAAGCTGAAGGAAAAGGGGATATTGGTGAAGAAAGATAAAGAGTGAATTCGGTACAGTGGCTCGATTCGCGATTATTTATTAATTACGTGATTATAATGCCGTTAATGATGAGCCCCAGAAGTTAAAATGCACATAGACGATGAGTGTTATAATAATAGTTTCAATAAAGGGTCGGGCAAGAGATGAAGAAGAAAGGGGTTATGAGTCTTTAGAACGGGGGTAGAGAGAAGTTAGTGGGAAACAGACATTTAAATATCTTTTCCCCCGACTGTCGTTATTATGC
Source organism: Catonia carolina (assembly GCA_035578175.1). Classification (NCBI taxonomy): domain Eukaryota; kingdom Metazoa; phylum Arthropoda; class Insecta; order Hemiptera; family Achilidae; genus Catonia; species Catonia carolina. Next base: position 26,161,218 of record JAQMRL010000007.1, on the reverse strand, counting down.
GTACCAAGCAATAGCCGCGGGGCTTCAACGTCAGCTAACAATTAGCTCAGCTCATATGCATAAACCAGCAAGATGAACATAGGCCCATATTTCTACAACTAAACCAGAAATCATCTCCCGCACCTCATTCTAATTGTCATCCAAGATATATCAACCATCCGCTGTCACCCACCCATTTACTTCACCGTTCTCACGACTCTGCCATAATCAATAACTTATAAAACTACAAAACATTATACTATACTACATCCAACAGTCACTTGAGACTGTGGAGAGATAGGTGATTCCAATTTAACATTGGTTGTATAGAGCAATACGCTGTCCGCTAATATCTATCCTACAAACATTTGTAGTATTTAATTAAAAACGTATAAGTTTTAGTTGTAATTGTAATTTAAACTAAAGTTAAAATGATAAGTGACTATTATTTAAAGAATAATGTTCGGCCACAATATTTGATTAAAAGACGCAGTATTTAAAATTAAAAAGAAATGAAATACTTTAAAATAAATGTAAATAGTTATATAATAGAATAAAAATTTAAAGAACACTTATAGAATCTATAGGCATATGGCTATGAAATGGATAAATATAGAGTTTAAAAGAGTAAAAAAATCTTTTAATAAAATTTTATCTTTTCATAACATTTTAATTGTTTTATAAACAAAATGCTGTACATTACCCTATAAATAGTTATATTCAATTACAAAATGTAATAACAATTCTGTCACATAATTATATATTCCAGATTATAACGTAAACATTTTTAATCGTAAACATAATTTGTTTCAATATCATAAGTATAATATATTATAGCCTACAATAAGATCAACTTTTATTTTCATAGCGTCACCATGTTTTTAACACAATACATAAGAGCACTCTAGCCGTATAAGCAATGGTATCTTACGACTATTGGACAGAGTATAGTAGGAACTGCCTCTCCGCATTGGATGGGCATTATATCAAGATTAATTGATTGAATATAGGATAGGAAACATGAATTTATTTAAAAATTTCAATTTTTATAAAAAAATAAAAAGTTATTTTTAATTTATGTAGTCACAGATATTACTCCCCCCCAAAGATTCCGAAGTGAAAGAGCATTAAATATTTAATACATTAACGCCTAACCTAAAAAAATAAGTTGACTTCAATTTTTGTGTTTTATTCCAATTTTTTCGAAAACTACTTGAATTACAAATCTGGGACCCATTTTTACTTTCTCTTGCCTATACGTTTTTAACTTACACGTTTTTAATTAAATACTACAAATGTTTGTAGGATAGATATATGAATACATAGAAAAGAAAGTACTGTTTTCATGTCGATTTTTCAATATCGTGTTTTCACCGGATACACACGTTTTCAGACCTCCTGAACGAAAGAAACATATTTTTAGCAAGTGTTGTGTGGGTGTGAACAAAATATCTCAAGAACGGAACATCGTATAAAGTTGATACTTGATACTAGGCGATGATTACCACCCTGGTTTTTCGCCTTCAAAAAAAAAGAAACTTGAAACTTAAGTTAGATACTGCTAGAGGACCCGCCACAAACATTTTCATTAAAATCGGTCAACCAGAAGTACTAGTTTATTTGCGTCGTTTTCACTTTTTTCGATTTTCTCAAAAACGGCTTCTACGTTTTTTTTAAAAATCACCATATTTACTACATTTTTCATGTTCTTCAAGATAGGATAAGCGCCATATCTGCTGAAATTCTTGGGAAGGCTGTTCTCTCGTAGCAAAAAATAGTTTTTTAAGCTTGCTGCCTAAATATGCATTTTAGCGCAAAAGTGTATAAAATAAAAGTTGTAGAGAGTAAAAAAATCTTTAACTTTTATTTCAAACAGGCGTTTTTGTATAATGCTTAGATTAACGGTAAATTAAAGATTTTTTGTTTTTCCATGAAAATCTGTAAAAAATTGATTTTTTAAGATTTCCGCCGTCGATTTCGGAACTATTACAGAATAAACCTTTCTGATGGCTATATAATAGCAACAAACTGATATTCGATAGTCGGTGTCCCTCTGGAATTACTTAAAATGATAACAAAGTAGTACCCGCTAGGTGAGACTGCAGCCTGGCGGTAAAACCTACCCATGACACGCTAGGTGAGTCTCTAGCACTGAATTTGTAAAATGTTCTTGGGCTTTTCACGGTTTTCTCGATATCCTTTCTGGCTTCTTTAACTACTTATCCGACTACTTAGGTCTATTGTTTAGTGTCTGAAAAATGTGTTAAGTCAACCGGTTGTTATCCATTCTATACAGGTTTCAATAAAATTTTCGTCTTCTTTTTCTAAAATATTTCTTGTATACTCCTCTACCTCGTAACCTATATATTGTCCGTCTGCTATCTTCGAACCCATTATCTTGCAAAGGATCTTTCTCTCAAATTTCTCTGTTTCTCTTTGGCCAACCTACCCAGTTATTTTAAGGCACTCATTCGCGTACACACAAGTTTTGTCACGGTTTTATAATGTAAAATCTTGGCTTATCTTCAAATACAAAATAGATAAAGAATTTTTAAATATTTTTCCCATTTTTAACAGTAAAAAGTCTATAGAAATCACTTAGTTACTATATAGATTCCAGGCAATTCCAGAAAAATAGATCTGTGTTAAAAACGTAATACATAAGAAATCAAATAAATATACGTGAAAACATTTCTACGAGAGAAAAATAATAAACATTTTAACGGATATAAAATTTAGCCTTATGTTGTTCCATTTAATGGTAAACATCATGCTATGAATAAATGCAATAAAGAACAAAATAATATCGGATTTCATTTTAGATGTAGCTTTATGCTGGCCGATAAGAATATTAATTAATTTTTAGCATAATTAATAGTACGAACGGGTTATTATAAGTAGGCTATTCATTATATTTGTTCAGGACGTACTTACATTATAAAGTCTAAAGCAAAAATGAATACAAATCATTAATAAACATATAAACTAAAATAATCACACAACCGTATAACATAACAAACGGTAACAACCATAGTATTTGCGTGTAATGTTTAGTTTCCATTTGTATTCAGACAGGGATAGATTACCAAATAAGAGAAAAAACGCACGCGTCCATGCGTGCGTAAATTAACGATTAAAAAAGTAAAGTGGATATGAACATAAATAATTTACAATATATATAATTTCTCGGTGTCTAGAAATTAATGAATCACTTAATAGGAATTCATTTTGAACAAAAATTACAACCGCTTTTTATACTGTCTTATCACCAACTAATTGGCACCTTTTTTTGTTTTATTTTAATTGCGGCTAGGGGACTAACAAAGAAAATTATAGGGCATGTGAATCAAAAACTTATAATAAGTTAAGTTGTTTAGGTCATCAGCCAAAAGACTGAGTTGAATCTCTAGCGATTTTACTGTAAGGAGAAGTGAAACTTTTCCATTGAGTGAGGAAGGCATGAATAAACCTCATTCCTCGGTTTACTTAGTAAAGCTTCTAGAGGTTCAAACCAGCCTTTTGGCTGATTACCTAAACAACAACCTTCTGTGTTCGTAGTATGTTATTTACTTATTTTTGCTTCTTAAATATTTGATGATAAACTCTTTATGTCAAAAATCGTCTTGGTTAGTATTTAATAAAGTATTCTCGAACAATATATATATGCAGTTAATTTTCATAAAAACTCTGGAACAAGTAGTTAAGTAGGTTGAAAGAGAGTCTTTAGTCGTCACATGACGAGTCAGGGAGCACAGGACGGCCCCTTTCTCCAACTTTTCTCTATATTTCTCCCATCCAAGTCTTCGAACCTAACGTTCGTTTTCTGTTTGTAATTTATTACAGAAAAATAGTTAAATTATTAAATTAAATAGGCCTACCTAATATTTTCCATGAAATATTTCACTTAAAGAATTATAAATAAATTTGATTATTTAGGGCTGAAATGAAGTACAATAAATTAAATATGGACTTCTGTTCTCGTCTTCAGCAGAATTCTTACTACAATATGACTCACACGCACATTGTACACGCAGCACTACGTGTATTCCACACACACCATTCGTTTTTACGCCCGTTCGCCAGCCACAATGCAAATCTCAGATAAAACCAAAACGTCTTATGAAAATCAAAATAATGTCTGTCTAGAACTTGATGGCCTCCGGCAGAGAGGAGCAATATGCGGATTGTAAACCCATTTCGGAAAACATTTTTAATTTTTTTTAAGTAACTAAAACTTGTCGGATATGACGTATTTTTATAAAACAAAGTTTTTCGCATGTTTTTATTCTATAAAATTATTTCGAGAAATACGCTTAATGATATAATATAGTAAAAGTTTCGTTTTTGGAGAAAAAACTGTACTCGTAACTTAAAAAGTAATGATTTTCTGTTAAATATTTTATTGCTTCATCGTTTCCAATAATATTACAGAAGAAACCTGCTAAATATTTTGTTAATCCGTGAAATAGTTGTTGAACAATGACGATGTAATTGAAAAAATACGGTTTTTTTCTTCAAAAACAAAACTTTTACTAAATTATAATTATATTACCTCATTATTTTCTCGAAATAATTTTATATAACAAAAAAATGACAAATACTTTGTTTTACAAAAATACGTCATTTTCGACAAGTTTCAGTGACTTAAAAAATTAGATGTATGTTACTGAAATGGTTTTACAATCCGCATATTGCTCCCCTCTACCGGAGGCCATCAAGTTACAGACAGACAGTAAATATCAATCTGGTTTTTATATTAAACAATAGATTGTAATGTAAACAATAGTAGGGGAAAATAAATTATTATTAAAAAAATAATAATGCGGCCATGTTGGATGACCCGATTACAAAAGCCACCGTTGTATCGTCTCTAGACCGTTGATCACGTACTGAACGGAGCTAACATCTATGGCGAATGTTACCTTCATATCATTGCGTACATTCTGTGAAGATTTAATGTTTTGTTTTGTTCATTATTGTATGTTAATTAGATCGTTCAATCAATTAGGACCAAAAGTAAAAGATAAACTTAAGAAACACTAGTTTTATAATTACCGACCAAGTTATACAATAAGTACCATTATTCTTTGCATAAGTTAACTTTCGTAATTGTTGGTTGTAATTTATAGCCAAGTAAACTTAGATTAGAATCATTATAGGTGTGAGAGATCGGCTCTTAACGGGTATTGTTTATGTATAAAAGTATACCGTATTTGTAATAACACAAGTGCAAGCAGTATTATACCAAGAAGAAACATACAATCACACTGAAATAAATATATGTATATATATTTTATATATATTCAACTATTATTGTTGTATTGTACTTACTCTAGACATATTGAATTAACATATAAATTAAAGTTACTTATCTACCTTCTCCTTCTCCTACTTCCTCTTCACCGCTCCAGCACAGCTAACAGTATCACACCCTTCACCTTCCATACGTATCACCTTCGCCACCACCACCATTATTATTACCACCTGCAAATCAAAGTTCTTTATATTATTATTACTATTAGACAGTTATTACCTGTTGTGAACAAATGCAATTTTCATATGAATAAACTCCGTTTGCAATTACGATTGCTTTGTATAAAAATTTGTGTGTATATTTATGTATAATTATATTACATTTGAAAACTATCCTTACACACTTGCGTATTTAAAACACCGAATAAAGGAAACTCATACTAACTAAAAAAAAAAATCTGGTGTAAACCACTCACACTACTTTATCTTGCCAATAAAAATAATTAACAATATAACATACCATGTTTAATCTTAGTAAACAATATAAAATCAAAACCATCACTTAATTTTAATCATGAGTGAATAACGGAAAATGAAATCAACCTCTGTAAAACTTAAAAATTTGGTGTGAAATATTCACACGACTTCCTTTTAACAATGTAAATAATGAAGATTTTTTTTTTTTTTTTTTTTGTTTAACGTCTGACTGTTCTGCAATTACTGCTAATGCAGACGGTGAAGGATGAAATGATTTTTGTAACGTATGAAAATATGCCGTGCATATTAAATGAAGATGTAACCTATGTTTGTTAAATCATAATACTACATTGCCATCAGTTTTTACAGTTCCGCAAATACTAGGAGAGTATAAATTTACAAAGGTTTCACTTTCAAACTACTTAACAATAAGAAATGATAAATAACCTAATTTTAATCATGAGTGCATGACGAGAAATGAAAATCAACTTCTGTAGAACTTAAAAATGTGATAAATCAGTGATTGCCTCTAAACTAGGCTCTGTAGAGAAAAATGCTACAGAAAAAAGTTTTAAGGTTTTACTGTAACTTTAATTGTATACAATTTGACGTAAAAATCCGCAATCATAAAAATCCCATTTTCAACCGTTTTTGATGAAAAAAACAGAAAATCACTAATTGTCATTAAACTAATTTGTAGGAAATAATTTTTTTTTTTGTTTAACGTCTGACTGTTCAGCAACTTTTTTTTGTATAGGCTACCCTTAGTTTAGAGTGAATTAATGATTTTCTGTTTTTTTCCATCAAAATCGGTATAAAAAGTAATATATAAGATGGCTGCCATCTTGTAAAATATCTTATAAAATGAAAAAGATAACCTAATTTCAATCATGAGTGAATGACAAAAAGTAAATAAACCTCTGTACAACTTAAAAATATGGAAAATCAGTAATTGCTCTTATAAGATGGCCGCCATCTTATATATCATTTTTGTAACTTTTTTAATTTTATAGGCAATTTATTGTTATAGAAAATTTTTAAATTTCCTAAAACATTGATTAATACATACAATTTGTATGTATTAATCAATGTTACAGGAAATAAAAAATTTGCAACTTTTGCTTATCATTTATCTTTACAGAGCCTTGCTAAAGAGCAATTACTGATTTTCCGTATTTTTAAGTAGTACAGAGGTTTATTTACTTTTTTCATTCACTCATGATTGAAATTAGGTTATCTTTTTCATTTTACATTGTTTACTAAGATTACAAATAGATTATATTGTTAATTATTTACATTGGCAAGAAAAAGTCGTATGAGTTTCACACCAGAAGTTTTTAAAAAAATTTCTATATTCTCTATTATAAAATAACACCTTTGCAGGTATTTTTGCCAAATATCTAGGTAAATTTAATATCATAACTTTGTAAAGACTAAATTATTAGCCACAAACGAAATTTTTTTTTATTGGTTTAACGTCCGACTGTTCTGCAATTACTGTTAATGCAGACGGACAAAAGAAAACAATTAAATTATTTATTAAAATAGAAATAAATTTAATTTCGTTTCATTAGGTGTTTGCTGTAGATCAGATGGTTGTTTATGGCGAAAAGATTATTTTTTGTAGCGGAAATATGGGAAATTTAATAAATAAATTTAGGAATCAACAATTCTAGTGTGTTATTATCGCCACTTAAAATATACAGGGTGATTCAAACTAAACGGCAAGAGATTTCCGTATAGTTTTGAATCACTCTGTATATCTTAAGTGGCGATAATAACACACTAGAATCGTTAACCCTCGGTGAAGTAAGGCCGTATAAAAATGTTAAAGGTAATTACAAAGATACAAATACGATTGTTTCTTATGTTTTTTAATCTGAAAAATTGAATAAAATTGGTTCCAGAGCTGTAAATGCAATACTTTCAGAGATATGTTACATAAAACACAAGAATTGGTGCAAAGAAATAACACATTTTTGTGTTTAACGTAAGATTACTTCCATAAATGGTAAATAAAGGTGTATTTTTTCTTAAATAAATTTGTAGAAAATTTAATTCTAAAAAGATTCATGTGAATTACTCAGGAAAAAAATGAAAAATAGATATTGAAATTTTGCTTTATTTAAAATCAAAAAGGACGCACATTCTTAACGGCATAAAATATTGTAACAAGATCGAGAAAAGACGGGATCGCTCACGAATCTTCCAGAATTCCATTCATAAAAATAGTTAAGAAATAATAAAATAACAATAACTTACACAATAAGATCAGTTTTGTAAATGACAGTTGTAACCATAAAGTGTCTATTCATTCATAAGGGTTGAAATAACTATCATAAAGTTTAGGTATTGTGTACAGCTATTGTGAGGGAGGCAGGTTGTTTACGTTTTCTATTTACAAAAGACTTTTTGTTGACCTATTAACAAGATTTTTCTAGCATTCATAAATAAAGAGTTATCTTTGTACTTGAGTAGATTTCACTACTGTATTCTGGAAAAATCTTTATGAATGAGTAGGTATAAAAAGAGACCACCGAGGCGGTCAGTCAGTATTCGTGTGATCTTTGCCGTTTGATTGTCGAGGTGCGTAAACAGATTACGTATCCGAGTAAGATTGTTATACTGCCTTTGTTGTGAGTGAGTGTATTGTAAAGTTAATGTGTAGTTTTGTGAATTCAGTTTGCGTTGTATGTTAGTGTAATCTATAAAAGTGATTGTAAGTAGGCTAAGTAAGTTATTAAGTTATTTATTGTTGTTATTTATTTTAAGTGAATTATTAAATCATTTATTGTGTTATTTAATCATAATTAGTTTAATCATTTATTTTGTAATCTTTTAGTCTAATAAATATTTGTAATTTGTAAACTTTAGTGTATTAATTATTTAATAACCTAGATCCCGAAACGGACCTTAGCAATAAGTGTCACAATATTAACTAATATTTAGGTTGGGAGTAACAGCTGATAATGATCAGCTGTTACTTCCAACCTAATACTTTATGCAGTTAAGAATGTGCGTTTTATATGCGTCTGTTTTGATTTTAAATAAAGCGAAATTTCAATATCTATTTTTCATTTTACTTCATCATACTGCCTTACTTCACCGAGGGTACAGAGTTCTAGGTGAAATTTTTCGCTAGCCGTAACTCGCTAACTAAGCGTTTTCAGGCATATGTTTATATAAACTTTTTTTCTTATTTTTAGCTATAGAATAAGATCCCAAGAGTATAGTTTTGAATCACCCTATATATGCTGGAGGTAGCACCACAAGGGTCAAATGTGTGCAGTTTCTCTTAATATAAACCTTCTATATTAAAAAATAATAGATTTTCTTGAAATTGTTCTATAACAAAGTTTAGTTGTGTAAAATTAGTTAAACGTAAAATTATTTTTTTATGTTATTTTCTCCATCAGAAAAATGCGACTTTATTAATTTGTTCTATTTAATTTATTGTATAGTGCAACGAAATAAATTAATTTATTCCGTCTATGGAATTCATTATATAAAATATTTTTATTTTAAAACCCCTGAAGATTTTTGTATAAAAGTATTTCATTAGTAATATGAAATGTATTTATTTTTTAATACTTTCGAAAAAAATCCAAATATTTATAATAAAATATTAAAACGCTCCTGCGTCTCTCAAAATTAAATGCGAAACATTAAAAAAAACTGGTGTGAAATAATCACATGATTATCTCTTACCATTTTAAATAATGAACAATATAAACTATGTTTAGTCATGGGTAAACAATATTTATGAAAAACGAAATCTAATTTTAATCATGAGTGAATCATGCTAAATAAAAATCGACCACTGTAGAACTTAAAAATACGGAAAAGCACTAATTGATGCTAAACTAACCTCTATAAAAATAAAATGCTTGAAATAATAGTGGTAGGTATAACGAAACCTAGCAAATAAAGATTTCCTATAATTTTGATTTCATAGTTTGTGACAATATCTAAAGGGAACGTGTGTTCGAGAATTCTCGAGGAGGACCGAGATTTAAAATGCTATTGTACAGAATAAGAGTTAATAAAGAGTTTCCAAGAAATAGAAATATTATGTAGTATATGAATGGTTAGTACAGGTAGGTATACTGTTGTACGGCTACTTGAAAGAGCCGGATACTTTAGATAATTGGCCCTATTTGTAACAATTTTTTTCAATCCCAACTTTTTTACCTTTTTGTTAATATTTATCCAGAAGCGACAGAAGGTTTTTGTATTTTATTATTATATCGAAAATCTCTGCCCTGTTCGAATTCTCCAAGCTCATCTACGTAATCGCAGCCGGTTTAGTTAGAGTTTTAGTCTTTGATCGGTGTTCAACGAGTGTACACTGCGTGGTGCTTAACAGTTACGTTTCAAGAAAGTCAACGTGCACTGTGTATCGTCTAACGCTTTTAATGTATCGGGTTTAAGAAGGATTTCATTTAATTATTGTGATCCATTGTAATTAGTTTGTTTTTAACTGTAAGAAAGTTAATTGTAGTAATATTGTAATTCATCCATAGATTTTAATAAATATTTTTTTATGATTTTAAACGATAGTGTGTTAATTACTTAATTTACCCAGATCCCGAAACGGACCTCAGAGATTAGTGTCACTATACTTTTGTCATTAAATGTTTAAAATTAAGGTCTCAATCTTAAAAAAATTATTTTTACCGATTTTGATGAGCAAAATACAGAAATCACTAATTGATGCTAAACTAAGTGTCGTAGAAAAAAGTTTTAATATAAAAGTTTACCTGCAAATACAGTTACATCAATTTTTCCCCTGAAATGCATATTGCCACGATCTCAAAAAAATTACTACAAGCGCACAAGCTTCTCAAGAATTGCAGCAGATGGTGGTTGCCCTATTACGTAGCGAAAAAATGTAGTAAATGAGACGAGTTTAATAAAGAAAATCATAGAAGCAGTTTTTCAGAAAGTTACAAAAACTGAAAATTCGCACGAATAAACCACTACTTCCGGTTCACCGATTTTTATGAAAATATTTGAGTTGACTTCTTTTGCAGTACCTAACTTAAGTTATTACTTTCAACTTCATACACTATTCCGTTCTTGAGATATTTTGTTCAAACACACACAAATTTATTGCTAAAAATAGGTTTTTCTGGTTTCAGGGGGCCTGATATCGTGGATTTCCGGTGAAAACTTGATTTCGAAAAAATTGACACGAAAGCACTACCAACTTTTCTTTCCTATATATTCATTTAATGCAAGAGAACGACAAAATTATGGGTTAAAGTACCGTGGGGAGGAAGTACAACTGGAGACCCGTGAAAAAAAACAGCAGATGAGGAATGATGTTCATTGCACTCCAAAGAAATCACAACCGGTACATTAAGTGAACAGTCCTACGTAATAATATGATAAAATAGAGTGTTTGTATAGCTTTTGCATTTTGCTAAGAGCTGTGAAGCAGATGTTGCGGTCACTGCGCTACATGCAGTACAGTATGGCTCGTGCTAAACTAAGAGGTTTTGTAAATACTGATGTTATGCACGTCGCAGTACAGGGTTGTTTACGTATGCCTACGTGACTGTACGTGATGTGAAAAACGAGGAACGGAACGTTCGGCTGCTAGTGCGCATGTCTGTTCCGCGGTTATCAGCAAAATGCACGAGTTCTACGCAAGTGAAAACCTTGAAATGACATGAAGGGTTGGTCTAAGAGACGAGCAGACATTTAGAGAAAGATTTTTTGCAAATTATGTGTCTGAAGATAGTACAGGGACAGTTTCAAGGTTTCGAGGATGATAAGAACTTTGCAAGATACACGAACCATTGGAAAAATCAGATAACGAGTAGTGTTTCTATGCATATTTCTATAGAATAGATGACAAAAATAATTTTTAAGACACTAAACAATACACCTAAAGTTTCGGCAGTAGCAGCTCGTGCATTAAGAAAAAGGTGAAGAGTTACAAAAAATAGAGGAGAACTGGTATACTTATATCCACGCGATTCCGGGTAAAAAATGTTAAATACACATAAATACACAGTGTAAGTGTATTTTACATACTGCGTGTAAAATATTTTACACAGTATATAAAATACACACATTCAAAACAAGTGTGTGACACGGAATATACAAAAAAACTAACGTACACATACATATAATATGCAGGTGCAGTTAGGCTGGTCGATCCGCCTGAAACTCTTCACTATTCGTGGACGGATGGGGAGAGCTGGGCGTGCATATTTGCCGGTGACATTTCCGTTGTCATAGCAACCCGCTCGCACTGGAAGAGTAGCGGCAACCACCCGTCTAACTCTTCACTTACTTATTTATATCGTATATTAAGGCTATTACAAGGGTTATTTAAAACATTAGAAAGCGCTCTAAGCAGATATAATAATTGAACGTACTTTTTGACACAACACTTCTATAAATCTAATGTAAAACAGAAAACAATTGCAACAGAAATTATACTTATTTTGTGAGAGAACTAAATTTCGATAATCAAATATAAATCAAATAAAATCTACATAATCAAAGTCATAGGAAATACAACCATCTACAACTTTTATAACAAGCATTTTTCCCCACAGAGCTTAGTTTAGCATTAATTAGTGATTTCACGTAATTTTAATGTCTAGAGCGGTCGATTTTCATGTAGCGTCATTGATTCATGATTAAAATTAGGTTATATTTTTGAGTTTACATTGTTTATTTAGGATTATGTATATATGTTTTTTATATTTTTTACATTAACAAGAGAAAGTCATGTAACTGTGTCTCAAAATAATTTTTTTATCTTGTTTTAACATAATAAATAAAATAAATATTAATAATTTTTATGAGGAAATGATATTTTAAATTATTTTTATAAAAGAAAATACATTTCGTAACTGTCATTACAAAAATAGGCTACTAATATAAAATTGAACAATGGTTTTTAAATTGTATTATTCTCGTTCATTTTAAAACATTTATATGATTGTAATCAATTACAAATGATTTGAAATTGTCAACGAATATTTTCATTTAAAACAAATAATTTTTATATTACAGTACTTCGTATTATATTTTTAGAGAAAATACTTTATTAAATAACGAGGACCAATTACATCATTTCAGGCAGTAGATTGAAAAGTTTTATTGGGAAAACTGCAGAAAGAAGCGCTTTAGGGTTTTCCAGAGAAATACACATAATGGATTTGAACATGATTCAATTATCAAATTGCTTTTCGATTCAACTTATATTTTCTGTTTCATTTATCTGTTAGTAGTCTGCATTAGCAGAAATTGCAGAACAGTCAGACGTAAAACAAAAAAAAAATCTGTTAGTATTAGTATTATATATTGGAGATTCTAATTTAATTTTTATAATTCCAATTACAAATTTACTATTATTTCAAATGCATAAAAATATATTTTTAAATAATTAAAATGTTATTACTCATTGGCAATATTGTTGTTGTGTAGGTTACCAGCCAAACGACTGGTTTTGAAACTCTAGAGTCTTTAAGTAACACGAGAAGTGAGGTAGTTTACCATGCCTTCCTCACTGAGTAAAACAGTATGGTTATCAGCATGCCACGAAATAGAATAAATTGACGGCCCAAATCAATTAAACCATTTAATCCAATAGAAATCCCTTCAGCAAACATAATCATTTTACTTTCATCAGGTGTAACAGTAACCTGGACTCACGAAAGAATTTAACTAAAAAAAAATTAAATAAATCAATTAAAATCACAGTAATTTTTTATGCCCATGACAGGCAGGTAGAGTGTTAAATTAATTTCACTCGATCTGTTGGTTCCAGGACTACAAAAATAGTTCTTTTTCTTATCACATAGTCAGCCAATGACTGAACTATTTAAGAACAGAAGATGTAGCGGTGTAAAAGACACTAGTCAGAGTTATCATCTCTAAGAGTAAAGAATTCCACTATACAGCCAGAACCTATGGTGAATGAAGTGAAGGTGTCATTTGCAGGGTGAAAATTGGGTGCTTTTCGAAGGGCCTGGCACGCTGATAAGCATAATCTTTCAACTCTGTGAGAAAAGCAATAGTAAACCACCTCGCTCCTTTTTTTACTTTGTAAAACCTCTAGAGGTTCAAACAAGACTTTCGGCTAATGACCTAAACAACAACACAATTTTTCTAAAGGAATTTTTTTGTCAATACATTATACTACAAACATCACAAATTCATTTAAAAGAATCATATATATTACACGAGATGCAATTATGGCATGTTTGGCTCTCTGAAAAGCATCTAATTTTCACCCTGCAAATGACATATTCACTCTATTCACCCAGGGTATGACTGTATAATGATGAAATTCATTACTTCCAGAGAAGATAACTCTTGACTAGTGTTTTTTACACCTCTACCTCTTCGGTTCTTAAATGCTTCAGTCTACTCAATTGGCTGACTACTCAATAAGAAAGAGAACTTTGTAGCCCGGAGTTAGCAGATCGAATGCAAAAAATTCAAAACTCCACCTGCTCTACTATGGGCATAATTAGCAATGTAATTGTAGAGAAAGAAAATTTAAGTTTTGGCAATTATTTTGAGAGCTCTAGCTTTTGTATGGATTAATTCCAGACAAAAGTCGATTACAATTTATTTATTTGTTTTGTCCTTTCTATAAATTTTAAGGTAGAGTATATAAATACCTGGCTCTTTTGTCGCGCAGTCCAGTATTAAAAGAGTTTGCGAATACAATCAGTTGTAGCTTACAAATCCCACATAACATAAAAATCCTAAATTATTTTAATGTATATTTTATATAAAGTAGTGTTAGTTATGAAATTGGAGTTATTTATTTAACTCTAAATAACAAAATGTAGGCAGCTATTCAAAAGCTATTAGCAAACAGATATCATATTCATTTTAGCGCTGACAAAATATTGGGCCGTTATCAAGGTTTTAGGCATTACGATAGAAAACAATTAATGATTGAATGGGGTCAGATACTAGCAAAATTGTTTAATCTCTTGAGATTTTTAATGAACTTAAAAATATATTTCACCAGTAAAAGATTTAAATATTTTTAACTAAAAATTAATTTTAGAACGTTCGTTTTCTGATCTAAAATGTTGGTTTTCCATTCTAAACTACACTGTAAACAATTTTATTAATCTTGGTTTTAATTAATCTTGCCCTATAAAAAAAAATCTGGTGTGAAACACTCACACAACTTTCTCTTGCCAATGCAAATGATTAATAATAAACCTAACATTATTAATAAAATATTAGAAATAAACAAAAACTAACCTCAAAAACATAACCTTATTTTAATCACGAGTGAATGACGCAAAATGACAATCGAACTCAGTTTGGTTTAAAAATACGGAAAATCACGCTTTCACGCTAAACTAGGCTCTGTAGAGAAAAATGCTCTAAACAAAAGTTGTAGATCTTTTAATTTTCTATAACTTTTATTATATACACTTTTGTCGTAAAATGCATACTAAGACCGAAATGTTAAAAAAATCGATTTTTCTCACGTTTTCGTGAGAAAAAAACAGAAAATCGCAAATTACCGCTAAACTAAGCGTTATACAAAAAAATGTTTGAAACAAAAGTTGTAGGTTTTTAAATTCTCTACAACTTTTATTATATACGTTTTTGCGCTAAAATTTATATTAAAGCCGTAATCTTAAAAAAACAACGTTTTTACGTGAAAACAGCCTCACCGAGAATTTCAGCAAACATGGCGCCTACCCTATCTTGTAGAGAATCAAAAATTGAGTAAAATGGGCGATTTTAAAAAAAATCGTAGGACCAGTTTTTGAGAAAATCGCAAAAAACTGAAAAATTATACGAATAAACTAAGTTACTACTACTTCCGGTTGACCGATTTTGATGAAAATGTTCGTGTCGCGTCCGGTAGTGGTATGTAACTTAAGTTTCAAGTTTCAAGTTCGTACGATGTTCCGTTCTTGAGATATTCTGTTCACACACAGACACACACACACACAGACACACACACAGACACACACACACACACACAGACACACACACAGACCAATCGCTAAAAACATGTTTTTGGGTTCAGGGGGTCTGAAAACGTATAGATCCGGTGAAAACTCGATTTCTTAAAATCGACATGAAAACAATACTTTCCTTCCTATATATTCATATAGGCAAGAGAAAGTAAAAAAGTAAGAAAAGTAGACTATTGTTTACAGCCGATTTTTTGAAATCTCTATTCACCGAAGTATACGTTTTCAGGTTCTGTGATCTAAAAACATGTTTTTAGCAATAGATCTGTATGGTTGTATACGTGATTACAGGTGCAGACGCGTGCGTGCGGTTTATCTTCAACTAAATATCTCTAAAAGTGAAAACCGCACAAAATTAATACTTGGAACTTCAGTTAGGTACTATAAAAGAACTCGATGCGAATAAACTGCTGTAGGCCCTATCAGGATGACCAACTTTCATCAAAATCGGCCAACCTGAAGTAGTGGTTTATTCATGTAATTTTTTACTTCCTTGTATTTTTATAAACAATGGATCATGCGATATTTGTTAAACTCGTCTTATTTGCTATTTTTATTGCGATCTAAAAGATCAGATGAGTAGTAGCATATCTGCTAAAAACCGTTGGAGGCCGTGCTCTGGTAAAATAATGAGTTTTTAAACGTTGTGGCCTTAATATGTATTTTTCGGCAAAAATTTATTAAAACTAAGAGTATAGAAAATCAAGAAACCTACAACCTCTATTTTTTACATTTTATATTTATTGCTTAGTCAATTAGTTGTTTTACATATTTTTCTAATCAAAATTAAAGTCCAACAAAGCTTGATTTTCATCAGGGTCATTTACTTATGATTAAGCATGTTATGGGTTTTTTTTAAATTGTCAAGAGATAGTGACGTGTGTTTGTCACAGCAAATTTTTGTGTTACGTATCTTATTATTTGCCTATGAAGACAAGTGGAGTGTTCAATTATTTCCACTCAATATGCTAGTTACAAGACTTAAAAAAATATAGTTCCGTTTCTCATCACATGGTCAACCAATTATATGATTAAAACATTTAAAACCAGAAAAGTAGGTGAAAAAGGTAGAAGAAGGTGTAAAAGACACTAGTCAGAGTTATCTCCTCTGAGAGTAATGAATTTCATTATACAGCCAGACCCTGTGGTGAATGAAATAAAGATTTCATTTGCAGGGTGGTAAGTATATGCGTTTTAGAGAGCTTGGCATGCTGATAAGCTTACTTTTCCCTTCAGTGAGGAAGGCAATTGTAAACCACCTCGCTCCTCGTTTTACCTTACCCTAGAGGATCGAAACAGCCTTTCGGTTGATGACCTAAACAACAACAATAACCTTATTATGCTAATAAATAAATGTATTTTATTTTAAGATCGCTTTAGCTAAAATAATTTTATTAATAATTTTATATATATTTGTGAACGCTAATAAATGGTATGGTTATTTAAAAAATCTTCTTAACACATCACAATGCTTTATTATTTTACTTTTTCATTATACGGACAACTTCCGGTTCATTAATGTTAGATAACAGATCAACAATGAAAAAATTGTTTGAAAACTAATGACTGTTTCTTATAGATTTTGTGTTCTGGTTTTAGGGAAGATAGTGAAAAAATCCATCACGTACTGGGTTTTCACAAAATTAGTTTGTTTTAATATTGCCAAAATTGATAAATAAATATATTTTATTCCTAAATCATGAAATAAAAATGTGGGCTGAATTAATTTTGTTGATATTTTATCATTAGTTAGTTTATTAGTTTGGTTGTAAGGAAAAAGGTCTTTACTCCATACTTTTCTGATGACCACGCAGGGTATTACTAGAACTAGGAAACCCAAAATGTAATATGGAAAAATTTAGTTGATCCACTGAAAGTACTCCTACTTCCGCTAACATTCATTTTTGACTGATAAAACAATTCGTCAAAGCTTTATCAAACGAAGTAGATTGTTAAGCCAAAAGATCCCACAACTATCAGAGGCCAAAGTGAAAGAAGGTGTTTTCACTAGTCTAAACATTCGTAAACTTTTGAAAGATTAACCTTTTAACCAAAATGGAAGACATTGAAATTAAGAAGCATAGAAATAATTTTAAGAAGCCATAAAGAAATTTCTTGGGAACAATAAGGACCCAAATTTTAAGTGCGTAGTGGAAAACACGCTAAAGAAATTTCAAGACTTAAATTTTTCAATGAGCTTGAAGGTGCATTTTCTGAATTCTCATATTGATTACTTCCCTGAAAATCTTAGTGATGTAAGTGAAGAATAGGGTGAAAGATTTCATCGCGATATAAAGAAAATGGAACGCTGATATCAGGGAAGGTGGAATGTGAACATGATTGCAGACTACTGTCGGTGCAGCCACAGACACAATCCGAAAGCTAACTACAACAGAAAATGTGGCCTGAGAAGCGTTGAACAGAAAAGAAAAAGGCAGTACAAGTCTTCGTAGAGGTAAGAAAATATACCACAATCGTTTCTTTAAATCCTAATATGTTTTATAAATAAAAGTTTACCATGAGAAATATGAATAGGCCTGTGTATATACAACGACGATCTCCATTTTCTTTTTTCAGTGTTGTAAAAAATCCTTACGTGATGGAAAACCCGGTGGCCATATTTTAAATGAGCGCACAAAAAACATTAAAATCATTTATCAGATTACAGAAAACTTTCAATTTCCCTAATATTGTTGACCTGTGTAATCGGAACTGCTGATAAAATTCTTTCGAGAAGTACAAATATTTTAACAGAGGTTTATGACAGTCGGTGGAAAAGCTAGAATAATAATTTTTATTGTCAGTGTTCGTTAAAATTTCTCACATAAGTGTAACAAAGGTCATAATATTTTGTATACGGGACCATATCTTATCATCATAATTGTATCTGCTAATATAATGTACGCCTGCACGGTGGTAATTAATTCACTCGGTTTTAGATTTAATATCTTGGTTGAGACATGAAGAACCATCGAGCATCAAATAGGTCCGGTAGGTACTTTTATCAAGGCGAACACATTTTATAAAACGAACAGCATAATCTTTTATCGGTCTAATTTACACATAAAGTAACGCCTCTTCGGCATGATGTTATAAAATTTTACCGTTTTGTAATTTTTACAGCTTCCTCTCTATGTAAATTTAATAATGCCTGCCCTTCTCGGCGTTCAATGAGTTCTACATTTTCTTCATATTTAAGCCTACAACGCTAGAAGCATACTTCCTTCTCCCTTCATATCCCATCTACAATTAGGAAGCACATTGTCCGTTCTCAAATAAATCATCAAAAATTAACGGATATGTTTTACATATTTATGACTGTGTTGAATAAACAAAGAAAAATTTTTTCATCAAGAAAGTAGAACTTTATTATGCGTTTATTTATTTATTTTTTTATTCAATATCGGGAACTGTTTTGATTTGAAAGATCTCTCGATTAGTTGAAATCTTTTTGCTGTGAATAGGTGTATAATTAAACGGTGACTCCCCAAGGATTTCATTCAAGATTAACAGCTGATCACCATTTAAAACATTCAGTAAATGAACGTTACTTAACAATTCAAAGTTTAAACTACAATAAGATAAAAATATTCAATTTAAAGAAACAAAAATAATTTTAAAAGTGTGAAACAGAAACACCGAATACGAAAAAGACTGTACAATGTTTCTGTAATAAAATCTATAGCAACGTACCAAATAGGCCTAATAATTATATATTTTATTTCATCACCAAAATATATAACACATCACAATCAACAAAAAAATTTTTTACTGTTTTTAAAAATTTAATAAAAATAAATACATTATTTAATAACAATATTGTTTATTTTGTATATCAGCCGAAAGGCTGATATAACAAATAGAGGCTTCACTAAGTAAAACGAGAAGTAAATTGGTATAAAATGCCTTTCTCACTGAGTGGAAAAGTATGCTCTGCTTCAGTTAACACAGGGTCTGGCTGTATAATGAAATGCATTCCTCTCAGACTAGTGTCTTTTACACCTCCACCTTTTCTGTTCTTAAATGCTTCAGTCATATAATTGGCTGACCATGTAATAATAAACAGAACTATATTTTGTAGCTCTGAACTAGCAGATTGAGTGCAAATAATTTAGCAACCCACCTGCCTGATAGGGCATCGATAATTATAGTAATTAAAATATACTTAAAACTGGTGAAAAAAATAGGGATCCCTATGGTTTATAAAACCAGATTAGAAATTATTTATGTTTAATTATTATATGGTTTAAAAATTTAATAACTTACCTTTTGAATATGAGCACTGTATAATATTAAGAATTAATTTGAAATGAATTAGGTTTAGCACTCCTAATGTCTGCCCATAACAGACAGGTGGAGTGTCAAATTATTTACACTCAATCTGTTCGTTGCAGGGCTAAAATAAATAGTTCTGTTTCTTATCACATGGTCAGTCAATTAAATGACTGAATCATTTAAGAACAGAAGAGGTAGAGGTGTAAAAGACACTAATCAGAGTTATTTCCTCTGAAAGTAATGAATTTCACTATACAGCCAGACCCTGTGCTGAATGAAGTGAAGGTGTCATTTGCAGGGTGGAAAGTGAGTGCTTTTCGGAGGGCCTGGCATGCTGATAAGCATACTCTTTCAACTCAGTGAGGAAGGCAATGGTAAACCACCTTACTCCTCGTTTTTACTTAGTAAAACCTCTAGAGGTTCAAACCAGCCTTTCGGCTGTTGACCTAAACAAACTCCTAATGTTTGGTAACTAGTCAATCAGAGAAGGAAACAAGAATTCTTAGACTGATAGTTTAGCTCTTCTTTCTTCCATCTCTGCAGTAGAGTTTTCTTCTCACTTACAGGAACTTTTAATTTAAAAATTTAGTTTCTTACGGTTTATCAACCTGAACAGCTTGTTCTGTAAAATGCTGAACTTTTGAGCTCTCATCTGTTTAATATAATTGGATTGACTTTTTTAGCACCAGAATTAACCAAATACTTTAAATATTTATCAAAAAACTTTTTTATTAGTTCATTTGGAAAATATGTCCCCAGAATTTTAGTTATAGTTTACTTATAATAACAGATTAGGTTGAGTGGCCGATAACAGATAGCTGGAGTGTTGCATTATTTGCACTCGAACTGGTAGTTAAAGGGCTACAAAAAAATATTTAATTTTCTTAACACGTGGTCAGCCAATTACATATACGAAGCATTTATGAACAGAAGAGGTAGAGGTGTAAAAGACACTAGTCAGTGTTGTCTTCTCTGAGAGTAATGAATTTCATTATACAACCAGACCCTGTGGTGAATGAAGTGGAGGTGTCATTTGTAGAATGGAAAAATGATGATTTTCAGAGGACCTGGCATGCTGATAAGCATACTTTTCCACTCAATGAGGAAAGCAATGGTAAACCACCTCACTCCTCGTTTTACGTAGTGAAGCCTCTATAGGTTCAAACCAACCTTTTGGGTGATGACCTAAACAGCAACTTATAATAGTATATTATTAAGTCTTTAACTTAGTCGTATATTCATTTGATCTCAACCTGTAATCTTCTTATGTTTTCTTGGGCCTTTAATTCTATTGAAGTCTTTTTTTCTATCTTGAGTAAGTTTTGTTTCTTAATATTTTTGTGGTGAATGAAGTGAAGGTGTCATTTGCAGAGTGAAAATAATGTGCTTTTTCAGAGGACCTTGCATGCTGATAAGCATAATTTTCTACTTAGTGAGAAAGGCAAGGTAAACCACTTCACTCCTCGTTTTACTCAGTAAAACCTCTACGGGTTCAAACCAGCCTTTCGGCTGATAACCTAAACAACAACATTAAAAATTTAGTCAATTAATAATGCGTAATTAAAACAAAGATTTGTTTATGTTTTTTGTATTATTCTTTCGTATCCGTTAAATATTTCACAGCAAAGTAAATTCCCTTGCCACTACTATATTTTGCGAAGTAGGCTCTACAGAGCGTATCAAGTAGCCGATGAAGCGATTGGTTCAATAAGTAAGTATTACGTAAGAAATATTCTGTAGGCCGTAATGTAATGAATCGTGAGACCTGTACTTAAATGACATCACAAGGTTACACTAGGTTATTAAAAAAAATTAAATTTGTTTCATACCAATTTATAAATACATCCTTTATTTTGTTTTGTTAAGTATTCTTTTTACGTGTAAATCTTCCTTCTCATGGTTTTTTCATTCTCATCACTTTATTGCAAAAAAAAAAAAAATTAAATTCGTTAACTTAATTGATTCCCAGAATTAAGCTAATTTATACATGTATTGAAACTTAAAATTACTTTCCAGTGGGATTTTCAAGTGCATTTATATAGTTCGTCCTAGACAAAAAATTAATTTTCCTCAACCAATCTCTGATACATAGATATATCGATTTGTTTCAAAAATTAAGGCCAATTTACGAGCGTCATCTCTAAAGTAAAGACCGTTTTGTTGTAAAAATGTTATTCAAAAAAATATGTAAAAAGAAAGTGATACAGAATAAAGCATGTTACTTACATTAATTCTCTACATAGTCGCCATATGAATTAGGACATTTTTATTATAGCGATTCACGAGCTTTAATAGTCTACCCTTATCATATTCTTCGACCGCCAGTTCATTTAGCCACTGATTCACATACAGTAACTCTTCTAATTCGGACTATATAGTGGGAGCCCTTGTCCGAATTAAGGAAAATTCCGAAATGTAGAATATTTCGCAAAAATTTGAGCCAAAGGACCAACTGTTATAAGTGAATGTTAGATATTTTTTTAAGGAGAACTTTAAAAAAAATACCGTATGTGGACTAAATTAAATAATTGATAAACTTTAAATTGAATAAAATTTTTATTTAAATAAAACCACCACTTAAACATATATTATTTATTTTTTATTTTATATTACATTCATAATCAGGTATATTATTTTATTCTAAAAGCAGTCCGAATTATCGCAAATTCCGAACTACGAGATCCCAAAATAGAGGGGTCTTACTGCACAATAATTATATATCTTATTATTCACTAATAATTGAATAACTAATATTTTACTCGGCAATATATTAAAATAAATTGAAAATATACAATGCAATAGTGATAGAATACTGCATTTTATTATGTTTTTTCACGTTTGTAGTTTTTGAATATTTGCCATCATTAGTTTGCTATAAACAAACAAATAGCAGAATAATTAATAATTTAGTAGTTATTATTAATAATTATTAATAATATTGCTGTTGCATAATTTTGGATGCGGAAAATTTTATCCGTTCCGATAACGATGATGACGTTACGCCCACAGTAATTGCTACCCCTACGGAATTTGCGATAGTGTTTCCAATCCAATGCGAGTACAGAGATTTTACATGATGAAACTTCCACTTCGGTTCATGTGCATTCCGATAATTATCAACCGACGTAGTAATTAACAAATATATAAGACAAAAGTAAATAAATCGTGTAATAAAATGTCTAATGGTAGGAACAAGAAGTACGGGAAGTCGGAGCCCCTTAACGTATGAAGGTTCGTATAAACGGTTTTGTATAAATTTAAATATTTAATTTCTGTATAGGGTAGGTCTACGTTGTATGTACCGTTAAGAAAGAAAAATATTAGAAGGGTTTCAAAAAGGGTTAAGCAATACGGAGAGTGAGTGTGTAAGTGTTAGTACAACATCGGCAGATGTTATATATATGGAAGTAGCATAGGATATATAGATTTTAATTTTATACTCTTCTAGGAGAGCGCGAGAGAGAGAGAATGATGAGCGAGAAAGAGCTAATTTGTTGATGAATGTGTTACATCGCTTTGAGGGATGTGAGAAGGGGTGAAGTGGTGGGCGAGGAAGTAGAAGAAGAGTCCCTGTCTCCCTGCCCCCTGCCCCTTTTCCCGGCTACCGATAGGAAATGTGATTTGAGCCTTAGGACCGTAGAACGGGTGACCACCATCAAACGAACGACAAGCCAACGACTCATAACGAAGCCTGCTGGGAGGAAAAAGACGCGACATGCTATATTTCATTAACAGAGATCAAACGGAATACATATGATAGGTGTACTGCATTACACTCTGATATCATATAATTCAGCCGTGCTGTTAACTCACCCCGCCTCTTCGCTCCTCTTACGACAGCCACTCCTTTTTACCAGAGCTACCGACGACGACTTCGTTCGGACTTTATTTGATCAACTTTTCATCTCGGAACACCACCCCTTTCCTACCGAAATAAAAACTCGACCGGGAGATATTTTTCACATAACAGAAAACCTCCCTGCCTCTTATTCCATCTATATGTAGCAGGCCTACATACGTAAATTAGATTTCCTTTAAAGGAATAACCTCCTTTTTATATTCTGAACGATTTTAATAAATCCCTTAAGTTCGTATTTTATTCCTTAAGACCACATCAAAGCTCTATTAACGAATATTTTCAGTGGGAGTTAATACACCAACGACAACTTTAAGTAACGCTCTTCGGATACCGTTCCATTAAGTAAAATACAGTCACAGTTTACATTTTTAATAAACATCAGTATACGTACACATAATTCTGCACAATCCAATTATTTCTATTTTAACAATTATTAATATAAACGTTTTAATTGACCACTTAATCGGGCAGTTAATTCCCTCTTCAACTGATATTGCTTTTAATTTTTCATTTTAATATTTAAATTTAATTTTTAATTCCTTCTTCTTCTTCTTCTTCTTCTTCTTCTTCTTCTTCTTCTTCTTCTTCTTCTTCTTCTTCTTTCCCTACCCCTTTTCCGTTACATTGTTAGGGATGTACGAAACCACTTATTCCATTCAGCTCCATACAATTTTTTTCATCCGTAGATTATTCATATCCTCTTATAACTGTTCTATCACCACGAAGAAATTACTACTCTAAGTAGGAATCCAGAAAGACAATGAATGACTTATCAGAATGGAAATATAATATGAAGTTTACAAAGAAAAGTCAATTTTTTTATCCCTAATGTGTGTACGTTGCAATCTGTTCAATTCAGAACAAAAGGCAACCCAATGACCCAATAAGGATGATGTGTATGACGTCTGAATAAAGTGTAGTCGTGTGCAACCTATTCCTGGGAAAGAATGGTTAATTGAACCCAAACCATCAAAGTACACCAATAACCACAGTTTATTATTCAAATCTATAAATAAAAGTATAGGATTTGTATCATAGGAATGAAATATAGAACAATAGATGATATGTAGTGTATATCGAGTATATCTTATATTTAAATTTACAATATATATAACGAAGACTGAGGTTTCATGAACCTTAAGCCTGGTCTACACGCAACGTTTTACGTGACAGTTTTAGCTGTCCGTTCTAACATATCAAGTAAAGCGTCACGTGGAGGACACTAAAAGGACCGTTTTACCTGATATGAATGAGGTTGCAGAACTGACCTGAGAACTGATGGTCAAAGCTATTTTTTTGGTACGACGTCAGCTAAAACGGATCGTGTAGACAGCCATCCCTCTTGACTGTCAGTTTTGTGTTATATTTTGAGCAGTGTGCACGTAGTAATTTAAGGCTAAGCCTGATTCTTGAGAAGTTTTAGTTTATTATATTGTTTTAAAAAATTGTTATTTCATTTTAGTGTGTTTCAATCTGTTAATTTCTTTATATTGTTAACAATATAACTATTATAACTTTTTAATGCAATAAATGACATTTTCAAGTAGTCTATGTTTGCTTTGTGAGTTTACTTACCCGTAAATAGTCCCTTTTCTCAGCATATTGTATATGGCTTGACAGGTTTCAGGTATGAGGCGGCTTAATGATTGTTTTGAAATTACAGTTGTAAATTCCAGATCTTTGTAGGTTCTTCCTGTCGCCAGAAATCACGAGGTTGCTGTTAGCCGCTCGTGAGGTGTGATTGCCCGTCTCATAATAGAGTCCTACTTTTGGATTTGTGGTGTCACCAGTGACAGTAACTTTAAGTACGTGTCTGTGTCCTTTCTCAAATAGTTACGCCAGTAATCAGGTTCCGATCGTAATTCTTTAACGAAATTTACGTGAGAATATTCCTCTCTTCTTAGTAACCAGATTGACTCCATCTAGTGTGATTAAATGCTCTTTTTCTTTTTAAGTTCACTACAGACAGTGATAAAATCGATTAACAGTAATATACTTGCTCCATTGCAATTATAAAACTGAAGAAAATTCTGTAAGTTGAAGTGAATGGTGTGGACACCGTATTTTGCTACGTTTTACCTGACCGTTTTACTTGTCATGTCGACTGTCATGTAAAACGTTGCGTATATAAACCAGGCTTTACAATGATCATTATGATGATACGTTGTAGTTTTATGATACACTGCTCATCATTGTAGTATATAAATATGTTTTTAATGCTAGCGTAATAATTTCATTTTCAATTCTAGTGTAAAAATTTCAATTTTTTAATACTTTTAGAACTGCATTATTTTAGGAATTAATATATTTAGAACTGCAATTTTTTAGAAATAAGATTTTGTAAGTATTAAAATGATTATTCTCATCATTGTAGTTTTTTAATCTGATTTTTAATAATAATGAGTAGTAATTTCAATATTTTAAATATTTTAAGAACTGTATTATTTTAGAAATAAGATATTGTAAATATTACAATGATTATTCTCATCATTGTAGTTTTTTAGTCTGATTTTTAATGGTAATGTGTAAAAATTTCAATATTTTAAATATTTTTAGAACTGTATTATTTTAGAAATAAGATACTGTAAATATTAAAATGATTATTCTCATCATTGTAGTTCTTTAGTCTGATTTTTTATGGTAATGTGCAATAATTTCATTTTCAATTCTAGTGTAAAAATTTTAATTTTTAAAAATATTTTTATTGATTAAAATATAATTTCATAAATAATTTATGAATTTTGTTATCCTATTTTTCATGCTCAGGTGTATCCTTTTTCTTATATTGAGAAACAAAAGGTTAAAAATAAAAAAATCTAGGAAATTTCCTGTTTGATAAAAGTTTAACTTTGTTAAGTACAAAAAACGAAAGGCATCCAAGCACCATTTTGCCCAATAATTAAAGAAAACAAGAAAAATTCACTTCAAAACTGTTGTTGTAAACTAAAATAACTACTTTAGATTTCTATGAAACAACACCTTAAGATTTTTGCCAAGAATTGATTTAGGACCCACTGAAAACTTTGAGCCCCATTTTTTCCAAAACTGTGTTAGTGGTGCTTGGTTCCTTTCTGTTTAAAGGCGTCCATATAATATTAATATAAGATGTAGAATAGAAGAATAAAAGAATATAGGAAAGTATATGAGAAATATAATAAATCATAGGATTTGAACCAGGAACCTTCGTCACCGAAAATCTGTTGTTAAACAGCTGACTCGCGGGGACGAGTTTACCTCTAGACCAACTCTGATTATTGTCTTTTACACCTCTACCTCTTCTGTTCTGAAATGCTTCAGTCATATAATTTGCATGTGACAAGAAACAGAACTGTTTTTGTAGCCCTCGAACTATCAAATCAAGTGCAAATAATTTAACACTCCACCTGCCTGATATGGCCAGTGATTATTAGAGTTAATTTTATAATTTTTCCGTATTTTAAAATTGAAGAGTTTGATTTTCACTCAGCGTCATTCACTCATTAATAAATTATATTATGTTTTACATTTTATTTCTTACAAAAGTGTATGTTATATTTAAAGTTGTAGGAAAAAATAAATTTACAACAGTAATTTCAAGCATTCCGTTCTGCAGAATATAGTTTAGCGTCATTCATTCATGATAAAACAGATTATAATTATTTACATCGGTAAGAAAAAGTTGTGTGAGTCTTTCACGTTAAATTTCTCCTTCTGTTTCTCCTAGCGGTTCTTCGTTCCTCTCGAATTCTCTTCATGTGTTTACTGTGATAACATGTTGAAATTTGTGCTTTTTTGAGACCGCAGTGGATCACTTCAGTCAATTTCTGGGCACTCTCTTCTGGTTCTTTTTTCTGATTTTCTTCCAGTATTCTTTTATTCTGGCAGATCTTCTCTGCCTTTCTGCTTGCGAAAAGATCACTTTCCTGCTTGCTCTTTTTTCTACTTTTCCTTGGAATATAATATTTTTATCTTTTTCGCCGGCCGCATTGGCGTAGTTGGTAACGTGCTCGCATCTCATTATGCGGTCTTGGGTTCGAATCCCATTCAGTCACGACATATTTTCATACGGTACAGAAAATCATTCATCCTTCACCGCCTGCATTAACAGTAACTGCAGAACAGTCGGGCGTTAACCAAAAAAAAAATATATATATATCTTTTAATAGTTTCAGCTGTTCAGTTTTGTTTTCTAGATCTTTGAAGGTGATGCCTAATTCTTCCATATTTTTCTTGATTTCTCCTTACCATATTACTTCTGTCTATTATTTATGTCATATTTGTGCTTTTTAATGTAATATTTTTGATTTTTTTCCAATTTTTCATGTTTTTTTTGTGATCTTTCGTTGTTTGAGATATTTTTATGTATCAGTTTTCCATTTTGACTTATTTTTGTGATGTTGAAGATATGTTTTTTTTCTACTGTTCTTGTTCATTTTGTGTATGTGTCCATAAAATCTTACTCTCCTTATGAAAGTAATTGTGATCGTTTCTATTTGTTTGCGGTTTCCGCTATATATTGTGCTTCTGAGAAAACAGCTGTGTTGTAAATGTTTTAGTTTCACTTTGATGGAGATTGGTTTTCTGTTGTAGTGGTTCCTAGTGACTCAGTAGGTCTTATTAAGTTTTGCAACTCTTTAAAATTTAGTTTTGCACCACTGGTCTTGCTACCTTTTTATAATGTTATGATTTTTATTTAATGGATAGCATTTCTTTATTATGGATATATTCTTTACCTTCTCCATTTTCTATTGTCAAAAATTTTCTCCTTTTATTTGTCAATGATTCTTTTTCGTTTAGGTCAAATGTGATTGTTTCTTCTAGATATTTAAATTTTCTCACGATTTTGCTCGTTTTCTTCCTACCGCTTTGCTAGGGCTTTTGCTAGGGTTGGATCCACATGTATGATCGTAGTTTTTTCAAAAGACATGTTTACTCTAACCCTATTTTCCCTGCTAAGCTATAGGAAGGGACGATATTTATTTTTTAACTTCTTAAACATCATTGGCTAAGAAAGCAAGAT
Source organism: Catonia carolina (assembly GCA_035578175.1). Lineage (NCBI taxonomy): Eukaryota > Metazoa > Arthropoda > Insecta > Hemiptera > Achilidae > Catonia > Catonia carolina. The sequence goes on along the minus strand of JAQMRL010000007.1, from coordinate 26,132,393 downwards.
CGTTTTTCCTTTTAAGGCTTACATGGGATCTTTCTAGTCTTTTAAGGTTTAAACTTTCTTCCTTTTATAAAATTCTTTCATTCTCTCCTTCCTTTTTTTATTCATCTAAAAACACCTTGTTTGTTTCTTTTATTCACTAAACTGTAAATTCGAATTTTTTTTTAAAATTTCCAAATTATTTTAATGATTCAAATCTTTTGATATTTTTTCAATGTTCTCATGTTTACTTATTGTTCATCGATTTAAAAATTGGGTATCTTTTGCTCCCATAGGTTTTCTATTAATCTTCCTATTATTTTATATCGAGGTGTTCTGATTAGATGTCCTAGAAAAGCCTCTTTTCGTTTTATTTATCATACTTGTTTTTGGTTCTATATTTTTATAGCATATACCTGTTCATTTAAAGCTATTTTATGGCTTCCTTTCCTTATCCTATTATATTATATGACAATTTAGCGTATGTATGATTGTATTTCCAACTGGTCTCAAAAACGGCTCTAACGAATTTCCTAAAAATAGTATGTATGTTGTATAGGGATCATCAAGGTCTATAAATTGATTTTGCTAGGTACCATACTTGCAAAAAATAATTAACTAACTAAATTAAGAATAATATAATTAAAATTATAGGGTATCTGCAGATGTAATAAACAAGAACAAATAATATAGTAAACAAATACGCGGTATTTTAAATGTAAAGACTACGTCAGAACTCCTTTTTGAATATGCCCTAAATTCTTTACTTGCATGTATTATCACAGGTTTAACTGATGTGTTTTAATGCAAACAAATTTAGTTGCATTATTTTGTGTTTATGGCGTAATGAATATTAAAAACAAAAAATAAATTAATTGAAATGATAATTATAATTAGATAATAATAATAAGTGAAATTACTGAGAGCAAATTTTAATGAATTACATTAAATTCGGAGAGATGTAAATTCATACAGATGGATGATACTGTAGGAATTGTATGATTTGTTAGTCAGCGTTATATAAGAAATAAATAACGAAGTGGAAGAATAGTTCTTGTACGGCAAGATAGATAGCATACCGGTCTATACATACTTGAGTTCAATAAATAATGCATGGTATCTAGGGTCACTCTGACGCAGTAATGAAGTTCTGTCGCATTGGTCCAACTAAATGGACGCAGCGTGGTCCGTCGGCTACAAGGCCTTTGATGAAAGACCTAGACAAATATTATGTCTGAGTGTGTAAGCCTTGATTAGTTGAGAGATGTAGAAATCAAAGTAAACCTTTGCTCTCTGTCCCTAGAATCAAATCATCTGGGTCTCACCGCCCCTCCTTTTGCCGACTTCAGCACCGCGTTTCACTCGCTACTTTGCTACTTCCCTTCATTTCTTTTGCTATTTCATCTTCTTCATGTTCTTCACGATGGCTACTCAGAAACGAACCCTAATGCACTTTATTTTATATACAACATATTACCACAATTTTCCTCCGTCTTCTTCAGATACTCATGTTTATTTTTATCTCTCTCGCTCCTTCAATTCTCTATTCATTTCGTTTCACTTCTTATTCATTTTATTCATAAGCTCTGTGATTTTAATACATTCTATCAGAAGAAAAACTTAGTAAATAAATATGTTATTAAAGAAAATTTATAGCTTTGATAATTTGTATTTATTTATAATACAATAATAAATTATAGAGCTTAAAGGTGCTACGTAACAAATATATAAAAAGGACATTCAATAATAATTAACCAGAAAAAATAATTATTAGTAGAGAAAACAGTCTTGGCTGATTAACTGAAGGTCTAAAATTGAGTTGTTAAAACAGTTTTATTTGTATTGAGGACCTAAAACCTTCAACTGCGTACCAAAAGTTATGAAAAATACAAAAAATTGTAAACACTTTTCCATATTAATTATCAAGTGATTGTTTACAGTTGAGAATACAGAGACATTTTTTTGATGTTAGTTTATTTTGTTTTATTTATTTACTATTAAATTACTGTTTTTTACTTTTTCTTGCCTATATGAATATGTATAGGAAGGAAGTAGTCTATTGTTTTCATGTCGAATTTTCGAAATCGAGTTTTCACCGAATCTATATGCTTTCAGACCCCCTGAACCCAAAGCAACCCAAAAAGAACTGAACCCAAAAAAAACAACTGGCTTTTACACCGGGGTTCCGGGTTCGACTCCCGGTCAGGTCTGGCATTTTTTCATCACTTATTTTCAAATATCATCATTCTCCACCGTCTGCATTAGCAGAAATTGCAGAACAGTCAGAAGTAAAACCAAAATAAAAAAAAAACTGTTGTGTAGTTCACTTTTCTTTTGTTTTTTGCATGGTAAGTTATGTGTTGTGCTACAGTCTCCGCTTTTTTCATGTTGCAGAAATATATAAAAAAGATCATTATAAGTTTAATATTTAAGCAACGAAATTTTTTTGGCAAAACGATATGAAATAGCTTTCCACAGATAAATTCGTCCTTATTTATTTTGTAAATATTCTGTTAAAAAAAGTGTTTACGTTTCTTAAATTTTGTTTTGCAATTTTATTTATTTATGTTTTATGATTAAAAAATGGTTAAATACTTATAAAAATAGTTGAATCGATGATTTCAAAAGCACACAAATAACTTTGTTGAAAATTTTGGTATTTAAGAAAAATTGTTTGGCCAGTAATTTCATGCAATTTGAATTTTTGTTTTACTGATTAGAACTATAAGCAACGGTTTGTAAACATACAAACTTATTAATTTTTTTAAATTATGTATTTAGTTATAAGCTAAAATATGTGCTATTTTTGGAATGTTTTTACAATCAACAAATTTTATGAACTTTTTAGGAACATAAAACTAAAATTACAATGTAAATAAGTGCCTGACACCAATGTTCTTTATTAGAATTAATTTAGTACCTATTACAAGTAGCCAGTAATTATTAACTTAAATTATGATCAGAGATGCATTTTACATCTGAAATTTTAAGAACTTGTAAATACATTGGGACCTTTTAGCTAAAGTTTATTGTACGGATAAATTTTTGCTGTTTTCTTACTTTTTTCTGGGAGTAAAATCTGTTTGTTTCTTAACATTTTTTAATGTGTTGTTCTTACATTCAATGTATTTTTTAAAGTGTCATATCTCTGCCGAATGAAATGGTCTCTGTGTTGTTCTTTTGTAAAATTGTGAGTCTTATAATATATAATCCGAAATTCCGGAAGAGTAAATTTTCGAAAAAAGTCACTTTTGCTGTTTTCACAATCATTGATTAAATTCTATTCTCTAGAAAGTTTCATTCCTAACATTTTTGTACCAATAAATTAATAATAGTATGGATTTTAGCAAAGATATGAAGCTTTTACCACAACTCCAGAAATCTGCCGTTTGAGCCCCGGTATTTTTCGGCATTTTTTTCGTAGTGATGTATAAATGAAAAAATAGTTAGAGCTAAGTTTTTGGTCTAGGGTTAAGGGAAGACTGCACTTTGTACCCTGCCAATGTTAAATTTGCTATTTTTAGGTACATTTGTCACAGGATTGATAAACGATAGGGAAATGCAACTTTACTTACTTACAGATGTCGAGTTTCTTTAGCTATTGACATTTTTTCAAGTTAATCTGTTGAACCGTAATGTTAAAAACAGAATAACGAATAATATAAAATTTTTACAAATTTGTTTCTACGGTATTTTATATATTAATAATTTTTGCAGAATTTGAGGAAGTCCTAAAAGTACCCCAGTATGTGCATATTATGCAATATAAATAACTGGTCAAAATTTTAGTCTGGTAGGTTTAATGGTTTCCGAGAGAAATGTACCTAAATGTTAAAAATTTGAATTTGCGGGAACAGGCGAAAAACAAAAGGCACAAATCAAAAACAAAATTTACAACACAAACAAGTGAATTTCCCATCAACAGTTGGTTAGAAAGATGAACCAATGGCTGAGAGTATTAAAAACAGTAATGCAGATATTTTTAAAGTACTAAAATTCCCTTTGCTCTAAAACGATTCATATTAAATTATGAAAAACATTCGTTGTTGGTGGCACGATAATTTTTCCGGATAAACCTCCTAAAAACTTAATTTTTTTCATTCAAATACTATTTTTGCTCCGTAATTTAAAGTTTTGTGGTTGAACTAAGTCTAAACAATTGAAAAACATAAAAAACCAAAAATCGAAATTTTCAGTTAAAATCATCATACAGTCTCACTTTTTAGAAGAGTTAATCTGGTTTTTAAATAATGTAATTAAATAATAATTATTTAAGTAAGATAGATTTGCTTACAATATAATTAAAATTAGTGTACTGATGGATTGTATTGAAGTTGTTCAAAGGAAATAAAATTTATTCAAACTAATATCATACTTGGTATTATTGTATTTAGGTATTATTACACTAATTTATTAGGCAAACATCTAAGACACTGTTTTTATGTTTATTTTTTTAACTTTCTTGTGGATGGACTAACTACCCTTTTAGCTTTTAAAAGACGGATGCAACAGGTCTTGGGTCTTGAGAAACTCCCTCTGTTCACCCCTATGTCTTTTGAGGTGGGTTCATTCCCTACTCTTAGTGGTACAGAAAAAGTGCAAGTGTTAGGTCGGATGAAAAACAGAGAAAGAGGGAGAAGAGAAAATGAAAGAGACTGACTGAATTTTCTTATAGGGCGTTTGAGTGCAAAACGATCGCTCTATTGAAAGGTGCTTGCCCACTCGATCTCTTTCCCCCCAAAAACAGCCCTTGGGAAAACATTTCCCTTCTTTACTACACAATTTGACCACCTTACACTTGTTTTTTTATAACGTGTTTTACAATTTTTGATGCCGCATCATTTGTTGAATAACGAATAATAAAATCACTCTATTTTTTGATAAGGAATAAATCTTTTTTTTTCGATAATCTTAAAATATTTTATTATCTATCATATAAATAATAACATAAGTATATCGATAAAATTTAATTATATTTTTAACATTTTCATTGCGAACTATGAAGAACTTTAATTACTTTCTCTTGACTTACATGAATATAAAAAATATAGGATACTAAATAGTTTGGCTTTTTGTTAACATCAGAATGAATCAAATAAAGTAGTTTATTGTTCTTTCCGGTTTTAATTCAGTGGCCACTTATTCTTGGTACTACTTTTAGAATACTAACACTGTTTGTTTGAATATACCTTTTCAGGAAGGTACTTGTATAGTTGTTTATACCTCTGGAGTAGTTTTAAAGCAGTAGATAATAATGAAGCCTTCCATAGGTTCATTATTAAGGCATTTTGCCATTACAAAAAGCATCTGTTTCTCAGTTTAACCAGCTGCGAGTCCTGGCCTCCTTTGGTGTATGTCTTCAAACTATTCGCTGGACTCCTCCAGTTTCTAAAATTCTTTGCCGCTGCATTCTAAGTAACTGCATCTATTTCTAGACATTACCTACGTTGCTTCTTTGTTTACAATATCACCTATTATACCTGAAAAACTTAGGGGAAGAACTTGATAACCTAACTCTACAAATTTTACTGGAAAGCAGAAACAAAGTTTGAAGACTCATTTATTTCGTTAAAATAACCCTTATTTAATCACTGAAGACTGCTCCAAATGCTTCATTGTTTAATTTTAGACGTAAATTCTGTCATGATTGTTGTTCTTTCCGGAAAAACCACTAACGGTCATAAATCTCAACGAGGAATATGATAATTCCATTAAGTTGGAAGTTATATCCCTTTTGTAAAGTCTAAAACGATATTTTATTTTTTTACGTCTGATTGTTTTGCAACTCCTGATAATGCAGACGGTACCGTTGAGTTCGGTAGTAGTATCTAACTTAAGTTTCACGTTTCAAGTTAGTACGATATTCCGTTCTTGAGATATTCTGTTTACACACACACGCACACACACATACACGCACGCACACATACACGCAATTGCTGAAAATATGTTTTTTGGGTTCTGGGTTTCTGAAAACATGTACATTCGGTGAAAACTCAGTTTCTAAAAATGGACATGAAAACAATACTTTCCTTCCTATTTATTTATACAGGCAAGAGAAAGTAAAAATGTAAAGCCATTATCTTTCTTAGGCTACATGATGAAAAAAAGAGTGAACTGTTAAAATTAATAAGATACGCTTTGCGACCACCCTAAAGTGATATAGAATTTTCTAGTGGCTACAAAAATTGAGTAAATGGGATTTGCCGTCCCATTTGAATGACAAATGACAGGATATTTAATACATCTGTACATTGTGTTATTAAAATAATTGTTCTATATACCTGTCGGCAATAATGATATCGAAGGGAGTTGTTATAAAATTAAGTACATTAAAAGATAGTCTAGAAAAATGTGGGTAAGAATTTGTTGAGTGATCGTATTATGATTGTCGGTTAGGACAGATCAGATCAGCTGATGGTACGAGATCAAAGATCCAACCCAACACTGATCGATGGCCGGATCAATAAAAGAAGAGAAAGGGAAAGGTAAGAGAGGGAGGTTAAGAAAAGGAATAAAGTGAAGAAGAAGAATAAGACTATCATTATAATCGTATTAAGATCACATTAGTTCGGCGCCCACATGTTGCTCAAGGCTGCGAGGTCCGACGGACCGTTCGGCTGAGAGCTGGCCAGCCGACAGACCGGCCCGGCGTATTGTTCTACAAGAATAATTATCTCGGTGATATATTGCAATGGGAAAACAAAGGACATACTATTTTCTTATGATATACTTATTATCAGCAAAATACTAAAAGCACAGAATTACATATGACTCAGATTCGATACGGTGCAGCGGTTATTTTTATAAACAACAATGGGTCTGTATTCTGTAACGACAATGTAGCTACCTGAATTTGTAATTCGATTTATTTTTTTGTTTATTTGTTATTAATAGTGCGTTCTTAAGGCATACCTTCAATAATAATCCAAGGATAAATAGCAGGAATCATTAAAAAGCTTTTTACGATTCCCTATCGTACTTTAATTCACAATGAATCGATTGTTAATTCTATTACAATATAACATTTCTTTAATATTATAGCAGTCTATAAATTTTTAACCAATAAATTCTTCTGATAATTTAATAAATTATACAGACCGCAATGACATTTTTAGAACTTAGAGCCTAATTTTAGAGCCTACACATAAAAATACATTTTTCAATTAGTTTGTCCTATTAAGATTTTCTAATGTTTACAGTATAAAAATTCTACATGCACAAAAGTGCAAAAAATTACTTTTACATACGAATTTAAGTTGTTTAAACACTATTCTTCACAAATTAGTTCAGCTTGAGCTTGCAGAATAAAAGTTTTTAATATCTTCCGTATATACCTACCGATGCTTAATACATCATATCATTCGGTATGATGTCTGTAATATCCCACATTCAACTTTATAGATGTTTGGAATATCAAGTTGCACCACCTCCAACTTCGACCGGGGGCAAATAATTGAAGGGGTCGGGAGAAGACAGTGCTAACCCACGTCAACATAATTTTACGCAATGTCATTGTAAAAGTTCACTGAAATCTACAAATCATGTTTTTGAATATTTTGTTGAACATTGGTTTTTCTGTTAATCTACATTCTTAAGATCGTAAATATAGCATCCTGTTTAAAACATGCTGAACATTTTATTTTTACAGAATATTTAAGAAAAATCATGATGGAAATTTTGCGGGTTAGCACTTTCTTCTCCCGACCCCTTCAATTTAGTAAGAACTATAAAAATAATAAAAAAAAATTTGGACGCCAGCTCTGTCAGCAGAGCATGAGAAAAATGAATAAAAACCTAGATTTCCTATCGTTTAACTAAATATTTAATGAATGTACTACTAACTAAATTGTCTAACTACTAACAAAATTATCATTAAATTACCCTTACTTATTTTAAAATATAGCCAACCTTTTTTTCCGCGACTTTAATATAAAAACAAGAAATTAAAAACCCTTAATAAATATACGAATGAATTTACCTCGAATTAAATATGTCTCCTTTCTTCTTCTTCTTTCCTTTGTTCTCCTGGTCACTCCTCGTTTTCCTACACTCCTCGTTCTCGTAGCCTCTTCTTCAAATGCTGCGCCTTCTTCTCTAACCGTTTCACTCTTAAGTCCCAAGGGAACTGAATGTGAATTTCCTGGGTCCGAACTAGGAAACCTCTGGTTGACAAGCATCCCTCTCCCACCAACCGTTCAACTAACCTGGAGGGCCAACAGGAAGGAGAACTACCTCAATGATTTTCTGAAAGTTGGTAGATGGAAGAAAGGCACAAAAACACAGAGGGATAAATATACCCGTATAAACAATATCAGATGATTGAGCGTTGGCTATATGTATAACTTATTGTCTAACTAATATTTTTACAATGGTAAAAAGTGGAATTTTTGAAGCATAGTTTGGGAGCCAAGTTACAGATATATATTTGAAGTAGCGTTTTCGCAGTTCTGTATAAGGTACCCTAATTTTACCATTAGGTGTCATTTGCAGAGTGCAGAGTTGATGTTTTAAGAGGGCGTGGCATGCTGATAAGCATAGGCTACTTTTGTACTCAGTGAGAAAGGCAATGATAAATTACCTCACTTCTCTTTTTACTTAGCAAAACCTCTAGAGGTTGAAACCAGCCTTTTGGCTGTTGATCTAAACAAAAAAAAAAACAATTATATTGTAACTAGGGTGTATCTGGTATGAAGAACGTGATTATGTGCATTTTCTATTCTCAACTACAGTGTTTATCATTTTTTAAATGTAATTTTTATGTTGTTTAAAATAACACGATTTTTCGTAAAAAAACACGTTAAAAATATTAGAAATCTGCTTGAATTATCAGAAAATTCGGATAAGGGAGATTCGTATTAAAGGAGCTGCTGTGTATTCACGAAGCGTGAAAAAGTGAAAGATAAGAATTAAGTGTAAACATTGTTTTAAATGAATTTTTATTTGATTATTAACTGTCAGGGCGTGCATGGTTAAATGCAGACCTCATTACTTAATGTCTGCATAATTTGCAAGCATTTTTTATAAATAAAAGTTCAAATAGAATTTATTAAGCACCCTGTGTGATATTTTACTTAAACGACAACCCACTTATAACTTATTTTATGTTTATTTTGTCAAAGACAAGGTTGTAAATCAGTTCTATTTTATTATCAATTTAAATTTATCTGTCTAACTAAATGACGAATGTAAAAAATCCAAAGACATAAATCAATTTTTGTGGGCGCCATTAGATATTTTATTTGGTTACATACGCACGCGCACGACTGGATATTTACAAATGTATATATATTTATTTATATATGATATTAAAAAAAGAAAAAGAAAAATCGAATTTTTATATTCCTTGAAAACCTTTTTATGCGATTGTTAATGTTATTACTAATTTTACCTAACTACATGAAGGTGAGCTCGCGTGAGTCCGTTTGTATGTGTTTTAAAATAAATATAACCTGATTTTAAATTATGGCGCCAGTTTTTTAGATCTAATGAAACACATAGTAAAAAATATTATCAATACTAATTTTTTATTGCTCAGTAATTTTACTGAATTTTTCTTTTACATTCAGTATTATGTAGTACAGAGTTATTACAATACACAACAATCCCGCTAATTCAAACGACTTGGGACCGGGACCTGTTCGGATTATCAAAAGAAATTTATATAATACTAAAACATAATCCAAGACTAACTAAATATGCCATACTTGAGTCTTGGGTTCGAATCCTACTCAGGCATGGCATATTTTCATACGTTACAAAACATCATTTCATCCTTCCCCGTCTGCATTAGCAGTAATTGCAAAACAGTCGGACGTTAAACCAAAAAAAAAAAAAAAAAAAAAAAAAAAGACTAACTAAATTTACTATTACGCCATCATAAAAATGGTGTTGGCCAACTGTGTATAATTAGGCACTCCAGTACGTAAAGCAGCGCAACACTACGCTCACTGCGTTATATTTAAAAAGCGCTTGCAAAATATTACGTAATCATCAAGGTTTTCGACATTAAGACAGCAAACTATAAGTGATTTTATGAGATGGTCTTCTATTCAGATCTGCGATGTCAAATAGCTGTAGAGCTTGGATGAAAAATCTGTTTACGTGCTCCTGGAAAATTTTCGAATTGCCTCATTCATGGAATCCACTCCCAAGTCCCGGTGCCTGTCGTCATTCCTAACATACCAGGGAGTGTTAGGCTTCAAAAAATGGCATTTGTTAAATTCCGTTGCCAAATTTTACGGAATATTTTCACCTATAAGTATACAAATAAGCCTTCTTATGCTGAGACACAAAATTAAAAAAGAAAAAATTCTAAATAAAATGGCCTTTGTTGCAATATTCTAGCAAAATCCAGTCCTAAGAAAAATAACTTTATGTTAACATCTGTAAACATCCTAATTAGCAGGCGGTGCGAAACAAAAGTGGCCGCCAAAAAAACAGGCTGCAAAAAAAATTACATAAAATCATTTTTGTACAACAAATACATATAACAATAATATATTTAAAAAAATAAAAAAAACATTGAAAATGGTCAAGCAACCAAAATAATTTTTATTGGATCACGTCATACGGCTTGACCCCTAGTGAAGTTTAAGTTCAATTAAAATGTTGAATGTGGCTACCTTTTGAAACCCGGAAAATATCCTGTATAGAATCAATTTCTTGCCAAATTAATACGAGTCGTGCTGGAACAAAATAAATAATGTCTGCTTACATAAATTTCTGAAAAACCCCGAAAAATTGTTATTTTATTTTATAGAGTAATTTTTCTTTTTTGTTAAAAAAGTAGTAAAAAATATCTCATCCGTTAGTTATACATAAATAGAAATCGGTAAACTAATCAATAAAAATTTCTAGAACTGGTTAAAAACAATTTAATATTTAATCAAGACAATTTTCTTATACCATATATCATTAAATTCAATTGGTTTTTGTTTTTGTTCCATTTGCAACAGCTGATTAAATAGTGCAACTGGTTCACAGAAAAAAATATTTTTACACTCAATAAATTGTTTAACAAATAAATTGTTTAATTGTTGTCCTGTGTGGTCTAATATGTCTAGTAGAAACCAAAATTTCGGTCATATGCTTTTTACAAATGCGGATAATTCCCCACACAGGACAATATTGTTCAAACAAGCTGAAAAACAAGAACTATTGGATGAAGTCCGAATAAATTTGTAACCCTCATCGGAGGGCTGCTATTAGGAAAATAAAAGAAGTTGAACTAGAAATAAGAAAAAGGAATAAACGACAGTAAAATTCGGTTATAAAGAAGTCGGTTGTAACGAAAATCCGGTGATAACGTGTAAAAATAGAAAATTTGGTTGTCTTTATGTGTTATTAACACATTGCAAAGTCAGATATGACGAACATGGAATCCGGTTGTAGCGAACACCCCTTTCCTTGCAATAATAATAGACAAAAATATTCTCAGTGAAATGAGAAAAAAACAGTTTTTCGATACGTATATTTAATTTAATTTCAGGAATCACGGATTTTTGGTAAGTACTGTGCATAACCTTGTTTCTCTTTATTTAGGAAATCCACAATCTGTTGGAAACAATCAGTGAATATGATTACACAAAACTTGGAAAAATGAACGAGATAAATAAACGTGAGTGGAGACACAGTCCCGTGGCAGAACTCCGACGTGAAAAGATAAGTGTAGCATTAAGTGCAGCATTTAAAACACTGTAATGGATAGTCAATTACAGTACTACGTTAATTGATAAGATCCCGGCTCCATCGACGTTTTAGTCGTCTTATTGGATTGTTTGGGAGAGTCTGCGTAGTCAGATTTGAGATCAATGGGTTGTGGTGGTACACGAGTTTCTTCCTAAATTGTTTAAAGAGTTTTAAGAAAACGTCATTTATGTAGGAAACGTTTAGGTCTAAGTGTAGTGTTTTATTGGTTACGTAATAGGGGGCGTTAACTATCCTCCACCAAAGCTTTGATTGAAAACGCTGAATTTTTGCTAATACCGATGGCTTTGCACAGCAGTAAAGCTAAATGGCATAGTTCCATATTGGTCGAAGGTAGGAGCTGTAAATGGTTAATTTAGATGTAGTTGGTAACTTGGATTTGCGTGAAAGAGTCTGTACAACGGTTTGAACCAGTCCTGGAGCGCCTTTCTCTTTTTATCCACGTGTACATTCCACTTGAGCCTCTTATCTAGATATAAACCTAGATAACGGATAGATTCAGAAGTGTGAAGTTGAGTGTCATAAAGATACAAAGGAGGACAAACTCGTTTACGCAGGGTAAATATAACGTGATACGTTTTTGTAGTGTTGACTTTGATCCGCCCTTTGGTAAGCCATGATTCTAGGGGAGAAATATGCTGTTGAAGGACATACGATACTTAAGCGGAGTTATTGGCGGAGTACAATATTACCGTATCATCCGCGTACGAAGCAAGGAGCGTATGTGGATGGGACGGTACATCGGAAGTGTAAATAAAATATAAAAGTGGTGCCAAGATAGATCCCTGAGGTACACCAGCAGTAGTGGGCAGTATTGAGAATCAACATTTTTTTTCAGAGACGTAGAAGAAACGTTCCATCAAAAAGCACTGAATTATTAAATAGTAATGGTTAAATTATTAATGCAAAGTTAAATTTTTGTAAGTTGTATCAACATCTGCAGTCATAGCGACTACTTTGTTTTCTCTTCATTGGTACGCTGGGGAGTTAACGGTATATTGCAATATTAACGAGAGTGCCTCAGCACAGACCTACCGGGAAAAGAACTCGCTGTCTTTTTTATGCCTAGAACAGCTGACTAATAAACGTCGCTAACCGTTCGGCCACGGAGGTGGTGTAAAATATTTTTATTCATAATTTTTTACTAAAATTAAGTATTAAGATTAATATTCGTTATTCCGGTAATTGGCTGGGCATGTAAGATAATACAGTAGAGTACTGCATAGATATTGCAGCTCATAGACTGATTCGGTTTCAATGTCGGTCCCTTTAAGTTCGTTATAACTGAATTTTACTGTAGTTGGTTTAACCACTGAGGTTAACATTTGTGTCCGCGCTAAGTACAGGCGCAATTACTAGTTTTTTTTTTTTTAATACATAATTCAATTCATGTAGACACATAATATAATGGAACAAGTGATTAGAAAAAAAGAAGTAAAAAGACCCAGTACCGAAATTTTTAAGCTTGATCATTAACGACGGGTCTAATAATGACTGGGGTATTTAATCAATAACTCCATCAGACGACACCGTGTAATGCATTTTTGAAGACATTATTAAAAAAAAAATGTCGATGAGAAGTAATTTGGTGATGATACAAGGTACGGCGTTAACAAATATACCGATACATAATGGGAATTTAATTACCCCGAATCAATGTTCATCTCCGTCACAATTGGTAGAGTTTTAATTTCGCGTTGATACTCTTGAACATAATTTGAATTTACCGATCTAGAGTTAACTTAATATAAAAAAAATGATCATTTCTGATAATGTAACTATTCAGATCTGATATCTACTGATATGACAGTAATTTAATTTTTTTAAGAACTAAAAATAATTTACTTAAATTAATACAAAACAAGTTATATATATATCCTTATTTAATGGTTATTCCCACGGTTGTAATTGTTGGTTAGGTCAATAATTAAAAAGCATGTTTGACCTTCTTGATAGTTTATAAAATAGAACTGTAAGTGAAGATGTTTACCTTTGCCTTCTTCACGAGTTTGACAAGTACGACTATCATGCAGATCGTTTAATTTCAACTCCGTAGATGATAAATTTATACACTGCAAAACTGGTTGTTTACTCTCAGAGGACGTCTAATTGAATCAGTCATTTAAGAAAGCTCATAAATCAGAATTTCATCTATTTTCCTCTAATTATTTTTTTTGACCAATTGAATGCAAACACACAATTTACATATTCATTAGTGTAATTAGAACTTAGGTCCTGTTGCATACAATTAAAATGTAATAAAGAAATGAATAAGTTCAGTTTTCCTTCACAAGTATAATACTAAAAATCAGGTGTGAAACACTCACACAACTTTCTCTTGCCAATGCAAATGATTAACAATATAACCTAATTTTAGCAATAAAACATTAGAAATTAACAAAACACTAACCTCAATAAACATAACCTTATTTTAATCGTGAGTGAAAGACGGAAAATGAAAATCGACCTGTTTGGCTTAAAAATATGAAAAATCACTCCTTCAAGCTAAACTAGGCTCTGTAGAGAAAAATGCTGTAAATAAAAGTTTTAGATCATTTAAATTACTATAAATTTTATTATATACACTTTTGTCGAAAAATGCATACTAAAGCCGAAATCTTAAAAAAATCGATTTTTCACACGTTTTCGTGAGAAAAAAACCGAAAATCGCTAATTACCCCTAAACTAAGCGGTATACAAAAAAATGTTTGAAACAAAAGTTTTAGAATTTTAAATTCTCTACACTTTTTATTCCATACATTTTTGCGGTAAAATACATATTAAAGCCGTAATCTTAAAAACAACACTTTTTTTACGTAAAAACAGCCTCACCGAGAATTTCAGCAAACATGACGCCTACCTTATCTTGTAGAGAATAAAATATTGAGTAAACCAGGCGATTTTTAAAAAAATCGTAGGACCAGTTTTTGAGAAAATCGCAAAAAAGTGAAAAATGACACGAATAAACTACTACTTCCGGTTGACCGATTTTGATGAAATTGTTCGTGTCGGGTCCGGTAGTGGTATGTAACTTAAGTTTCAAGTTTCAAGTTCGTACGATGTTCCGTTCTTGAGATATTCTGTTCACACACCCACACACGCACGCACGCACACACGCGCGCGCGCACATACACACACACACACACACAGACCAATGGCTAAAAACATGTTTTTTGGGTTCAGGGGGTCTGAAAACGTGTAGATCCGGTGAAAACTCGATTCCGAAAAATCGACATGAAAACAATACTTTCCTTCCTACATATTCATATAGGCAAGAAAAGTAAAAATGGGGTTTTCTAAAGGCTTTCTTCGAATTAAAAAAAAGATATGGATGATCTTTTGAAACTTAAGCCCTATTCGAGAGGAAGAGGACACAAAGTTTCTATGCAAACATTTTTTTTGAGAAATAGTAGCAACTACTGTTGGTCACGATGAAAAATATGTGAATATTTTAGAAAAATCTGGTGTGAAACACTCACACAACTTTCTCTTGCCAATGCAAATAATTAATAATAAACCTAACATTATTAATAAAATATTAGAAATAAACAAAAACTAACCTCAAAAACATAACCTTATTTTAATCATGAGCACATATCAGAGTGCGTAAATCAACCTCAGTTTGGCTTAGAAATACGGAAAATCACTCTTTCTCTCTAAACTAGGCTCTGTAGAGAAAAATGCTTTAAACAAAAGTTGTAGATCTTTTAATTTTCTATAAATTAAACTACAAACACTTTTGTCGTAAAATGCATACTAAGGCCGAAATCTTAAAAAAATCAATTTTTCACACATTTTCGTGAGAAAAAAACAGAAAATCGCAAATTACCGCTAAACTAAGCGTTACACAAAAAATTGTTTGAAATAAAATTTTTAGAATTTTTAATTCTCTACAACTTTTATTATATAAATTTTTGCGCTAAAATGCATATTAAAGCTGTAATCTTAAAAAAACAACGTTTTTACGTAAAAACAGCCTCACCCAGAATTTCAGCAAACATGACGCCTACCCTATCTTGTAGAGAATAACCAGGCGATTTTTAAAGAAATCGTAGGACCAGTTTTTGAGAAAATCACAAAAAAGTGAAAAATTACACGAATACACTACCACTTCCGGTTGACCGATTTTGATGAAAATGTTCGTGTCGAGTCCGGTAGTGGTACGTAACTTAAGTTTCAAGTTTCAAGTTCGTACGATGTTCCGTTCTTGAGATATTCTGTTCACACACACACATACACACACACACACAGACACACACACAGACCAATCGCTAAAAACATGTTTTTTGGGTTCAGGGGGTCTGAAAACGTATAGATCCGGTGAAAACTCGATTTCGAAAAATCGACATGAAAACAATACTTTCCTTCCTATATATTCATATAGGCAAGAGAAAGTAAAAACTACTTTTATTTTCTTCAAATTCAAGAATTAAAATTTTTATAAAAAAAAATGGTGTAAGCTATCAAATAAATTAATTATTTTTAACAAGACAATTTTTCACTTTCTCTTTTATATATAAATATACAGGAAAGCAAGTATTGTTTCATGTAGAATTTTTGAAATCGAGTTTTCACTTGATCTACATGTTTTCAGGCCCCTTAACCCAAAAAACATGTTTTTAGTGATTGGTCTGTGTGTGTGTGTGTGTGTGTGTGTGTGTGTGTGTACAAAATATCTCAAGAACGGAACACCGTACGCAGTTGAAACTTGAAACTTATGTTAAATACTACTACCGGACCCAACACGAACATTTTCATCAAAATCGGCCAATCGGAAGTAGTAGTTTATTAGTGTAATTTTTCAAATTTTTGCGATTTCCCCAATAACGGAATCTACGAATTTTTTTTATATCGCCTCATTGATTACATTTTTTATTCTCTACACGATAAGGTAGGCGCCATGTCTGCTGAAATTCTCCGGGAGGCTGTTTTCTCGTAAAAATTTGTTTTTTTAAAGATTGCGGTTTTGATATGCATTTAAGCGCAAAAATGTATATAATAAAATATGCAGAGAATTTAATTCCTACAAGTTTTATTTCAATTTTTTTTGTTATAACGCTTAGTTTAGCGGTTTTTAGTAATTTTCTGGGTTTTTTCATGAAAATTTGTAAAAACTTAGATTTTTTAAAATTTCAGCCTTAGTGCGTACTAAGGCTACTGTTACTATTTTACTAACATATTACTATTTTACTGTGTACTATTTTACTACAAGAGCCTATATAATTAAATTCATAAGAAACTAAAAGATCTACAACTTTTATTTAGAGGATTTTTTCTACAGAGCCTAGTTTAGCGTGAATGAGTGATTTTCCGTATTTTTAAGCCAAACTGAGATTGATTTTCATTTTGCATCATTCACTAATAATTAGGCTAAAATAAGTTTATGTGTTTTGAGGTTGGTTTTTTTTTATTTTTAATGTTTTATTACTAATGTCAGGTTGTATTGTTAAATATTTGCTGTGGCAATAGAAATTCCTGAGAGTGTACCACACCAGATTTTTGTAGTTACTTAACAACGCATTTCCTATACCATAAGTATTTTTTTTTTAATTTTTACTTTCCCTCCTTGCTTTGTATGCTATATAGGGAAGGAATGTATTACTTTCATGTCCATTTTTTTAAATCGAGTTTTCACCGGATACACACGTTTTCAGTGTAATATCTAATGTCAAAAAACCCATTCTTTGAACGATTGGTATGTGTATGGTGTGAAAACAAGTTTTTAAGAACGGAGTATTGTATGAAACTAAAATTGGTACCACAAGAGTACATTGTCATCAATATTGGTCAACCGGAAGTACTTGTTAATTCGTGCAATGTTTCACTTTATTAAGATTTTCGTAAAAACAGCTCCAACATTTTTTTTTAAAGATTGCCTTAAAAAAGGAAGTATATATTTGTGCTCAACAAGATTGGGCAGGTGGCATGTTTGCTGAATTTCGTGAGGGTTTGTGTTTTGGTGACTAAAAATCGTTTTTCAAAATCACGCTTTTATGATAAATATTTTGGGAAAAGTATAATAATTTAAGTTATAGTAAATTATAAACCTACAACGTTTACTTCATTTATTTTGTTATACAGAACTTCGTTTAGCATCAATAAGTGATTTCACGTAGTTTTAAGCGCCTTAACTGGGATACAAGTAAGCAGAGTAGCATCACATAATAAGATATGAGCTTTATATAACTACCTTACTGATAGTACAGTACAAGTAGGCACTTTATAAATAATGTGTTACACACTTTTTTCCTTTATGTCATTTTTTACTTTCTCTTGCCTGTATGAATATATAGAAAGGAAAGTATTGTTTTCATGTCGATTTTTCGAAATCGAGTTTTCACCGGATCTATACGTTTTCAGACCCCCTGAACCCAAAAAACATGTTTTTAGCGATTGGTCTGTGTGTGTGTGTGTGTGTGTGTGTGCGCGCGCGCGCGTGTGTGTGTGAACAGAATATCTCAAGAACGGAACATTGTACGAACTTGAAACTTGAAACTTAAGTTACATACCACTACCGGACCCGATACGAACATTTTCATCAAAATCGGTCAACCGGAAGTAGTAATTTATTCGTGTAATTTTTCACTTTTTTGCGATTTTCTCAAAAACTGGTCCTACGATTTTTTTTAAAATCGCCTGGTTTACTAAATTTTTTATTCTCTACACAATAGGGTAGGCGTCATGTTTGCTGAAATTCTCGGTGAGGCTGTTTTTACGTAAAAACATAGTTTTTTTTAAGATTACGGCTTTAATATGCAATTTAGAGCAAAAATTTATATAATAAAAGTTGTAGGGAATTCAAAATTTTACAACTTTTATTTCAAACATTTTTTTGTATAACGCTTAGTTTAGCAGTAATTAGCGATTTTCTGTTTTTTTCTCACAAAAACGTGTGAAAAATTGATTTTTTTAACATTTCGGCCTTAGTATACATTTTATGACAAAAGTGTATTATAATAAATTTTATAGGAAATTAAAAGATCTACAACTTTTATTTTGAGCATTTTTCACTACAGAGCGTAGTTTAGCGTGAAAGAGTGATTTTCCGTATTTTTAAGCCAAACTGAGTTCGATTTTCATTTTGCGTCTTTCACTCATGATTAAAATAAGGTTATGTTTTTTGAGGTTAGTTGTGTTGTTTATTTCTAATGTTTTATTAGTACTAATTTTAGGTTTATTGTTAATTATTTGCATTGGCAAGAGAAAGTTGTTTGAGTGTTTCACACCAGATTTTTACTTTTATAAATTAGTGTTTTATTTAACATAAACTTACAAAGCCGAACTTATCTGCATTAAAAAGTATTTTGTAATCCTAAAGCAGCGGGGTAAACATAATTGTTCTGCAAGTTATTATCACCTTCATTAACTGACCCTGCTCTTCACGTCTTGTGGTAAACAATTCCTTGACGTCTTTTCAATCGGTCGATTTAACCACTGGAGAGCAGTAAACTTCAGTTATTTTGCAATTTCAAATGCTTTTTCTGTTAAAAAAAGTTTACACTTCCACAAGTCGCACTAACAAGAAAAAAGTTGAAGAGAAAACGAAATTTTTAAACTACTAAAAGACTGTAAAAGTTGATTGATCTTGTGATGTCTATTTCTTTCTGTTAAGGGGTTGGGACGTGGGCTGCTTTTTTGAGAGAAATATAGTGATATACTTTTCACCTGGGTTTTTATACCGGAAATGAAAATAAACTATAGTATTACAATATTATGGTTTATATTTTTTTGAACAGAAATAAGGCATAATAAGCGGGAATATGGGCGCATTAGATAGGGTAACCTGAATAGTGTTTTTATCATCATCATCTGTCAAGGATTAGGTTCAATGGCATGTTCCGGCATCCATCTCTTTTTAGGTCTTTCCAAACCTCGCTTGTTATATTTTCATGCTTGCAGAGGAAATCTGTGAGCTGGCATGCGAAGTAAATGGTTGGACCAGTTTTTCTTATTTTATATTCTTAACGTTTCCAACAATGACTGAACATTTAACTCGGCGCGGATACCTTCGTTACGTACTCTATCTAACCGGGTACAACCTTTGACTGCCCGCAAAAATTTCATTTCAGCTGCCTGGATACGAGATTTATTCCTTTGTAATGACATCCATGTTTCACTCCCATATGTTATGATTGGTACAGCATTGCTCTATAAAATTTCATTTTGGTGTTCTTTCTCCTTTTCTATCATATTGTCCTGTGAATAGGACCGCATATAGCGCTGAATTTTGCTAGTTTTTCACTCACATCATCATCTTTGTCATAAGAAATCTTGCATTCTAAATATTTAAAATCTCGAACTTTTTTTAATAGTTCGGTTGCCAAGTATAATATTTTTGAGCGAATCGACAATCTTCCCTTGAATGCCATAATCTTTGATTTTTGCGCTGATATTCTCATGCCAAACTCTGCGTTAATATTGTGCAACTTATAAATAACATATTGAAGCCTGTCTTCAGTTTCAAAGATAATGTAATAATGTAATGTAATAATAACAGTAATAACAGATAATGTAATAATGTAATGTAATAATAACAGTGTCATCTGCGTACAGCAATGAATACGTTATTCCAAAGCTGAATGCCTGAATCAACTCATTAATTCCAAATTGTTAAATTCTTATCAACGTAAAGTGTTTTTATACATATTAATTTTAAGACTTCAGAAAACTGTTTATTAAAAGGAAAATTGTATTAATTGTAAGCATACAAAATGGATTTTACTGTACATACGAGTAGAGCGAAAAAAATAAACAATAGGTATATTGTGACCACCTTCTTCAGAGTTTTCCTTAAGAATATTGAAATAAATAATTGTAATAAATTCTACGAATATTTCAATCGAAAATGTAATAAGTTTATTTTGAAATTTTACGTTCCAATTGATGTGCATAGTAGATAAAATATCGGGGGAAATAAAATAATCAAAATTCTTGCCACGTTATTGAATATTCAAGAAGTCAAAATGTTAGCGAATTTATTTAGCCGTGCCAACAGAAGGTAAAGACATTTTTATTAACACATTTCAACCCGAATTACAGCACTGAGACAACATTAGTGCTTGAAGTTTCCGCGAATTGCTATTAATTGAAGTGTAATTTATTGGTGTGAATAATTCATTAGATCGACTGAAGATGAGAGAGCAAGAGCGACTGAATGGGAAGTGTTCCGTCTCTCTCTTTCTCAAAACAGAAATTCTTGCCGTTGCATAAAGAGAGCAGCAAGCAGTTCAAAACAGACTTTCGTTTAATCATAATAAATTATCATACGGTATTAACGAACAGCGAAACTGAAGTAGCCTATTTTTTATTTATGAATTTATTAAAAAAATTTTAAATTTACAATATTGTTACATTTAAGTTTTTACTTTTGCGAAACAGTATTCAAATAATTCTGAAAACACCTACATTTTATAAATTTCTACGTTTTATAATTCATTAATAGAAAGTATTACAATAAAATCCACTTGAATTTTAAGGGACCCTATGATTTTTAAGTTAAAACCCTATTATTTTTTAGGGACAGCCTTATTATTTTTACGAACAGCCTTATGATTTTAATTATTTTTAAGGGCCAGTTCTACGATTTTCATGATTATTAAGAGACAGACCTATAATTTTTATGATTTTCAAGGGACAACTCTATGGTTTTTATGATTTTAAGGGCAAGTTCTATGATTTTCATGATTTTTTTAGATACAACTCTATGATTTTCAAGGGATAGCCCTATGATTATCGACCCACGGTCGGTAAGGTGAGGTTAAGACGAGATTTATGGATTGATGATTTAGGGTATACCAAAATCCAATGAACGTGATATTTAAAGATATTTTCGATGTTATTAAGTGTAGGAAGAAGAAGCGTCAAATTATATTTTTTCGTTATTATTATTACTATTCACTTTTTTGAACAAAATTATAAAAAAATATAATCCGAAAATAAGTAGTGAATTTTCTTCAAAGTTAGGTGTCAGTGCAGAGGTCTTTAAACTAAATCAGTAGCGAAAAATCTTGTAAATAAAAATCTGGTGCGAAACACACACGAATTTCTCTTGCCAATGCAAATAATGAACAATATAACCTAAAAATAGTAATAAAACATTAAAAATACACAAAAAACTAACCTCAAAAAACATTATCTAATTTTAATCATATAAGTGTATGATGCAAAATAAAAACCAAACCTTAGTTTGGCTTAATAATATGGAAAATCACTCTTTCACGCTAAACTAGGATCTGTAGAGAAAAATGCTTAAAATAAACGTTGTAGATCTTTTAATGTCCTATAAATTTGATTACATAGACTTTCGTCGTAAAATGCATACTAAGGCCAAAATCTTAAAAAAATCATATTTTTACAGATTTTCATGAAAAAAAAACAAACAATCACTAATTCCTGCTGAACTAAGCGTTATACAAAAAAAGTTAAAATAAAAGTTGTAGATTTTTAAATTGTCTACAACTTTTATCAATACATCTTTGCGCTAAAATGCATTATAAGGCCGCAATCTTAATACAACTTTTTTTTACGAGAGAACAGCCTCCCCAAGAATTTCAGCAGACACAGCGCCTACCCTATCTTGTAGAGCATAAAAAATGTGGTAAATGAGGCAAATTTAAAAAAAATCGTAGGAGCTGTTTTTGAGAAAATCGGTAGAAAGTGAAATATCACACGGATAAACTACTACTTCCGGTTGACCAATTTTAATGAAAATGTGTCGGTTTCTCTAGTAGTTAGTATTTAACTTAAGTTTCAAATTGCAACTTTGTACGATGTACCGTTCTTGAGATAATTTGTTCACTTACAGACACAAAAAAGCGCGCGCGCACACACACACTCACACACCAATCGCTAAAAACGTGTTTTTTGAGTTCAGGGGGTCTGAAAACTTGTATATCCGGTGAAAACTCAATTTCGAAAAATCAACATGAATACAATACTTTCCTTCCTATCCAGGTATATTGTGTTATTATTATTATTATACTATTCATATAGGCAAGGGAATATAAAAATTAATTGACTTAAAAGAACACTTAACATTTCTTTAATATATTCTGATTGGCTTACACAAGGCTTTAATTGTTTATAGTGCGATTATAGTTGTTCATTTTGATTCATGTACAAAGTAGAATTTTGTGAAATGTAAAGAGTAATACTTCATATCGAGGACGTTTTACTTAATTTGCAGAGTATTTTTATGCAAACGGTAGTAATGGCAATAGATTGCAGAAAAGTTTTGCAAGAATTAAGACGAGGTAGATGTGAACCCTGTGAAGCGTACCGAGTTAATTGGAAAGTTTTAGGTCGGTAATCGTGAGTGGTTGGTTAAACTCTACTGTCTACCAAGACTATCTATCCAATCAAACATACCCCTCACCATCCGAATGACTTCGTTACTTAATTCCTACCCCCTCAAATACAAAGCATTGCTGTACAACCAACGACGCCGACGCTTGACTGTTAAACGGTAACCCGAATCTAATTAAACTACCTCGTTTAATATGTGACGTTTGAATTATAAATAGCAAGTAGAAATACTTCATCCGCTTCGCCAGGTTTTAATTCTGCAGGAATTCTTTCAATAAATTGAAACCAACTTCTCGTTTTCAAGACGACTGATTATTGGACTCAAAACAATTTTTAAAATATAATTAGTACATTGTGTAAATATTATTAACACGTGCATAAAAATCCTTTATAAAAATAATTTATTTTTTCTCCATCTCCCTCTCTTTCGACTCGTTCTTATTCACCTTTTCATTCGTTTTCTTCTACTTCTGTTCCTTCTACTCCATCCCCTTCTGTTTTGAAGAAAAGATTTTGAAAATTCTACTTCTAAAGGAAGAAAACGAATATTTGCGAAAAATGGTTTTATTGAAATTTTATCAATAATACCTCCGAGGTAAAAAATTTAAAATAATAAACAAGTTGCGATCAAAACGTTTCAGGATTTTTTGAGCTGTGTTCCAACGGAGCGTTGAAAAGAGGTTAGGTAACCACTATGTTAGTTGACTTTTCCTTAATACAGCTGTTATTAAAAATGTTTTAGAACCTTGTTTGTTTGTATGTTACATGTTTTTTATATAAAACAAGGTTTTCGTAGTTGGAGTGAATTGATGATGAGTTCTAAAAACGAGCAACGCATTTTTACAAAGTTTTGTGTAGAGTTACTTAAAACTTTGAAACCTCTTTTCGAATTTGGGGATGAATTCCTTAGATGATCATGGTTTCATAAGTGGTACAAGAGATGTAAAGAAGGTTGTATATTGTCAGAAGACAATCCTCATTCAGGTTATCCATGTTCATGGATTGAAGACGATCATGTTATCAGAGTAAACGTTTTCATGGAGTCCAACTAGCGAGGTCTGCCATTCGTGTAATGGCATACAAATGCAAGATTTCATTCAGTTCATATCATCAAAAATGGTTTTTCAAAAACTCAAGAGAGCATTGCAAAAACGGATATTAACTCAATTGATGACACTAAAGAAAAATCACCGGAAGAGCTGGACATTAGATGAACACAAGATGAGTTCGCAGCATTGTTCCAACAGTGGTATCAGGAATGTGAAAGATTCATAGCTTTCTTAGGGGAGTGTTTGGAAGAGCAATGTTTAATAAATTATTTTGAATCTTTTTTTTAACAATAGAACTTTTTAATTGCCTTTCGTATTTAAGTCAAGGTAATGCATTTAATATAGTTAAGGTTACTTAAGGTTAAGGTATTTAATTAGTTAAGGTTTAAAAAAATTGTTGTTTCTTGTCACATGGTCAACTAATTATGTGTCTGAAACATTTAAGAACACAAAAGTTAGAAGTGTAAAAGATACTACAATGCTTTTCACGGTTAATGGGTTCTGCTGTTTCACGCGTTTAGACCAATCATAACGTTTGCCAGCATTGTCAGATTGTACCTGACAAACATTATGCGCGCAAGCGTATAAGAGCCGCAGTAGTTTTTTCATGTCTTGCATCTTGTACTAAACACATCGATTACAGAGTGCGTTAACATGTACTACTTTTTAATAAATCAGCTGATTGTATGTTCATAGGTTATATTAATATTTACTTTAAAGTAATCTTAAAAATAATGATTATAAATTTCAAATAAAACATTTTACAAAATTTGGATAAATTTAAAAGCAGTTAGATGTCGGGTTAAGAATGCGGTTGATCTGGGATTTAGTTTTTCAAATAGTTAATCCACTACATATTTTGTTTAAAAGTTATGTTAATTGAATTTAAAATAATTTTTAATTTATTTCCTCTCATTAAAGAACTAAATGCTCCGGTTTTAATTCACTGCGTTTAAATAATATAGTTCGTGTCTACTAAGATAATATTCATTTAATATATCTACCTGACATTATTATTATCATTATTAAGTAGGCTTATTATATTAACAATGTATTCTTATTAAAACCAAGATAATAAATGGTGTTTTATTTGTATCTAAACAGTTCCCACTTTAAAGATAACTCACTATTAATGAACATATTGTGATATGTTCTGGCACGCCCTCAAGTAACCAGTAACAATTCAACAATAAGTTTTCATGTGCATATAAAGTTAGCTAAATGCACGCAATGTTACCATATCATTTTTGCATGATATTATTATTTTATACAAAATTGCAATAAAAATTTTCTCACAAGTAATTAATTATTTGTGGATAACACATCATCAAAGGTTTATGCACATTTTACAGTAAAGCTGTACTATTAATTAACACTTAATAGTAGTATAAACAAAAACTAATATTAACAGAACACACCCCTAGCCTATTAATATTGTAACACCTAAACCTAGGTCCGTTCGGGATCTAGGTATGATAAATAATAAACCGATTTACTTCAAACTTGCCGGCCGCATTGGCGTAGTCTAGTTGGTAACGTGCTCGCCTCTCATCATGCGGTCTTAGGTTTGAATCTCGTTCAGGCACGGAATATTTTCATACGTTACAAAATATCATTTCATCCTTCACCGTTTGCATTAGCAGTAATTGCAGAACAGTCGGACGTTAAACCAATGAAAAAAAATCAAACTTATAACAATTAATTATTACAGTTGATGATTAAACCTTCTAACAAATACGAAATAAGATTACATGTATTAAATCAATCACAAAAATTAAGTTTAAACTAAACTTGACTAAAAATAGAATGTTGTTGTTGTTGTTTAGGTCATTAGCCGAAAGGCTGGTTTGACCCTCTAAAGGCTTTACTAAACAAAATCGAGGAGTGAGGTGTTTTACAATTGCCTTCCTCACTGAGTGAAAAAGTACGGTTATCAGCATCCCGGGTCCTCCGAAAAGCATCTACTTTTCACAATGCAAATGACACCTTCACTTTAATCACCACAGGGTCTGGCTGTATAATGATATTCATTGCTTTCATAGGAGAGAACTGTGACTAATGTCTTTCACTCCTCTACCTTTTCTGTTCTTAAATGCTTCAGTCATATAATTGGCTGATCATGTGATAAGAAACAGAACTATTCTTTTGAAACCCTGGAACTAGCAGATCGAGTGTAAATAATTTAGCACTCCACCTGCCTGTTATGGGAAAACAATAGTAAAAATATAATATACCCTTAAAAGCTAAGTCAATGGAGTTACTTGTCTACGATCACTTATTACCACCCGTAAGCACGATTAACGTAACTCAGAATTGGTCGCGTACCGACAATATTTCGAAAGACCCGTCAAACACTTTCCATTCACCAATTCAAGTATTAACTGATCTGACTACAAAGGCGCTAACTGTTTTTATACATGCAGTCTGATAGTAATCTAGAACCTTCGAGACGGTGATAGGAAGGGAGAGAGAGGAAGGGAGTGATAAAGGTAGAAAACGAGAGAGAGGGAATGGGGGTGAGAGGGGGACCGAGGAAAGAAGAGAGAGGAAGAGTGAGGGAGAGATGAGTGGGAGGGTGGTAGAGAGACCGATCACAAGCGACAGGTGTTTTTTGAATTCAGTGGGCCTGAAACCGTGTATTTCTGGTGAAACTCTATATCAATAAATCGACATAAAATCACCAACGTTCCTTTTACGTTCCTTTTCTCTTCACATACGTCAAGGGAAAGTAAAACTATACATGTATGTATCATTTTGAAGCAATTTATTTTAAGTGTATGGTATTAAAAATATTTTAGATGACTTTAATCTTTGCAAGAACTTTAGTCATTTAGAAATCATCAAAATGTTAATTTTTATTTTTATTTTTCTAATGTGCCCATGACTGACAGGTGGAGTGTTAAATAATTTGAACTTGATCTGGTAGTTCCAGGGCTACAAAAAAATAGTTCTATTTCTTATCACATGGTCAGCCAGTATATGACTGAAGCATTAAAGAACAGAAGAGGTAAAGGTTTAAAAGACACTAGTCAGAGTTTTCTCGTCTGAAAGTAATGAATTTCATTATACAGCCAGACCCTGTGGTGAATGAAGTGAACGTGTCATTTGCATGATCGAAAGTAGTTGCTTTTAAGAGGGCTCAACACGTTGATAAGCATACTTTTCCACTCAGTAAACCAACTCACTCCTCGCTTCACTTTGTGAAACCTCTACAGGTTCAAACCAGCCTTTCGGCTGATGACCTAAACAACAGTTTTCTAATAAAGTTATTTTTGTCCAATAGAAGTTATTTCTTCAAAATATTAAAAAGAACTTTTAAATTTAAAAGAAATATTAAAAAGAATGTGTTTAAAATAAAATGTATTTTTATATAAACCGGCTTAAAGCATCTGTTGTTCGGTTGTACCCATTCGACGTACTTTGAACCATCCCTTCTTATCGAGGTGGGGTGGAACGGGTTGCTTATTAATAAATGGGATCATCCCTTTTATAAAATCTGGAGCTCTTGCTTTTTTTCTTTTTGACATGTTCAAATTATCATTATATGCAATTTTATTGCAGTACTGTATTTTTTAAATATGAATTTCCGGTAAGTACATTTGTAACGGTTTATATCCAAGACGAGTCGTAAGTACAATTATCCGTTCAAAGATTATTTAAGTATATGTTACATTTAAAATACTTTGGTATGCTTCAATAGCGAGGTCGGTGAAATAATAATACAAATTATAGAAATCGATCTGGATTAGGTGATATTCAGAACAGCGGTTTTTTTCCAACCAACAAATAACTGGCTTACAAATTTATACTCTTACGATTGTACCGCCAAT
Source organism: Catonia carolina (assembly GCA_035578175.1). Classification (NCBI taxonomy): domain Eukaryota; kingdom Metazoa; phylum Arthropoda; class Insecta; order Hemiptera; family Achilidae; genus Catonia; species Catonia carolina. The sequence goes on along the minus strand of JAQMRL010000007.1, from coordinate 26,104,528 downwards.
ATCTCTATCATTACGGACAGGATACCTCTGATTATTAATTGTACTGAATTATACATGTCCATTCAAAGATAGGCCTATACGTAAGTCGCATATAAGATACTACATAATGACCTAGACTCACAGTATCAAATCCTATGCACAACTGACACGCTTCAACTAAAGTAGTTTTCAATTCGCATTTCCAGTAATTTATTAGTAATTATGCTCGGGAGAACCGATAATTTCATTGTAAAACCATTAAAATTTAATAGTTTTTTAATGAAAATAACGTATTACATCTATTAATTCAATTAAAATTTTGGTAAAAATACCTTATCGTTTTATTGGCCAAATCAGCGTAGTGGTTAACGCCACTGGCTTCTACGCCGGGGACCCTGATTCGATTCCCGGTCAGGTCTGGCATTCATTCATCACTGATTTTCATATATCATCATTCAAAACCGTCTGCATTAGCAGAAATTGCAAAACAGTCAGACATATAACAAAAAATTATCGTTTATTTTTAAATATTATACAGTAGAATAGTGGTTATATAAAATAATTTCGGCTAACAAATTTTTTTCGGTATCCCGTATTTAAAAAAATTAACGTAACAAGAAATGAAAGGTTGATTTATTAAACTTTACTTTTTAAAACAAACTTTTACTTAAAAAGATCCTTGAAGCGTATTTGATAATCCCGATAAGGTTATTTACATTTTTTACTTTCTCTTGCCTTATATGAATTGGTAAAGAAAGTATTGTTTTCATGTCGAATTTTTTAAATCGAGTTTTCAACAAAAATACACGTTATCAGGGCCCGTGAACCCCTAAAAATTTATTTTTTAGTATTGGTCTAACGAGTTTTTGTTTGTGTGTGAGTCTGTTTACTAAATATCTCAAGGACGGAGAAGAGTACAAAATTGAGACGTGGAATTTAAGTTAGGCACCACTAGCAGACTCGATAACAACATAAACATCAAAATTGGCACCCGAAAGTAGTTGTTTATTCGTAGAATTTTTCACTATTTTGCAACTTTTTCAAAAATGGCTTCCAAGATTTTTTAAATACCGCCTTATTAACTACATTTTTGGTGATTTACAAGGTAGGATAAGCGCCATGTTTGCTGAAGTTCTTGGGAAGGTTGTGCTCTCGTGGTATTTTTGATTTTTTTAGATAGGCCCTTAATATGCAATCTACGACAAAGGTGTATATAATTAAAGCTGTAATCAGAAAATCTATAACGTTTAAGGTATTTGTCTCTTAGAACTTAATTTAAGTAAATTAGTAATTTTCCGTAATTTTAAGATGTTTTCATTTTGCGTCATCACTAATGATTAAAATTAGTTAATTTTCATTTTATATCATTTACTAATAATTATAAATAATAACAGATAATTTTTTAAATTATTTACATTGGCAAGAGAAAGTCGTGTCGGTATATCACACAAGATATTTTTTTAAAAAACTACAAGTATTGTTACAAATGTTATTCTTTTTTAATTTTACTTCTTTTTGTGGCAGTTAGTAATTTTACACTATACTGGTAATCAAAGTCGTTCTTTTAATATCGGCAAGAAATAGTCGTGTGAGTGTTTCACATCGTATGTTTTTTTAATGAATTCGAATAGTTATAAGAAATGTTATTTGGTTTGATATGAATTTTACAATAAATGCTTATTCCCGAAGATTCTCAATAGAGCGTAAAAAGAGATAAGGAAAAGTGGAATTAAAATAAAAAGAGTGTTCCATTTGAGTGAACTTAATTCATATATGGAATAAAATATGCGAGGATAGATTATGTGTCTTTATATGAAAATTCGGATTGTTTTGTTGAACAAGACAAGGAAATCTGATAAAATATGTAGAAAATGTAGCATACAGTATTATAATATAGTAATTTTAATATTATTCATTTGATAGATGAAGTCAGTTAAACTTTAAGGATTTTGCCAACATATTTCATTGTATTTTTTATAAATAAAATAATAAAAAAACATAAAATAAACAACAAAAATCATTTAATGGAACGATGTGTGCTGAAAGCCTACGCATGAAAAATCACAGTTTAAACTGATTTCATTTTGATTCGATTTTTAATATAATATTTTTTAAATTTATAATAAACATAATAAAACGTAATCTAATACATATTTTATAAGGAACACACGACAAAACACGCACACATATACAAATAAACCTTTGTATGTGCCTCAAGTAATGTTATAAACGAATCTAGAAAAAATTGAATAAAATAGCGCTGTAGAAATGGAAGCAATAAAGATATTTTTCTTTGTTTATTTCTCATTACGTTTGCATAGACAATCAACAATCAAAATCTACGTTTACATTTTTATATCTCATTATTATTTATTGTAATTTATTATTATAAGTTTAATGACCGTATCGTTTTATTTCACCGGGAAAATACAAATAAATTAAATAAATAATAGGCTTATTTTTTATCATTATTATTTTATGTTCGTTTTAATTAACAAAATCTGGTGTGAAACACTCACACAACTTTCTCTTGCCAATGCAAATAATTAACAATAAACCTAAAATTAGTACTAATAAAACATTAGAAATAAACAACACAACTAACCTCAAAAAACATAACCTTATTTTAATCATGAGTGAAAGACGCAAAATGAAAATCGAACTCAGTTTGGCTTTAAAATACGAAAAATCACTTTTTCACACTAAACTAGGCTCTGCAGAGAAAAATGCTTAAATTAAAGTTGTAGATCTTTTTATTTTGTATAAAATTAATTATATACACTTTTGTCGTCAAATGCATACTAAGGCCGAAATCTTAAAAAAATAGATTTTTCACATGTTTTCGTGAGAAAAAAATAGAAAATCGCTAATTACTGCTAAACTAAGAGTTATACAAAAAAATGTTTGAAACAAAAGTTGTAGAATTTTAAGTTCTCTACAACTTTTACTATGTAATTTTTTACCCTAAAATGCATATTAAAGCCGTAATCTTAAAAAAACAATTTCTTTACGTGAAAAACGCATCACCGAGAATTTCAGCAAGCATGGCGCCTACCCTATCTTGTAGAGCTTAAAAAATTAAGTAAATGAGACGTTTTTTAAAAAAATCGTAGGACTAGTTTTTGAGAAAATTGCAAAAAAGTGAAAAATTACACGAATAAAATACTACTTCCGGTTGACCGATTTTGATGAAAATGTTCGTGTCGGGTTCGGTAGTGGTATGTAACTTAAGTTTTAAGTTTGAAGGTCGTACGATGTTCCGTTCTTCAGATATTCTATTCACACTCAACACACACACACACACACATAGACCAATCGCTAAAAACATGTTTTTTGGGTTCAGGGGGTCTGAAAACGTATAGATCCGGTGAAAACTCGATTTCGAGTTGGGTCTACCAGATTGTTTTTAGAATATTAAAATACATTACATAAAATTTATAGAAAATTTGATGAAGTTTGATACATCCTAAATTGTTGACAGATTTCCACCAACAGAGACATTAAAAATTTGGTGTAAAACACTCACACAACTTTATACTGCCAATGTAGATAATGAACAATGTAACCTATGTTTAATCATGAGAGAAGAACGAAAAATTAAATTGAAATTAAAAACTTTATAGAATTAAAAATACGGAAAATCAGTAATTTTGTCGCTAAATTAAGCGTTGTACAAAATAATATTACAAAAAAAATTGTAGATTTTTAAAGTTTTCTATAACTTCGAACATTTTTGTCGTAAAATGCTTACTAAGGCCGCAATCTTTACAAATCTCATTTTGTTGCCAATTTTGATGAAAAAAAACAAAATTTTCAAAAAAAAAATTGCTTCTAAACTAAGCGTTGTGTAAATTATGTCATAAATAAAATTTGTAGGTTTTCAAATTTTTTACAACTTTGGGATTGCAATGCAGATTAGTGTGATTGCTGGCACAATAATTCAAATAATTTTTAGTGGTTTATATTAATTTATATTTAGTTTATATTAGTTTAATATGCGGCCTTAGGTTCGAATCCCATTCAGGCACGGCATATTTTCATACGTTACAAAAAATCATTTCATCCTTCACCGTCTGAATTAGCAGTAATTACAGAACAGTCGGACGTTAAACCCCCAAAAAAATTATATTAATTTCTTGCCTGCATGAAATTGTAATAAAGGAAAGTATTGTTTTCATTTCGATTTTTTGAAGTCGAGTTTTCACCGGATATACACGTTTTCAAACCCCCCAAAAACATGTTTTTAGCGATTGATCTGTGTATGTGTGTATTTTGTGTGTGTGTGTGTGTGTGTGTGTGTGTGTGTGTGTGTACGCGTGCGTGCGTGTGTGTGTATGTGTATGTGTATGTGTGTGTGTGTGTGTGTGTGTGTGTGTGTGTGTGTGTGTGTGTGTGTGTGTGTGTGTGTGTGTGTGTGTGTGTGTGTGTGTGTGTGTGTGTGTGTGTGTGTGTGTGTGTGTGTGTGTGTGTGAACAAAATATATTAAGAACGGAACATCGTACAAACCTGAAACTTGGAACTTAAGTTAAGTACTACTAGAGGACTCGAGACAAACATTTTCTTCGAAATCGGTCAACCGGAAAAAATAGTTAATTCGTGTCATTTTTAATTTTTTTGGTTTTTCTCAAAAACAGTTCCTACAATATTTTTTAAATCACCTCATTTACTACATTTCATTTCGTACATTTGTGCTCTAAAAGATAAGGTAAACGCCACGTCTGCTGAAATTCTTGGAAGGCTGTTCTCTCGTAGAAAAAAATGGTTTTGTTAAGATTCCGGCCTTAATATGCTATTTAGAGCAAAAATGCATGTAAAAGAGTTGTAGAGAATTTAAAAACCTACAACTTTTATTTAAAACATTTCTTTGTATAACGCTTAGTTTATCGGTAATCAGCGATTTTCTGTTTTTTCTCACGAAAACGTGTAAAATATCGATTTTTTTAAGATTGAAACTTATGCCTTTGCATGCATTTTACGACAAAAGTATGCAATCAAATTTATTGGAAATTAAAATATTTACAACTTTTATTTAGAGCATTTTTCTCTACAGAGTCTAGTTTAGCGTGAAAGAGTGATTTTCCGTATTTTAAGCCAAATGAGATTGATTTTAAGTTTGCGTCTTTCAATCATTATTAAAATTAGGTTTGTTTATTAAGGTTAGTTTCTTTTGTTTAGTTCAAAATAAAAATAAATATCTTACATTGTTAAATTTTTGCATTGGCAGGAGAAAGTTGTTTGAGTGTTTCACACCAGATTCTTTTATCAAAGTTACTTAAAAACAGTTGAGTCATCTAAATCCCGATTTATTTTATGAAATAAAATGTATATGGTTGTATAATGATGGAAACAATTAATTAGATTATTTTATATGCTCGCCTATATAAAGTATTGATGGTTGTAACAATAAATATAGTAGTAATAAAAATAATTTTATAACGTGTTTGTGTTGTCATCCAATATTCTTTAAGCGGGATTCTTTTCAAATACTAATTAATACGGGTTAGTTTTGCACGTAGCTGTAGTGTATGTTTGATGTAAGGTAGTCGTGCTCATTATAATTCTCCATCGGTTTTTATGATCATGTGAAAATAATTCCCTTACAGGTGATACACAATTTAGTTTCTTCGGATGGTGTTAGCTTTACTAGACTTATGAGAAGAACCAGTTTTTAAGGGCGATATCAATTTGTCGAATTAAACTGGTTTTATTACTGAATTACCGTACTACAATTTACAGTGAGTAACATAGTGTCAATAACACTAAAATGTTGCTGTATCATCTATATCAATAAAAAAATTTAATAAATAAATTTCAAAATGTGAATTGTATTAAAGTTACAGCAATACAGTAATTCAGATAGCCATGATATGATAATGTTATTAATAATTCTTTTAATTCATTATTTTGTAATACCCACCGGTTGGTTTAGAGCGTGATTCTCAACCTGGGGATCGCGAAACAATATCGAATCATTTATTAATTTTATGAGAAAAAAATCTGGTGTGAAACACTCACACGACTTTCTCTAGCCAATGCAAATAATGAATAATAAAACCTAACATTAGTAATAAAACATTAGAAATAAACAAAAAAAACTAACCTTATAAAAATAATCTTATTTTAATCATGAGTGAAAGACGCAAAATGAAAATCAACTTTAAATTGGCTTAAAAATACGGAAAATCACTCTTTCACGCTAACTAGGCTCTCTAGAGAAAAATTCTTTATATAAAAGTTGTAGATCTTTTAATTTGCTGTAAATTTTATTGTATACAGTTTTGTGGTAAAATGCATACTAAGGCTGAAATCTTTTAAAATCGGGTTTCACACGTTTTAGTGAAAAAAAACAGAAAATCGCTAATTACCGCTAAACCAAGCGTTATACAAAAAACTGTTTGAATTAAAAGTTGTAGGATTTTAAATTTTATACAATTTTTATTATATATAGTCTACTTTTTTGCGCTTAAATGCATAGGCTATTAAAATCACAAACTTGAAAAAAACATTTTATTACGAAAACACAACCTCCCTAAGAATTTCAGCAGACATGGCGCCTATCCTATCTTGTAGAGCATAAAAAGTTTAGTAAATGAGGCGATTTTTAAAAAAATCGTAGAAGCCGTTTTTCAGAAAATCGCAAAAAAATTAAAAATGACACGAATAAACTATTACTTCCGGTTAACCGATTTTGATGAAAATGTTTGTGTCGGGTCCTTTAGTGATATCTAACTTAAGTTTCAAGTTTAAAGTTCATACTATGTTCCGTTCTTGACTCTATTCACACGCGCGCGCGCGCGTGCACACACACACACACACAGACCAATCGCTAAAAACATGCTTTTTGGGTTCAGGGGGTCTGAAAACGTTTAGATCTGGTGAAAACTCGATTTCGAAAAATCGTCATGAAAACAATACTTTCCTTCCTATATAATTATATTCATATAGGCAAGAGAAAGTGAAAATATTATGGAATTTTTTTGATTTTCTCATTTTATCTTCACAAAAATATTTACAATACAAATTAATTTCCTTATTTAGCGCATATAACAAAATCTAAAACTATTATGTTGACTCGTGGTGGGAAAATTAATCTACCCAACTATGATTGATAATACATAGGCATACACAATTCATACATAGGCTTAACTAGGTTAACTACTAAAATATACATATATTCGTTGGGTTGAGTGCTGGTTTCTTTCAGTTTTATATGCAGTGTAATAAACTGAAGACAAGCCAAGAAAGAACTTATCACCCTTACTTTAAAAAGGACGTGCTCAAAGATTCAGGTCGACCGATATTGGTAAATGATGGTATGTACTGGTAAATGTGGATTCTCAGTAGAGGGGGGGGGGGGAGAATAGAAAAATATAGTACGGCAGAGGATCAACGAGAAAATTAGTTCGGCCATTTCGTTTTTATTTTTTAAAGAGATGATCATGGGTTTATTGTTCTGAGTCATAGAAATGTAAGTCAATTTTAGTTTACTTGGCATATGGTAAATCTGTTTCAACCAAGCGTAACGCACTTTTAGTTTGAATTACATATTTATCGACCTCTGAAAAATGAAAACTTGTCTGCATAAATTCCGGATGTCGTTATGTTAGTTTACATACCGACAAACTGAATAAAAGTATTGTTTAAGTTTGTTCCTGTTTTTGATTCATATTTTGTGTGCTTATTTGTATCTTTCAATTTAAAATGAAATAAAGTATGATAGCTGAAGTAAGACGTTCGTTGATGACATGAACTCTGCAAACAATGTGTAGAGGAAAACCGTCTATTACTGGCGGAAACGATGCATGGATGTGAAGAACTTGCAGGTAAGTGAACGACAGTACCAGAAGCAATGACATCTAAAAATAACAATAACTAGAACTGATTTCGTTTGTTTCCTGTATTCAGGGAACGAAAAACTTGGATGTCATTCATCGGTGAAAGCAAGCGACACTAACTGATTAATTATCTGCATCGATGAATTTACTGATGATGATTATTTTTTAATTACTTTCCTGCTAATCCAAACTCAATTAAAAAATTTACGGTTTTAACATTTAAATAGTAGCTAAATTTAATTTACTTCGATGCAATATTGATGGACTTCAATAATGGGAATAGTAATGCATAAACACGTATGGTTGTTGTGCTAGTTGACAGCTTACAATGATGACTAGTAATAAATTTGACTTATACTTAATTAATGTTCTTCTTGATTAGCAATTAAATTTTTATTCTGATGATCATTTCTGAAAATTAATATACACCACCATGTTGATAATGGCCTTGTAAACATTCTCCTATTCCTGCATATACTTTAATTATGTTGACAATTAAAACTGTTTGTAATATTGAATTTTAAATGAAAATTAATTCAGAATTACGTCATTTGATATTTATCCTGTTCCGTTTTTTTCCGTTTAGAATCTTTCCTCAGACGAAAAACAAGAAAAGAAGAATCCTTCCTAACTAAATATTTCTGAAAGATTTTCTTGTAACCCAAACTCAATCTCGTCTTCTTGACCCCTTGCTTACGACCATTCGATATGTTCGACCATTCGCTTATGTTCTACCGGAAAAACCCTGCAAGTCACTAATCAGTTGTTTGTATATAGTTCGGCCGATTACTTTCTCCCGGTTTAACACATTTGTATTATGTTGAGATATTTTAGATCACCTTTATGTAACTAAACCTTACTCAGAGCTCTATTTGTAGTACATCAGTTGGTGATAAATACCTCAGTTTATTGCCTGAAAAATCGGTCATTGATGCACTCACTAAGAAACAATTTAGGAATACTCTGTTTTTAGAAATAAAGATATGGGGAAAATGTAAAAATAAGTGTTTATTAAACTTAACTTTTTAAATTGCATTAAAGAATGGACGGGATTACAGATTTAAACTGTATTAAAAAAAAAAGTTCCATGTAACTCAAATTTTAAAACAATGAAAATTTCCTCCATTTTAATATAACTTACAAAGTTTTCTCGTACGGTGCCCAGTTTGGTGGTAAATAAGGGCACTCTTCAAAAAATGTGCGTTAAAATTATTGATAAAGCTTTAAAAGAAAGTAAAGAAGGGACTCGAGAAAATTGTAAAAATACAAGGGACTATATTGATTTATATAATTTACGTATATTAATTGACAGAATTTAGCCTAAAGATTTTTGGGTTTACAGGTAAAATATATTTAAATTTATTGGTACATGGTTAATTAATTCATTTCCTCGATAATCAAAACCATGTCAAATGATGAATGGAAGAAAACAAAAAAGCATGGATAAAAATTGTTAAAATTGCTACTAATTGCACCAAAAAGGTAATAATATTTTAAATTAGGAAAGATAAAGTAGTTTTCTGAATGAATTATTGCATTTTTTTAAGAATTGGACAAAAAGTATATTCAAAAATTGCAATAAATTTTATGAGCTTTAATAAATAAGCATTTTAAAAAATCTGGTGTGAAAAAATTACACGACTTTCTCTTGCCATTGTAAAATACAAAAAACCAACTTATGTTTATTTATTAGTAAACAATGTAAAATTGAAAACATCACCTAATATTTAACATGAGTGGATTGCGCAAAATGAAAATCAACCTCTGATTTAAAAATGGTAAATCACTAATTGACGCTAAAGTAGGCTCTGTATTTCCTACATAGCATATTGTCCACATGCTTAAAATAAAAGTTATATAGAATTTTTTATTGTCTATAACTTTAATAATCCAGATTAATCGTAAAATGTATACTACGGTCACATTAATAAAAATTCCCATTTTTTTACCAACTTATAAGAAACAAAATCCAAAAGAAGTCACTAATTATTGCAAAACTAAGCGTTGTTTGAAATGTTTGAAATAAAATTTTTAGGTTTTTAATGTTCTACAACTTTAAAATACACTTTTGCATTAGAGTGCACATTAAGGCCGCAATCTTAAATAGGATATTTTTTACCACAGAGCCCAGACCCCCAAGAACTTCAACAAACATGGCGCTTACGCTATCTTCTAAAGCACAAGAAATGTAGTAAATGAGATGATTTTAAAGAAAATAGTAAAATCCGTTTTTGAAAAAAATTTCAAAAATTTCACAAATGAACTACTACTTCCGTTGACCGATTTAGATTAAATGTTCGTGTTGGGTCCCTTAGGGGTACTTAGATAAAGTTCCAAGTTTCTTCTTCATACTTGAGGTATTTCTTTCACACACAGACGTACAGACCCAAAGTCACGCACACTGACCTATCGCTGAAAACATGTTTTTTTTTGGGTTCAGAGGGCTTGAGAACGTGTATATCCAGTGTAAACTCTGTTGCCAAAATCGACATGAAAACAACACTTTCCTTCCTAATATATTCACATAGGGCAAGAGAAAGTAAAGGAGCCCTCTGAAAAGCATCTACCTTCCACTCTCCAAATGACACCTTCACTTCATTCTCATCAGGGTCTGAGCTGTATAATGAAATTCATTACTTTCAGAGGAGATAACTCTGATTGGTGTCTTTTGCACCTTTACCTTTTCTGTTCTTAAATGATTCAGTCATATAATTGGCTGACCATGAGATAAGAAACAGAACTATTTTTTAGCCCTGGAACTAACAGATTGAGAAAATTAATAATTACGAATTTAAAATATTCGAGGAGAGGTCCCATGTTGCGTTCCGTCTCACATGTAATAAAATTGTACGTATGAATTGAGTGGATTTAAAAAATTATCATAATCTTGGATGGGGATTACTGCAAATTAAATTGTAATCTGTCCAATTTTGTAATTCATTATTTCTTTTCTTTTTCTGTGAAAATCTGTACTCAACAATTTTTTCCCTAAAATATATTCCCGTCCCATGTAAGTTTTTTTATGAAATATTTAATATTAAAAAATCCCTTTCAATTTAATCAAATCTATCGGTTTTGTTATTTATTTGTATTTATCCCATAGATACGTTGTAGAAACTTATATTGTATTTTTTACTTCAGAATTTCTATGTTTTCAAATGTTTATAATTTTTTTTTGATTTTCATCCCGAAAGAAGTAACAATGAAAGTTAATTATAGTTTGTTTGTAGTAATTTAAAATGGTGTAGACACGAGTATGGTGTTTCTTCAGTTTCAAGAACATTTAAGTAATGAAGACAACCGTATCTTAAGGTCTGAATCGACATCACGGATACTGTCGTCTCAGACAGAGCGCGTGCTACCGGGTGGTGTACGTCAACTACCGGGTAGTCCTATTGTATTCCCTAATTGGAGGAAGAGTCTACAAAGTGCGCCTTGAATGCTGAACAGGGGACAAATGACTTAATCCAACAGAAGGCAAACTCAATAATTGATTTCGATTCCCCTGAGCTGAGAGAGGTAAGCCGTTCTTACTACTCCTAGAAAGCAAAAGCTTCCGTTGAGTCATGCCTACTGCTTGACATTTTCAACCTCTGTTTCAACCGTAAACCAAGATATTTTAATTTTAAAACAAAATATTAATTTTATTTTATAATCATTTTATTAAAATTTAATTTTTAGTAACCCCATCCAAGATTACGATAATTTTTAAAATCCACACAACTCTGACTTACAATTTTATTACATGTGAGACGGAATGCAAAAAGGAACCTCTACTCGAATATTTTAAATTCTTAATCATTAATTTTTTCTATCTGTTAGTTCCACGGCAAAAATGTAGTTCAGTTTCTTATCACATGGTCAGCCAATTGTATGACTGAATCATTTAAAAACAAAAGAGATAGAGGTGTAAAAAAACACCAGTCAGAGTTATCTCCTATGAAAGTAATGAATTTCATCATACAGCCAGACCCAGTGGAGAATGAAGTGAAGGTATCATTTGGAGAGTGAAAAGTAGATGAGATGCTTTTCAGAGGGCTCCTAGCATGCTGATAAGCATACTTTTACGCTGAGTGAGAAAGCCATAGTAAACCACCTTACTCCTCGTTTTACTAAGTAAAACCTCTACATGTTTAAACCTGCCTTTCGGCCGATTACCTAAAAAACAAATAACGTTTTTTTTAAAATTAATACTAAATTTTTCATTATTAGATACCAAATTTAGATTTTTATTACCAAAAATATATAGATTAGGCAGTTTGAGGATTTTTGATAAAAATTTGGCGTTAAACGCATTTTGAACGTTTTCAATATAACTCTCATTAAATTTTACATGTATCTAAAAAACAAAGCACAGATAAAAGTAAACCAAATAGTGTTTTTTAAGATTACAGTCTTAATATTATGCATTTTACAACAAAAGTATAAAAAGTTGTAGAAAATTAAAATATCTATAACTTTTATTTCAAACAGTATTTTGTTAAGTGCTTTGATTAGTGTCAGTTAGTGATTGTTCTATATTCCATCATTAAAATCGGTTAAATTTTTTTATTTTTTTTAAATTGCCGGCTTAGTACGCATTTAACGACAAACGTATATTTAACAAAAGTCATAGATAATTGAAAAACCTACAAATTTTATTAAAGCATTTTTTTCTGAAGCGCTAAGTCGGTTAAGCGTAAATTAGTGATTTTTCGTAATATGAAGTCGAACAGACGTTGATTTTCATTTAGCATCATTAACTCATGATAAATGTTAGGTTTTTTGTTCATTTTACATTGTTTACTAGTGACTAAACATAATAGTTTATTATGTGTCATTATTTACATCGGTAAGAGAAAGTGGTGTAAGTGTTTTACACTAGATTTTTTATAATTGATTTAATGTTTTTTTGTCAGTTCTTGTTGAAGTTGTTCTCAAATTTGAAGGAACTAACAAAATATTTGGATTTCGCACATCGTAATTAATTAAGTTTTAAATATTTTGGATGAGGATTTGATATCGAATGCTGATTTGAAATTGTGTCGGTTGCTGTACAGCGAACATGGCTATACTGAGACACCACCCTGTCCCGCACCTATCGAACACTGTTACTGAAGTTAAAACTACTGCCTGGATGCTTGTGACACATAGAGATGGGAGATTGTAAGATGTAGAAAAGGATCTGGCCCGGTATTCGGATGTTACTTCGCTTCTTCACCCCCGTTCTCCTCTTGTTCGTGCTTAGAGAATAATTAGCTAATGCGATTAACTGAAGAACTCGATTCTAGCGCCCTCTCTCTTCGTCACCCTCTATTTAGCCCCCCAAACATCCCTTTTCCTCATGAAGCTTGTTGAATTTAACACCTTGAAACACTTGTGCTCAATACTACCCCTTTCCCGACCGGTACTTATTGTCTTTTCAAATATTGTCTCTGAGTTCTTACAAGAAAGGGGAAGGCCACATTTAATGCGTACACTCGATCTCAAAACCAACACCCTGTGCTTCTTCTTCCTTCTGTACCATTTTAACTAATATATTTCTTCCTTCCCACTTACTTGTGTATTTCATTATTTGAATTTCTATTTAAAATAGGCTTTTCCTGTATGTTGACTTCAGTTCGTAACTCTTAAGGATAACCATTCAATATGCGATGAGCTTAATGGGAATTATCATGTAAGTCTATTACATAAATTATTTACTCTGAAAATTATATTAATTGTTTTCAATTAACGTTATTCCTAATAAAGCATTGAGTAAATATAACCGAATAAAATACTCTTTAAATTTTCGACATTAAAGTTCTTATTATGAAAGATGTTATAATTTTAAATTCTATTCAATGTAAGCCCATCACCCATAAAGTCTCAAACATTTTTCCTACTGTTAATAAATCAAACCGTTTAAAAAATTCCAAGGAAGTAAATCATATAATAAAATTAGTTCTCAAAAAATGGTATAAGCAGTAAATTTTAGTACGATATTTGTGTACAAAATTACCCAGAATTACTGGTTCATTATTTTTTTGATACTCCTGGTTTCACTCCACAACTTTGTCGTAGGTATCGTTTAAAAATACCATTGCCAACTCTCAGAATATTATAATTATATACACGGTGATTATAAATGGAATAGACACTTTCGACAGCTTCTTAAACATCTTACTGGTGTATTTGAATATAGTAAATGATATAGGTTTGTAGGGAATTTTTTAAAGTTTATGTTGGTACAACTGTAGCTAGCATTTTGTTGTTGGCTGCTGTTACAACGACCAGTCTAGCAAAATGGCCGCTTTTTAAGTAGAGAAAGCTTATTATGTTCTTGAATTAGCCAAAACAAACTCGGTTACGGTTGTGTAACGTCATTTCAGAACAAGATACGGTAAACCACCACCAACAAGGAAATCAACCTATAACTGGTATAAACATTTTGAAAACAGTGGATGTCTGTGTAAAAGGAAGAGTACTGGAAGACCTTCTGTTACAGAAGAATAAATTGATAGTGTTCGTGATGTTTATGTACGAAGTCCAGGAAAATCAACTAGATCAGCACGTTTAGAATTGAAAATTCCTCAACCAACTGTGTAAAAAATTCTGCGGAACCGTTTGAAAATGACACCTTATAAATTGCAGTTAGTACAAATTTTAAATACCAGTAATAAAGTCGTACGTAAAAAATTTTGTCTGGAGATGCACCATTGTGTTGAAAATGACGACGCATTCTTTAATCGCCTAATTTTCAGTGATGAAAGTAATTTTCACATTAGTGGAAAAGTTAATAGACATAATGTTAGAATATAGGGCACAGAAAACCCAATAACTTTACAGCATACACGCGATTCCCCTAAAGTAAACGTCTTTTGCGCATTATTTCGTGAAAAGGTTTACGGGCCGTTCTTCTTTCACGAAGTGTCAGTAACCGGAGTAATTTATCTGGACATGTTAAACGAATGGTTAATGCCACAACTCCAGGAAGATAGTGATAATTTCATTTATGTACAAGATGGAGCTCCACCTCACTGGCACTTACAGGTCAGAAATTATCTTGATGAACATCTTCCTAGACGATGGATCGGCCGTGCAAGTGAGGAAAACATTGTGTTTACGCTGTGGCCACCTCGTAGTCCAGACTTAAAGCCCTGCGACTTTTTCTTATGGAGTTATGTAAAAGACAAAGTTTTTGTACCACCGCTTCCTGTAGATATCGATGATCTAAAACAACGTATCGCAAATGCTCTTGCCACAGTTGACCGCCATATGCTTGCTCAATCGTGTGTGGGAAGAATTCGACTACCGTGTTGATATCTGTCGTGTTACAAATGGTGTACACATCAAACATCTGTAAATATTTTCAATAAAAACTTAATGAATTCTTCTATATAATCATGTAAGTAATTACCTTAACTTTTCAAAAATAAATAAATTATTTTTATTATTATTGTAAGCTATACATTTATAGTCACCCTGTATACTGTACTGGGCGGCCTATATGCCAGTTCCCCATGAAATAGGATATTTTGTATCAATAAGTTTGTAACATTGTTACGTTAGCAGCAACCACTTATAACACTAAATGTTGTTAATTATAGTGAGGTAAAACTCTAAGCCATATCGTCCATCTTCACTCCAAGTTCTTCACGAGGGTGATCCCGATAGGCGAATGAAATTCTGAGACAGTCGCTATCCGTACAGTGGCCAATACAAATTTCTTGCAACCAATTTTGTGTGTGTTCAGGCATGTTTCAAACTCAATGAACGCGTTAATCGGCGTAACTACGTGTACCCGTCGGATTAAAATTCTTATAAGGTAATCCAAGAAGAGCTTAATATACCTGGTGTTATGGTATGGGAAGAAATTTCGAGTACTGCATTGATAGATCATTACTTTTTTTAGGTAAATGTTAACTCAAAAAGTTACTTACGGGTGCTGCAGGAACTAGTCTTTCCGGAACCTGAAAACAATCCTGTTTACAATTTTCAATTACACATCTGGGAACAAGATGGGGCATAGCATATTTCGGTATCGAAGTTCAAGAGCTTTTAAATTTCAAATTTAACGAATAAATTGATCGCTGTGGTACAATTCTTTGCCCTACGTGTTCGCCAGACTTAATCCCATGTTATTTTCACCCTGGGGTCATATAAAGTATTGGTGTTTTCTTCAAAACCACAAAACCTAGCCGAACTAAAAAGCATAATAGAAATTGCATTTGACACCGTCAATGAAAATTAATAATTGTTATTGTTGAAAATTTGTCAATCAGTTTTAAGTCATTGTATGAAGTGTATAGACATTAATGGTAAACATTTTGAACAACCGCTATAACAAAGGTATTGAAGGTATTATGTAAGTACAGTTCAAATAATAAATCTGTTTTCTTTCCTGTAGGTTTCTTATTCCGTTAACTTGAAACGCCTTCATTTTTACTTCTTCCGTATGTGGGGAAACTGACATATGGGCCACCCGGCATTTGTTTAGACAAAAATTTGAAGCGGTTACCATCGTGTGATACCGTGTATTAGAGTTAACACAAAGTAAATGTTCGTGTCGGATCCTAGTAGGTCCTAACCTAAGTTTCAAGTTTCAACTTTGTACGATGTTTCGTTCTTGACATATTTCGTTCACACAAACACACAATGATCCTTGCCACAAATCCAGATTAATTATACATTTTCTTAGACAATATAACTTGAAAATCTTTTCTGGCTAAACAACACCCCTGACGCAAATCCAACTGAAAATCTTTGGGTAATTGTTAAGAAAAATCTCAAGAAGATAATCACTACAAAAACTGAACTCATAGCTGCACTTACCAAATATTACGTAAGAAAGTATTAAGAAGAAAGATATTGTTTTCATGTCGATTTTTTGAAATTGTGTTTTCACTGGATATACATGTTTGAAGACCCCCCTGAACTCAAAAAATATTTTTATAGCGATTGGTCTGTGTGTGTGCGCGCGCGCGTTTGTGTGTGTGTGTGCGTATGAACAGAATATCTCAAGAACGAAACATCGTACGGACTTGAAATTTGAAACTTAAGTTAAATACTACTACCGGACCCGACATGAAAATTTTCATCAAAATCGGTCAACCGGAAGTAGTAGTTTATAAATGTAATTTTTCACTTTTTTGCGATTTTCTCAAAAACGGCTCCTACGATTTTTTTTAAATCGCCTCATTCACTACATTTTTTATTCTCTACATGATAGAGTAGGCGCCATGTCTGCTAAAATTATTCGGGAGGCTGTTTTCTCGTAAAAATTTTTTATTTTAAGACTGCGGATTTAATATGCATTTTACCGCAAAAATGTATATTAAAAGTTGTAGAAAATTCAGAAACCTACAACTTTTATTACAAACTGTTTTTTTGTATAAGGCTTAGTTTGGCGGTAATTAGCGATTTTCTCTTTTGCTCACGAAAATGTGTAAAAAAATTGATTTTGTTAAGATTTCAGCCTTTAGTCTGAAAAAAGATTACAGCCAATAAAGATTACAGCCAAAAGTCTATAATCAGATTTATAGGAAATTAAAAGATCTACAACTTTTGTTTTGAGCATTTTTCTCTGCAGTGCCTAGTTTAGCGTGAAAGAGTGATTTTCCGTATTTTTAAGCAAAACTGAGGTTGATTTTCATTTTGCATCATTCACTCATTATTAAAATAAGGTTTTATTTATGAGTTTAGTTTTTTGTTAATTTCAAATGTTTTATTACTAATGTTAGGTTATATTTTTAATTATTTGCATGGGCAAGAGAAAGTTGTGTGAGTGTTTCACACCAGATTTTTATATATAATGTGAATATGTATAAGTATTTAAATTAGAAATTCTGAATAAGTTATCTAATTAAATGTTTAATAGGGATTTGATAAGAAGAATAAATATGAAACTCATTCCCATAGCCGGACTAGTTGTATGCAAGAATTAAAAAATAGGCTTACTAAACTGTATTAGAAATGATGAGTGTGTCTGGGAGTTTGTGAAAGCCTTCAAATTCAAATATAAACAGTCTTATAGTTGAAGTTTCGACTTTGCTGATTGAATTTAAAACAATAGTGTGTATAAAAAGAAAGAAAAACGAATTAGTGTGCGTTTGCATGTCAAAGAATAAATGCAGGAGGAAGAAAGATTGGGTACGTAAGAGTGAAAAAGTGTAACTGTGTGTACGGACAGTAAATTGATCGATACTTTAAAAGCCGTTTTCTTCAGAAAAGAGTTGATTTTCCCTCCTTTATTAAAACAAGTATGAAGAACAACCGCGTTGAGAAAACTAAAATTGAAATCGGGGGAGTAGGCAAATAACGTTGTACAGAACTATAAATAATATATGAATTGTCGGGAAAACTGAATAAAAAGAATGAAAATAATAAAAATGAAAGAAAAGTACAGCTAATTAGTAGGTTTTGAAAAAAGAAAAACGAATAAAATTCTTAATATAATATCAGACAATACATTTCATTGCATGTTAGGGGAGCGTAAGGTGTGCCCACATAAGCGATACCGGTAGTATGTAGCAACGAGTGGTGCTTTATGCGAAAAGTTTTATTATTAATATATACAAAGCTAATATTTTAACTGTTATAAATTACTTTACTGTTTGATTTGCTCCGTCGAGTTTTAATCAGCAGTCTGTATTACCGTCCCAAGAAAAGGATATCGGCAAACAAGAAGCAGAAATTCAACGAATTAAATAATAAAAATAAAAAATAAACCATAACGGGAAAAAGGTTGTAACGAGAGACCTCAAATATTTGCACGGATTAAAAAAGAAATGTAAACAGAGAACAAAGGTGGCTCAGGAGAGTAGAACGGCTTGTAGCCGGTCCGTGGCTCCTACAGAAACATACAAGGAACGGGGCGAGCGAGGCGGTCGGGGCCAGTAGTGTGGATTAACCGCGTTGCACGGTGTTTTGTTGATTTCAAGAAACAAGCCAGGAGTGCGGTAGAAAAAATGTTATATTAATTAAAAAGGGATCTTGCGGGAGAACAGGCAAGCAAATGTTGTTGTAAGTAATTCCTACTGCAAAGGATAGGATTGTACTCTAATGAAATATGTACTGCGCTGCGTTCCCTTACGGCTTATGTTGACCGTGTAGAAAGAACCGGGAACAGTTCACCCACTACCAGAGCGACCAGGTTAACGCGGCGCGGGTGGTGGCAGGGTCTTTTGCTTGTGAAGTCGGTTGGGTTTCTGCTTTATATTTCTACATCTGCACACCCTACCCATAGCATTCATATGGATTTCAAATTACAATGTACCTGATGTACCTAAAGAAATTACAGGGCTAATAATTAACCAATATCTTTATTTCAGTTCCATTGTACGATGACCATAATATTTTCTCCAAAGTACACCATCCCGTTTAAGCATATCGTTTCATATTGAAAAACGAGGAATTAATTTGTATGAAAAACAAAACATTCACAGATCAGAAATACAATTAAAAATCATTAAGCTTATTCAAAAAAAAATATATTGTATAACCTGTTACATTTTAATTTATTCGACACAAAGAATTTTTCTATAACAGATAAGTGGAGTGTTTAATTATTTGCACTCGCTCTGCTAGTTCCAGGGCTATAAAAAATAGTTCTGTTTTTATCACTTGGTCATCCAATTATATGACTGAAATATTTAAGAACAGAAGAAGTAAAAGTGTAAAATACACTAGTCAGTTATCTCCTCTGAAAGTAATGAATTTCATTATACAGTCAGACCCTGTGGTGAATGAAGTGAAAATGTAATTTGCAGGGTGGAAAGAAGATGGTTTTAAGAGGGACTGCCATAATTCATACTTTTCTACTCAGTGATAAAGGCAACTGTAAACCACCTCACTCGTCGTTTTACATAGTGAAGCCTCTAGAGGTTCGAATCAGCCTGGCTGATGACCTGAACAACAACCAATATATATACTACAAATAATAAGTAACTGCGTTAACAAAAAAATACACGAATTTAAGTTAAAAATCCTTTGGTAGATAACTAATTGTTGTTGTTTATATCAATACCCGAAAGGCTGGTTTGAACCTTTAGATGTTTTACTAAGTAAAATCGAGGAGTGAGGTGGTTTACACTTGCCTTCCTCACTGATTGGAAAAGTATGCTTATTAGCATGCCAGGCCCTCCGAAAAGCACCCACGTTCCACCCTGCAAATGACACCTTTCACTTCATTCACCATACGTTCTGACTGTACAGCAAAATTCATTATTCTCTGAGGAGACAACTCTGACTAGTGTCTTTTACACCTCTACCTCTTCTGTTCTTAAATAGTTCAGTCATATAATTGGCTGACTATGTGATAAGAAACAGAACTATTTTTGTACAGATCAAGTGCAATTAATTTAACACTCCACTTTACCGTTATAGGCAACATTTGTCGTTAAAGAAATCAATCTTAAATAACTAAAGCATTAACAACTAAAAAATTAAATTATCAGTGAATTTTTAAAAGTAATAATATTTGAGCATAAAAAAACATCGCATAATTTTTAAATTATTATCAAACAGACTGATTTTGAGCATAGAATTAAAATTTTGAAAAATTGTTTTAGTATACTTTAAAATTAATTCGATATGTAAATGGTAAGTTCAGAATATTCCGTCTTTTAAGTCTAAGAAAGTCAAATTTTTTTGAGCTGCTCAACAGATTTTATGCTACATAATTTGATGGCCATTAAGGTGATTTTGAAAATGTCGAATTTATTGTAATATTTTACTTGTTTTACTGTCGTTAAATTGAAATCAAGAGACATATATTTATATTTTTATTTTATATGCAGAATGATCTACGTCAAGATTGATCTAAGTCAATTTTACTAGTTTAGCACATCAGTTCGTAACCTCAAATCTTGGATGGTACAATAATTTTATAAATAACAAACAAAATTTGCTTGTGCTAATTTTATTGTCTTTCTTAATCAATCTTCACTTTAATAAACAAATTAAACATAAAAAACATCGCATAATTAAACATCTAATTAACATCTTATTAAATTAAAGGCATGGTTGTCTATTTTTACTTTCTCTAGCCCAATCTGAAAAATACAGGGAAAACACGATTTTAGCGTTTGGTTTGTGTGTGTGTGTGTGTGTGTGTGTGTGTGTGTGTGTGTGTGTGTGTGTGTGTGTGTGTGTGTGTGAGTGTGTGTGTGTGTGTGTGTGTGTGAAAAAATATCTCAAGAACGAAATAGCACAAGAAGTTGACGCTTAGAGCTTACGTTAGGGACTAGGTACTAGGGGACCCGAGGATAATAATTTTACCAAATTTGAGCATTAGTTTATTTATGATATTCATTTTGTTACTTTTTTGCGTTTTCTCAAAAATGGCTCCTACGAGTTTAAAAAAAAAATCATCTCATTTACTGAATTAATACTGTGACTTAAAAGTGAATGCAGTAGCAGACGAAGTGTGTAAGTGTGCTAAAAAACATGAAGATCGTCTTCAAGATCATGTCCACATTGAAGCACTTCAACTGTTGGATAATAGTGTAATAGTCAGGTGACTGAAAAAGAATAAGCCTGTAGATTTAGTATGTTAAAAAAACAAAAATTATTACTTAAAGTATAATAGTTAGGCGACTGAAAAGAACTAAGCCTGTAGATTTAGTGTGTTAAACTAAGAGATTACTAAATTGTAATAGTGTGGCGAGTGAAAGAACTAAGCCTGTAGATTTAGTGTGTTAAACTAAGAGATTACTAAATTGTAATAGTGTGGCGAGTGAAAGAACTAAGATAGTAGATTTAGCGTTTTAAGGAAAATAATAAAAGTACTGTTAAACTATAAATAAGAATAAATTACATTTAAGTCATGTATATATTATAAGTTACTAAAACTAATGGTTAGCTGCATGTAATATTAAGATACTTTAAAGTCATATAGTCGTGTAAGTTACTAAATTAATGTCTAAATAGAATTAAGTTAGAGATTTAAGAAATTAATAAGTTTATGAAACACTGTGAAGTGTCATTAGAAAAAACGTGCTAGCACCAGTGGGTAACTGCATAAACATGGGAGGGGGGGATAATATCGCTAAAGAAAATCTGTTCGTTAGTTTCAAATAACTAGTTGCAGTAAATCTACAATGAAAAAAAATTACTGAATTTTTTGTTCATTACAAGATAAGATAAGAGCCATGTTTGTGTAATTCGTGGATTTCAGTGCTATCGTGGTAACTTTTTTAAGATTGCGGCCTCATATACGTTTAGGAAAAAAGTGTAAAATTACAGTTGTAGAAATTAAAATATCTACAGCTTTTATTTTAAACATTTTTTTCCACAACACTTAGTTTAGCGACAAATAGTGATTTTCTGTATTTTTCTCATAAAAATCGCTAAGAAAATGAGATTTTTTAAGATTGCGGTTTTACTATGGCAGTTTACAAGTGACAACAAGTGTTATAGAAAATTTAAAAAACCTAAAACTTTTATTTTAAGTTATTTTCTACAGTTCATAGTTTAGCGTCAATTAGTGATTTTACGTATTTTTATACTCTACCGGGGTTGATGTTCATTTTGTGTCATTCACTCGCGAATAAAGTTTGGTTGTTTTTCATTTTATATTGTTTACTCATAGGTAGACTTCTTTTTACATTGTCAAATGAAAGTCGTGTGAATGTTTCACACTAGATTTTTTTTTAACAATTGATTCTGTATTGCGTCTTTAGTAAAAAGTAAAAAATTAACAGTAGTTATATTCAATGCTTTCGTCTTTAATAATGATATATATAGTTTTGTTAAAATTGCAAGTTTTCCAGTTTGATCTTTTCAGCAATTTGTTCATAGGTTTAAATTATTGTTTAAATTTTCAAAAAATATATAAAAATATATGAATGTGAAAAGCTATGTTTTACAATTTAATAAAACAGAAATACGTGTGTTATAATAAATTTTATAAATTACTTGTATAGCTAAAAATAGTTTTCATTGTCATAAAGGAAATTAAATTCTTAATTTTTCATGAGTTTTGAATTTAAATTTAGACCAGCTGGACCGTAGAATAAGATAGAAGCAGACGACAGGTGGTTGTAAGACATAAGTAAACAAAAAGAAAGAACGGCTAACAATTCAGCTGGACGTAACATACTTATATAATTTTTCAAATGTTTTGATCCATATTCAGTTAAAAAATTTAATAAAGTTATATGCACATAAAATACTTTACAAAAACGATTACAGTCATTAGCGTAATGTCTATTTCATGTATCTATTAACGCGTGATTTACTAATTTCAACTAGTTTACAATTAATAAGTCCATCAGTAAAAAACAGTCGGATTGTAAAAAACAGTACGATGTATCATCTCCGAGTAAACATCATGTAGTAACAAAAATACTGTAATACTTAGTCTAGGTTCTTTCGAGGTCTGGTTGTTAATAAAATATTAAACTTACTTTTAAAATTATGATGTCATTATTGATAAATTCATCAATTACACAAAGTTATTACGTTTATAATTACTAGTAAATTACATTTATCTACTTAACTAAATAAAAAGAAACAAAAAAATCTGGTGTGAAACACTCACACAACTTTCTCTTGCCAATGCAAATAATTAACAATAAACCTAACATTAGTATTAAAACATTAGAAATGAACAAAAACTAACCTCAAAAACATAACCTTATTTTAATCATGAGTGAATGACGCAAAATGACAATCTAACTCAGTTTGGCTTAAAAATACGGAAAATCACGCTTTCACGCTAAACTAGGCTCTGTAGAGAAAAATTCTCTAAACAAAAGTTGTAGATCTTTTAATTTTCTATAAATTTAATTATATACACTTTTGTCGTAAAATGCATACTAAGACCGAAATGTTAAAAAAATCGATTTTTCTCACGTTTTCGTGAGAAAAAAAACAGAAAATCGCAAATTACCGCTAAACTAAGCGTTATACAAAAAAATGTTTGAAACAAAAGTTGTAAAATTTTACATTTTCTACAACGTTTATTATATAACGTTTTGCGCTAAAATGCATATTAAAGCCGCAATCTTAAAAAGAAAAAGTTTTTGCGTAAAAACAGCCTCACGCAGAATTTCAGCAAACATGGCGCCTACCCTATATTGTAGAGCATAAAAAATGTAGTAAACCAGGCGATTTTAAAAAAAATCGTAGGACTAGTTTTTGAGAAAATCGCAAAAAACTGAAAAATTATACGAATAAACTACTACTCCCGGTTGACCGATTTTGATGAAAATGTTCGTGTCGCGTCCGGTAGTAGTATGTAACTTAAGTTTCAAGTTTCAAGTTCGTACGATGTTCCGTTCTTGAGATATTCTGTTCACACACAGACACACACACACACAGACCAATCGCTAAAAACATGTTTTTTGGGTTCAGGGGGTCTGAAAACGTATAGATCCGGTGAAAACTTGATTTCGAAAAATCGACATGAAAACAATACTTTCCTTCCTATATATTCATATAGGCAAGAGAAAGTAAAAAATTGATAAAATTTTAGTAAACTTAAACGAAAAGAAATATTGCCATTTACAACCAACATAATAATTAATTATGTACTTACAATTGTAAACAGATTTTAACATGAGTAAAACTATTTTCTTTTGCTAAAAAAACCCTTGTACAAACGCATCAAACTGGTCGTTACAGTTTACACACAATAACTTTGGTTTTCTACGCTGAATACTTACGCACTGACTTCTTTACTTCACAGTGACAACTTATTAGCTTTATTCACAATAAGCAGTCATACAATTTGAGAACAATAAAAAAAAAATCTGGTGTGAAACACTCACACAACTTTCTCTTGCCAATGCAAATGATTAATAATAAACCTAACATTATTAATAAAATATTAGAAATAAACAAAAACTAACCTCAAAAACATAACCTTATTTTAATCACGAGTGAATGACGCAAAATGACAATCGAACTCAGTTTGGCTTAAAAATACGGAAAATCACGTTTTCACGCTAAACTAGGCTCTGTAGAGAAAAATGCTCTAAAAAAAAGTTGTAGATCTTTTAATTTTCTATAACTTTTATTATATACACTTTTGTCGTAAAATGCATACTAAGACCGAAATGTTAAAAAAATCGATTTTTCTCACGTTTTCGTGAGAAAAAAACAGAAAATCGCAAATTACCGCTAAACTAAGCGTTATACAAAAAAATGTTTGAAATAAAAGTTGTAGGTTTTTTAATTCTCTACAACTTTTATTATATAAGTTTTTGCGCTGAAATTTATATTAAAGCCGTAATCTTAAAAAAACAACGTTTTTACGTGAAAACAGCCTCACCGAGAATTTCAGCAAACATGGCGCCTACCCTATCTTGTAGAGAATAAAAAATTGAGTAAAATAGGCGATTTAAAAAAAAATCGTAGGACCAGTTTTTGAGAAAATCGCAAAAAACTGAAAAATTATACGAATAAACTACTACTTCCGGTTGACCGATTTTGATGAAAATGTTCGTGTCGCGTCCGGTAGTGGTATGTAACTTAAGTTTCAAGTTTCAAGTTCGTACGATGTTCCGTTCTTGAGATATTCTGTTCACACACAGACACACACACACACACACACACACACACACAGACACAGACACAGACACACACACACACACACACACACACACACACACACACACAGACAGACCAATCGCTAAAAACATGTTTTTTGGGTTCAGGGGGTCTGAAAACGTATAGATCCGGTGAAAACTCGATTTCGAAAAATCGACAAGAAAACAATACTTTCCTTCCTATATATTCATATAGGCAAGAGAAAGTAATAAAAGAACTAAAAATCGTACCTTTTAACCCTTGGTAGAAATATTTAAGAATTCGTAGAAGTAACATAAAGAAATACAAAAAAAAACCAAAAAAGAACATAGTAACACATGGTAGCCTGTTGTTGTTAGGTCATCAGCCGAAAGGCTGGTTTGAACCTCTAGAGGCTTTACTAAGTAAAACGAGGAGTAAGGTGGTTTACCATGCCTTCCTCACTGAGTGGAAAAGCATACTTATCAGTATGTCTGGCCCTCTGAAGAGAATATTTACTTTCCATCTTCGTCTGGCAGTATAATGATGAAATTAATGATTTAATTAATGAATTTCTCTGAGAATAATGACTCTCAGAGGAGATAATTGACTAGTGTATTTTACACCTCTAACTCTTCAGTCAATTGGGTGATAATGTGATAAGAAACAGAACTATTTTTGTAGCCCTGGAACTAGTAGATTGAGTGCAAATAATTTAACATTACACCGGCCTATTATGAACAAATAATAGCCTAATAAAATACAATCCACCTTCCGAACAAGACTGATCACACTCGTAGGTAATAAACCACATGTGTCAAATCTTCATACAAAAGGTATTGTTGTCAAAACATAAATCCCTACTACACTATTTTATTTTGTCTTTTACGATCACAATGGATCATTTTAGTCAAATTTAGAAAGCTTCTTTCTTTTTCATAAGTGGGTGCCCACCGTATCCGAGAGCAGCCTTCCCTGTAACTCTTCATAGTTCACAGACGGCGGTATTACTTTGGAGACTTTCCAT
The DNA here is from genome assembly GCA_035578175.1 of Catonia carolina. NCBI lineage: Eukaryota > Metazoa > Arthropoda > Insecta > Hemiptera > Achilidae > Catonia > Catonia carolina. The sequence goes on along the minus strand of JAQMRL010000007.1, from coordinate 26,078,215 downwards.
GTTTGACTGTCGAGGGTGTCACCTTGGGTGAAGCCGAAGCTTCGAGTTACAACTACGGATGTGATCAGAAGAGTGATTGCGAGGTATGGTTTTATTGATTGTAAAGTTGGGAGGTGATTCCCTTTTTGTTCACTTAAGTTTAGCCTCAGTATTTTCAAGTTAAAATATCCACCCGTACCACGTGGAGGCGCGAACCTTTATATATGTAGTCACTACTGTTATTTTCTAAGGCTTACGTGAATAAAATTTATTTATTTTAAAAATACTATTGTATTTTTATTATGTCATAATAGCTAAGTATTTTAATTGAAATTTTGTCTCTTTAAATATTTAAACGACATGTACATACATGACATAGCTTCGTTGTTGTAAGAATTTGGAACTACATAAAAATTTTATATGCTATAAGAACGAATATAATCATTTATATAGTTAAATTATTGATTTATAAAAATCAATTAAGGTCGATTGATTGGGTCAAATCAGTACAGAATTCCATTTGTTAATGGATAGATACAAAATCAATAAAAAAAGTCCTGGGAGCAAACAACTTGTCTTCGATCGATTAATATCAATCAAAATCAATCGATAATTAGATTGAAATAATTTATTCTAGAATTCAATAATTGATTGAATTAGTTCAATTTAAATTATTACTTGACTGACCAAAGAAGAGAATTATAAACGATTCATCAATCGTCACTTCGAACAATAATGTTTATTTAATCATAGCAATCGCTAGCATTAGAGATATAGATTAAATAAACTTATTTAAGGGTTTTCCCGGGCTTCCCGATTTTATACCACTCTTTGCTTTCTCGGGGTTTCACTTTATGATTTATTTCGCTTTTCTCCATCATGCAATGGGAGAATTAATCGGAATGGATAAATATTTTTTTCAGCCAAATGTATTGTGACGTTTATCGTGAGTAAGTTCAAAATCTGCTTAATTCTAAATAATAAAACTTCTTTTTAAATCTATAAGAAATATTTATCAAGAAATTAACCCTTTATAGGGCAATACTACGGGGAAAATAAATATGTTGTAAAATATTAAATATTGCTTTACAGAGACTTGAATAAAGTATTTCTAGTGCCAGAACAGTAAGATACTTCTTTTTTATGTTATGTTATTGAAATGAGAATCACTTAATGTTTAGTGGAAAGAATGCTTAGTAAAACAACTTATAGTAGGTACTACATAACAAAAAATGTGTAGAATTACTTATCTTAATTTTATATTAGCATGAATGTTTGCTTTCCCTTAAAAAACTTGAATTTTTTAAGCACTGTACATAAGTAACGACAGAACAAAACGGTAGCGTACGCTGATATAAATCCGACTACATTCGTGCAACTCACGAAGCAAATGGTCGCTGCGCGCTAATTTCAATATGTGGATAGCCTACTTATCAGAGAACTTCTATAACACCATAAAATTTTAATAAGGTTCAACTGTAGAGCTTATTCTTAAATAAACTTGACCTTTATTGCCAGTGGTAAGTATACTTACTAAAGACCTATAAAGGGTTAATTTAAGTAGCTTTTATCAGAAAATTCTATTTCGAAAAACTACACGAAAACATAACTCTCCTTACCTAATTTCATGTAGGGAAATAAATTAAAAATAATAAGGTAACTTAATAAAATTCATAAATAATAATATAAAACAAATAATAAAAGTAAGTAAACAAATAGAGTTATTACACTTAGATCAGGAATAATGTTAAAAATATTAAGTTGCTTAATTTCAATTAATATGTATTTTTATAGAATTTAACAATTGGACATATTGTTCATACAACTGTAAAAATAAATGTACAAAAAATAGATTAATGTAAATTTAAAAAACAAACAAATTGATAATTTTAAACGATATTACAAAATTTTACCTTACATTTCAAAATCTATTTTCTGTATTATAAAATAATTACTATAATGTTTCCTTTCACGAGACGACACGTCTCATGGCTGGTGGAATGTTTTGAAAAGGCTTACTTATGACTTATGGCAAAACCCGTAACTGATTTCTGTATCTACTTTTTAAGATAAATCAAATTACACTAGTTTTGTTTCCAAATTCCAACTTTGATTTCTTGATTTCCGGTTTTCGGCCACTTAGGCCGCTCTCACACCGGTGAAACTCGACTGCGATTTGAACTCGACTCGACGTCCGATACGAGTCGTACCCTTACATTTATATGTTCGCCCTCCCAACAGTACGACCTCGGTGCAACCTCGAACGCACCGATCGCATGCGACTCAGCTTGTCCAACATCTGCTCGACCAGTCGCGTATAATCATGGCAGACGAAACAGCCAACGTAGCCTTTGTGCTTGAAGTTGAAAAATATCCGTGTCTGTACAATTTTAATTTGACAGAATATTCTAGGCGAGACATTACCTTTCTTTTGGCATCCGATAAAAGGACTTAAATTTGTTTTCATCACAGGACAGTTCCTGAAAACACACGTACGCTCCTCTATTACGATTATTACTTATATACGGTGATATCCAACAGCTGCGTTTTTTTCTGTTTTCTTCTTAAATAGTAATAAGCAACAACTACTTCTCTTTCATCACTTGACATTTTGCAAACTGCAGGTGGATTCGAAGAATCCACTTTGTTGCGTCGAGTTGCGTCGAGGTCGAGTCTCCTCGATGTGCGAACATGCACGACACGACCGTTTTCCGATCGAGTAAAGGTCAAGTCATTTTAATCGCGTAGAGGTCGAGTTTCACCGGTGTGAGAGCGGCCTTACGGTCAAAAGTGGAACTTGAAACCCAATTTAGGCCCACTTACTATTTGTGAAGATTACGAGTTCAAAAAACCGTTTTTGCTATCTCTTGTAATTTCTGACATCTGGATTGTTTTTTAGGTTAGATGTGACAGGCGGACAGAGGAAAATGATACATGACAATTTTAAAAATTTGCTCCAACAAATAATAAATACATGTTGAATTACTTTAAATACAAAGATTATATAATTTAACATAACGTAAATAAATAAATACGTCAGTTTTGATCGTCTACATCAACAGCGATGTGCAAACCATCGTCATCATTCATGCAAAAATCAGACAGATGTAAAACCAAGGAAAGAAATACCTTACTTAAATTACAGTCAAGCCTAAAATTATATTGAAAATCTGGTGTGAAACTCTCACACAACTTTCTCTTGCCAATGCAAATAATTAACAATATAACCTAACATTAGTAATAAAATATTAGAAATAAACAAAAACACTAATCTCTGTTAATATAACCTAATTTTAATCATGAGGGAAAGACGCAAAGTGAAAATCAACCTCAGTTTGGCTAAAAACTACGGAAAATCTCTCTTTCACGCTAAACTAGGCTTTTTAGAGAAAAATGCTAACAATAAAAGTTGTAGATCTTTTAATTTCCTATAAATTTTATTACGTACATCTTTGTTGTAAAATGCATACTAAGGCTGAAATCTTAAAAAAATCGATTTTGTACAAAATTTTGTGAAAAAACCAGTAAAGCGCTTTTTACCGCTAAACTAGGTCCTACACAAAACAATGTTAGAAATAAAATTTGTAGGATTTTAAATTTACAACTTTTAATATGGACATTTTTGCGCTAAAATGTATATTAAAGCCGTAATCTTAAAAAAACCTTTTTTTCACGAGAGCACAGCCTCCCCAATAATTCTAGCAGACATGACGCCTACCCTACCATGTAGAGCAGAAATATTTTATTAAATGAGGAGATTTAAAAAAAGATCGTAGGAGGTGTTTTTGAGAAAATTGCATAAAAGTGAAAAATGATACGAAAAAGCTACTACTTCTGGTTGACCGATTTTGATGAAAATGTTCGTGTCGGGTCCGGTAGTAGTATCTAACTTAAGTTTCAAGTTTCAACTTCGTACGATCTTCCATTCTTGAGATATTCTGTTCACACACACACACACACACAGACTAATCGCTAAAAACATGGTTTTTTGGGTTCAGGGGGTCAAAACGTGTGAATCTGATGAAAACTCGATTTCGAAAAATTGACTTGAAAACAATTCTTTCTTTCCTATGTATTCATATAGGCAAGAGAAACTAAAATTGTATTGTATGGAACAAACATGTTACACATATCGCGAAATAAAAACACAGAGTAAAATTCATAAAATTTATTTGATAAATATTTTTGGACTGTTAAAAAATTTTGGATTTCTCTTCGATTTATAAGGAAACTACACAGTTCCCCTCGCTTAAACCAGATGATCAATTACGTAACTCTAATAAGGGTTCCAATATGTCCCCTATTATCTATTTTCTCCTCAGGAAGGAAGCTACGAAGTATTACTTCCCAATCGTCTCTTCGTTAAACGATTTAATTCTATACTGCACGTGGTCAATTTCACGAAACTTCATTCTCACCCCTAAATTTCGTCACGAAATTCATGAACTTCATAATTATCTAGAACTTATCACTTTAATTTTGTCACCCTAAATCACCGAACGTAATGTATTATAAATATCCGTTTATATTCTAGCAATTGATTTGTTATTTACTTTCTCTTGCCTATATGAATGTATAGGAAGGAAAGTATTGTTTTCTTGTCGATTTTTCGAAATCGATTTTTCACCGGATCTACACGTTTTTAGACCCCCTGACCCAAAAAACAACATTTTAGCGATTGATCTAAGTGTCTGTGCGTGTGTGTGTGTGTGTGCGCGCGCGCGTGCGAACAGAATATCTCAAGAACGGAACATCGCACGAACTTAAAGATTGAAACTTAAGTTAGATACCACTAGTGGAGCCGACACAAACATTTTCATCAAAATCGGTCAACCGGAAGTAGTAGTTTATTCGTATCATTTTCCTGTTCACTAGCGATTTTCTGTTTTTATCTCACGAAAACGTGTAAAAAATTGATTTCTTTTAAGATTTCAGCCTTTTATGCATTTTACGACAAAAGGTTATATTATCAAATTTATAGGAAATTAAAAGATCTACAGCATTCCCTTCAAGCATTTTTCTCTACAGAGCCTAGTTTAGCGTTGAAGAGTGGTTTTCCGTATTATTAACCCAAACTGAGGTCAATTTTTATTTTACGTCTTTCACTCATGCTTAAAATAAGGTTATGTTTTTTGAGGTTAGTCTTGTGTTTACTTCTAATGTTTTATTACTACTGTTAGGTTATATTGTTCATTATTTTGTATTTGCAAGAGAAAGTTTCCTGAGTGTTTCACTCCATATTTTTTAAAGTATATTAAAAAACTTGTAAAAAAATTAAATTATTTTTCATATTTGTTATGTGCATATTTGGGATATCATTTTAAACCTGTAATTTTAGCACAACTAATTTAGATGCGATTTTCACATACAATAAAGTATTTTACTGAAAAGTTGTACTAGTGATTTTATATCCATTCCTATTCTGAAGACGACCTGAATGCTGTAATTTTGAAAAAAGTGGTTTAAACAATTACAGGAAGGATACTGAGAGTGGTAAGACACTTAATTACGTCTCTATTTAATAGTAAATCACTGTCAGTCATTATCTGTACTAATACTGAATTAATTTTTTTATTTATTTGTTTGTACGAGGCAATCTCAGAAACTATCGAATAGATTTCAAAAATTCTTTTACTGTTCAAAAGCTTAGAGCTTTCTGAGCAACATAGGCAGTATGGCATTGTGGTATTTTTAAATTTTTGAAAAAAATTGTGATTAGTAAACTAAAGTCAACTTTAATTCCATTTGGTTGAAGTAATGTTAATTGTTTTATCTATATATTTTAATGTATATTATAATGTCTTGTAAATTGCAGGTATCAGTTAATTATATCACAATACGGCTCTGCAATATGACATCATCTTATAATAATTCCTATACTGAAAATTATTTACGGGACTGATGTACTACAAAAAAGGTTACGTCTGATTTTTTTGACACATTTTTTTATTGAAAATTTAGTATCTGTTATTACAATAATATAACAATTTCTAAATATGAAACTAGGGTTCCAAAACTTGAATTACTTGCTAGAGCTTGCAGTCATCACTTCAGTCCTACAATTAGCCAAGAAGGTCTCTTGGCCAGAGGTGTTTTAAACGTCTTTGTTGAGTACCCGGTATCGCCCTAGTGTACATAATATGTATGAGAGGTTTATCACATAATTCAAATTTGTCGTGCATCGTCTTGTATAGTTTTTCGCGACGTCATTTACGTACGGGATTTGTAAGTCTTTGTGCAAAATTAAGTTTGTGACGTAAAAAGGGTATTGCGTTATCTCTCGTAGAATCTTGTTTTGAATCGCTTGTATAAGTTTCATTTGTGAATGTTTAGCAGATTCCCAAATTTTAACTCCATACGTCAGATTGGTCTTAAGACTGTCTTGTAGATTGATAATTTATGTGATATGTTTAATTTAGAACGTCAATCGAGTGTTTTAGTTGATAAAAACGCGTTTTGAGTTTTTGGCATGTCTTTGTAACTTGTACGTTCCATATAAGTTTTTTGTCTAAGTGTAAGCCTAAATAGCGTTTTTGAGTAGTGTCAGGCAGCGGATATTACTAATGTAGACGGTTGGGCAGTTTTGTCGTCTACGTAAACCTTCCAAAAATATTATAGAACTTGTACGATTTTTTTAAGAAATAGATTTTATCTTATTGTTTATATAATTAACACAATATCTGATCACCTCCGTGGCGTAATGACTAACACGCTAGCCTACAAAGAGAAAGGTTCAGGATTCTATTCCCAGCTAGGATATGGAAATTTAAACATGTTAAAACCCACCGTTACAGCACCTAAATCCACATTAGTTCCTAAAGCTGTCGATGCGATTAAATAAAAAAAAAACTAAAAAAAAATATTCAGTAATATTGTCAGGACGTATTTCTGTAAAAAAATTCGGTTTTCAATAACTAATAAGTTTTACCTGTACAGCTGTGATCTGTCTTTCAACGTGAAAGGTTATATGCAAAAATAAATACTTTAAATTTAGTTTTGAAGTGCAGGTATTTATAGTTTACTTTAAAAAAGGAAAAATAATAGAGGAGAAATAGGTTTCATTCCACTCATGACACAAACCAAAATTTTGGTTTTTAAACAGTAAAATATGGATTGGAAACAGATTTAGAGGTTAACAATCGAATATTTAACCACTCATGATAAATGACATAATTTATGAACGAAAATAGCAACAAACAAATGTTCTGGGAATGAATAATTCAAATTTCTACTTCAATAGACCTATATTCCAGTAGAAACTACAAGCAAATGTAATAATACTGACTGAAAAGGGTAAGATCCGGCGATACAATGGAGTATTTTGTTCCACAATACCATTTATTTATTTTATTAAATAAACGATATGTAATGATACTCAGTTTTGTTCTTTTATAAATACGTAATTTAACCGTAACGTGCATTTTAAAAATTTTACTAAAACGTTTTCGGGTTGGGCCACTTGCTCCTTCAATAAAACGTATTTTATTATTTCATTATGTATGTAGTTCCCATTCATTGTAATTAGGCGGCCCAGCTTTTCTCCTGATCGTACGTGTGCGGAACGGCGGGAGAGGGGGCCGGGAACAAAATGGGACGAAGTGAGGGACGGTAGGAAGTTTAAGTTTGTTTTGCCCTACGGTCAAGCACGAGCCGTGCTCTATTATTAAACAATAGAGGCTTTGCCATTATAACGTATTTAACAGAGTTGTTTTTATGTTCTGACGTGTATATGCTCAGTGTTCTGAGGCATATTACACCGACTGAAACTGCGAAGGGTGGTCCGTGTACGTTTAAAGACAATGGAACGCTTGACCATTCGAACAATAATTCTACAAATGCACACTACATATACATATATATAAACGAACGCTAACACATTTCTAAGTAACCCATAATAATTTGGTTGAAGATATTAAATTTGTAATGACATGAAGTTTTCGGGCTTGTTTGTACTCTATGTGTGCTACGAGTACATTTCTGCTATTTACTAGAAGACAGAGAATACGTAGTTACTGCACACATAAATACACACACAAGGGTTCGTAGTTCAAGTGGTCCTAACCATAAAGAAAAGCAAAAAGATGAAGTAGTAGAATTCAAAATAGTGAGTACGTTCTACCTTTACAAAAGAATCAATTACATTGCAAAATAACTAAAACAATCTTACTTATATTACAATAACATTGAAAAAAATCTGGTGTGAAACACTCACACAACTTTCTCTTGCCAATGCAAATAATTTACAATATAATTTAACATTAGTAATAAAATATTAGAAATAAACAAAAAACTAACCTCAATAAACATAACCTTATTTTAATCATGAGTGAAACACTCAAAATGAAAATCAACCTCAGTCTGGCTTAAAAATACGGAAAATCACTATTTCACGCTAAACTAGGCTCTGTAGAGAAAAATACGTTAAATAAAAGTTGTAGATCTTTAAATTTCCTATAAATTTGGTTATATACACTTTTGTCGTAAAATGCATACTAAGGCCAAAATCTTAAAAAAATCGATTTTTCACACGTTTTCGTGAGAAAAAATCAGAAAATCGCTAATTACCGCTAAACTAAGCGTCATACAAAAAAATGTTTGAAACAGAAGTTGTAGGTTTTTAAATTCTCTACAACTTTTATTATATAAGTTTTTGCGCTAAAATTTATATTAAAGCCGTAATCTTAAAAAAACAACGTTTTTACGTGAAAACAGCCTCACCGAGAATTTCAGCAAACATGGCGCCTACCCTATCTTGTAGAGAATCAAAAATTGAGTAAAATAGGCGATTTTAAAAAAAATCGTAGGACCAGTTTTTGAGAAAATTGCAAAAAACTGAAAAATTATACGAATAAACTAAGTTACTACTACTTCCGGTTGACCGATTTTGATGAAAATGTTCGTGTCGCGTCCGGTAGTGGTATGTAACTTAAGTTTCAAGTTTCAAGTTTGTACGATGTTCCGTTCTTGAGATATTCTGTTCACACACAGACACACACACACACACACAGACACACACACACACACACACACACAGACACACACACAGACCAATCGCTAAAAACATGTTTTTTGGGTTCAGGGGGTCTGAAAACGTATAGATCCGGTGAAAACTCGATTTCGAAAAATCGACATGAAAACAATACTTTCCTTCCTATATATTCATATAGGCAAGAGAAAGTAAAAAACAAATTAAAATTTTAAATTACGAATTATATGCTTTTTAGTTTCTCTTGCCTATATTTATATATAGAAAGGAAAGTACTATTGTTTTCATGTCGATTTTTCGAAATCGAGTTTCCATCGGATCTACAAATTTTCAAACCCCCTGAACCCAAAAAAACATGTTTTTAGTGATTGGTCTGTGTGTGTGTGTGTGTGTAAGCGCGCGCGCGCGCGCGTGTGTGTGTGTGTGCGCGCGCGCGCGCGTGTGCGTGCGTGCGTGCGTGCGTGCGTGCGTGTGTGTGTGTGTGTGTGTGTGTGTGTGTGTGTGTGAACAAAATATCTCAAGAACAGTACATCGTACGAACTTGAAACTTAAGATAGGTACTACTACCGGACCCGACACAAACATTGTCATCAATATCGGTCAACCGGAAGTAGTAGTTCATTCCGTGTCATTTTTCACTTTTTTGTGGTTTTCGCAAAAACGTTTTGAGATATTCTGTTCACACAGACAAACAGACACACACACACAGACCAATCGCTAAAAACATGTTTTTTGGGTTCAGGGGACCTGAGAACGTGTAGGTCCGGTGAAAACTCGATTTTGAAATCGACATGAAAACAATACATTTTTTCCTATATATTCGTATAGGCAAGAAAAGTAAAAATACGTAAATTCCGCTAAATTAGGTGTTGGATTTGTCCACAACAGGCACAGGTGGAGCGTTAAATTATTTGCACGTGATCTCCTAGTTCAACGGCTACAAAAAATAGTTCTGTTTCTTATCACATGGTCAGCCAATTATATAACTAAAGCATTTACGAACTGAAGAATTATATGTATAAAAGACAGTAGAGTTATATCCTCTAAGAGTAATGAAATTCATTACACAACCAGACCCTGTGGTGAATGAAGTGAATGAAGGTGTCATTTGCAGGGTACTTTATAGACGGTCTAATAGGCGGATAAGTATACTTTTCCACACAGTAAGGAAGGCAATTGTAAATTACCTTGTTTAGTTCGTAGTAAAGCCTCTAGAGGTTTAAATTAGCCTTTCAGCTTATGACCTATACACAAAGTATCGAAAAGATAACATTAAATACAGAAAGCTACAATTTGAAAGAACCTAACGAGATTTTGAACTGGAGTAAACCGAGATACCATAAATTTCAGGAAACAAACAACACAGATTTTAAGGGCTTTATGAAGAGCAAAAATAGAACACCGGATGGACGGAAGAATGAAGAAATGAGTGAACGAAAGCTAAGAGCATACAAAAATAGCTTCCAGAAACGTTTAAAGTTACTTCACGTGGTTTAAAATTGTAAAAAGTTCTAAATAAATTTAAAAAATTGAAATATATAAATTTTATTTGTTTAGATTCTATGTCATAATCTTTTAAAAAATTGATATAAATTATATTCTATACAGAACTTATCTATCACTAATATTAAATTAGTAACTGGTTTTCTTATACGGATTTATTTTTAAAATACTTTTTATTATTCGTATATTTTAAGAAAATAAAATGAATAATAATTTGCAATTCTAGGATTATTTCCAGAAGTATAATACGAAATACAATAAATCATTTACCACACAGCGTTAAGAAGTAGCTACGTTGGGTTATATTGTATACATTATTAGCTATGCCATACAAGGTGCGTGTCTTTGTGTGTGTTTGTGTATGTGTAATGATATACGAGTATACACTGTTGGCAACATGTGTAAATCTCTTATAATGTAAAGTAATCCGTTTTAGAAATGATCATACAGATAAGTTTTCCTCGCTTGTTTTGGAAATTTATTTGTCTGACCTCGCTTGGTTAAGAAAAAAAAACACCACGTGAAGGTATTCTTTTCCACGGACCACCCCATTCTGATCATGTTCATAATATAAATGTCAGCCACCGGGCCATCCCCTCAAAAAGCACCCTCGTTTTACTCTTTACATTGTTGACCACCTACTTTTTTTGTTTATGATTTAAACCCACTTAATCATTACTAAATTATTTACGGTCAACTGAAATGGTTTTTAAATTATTAAATTGAATGTACAAAAAAAACTATATCATTTTATATAAATTTTCAGTGTATTTTTAATCATATATTTTACAATGATTACAATAACTTTGTGATTCACCCCCTGTCATAAATACATCTCCTAATTTAATTTTTAATGATTTAAACCATAAATAATCATGGGAAACATATGCAGGAGAAAATTTATGAACAGGTAAAAGTCAACAAATCATATATAAATGTCGTGCAAAAATGACAAAACTGAAGAAAGATAGAATAAAATAAACTAAGAACTATACAAAGAATTTATTGAACATTTATTTTGTCTCAAAACTTAAAAAATCTGGTGTAAAATACTCACATGACTTTCTCTTGTCAATGCAAATAACTAACAATATAACCTAACATTGGTAATAAAACATTAGAAATAAACATAAAACTAACCTCAAAAAACATAAACTCATTTTAACATGAGTGAATGATGCAAAATGAAAACCAACCTCAATTTAACTAAATAATACGGAAAATCACTATTTTAAACGCTAAACCAGCCTCTGTTGAGAAAAATGCTTAGAAAAAATGTTGTAAATCTTTTAATTTCCTATAAATTTGATCATACACTTTTGTCGTAAATTGCATACGAAGGCCGAAATCTGGAAAAAAAATTATTTTACAGACTTTCATGAAAAAATAAACAGAAAATCATTAATTACTGCTAAACTATGCGTTCTTCAAAAAAGTATTTGAAATAAGTGTTGTAGGTTTTTAAATTTGCTACAACTTTTATTTGTACACTTTTGCCCTAAAATGCATATTAAGGGCGCAATCTTAAAAAACATCATGTTTTCCTACGAGAGCACAGCCTCCCCAAGAATTTCAACAATCAATGGTGCTTACCCTATCTTGTAGAGCATTATAAATGTAGAAAATTAGGCGATTTAAAAAAAATCGTAGGAGCCGTTTTTGAGAAAATCGCAAATAAGTGAAAAATTACACGAACAAACTACTACTTCCGGTTGACCGATTTTGATGAAAATGTTCATGTTGGATTTTATAGTAGTACCTAACTTAAGTTTTAACATTGTACGATGTTATATCTGAATTATGCTTATCTAAATGTCTAAATATGTGCATTTAATATCTAAATTTTTACAGTTCGCAAGGTAGACCTAAGTAAAAGGTTTGTCGCTCCGCTGCCACTGTGGTGCAACCAAAAATAATTTTAAACGGGCCTTGATCAAATTTAGTTGACAACTACTTTACAAGAATCTTTTACAAATTTTTTTTATACCACACTGTATAAGTATAATCGAAATATTAACAATAAAATAATAATAAAGAATATTATAAAATAATAATAATACAAAATTTAAATTGCTTGAAACGCAACTCGGCGTGTTATTATACAATTATTAACACTTTATTACGGGCAGATTTCATTTCAGTACAATTAAAAGTTCCCACTAGTAGGCCGTTCTTTCTTATAATTAGGCCTAACATTATGCTACAATAGACATTAAGCATTTATCATTGTTTGTATATATATATTAACACCAACCACAATACGTTACATTTTTTTGTTCTCATTTCTTTAATTTTAATACGGTTAAACTATTATAATTTTTGAATTAAATAAACAATTTATATCATTGAAAATTTATTTGATGTGAATTTACTAAAAAATTTATGTTTATTTATTTTTGTGTAATAAAAATAGAATGAGTTGTTATTTGTTATTTATATTTTTGTTTAACAGTGGGATATGATATAAACGTAGCTTATTATTTAAATAGTCATACGACACAGGAAATGTAGTTTCATTTATTTTCTATAAGTAAAAATAAAGTTAAAAATTCTAATTTTTTTAGTAATACTGCTAAAATTGTAGCAATGAATAAAACTATGATTGCTTCTATGGTATTCTAGTATAGTGCTAAGCTATAAATTAAAGTTAAAATTTTGATATTGATGCATTATTGTAACATGTAGAGGAAGGGTTGAAAGACAAATTTTAAGGAGAATTTTTGGATATATGGAAAATATGTAAAAATAAAGAACTGAATACTCTTGCAGAAGGCAGAGATTTATTCCGTCTCATAATCTTTTAAAGATTGAGTTGGGGAACATCAACAGAAGAATTGAGTCAACGAGGATGGTTTTTAAAATGACATGGAGGGAAAGAATGTATAAAAGAAGAAGGGCTGTCCTATGAAAGGATAGATGATACTGTTATGAATAATTTGTATTTGGAGTTTAAGAAGATGGAAGGCGCTATCGCTTAGCAAAAAGAATTGGAGGATGATCGTGGAGAAAGCCAAAGCCCAACAAGAACTGTAAAGCTACAAAGTGATGTTGACGAATTTTTATTTATTGTATTTTTATCCTGCTAAAATTTGTTTTTTTGGAACTTGTTGCATTTAACTATCAATTGCATCTGCGCCTTAATATTTATTTATGCTACCCTCAAAAACATTGCGTTAAAACTGGGTTTTCATAGATCACTGGATACTACTGCAGTCAGAATTTGCATGCTGAGTTTTAAAACTGTTTTTCTTCGAGAAATAGTACTACACAACAATCCCTCTAATCCGAACTAATTTGAACAATAAACTGTTCGGATTATCCGGAAATATGTGCTTAATAACAAAATATAATACCCATAACGAACAGGTGGAGTGTTAAATTAATTGCACTCGATCTGTTGGTTCAAGGGCTACAAAAAATACTTCTGTTTCTTATCATATGGTTAACCAACAATTCGTTCATGTTTTGGAGGTCAGATTTAGTATGAAATGAATGAAGTAAATTCTCTTGGATATGACTGAACTATTTAAGAACAGAAGAAGTAGAGGTGTAAAGACGCTAGTCAGAGTTGTCTCCTCTGAGAGTAATGAATTTCACTATACAGCCATATCCTGTGGTGAATGAAGTGAAGATGTCATTTTCAGGGTGAAATGTGAATGCTTTACGGAGTGCCTGGCATGCTGATATGCATATTCTTTCAAATTGTAAAATACCTCACTCCTGGTTTTTACTTAGTAAAATCTCTAGATGTTCAAACCAGCCTTACGGCTGTTGACCTAAACAACATCAACAAAATGTAACCCAAAAATATCTAAATTTAATATAACGCAAGAATTACAACCAAAATGGTGTAGGCCAATTCTGTACAGTTAAGTGCGAATACAGCAGACAACTGTACACGTAGTATAGTTTTTTTACTGAGCTACTGTATAAGGCAGGACCCCACCAAGGAAAGGATAGAGGGATGAACGTCTTCAGTTTACAGACGAAGAAATAATTTCTGTAATCTTACCGAACTCTATCGAAGGTCCAGAAGAAAGCTAAAGTACTATATTAATAAGCCTTCAGTAAGTATAACACAACAATTCTATGCATACAGACGTCACGTTTATGAACGGTGGCTATATCTCAAGGTTTTCCGAATAATTTAAAATTATGTTGTAATTACTATAACAGTAAATGATTTTATGCAGCCAGGAAGAAAAAAATTAACGCACTAGAACAAAGGATGAACTATGCTTGAGTTTATTAGTATATAATATATTGTTGTTTAGGTCATCAGCTGAAAGACTGGTTTGAACCTCTAGAAGCTTTACTAAGTAAAACAAAGAGTGAAGTGGTTTACAATTGCCTTCCTTACTGAGTGGAAAAGTACGCTTATCAGCATGCCAGGCTCTCTGAAAACCATCTACTTTCCACTTTGCAAATGGCATCTTCAATTCATTCACCATAGGGTCTGGATGTATAATAAAATTCACTACTCTCAGAGGAGATAACTTTAACTAGTGTCTTTTACGCCTCTACCTCTTTGTTATTAAATTCTTCAGTCATACTTTTAATAGGCTGATCTTGTGATAAGAAACAGAAATATTTTAGTAGCACTGGAACTAGCAGACCGAGTGGAAATAATTTAACACTCTACCTACTAGTTATGGGCAAAAAAAGATTTATAATGCAAGTAATAAGAACTTGGTTTTGTTCATTTAAATTCTTAATTACACTAATAATGTTTGTTTCGTCAAAATTAATTTTTTGAATTATAGTTTTCTGACAATGCATTTTAGAATCCATCACTTCATTCGTAATATTATATTGAAAATATTCTTTCCTTTTATGAACTATCTAATTTATTATGGTTGTTAAACAATACGATGTTATTAGCTTTCAATTCGTTAATTAGAATAATTAAATACCATTTACAGTATCTATCTACACCCTCAAATTAACTATAAAATTGTTCTTCACGAAAATAAAGTTATATGATCTTGTTAGTAATTTGGAATTTTACCGTCCTTTTTACTCCGGCTATTAAGAAAAGGTAAGATGGCGTAAATTGGAGCATTTGGACTTTTAACTGTCGTTCGTGGTTGATAGTGTCAACGTTGATGACGTTTCTGTTTGACAACTCTATATAAACACACACGTGTATGTGTTTCATAAAATTAAAAATCTCTCGTGTAACACTCTCATGACTTTCTCTTACCAATACAAATAATTACTAATATAACCTAACATTAGTAATAAAACATTAGAAATAAACAAAAAACTAACATCAAAAAATATAACCTAATTTTAATCATGAGTGAATGGTGCAAAATTAAAACCAACCTTAGTTCCACTCAATAATACGTAAAATCACTCTTTCACGCTAAACTAGGCTCTGTAGAGAAAAGTTCTTGTTGTAGATCTATTAATTTCCTATAAATTTGATTGTATACACTTTGCCGTAAAATGCATAGCTACTAAGGCCGAAATCATTATAAAATCCATTTTTTACATATTTTCATGAAAGAAAAACAGAAAATCACTAATTACCACTGAACTAAGCGTTGTACAAAAACGTGTTCAGGGTAAAAGTTGTAGATTTTTGAGTTGCCTACAACTTTTACTATATATACTTTTGCGCGTAAATTTGGCGTAAATTTTCGCGTAATTTTTATCTATATATACTTAATACATGCGTATTAAGGCTGCAATCTTAAAAAAACAACATTTTTTTCTACGAGAGAACAGCTTTCCCAAGAATTTCAGAAGACATTGCGTCTACTCTATCATGTAGAACATAAAAATGTAGTATATGTAGTGATTTTTAAAAATTCGTAGGAGCTGTTTTTGAGAAGTTCGTAAAAAAGTGAAAAATTACACAAATAAACTACTACTTCCGGTTGACCCATTTTGATTAAAATGTTCGTGTCGAGTAGTCTCGATTAGTGGTACCTAATTTACGTTTCAAGTTTCAACTTTGTACGATGTCGTTCTTGAGATATTTTGTTGAAACACAGGCACACACTCACACACACACGCGCGCGCGCGCAGACAAATCGCGAAAACATGTTCTTTTGGGCAATTAACTTTTATTTCTAGCATTTTTCTCGACAGACCTAGTTTAGCATCAAAGAGAAATTTTCTGTGTTATTAAGCGAAACTAATGTTGGTTTTAATTTTGTACCATTCACTCATGATTAAAATTAGGTTATGTTTTTGAGATTAGTATTTTGTTTATTTCTAATGTTTTATTACTAATGTGTTAGGTTATATTGGTCTATTTGCATTCCCAAAAGAAAGTCGTGTGAGTGTTTTACACCAGACTTTTTTCTAATTGGCCTTTTCACGGATGAGATATCTCAGAAGTTTTTTGTATAGCCTAATATTTATTTTGTATTTACTGGTAAATGTTTACAATTTTGTTTTCATATAAATAGTTTGCTCTTTAAATTAGCTACTGTTTCATGGTTTCTGCTATTTTAAAATTGTCCATAATATTGTTAATGCATAAGGAGAAAGGAAGAGGATAGAAGATTTTGAAATGTGGTGTTATAGGAAAATGTTAAAGATTAGGTGGGTGTACAAAATAAGTAACTTAGAAGTTCTTTAGCGAGTGGATGAAAAAAGAAGTATATGGAAGCATATTACCAGAAGTAGGTATAGGCTGGTGGGGCATATCTTAAGGCACCCAGGTATTGGTCTATCAATAATGGAAGGTAGTATTGAGGGAGTGAATTGTAAGAGCAGGCAAGGGTTAGAATATATATAAAGCAATTTATAAAAGTTGTAGGGTATAACAGGATTGCAGATATAAAATGACTTACGCTAGGAGAACAGCTTGGAGAACTGCAACAAACAGTCGAGAGACTGATGGCAAAAAAATCAATAAGTAAAATTTTAATTTGAAGATTTATGAAAATGAACATTTCGTGAAGAAAATCAGACATTTTGTTGTAATTAATTAGTAAGAAAAATTAATATCCTAGTCAAAATTTTTGCACAGTTTTCCCTGATTACTATAAATGAATGTTTGTTAGCCCCTTTTTACAATCTGTGAAGTAGAATAATTTTCATAATCATATCTAATTTTCATAACCATAATAAATAATAAATTTTCATAATCGTATCTAATATTTTCATATTAATTTACGTGATAATAAAAATTTATTAATTCGTATTTAGTAATTGTCTTTAAATAGTTTTAACTAGTAATCGCAATTTAATAATAATAATAATAATGATGTGCAAAAAGTATTATCTGTTGATACGGACAAATAACTACAGAATTAACGGCACAGTTTAAATACTATTACGTTTCTATAATTAAGTAAAAAATAAGAAATTAATGTAAGAAGATCTTATCAGGTTTATTAGGTTTTGAAAAAAAAATTGCATGATTCATTGTCTACAAAGGCCTAGATAATTTGCGTTGATTTCAATAAATGATATATGATTAAAAATTTTGTAAGCAATTATAAGTTCAGTAAGCGAAAAAAACAAAATTGCCTTTCCGGTAGCATTACAGTATACACTAGTAGCATGATAATTGTGTGCTATGTGAATTCACTGCGAAAGGGCCAGCTGGCCATCGTGTGGGAAAATTCGCTTGCGGATATTGAGTCGAGTTACACTGTAAAGAAGTTACAATTGAAAAGCACAGTGTCTGAAGGATAACTCATTTATACATTAGTATGTGAATGTCTTGGTATGATGTGTGTGTGTGTGTGAGTAGTAAATAATAAAGCATTAACTAAACCGGGTGCTTCGTAAATACGCAACCTTATACTTATTATTTTAAATACTAGCGACACCCACTCGCTTCGCTTTGCATTCATAAATATTTCATTTATATATATTTGCTTGACTTACAATACTGTGTATTAAAATGTTTCGGAAAAATTTACTTGCTTTTTCTTTTCTCCTCCTCTTTCTCTTTCTTCTCCTTCTCCTCCTCCTTCTTCTTTATTTATTTTCCTTCTCTTCCTCTTTTTTCTTTCCTTCTCCTTACCCATTTCTTTCTTGTACTTTTCTTTTCCTCTTTATTTTCTTCCTTTTCTACTCCTCACCCACAACCTCTTTCTTTTCTTTGCTTTATCTTTTTCGTTTACATCTTTATCTTCTTTTTCTCCTCCAACCCCTCCTCATCACCTTCATTTTCTTTTCCCTCTTCTTCACTCCTCCTCTTCATTTCTTCATCTTACTCTTAACCCCTCTTCGTTCTCATTCTTCTTTTCTTTCTTTGCCTTTTACGTTTCCTTCGTTTATTTCTTCTTCTCCTCTTCTTCTCCTTTTCCTTCTCCTTTTCCTTCTCCTTCTCCTTCTCCTTCTTCTTCTCCTTCTTCTTCTTCTCTTCCCTTTTCTTCACCCTCTACTTCTATTCTCTTTTTCCTTCTCCTTCTCATTTTCTTCCTTCTCATCCTTCTTAGCCTTCTTCTTCTTTCTCCTCTTTTTCGTTTCCTTGCACTTCTTCGTTAACGTTTTAACCACATAGGTTCAAATTAAGTAATTTTCTAACTCGCCTGACGCTCCCTTTTCATTGTTAAGTTAATCTTTCCCAATCCTGTATCAATATTTCACTGATTTTTTCCCCATATTCAGAATATTATTATTTTAATTGTCATTTCTGGTTCTATCTTTCTTCTGGAATCTCTCAAATTCTTTAACTATTTTCTTAATTCAATTCTTTCCTCTATCTTGTGTAACACTTACAAATCTTTTCCAGTTTTCATGAACCATTAATCCGTGTTTTGTATTAATTTCATTTCATAAATAAATTTTTTGTAGATATTTATGGGAAAATCTAGAGAAATGTTCCTAAAACTGATTTTTTCTTTTCTCATTAAAACTGGCAACTTTCCTATTTCTCTATTTTCAAATATATCTTTATTGCTTTTTTACCTACATTCTCAATTTTATTTTTCTTCAGACCATACATTTTTCTTTAATTCATTTTTATTATAGTTTCTTAATTAACGGACAACGATATTGATTTTCTGTTGACAATTTTTTTGAAATTGTGCTCTTTGCTTTTCTTCTATTTCTTTTTTTAATTTCTTCCTCTTTGCCATTCTTTTGACTTTAACATTTTACAACTTCTCATAACAGGCAGGTGGGGCGTTAATTATATTCATTCGCTTGTTGGTTCCAGAGTTAAAAAAATTTTTTATTTCTTATCACATGGTAAGCCAATTATATGACTAAAGCATTTAAGAGCAGAAAAGGTAGATGAGTAAAAGGCACTAGTCAAAGTTATCTCTACTGAAAGTAATGAATCTAATGATTTAGCCGGACCCTGTAGTGAATGAAGTGTAACTTGCAGGGTGGAAAGTAGGATTTTTTAAAGGGACTGGCATGCTGATAAGCATACTTTTTTACTCAGTGAGGAAGACAATGATAAACCACCTCGTTTTACTTCGTAAAGCCTCTAGAGATTCAAACCAGCATTTCGGTTGATGACCTAAACAAATATAGGCTATCTCTCATCTGTGAGAAGGTTTTAGGCGAGAAACCGTCGCGTCGTGATTATCATCACCTGATCCTCCGAGTTGAAGTGTAGAGGAGCTAAACAAGGAGGGTTAAAACCAAAATAAAACAAACTATTTAACTAATACTGTTAATGCAGTTAAAACAGCACTATACCAGATAAGATATCAAGAAGTTAACAAATCGTTGAGTCAGAGAAGTACTTATAATCCAGATATACAGCTGTTTGAAAGATATTCATTTATAAATATATCGATGTATAATGATTTCAGTAGAAAAACAAATGAGTGTGTTGGTATTTACAGGTGTCTTGTCAATCAAGTATCAAAGAGTCATGCATCAAACAGTTGTCTTCTACAGTGACGCTTGCACGTAGGTGTTAAGCACATCAATTATGTCTGGACCAGTTTGTGACCGGATGATTAACGTTCTGTTAATTACAAAGAATATTTATGTCGTCTACTTTTCCACTTTTTTAATCACGTAGCCTAAATATTAAAGTAAGATAAATCATTGAAATTAGAGAAAAATATCAATTTTTTCGTACATTCCGAGAACTAATAAAAAAAAATTAATAAAAATTTATTACGTTATTTAATTATTAAATAACGTAATAAAATATTACTTTCTCATCCCTATATGAATATATAAGAAGGAAAGTATTGTTTTCATGTTGATTTTTCATAATTGAGTTTTCACCGGATCTACACGTTTTCAGACCTACTGAACTCAAAAAAAAACTGTTTTCAGCGATTGGTCTGTGTGTGTGTGAACAGAATATCTCAAGAACGGAACATCGTACAAACTTGAAAATTGAAACTTGAGTTAGGTACTACTACCGGACCTGACACGAACATTTTCATCAAAATCGGTCAACCGTAAGTAATAGTTTATTCGTGTAATTTTTCGCTTTTTTGTGATTTTCTCAAAAACGGCTCCTACGATTTGTTTTTAAATCGCCTGGTTAACAAAATGTTTTATACCTTACAAGATAGGGTAGGCGCCATATCTGCTGAAATTCTTGGAGAGGCCGTTTTCACGTAAAAAATTGTTTGTTTAAGATTGCGGCTTAAATCTGCATTTAAGCGCAAAATGTGTATAAAAAAAGTTATAGAGAATTGAAAAAACCTACAACTTTTATACAAACATTATTTTGTATAACGTTTAGTTTAGCGGTAATTAGCGATTTTCTGTTTTCTTTCTTACGAGAACTTGTAAAAAATCGATTTTTTACGATCTCAGCCTTAGTATGCATTTTACGACAAGAGTGTAAATACTCAAATTTATAGGAAATTAAAAGGTCTACAACGTTTATTTAAAGAATTTTTTTCTACAAAACCTAGTTCAGCGTGAAAAGAGTGACTTTCCGTATTTTTCAGCCAAACAGGTTGATTTTCATTTTTCGTCTTTCACTCATGAATAAAAAAGTTAGGTTATCTTTATTGAGGTTAGTTTTTTATTTATTTCTAATGTTTTATTACTAATGTTAAATTATATTAGTAATTATTTGCATTGACAAGAGAAAGTTGTGTGATTGTTTCACACCAGAATTTATTATTTATTGTAACTAGTCTAAGACAAATGAAATATTTTATTCAATCCTAATTAACATAATAATTACCATTAGTAAAAACCCAATGCCTAATCTCATTTTCTCACGATTACAATTTCAAGCGAAACAAAATTTATAGTTTTCAACATTAGTCAGCTTTCGCTGATTTCTTATGTAATATAATAAATTTACCTAAAAAACTAAAAAATATAAAATTTAATTTTGTATTTATTAGGAACAGTAATGTTTTATTGTCATTATATATGTACTATATTATATAGAAAATCTGAAAATAATGAACCAAAGTGCAATTTAAATTATACTTAATAATAATAAACGTATAACAGTTATGATATTCATTATAAAAACTAATACTCTACATCGTTAACTAAATTAACCAAAATTAAAATTAAATATTGCTTTAGACGATCGTGTTATGGTAATAACTAATAGTATTTGATAATTTTGTACAAAATTATCTAATCAAAAACAACAGTAAAATGACAATACGATAAAAAACCAGTTGTGAAACACTCACACGACTTTCTCTCGCCAATATTAATAATGAAAAATATAGGCCAACGGATACTTTTAATTATGATTAAACAATAAAAAATTAAAATATAACCTAATTTTATTCATGAGTAAATGACGCTAAACAAAGATCATTAATTGTCGTTAAAATAAGCTCTGTAGAAAAATTTATGGAAATAAAAGTTGTAGGTTCATTAATTTTTTGTTGTTTAGGTCATCAGCCGAAAGGCTGGTTTGAACCTGTAGAGGTTTTACTGAGTAAAATGAGAAGTGAGGTGACTTTTGTCTTCCTTACTGAGTGAAAAAGTACGCTTATCAGCATGCTGAGCCCTCGGAAAATACATATTTTCCACTCTGAAAATGACACCTTCACTTCATTCACCACAGGGTCTGGCTGTATAATGAAATTCATTACTTTCAGACCAGATAACTCTGATAATTGTTTTCTACAACTCTACCTCTTCTGTTCTTTAATGATTCAATCATTTAATTAGCTGAATTTGTGATAAGAAACAGTAGGCCTACTATTTATTTTAGCTTTGCCTAACAGATTGTGTGTAAATATTTGAACAATCCACCTGTCTGTAATGGGTACATTAATTTTCTATAACTTAAATTACACATTTTTTTGTCGTAAATTGCGTACTATACTCTATCCCATGGAACCGTGCCGCACGTCAAAACATAAATGTAATAAAATTGTGATAGAACTTAGCGCGATCCATTCGAGTTACAAAAAATTTTCTTTGCTTATCAGATAAAACTTGAAAACTGAAACAAAATAAAACTAATTGAAACACATACTAAATACAAAATACGACAGTACAAGTAGAAAGAATTCATAGAGTACGCCTATTATAAAACATTTGGTCTGTCGCCGGTTGTTTTGACTGGAGGCGTTGGCAGAGTGAAACATGATTACGCAACCTTTTATTAGTTTGTTCTGTCTGCTGCGCGGTTCTGTGGGATAACTATAGGTATGCATACTAATCTTAAAAAATTCCATATTTTACAGATTTTATGAGAAAAATTGAGAAAATCACTTATTGACGCTAAATTAAACGTTGTAGAAGAAAATGTTTGGAGCAAACGTCAGAGATATTTTAATTATTTACAACTTTGATTACATAAGCTTTTACCCAAACATGGATAAATCCAAAATCTTAAAACTAAAATTTTTTACCACAAAAGTTCAGATATTATTAGCAGTATGTCATGACAAAAATAGTTTTTTTTCAAGTTTGCGGCCATAATATGAATTTAGGGTAAAAGCGTAGGCCTATACAAAAAAACCTTAAAGAAAATTATAAACCTGCAACTTTTATTTCAAGATTGTTTTTAACATCATTCAGTTAAAGTCAATCAATGATTTTCTATGCTTTGCTAATGGAAATCGGTAAAAATACAATTTTTTTAAGATTTCGGTCTTAAAATGCATTTATAACTGAAGTGTAAATATAATAATAATAATAATGTAATATAGGCTAATTAAAATTTTAAAATAAACAAAATAACCCCACAATATGAATACATAAATATTTTATTTTATTTTGTTTTATTTTTCATATATATATATTTTGGTTTGCAGTAAATAATGTAATATAGGTAATTAAAATTCTCCATATTTTACGTCCTACAGAGGTAGTATATTATTTAAGTTATCGTTATTCACACATGATTAAAATTAGGTAATGATTTTCATTGTATATTGTTAACTCATGATTAAACATAGGTTATGATGTTTAATTTTTACATTGGCTATTGAAAGGCGAGTCAGTGTTTCACAACAGATTATTTTATATTCTAACCATCTAATATTAATATTTAACACTAAAAAAACACAATTTCTATTCTATTTTCTAACGATTATAATTATCTAAAATGTTATGATAAATCTAATCACGTTTATAACGATGATTACTTAATTTCCTGTTGCTACTCTTATTTTATAATTTTAAATTTACTTAGATGCGGCAGTTAATATACACATAAAATATTTAAGAAATAAATTTCAATTGATTAAATACTTTTGAGAAACAACTTTATGGCTATTCTTATTGGTGACAATTTTTTAAATTTTCATCTATCATTTTATTTTGTCCTTACGTCTGTCACAACCAGATGTCAGAATGTACAAAAATTATCAACAAACGCTTTTCAGATTCATAACAAAAAAAGATAAAGATAGTTCTAAAGATAAAGTTAGTGGGCTTAAATTAAGCTTGAAGTTTCGGTTTTGATCGAAAGTGCTCGAAAACCAGAAGTCAAGAAATCAAAACCAGAAACTACAAGAGATAGCAATGAACGGTTTTCGGATTCGTAATAAACACAACTGCCCATAACAGGCAAGTAGAGAGTTAATTTTTGCACTCGATCTGCAGGTTCCAGAGCTACAATAAAAGTTCCGTTCTTAGCTCATTTTCATACAATTTATGACTGAACTATTTAAGAACAGAAGAGGTAGAGGTGTAAAAGACACTAATCATAGTTATCTCCTCTGAGAGTAATGAATTTCACTATACAGCCAGAACTTGTGGTGAATGAAGTGAAGTTGTCATTTGTAGGGTGGAAAGTAAGTGCTTTTCGGAGGGCCTGACATGCTGATAAGCATACTCTTTCAACTCGGTGAGGAAGGCAATAGTAAACCATCTAATTCCTTGTTTTTACTTAGTAAACCTCTAGAGGTTCAAACCAGACTTTTGGCTGTTGACCTAAACAACAGCAACAATCTATACTAAAGCTAGTGGGTCTAAATTGGGTTTGAGGTTCCAGTTTTGATCGGTAGTACTCCAAAACCGGAAGTCAAGAAATCAAAGCCAAAAACTACAGGAGATAGCAACAAACGATTTTCAGATTCGTAATATACACAAAAAGTAGTGGGCCTGAATTGTGTTTGAAGTTCCGGTTCTGACCGAAAGTAGCCTGAAACCGAAAGTTACGATATCAAAGTCAGAATTTAGAAACAAAAATAATGTCATTCGATTCCTCGTAAAGAGTAGATACAGAAATCACTAATCGTTTTTACCCATAAGTCAAAGGTAGTCTTTCATGAGATGACGCGTCATCTCATGAAAAGAATTTTTGTCTACATAAAACTACTCCCTTACTTCCTAATATTATAAAATACTCATATTTTTTTAAAATAGAAAATGTTTGATTTATTAAATAAAATACATAATTTTGTTTCAATTGAATCGTTTGTAGTAGAAACGACATAAGTGACATTTTTATTCGAAGCTTTGATTTCCGCACAAAATCAATGACCAGAAATCAAAAATGATAAAACTTGAAAGTTTTTCTTTAATTTCCGGAAAGTTACATTTTTGTCACTTATATTGTTGAACGATTCATTGAGATACAAGATAATTATCACAAATATGATGACAAGATATTTTAAAACAAAATACTAGTATTTTCTATTATAAAAATATATTCTTATCTTTTAAATGAAACTAGTTGGATAGTTTTCTGACACTTCAGTTTTTTTCTTGAGGTTAGATTTGTTTAGGAGGTGTAGTCCTTTACATTAGAATATGATAGAAGTCAATCTCTGTGAATCCTTAATAATTAAAGTTATACATGAAAAACAAATACAGTCCACTCCCGATTTTCCGCGGGCGGATTATCCGCTTTGCGGAATATCCGCGCACGTCAGATGAAAATTTTTTTTCATTCTTTTTTCTTAACGTTAATGTTAAGTAAATTTCTTGTAATGTGATAACATTAAAGATAAAATTTGTACAGCACAGGAAGTACGCGCTTTGTAAAGTAAAGCACATGCTTAAATTTGTAAAGCACACGCTTTGCTTTATGACAAACTTATGTTGACAAAATTTCAGTCCCAAATCAAGAAAAAGTGTTTTAACTCTAAAAAAAACATAAGCAGATGACTGACTTTTTTAAAACGTTGTGACTTCTATTACAACATAGCTTCTGCACATCATTTGTAAGTAAACAATACTTTTATGTTATTTTTTCTAAATACATTGTATGTACTAATATAAAAAAATTACAGTAAACAAACATTTTTAGGGACAAAAAATAATTAACATTTTACATTTTAATGTTATATTTTGTAATTTAAGTTAGTGTTTTCATAATTGTACATATTTATGTAGGTACTTAAAATAACAAAAAATTAATAAAGATTTTATACGTATACTACTGTATAAGCCTACGCTTTTTTTCTTCATTTTACGGATTATCCGCGGAATCGGATTATACGCAAAACTCGTGCCACCCAATTCCGCGGATAATCGGGAGTTGACTGTACTTCAAAATTTACAAGAATTTGGACAAAAATTAATCATAAATACTGAAGAAACCACGAAGAAATACAAACTTGGTTTTTTGTGGGACACCCAGTGTGTCCGGTACGGTTAATGCTTCAATGCGTCGGTTTGCAATACAGATCCCCGGATAGGTTTGATTTATATTACACTATTTAATAGCCCATAAACCACATCCACTGGACAGATTTATAGGTTATGTTAATATAATATTTAACACCATAAAAGAATACATTGTAGAAATGGTGCAACGTTCAGGATAGGCCAAGAAAGACGAAGAATAAGACTAAAAAGAAGAAGAAGAAGACACAAAATGTAAGCTCTAACTAAGCGTATGTATGTTCACGAGCATTTATTAGCATTATCGTAACGAACTTCCTTTTAAATTATTAAATAATAAAAATCACCCATAAGCTTTAGATGTAATTCTAATTACATTTAATTATAGGTATTATTTTGAACGGAACAATAATAAATTTCAATGATAAACCAGCTACATTCGTTTAATTACGGATGTTACTTTGTGTTGTGGTCAAAGAGGATATTACTGAATCAAGAATTCTAATTAAAAATATCTGGTGGGAAACTCACACGATTTTCTCGTGCCAATGTAAATAATAAACCATTAACTTACTTTTAATCATGATAACATAATAAAATATAATAAACATAATAAACATAATAATAAGTACATAATAAAAAATGAAAAAATATACTAATTTTAATCACGAGTGAATTTCCTTAATAAATATCTACCTCTGTAAGTCTGAAAAATACAAGAAACTAATTAACAAGCTTTTTATATATTTAGTTCCAAATATACTTATATATTTTGCTAAGAACAGGTAGTTGGATTGTTAAATAATTTGTACTCTATCTGCTAGTTCCAGGCCTATAAAAAATAGTTCTGTTTCTTATCACAAGACCAGCCAATTATATGACTGAAACATTTAAGAACAAAAGAAGTAGAGGTGTGAAAGGCACTAGTCAGAGTTACCTCCTCTGAGAAAAAGAATTTCATCATTATACAGACGGATCTTGGGGTGAATGAAATGAAGGTGTCATTTTCACGGTGGAAAATGTGATTTTCAGAGGGCCTCGCATACGGCTAAGTATACTTTTCCACTTAGTGAGGAAGGCAACTGTAAACCACCTCATTTCTTGTTTTACTTAGTAAAGGCTGTAACGGTTCAAACCAGCCTTTTGGCTGATGACCTTAATATTAGACTAATTAATTTATGTATTTTGTATCAGTTTGCTGTGCAAATTTTAATTCCCTACTGAATTTTGGAAATTTTGTATTACTAAAAGAAAAAATTTATAATATTCCAATGCATAATGTTGTACGATCCGTAAATTAAATATTTATAAATACGGAGAAACGCGAGAGCCTGCCAGTTTTTTGATAAATAATTTGTGATTTATAATTATATCGGTTGGTGAAATGTTTTTATTTGAGGATGAAAATTAATTCAGTGTAAATAAGGAACTTCTTTTTTCAAATTATTTAAGGGTTGACAAAGAGGGTTTCGTATAAACTCAATTGCCAATGTGTAGCTAAAAGTATTTTAAAAATGTTTACATCGTAACAGTCGGTAATTTTTGGATATATGTAGTTTGTAGTTAAGTGAAGTATAGTGATATGCAAAAGAATTTAAGTGGGTACAACGACAGCAAAATGAGCATCTAGTGCACCGTTCGTGGTGAAAAGGTGATAGTGATGGAAAAACGCCAGCTGTTTTCTTCGCGCAGAGACTCTTCTCCTGCTTCGCCACTCCGGTTCGATCATTACAATACACCGTTCGAATTTATCTTTTAAAGGGGATCAGAGGAACACATAAGAATATTCGAGACTTGCAAATTTAATTAACGAAGCAGGAAGCATTGAATGTTTTAAGGGGGAAATGTGTGGTGCCTGCACCGGCCCTCTTCCGCGTCACCCCCCTCGCCCGCGGAACAGCATCATGCAGTCTACTTTACTCTCGGCCTCTCTAACCCTTTGCTGAACAACCAAACACATTTCTTCCCCTACCCACTCTTTGATTTATTTTTATTACCAGACTTTCAGCTATCATTAAGGCTCTTTTTTCCAGCCACGGAGTGTGTACTTCTGAACAAGGAAGGGGTGTGTCTCTCCTCAGTCCGCCTTCACCCCCTTGCCCTCGCTCGTCGATCTCACTCCTTCCATTTACCTCCTTTTTCTCCCGACTCCTGATTATTATATACACACACACTTGTTTCTGTGTCTTTCCCTGATAATTTATACCCCGCAGAGAGCGAACGAAAATTTTACCTTTCTCTTGGAAAAAATTCTTCTCTGCTTTTCCATCTACTGTGGCTTGTTTTCCTTTTACACAGAATGAATAATCCGCTTGCTTCACTGTACACGGTGTTGTTTTATCAATATTATCAGAAACTCATAATGTCTGATATTTGTTTATTAATAATATGAGAATATGACATAACAATAAAACTACGTCACATGCTGATGTACGTCGTAGGCATCATTTATTTAAAAAAAAATTCTTAAGTCTTTTCGAATTTCATACTTTTAAGCTTTATAAAGTCCTGGGCAAAATTAACGCATCTTGGAAGATTTTGGGCTAAGTGAAAAAAAAAAATTTTCTTCAATGTTCCAGGTTCATTTATGTTACTGTTATTTTTTATTATAAATTTAAACAATACTTAACAATTTTTTAACAATAAATTAGAGTTTTAAATTTGATTTATTGTAATTTAATGAAAAAAAATAATAATTTAATAAAAACACAAAGTTTTATTAAACAAAAGCGGAAAAGCTACAGTATTAAATGTTTTCATATTTAATTCATACAAAATGGAAAAACTTAAAAGCGAATTATTATTATGTGGTTTATAATAAATTCAGTAAGTAGTACGGCCTTCTCTTGCCTTAATTACAGCTAGCAACCGTCTCGGCATTCCTAGAATCAATTTTTGGATTTCTTCCTGAAAGATTTTCTCCCATTCTTTTTTCTTCACATGACACAACTGTTGAAGATTCACTCCATTATGTTGACAAACTCTTTTTTAATCATAATTATAATGTGCTCCATAGGATTTAAGTCTGGGATGTTGGCTAGCCAGATCATACGGTAAAATAAGGCATTCCTTGAATAAAGTCTTGGATTCCTTCCTGGTCGATTTTCTTTCGTTCATCTTTCTTCACATAACACAACTGTTGAAGATTCACTGCATTACGTTAATGAACCCTTTTATTTAAGCATAATCAAAATTTTCTCTATAAGATTTAGGTCTGGGGTGTTGACTACCCAGATCATACAGTTAAATAAGGCATTCCTTGAACAAGTTTTGGATTTCTTCCTGGTCGTTTTTCTCCCGTTTTTCTTTCTTTGCATGACACAACTGTTGAAGATTCACTGCATTATGTTGATGAACTCCTTTTTTAAGCATAATAAAAATTTGCTCCATAGGATTTAGGTCTGGGGTGTTGAATGGCCAGATCATACGGTTAATACCCATTTTATTTAAATACTGTGAAACCATTTAACATCTTTTAAAGAGATGCGTTAACTTTGTCACGCCTGTATATTACAAATATATCTACATTATTTTTTCTCGTTGTTTTTTTTCTTTTTTATTTAATATTATCTGTACAATCCCTCAAGTTGTAATTTTTAAGTGCATATTTTTATTTCTTACTAGAATTGTATTACTTTACAATGAATACAATCATAAATAAGTTAATACTGATTACATTTATTTTAAACGGTAAACTATTTCAAATTTGTTACAGACATTGCGTAAATTAAATTCGTACTATGAAATCCCTCAATTTTGTCTTGTTTTCTTCGCCATTCACATTCAATGAAAGAAATAACGTTTAATGAACAATGAAAGGAATCTGTAATTAGTATTTAGACATATGTTTAAATTAAACATACTTATGGTTCACTTTCTCGAATACTGTTGCAGGTAGCTAACCGAAACAGCAATTTGTAACAATTCATAAATTTTGTATCTGTGTGGTAAATTTGTTTTCTTGTTGTGAATGTACGTATAGGGTGTAAGAAAAGTTCAATATATTTGCAAAAATATTTCAGATTTATTAATTCTATGTTCATCATCATCTGTCAAGGATTAGGTTCAATGGACTGTTCCAGCATCTATCTCTTTTTAGGTCTTCCCAAACCTCGCTTTCCTCTATGTTCATATTTCCAAGCAAGTAGAAGAAGTCTGTCTGCCGTTATGCGACATGTAAATGGTTGGACCAGTTTCTCTTACAATTATATTCTTAATGTTTTACACAGTGACTGAACATTTAACTCGACGTGTATGCTAAGTGCGATCGTACTCAATATTCTATGTTTAAAACCAAATTAATTTGTAATATTCTTAAAAATGTTTACAACTGCAATTTCCAATTTATTTAAATATTATGATTTTTAATATCTACTTTTGATATCTCTTAACGGTTTCTGAAATAACGGGTCATTTAATTCGAACAAATTAAATTGCATTAATCTTGCGTCAACTTTAGAAAAAGTCACTTCAAAACTTCCAGGTAACATCAATATGTGGTAATAAACTAATCCTGTGGAAAAAATTAATAATTGTAAAATATTCCTTTCTAAGATAAAAACGCTGTACAAAAATAACAAAATCTTTATTGTAAAATATAATTTTTTATGCATTCTTGGAGACATTAATTTAAAATATTTAATAAAATTTTGTACAAAAGAAAGTTTTGAATAATTTGGCTTAAAAAGTAAAATAAATTGATTTTTTTCAAATTCCCGGTTGCTGGTTCCCGTAATAAATTGACTTCTAAACGTGAGCTTTATAAGTCAACTGTACGAAGCCAGTTACTTTTGTATTATTTTACGTGACAATAAAGTAAGGTTTATTTATTTTACAATTTCTTCAATAATTTCAATGTTTCAATTGTAATTTTAATTAATAAGTTGTTTTGTTATTAGAAACTAAAAGTTTATTAAAAATTAATGTTTTGGTAGAACCTTATGAATTTGGCAGTCAAAACTTAAAATTTAAAAATTCGGAATACCCCATTTATGTATATTACCGTTTTAAATGTGTTAAGAACACATCACAAATGTGTTAAGAACAAAATTTTCAATATATATGGTTTTTTATAGTTTTAATCAGACAAATTTAGTTGTAAAATCTAAAGATCATAATTTAAAAAAAAAAGTTTCAAATAAAAGCAGACCACACCAGTTTTCCCAGGAAACGTTAATTATTCCAGTAAGTGTAGTTAATGAGAAAATTTAATCAAAGTTATTAAATGAAAATTCAATTGAACAAAACCGTTTCTTGTAAACCTTAATTTTTTCATCGAGGTGAAATGCCATTAAATTTGGAGCTACGTTGCTAAGTCCAAAAAACTTCTCTTAAGTTAGTTGAGAAAATCTTCGTTTTCAAATTTTTATATAATAATTAGACTAAAATAGCCTATATTGCTTCAAAAAATATTTCTTCAAAAAATACATTGCTTCAAAAAAAAATATAATACAAGAGTTCCAAAAAGCAGGACTTGAGGTTTTTGTATTGTATTTTCCAAAGAATATTTTTTGCAAGGTGTTTTTGATTATCGGGAACTTGATACGCTATTAACAACTACCTACTCAATTATATGACTTCTTTGGCTGAAATATATAAAAATATTTTTCTTTTAATTTCATTATTATCGAATCGCCTCCGTGACCCAGCGGTTAACGTTCTAAGCTAGGGTTTCGGGTTAGATTCTCGGCTAGAGCCTGGAAAATTATTAACTTACACTTTCAAACCCACCGTTACTTAACCAAAAGTAGTCCTTGATGGTCAAGAGATTGGTATGACTTAAAATAAACTAAAAATATATTAGAAACACTCAATCTGATTGATGGTTTTGCAGTTTTTTTTTGACTTGTAGTAGTTTTGTAAATTTGATCAGGAACCTTCAGTAAAGTTTCGTAATTAGTTTTCTTGGTTTTTAAGTTTGAATGTTTTGAAAATTACTGTTAATCCAGACGATGAAGGATAATATGAAAATTAAAAATTCCAAACTTGACCCGGAATCAAACCTTGGACCCCTGGTGTAGAAGCCAGTTGTACTGACTAATACACCACTGGACCGGTTAATTAGTTATCAGCTGATTTCAATAGAACTTTTCTCGCTAAGCCGGTGTTGCTTAATAATTCATAGCAATATTTCATAAGTTGACTCTAAGGTAGGGTTGTAAAATAATGTGGTAAAGAACTCTATAAGGAGGAATCATGAGTTTTTGAGTATATGTTAAGCGTTTGGAGTAACCTGTCTATTTGGCAGTGAAACTGTTTCACCGGAGTTGGAGCGTTAGTAGGTCTGTAGGTATTTTTAGAATGTGGGGGTTACTCTGAAATCACTTGATACATACAATGAGCATCTAACAAGAAGAAGAAGAAGATGTAGTCTGAGTTAAGTTGAGTTAACAACAGGTGTCATGTATGCGTACGGGAGGAGGTTGTCGACCTCCAATGTCAACGGTCATCGTTTACCGGACAAGGGTCACTTAGAGCTGGCCCTGCGCCAGAACACTTCTGGAATGACAGGCAAACAGGCTGTGCTGACTCCCAACATTTCCATAAACGATTCGTATTAATTTCCCGTCATTTACTTGTTTGTTTCGTTCATATGATATAGAATTGCTCGTTTGATTTATAGAGATACGGTCGGATCAGGGACAGGCGGTTGACTTTTACCTATCGATTCGATGCAATGGTCTCCCTGACCGAGAAAACAAAGTCGTTAACTGCTGTAGACTCCATTCCTCTTCTCTTGAATGTCTCCGACCATCAAATCATCAATTTATATTTTTCTACGCCCGACCGTCACATATTCATAACAATTTTATAGCCTTTTCTTCAATCTTTATTACCGGTTTTTAAATATTGACAGGTTAAGATTCCGGCTTCATAATAATGGGACTTATGAATTCTAACTATTTCTGACTAGATTGAAACGGGCATTCCTGTTACGTTATACTACAGAAGATTACCTGTGGCTTCACATTGAAATTCAATAAAGACTGTCGGCGCTATTGAAAAAATATTAATATTAATTCAATCATGAATTTATGATGCTTCAATTTATGATAAGTTAGCCATAAATTACATTTTTTTCCGATTAGTAAAAAATATAAGTATACATATTTTTTTACTGCTGCATCTAGTCTGGACTAATGAGCTTAAGTTTCTAACTTAAAAAACTGAAACAAAATTCTGAAAAACCAACATTCTATTGTTTTATTCCCAATATGAATATGTTTAAATGTACATAAATATACACTACACAATTTTTCACTATATTCTTGATTACCTCAAAAGGCTGCTTTTTATTGAGTCAGCACACGACATCCGAGTTGTCAAGAAGTTTTCGTGATAATGATGTTCACTTTATTTCATGTTTCTGTGCTGATCTTTTTACTTCATTCAATGCTATCTACCTTCAGGTCCTTCAGGTCAGCACACGACATCTAAGTTGTAGAGAAGTTTCACGTGATAATGATGTTCACTTTGTTTCATGTTTTTGTGCAGATCTTTTTACTTCATTCAAGGCTAATTCTACCTTCAGGTCTTTATGAAGGTCTGCGTTTCTGATCAACCATCGAACATTGACAATATTCCTCAGTACTTTATTTCAGAACCTCTGGATAACTCGCGATGTTACACTGACTGGCGGAACCCCATAGCTATTTACAATAGCTCCATACTGTCTTTAGAACTTGTTTGCAGATGAACAACTTACTATGGGTTGAAAAGAAGAAGTTTCTTCCAATTAATTACCAAATCTTACTGTATTTCAAGCCTGGCTCTTCTCGAAAAAATTCTTAAAATGATTTTTTTTTAAGTAGAACAAATTTAACTAACCCGTTTGTATCACAGCATCAATAAATGTGACGACAAATGCCACAAAAGTTCTAGTTAATGTTCAAGCAGTTCTATCTTTTACTAGGTTGGTGATCAATTTCTATGCTGCAACCAAGCCTTATATGGCAAAAAATGTAAAAAGACATAAAATGCAACAATTTAATATGGTATTACCGGCAAATTAAAGCATAAAAATCCGAGATAAAGATCTTCCAAAGGATAATGGTTCCTAAGATACTAGTCAGATAGTACAGGTTACAAACTAAATTTCTTAACTCTAGAGCCGGCAATCGTTGATTTTGAGACGATATTACCACTTCTTGAACCGATCGTGTCGCAAAATCGGATTTGCTTCACAGCATTGCAATGTTATAGTTTTAGTTTTAAATTCATATGCAGACAGCGTTGCTGTTTTGTACAATAGTTTAGTAATGTATAAAATAAATTTTTACCTATAGGTAATACAACAGTTTTAGTTACATATTCTGTCTGTGTTTCTCTGTTAAAACCACTCCATCCTACAGCTGAATTTAGTTATTTCTTGGTTTTCATGAGTGTTTTGTATACATTTTCTTCAGTTTTGAACATAAAATCGGTTTTTTTGTTTTATTTTTATACAACCATTATAAGTAACGATTCGCGTATAATAAATTTTGAAAGTAGAGCATAAGAAAGTTTTAAACAGTAGTGTCATCTGAAATTAAAAAAAAATTATTTGTCTAAAAATTATTTTCAAAAAGCTTCAGCATTCTGACTATAACATTAAAATTTCAAAAAGATATTTGTTCTCTTTTACTAAGTTTTCTTGTTATTTTGATACGTCACGTGAAGGTTTGTGATTTATAGCAAATTGTTAATGATTTTTTACGGTTCGATGACCTATATGCTAGAAATTCTCTGCCGGTCTAGAAAACTGTTATTGCCGGCTATAAGGTTAAACTTAAATTTCTACGAACACCTGTTTGGATTGATGACAAACGGTTGACCAAAAAAATTTTTAAGACACTAAACCATCGCGCCATTACCCTAATACAACAGTAACACTATCGTTTGTTTAACGTTTTTTGTATAAAGTTTTTTGCAAACGTTTTTTGCATTCCTTAAAGAAGGTGGGTTTTGGGATACTAGTATTCTAGGTGATGGATATATTGTTATAAAATAAGTTGAGAAAATATTAAGAAAACTGAAATAAACTTAGAAAATGTAATGGACTGACCTAAATTTAGACAACTGTTTACTAACTTAAAAGGTATCCAACGTACAATGAAAGAATTTTGAGCATATAGGCTCCTAAAATAGCTTGCAGTAATATCTTATGTTACTTTACGTGGTCAAAAATGGCTCCATATAAAAAATATGTAAAAGTTATTAATTAAAAGATATTACTTAAAAAGTAAGGCTGTAAATGTCTCAGTTCACATTGTCGTGTGCTCCATAAATAAAACATAATAATGTGACACACCCATTTTGACACTGTAATTAATTGCTTTCCTGCGCCGCTCTTGCTTGTTTCTTTTTACTTTCTCTTGCCTATATGCATTTATGGGAACGAAAGTATTGTTTTCATGTCGATTTTTCGATATAGAGTTTTCACCGGATCTACACGTTTTCAGACCCCCTGAACCCAAAAAACATGTTTTTAGCGATTGGCCTGTTTGTGAACAGAATATCTCAAAAACGGAACATCGTACGAACTTAAAAATTTAAAACTTAAGTTAGACACCACAAGTGGAACCGACACGAACATTTTCATCAAAATCGGTCAACCGGAAGTAGTAGTTTATTCGTGTCTTTTTTCACTTTTTTGCAATTTTCTCAAAAACGACTCCTACGATTTTTTAAAAATCGCCTCATATACAAAATATTTTATGCTTTACAAGGATAGGGTAAGCGCCATGTCTGCTGAAATTCTTGGAAAGGTTGTTTTCTCGTAATAAAGTTGTTTTTTCAGATTGCGGTTTTAATAGTCTATGCATTTTAGCGCAAAAATATATATAATTTAAAGTTGTAGAGAATATAAAAATCCTACAATTTGAAAAAACCAACAGTTTTTTGAATAACCTTAGTTAAGTGGCAATTAGCGCTTTTCTGTTTTCTTCTCACGGAAACGTACAAAAAAATAGATTTTTAAAGATTTTAGCTTTAGTATACATTTCACGACAAAAGTGTATAACCAAATCTATAGGAAATTACAAGATCTACAATTTTTATCTATAGCATTTTTCTCTACAGAGCCTAGTTTAGCGTGGAAGAGTGATTTTCCGTATTTTTTTTTAGCCAAAATGAGGTAGATGTTTTTATTGCGTGTTTCACTCATGATTAAAATTAGGTTATGTTTATTGAGGTAAGTTTTTTATTTATTTCCAATGTTTTATTACTAATGTTAGTTACTATAGTTTATTATTTGCATTGACAAGAGAACGTCGGGTGAGTGTTTCAAACTAGATTTTTTAATATAGGGTAGAACGTTCTATTGGTATTTGTTTTTCAATATTATTTATAATTCGAAGATGTTCGATAACTTTTTTTTATACATAATGTGCCTGTTCGTAGTTAATCAGTATTATGTAAACAGTTGTAAAAAAAGTAAAAAATTAGTTTGTACATAACGTGTTGCGTATTGAAGCAGGGTCTTCATGACGAGAAGTTAGTTCACAATTATGAAATGGTTAAAGGCAGAAATCAATGAATTATTTGAATAAATTGACACATATTATTTTTAGTTAAGTTCTATCATAAGTTATGGTTAAGTTTTAAAATATTGTATGAAATTTAATCAATTATCAATTATTAATTATTATAGTCCATTCGAAATAGGATGATAGTGTTACTTAAATGGAATAAAGAACAGAGGGAATTTGAAAATTTGCTCATGCTTCTCTGCTACCAGTTAGAATTATAACAATAAAAAAAAGAATAATTAAAATAATTAAAAGGGTAATTTTACTTTCGAAAAGTAACTTTTTATTCTGAAAAGTTACCACCATTCAGAGACTTACATTATGGTTTTTCGAATGGACTGTAGTTTTGTAATTTTTAGTTGTAATAAATGTAACCATTAATTTGTAAAAAACATTTAATACCCATTTAAAATCAGTTATTTTATTTAGAAATAACCAGATCGTCAAAGAATTACGATTAAAAGTTATAGTATTTTTAAACGCTAAACAAAGCGAGAAAGTGTTTCTAGATCTGTTGTTTAGGTCAACAGCCGAAAGGCTGGTTTGAACCTCTAGAGGTTTTACTAAGTAAAACGAGGAGTGAGTTGGTTTACCATTGCCTTCCTCACTGAGTGGAAAAGTACGCTTATCAGCATGCCGGGCCCTCTGAAAAGCACATATTTCCACCCTGCAAATGACACCTTCACTTCATTCACCACAGGGTCTGGCTGTATAATGAGAAATTCATTACTTTCAGAGGAGATAACTCTGATTAGTATCTTTTACACCTCTACCTCTTCTGTTCTTAAATGATTCAGTCATTTAATTGACTGACCATGTGATAAGAAACAGAACTATTTATTTTAGCCCTGCAACGAATTCTAGATCTAATTAAAATTTAAATTGAAAATGTTGAACCATATTATAAATTATTGAAGTGATTACAATAGTTCTATAAAAAAGATGTTTAGCGTACCAATCATTTAGATGACCCATGCAAAAAACTGAGAGAAATTGTTATTTATATTATATAGTGGATTTGAAGATGTTCGAACTGATTCCCAAGATATTTTTAATAGAAATATGAATGAATTAGTTGTGAATGCTTTCTTTTTATGAAAATTTATTTAAATGCAACCGTGGGAACGATGAGTCGTATTCGGCTATAACAATTAAATAATTTATTTATATTAAAGAAGCCAGTCCACTTATTGTAATGACTCTGAATTTAAATACAGTATTATAAAATTTAAATCGTATTTTTATAAGGATATGAATTTAAAAAATAAATATGGCGAGTTAAAATTTCCTCATGGCAAGTAGAACATGTGACTAAACAAGCATTTTGACAAAATTAAACTAAAATGTAAAAATAAATTATCAAATTAGACCTCCGACTGTCTTCACATCAAACATTCACGTTGGTTAAGACAATATTAATACAATGAGATAAAAATATACAGGATGTTCCAAGACGAGTTACACAAATCAACAGGGAATTTTAATGTAGAAAAAATATTTATTAGACTTATTTATTTCCTCCTAACTTCATAAAATCATTACAATACTTAGTTACTTTTCTTAATTACAAATTAAAAATCTAAATTAATTTTTATTAATCTACCAAACTATGGTTGTCTACAAACTTCTGCAAGGGCAGATCAATTTAGTGCTTCTATATTTATGTTATACTACGTTGCTGTATTAGAGTGTTGCTAATTAAAACCATGTGTTAATACCTTAATTAATAATTAAATTACCATCAGGGTTATGTTAATATAATCTTAGTAATCGGTGAAGTGAAATATTTGATAAGTAAATGGTAATATACAAGAAAACAAGTAAAATATGGAAATAATAAAATATGACACGAAAAAATGCAAAGAACTTAATATCAATTATAAACAAACTCGTGTGAAACATTCACACAACTTTCGTTTTCCAATGTTAATAATGAAAACATAATCTAATCTTAATTATGAGTGGATAACGCTAAATAAAAATTAACGTTAGTGGTACTTTGATTTTGATGAGCAAAATATGGAAAATCGCTAAATTACGCTAAACTTCTGTAGACAAAACATTAAAACTACAAGTTGTAAGTTTTTTAATTTTCTACAACTTTAATACCCATAACAGGCTTTTTAACATAATCCCCATTACAGGCAGGGGGAGTGTTAATTATTTGCACTCGATCTGCTAGTTCCCAGGGCTACAAAAAATAGTTCTGTTTCTTGGTCAGCTAATTATGTGACTGAAGGATTTTAAAACAAAAGAGGTAGAGGTGTAAAATATACTAATCAGAGTAATCTCCATCTAAGAGTAATGACTTTCATTATACAGTCAGAAGGTGTCTTGCGGGATGGTAAGTAGATGCTTTTCGTAGGGCCTGGTACGCTGATAAGCATACTTTTCCACTCAATGTGGAAGGCAATTGTCAACCATCTCACTCATCGTTTTACTTAGTTAAGCCTCTAGAGGTTCAAACCAGCCTTTCGGCTGATGACCTAAACAATTTAACAGTTTGTTAAAATTTATCCAGATGCCGTCAAAAAGAATTTTGTATTATTTTATTATATCAAAAATCTCAGTCCTTCTCGAAATCTCCATAGATTCACTTATAGAAGGGCCGTTTTGTTTAGGGTGAGTTAGTTTCGATTTGTCTGTGATCCAGTAAGTGAATTGCGTAGTGCGAATAGTGCGTTAGAGAAGGTCAACGAATTACTGTGTACAGCTTAACGTTATTTCTGTATCTTTTACAAGTAGTCTTTAGTAAATTGGTTACGTTTGTTTAAGGAAACTAGGTAATTATAATTAGTTTGTTTTGTATTATAAGTAAATTAATTTTGTAATCTACTTGAAGATTTAAGACACTTTATTAATTGTAATTTTTATTTTGTAATAAATACTTGTAATTTTAAACTTTAGTGTGTAAATTATTTATTTTACCCAGATCCCAAAACGGACCTTAGAGACAAGTGTCACAGTATTTAGCGGCGATTATATCCGAAAATATGTCGTTAGCAGTTGACTGACATGCAAACTGAAATGTGATTGCAACTTAGGGTTGGCTTAATTGTTGGCGTTAAATAGAAACAGTCATTTTTATTTTAATACATTTTTGTTTATTAATTTCTCTTGCCTATATGAATATATAAGAAGAAAAGCATTGTTTTCACGTCGAGTCTTCGAAATCGAGTTTTCACCAAAATATCTCAAGAACGGAACATTATAAGAAGTTGGAACTTAAAACTTAAAATTAAATCCTACTAGAGAACCCGAATAGAAAATTTTCGTCAAAATTGGTCAACCGAAAGTAGTAGTTTATTCATATAATTTTTCATGTTTATCCACTTTTCTCAAAAACAGCTCCTACGATTTTCTTTTAAATGATCTCATTTACTACATTTCTTATGTTCTACGTAATAGAGCAGGCGCCGTGTCTGCTGAAACTCTTAGGGAGGCTGTGCTTCGTAGGAAACAATTGTTTTTTTAAAGATTTCGGTTTTAATATGCATTTAAAGGCAAAAATGTGTGTAATTAAAGTCGTAGATAATTTATAAACGTTCAATTCTTTGCTTAATGCTTAGTTTAGTGGTAATTTGTTATTTTCTGTTTTTTTCGTTATTATTAATAATAGTATTAATATTTTTTATTATTATTGTCTACAACTTTTATTATATACACTTTTGCGCTAAAATGTATATTAAAACCGCAATCTTAAAAAAAAATTTGTTTACGTGTAAACAGCCTCACCAATAATTTCAGCAAACATGGCACCTACCCTATCTTGTAGAACACAAAAAGTTTAGTAAACCAAGCGATTTTTAAAAAAACCGTAAGACCCGTTTTTGAGAAAATTGCCAAAACGTGAAAAATTACACGAATAAACTACTACTTCCGGTCGACCGATTTTGATGAAAATGTTTGCGTCGGGTCCGGTAGTGGTGTCTAACTTACGGTTTAATTTTCAAGTTCGTGTGATGTTCCGTTCTTAAGATATTCTGTTCACACACACACAGACCAATCGCTAAAAACATGTTTTTTTTGGATTTAGGGGTCTGAAAACATGTAGATCCGGTGAAAACTCGATTTCAAAAAATCGACATGAAAACAATTCTTTCTTTCCAATGTATTCATATAGGCAAGAGAAAGTAATAAATAGTAAACTAATAATAATTATTACTAATAAGTGTGTGGCTTACAGAGCCAGATATTTATTATCAGTTTATAAATTTTACAGAACTTCTGGGATATGACCATCCAGATGAACTGATTCGTCTTGTGACGATTTAACACTAGAGCGAAAGTGAATGTAAACAAATAGGTTAGTAAATCTTTGGCACTTCGGTCAAAAATGTCAAGAAAAGGAACTAGTCCGTCATCTACTGTCTTTAATCTTGCAATGCGTGAGGTAATTACTCAGATGGGCCC
Source organism: Catonia carolina (assembly GCA_035578175.1). NCBI lineage: Eukaryota > Metazoa > Arthropoda > Insecta > Hemiptera > Achilidae > Catonia > Catonia carolina. The sequence goes on along the minus strand of JAQMRL010000007.1, from coordinate 26,036,923 downwards.
GAAGGAAAACATGCTTTATAAATCAGCATAGTTTTGTGTTTATGCTGATAATGTCGTAATAATAGCAAGAGATATTTCATACTTTTTAAAAGATATTTTTGAGAATGGGCAGATGAACAAGAACGTTGGTTTTACAATTTACTTACTATGAGCACAAAACAAAATTCATGGAGTAACTTAGAATGGTGGCGATATAAATCCGGTTCCTCGCAAGTTCATTATTAGAGAATAATCATTTGATAAAGTACTTGAAAAATACCTTAACCTCGAAAAGTTGATGAATGACTCAATACGAGAACGAAATTATTTGAGAAATAGACCCTACTTTGCAAATATAAAATTATTTAAACATAAATTAATAAGTAGAAAAACAAAAATGTAAATACACCTTGTATTTGGTGCACCCAATTGTCACCTTTAGCTGTAAAATGTGTCCTTTGGCAGAATCAGATTGCAATATGTTTAGAAGGTTTGAAAGAAAGGTTACATGGAGGATTTTTGGACCGGTAAGGGAAGGAGATGACTGGAGTGAACTTAAATAGGAGGAACTGATAGCTTTTATTGAAGAAAAAAAATCGTTTCATTAAGGCCCAAAGATTGAGATAATTGCAGTATGTTAAAATATTAGAGTCAATGAGGATGCTTCAGGTAACATGGAAGGAAAGATTGTACAGTAAAATATATAAGGGGTGTCCTAGGAAGATGTGGCTAGATGACGTAATAAATTATTTATTTTGGTAAATATAAGAGAATGGAGGGTACTAGAAATTAGCAGAGTGGATTGGAGGATGATTGTGGAGGAAGCCAAAGCCCACCAAAGGCTATAGAGTTGCAAGATGATGATGTCTTGTCATTATGTACACATAAATGTTTTGATTATTTATATTCCCTGTATAAATCCTTTAATTTTAGCTCACTCATCACGGAACACCCTGTAGATATTTAGTAGGTACATAAGAGTAAAATTACATTATTTTTATATTTTTACCTTTAAATTCCAGATTTTAAAAATCATCTTTATTTATTACATTTAAAAATTTTATTAACTCGATTATTTTTTATTCGGAATGTTTTATGATATAATATACAACATAATGGTGTAAACTGTCATGCTAAATAAAAAAAATAATACAGACAAGATAGATTAGATGTACGACCAAAGTTCGATAAATTATTTAATAAAAAATATATATACAGGTTATATTATGAAATTTTTTGCATTTTCCAAAGTTATAAATGTTAAAATACCGTGATGAATTTATACAATAACATTTCAAGAACTATTTAAATTATATTTTTAAAAAGTACTAATTGATGACATTTATTAACAAGTGAAAGGCATTCAACGAGTTTATTTAAAAATCAAAAACCAGTTTCATCCGATCATTCGGGCGTAAACTATGTAGTTTATAATAAAATTTTATAAGGCAGCCTCGAAAAAACCGCGCTATCACTCGAGTTCACGACAAGTACGGCATAACCTCAATAGTTCGTCTCTCATTAGTTACCTCATAGTCACCTTCCATAATCCGTCACACCGGCTCTTTAAAGCAGTTTGCGTCCCTTAAAACCCCCACATGTGCCTCCGATAATTATAAAATTTAAGAAAACCTGGTTCTCTAAAAAAATGTTATGTTGTTTTATTGTTTTATTTAATTCTACTGAATTCTTGAGTAAAAATATACAATAAGTGACTGTTTGATAAGGTTTTATATTTTTTATTGATTTTTAAAACTAAGACTATTCGATTTTTATACTGTATTTAGGGAACTGTCAAAACAAAACTTTTAGTTGGATAACTTTTAATTCCCTCCGTTTAGAAATTTGTATTAACTTTTTAATAGAAAGGTAACTTTTCATATTGGTAACCCTGTTATTCGTCTTGCTTTGTTATTTATTTTACAGCTGATTCTTATCTTACGAGTGAGGTTAATGTTTGTTCAATTTTTGTTTTTTCGTTTTCCGAAAATTCAGGTTTTTCATACAAAAGGAACATTTTCTCAAAAACAGTTAAGATATTGACTTGAGATTTTACATTGAGAGAGTACATTCATTGAAAAAAATTATTACTCTTATTATTTACGTTAGCATTTTTAAAATCTCGATCCTCCTGACTACGCCGGCCGCATTGGTGTAGTTGGTAACGTGCTCGCCTCTTATCATGCGGTCTTGGGTTCAAATTCCATTCAGGCTCGGCATATTTTCATACATTACAAAATCATTTCATCCTGCACCGTCTGCATTAACAGTAATTGCAGAACAGTCGGACATTAAACCAAAAAGAACAAAAAAATAATAATCGATCCTGCTCGAAAACTCTCAAACACGCATTCCCTTGGATATTGTCACAATATTTAACTGAGCCATGTGCAGACGGCAGATTACTTGTTTCGAGGGCTTACACTAAGAGCAAATATAGAAAAATAAATGAGCGGAGGAAACGAGAAAAACACACAGTTGGAGTTTTTAGAATGTAAGCTGTAGACGCTATAGAATTTTTTAAAGTTATTTAAAGTGATCTATAAAGGTTCCAAAAGACAAAATAAAAACTATAATGTTATCTCTTATTTTTCGTTGTTGAAGGATTGGAAAATTATCAATAGTAGGGTTATATCTATCTTGATTTCTAAGAAAAATATTATCTAGTAAATAAATAAGATTTTTTTAAAGGCAGTAAAAAATATCACGAGTTTGAATAAAAACAATATATTTTCCCTGTTATAGGGGTACCTTATATCAATATGTATGTAAATACACGGAGGGGGTTTATGTATTTCAAAGAAGCAGCTATTTTATTTATACCCACTATCAATTTATAAACAACGTTCCCCTATCGACTGCCATATACGACCAGGGAGCAGTTGACCTTTTGTGAGTCGCCCGATGGGTCGACGACGCCAATTTATTTTCATATTGATACCGGTACAAAGATTTTTTTGATATGATAACATAATTGAAACCCCGGTGGTAAAAATAGCCATCTTTTGTCCTATTTCATTTTTATTCGAAATTCCTTTTAGCTGATATAACAATACTGTGATTTAAATAAATTTGTATACAATAACAAATTCCCGTATTACATTAGGTCACAATCGAAAAAATGAAAGAGTTATCGATATTCTATTTTTATCCTATAATAAATAAAATTTAAAAATCTGCCCCTTGACGGTCTAACAGTTATAATGTGCCACCTATTGCAAAGCTGTAGATCCATGTTTCAATTCCTGGCAAAAGTCTGAATTCTTACATGATAAAACCCACTGATTCTATCCCGTAACCCATAATATTGCATATAAGAGGCAGGTGGAGTGTTAAATTATTTGCACTCAATTTGCTAGTTATAGGGCTACAAAAAATAGTTCTGTCTATTTACACATGGTCAGCCATATGACTGAAACACTTAAGAACAGAAGAGGTAGAGGTGTACAATACACTAGTTAGAGTTATCTCCACTGAGAGTAGTGAATTTCATCATACAGCCAGACCCTGTGGTAAATGAAGTGGTGTCATTTACACGATGGAAATCAGATGCTTTTCAGAGAGTCTGGTCTACTGATAAGCACATTTTTCTACTTAGTGTGGAAGGCATTGTTAAACCACCTCACTCTTCGTTTTACTTAGTAAAGCCTCTTGAGTTTCAAACCAGCCATTCGGTTGATAACTACATGTGTACAAGACTGTACGGGAAATACAGTGTACAATCTTCTGTATCTAGATTGCAATGTTGTTCAAATAATGTAAGTAAGATTTTGCGATTTTATGAAAAACATCTTTTTTCTGATCCAGATTAGACCGAATAATTTTTGTCATCCGGATGGCGTTAGTAATGTCTTTTTCTTTAAAAATGTTATAACTTCAAAACTGTAAAAAGAAATAGTTGAAACCAATTAAAATCCGTTGTTTATTTGTATGTAGTTTTACTATATAAATTTCTTTTGAAGAATGAACTCCTCTGATCAACGGCATTATTTTGCGTTTTATCAGTTATTATGGTAATTACCTCACTCTTCGTTTTACTTAGTAAAACCTCTTGAGGTTCAACTAGCCTTTCGGTTGATGACCTAAACAACAACAACCATAATAGTCGCTAATAATCAAAGCAGCCGATCATCATCATTACAAACAATACGGACTAGGCCTCCTGGCCTGTTCTCACATCAAACTTAGTTGTCTTTTACTTCGTGAAAAATTTGATGCCCATCTCATCCAAAGTCACCCAGTATTACAATGTCCGGTTAGAATGTAACTAAACTCCTGTTTCGGTGTTCGATCGTTTTCTGGCATTCTCAACAAATAACTGTCCCACTCTTGCCTGAATTATCAAATAGCTAATATCACCCATTGCCAATCAAGTTCATGAGCAATATCTTCGTTTTGTAATATGGTCCAGCAAATTATACCCCGCTACAGGTGTTCACAATCTTTATTCTTGATACCTGCTGAGTGTTCAGAGTCCAACACTCTAAACCTTACAGTAGAACAAGCAGAACCAAGGGTTATAAGATTTTACAGTAGAATTCTTCTGTATTTTACCGGCCAGAGTTTTCCTCAGAGTGTAGGCTATATTTATTAGCCTACATATGTAACTAAATTCGTGTTTCGGTGTTCGATCGTTTTCTAGCATCCTCAACAAATGACTATCCCAGTCTTGCCTGTATTATCAAATAGCTAATATCACCCATGGTCAATCAAGTTCGTGAGTAGTATCTTCGTTTTGTATAAGGTCCAGCAAATGATATCCTGCTACAGGTGTTAGCAATCTATATTCTTGATACCTGCTGAGTAGTCAGAGTCCAACACTCTAAACTTTACAGTAGAACAAGCAGAACCAGGGGGTGATAAGTTTTTACAGTAAAATTCTTCTGTATTTTACCGACCAGAATTTTCCTCAAAGTGCAGGCTATATTTATTAGCCTTTGAAACATTTTCAAGTTGATTTCCGTATCTAGTGAATGCACATGTAATATTTAAATTCCAAGTAAACAAACGAATGCAGATGTTGAAAGGTCCTGTCATTCAGAACTATTTTGCTCTTGAGATGATCAGTACTCCGGTACTCATCAACTTTCTGTTATCGCATCAAAGCTGTTTATGCGACTTTCAATAAACTTAAAAATCTGGTGTGAAACACTTACACGACTTTCTCTTACCAATGCAAATAATGACCAATATAATCTAACATTTGTAACAATACATTAGAAATTTAAAAAAAATTAACCTCAAAAAACATAAACTCATTTTAATCATGAGTGAATGATGTAAAATGAAAATCGATCTTAGTTTGGCTTAATATTACGGAAAATCACACTTTCACGCTAAACTAGGCTCTGTAGAAAAAAATGCTACTCATAAAACTTGTAGATCTTCCAACTTTCTATAAATTTTTTTATATACTCTGTTGTCGTAAAAAGCATACTGAAGCAGATATCTTAAAAAACTAGTTATTTTACAAAATTACTAATTACCGCTTAACTAAGGGTTATACTAAAAAATATTTCAAATAAAAGTTGTAGATTTTTAAACTTTCTACAACTTTTTTGTATACATTTTTACGCTAAAATGTATTACAGCCACAATCTTAAAAAACCCATTTTTTACTACGAGAGAACAGCCTTCCCAAGAGTTTTAGCAGACATGACCCTTACCCTGTCTTGTAGAGCATAAAAAATTTAGTAATTGAGGCGATTTAAAAAAAAAGTTGTAGTGCCGTTTTGAGAAAATCGCAAAAAAGTGAAAAATTGTACGAATAAGTTACTACTTCCGGTTGACCGATTTTGATGAAAACGTTCGTGTCGGGTTCGGTAGTGGTATCTAACTTGAAGTTTTAAGTTTCAAGTTCGTACAATGTTCCGTTTATGAGATATTTTGTTCACACACACACACACACACACACACCAATGTTTTTCTAGGCAAGAGAAAGTAAAGAAAATAATGTTTTATTTTCTCTATAGTGTACCATATTGCCTCGACTATAATAAGGAATATGTTTTATTATTTTTCGAATTCATCGTTCTCGTTGTTGAGAACTTCGTTGATTCAAATACAACCAGTTATGATTCCGATCCTGAGTACTTATAGACCTATAAATTCTAAAACATTTTGTAAAGAAACTTAGCTGGCCCCTGTAAATGAATTTACACAATAATTTTTACTGACACGTTAAAAATTTAACAATTACTACAATAACACTTAGTCTTATTTAACAATGTTTTGTATTCCTGTTGTTTACAAAATAAGGTATGAATCAAAATAAACAATTCCCGTCACAATGAAAAACCTTTAAAACAAACTAAACAACAGAATAGTTGCACCACTAAAGCTTTATTTCAATATTATTTTATGGATTACTTGGAAAAATCTTGTTACGGCTGATACCGATTGTCATTTTCATATTTTTCCCAGAATTCCAAAAATATCTTTTTACAACTGTATAGAAATTTCTTAAATCTGCTGGGTAGCATTCTGTATTTAAGGACAAACAGAAACTCCGATTAAAAGTTGAATCTGAATTTGCTTTTTAAGTATATGATGCTATTGCTCCCTCCAGGGCCTAGTAGTTAGCGAGCTACTTTAAATAGTGGAGGTATTGTATTTTATTCCCAAATAGAGTTTGGAAAATGATTACGTTATACCTACTGTTCGTTAACCTGTTTATTGAAAATTGATATATGTCTGTTTTTGAACTCTGTAAAACAAACAGTGTGCAAACATTTTTAAATCAATAAAAATTTATTTCAGCTAAAAAATTACAACGAAGGAACGTGAATGTATTTTCCGTTCGATAAGAAGAAGTTGAGGTATTTTACTTCTACTTGGTTTTTAATGGATTTATTAAATATTTTATATATTACCTGAAGATAGATGGAATCCGGAAAAGTTTCATAAACTTTTATTGAAAGGTATTTTAAAAGTTTTATTAATAATGTTTAAGCCGCTCCTAAAAATATTCATTATATTTTTGTTTTTCTATAATGTAATGGAGATTTCTTATCAAAATATTAGAAAGAACTTATAACAAAAAAATAATTAACTTTTAAGTAACCTTTTTATGACTTTTTCAATTAATTTGATTAAGATTTTTAATAAGCTGCATTTTGTATATGCTAATTTACATTTTCATATACAGACCGTTAAGATGTTTTAGTTTACTTTTCCAGTTTAGATAGTCTACCTTTCTCCATCCAACTAACTTGCCCAAAATAAGGATTAAAATAAGGAAAAATAAGGATTCGGAGCCTTAGCTTAGGCTATAAGACGCGCTCCTTGGTTGAGGATAAGGAAATGCCATTTAATGGCTTGCTGCGAATATAGGGTAACCTTAATATTCGTGGGTAGAGCTTGAGGTTGGTGGGTTACTATCCTGGGACAGTAACAGAGCACCTAAAAAACGCTAAAAAGGACTCTATTACATGGCTGGCGAATATTGGCTGCCAGTAAATAAGCCAATATGTCTCTTATGCGTAATGGAAGAAGAGAAAGCTATCGACTTCAATTTTATTTATTTTATTTTGAGTTTTTATTTTATTTATTTAAGACTCTTTTGCGGTTATTGCTAATGCAGATGATGAGAAAGCTGATTGTTGAAAATGAGTTAAGAAAAAATTCCAGACCTGACCGGGAATTGTACCCGGGACTTCTGGCGTAGAAGCCACTGATGTCTAAACATAGCTGATGGTTAAACATAGCTGATGGCTGATGGTTAAACATAGGTATAGTCCGTTTTTTGTTAGTTGAATCCTGTTGTAAACAAACTTCGTATGTATTAGTCCCTGTAAATACACATCACACAAACACGTGTGGCCTTAGGTGAACTCTCTGTAAGCTAACCGGTGATCTAAAAAAACCCTCACTCTTTATATTTTGTCAATTCAATCGTCAGTGGTATAATGTAATAGGCCTAATAATAATATTATAATTTTTTTGTCATTTTTATACACAAATTATTTTCATTTCACATGACATTATCAGTTATTTAAAGATTGGTGTAATGCAATAACAAAATAAATGTTGTAGCATATGAGTCAGTTACATTTCGGAATACGTGGTGTGATGTTATCATGATTTAGTGTGGGATATGATGTAAAATTATATTTATTCGCATCAATTTTCGTATTTGTTCTTAGTTTTTGGGTGTTAGTGCGTGGTTGTGTCCGAGACTGTGCGATAACACATGTATTGACAATGGCAGACGAATCTTCTTCTTCCGGAAGTAATATTAAACATAAAAATGGGAAACCTTTACTAAGCGGAGAAAAGATAATTGCAATTAATGTTTTCAATAAGTTTACTCATAAATATCCTAACGTATAAATTAAAGAGATACATTCACTTACTGATGCATTTACCGGTGTATCTTGTTCAAGAGTTCACAGAGTACGAAAAGAATTTAAACAGAGTGATGTTTTAAAAACCTCAGTTAAAAAAAGAAAACGTAAAACGCCTGCTTTAGGCAAATTTTATGATATCAACAAAACTACTTTAAGACTTATTATTCATCAATTTTTCTTTAGAAATGAGTTACCTACTTTAAATAAGATTTTGTCGGTTGTCACTAATGGTGCTGATTTACCCAAAATTAGTCGGTTCACTCTGCATAAACTAATTCTATCTATGGGGTTTAAATTCAATAGTCGTTTCAACAGTTTTTCGTGTAAACGTATGCAACGGCATGAAAGGTACGAGCGGGGGTAGTGTAAGCAAACTTTTTTGAACACTGTTCTTTTCGTTCCATTCGCCCGGTGGCTTGTTTACGCTAGGACTCGACTAAGAAAAACAAACTATAATTAAGTATATTATTTTACATTGGCAAGATAAAATCGTGTGAATGTTTCACACCAGATTTTCTGTATATTCACATGTAGGCTATGAAGTTGAAATATTTCTAGGAAATAAATGATTTTTAATGTTACTGTTAATTCCTGAATATTAGTAACAATCGTGGATTGAAGCGTTAACTAAATATAGAAATCAGAATTTGGTCGAATTTAATAGCTTTTAAACTGACCAAGTGATAAAATAAAACTTTAAGTTATTATATTTTAACAAATGTATGTTTTCTTAAGGTAAAAATATATATTTCGCATAAACATATATTTAAATGTATGACACAATAAGATCGTGTTACATTAAGATAGGTTGAAGAGAAACAAAATAAAAGTGGGTGCAGCAAGCATCTTTACTATGTCCCCTGGGACACGAATCGGTCCGCTGATCGCGCCCAACACATTTCCATCGCCTCCGACTGCAAAGAAAAATTAAACGCATCAAAAACGTGTTCAACGATGTGCTATGTTGATCTCTATGTTACTTTCATCTTTAATTTTAAAAAAGGAATTTTCGACCCCGTGAAGTATTTTTAACCGACGAAGTGTCGGAACTGAAGCAGAACGTAAATAAATGCCTACATAAAAATATGTAAACGAATTTTTTTTATCTTTTAGAACTAAAAGTGGTACAAGTAATTTATTTTTAATCTCGATATATTGAATATAGTATAGAACTTTTCAGTAATCTAAAATTGAATTTCGATTACAAAATAACAAAATTATGGTAAGTATTACTACCTAACATGGTATTGCATTATACCTACACTGTGTTATTATTATTACTTTCTCTTGCCTATATGAATATATAGGAAGGAAAGTATTGTTTTCATGTCGATTTTTCGAAATCGAGTTTTCACCGGATCTATACGTTTTCAGACCCCCTGAACCCTAAAAACATGTTTTTAGCGATTGGTCTGTGTGTGTGTCTGTGTGGTGTGTGTGTGTGTGTTTGTGAACAGAATATCTCAAGAACGGAACGTCGTACGAACTTGAAAGTTGAAACTTAAGTTACATACCCCTAATGGACCCAACAAGAACATTTTCATCAAAATCGGTCAACCGAAAGTAGTAGTTTATTCGTATAATTTTTCACTTTTTTGTGATTTTCTCAAAAACTGGTCCTACGACTTTTTTAAAAATCGCCTGGTTTACTAAATTTTTTATTCTCTACAAGATAGGGTAAGCGTCATGTGTGCTGAAATTCTTGGCGAGTGTGTTTTCTCGTAAAAACGTTGTTTTTTTAAGATTACGGCTTTAATATGCATTTTAGCGCAAAACTTTATATTATTAAAATTGTAGAGAATTTAAAATCCTACAACTTTTATTTCAAACATTCTTTTTGTATAACGCTTAGTTTAGCGGTAATTTGCAATTTTCTGTTTTTTTCTCACGAAAATGTGTGAAAAATTGATTTTTTTTAGATTTCGGCCTTAGTATGCATTTTACGACAAAAGTGTTTATAATTAAATTTATAGAAAATTAAAAGATCTACAACTTTTATTTATAGCATTTTTCTCTACAGAGCCTAGTTTAGAGAGAAAGAGTGATTTTCCGTATTTCTACGCCAAACTGAGGTTGATTTTCATTTTGCGTCTTTCACTCATGATTAAAATTAGGTTATGTTTATTGAGGTTAGTTTTTTGTTTATTTCTTATGTTTTATTACTAATGTTAGGTTTATTGTTAATTATTTGCACTGGCAATAGAAAGTTGTGTGAGTGTTTCACACCAGATTTTTATTATTATTATTATTATAGGTATTATATAATATGATACAACAAATTTGATAAATACATAATTATTCTGTTTATTTCTTTTGTAATTAAACCTAGTTCCTTCGTTTAATAACCCCTAACAATAGTGAAATATCGCACGAACAAACTGCAGCTACTTCCGGTACACCGATTTTGATGAAAATATTGTGGCAATATCGAAGAGGAGTATGGTTCGAGAAATTTCTAGTACTTAATTCATAAAATGTTAAATAGTAAATAGTAGAGTGGCAAAGTAACAATAGGGTTAGTTATAAAAGGATAGTTAAAAAGGGCCGTGTAATAAGGCAGGGTCTTTGTTGTACAACTATTTGTGAAAGAGTCGCTTGGTTACCTGTAACACCTTTTACTCTATTGTGACTTGTTTACAATATTTAAGATATTTCCAGTACTAATAAAAAAGGGTTCTTTGTACTTTATTATTTGCATCGAAATTCTCTGTTTTTCTAGAATATCCCTTTAAACTACCTATATAAAGAGACCCTCGAGTGCGGTCGGAGAGTTAGTATTCGTTTGATCTTTGACGAGTGTTGATTGAGTGTGCTATCGGTTCGTAGAACAGGTCAACGGTTCCGAGGCATTGTTATTCAGTCTTATTGTATGTGCATTGTGTATTCAGTTTTATTGTGTATGTGCATTCTATATAATTGTTTGTAAGAAGTATTAAGTAAATTATTAAGTTATTTATTGTATAATTCATTAAAATTAGTTTATTATTTATTTTGTAAATCTTTTAGTTGTAATAAATACTTGTAATTGTAAACTTTAGTGTATTGATTATTTAATTACCTAGATCCCGAAACGGACCTTAGCGATAAGTGTCACAATAAGTATGTCAAGTCTTCTTATGATACCTAGCTTAAATAAAGTCTAATGTTCAAATTTATACGATTTTCCATTTTTGAGTTATTTTTTCACACCCACAAATGCACATAGACACCCACCCGCGCGCGCACAAACAGACACATACCAATTGCTAAAACAAGGTTTGGGCTCAGGGGTACCTGAAAACGTGTATTTTCTAGGACAATACACATAAAAGTAGGACACGAGAAAGTAAAAATATAGTAGGCAAACAACGAAACCATTAAAGTCTCATCAATGATCAGACAGTTATCGCTCAGAGTAACGATATGGAATTTTTTACTTTGTGTAACATTTTATAGGGAATTTTTAAGCCACACATTTAAAGTTTCTAAACCTTCCTCTTAAAATTTCGTGATGAGAAAGTGAGTGAGCAAATCAGTTATAAATTACAAAAATTTTTATTAAATTTTCAAACTTTCATCAAAATATTTTCCAGAATTAAAACAGCACTTTAAACATTCTCTCAGTGAATATGGAATATTTAATAATGTGATAATAAACACCGTAAGGAAAATTTAAATTATCGTTAACTGAAAATTGGTAATAGGATTATTGATAAATTTTAATTAATTATTTGTTCTTTCTATTGGAATAAATTCTTCATTGTGAGCTTTACTAATTATAATATCGATTAGCATATTAAATTTATACTGAAAGTAACTTAATTCCATTCCGAGGAATTTTAATTAAATATTATTTTATTAAATATTATAGCTTTACATAATCTATAAATTTATAAAGAAATATTTTTTTCCATTTATGACATTTTACACCACATAACTTTTGACATTTCTGGAAGATCTTATTTCAACTCACATTCTCAGCATTCTCTTACTATAATTTTTCTTTTTTCTTCCATCCATTCAATGTCATACCTTTTTTCTTCGTGAAAGCCCCTCAAGTTAATAATCAATAGTTTTATTAATACTGTCTTTTTGGATTATATTATATTGTTTTATCAAACCGGATATAGGAGGTATGGCTATTAAATAACGAGACTGACGTTGTAAAAATTATATTTTCATTTTATACATAATCACTTATTGTCACCTCCAATATACACTCCTTCTCTATCCCTACAACGCTCCATGCAAATTTTACATTGTTGGACACAGTGCTGGAAGTCATCTTCTGTCGGCTCCTTCAGGACACGTGCCGCTTTCTCTTTTACAGCTTCCAAAGACTCAGATCTTGTCCGTTAATGCAGATTTCACCTTAGGGAACATGTAGAAGATATTAACATGTGATGAAAAATGGTTTTTACTTATGATCCGGAAACGAAGCGCCAATCTATGCACTGGAAGAGCCGAACTTCACCGAGAGCCAAAAGAGCTCGAATGAACAAGTCAAAATTTAAAGCAATGATGATTGTGTTTTTTTATATCCATGGAATTGTGTACCTTCACTGGGTTCCTAAAGGTCAAACAAGAAATCAATATTACTACCTTGAGGTACTTTCTAAATTGCGTCAAAGAGTAAGGAAAAACGCCCCGAAATGTGGAAGTACAAATCATGGGTTCTCCACCAAAACAATGCCCCAGCTCATTCCGCGTTATCTGTTAAAAGGTTCCTAGCCAAGTACAGCATCTCAGTGTCAGAAAGTCAAACTTATTTACCAGATCTTGCACCATGTGACTTCTACCTGATTTCTAAGGTGAAATCTGCATTAAAACGGACAATATTTGAGTCTGTGGAAGCTGTAAAAGAGAAAGCGGCACGTGTCCTGAATGAGCTGACAGAAGATGAATTCCAGCACTGTTTCCAACAATGGAAAATTCGCATGGAGCGTTGTAGGGATAGAGAAGGAGTGTATATTGAAGGCGACAATAAGCGATTACGTATAAAATAAAAATAAAATTTTTTACAACGTCAGTCTCGTTATTTAATAGCCACGCCTCGTTCATGTTTTCAGGCCCCTTCCATCCAAAAACATGTTTTTAGCGATTGTTTGTGGGTGTAAATGTGAATATCCTAAGAACAAAATATTATACAAAGTTGAAAACTTGGAACTTAAGTTAGGCACCGTACGATGACCCGACACAAACATTTTAATGAAAATCAGTCGACCGGAAGAAGTAGATTATTCGAGTAATTTTTCACTTTCTTATAATTTTCTCAAAAACGCCTCCTGTGACTTTTTTAAAAATCGTCTTATTTACAACATTTTTCATGTCCTATGAAATGGGGTAATCGCTATGACTACTGAAATTATTTGGGAGGCTGTGAATATTCTCTTTAATGAATTTCTTCGCATTTTAGGACCAGTTTACATCATAACTTAGATACATAAAAATATATAAAAGTAACTATTAACTAACAACTTAAAAACATTATTGTTTATTACAATAGTTCAAATGGTTTCACACGAAACGTTTTCTATTCAGATCTGCGTTATTTTGTAGCTGTATAGGTTCGAAATTCATAAAGAAGTCTGTCTTCATGACTCTTGGCAAATTTTCGAATTACCTCGTTTATGGAATCCACTCCCAAGTTCCGGTGTAGATCGTCGTTTCTAACATAACAGTAAGCGTATATAATGCTTTTGAAAACTTCGTTCTGGAATCTTTGTATAATTAGTTGGTTTGATGCTCTTGTATGTCTTCCGAAGCTGAATTCCATAGGTCCATACGGGTTTCAATATTTGCGTATAGGAAGAGTTTGTTATACCTAGATAATGCCGATTTATTACCCAGTAAAAAGTAAAAATTCTTAAATTTAAATGGAGTTCCTGCCTTTTTTACATGTTTTTTCCAGCGAAAATTTACATCGATTAAAATTAGGTTGTTTTCATATAACATATTGTGACACTTATTGCAAAGGTCCGTTTCGGGATCTAGGTTATTAAATAATTAATACACTAAATTTTACAATTACAAAGATTTATTACACTAAAAGATTACAAAAAAAAAAAATTCAACTAATTATAATTAAGAAATACAATAAATGATTTAATGATTCACTTAAAATAAATAACAAAAAATAAATAACTTAATAACTTACTTAGCCTACTTACAATCACTTTTATAGATTACACTAACATACAACACAAACTGAATTCACAAAACTACACATTAACTTTACAATACACACACAACAAAGAGACGGTATAACAATCTAACTCGGATACGTAATCTGTTTACGCACCTCGACAATCAAACGGCAAAGATCACACGAATACTGACCGGACCGCCGCCCGGGGGCCTCCTTTTATTATCATTCACAAAGATCGTTCCAGAACAAAGTAGAGAAATCTACTCAAGTACAAAAATAACTCTTTATTAATGAATGCTAGAAAAATCCCTTTGTTAACAAGTCAACTATTGTAAATAGAAACGTAAACAACCTCATAAACAACTTCATAAAAATAGCTGTACACAATAGTATACCTGAACTTTATGATAGTTATTTCAACCCTTATGAATGAATAGACACTTTTATGGTTACAACTGTCATTTACAAAACTGATCTTATTGTGTAAGTTATTGTTATTTTATTATTTCTTAACTATGTTTATGAATGGAATTCTGGAAGATTCGTGAGCGATCCCGTCTTTTCTCGATCTTGTTACAATATTTTACTCATTATAAAATATAGGTTATATTTTACATTATTTACATTGGCAAGATAAAATCAAGTGAGAGTTTAACAAAAGATATTCTAACTATTTTTTATAGTAATCAGTTACAATGTTGACATTTCATTAATAATTTGTAGTGTCATTTAATATTAGTCACCTGTACAATGTGAAATTCAAAATTATTTAAAAGAACTGAGAGAAAGTATCATATTTCCTTAATCCGTGTAAAAATTGTTATTAATCAAATTATTTTTACACGTTTTCTTATAAATTGGAGAAAGCTAAAAAAATAGAATTGGGAGAATATTAATTTCGTGAAATATTACAGTTATTTAATAGTATAAGAATAATACTAACCAAAATAATATTTAACTGAACGATGACAACAAAAGAAATGTAATTCTTTTTATATTGTAATAATTTTATTCTAATAAAAAATATACACTTATACGTTTGACAATTTTCGTTTATTTCTTAATTAAATTTCACTAAACTGAAAAAAATATGATTAGACTGTAGCGTGCTAAAGGTGAAAGTCATTTTTTTCTATTAATTGTTTATTAATATTTTTTTCATACTTATTAACAAATTTTATGTTCAATTACTTATCACTGTATTTCATTTAAATTTGTTCCTCAAAAAATATCAATTTTAAATAACAAATAATAAAATTTTTTTAATAAAATTAATGAGTCAGGTATTTTTATAATAGGAAATGTGAGTAAAAAACACCGATGGAATAACGAAAACGTGTAGGCATTGTACAAACATTACACAAAGTGTTTTTTGATACACGCGATAAAAATATTGTGGGTTGTAAAACGACTATCAGCAAAGAAAAGAGGGAATAATGTTGGTTTAAACAACATAAATGGACCTATCAATGAATTGACGGAGTACAAGCGACCCGACATTACTTCGGTTCGTTCACAAAGAGGAGTCCCTCGTGAATTTATATTTTTTTGCCCTAAACCACGCACCACCCTAAACCATCAACAGGTGTTTTCCCCGATACATCAATATTTACAAAGGGGTGTTGAGTTACTACGGAGACCCCCTCGTTCCCACTCGGTATGATTGACACGAGTAAATTCTGACTAGGGGACAGTTTGGCGTTGTAAACTGGATATAAATTACACTGTGATCACCTTTCCCTTAATTTATCGCTCTCACACATATTACAGCCTGAATTATCTGATCGTTATTAGTAGCTCTGTACTAGCGTATTTTGTCAACGCGATTTTATTTGGTCGTGAATGCTGATAAAATTTATTTCATTGCAATTGAGTTACGGTACCCTTGTAATTGTTTTCACTTGTTTTATAGCACTTTTCTGTTCTTTACCCACATTATTCCGAATTTCCACTTACACTATTATCTCCAAATTGCAGTTCAACAAAATACATTATTATTATTTTGATTACATATCTATACTAATATTAAAAAGATAAAGCGTGTTATTTTTTGTGCAGGCTAAATTCTAAAACTATTCACCGGATTTTCATGAAATTTCAACAGCATATTCGTATTCATATTCACAGCAAAATTTTCTTTTTAAATTTTCACAATTTATAACCCTAAGGGCCATAATGAAGATTTTAATAAATACGTGTGTGTGTGTGTAAATGTGAGTAGGTATTACTGTTGAGATTGATGAAGGGGTTTGATGTTATCGAGAGACATACGTGAGATAAATTATCAAAATGTCATGTGTGTGTGTGTGTGTGTGTGTGTACGTTGGAAAAAAGTACAGTTGATCAAGCAGCTAGACAATTTCTGTAACATATTTATTTTTTAAAATATATAAAGCATAATTACAAAATATGTAGGGTGCTACAGGTATGCAGATAAGAAACGACTTGCGCAAGATAGAACAGCTTGGAGAACTGCATCAAACTAGTCGAGAGACTGATGACAATAAAAAGAAATCGGCCCTATCTATAATGTAACTTACTGGTGGTATACGTTAGCTAGCTAACTTCTTTGGTACGTGTGATAGATAGGAAGGAAAATTACGAGTACTAAATGTATTCAGATTTTTTGATGTACATAGTTTGTTCCTAAAATTAGTTATTATCTTGTTGTTTTCCTACTTTAGAATTGTTAATTTATCTATAAGAAACTTCGCAAATTTACGACTTGTGAAAAAGAACGATTTGTGAAAAAAATAAAATATTTTATTGTAACAAATTAATAGCTCTGTTCTGTATATGGCTGTTCTGTTCAAGGTTTTTTTTAATTGTGTTTAATTGTTTTATATTTTTAAATTTTAGATATTATTCATATAATGGAGTTTATCATTTATCATTTTGTGTCTATTTTTCCATTGCTTGAATGGTTCCATCCCTTCGAAAATATTTGTTCGATTTCATTGTGCTTGGATTCGTGATTTAAATTGTTTCAGTTTCACTTAATTTTGTTTTATTTATTATATTACATATTATGGTAATCCCTTGTGGGGAAAACAGTTCATTTCTTCTTAATTGTAGCAATGCAATGATATTGTGACAATATCTAAGGAGGAAAGTGTTTGATCCAGAATTCTCTAGCAGGACTGAAATTTAAGAAGTTTTAATATAAATAATAACAGTTAATAAATCGGGTTATTCAAAAGAAATGGTTAGGTATAATTTTGTGACGGCTACATGAGAGGGTTATCTATTTAGATAAGTAACTCTTATGTAATTTTCTAGAAACCGACAGAAAGACTTTAAATTTTTATTATCAAATCGAACATTTTTGTCCCTTTCGTAATTTCCATAGTTTACGTATATAAGGCGGGGCCGGATTGGTCTTGTGTCAATTTTTGATTTGTCACCGGTGAATTAATAGTGAACCACGTAGGCTAACAGTTACGTGTGGAGAAGGTCTAGAGTTTACTGTGTATCGTTGTGTATCTTGTAGGCCAATTGGTTGCAAGTAAGATTTATTTTAATTAAGTACGAGATAATCTAGTTACTGGTTAAGTTCATTTATTGCCATTAATTTATTACAATTAGTTTATTATTTATTATAAGTATCTTGATTGTAGTAATAGTAATTTATTAAAATAATTAAGTAAGATTATTATTTGTAATTTATATATTGTAATAACTTCTTGTAATTTTAAACGATAGTTTGTTAATTATTTACTATACCCAGATCCCAAAACGAACCTTAGCAATAAGTGGTACAATCTATTAAGGGTTTTTTCTTTCTTGAATTTGTTGATTTAAATTTAATATCTATCAGAATACCATCAATTTATATGCAATTTTATTCAAAAATTTATGTTCAAAGTTGTTAAAATCCATATTAGGATATTAGTCGATTGTTATAAAATATGATTTAACAAAAATAAGCTAATTACATGATATATAAATACATCATTATTTTTCTGATATTACAATAAAAAACCACAAAAATAAGCCTGTAATTATTTTATAAAGAGTTTTTAGGCGAACTAACGAACCTAAATATAATAAGTAAGTTATGAAGATATATAGGTATTTAGTTTGCGTGTGTATCAGAATATCTAAACAACGTCATCGGTTCTCATAATAGTCGAACAAATAAAAAAATAAAAAATGAAGAATTAAAACATGTCAACCGGTAGTTCGGTAAATAAAACCTTACTAATTTTAGTCTGATAAAAAGAGGAATATAAAAAATACTTTTAATAATAGATGTGGAAATAAATACCGACATAAAAATTATGTATAATCGTGCAAGTAAAATATATAATGTGTAGTTTGTGAAAGGAACTGAATTATCAAGAATATAGTCCTACCGAATTGGTATAGTAATTGATGTAAGCCTCTATAAAAAAAGAGTATACAAATAAATATATATGTATGTCTTCCTGTCAAGCAAGTTCCGCTCAAATACTTTCATTGTAAAAATAAGTACGGAGGAAGAAAAGGGGAAAATAAGTACTTAATAAGAAGAAAACAAGTGAAGAGGGGAAATAGTAATAATAATAAAAACTACAATAGTCAAATCAAAGAATCTTATAATTTGACACAAATGGAATGACAGTACTACGACCACAATGGTCATTTGATTACATACGCGGTGCTGATGTTTCATGCGTGGATTAATTGAACCGCGAAATAATGTTGCTAGACATGTATCGCTTAGTTCGGTGTCGTATATTATATTTATCGTAGTTGTATGATATATAATATAACATCATGGGAAAACTAGAAACGAATATTACTAAGTGACGACACATACATTAATCCTTTCCATATAATCTTATTGGATTTCTCAACTTGTATCAGTTTTTACAAACATACACCGTAAAACCCCGAATTTAATACACAAATTATTTGTCAAAATTGATTATAGAAATTCCACTGTGCTTTAGAATTGATGGTACACTGCAATCGATTCACAGTAGCTGATAAAGTTGTTAGTAACCGGCAATATGGTCCTCCTTACTTAATATTTTAAAATGAGAAAATGCACCATAATACGAACAAAATCTGGTGTAAAACACTCACACAACTTTCTCTTGCCAATGCAAAACTTTAACAATATAACCTAACATTAGATATAAATAAAAAAACTAACCTCAACAAATATAACCTTATTTTAATCATGAGTGTGTCAACATGAGTGAGGTAAAACCTTTAATTTTTGGTGACCTTGAAAAGGGCCGTTTAAGCGATGGTCGTCTTGATGGGAAGCGTCGGTCGTAGTCACCGTGGCGGTCGAGAAGGTGGTGACACGGCGTGTCGTCGTCCAGCGGAGATGTCATCTTCTTCCCTCGCAGTAGTGCGTCGATGGCTGCTTCGTCGGGTCCGGTGGGCGTAAGACTCGCTCGAGGGACCGCTGTGGGCATCGCTCGCGTCAGCGGGCGATGACGGTCCGGTCGACGGCTTACGGTGACGGGTCGGCTAGCGGAAGCATCATCTTCTCTCTTCCGGAGTCGTCCATTAGTCTTCACTGGAGTTCGGTAGCCGTGGTCGATGGTAGTGTCTTGTCGATGCGTCTGGATTGGAATTGAATCCTTGTTTAAGTGTAGCGCTCTTTATATAGTTGCCGAGAGCGCTGTGGTAGAAAGCGGCTATTGGTATGGTCTTGATGACAAAGGACTCTGTCGGTACGCCGCCACAAGCATACCACCCCTCTCGGAACTATTGGCGGCTCCCCCTGTTACTACGTCGGAAGCTTTGATAGCCGACAGCACAGTACTTAAACAAAGGGGGCTACGGTGACAAGTGAATGATGCAAAATGAAAATCAACCTCAGTTTAGCTTAAAAATACGGAAAATTACTCTTTCACGCTAAACTAGGCTCTGTAGAGGAAAATGCGCAAAATAAAATTTGTAGATCTCTCAATTTTGTATGAATTTTATCATTACACTTTTGTTGTAAAATGCATACTAAAGCTGAAATTTAAAAAAAAATTCGATTTTTTTACAGATTTTCATTTATAAACCAGAATATCACTAATTACCGGTAAACAAAAATTTACAAAAAAAGTTGGGATTAAAAGATGTAGGATTTTAAATTCTCTACAACTTTTATTATATACATTTTTGCGCTAAAATGCAAATTAAAGTCGTAATCTTAAAAAAAAAACAATTTTTTACGAGAAAACAGCCTTTCCAAGAATTTAAGCAGACGTGGCGCATACTGTATTTTGTGGAGCATAAACAATTTAGTAAATGAGGCGATTTTAAAAGAAATCGTAGAAGCTGTTTTTGAGAAAACCGGCAAAACGTGAAAAATGACTCAAATAAACTACTACTTCCGGTTGACCGATTTTTAAGAAAATGTTTGTGTCAGGTCCTCTAGTGGTATCTAACTTAAGTTTCTAGTTTTAATTTCGTTCCTATTTCAAGGATTTCATTGATGAAGTAAAGTAAAAACATCGTATGGACGAATAGGAGAGAACCCTACAGTGAAAGAAAACTGAGAGTTTAGGTTTACAAAAATAAGTATAGAAGTATCAAAATATAGTTTTACAAGGTCTA
This sequence comes from Catonia carolina, assembly GCA_035578175.1. NCBI lineage: Eukaryota > Metazoa > Arthropoda > Insecta > Hemiptera > Achilidae > Catonia > Catonia carolina. The sequence continues at coordinate 26,015,920 of JAQMRL010000007.1, read as the reverse complement.
AAATTGCATTAACGAAGGAAGGGAAGTTGAAAGGTTTAGGAATCATTTTGAAGTTAGTTAATTTAGATTTCCTTCTTCAAAACTAATTCCAATACTAGTAAATATGTCAACTTTGACATCATCATGGGGTGATTCAAGGTTCCATGAACAGGCCTATACTATTAAATTATTTTTAGTTAATAAAAACGAAGGTATTAAAGAAATAAATTGATACGACGGAGAAATATAGAAACAATCTTTCTTAGAAGTTATAAACTAGGGTATAGGGGGGTGGTAATAGTTAACATCGACGTCGAATTGTAAAAATATCGCGTGACGTTGTTCATACAACTCGTTTCTAATTGCTATCACTCTCGTTGATCGGGTCTTGGACCGTTTTTAAAAATCTACCACTAATTATCATGATAATAGGAATGAAGACCAAACGAAGGCGTCAGCTGCGCTCAAATCGACGCCATCTTGGTAGCAGGCACGGACAGTCGGTTTTCTTCTGTATTTCCTCGCGTGATTACCGATGCGAGAATCCGTTTCTTTGCCACTATTCTCGATCATCGTAACACAATAATAATAATTGAACCTACTATGTATTCATAATTACGAGACAAAGAATCACATCACCCCCCTCCCCAAATATTAACTACCATTTAAATATTAACTAATATTCTTTTATTATGATTCCCCTTTGATCATTCGTTAATTTTTTTCTCTGGCTTATATGAATATATAGGAAGGAAAGTATTGTTTTCATGTAGACATTTTGAAATCGAGTTTTCACCGGATCTACACGTTTTCAGACCCCCTGAACCAAAAAACATGTTTTAGGACATGTGTGTGTTTTTTCAGACATGTGTCTGTGTGTTAACAAAAATATTTCAAAAACGGAACATCGTACGAATTTGAAAAAAAAAATTTAATTTATTGTGACTATTCTAAGACTAACTAAAAATTTTGTTCTAACTTAATTGATATAAGTACTTAATCTAAGAATTTACCAACTAATAGTTCTTAGTTTATGTTCGATATTCTGATACACTATTTATAAAATTTACTAATCATTGATATTTAACAAAACACTTCAAAATAATATAAAAGTAACTATAAGCTAACAAATTAATAACCTTATACTATTTATTACATCAGTTCAAATGGTTTCACACGAGAATGTCTTCTATTCAGATCTGTGTTGTCGAGTAGCTGTATAGCTTCAGCATTCACATGGTGAAGAAGTCTGTCTTCATGACTCGTGGCAAATTTCTGAATTACTCCGTTTATGGAATCCACTCCAAAGTCCCGGTGCAGGTCGTCGTTCCTAACATACCAGGGAGCGTTGACAATGCTTCTGTGACCTTTGTTCTGGAATCTTTGAATGATTAATTGGTTTGATGCTTTTGTACATCCCCAGAGTTGTATTCCGTAAGTCTATACGGGTTTTAATATTTGCTTGTATATTAGAAGTTTGTTAAAAGTAGATAATGAAGATTTCCTACCAAGAAACCAGTAAAGTTTCTTGAATTTGAGATCGAGTTCTTTTCTTTTCTTTTTGTTCTTTCCAGCGAAGTTTTACATCGAGAGTCATGCAAAGATATTTTGCTGTGTTTGAATATGGGACTTTTTAGTTGACATTAATAGGTAGTTTACGGATATTTATATTTGTAAAATTTATATAAACAGACTTTGATTCATTTAGTTTAATTTCCAATTTTTTTTTGTCCATGTTTGCACTTGATTTACGGCACCTTGAAGCTTCATTGAAGTTGATTTTTCTTCAGTTGTACCGACAGCTAAAACACACGTATCATCCGCAAAAGTTGCCACTGTTCTGTGAATAAATGTAGGAATATCACTAGTGTACAAGAGATACAAAAGTGGTAGTACTACACTACCTTGTGGTGCGCCACCTTTTATGGGTTTTAGCCCTGTATACGCATCCTCCTGTCTAACTCTAAAATAACGATCTGTGACATAAGATCCGAGTGTTTTACAGTAGACCATCGGGAGTGGTTTTTTAATTTTGTATATCAGTTCTTTCTGCCAAACCTTATCAAAGGCCTGAGAAACATCTAGGAAGATTGCAGACCATACTTTTTTTAACTTTGAGGGCCCTTTTGATGACATCTGTAAATCGGTGTACTTGCTGTATCGTTGAATGTTGATTTCTGAATCCGAATTGGTGATTACTATCGGTTTCATAATCATAGACACCCGAGTTTGAACCCTTGCATCCCCAAAACTACGAGTCAGATTTCAACATACTTTACATCAAAATTTAGCTCATTTTATTTTGCGTTGACCTATAATAATCCTTTATTTTTACTGTTGTTTAAAAATTGCCATATCGAGGTTGGAAGACAAAAAGACCCGGATTTTTTGATACCGCAACAAATTTCGTGCCTTTAGAGACGTGTAACTCGATAACTATTTGACCGAAAAGTTTGAAATTTTAACACAAAATAGGAAATTCTATTTTTACAGCGTGTACGAAATTTCAAATTCCTAAGTTATTTAAATTTTTATTTATTAACAATATTCTGAACCCTTGTTATTTCGGTAACCGCTCAATCGTTCGGCACGGGCAAACTATAGTTTTATTCAGCGTAAAAAACTTAGTACAGATATCGATTGGCCAATGTTGTGGTAGAATTTTTAAAAATAGATTGGTAATGCAGGGGGTGGATGTTACTATCCATGTTGCTAGTTTGTGTACGTGACATCCTGTTTTTTTCTGTCTACTTGAATTAAAAGACTGCATTATCAACTCAGGTAGACAGTCAGATTCAGGCAACATGGGTAGTAGCGCCCCCCCCCACGCATCAGCAATCTATTTTTCAAAATTCTGAAAATTCTACCACAACATTGACCAATCGATATTTGATGTTATTAACATATCTGTACTAAGTTTTACATCTGTAAATACATCCTAAATGAGATTGATTTTTTTAAGATTGTGTCTGTTGTGTTTCATTTATTGCTGGTAAGTTAAAATTTAAAACCTTTCTTTCAAAAAATTATCGAGTTACACGCCTCTAAACGCACGAAATTTATTGCGGTATCAAAAAACCCGGGTCTTTTTGCCTTCCAACCTCGATATGGCAATTTTTAAACAACATTAAAATATAGGTTTATTATAGATAAACGCAGAATAAAATGAGCTACATTTTTATGTTAAGTATGTTAAAATCTGACATTTAGTTTTGGAGATGCAAGGGTTCAAACTCGGTTGCCTATGATTATGAAACCGATAGTAGGTACGAGTTGCTTTTTATCGGTTACTGGATTAAGTATTCTTAGCAACACTTTTTCGAAGAGTTTACTCATAACCGGGAAAAGCAAAATCAATTTAAAACTTAAGTTAGATACTACTACCGGACCCGAAACGAACGATTTTCATGAAAATCGGTCAACCGTAAGTAGAAGTTTATTCGTGTTATATTTCACTTTTTTGCGATTTTCTTGAAAACGGCTCCTATGATGTTTTTCTCAAAAATCGCCTCATTTACTAAATTGTTTATGCTCTATAAGATAGGGTAGGCGGCATGTCTGCCGAAATTCTTGGAAAGGCTGTTTTCTCGTAATTTTTTTTTTTAATATTGTGGCTTTAATATGCATTTTAGCGCAAAAATGTATATAATAAAAGTTGTAGAGAATTTAAAATCCTACATTTTTTAATTGAAACATTTTTTTGTATAACACTAAGTTTAGCGGAAATTAGTGATTTTCTGTTTTTTTTTTTATGAAAATCTTTAAAAATAAGCGATTTTTTATATTTCAGCCTTAGTATGCAATTTTATAACAAATGTGATTAAATTAATAGGAAAAAAAATTCCTAAAAATTTTGCCTCTAAAAGCACGAAAAAAAAATTTATGATTGAATTAATAGGAAATTAAAATATTCTATTTATTTTTCTAGTTTTATGAGGTTATTTTTACTTTCTCTTGCCTATATGAATATATAGGAAGGAAAGTATTGTTTTCATGTTAATTTTTCGAAATCGAGTTTCACCGGATCTACACGTTTTTAGACCTCCTGAACTCTAAAAACATGTTTTTAGCGATTGGTGTGTGTGTGTGTGTGTGTGTGTGTGTGTGTGTGTGTGTGTGTGTCTATGAACAGAATATCTCAAGAACGGAACATCGTAAGAACTTGAAACTTGAAACTTAAGTTAGACACCTCGACCGGACCCGACACGAACATTTTCATCAAAATCGGTCAACCGGAAGTAGTAGTTTATTCGTGTAATTTTTCACTTTTTTGCCATTTTCTCAAAAACTGGTCTTACGATTATTTTTTTAAATCGCCTGGTTTACTATATTTTTTATGCTCTACAAGATAGGATAGGTGCCATTATTGCTGAAATTCTTGGTGAGGCTGTTTTTACGTAAAAAAAATTGTTTTTTTAAGATTGCGGCTTTATTATGGACTTTACCTCAAAAACGTATATAATAAAGTTGTAGAAAATTTAAAATTGCTACAACTTTTATTTCAGGCACTTTTTTGTGTAACGCTTAGTTTAGCGGTAATTGGGGATTTTCTTTTTTTTTCTCACGAAAACGTGTGAAAAATCGATTTTTTTAAGATTTCGGCCTTAGTATGCATTTTACGACAAAAGTGTACATAATAATATTTATAGGAAATTAAAAGGTTTACAATTTTATTTCAAGCATTTCTTTCGGACAGTGCCTATTTTAGCGTGAAAGAGAGAATTTCCGTATTTTTAAGCCAAACTGAGGTTGATTTTCATTTTGCGTCTTTTATATAATTATGATTCAAATCAGGTTATGTTTTTTGAGGTTAGTTTTTTGTTTATTTTTAATGTTTTATTACTAATGTTAGGTTTATTGTTAATTATTTGCATTGGCAAGAGAAAGTTGTGTGAGTGCTTCGCACCAGATGTTTTTGTTTATTTTTAATGTTTTATTACTAATATTAGATTATATTATTCATTATTTGCATTGGCAAGAGAAAGTCTGTGAGTGTTTCACACCAGATATTTAGGTCTTCTCAAGCCTCGCTTCCTTCTAGGTTTATATTTTCATGCTTGCAGAGGAAGTCTGTAAGTTGACATGTGAAGTAAATGGTTAGACCTGTTTCTTTTATATTATCTTGACGTTTCCAACAGTGACTGAACATTTATATTATGATTTTTTTATTAAAATCCTACACCACATATTATACAGTTAAAAATTTTAAATGAAATATTAAAAAATGTGTGTTATCGTGTTTGAATTAAATAACAAAGTAACCTATATTGTTTCTAAGTTTAACTTTCTTAGTGAATAATGTTATGTCTTGTTCCAGGTTAACACCGTCGAGAATATTGTAGAATGAGACTACGACTAGAAGAAGAACAAGAAGATGATGAAGATGGAGATGGAGATGAGGCAGAAGAGGAAGAAGGAAGGACCGAGAAGGAGATTTTCCCGTGAAAAACGAGCGGTGATTGATTGAGGATGAAAAGGGGGTTAGACAGTTGAAAAGCACAAAGTCAGACGGTGCTGTCTTGCGGCCACTTGACAAATAGCCATCATTTCTCGAGCTGAAGCAAACAACCGACATACAGAGAAAGCAAACGTGCACAGTGTGGCCTCTCGATCTGGAGTAACCAAGACATCTCCTGTTTAGACCCTTCAACCCCCAGTTAGATATCCCATCTTAATGCACAGAAATATTATATATATATATATATATATATATATATATTAATATTTGCAGTATTGTCCCTTTCTACTATTATCCACCCGAAAGTCAAGTCACCCTTCATGGCTTATAAACAGCCCTTATTTATCCCTTAGTTGTGCTGAAACTTTCTTTCCTAATCTGGTATTAGAAACATTACACTTATCTTTGTCCAAAACTAACTTCACAGAAGGTTTGTTTGTTTAACCGAGTGTAGGTTCCAATTTTCTTACATTTCCATTGTGTTTGATAATATGAATATATCTAAAAATTTAATCCACACGTCAATAAAAGAGCAAGAAATAATAACTGTGACTTATATAACGATTTTTTTCCAGGGCTATTTTATGGGTTTATCATACAGATAAACTTTCAAATTTTTTTATAAAAAATCTCGTGTGAAACACTCACAAGACTTTCTCTGGCCAATGCAAATAAAGAACAATGTAACCTAACATTAGTAATAAAAGATTAGAAATAAACAAAAAACTAACCTCAAAAAACGTAACCTTATTTTAATCATGCGTGAAAGACGCAAAATGAAAATCAAACTCAGTTTGGCTTAAAAAATACGGAAAATCACTCTTTCACGCTAAACTACGTTCTGTAGAGAAAAATGCTCTATATAAAAGTTCTAGATATTTTAATTTCCTATCAATTTTACTATACACTTTTGTCGTAAAATGCATGCTAAGGCTGAAATCTTAGAAAAATTGATTTTTTACACGTTTGTGTGAGAAAAAACAGAAAGTCTCTAAATACCGCTAAACTAAGCGTTAAACAAGAAATGTTAGAAATAAAAGTTGTACGTTTTTAAATTGTCTACAACTTTTATTATATACATTTTTTGAAGTTACAATCTTAAAAAAACAATTTTTTTACGAGAAAACAACCTCACCAAGAATTTCAGTAGACATGGCGCCTACGCTATCTGTAGAGAATAAAAAGTTTAGTTAATAAAGCGATTTATAAATGAAGCGATTTTTAAAAAAATCGTAGGAGCCGTTTTTGAAAAAATCGCAAAAAAGTGAAAAATGACCCGGATAAACTACTAATTCCGGTTGATCGATTTTGAAGAAAATGTTCGTGTCGGGTCCGGTAGTAGTACCTAGCTTAAGTTTCAAGTTTCAAATTTGTACGATGTTCTGTTCTTAAGATAATTCTGTTCACACACACATACACACACGGACACACATAGACCAATCTCTAAAAACATGTTTTTTGGGTTCAGTGGGTCTGAAAATGTGTAGATCCGGTGAAAAGTCGATTTTGAAAAGTCGACATGAAAACAGTACTTTCCTCTCTATATATTCATATAGGCAAATAAAAATATTCAAGTAAAAATCAATCGCCTGATATACTACATTTTCTTATTTTCTACAAGATATGGTAAGCGGCAGGTATGCCACAATTCCTGGAGAACTGTGCTATCGTGGTAACAACTTGTTTTAAGATAAGAAATTTTACAACTTTTATTTCGAACAATTTCTTCCTTGCCGCTTATTTTAGTGTCAACTAGTGATTTTCTGTGTTTTGGTCAAAACCGGTAAAAAAATGGGATTTTGTAAGATTTCAGCTTTAGTATGCATTTACGATAAAAGTTAATACTGTATTAAGTTATAGAAAATTAAAAAACCTAAAAAAAACTTTAATCAATTTCAAGCTTTTTATCTACGGACTTGGTTTAGCGTCAATTAGTGATTTTCTGTATTTTCAACCCAAACAGAGGTTGTATTTCATTTAGCCTCTTCACTCACGATTAAATTAGATTATCTTTACCATGTTAAATTATATACTCATGGCTAATGATTCATTATTTACATTGGAAAAATAAAATCAAATGAGTATTTTACGGCAGATTTTGTTTCATATAATTTTAATAATAATATTTCAAGATTACAAGACAAAAAGGTTTCGTAAGAGATCTTCTTTAAATAAATCATTATTATTAATACCTTTTACAGGTAAAAATTGATAAATGGTTATTCTTCTAAAACGATTACGTGTAACACATTGTTGTTCAGGTGGAAAAGAGTGTCAAGTAATAGCTGTTCACTAAAAACATAATATTAAGCAGGGCACAGCCACTTCATTTACAAGATCTTTTTACTTTCTCTTGCCTATTGAATATATAAGAAGGAAAGTATTGTTTTCATTTCGATTTTTCGAAATCGAGTTTTCAGCGGATCTACACGTTTTCAGACCCCCTGAACCCAAAAACCATGTTTTTAGCGATTGGTCTGTGTGTATATGTGTGTGTGTCTGTGTGTGTGTGTGTGTGTGTGTGTGTGTGTGTGTGTGTGTGTGTGTGTGTGTGTGTGTGTGTGTGTGTGTATGTGTGTGTGTGTGTGTGTGTGTGCGCGTGAGTGTGAACAAAATATTTCAAAACGGAATATCGTAATAACTTGAAACTTGAAACTTAAGTTACATACTACTACCGGACCCGACACGAACATTTTCATCAAAATCGGTCAACCGGAAGTAGTAGTTTATTCGTATAATTTTTTCACTTTTTTGCGATTTTCTCAAAAACTGGTCCTACGATTTTTTTAAAAATCGCCTGGTTTACTTAATTTTTTATTTTCTACAAGATAGGGTAGGCGCGATGTTTGCTGAAATTCTCGGTGAGGCTGTTTTCACGTAAATATATAATTTTTTTAAGATTACGGCTTTAATATGCATTTTACCGCAAAACTTTATATAATAAAAGTTGTAGGAAATTAAAAATTCTACAACTTTTAGTTTAAAACATTTTTTTGTATAACGCTTAGGTTAGCGGTAATTAGCTATTTTCTGGTTTTTTCTCACGAAAACGTGTGAAAAATCGATCTTTTTAAGATTTTGGCCTTAGAATGCGTTTAACGACAAAATTGTATATAACTAATTTTATAAAAAATAAAAATATCTACAACTTTTATTTATAGTATTTTTCTCTACAGAGCCTAGTTTAGCGTAAAAGAGTGATTTTCCGTATTTTTAAGCCAAACTGAGTTCAATTTTCATTTTGCGTCTTTCACTCATGATTAAAATAAGGTTATGTTTTTTGGGGTTAGTTTTTTGTTTATTTCTAATGTTTTATTACTAATTTTAGGTTTATTGTTAATTATTTGCATCGGCAAGAGAAAGTTGTGTGAGTGTTTCACACCAGATTTTTCAAACTGTAGAGATAGAAAATTCTAAATCATCTACATGACTAAATAAACATAGGGAAGTCTTTCATCAATCTTAAAAGTTAATATTTGCTTTATCTTGCCTATATGAATATATAGAAAGGAAAGTATGGTTTTCATGTCGATTTTTTAAAATTGAGTTTTCACCGGATCTACACGTTTTCAGACCCCCTGAACCCAAAGAAAAATTGTTTATAGCGATTGGTCTGTGTGTCTGTGAACGGAACATCTCAAGAACGAAACATCGTACGAACTTGAAACTTAAGTTAGATACCACTAGAAGACCCGGCGCAAACATTTTCATCAAAATCGGTCAACCGGAAGTAGTAGTTTATTCGTTTATTTTTTCACTTTTATGCAATTTTCTCAAAAAACGACTCCTAAGATTTTTTAAAAATTCCCTTATTTACTACATTTTTTATGCTCTACAAAATAGGGTAGGCGCTATGTCTGCTGAAATTCTTGGGAAGGGTGTTTTATCGTAACAAAATGTTTTTTTAAGATTGTGACTTTAATGTGCATTTTAGCGCAAAAATGTATATAGGCTATTCAAAGTTGTAGAGAATTCATAATCTTACAACTTTTTTTCAAACATTGTTTTGTATAACGCTTAGTTTAGCGGTAATTAGAGATTTTCTGTTTTTTTCTCACGAAAACGTGAAACCGAATTTTTAAGATTTCGGCCTTAGTATGCATTTTACGGAAAAAAGTGTATGTTAAAATTTATAGAAAATTAAGAGATCTACAACTTTTATTTACAGCATTTTTCTCTACAGAGCCTAGTTTATCGTGAAAGAGTGATTTTTCGTGTTTGTAAGCCAAACTGAAGATTAGTTTCATTTTGTGTCTTTCACTCATGATTAAAATTAGGTTATGCTTATTGGGGTTAGTTTTTTTGTTTATTTTAGATGTTTTATTACTAGTATTAGGTTATATTGTTAATTATTTACATTGGCAAGAGAAAGTTGTGTGAGTGTTTCACACCAGTTTTTAAAAAAATAATTGTTGCATACCACCTTCATACACTCAACTTTTCAAAATTATGATACGATGTAGATTGGATAACCTCTACTACACTCCAAGTCTTTCTAACATTTACGGCTAAACTTAAAACATTCCCGAGTTTATGACGAAGACATCGGTGAAAATTTCATTATTATCAGTTTAAAAGATTTTGAGATATTTGCGAATAAAAATACAAAAAGACATTCGTTATGTAAAAACGGTTTAAATTTCTTAATACGTAAAAGTACGAAAATCGTTTAAAAACGATATTGACATAAATTTAAATTTAGAAAATGAATGAAATTTGATGTACCGTATATTTTTATGTCAAATATAAATTTGTATAATAGATCTATTCACAAAATATTACTACAACATTTTTTTGCATAATTATTTTACTGTACGATGAATCGCAAATTTTAAAATTACGAATGACATCATTTTGTTATGTTCTTTTATTTTCAATAAAGGCGCGGGTACTGATGCGTAAATCAAGGAAATATGAAATGTGTGTTGGTATAGTAAATAAAAATAATAATAACAATAATATATTGTTTATTTCTTTCTAGACAGGATGCAAGTTCTAATGCAAACCACTAGATGTATGTTAGTGAAAAGAAAGATCATATAAGCCTAGAGAGAAAAGAGACAGTAATTTGGTTTGTCAAAAGTTTTCAGAATAATATAATATTTTTAGCCACTTTGGTGGATTGGATAGTAATTTGATGTCTGGTAAATCGAAGCATCTTTTTGGTTTGATTCTATTTTAATTTTTGGAACATTCATTTTAATTTCATTGCACTTTTTGTTGAATGCTTTTGAGTTTTATTCTCGGATATGGATAACTACAGTACAATCCCTTTTAACTGATTCCGGGTTATGCGAAATGACCAAAAATCAATAAATTTTCGATGTTCGTAACAAAAACTTGTTCATGTGTTTACATGAACAAAATGAACATAAAGTGTATTTATAATGTGGACATCTAATTGGGTTTACTTTACTCAATGCCTGCTTAATTTATAGTGCCTTGTTCCTAGATCTATACATAGGTGATGATTTGTTTATTCTAACCACTATGTCATGTACATGCGTTGTTTTGAGTTTTAATGACAAATTTAAGGTAGTAGAACAGAAAGACAAGAGTGAAATGTTTAGTGATGTTACTACGGATTTTAGAGTTGTTGGTTCATCCGTATTGAATTAGACAAAAACAAAGAAAACTAGAAAAAATTGTTGTGATACACTCACACAACTTTCTCTTGCCAATGCAAATAATTAACAATATAACCTAACATTAGTAATAAAACATTTATTAATCAAATAATAAAACATTATATAGAAATAACCAAAAAACTAACCTCAATAAACATAACCTAATTTTAATCATGAATGAATGATGCAAAATAAAATTAAATCTCAGTTTGGCATAAAAATAAGGAAAATCACTCTTTTACGTTAAACTAGTCTCTATTGCGCTAAAGAAAAGTTGTAGATCATTTAATTTCCTATAAATTTGTTTTATGCACTTTTGTCGTAAAATGCATACTAAGGCTGTAATCTTAAAAAATCCATTTCTTTAAGGATTTTCATGAAAAAAAAAACCGAAAATCGCTAATTACCGCTAAACTATGCGTTACACAAAAAATAGTTTGGAATAAAAGTTGTAGGATTTTAAATTCTCTACAACTTTTATTACGTCAATTTTGCGCTAAAATGCATATTAAATCCGCAATCTTAAAAAAAACATTTTTTCTACGAAAGCAAAGCCTCCCCAAGAAGTTCAGCAGGCATAGCACCTACCCTATCATATAGAGCATAAAAAATGTAGTAAAATGCGGCGATTTTTAAAAAAACGTACGACCCGTTTTTGAGAAAATCGCAAAAAAATTGAAAAATGACACGAATAAAACCACTACTTCCGGTAAACCGATTTTGATGAAAATGTTCGTGTCGGGTTCGGGTAGTAGTACCTAACTAAAGTTTCACGTTTCAAGTTCGTACGATGTTTCGTTCTTGAGATAATTTGTTCTTACACACACGCGCGCACACACACACACACACACACACAGACGAATCGCTAAAAACATGATTTTTTGGGTTAAGGGAGTCTGAAAACGTGTAGATCCGGTGAAAAGTCGATTTCGAAAACTCAAAATGAAAACAATATTTTCTTGGCTAGATATTTATACAAGCAAGAGAAAGTAAAAAATATAGTTAAACTAGAAAAGTAACTCGGTGCTGAGCGCGGGTGCAATCGTTATGTTATTGTAATTAAACATGCGAGGTTTAATCGAAACAGCCTGACCGCTGATGATACGACAGCATGAGTGGCATGACTCCACCATCATTCTACACCCATTAATTATAAAAAAATTAAAAGCGAGAAACTTTAAATTCGCATCAGTGCCTGTCGATCTATTTACTTTGTTTACTTCGACATGAAATAACTCAGGGCATTGGTCTTGCGCCTCGTTCTAATAAATAATTGATGTATGTTCACTGCAGAGGATGGTAGGAGTCGTTGAAGAGACGGTGACGGTACACTGTAGGAAATATTATGAGACCGGCTAACGCGGCAATTACATTTGTCGGGACCCGTGACCACATCTGATAACGTCTCGTCATTATTACATCCTTATCTTTGTCGTTTACCTTTTTGTCTCGAACAAATAATTATCGGATTTTAATGAGCTTTTCTCCTTCGGGTTTTTTTCTTTTTGGTGGCAATCATTATGTGTGTCAACGTTGAGGAACGATCAACACTCTGTCTCACTCCATCACTGGATCTCTATATTTGTCCTCATCGCTTATAGTAACGTATTAAATTACCCCGTTCCTAGTTGTTACGCACACACTCTGGCGATATTAACTAGCGTGCAATTAATTAATTAATCTTCTTCTTATTGCGGTGGCGTTCGTCATCCAAGGAATTCATTTGTATCCAGAGTACTATTTCAGAGATCGGTATCATTTAACTATATTTTCCACGACCCGTATCTCTTGATACTTGAAAACAATTTATTTTCAAATACTGTATTCAAATTAATTACACATATTTCTTTACCACTGTGTATTAAAAATGCTATTCATTTATCCGGAAGTGTACTGCGATGATTATTCCGAGTTATATCAGGATGTAATTATTTCTAGATAATTTTATAATAAATATTTATTTACAAATTAATTTCATGCCGTAATTACTACAGTTATGTCTAACTACTAGAAAATTAAAATAAAGAACTCAACTAAATAAGATTTAATTTATTGAAAAATACTTAAAAACTTAAAAAAAATAAATTAAAAGTAAATATTAAAATTTACAATAAACAAATAAATAAATTATCACTTAACCCTGTAAAAATCGTACATTATTTGCTCATCATGAAGAAACTACTTCATTACGCAACGAATTATGTACAAACCGGTTTTTAAACACTATTACAGTTTATACAATCCTTACTGACTCTCAAAATGGTAGCGACTTTAGAATAAAAATAACCATAGATCCTTTTAGAAGGATGAACACAAAGAATATTCCAGATAATTAAGTACACAATGAAATAATCTACAAAAATAAATAATAATACATTGTTACAGTAGAATAAAATAAAACTTTCTACACTATTCTAGAAGATCATTTATATACAAAAATTTCCTATACAATTAATTGTCCTAAATATTGTCCATATTTCATAGTACTATTTATAACCTACGGTGATAAAATAAACTATTTTTTTATTTTTTTATGCGTCGGCCCTCACGTACCTCAAATTATCTCAAACTCCTTGAATACTTTCTTCCATGGTTTCATTCCAGACCATTCTTTTCTATCGTCAGGGGTCGGTAACCAGTTGTGTTATCTAAATCCTGGGTATAGGTGTATTAAATAGTTGTGTTATCTTGCCATACTATTTATGTTTATAATGCATTTCGAGGTAGGCCTATGTACTTATCTAAATGCATTTCGAGGTAGGCCTATGTTTTTAGCTGTGTCGTTACCCTCTCAACAACATTCATGAAACTTATTTAAAAAATTTAAAACACATTTTGAAATTTGAATACACAAAAGTCTCATATGCTGCAATCTGCATACATGTCATTTCAGCAGACTTATCTGCTGGAATCTTTAGGGAGGTTTAGGTGTGATGGTAAAAATTAGTTTTCTAAGGCCGTGGTCTACATATGCATTTAGGTCAAAAAAAGTATAACAAGGTAGTTAATGTTATAGAAAATCTAAAAACCTCCCAACTTTTGTTTCAGATATTTTTTCTTGAGCACTTAATTTAGCGTTAATAAGTGATTTTCGTTGTCTTTCACATTGCAATCAGTTACATTATGGTTCATTAAGAATTAGACCTCATTTTACGACAAAAGTAGCCTTTATTAAGTAGGAACCTAAGTAAAATTATTTTATTTTTGCCATCAGTCTCTTGACTGGTTTGATGACGTTCTCCAAGCCATTCGTTCTTACGCCAGTCATTTCGTGTCTCCGTATATGCAACAACCTACATATTTTGTAATTTGCATTAAATATTCTAACCTTTTAACTCCCTCAATATTACCCACAATTATTGATGGAACAATACTTGGATGTCTTAAGACATACCCCACTAACCTATCCCTTTTTCTGGTAAGATGTTTCCGTATGCTTCTTCTTTCATCCACTTGTCTAAGAACCTCTAAATTACTTAAAGTAAAACTATTAATAATAATAAATTAATTGAAATAAAACTCCAGGAAGTTAAAAAACCTGGAACTTTTAATATGACCGATTGTCCACAGACCATTATTTAGCTTTAGGGAGTGATTTTCTGTATTTTTCTGCTCAAAATCTAAATCAAAAACTAACAGAGGTTAATTTTTATTTAACGTCATTTACTTACGTTTTAGCTAATTGAACCACGAGTTTGCCTTTGTTTGCAAGGGGGTAAAGGGGGAAAAGTATCAGTGCGCATGTGCGATTACTTTAATTTCAGTACAACAAACACAACTTATAATATGCAGAGTACATACAGTATATTGCGGAACCTTTTGTCGGTTAACTGTACGAAAATAACTGTTTGTTACCGTAAACAGAAATGTTGTTTCTCGAAGACGTGGGCAGACTATTCACAGTGCTGAACAAAATCTAATATGCGGTGTAATAATGCTGTAAAGTTGAAGTTACACAAAAATTGGTAATTCCTTTCCCTGCCTTTTAACAAAAGCCATGAGCGAGTGGCTAACTACTGTGATGTTTCTCTTTTCACTATTCGAAAAATAAAGAAGGAAATTAAAGATGTGTAGAAGCTATTCTTCAACAGTTTTGTTGACTCCTGGTAAAAAAAGGAAACGGTTAGGTAGATACTAGTGAGACTGATAGTGAAGACGCCAGTGATAGCGGTAGTAAAGAAGGTGATTCATTCGTAGACAATTTAGTTCCGATGGAATATAAGGTAAGGTTAACTAAATGACTAGAAATGGTTGATTTACTGTAATTACCAGGTGGTAATTCCAGTAAATCAAACATTTCTAGTCATGTTGTTAAGATATAAGCGATATTACAGATCACATTTATTTCTTACAAGGATTATGAAGAAAACATTTTCTCAGAATAAACCACACCTTACAAAATGTGTGTAGAAACTGCACGGTGGTGATATGTACGAGTAGTGCTTCACTGTTGAGGCTGGCATTACTGTCAAATTTTCACTTGCCTTCCTCACAGCCCATCCATACGCAAAAGGCAATCTCGTAACTTCAGTATCTATATAAATTATTTTTTTATCTTACATCGTTTATTTTTGATTAAGTAATAAGTTAATTATAATAAGTTATAATAAGTTTCATTATTTACATTTGTAAGAACAGGTTACGTAAGATTTTTACACCAGATTTTTAGTAACTAGAAACTAATACCGCTAGTAATTTCCAATCGCTTTTCTGATAATAAAATGGTATCCTATTTTCGTTGGCGAAAGTGATTTAAACGTCCCCTTTCCACACGTTATTTTTTTCTAAACACAAAGGACCAAATGGCCGCCTTGGTAGTGTAATGGTTAGTGCCTTAGCCTACCAAGCGGAGGTCCCGGGTTCCTGGCCAGGATATGGAAGTTTTCACAGGTTAAATCCCTTAGTTATAATCTCCAACCACCGTCGCTAATAACCAAGCAGTTAATGCAACTTTTAAAAAAATTAAAAACAAAGGATCAAAAAATATTTAAGATGGAATGTTTATAATGAGTTTAAAAGGAAATTTATAATAAATAAAGTTTATTTTGGTATGGAGAATTTTTATTTAAAAATCACTGAATCATAAAATTAGCATATTCTAGCAATTAATAGTTAATTTCTAACATACGAATCAGGAGAAATACGTAACAATAATGGTGTGATATATATAGATATATCACGAACGTATACATCATTGAATAACCTGATATCAGGGATCAAAACTATACGCCAGTGGGGAATATTAATCGAAACAACCACTCGCAACTCACTACTGATAGAAGGATTGCGGACTGACTAGTACTGACAAACCCCGGTCATTGAAACAAGATAAGCTAGTTAGATTGGAACATTGCAATGCTCAGCTGTGTCCAAAGCGAACGGACATCCCTGGCCTCCACTAATATATGTATATTTCCACAGCCGACTCTCCGTTACCCCCCTCCAAGTCAATTTCGTTGCTGCAACAACATCAATTTTCTATTCAAACTACTGTATAACACAATTAATTAATCGAGAATATTATTTCGGAGTGAATATCAATTCTATCTGAACACTGACCAATTGTTTTTCAATTATACCGGTCCCATTCGATTAGGAATTGATTTTTAAGTAGCCAAATTTATCACTAGATATTTTTAACCCATCAATGATAAATCAATACACTGAAATATATTAAGTAAAGTAATTTAATTTAAAACAAATTCCAATATAAAAATAATTGAGACTTGGCCCACCTCCATAGCGTAGTGTTTATCATGGTACCCTACGGCTTAGAGATTCTGTGTTCGATTCCCGATTAGATCTAGAAGTTTTCACAATCAAAACCCACTTTTGTCACCTACCGTAATCACTAATAACCAGTTTATACAACTTAAAATAAAACTGAAAATAAGGTAAAAAATTTTCAATCATTTAAATAATCTTGTTTTTCAGGTCATCAGCCGGAAGGCTGGTTTGAATCTCTAAAGGTTTTACTACGTAAAACAATGATTTAGGTGGACTACCAATGCTTTCCTCACTGAGTGGAAAAGTATACTTATCAGACTGTCTTAAAAACATCTACATTCCACCCTCAAAACGTACCTTCACTTTCTTCACCACAAGGTCTGGTTGTATAATGAAAATCATTACTCTCAGAGAACTCTGATTAAAGTCTTTTACACCTCTACTTCTTCTGTTCATTTGTTTCAATCATATAGGCTGATCGTGTGTTCGAAACAGAACTATTTTTAGTAGCTCTGGAACTGATAGATCGAGTGTTAAGTAAAAAAAATATTAAAAATTTTTGTAATGAAAATAATATCTTGTTCAGTTTTAATCGACTGAACAGGACCTAAGTTGCTCTAAATTTGAAATTAAAATTAATTTCGTTCAACCTTTTTAATAAATTTGAAGGAAGCATCTAACCACATTATTTAATTATACTTTTGCCCTATTGTATCAATTATTATTATTGTTATTAATCATTACTTTTTTACTTTCTTTCGCTCCAAATGGTAGCGAAGAGAAATACTGTTTTCATGCCGATTTTTGAAATCATGTTTTCACTAGAAATATGTTTTCTGGTCCCCTGAGCCCCAAAAACGTGTGTTTAGCAATTGGTCTATAAGTGTGTTTACAAAATTTATCTCGAGTGAAATATTTTACAAAGTTAAAACTTGGAACTTAAATTAGGTAGGTACTACAAGAGAACTCGACACGAACTATATTTTTCATCAAAATCGTTCAAATGGAAGTAGAAATTTATTCTGAAATTTTTCACTTTTTTTAATTTTTACTTTCTCTTGCCTATATGAATGTATAGGAAGGAAAGTATTGTTTTCATGTCGATTTTTCGAAATCGAGTTTTCACCGGATCTATACGTTTTCAGACCCCCTGAACCCAAAAAACATGTTTTTAGCGATTGGTCTGTGTGTGTGTCTGTGTGTCTGTGTGTGTGTGTGTTTGTGTCTGTGTGTGTGTGTGTGAACAGAATATCTCAAGAATGGAACATCGTACGAACTTGAAACTTGAAACTTAAGTTACATACCACTACCGGACGCGACACGAACATTTTCATCAAAATCGGTCAACCGGAAGTAGTAGTTTATTCGTATAATTTTTCAGTTTTTTGCGATTTTCTCAAAAACTGGTCCTACGATTTTTTTTAAAATCGCCTATTTTACTCAATTTTTTATTCTCTACAAGATAGGGTAGGCGCCATGTTTGCTGAAATTCTCGGTGAGGCTGTTTTCACGTAAAAACGTTGTTTTTTTAATATTACGGCTTTAATATAAATTTTAGCGCAAAAACTTATATAATAAAAGTTGTAGAGAATTTAAAAACCTACAACTTCTGTTTGAAACATTTTTTTGTATAACGCTTAGTTTAGCGGTAATTTGCGATTTTCTGTTTTTTTTCTCACGAAAACGTGAGAAAAATCGATTTTTTTAACATTTCGGTCTTAGTATGCATTTTACGACAAAAGTGTATATAATAAAAGTTATAGAAAATTAAAAGATCTACAACTTTTGTTTAAAGCATTTTTCTCTACAGAGTCTAGTTTAGCGTGAAAGCGTGATTTTCCGTATTTTTAAGCCAAACTGAGTTCGATTGTCATTTTGCGTCATTCACTCGTGATTAAAATAAGGTTATGTTTTTGAGGTTAGTTTTTGTTTATTTCTAATATTTTATTAATAATGTTATGTTTATTATTAATCATTTGCATCGGCAAGAGAAAGTTGTGTGAGTGTTTCACACCAGATTTTTTCAACAACGGTTCCTACGATTTTTTTAAACCTCGCCTTATATACTATTACAAGCAGTACTCTTTCTGTTGAAATTTATGGCGGGCAGTACTCTTGAGGTATGTTTTTGTTTTAGATTACTGCCTTAATTGCATTTTACGACAGGAGTGTGTAGACTATAAACTTCCATTTCGAGTGTTTTTTTCTACGACGATTTAGTTCGGCGTCTATTACTGATTTTCAGTATCTTTTTCATCAAAATCGGTAAGAAATGGGATTCGATAAGGTTACGGCCTTAGTAGTGACTTAGTTTTGCGGCATTTTACGACAAAAGTCTATATGATAAAAGTTATAGAAATAAAAACCCCTAAACTTTTATTAAACCATTTTTTCCACAGAAAGCAGTTTTGAGCAAATTATTAATTTTCCGTATTTTTAAGTTCTACAGATGTTGTTTTTCTTTCAGCGTCACTTAATCATTATTGAAATTAAGTTACGTTATTTTTATTATTATTATTATTTTTTTTTTTTTTGGTTTAATTGAAGACTGTTCTACAATTACTGCTTATGCAGACGGTGAAGGATGTAATGATTTTTTGTAAAGTATGAAAATTTGCCGTGCCTGAATGGGATTCGAACCCAAGACCACATGATGAGAGGCGAGCTTTGTGTTATTAATTTTACATTGTTTACTCATGATTAAAAGTTGGTTACATTTTTCATTATTTACGTACTGTGTGCAAGAGGACTATCTGATTAAGTAAGATCAGTGTAATGTCCTAGGTATTTAAAACAAAATTATAGGAACTTTTTCTGAGAAAATCCGAAAAAGCCGGTTATAAACTAACTAAATATTCCATGTGAGTATAGATAGTGTGGCGATGTAATTAAATTTGAAGTAAAAATTATATTAAAATAATGATGACACGTTGTTCATGATGCAATTGATTCTTGGTTTAATAATGATAATAATAATGATGAAAATAATGATGACTTTTATAATGATGATGATTGTATAATAAATAATAATTGTCTTGAATAAAGTGAGTTACTTAGATGAAGTCTTGATGTGTTGTGTAAAGAAATGTTTTTTGGTTGCCTAGTTACATGTAATTGATTTTAAATTTTGACCAGCTGGACCGTAAATGTTTATTAAATAAAATTGTAAAGAAAAAGAAAACATTTAAAGTATGGCTGGACGTAACAGATAGTTATAGCTCTTTTACAGTTAACTTAACTTCCTGAAGCTTTGTAGATGAGTTTTTTTTTGTTTTTCGTCCAACTATTCTGCACATTACTATAAATGCAGACGATGAAGGATGATAGATGAAAATGGGTGATTAAAAATGTGAGAACTGACGGGGAATCGAATGTGGAACCCTTGATGTAAAAGCTCGTTGGGGTGACCACTATACCTCGGTCAGGCTTACAGGAGAGCTGGAAAACTGAATGAAACTCGTATATAGTTTTCACGGACATATCAAGAAAATTTATCACAACAAAACGCGTCTTAATACTAAATAATAAAAGTTTTTTCTTGCAGATATATTTAATTTTCTTTGTTTCGCTTTTTCTAAGAAACTCACAAAAAAGTGAAAAATCACAATAATAAACCGATATTTTTGGTTAACTGATTTTGACGAAAATGTTCGTGTCCGGTCCGCTGTGGTACCTAACTTAAGTTCTAAGTTTCAACTTCGTACAATATTCCGTTTTCAAAATATTTTATTCACACACACTCGCGTACACCACCACCGACAATCTCCGAACACATGTTTTTTGGTTTCATGGGACCTATAAATGTATGTTGTTGATGTTTTTCATTAGCGAAGAGGCTGGTTTGAACTCCTAGAGACTCTAAGTAAAACGAGGAGTGAGGTGATTTACAATTGCCTTCCTCACTGAGTGAAACATTATGCTTATCAACATGCCAGGCCCTCCGAAAAGCATCTACTTTCCACCCTGCAAGTGACACCCACTTCATTCACCACAGTGTCTGGCTGTATAATGAAATTCATTACTTTCATAGCGAATAACTCTTGATTCGTTTCTTTTGCACCTCTATCTCTTCTGTTTTTAAATGCTCTAGTATATAATAGGCTGACCATGTGATAGAAAAACGGAACAAATTTTTGTACCCCTAGAACTAGGAGATCGACTGCAAATAATGTAATATTTTACCTCCTTGTACGGGCACCTGCAATTGAATATTTACGATCAAATATTAATACAGATCAAGAGAAATTAAAATTAAATAAGAAGGGAGAATATAATGGTTGAATTTAAGAAATTAGATAAAATTTGTGTTATAGTGCTCGCCACGAAAGAAGTCCGCTGTAAAGACAGTTGCCCATTAATAAATTTAATAAAATATTTTATTTATATCACAATTTCATTTCTGTTTTATTTGTAATTTATAAATGCAACAGTCTACTACACTTGGTACAATACTATTGTAAAAATGCATAATTCAATCGAAAATAATTTCCCAATCTTCGCGTGGAGCCAAAATAGCACTTTTTTTAATTGACCGCCATATTAACACGGAAAATGAGATTACCTTCTTAAATATTCACATTGCTGAAAAAACTGTGATCTATAACATACTTAAAACCCGATTTTTAAAATGTAAAGCCTGGATTAAGAAATAGACATTTAAAAAGCACTCTAACAGAAACCCGGCTAAAAACTGGGTACGTTTTATGCGTAAATTGTTTCATCGTAAATAAATTTTTAAATAAAAAAGTTTAAGTTAAATGAATAAACGTAAGAAAGAACAGGCTTTAATTTGTTGTAGCATTAAACATTTTCCTTTTGGTCGTTTTTGAAATAGAGCTCTTCAAACACAAAAGACTTCTTTCGTGGCGAGCCTTATAATAAGTAAATTAATGGAAGGTGGAATATTGGATAATAAACCCATCAAAGTAAACTATCCAAGTATAAACAAACGACCAGATTTATAAGCATACGTATATATTAGGCCGGTGTTTGGTTTGGTTCGGTCTAATTCGGGTTTTGATATCGGGTTGCTCTCTCAGACTGAGGTACAGAGGGTACACAGAGGGTAGTAAAGTAGTGAAACGGAGCAGTCGAGGGGTGGGAGGAGGAGGAGGCTACGGTGAAATCCAGGATGTGTGGGGTACGACAATAATTAACAAGAGTTGAAACAGCATTGTGCTCAAGTAGTATTTAGCAGCAGAACAGAACAGCAGTCGTAATAAGTGGTACCAGTAATAGTAGAGAAACCTATTGTGGCTAAACCCATGACATATGTGCAATTACAAACCATACTACCTTCACATATTAGTCTATATACCCTCCAGTAGATACACATTCTCACACCTACTACATTATTATAAACATGTTGTACTCCTGTAGCTGTGGATCTTGTACCACTTTGATCTCTACACTGATTATAACACTGTAGATAAATGTATTATTATCGTAACTGGTATCCTAGTTACAGGATTAGCATTATTAATCACGCGTTATTACGTTTATAATAACGCAACTATTAATTATTTATGCAAACAATAAAACTCCTCCGCTTAGTATTAGATTGCATTGCGCTTGATTTAATCATACACTGTTGTTCGGATCATGGAACTTCTTCTTTTTAATCCGTTGTAATCTACCTTTATAAAAAAAATTAAAAGATAACCCTTCTACTCATTCTTTGTCACCAAATTTACCGTTATGATTTCATATTCCTTTTCTTTTCCTATAAGTCTTTAAATCTGCCCATAACATACAGGTGGAGTGTTAAGTTGAAGGGATCGGCAGAAGAAAGTACTGACCCACAAAATTTCCAGCACGATTTTTGTTTAACCCTAGAATGGAAAGCCGTCGTAAAATTTACTACGTCAACTTCGTTTTTCGTTGGTACTACTACGTTTCAACGTTGACTGTACCGACCTTAAGGGTGTGTATCATTTCGCCTGAGACAAGGTCAGTGTGTTATTGACATCGGTTACAACTTTTGTATTTTGTCGAGTGAGAGTATAAATCGTAAATATTACGACGGGTTTCCACTACCGTAACTATTTTTTATAGGGCATCGATTTATATTTTAATTATTGTAGCTTTCGTAGTGACGTGTTTAGTGTTAAAATAAACTGTAAATAGTTAGTTGTATTATAAATTATGATCGCGTTACATAAACAGCTCATAACACCATGGTTAGAAGAAAGGATCAAATGTGTCTCAATTCAACGATCTTTGAAGACGATTATACTTCAAGTTCTGGGAAGAGAAAATGATCCAGTTCCTGTCCCTAAACAGGTCAAGAAACGAACAGTTTGTAAACATTGCCCAGCAATAAAGAGGCGTATGACAACAAGCTGGTGTATCATTGCAACGAGGCATTCTGCGGGGAGCACAGAGGAGAAATATGCAAGAGGTGCACCGACGTCTATCACGATTGAACAGTGAAATCTTTGCAAATACCTAGACTCTGACTACCTTGTTTTTTTCTTAGCAATATCAAACAGTTTACCTAACAATTTATACTTTATGGTATTTTACTAATTTTCCGACTTAATAAAAATTTACTACTTAACCAATAAATTTGAAAAAAAAATAAATATATTCAAGGTGCATAATACCGTTATTTTTACTTTATTGTATAGTAAATTTGTATGAAATAAACTAAAAAATTATAAATATAGCACATTTTTATATGAAATACATGCATCTATAAGATTTGGACTTATAAAGATCAGTAGTAAATATTACGACGGGTTTCCAACAACGTCACTATTACTAGGCTTTCCATTCTAGGGTTAATATTCTATTAAATTAAAATGTTTAGCATGTTATATTTACAGTTTTAATAATCTAGATTAACAAAAAAAAATTCAAACCATAATTTGTAGACTCCTGTAAACTTTTAAAATGACTTGCGTAAAATTATGTTGGTGTGGATTAGCACTGGCTTCTCCTGACCCCTTAGTCATTTGCAGAGCTAAAACATAATAGTTCTGTTTTTTATCACATGGTCAGTCAATTATATGACTGAACCATTTAAGAACAGAAGAGTTTTAGGTGTAAAAGACACTAATCAGAGTTATCTCCTCTGAGAGTAATGAATTTCATTATACAGCCAGACCTTGGTGAATGAAGTGAAGGTGTGTTTGCGTAGTGGAAAATATGTACTTTTCAGAGAGTATGGTGATAAGCGTACTTTTCAACTCGGTGAGGAAGGAAATTTTAAACCACTTCAATCCTCGTTTTACATAGTAAAACCTCTAAAGGTTTAAACTAGCCTTTTAGCTGAAGACCTACACAACAACAACAAGTCTTTGCAGGCAAGTAATCATTCTTTCAGAGTGCCCTTTTTCGTTTCTTCTACAATACATTGTTTACTAGAATTTTTGTACATGCTTGTTACCAAATTACTTTTTCTTTCATATAGAATCAATTTTAAACCACATAAAGTGACTTTAGACAATTTTGGAAGGTTTTTGTACCCAACATTCTTAAACTGTTTTTACCGTAGGTTTTTTTCACCCGGTGGTCGGTTTTTGCTCTTCATAGAAGTCCTTAAAGTCAGTAATCAGTTGTATAATGTGGTGCGATCAATTTAATACATAAATAAATATAGGTATTTTAATAGTCACCTATTATAATATACCGCAACATTGTGAAATTGTAGAAATTACTAAGTGAGTAAATTGTTCATGATAAGAAATTGTGTGTTTTGTGAAGTGATGTGTATTGAACAAGGATAATGGATTGCAATGAACGGAATGTTTTGAATAGGAGTTATCAGAAATCGAAACCAGTAGAAACTTTTTTCTTTATTTTGATTTCATCTGCTATGTTAAGGAATAGCGGCGATTCGTTAGAAGGATCTTGATTGTTTGGAAAACTATTAGACCGCAGTCATAAAAACAGTTAGCGCTTTTGTAGTCAGTTATTTAATACTTGAATTGTACATGGAAAGTGGTGGCGGGGCGTTTCTAAATAATGTCGTTACGAAGCCGGTTCTAAACTAGGTAAATACTGCATGTGCGTCGTACAAATAGTAGCGCTTTTATAGTTAACTCAACTTCCTGAAAATTTACAGGAGAGTTTTTTTTTATTTTACGTTCAATTATTCTGCCCATTACTATAAATGCAGACGATGAAGGATGTTAGATAAAAATAAGTGATTAAAAATGTAAGAACTGACTGGGAATCGAATATGGCACCCTTGATGTAGAAGCTGTTTGGGGTGACCACTATACCACGGGCTAGGCTTACAGGAGAGCGGGAAAACTGAATGGAATTCGTATAGTCCCCATGGAAATATCAAAAAAATTGTCACAACAAAACGCGTCTTAATACTAGATGATGGAAGTTTTTCGTGCAGACATAATTAATTTTCTTTTTTCCAGTGATTCAACTTTCAGATTTTGGTCTAAAAATGGTATAAGCAGATTAACATTGTTCACGAAAGATGTGTCGATTTCCACTACCTCGGTATTAATGGAAATGAATTGAATGATTAACATATTCTACGCTGAGCAATTATGAGGTATCTCAACCATAGGGCTGATTACTCGTGCAGCGTGTTCTCCGCTTGCTTTATGTAGGGCCTATAACTTATGTTATAATTTTTTTAAAGATTTATTTTATTTACGACCTTTTATTTTTATTTTATTTTATTTATTTGGATTGAAGTTACGATGATGGATTTATGTTCGCTAATAACATAAAAGTAAACAATTCAATGTTTTTTAGGTTTATTTTCGCCTGTTATAATAAATATATTTCTTGTTTGAATTTTTCCATTTACTGTTACGTTTTACGCGTAATTTCTTATTTAATTTTAAACTATTTTTAAATAAAATCCAAAAGTGTAAGCTCTTTTTAATCGATACCTGCAAAAACACTAAATTTACGGCTACAACTTTACCATAAAAACCCGTTAAAAATACTGAACGAGTATATTATGCGAGGGTAAAAGATAGTATAACGAAAATTCAAAAACGAACTGCCCAGTTACAAAGAAAAATCCTTTCTGAGGGCTATGCAATAGCAAGAAATTGATATCTGACAGGCGGTGTCCCTCCAGAATTACCTAAAATGTAAAAAAACC
The DNA here is from genome assembly GCA_035578175.1 of Catonia carolina. Classification (NCBI taxonomy): domain Eukaryota; kingdom Metazoa; phylum Arthropoda; class Insecta; order Hemiptera; family Achilidae; genus Catonia; species Catonia carolina. Next base: position 25,990,047 of record JAQMRL010000007.1, on the reverse strand, counting down.
CACTAGGTGAAACGGCAGCCTGGCGGTTACACCTACCTGTGACCCGCTAGGCGAGTCTCTAGCACTGAATTGTTAATGGACTTCTGTGACTGTAGTTAGAACAACAGTGACTCTGCTATGATGATATTATGGTACTAAGTACTGAGAATACAGATGGGTAAGAAAGTATTTTATATACAGATTCAACAGAAGTTAAAGAAAAAATAATAATTTACCGGAAATTTTGTGAAACAGAATAACTGTAAAATAGACAGAATGAAAAGGTACACAGAACAGAATTATTGTAGATGGAGGGGTTGTCGTAACATAAGGGGACAAGAAGAGACAAAATAATTTCGGAGGCCGCGAGCAAAGATGGACCCTGTGATAAGAAAGCTCGTCACTTGATCCTATTTTAACCGGTCCGCCATTCTTATCAGAGTAACGATAATTAAACTCTTATATTGTGAAGCCCCCCTTGCTTCTGCCGTCTTCACCATTCACCGTTCGCACGTGATTTACGTTACTCTCTTTCGTGATAATATGCATTAAATATTCCTTGTATTTTTCTCTAGCCATCTCGCTCTCTCCTTTTGGCCATAAGGCAGTCCTTGTGCCTCACTGTTACCCCTCTATGCCTTCTATATCTAAATTCACATCTGAGAAAAGTAATCAATGGCGTGTTTTAATGGGACAAATCACGCTATTTTATTTTAGAGTAATATATTATTACTATAATAGACGGCGACTTCGTCTTCTACACCTACTAATCAAAATCTAGTAAAATTATTTATTATAAATAATTCGTTTGTTGTTCCTTACCAATCCTATAGGAAACATTCAAACGTTTCACTCATTCATTCGTTTGTACACTAACTGTTTAAACTACCACGTCAGACTAGTTATGTTATTAGTTTTTCTCAAAAGCCTTTTTACTTTCTCTTGCCTGTATGAATATATAGGAAGGAAAGTAAGGGTTTCATGTCAATTTTTTCGAAATCGAGTTTTCACCGGATATACACGTTTCCCCCTGAACCCAAAAACATGGTTTTAGCGATTTCTTCGTGTGTGTGAACAAAATATCTCAAGAACGGAACATCGTACGAAGTTGAAACTTAAAACTTGAGTTAGAACCTATTAGCGGACCAGACACGAACATTTTCATCAAAATCGGTCAACCGAAAGTAACAGTTTATTCGTGTCATTTATCACTTTTTGCGATTTTCTCAACAACGGCTTGTACGATTTTTTAAAAAAATCGTCTCATTTACTACATTTCTTATGGTCTACAAGATAGGGTAGGCGACATGTCTGCTGAACTTCTTGAGAAGGCTGTTCTCTCTGAGAAAAATGGTTTTTTTAATATTGCGGCCTTAATATGAATTTAGGATAAAAGATTACTGATTAAAGAATAAGATATAGAAAAAGAATATTGAATAAGATTAAAGATTAGTAGTAATTATATAATAGTAGATAATTTAAAAATCTACAACTAATTTAGCGTGAAAGAGTGATTTTCTGTATTTTTAAGCCAAACTGAGGTTCATTTTCCTTTTGTGTCTTTCACTCATGATTAAAATTTGGTTATGTTTATTGAGGTTAGTTTTTTGTTTATTTCTAATGTTAGGTTATATTGTTAATTATTTGCATTGGCAAGAGAAAGTCGTGTGAGTGTTTCACACCAGATTTTTTTTTTTAATGTTGCTCACATGTGATTTTCCAACATAATTTTTTTTGTCCAAATTCCCCTGATTAACCAGAATAAAAAAGAAAATACCTTGAAGATGGTGACGCTCCTCGGAGACATTGTTCCTTCGTATTTCTATATGTGTTATTTCTGTTCCCGGCATTTAAGTAGTGTTTCTTTGTCGTATATGATTCAGTAATTTACCATATTCATGAGTAAAGATCGGTTTAAGATATTGGCTAATAATTACGCCAGTTTTTACTTTCTCTTGCCTATATGAATATATAGGAAGGAAAGTATTGTTTTCATGTCAATTTTTCAAATTCGAGTTTTCACCGAATCTACAAGTTTTCAGGCCCCCTGAACCCAAAAAACATGTTTTTAGCGATTGGTCTGTCTGTGAGTGTCTGTGTCTGTGTGAGTGTGAACAGAATATCTCAAGAACGGAACACCGTAAGAACTTGAAACTTGAACCTTAAGTTAGATGCTATTAGAGGACCCGACATGAACATTTTCATCAAAATCGATCAACCGGATATAGTAGTTTATTCGTGTCATTTTTCATTTTTTTGCGATTTTCTGAAAAACGGCTTCTACGATTTTTTTAAAAAACGCCTCATTTACTAAGTTTTATTATGCTCTACAAGATAGTGTTGGCGCCATGTCTGCTGAAATTCCTGAGAAGGTTTTCTCGTAAAAAATTTGCTTTTTAAGATTGCGGCTTTAATATGCGGTTTAACGCAAAAAAATGTATGTAGGTAATAAAAGTTGTAGAGAATTTAAAATCTTACAACTTTTATTCCAAACATATTTTGTATAACGCTTAGTTTATCGTTAATTAGCGATTTTCTGTTTTTTCTCACAATAACGTGTAAAAAATCGATTTTTGCGATTTTAGCAAATAAAATATATGTAAATATATATGTATAAAATATGCATTTTACGACAAAAGTATCATTCAAATTTTTAGTAAATTAAAATATCTACAAATTTTATTTAGAGCATTTTTCTCTACTGAGCTAGTTTAGCGTGAAAGAGAAATTTTCGGTATTTTTAAGTCAAACTTGATGTTGATTTTCATTTTCCGTCTTTCATTCATGATTGAAATTAGGCTATGTTTATTGAGGTTAGTTTTTTTGTTTATATCGAATGTTTTATTTCTAATGTTAGGTTATATTTTTAATTATTTGGATTGGCAAGGGAAAGTTGTGTGAGTGTTTCACACAAGATTTTTCTGTTATTGAACATTTAGACCTTTTTTTGTAAACAATTTCACAGTGATAAATAATAAATAAACAATAGTGATAAACAAATAAATTCATTTAATTTAGTGAAGCATTTTTTATAAATACGGTATTTTGCATACATAACTTTCGCATAAATAGTGACGGATTTATTAAATAGGCATGTAAAATCTAGTTTAAAGTGGCATATCCCTAGTTAGCACACTGTACGACCGTAAATAGATTAATTTACGTGGGTAAACGTTCTATAAATAACGTTCCGATAATCTTACGTGCAATTATCTATAATCTAAATTACCTGAAAACGCGTTGATAAACCTACTTGCGACACAAAATCATGTCACACTAAATTCAACATGGTAAAACAGTTTGTCATGGCTAAACATGCACTTATGTAGTTAGCCTACGTTTTACGATAACAACCCATAGTTAAACGGTGAATTTGTCACCCGTTCTACTAATTAACATTAACATTCAATATCAATAAGTTTGATGTATGTGTAAAATTTCTGACTGAAAATAATAATATCCCTATAACAGCTGGAGTGTTAAATTATTTGTTCTCAATCTCTTAGTTACAGGCTACAAAAATAGTTCTGTTTCTTATCAAACGATCAGCTAATTTAATGACTTAATCAATTAAGAACAGAAGAGGTTGAGGTCCAAAAGACACTAATCAGAGTTATCTCCTCTAAAAGTAATGTATTTCATTATACAGCCAACCCTATGATGAAACAAGTGAAGGTGTCATTTGCAGGTTGGAAAATAAGTGATTTTCAGAGGGCCTGGCATGCTGATAAGCAAACTTATCTCAGTAAGGAAGGCACGGTAAACCACCTCGCGCCTTTTTACTTTCTCTTGCCTATATGAATATATAGGAAGAAAAGTATTGTTTTCATGTCGATTTTTCGAAATCGAGTTTTCACCGGATCTATACGTTTTCAGACCCCCTGAACCCAAAAAACATGTTTTTAGCGATTGGTCTGTGTGTGTGTGTCTGTGTGTGTGTGTGTCTGTGTGTGTGTGTGTGTGTCTGTGTGTGAACAGAATATCTCAAGAACGGAACATTGTACGAACTTGAAACTTGAAACTTAAGTTACATACCACTACCGGACGCGACACGAACATTTTCATCAAAATCGGTCAACCGGAAGTAGTAGTTTATTCGTATAATTTTTCAGTTTTTTGCGATTTTCTCAAAAACTGGTCCTACAATTTTTTTTAAAATCGCCTATTTTACTCAATTTTTTATTTTCTACAAGATAGGGTAGGCGCCATGTTTGCTGAAATTCTCGGTGAGGCTGTTTTCACGTAAAAACGTTGTTTTTTTAAGATTACGGCTTTAATATAAATTTTAGCGCAAAAACTTATATAATAAAAGTTGTAGAGAATTTAAAAACCTACAACTTCTGTTTCAAACATTTTTTTGTATAACGCTTAGTTTAGCGGTAATTTGCGATTTTCTGTTTTTTTTCTCACGAAAACGTGAGAAAAATCGATTTTTTTAACATTTCGGTCTTAGTATGCATTTTACGACAAAAGTGTATATAATTAAATTTATAGAAAATTAAAAGATCTACAACTTTTGTTTAGAGCATTTTTCTCTACAGAACCTAGTTTAGCGTGAAAGCGTGATTTTCCGTATTTTTAAGCCAAACTGAGTTCGATTGTCATTTTGCGTCATTCACTCATGATTAAAATAAGGTTATGTTTTTGAGGTTAGTTTTTGTTCATTTCTAATGTTTTAATACTAATGTTAGGTTTATTGTTAATTATTTGCATTGGCAAGAGAAAGTTGTGTGAGTGTTTCACACCAGATTTTTTTACTTAGTAAAACCTCTAGAGGTTCAAACCAACCTTTCAGCTGATGACCTAAACAACAACACATAGAAATCTATATATACTTTCTCTAGTCCTACATGTAATATAGGAAGATTATGTTTTTATGTTGATTATCTAAAATCGAATTTTTACCGATAATACAAGTTTTCAGATCCCCTGAGCCCAAACAACCTGTTTTCACCAATTGGTCATTTATTGGTGTGTGTGTAATTTTAAGATTGTGAAAATTTTTCAAGCAAAACCCATAACACAGTCCACTATTTTAATATGGAATTCTGCAACATAGTCTATGTTTATGAGCAGTGTAAGATATTCTTGACTGGTGTTTGTAACAATAGCTTTCTGTATGAATTGCGATTATTTATATCTCATAATTGTTGGTTACTTTTATTCACTTATTGATGTTTTCTATAAAAGGTATAGTTTTATTGTGCCCAATAGGTCATAATTTGTCCTATTTTTCATAATTAAGCTTTATTTATTTATCTAGCAAATTTTGCTTTTTATGTTTGTGTATACCGTTTGATTATTAGTTTCGAGTTTTCGTAGAAATCTTTTTATCTTACTTTTTAGGTATAATCTATCCTTGTATTTTGTCTACTAAATTTCAAAGAACTTCTTTTTTATATTTCTGGTAAATTCTGTCCCCTTTTTGTATAAAATCAACCGCCTATTGACGAGTTTAGTTAGTTTCGGACGCAGAACGAATGTCATTAGAGCGTGTTATTTATGAAACCAGTTGAGTACTTAATGTTTTACGTGCGAGCAGTTCTCCGTAATACAATAATTTGAGTACTATATTCGGTTTTATAAGTAGGAGTTAATAAATTATTTAATTAGTGTATAAATCGGCAAATTATTTTTAGTTCAATTTAGTTTTATCATTAAATTTGTTATAACTTTTTTTACTTACTCACAGTCCAATCGCTAAAAATATGTTTTTTTGGGTTCAGGGGGTCTGAAAACGTGTCGATCCGGTAAAAACTAGATTTCTAAAAATCGTCATGAACTAATAGGTACTTTCCTTCCTATATTTATATTCATATAGGCAAGAGAAAGTAATAAATACTTTTTATGTTTAAAGTTACCTTGTTTATCATTTATTATAACCAGAGTCCGAACGAACCTAGATGTTATAATACTTTAGTCGAGAACATGAACCAAAGTTATTAAACTGACAACATATTCACATTACTGAGGCATTATATTTTTCGAAACCCGTCTGGGGCCTCATTCTTTAATCAATCTTCAGATAGGAAAGCTGTGCAGACAGAATAAAGTTACAAGAAGAATGTTTTACAAAGAAGAAATATAAAGTAACCCATCCATTACTTTCATTTGTTTTAGTTAAGATATCGAATAAAATATTTGTAGAATTAAATATTCATTTTCTCAGGTAATCAATAGTCGATGAAAAGAGAAAGAAATGAATTTGAATCAGAAAGAGTCGAGATACGATCAGATGAACATATAGAATAAAAGATACGCCTTAGTCTATACAGTTCGATTGTTATTTTTTGTGTTAGTATTATAATAAAATGTTGAAACCCTCTGTGACAGCGTAGGTTTCATTTTTTGAATGTAATAAAATTTAAATAATGTGTTAAATTTATTTTAGGGTCGACAACCGAATGATCTGTTAAGAATGGAAGATGATTAGGTGTTGACAATTGACAAATAGCAAAAGTTAAGACGGTCACGCATATCCATTCGACCAAGAAGGCGTGTAGCTTGGTGGGGACACTGCGTCTTCAACGGTTCATCCAAAGATCCCACGCTCGCATACTGTATTTCGTTCGGTTGGAATTTAAGAAATCCATCCAGCCTTCAAACGAACAGAAATAAAACAAGATCACTCGATTTCAATTTGATTTTCACACAAAATCAGTAGCAGATGTTTCTATTAAAATTCGCTGTCATTTCAAAAGACAACTTCTGTTTTAAATCGATGGAATGCAAGGACTGGTGACCACGTTATATTGTCATCTACCCAACACATTAAACAAGTTGAAAATATTTTCATTTTGTTTTTGATCCTCTAAAACAAACCATGTAACAGATTTTAAAAGTGCACATGAAAATTTTTAACTATTACCAATTATATCAAATTAATTTTTTATAGCGATTTAAATTTTATTATTACTGCATCCGTAATTCAATGGTTAGAGCAATAGACTACGGTTCACACTGTAAAGCAAAAAATCCCGAGGTCGATTCTCTACTAGAATCAAGAATGGCACGTTAAACTCAATCGATTCTGTACTCATATTGATGCTGCCCTAAAATAAAAACTATAAAGCAGTTCATTACATTGATCTAAATGTCTCTTTTCCCGTTAATTAATACTTCCAAAATTATATAAACTATATAAAAATCTTAATGCCACTTAAAATTCAATACTTTATTAATATTTGTCAAATTTCAAATTCTTTTGTTTCATATACTGCCAAATTTAGATCACTTAAAATTACTTTAGAAATTTCTTAAACTGGTTTTCAGTATTCGTTCACTGTAGATTGTTATCTGTTCTTTTGACCAACCGATACTCTTTTTTGCTCTTCGTGGAAGCCCTCGTGGAAGTCAGTAATAGTTGTCTGAGTTTAGATCAATTATATTTTCTCAGTTTATTCCAGCTTTCTTAACATCCCTTCTGACTTCCATTAATCATTTAACAGATACCTTAGGCGAATTGTTTTGTGTCTTAAAAATTTTTGTTTTTCAACCTTTTGTCACTCATTCGACGAAGGTTTTCGTGTAATTTTAACACTTCGTTTTCTAATCTTTTCCATTAATCGTTGGTTTTTATTGTTTAGTTATTTCCGCTCTTGTAACCTGTACTGTCCGCAAACTATATTTGGACTCATTATTTTGCAGAGAAACATTTTCTCAAATTTCTCTGTTTTCCTGAAACCAGCTTTTCCGGTCAGTCTGAGGAACTCAATAAAATACAGATAAGCAGGTTGTATCGCAGTATTGCAATGTCTACGCTTGGCTTGTCGTAAGAGTACTTTCTTCTTATACAGGTGGTTAGTTCCTCGAAGTGCACCAGCTATCTCTCTTCTGCTACTGTTGTTCTCTTATTTTTCGCTGATCTCGAGTTATATTATCTCCCGTAAGTACTTAAAATTATCAATTTGACTATGAAACTCAAAAATGGGTCTTATCCTGATCATATAAATTCTGCATTTGAAACTACAACTTCCGGTTGACGGATTTTGATGAAAATTTTCTTGTCGGGTTCTCTTGAGTACCTGAATTATGTTTCAAGTTTCAACTTCGTATGGTATTCCGTTCTTGAGATATTTTCTTCACACAAACTCTCACACAGAGAGATAGAGGCCAATTCCTAATGACATATATTTTTTTGGTTCACAGGGCCTGAAAATATCTATCTCCGGCGAAAACTCGATTTTGAATAATTACCATGAAAAAAATAGTTTCCTTCCAAGGAAACTCATGTAGAGCATGAAAAGTAATTATCCTAATAGAGGTAAATTGCTAATATAATTGACGCATTATTGGAATGGTGTGATCCAACTGTGTAATAGTTTCCGATTATAGTAATCGCACTGGACTCCGGCGAAGATAAAGAAAAAAGGGAAATATTTCACATGGCGTGGCTTTTGCCATATCCTGAAGCAATTGCACTGAAAACAGCACTGGATGCGTAGGGCAGCATAACAATGATATGGATACAAACGTAACCTTTTTTGAGGCGGTGAAATATTCCGTTGTTATCAAGGTTTTCGGAATGACAACATTAAATTCGTGGCCGGCCCATGGTGTAGTGATTGGCGCAACTGGCCTCTAAGTTAGAGGTTCCGCATTTGATTCCCAGTCAGGTTTGGAAGAGTTTTTTATCACTCATTCTCATATGTCACCTTTTATCGTCTGCATTAGCAGTAATTTTAAAAACAATTGGTAAAACGTACTTTTTTGTCACCGATGCCGGCCGCATTGACGTAGTTGGTAACGTGCTCACCTCTCATCATGCAGTCTTGGGTTCGAATCCCATTCAGGCACGGCATATTTTCATACGTTACAAAAAATCATTTCATCCTTCACCGTCTGCATTAGCAGTAATTGCAGAACAGTCAAACGTTAAACCAAAAAAAAATCAATCTCTCGACTGGTTTGATGTAGTTCTCCAAGCTTTTCTATCTTAAACAATTTGTTTCATATATTCACACTTGCAAGACCGTACCTCTTTTTTAATTTTCTTTAAATACACTAATCTTTAAAAATGTACTATACGATTGAAATAAAATATTTATTAATATTTATTCATGAAAAAATGTTTAGAAAACATAATGTAACTTTCTTAGATTTTTTTTTCTTTTGTTTAACGTCCGACTGTTCTGCAATTACTGCTAATGCAGACGGTGAAGGATGAAATGATTTTAATTGTAACGTATGAAAATATGTCGTGCCTGAATGGGATTCGAACCCAAGACTGCATGATGAGAGGCGAGCACGTTACCAACTGCGCCAATGTGGCCGGCAATTCTTAAATTGTAAATTTACATTTTAGAACATTTTTTTTTTTTTTTTTTTTTTGACTTTATTTAAGAAAATAAACTACAACTGTGTAAGAAGTTAACACAACCAGCAGTTATAATGTCAATAGTTTTATATAAATGTCTTGATGTCACTTGTGTGAGGTAGTCGCCCAGCGGCAACCCCTCAGGACGATTCACAAAAGATCTCTATTCCATTGCCTTTTCAGTTAGAACATTTAAACGGAAAAACGTCACTAGATAGTGCAAAATCAGACATTCAAAATGGTGTATTTGTTTTGTTTATGTTTTAATATTATCGAAAAAATTTACTTTAATATTGCAAAAAATACGCTGTAGATATAGGGGGTAGGCCTACTATCACTTTAATGAATGCAAGATGTTATTTGGAAAAACCTCACACACACACACGCGCGCACACGCACGCACGCACGCGCGCGCACACGAATCTAAAACACTAACTCTAATGAAAAATATAACCTATTTTAATCAGTAATCAATTTTTAAATGCTAGCAGTAATTTCTTATACAGTTTTGTACAAAATCTGTAATGTTTGTATGTGGGTTTGAATGTGAACAAAATATCTCAAGAACGGAATATTGTACAAAGTTAAAATTAAAACTTAAGTAAAGTACGATTCCGGTATAAATCCAGATGAGCTGACCATTTTGATCAACGGATAGTTTTCTTTACGTTAATAAAATTAGCAAAAAATATTTGGCCTATGTATACTAAAAATTATTATTTTCATAAGAATGAATTTTATGCGGCATAAGTTTGTCGTAAAGTAGGGAATACCTTTGCGCTTTGTGCTTTCAGGTAGTTTAGCATACCTCCAACATAAACAAGAGCCACAGAATATGTCACTACCAATACAGTTTCTTCATCTCCTCGCCTCTATCCGCAAGCTTGTTCAGCTTCCTTTAATGTCCTTGTTAGTAGGGTAATGGAGGTGATGTACATACCATAAAATAACTTAACATTTTTAAATGGTTTAAAATAAGTTTCAAAACCGACACGGTAATAAAAATGATAAACTTCTATTTTTCGTTTTAATTATTGCTATTTTTCAATATATCTGTACTAAATTCTAAAAATAAAAGTGCAATTACATCACTGGCAATAGCGTTATTTTAAATTTTCCGTTACAATGAGAATGGCTATGCTAATCACAATGATTGTGAGTGCTTTTCAAAATATTTTAAAAAAGTTAGTAAATTTTGATTATTTTTCATAATTTTTATAGTAAAATAATGACTAAATATTACTTTATTAGTAAAAGAACGTACATAAATAAAGAAATACAAAAGGATCACGATTTCTACCTAGTTCTGTCTCAACTCCCACTAAATTGATTCTGGTTTGTCTTGTCATCAAATACTTATTAAGAACAGGTTTGCTTTAATTAAATACATAAATAAAGTTTAATTGTTACGTAAAATTATATATGACGAGTAAGATTTGGGTTAGAGTTAGGAAAGGTATAAGTACTGCACAAAACGCAAAATACTGGCTGACCAGGTCACGATTTGCTTGGATTGTTGATAAAAATCGGTTGGATTCGCTTGGATCAATCAAGGGAAACTATGAAAAAATCTTCACCGGGACAACCATATTATGAGAAGGTTGGTTTTAAAGATAGGCGAGTTCATTTATTTAAACAAACGAGGTTATGATGGATTCTTATAGTATTTTTATTGTTTATTTAAAGTCATCGACAACTTGGTTGTTAGTGACTACTGTGTGTTACGGCACTAATTTTGTAGGCGTGTGTGAATGTGAACAAATATCTCAACTTAAGTAAAGGATTATAAGAGGATAGACACAAACATTTTTATCAAAATCGGTTAACTCTAAGTTTATTCGAGTAATTTGCCCTCTTTTGCAATTTTTTCAAAAACGGCTCTTACAATCTTGTTTAAAATTCTCTCATTTACTACTGTCACCGGATGGCGACATTAAGTGGCAAACCTTATTTGTTTGGTGGCCCTGAAAAGGGCCGTTTAAGCGGTGGTCGTCTTGGAGAGGCGTCGGTCGTAGTCGTCGTGGCGGTCGAGGAGCTGGGCGACACGGCGTGTCGTCGTCCAGCGGAGACAGTATCTTCTTCCCTCGCAGTAGTGCGTCGATGGCTGCTTTGTCGGGTCCGGTGGACGTAAAGCTCGGTTGAGGGACCGCTGTGGGCATCACCGCGTCAGTGGGCGATGACGGCCCAGTGGATGGCTTACGGTGACGGGTCGGCGAGCGGAAGCATCATCTTCTTTCTTGCGGGTTCGTCGATTAGTCCTCGCTGAAGTCCGGCAGCCGTGTGCCGTGGTGAATGTTTTGTCGTTGTCTGGATCGGAAGCGGCGAGCCGGTGTGGTGAAAGCGGAGCCCGAAGAGTGACGGCTCGGCTACCGGGTTCAGGCCTAGCCTTCCCTCAGCGGCTGTTGGGTCCCCACTGCAGCGTGATAGTGGTGGTCCCCAGACCCCGCAGTGTCGGGTCGGCGTAGGCCGCCTGCCGATAGCGCGGCCGAGGTGGCTCTCTCCGGGCCGGCGAAGGCTGACCGGTGCGAGAATCTAGCGTCCGCCACCGGTAGCGTAGATTAGGGATGGTGCGTCCGGTCTTGGCTCGGCTCGTCTTCTTTTGTCTGGATCGGACGTGAATCTCTCTGTGTCTGGATCGGAATTGAATCTCTCGGCTCAGTGCAGCGCTCTTTTTATAGTCGCTGAGAGCGCTGTGGTAGGAGGTGCCTACTGGCTCGGCCTTGAAGACAAAGGCCTCTCAAAGGTCGGTGCGCAGCCGAAAGGTTTGTCGGAACGCCGCCAAACGGCCTACCACCCCGACAAAGGCCGGAAGAACTATTGAAGGTCGGCAACACAGTAAATGATTAATTAGAAGTGGTGGCAATGACACTACATTTTTCTCCAAAAGATAGGGTATGCGGCAGGATCTGCTGAAATTTGTGGGGGTTGTGCTGTCGTGGTAAAAATAGTTTTTTTTTAAGATTGCGGCCTTAATATGAATTTGAGGGCAAAAGTGTAGATATATATTCAGAGTTGTAGTAAAACTCTGAATATATAATACCTTAAATTAAAAAAAAAGTTAAAATCCACAAATTTTTTTCTTTTTTAACTTCGAGAAATTTAAATTCAAGAAATTCAGCTGATTTCATCTGTTAGATGAAATCGGTGAATATAACGCAAAACATGAAAAAAATAAATGATAATGACAAAACGTAAGTGGAGGCACTGACAAAACTCCTACGGGAATAGAATAGTGCAGAATGTAGATAATTTTCATTTTTAGTCAATTGATAAAATCTGATATTTTATTTTTCGTCTAGTATGAACCCACTCGTCTTTTGTTTTAATAATAAGACCTCTTTCGATTCTGTGATAAGAAACTTTCTGTGATAAGAAACAGAACTATTCTTTTTAGCCCTGGAACTAGCAGAACGAGTGTAAAAAATTCAACACTCCACCTGCCTGTTATGAACAAAATTACTTATGATAGTTCGGTTACTTACTAACTCAAATAAAGGGATAACATGTATTACAAATTGCAGTAATGTCTCTGCTCTGACCCACAATATTATTTAATTACAACTACCATTTTTAAACTGTTGAAAATGATGATGATAATCTACAATCAGATTTTAGGATTTTTGAGGATTCTTTTTGAAAAATTAAGTTGCATGTAGATCAGATTTTTGGATTGTTTTCACTTACAATAAAAATTTTAGTGGTTCAATTCAAACATTTCTGAATTTTTTAAAAATGAGTTTTCTATTTTTGTAAAACGTTCAATAATATGAGTAGAAGCCACCTCCGTGGACCAGTAGTTAGCGTGCGGAGGTTCCTGAAGCGTAGGTTACGGATTCGATTCCCAGACAGGATTCGGAAACTTATTAAATGTACAAAACCCACCGTTCTTTTTTATATTTTTGGTGGCAATTTTAAAATGTTATCTATTAATTTTCTTTGTCACACCCAGATGTCAGGAACTATAAGAGACAGCAACAAATGGTTTCCGGATTTGTAATCTAAACAAAACTTAAATGGGCCTAAATTGGGTTTGAAGTTCCAGTTTTGACCAAAAATGACCCTAAACCAAAAGTCAAGAAATCAAATTCGGAATTTGGAATCAAAAATAGTGTCATTCGATTCACCTTAATGAGTAAACACAGAACCATTGGGTTTGAAGTTCCGGTTTCAACCGGAAGTAGCCCGAAAACGGAAGTCAAGAAATGAAAGTCGGAATTTGGAAACAAAATTAATGTCTTTCGATTCCTCATAAAGAGTAGACACGGAATCATTGGGTTTGTTGTTCCGGTTTCGACCGGAAGACAAGAAATCAAAGTCGGAATTTGGAAACAAATAATTTCTCTCGATTCCTCTTAAAGAGTAGATACGGAATCATTGGGTTTGAAGTTATGGTTTCAACGGGAAGTGGCCTGAAACCGGAAGTCAAAAAATGAAAGTCGGAGTTTGGAAACCAAAATAATCATTCGAATCCTCTTAAAAAGTAGTTACAGAATCATTGGGTTTGAAGTTCCGGTTTCGACCCGAAGAAGCTCAAAACCAGAAAACATGAAATCAAAATTGGAATTTGGAAACAAAAATAGTGTCTATCGATTCCTCTTAATGAGTTGATACAGAATCATTGGGTTTGAAGATCCGGTTTCAACCGGAAGTAGCCCGAAACCGTAAGTTAAAAAATGAAAGTCGGAATTTGGAAACAAAATAGTCATTCGATTCCTCTTAAAAAGTGAAAACACAAATGATTAATGGTTTTTGCGATCAGTCAAAGGCAAGCCTTTTTAAAAATTGCTACCAGCCATGAGACGATAAAAGGGATTTTTTATATTCTTTTAATTATTATGGAGTCTGCTATTAACACTAGACACGTCAAAATGGAGCGCATGCAATTCTTATAAATCCTGGTATAGTTCAGCTATAAAAAGTATTGTACTATTTACAAAATCTCCAACAGTATGACAATTCTTATTGACTTAATTATACAAAGATAATATTTTAGGGTTAGAAAAGTTGAAAAGTATGGGGAAAGTTTAAGGAAAGCAAATCCCCGTATAAGAAAATCATTAATAATGATAGTGATAAAGTAATAATAAACGCAGGGTCGCGGTATGATTAAAACACACAAACGCGGCAGTTGGATGAATTTGCAATTTCATTTCGTAGCAAAGTTCCCTTATTCAGATACAAAATAAATTCAATATATATCAGTTTTCTCTGGGATTAAAATTTATACGGGTGGCTATTGTTTCTCGGTAATCCGGTGGTCTTTGTGTCGTATCCACCCGCAAAAGTATCCTATCTGATCTCATCTATCTTAATTCCAAACGCGGCAGCGAAAATATCCATCCATATTGTTTAATCAACATAGACAGTAAGTCGTTTAAAAGACAGAATACAACGGCTCTTTCTACCCTCTCCGTTGAACATGTTCTCTCACTCCGTCTTTCTCCATCAGTCTATCACTCTCTCTCTCTCCCAACATTTTCCTTTCACTTATTCTTTTATAATATACCTGCCCTCAACCCTACACCGACTCATTTTCAAGCTTTCCTTAGATTAATATCATTTTTATGTTATTTTAAAGCCATTAATAATTTTCTTTCGAACTTCAAAATGTTAAAGGAATACTAAATTGTGTAATAATGAAATACAGTACTTTTAAAATAAAAAAGTAGAAGTATACGACGACGTATCCCTCGATTAATTTGAAATCATGAAAAATATTCTTTATTTTCTTCACTTCCGTTATGGCTTTTTTCTTCGTCACTTTATTCCTATATTGATTTAAATACTCCAACATTATTAAGAAATACCGTAGTAAATTGTTTTCTCTGAATAATTTCAAACTCCTGACTCCTATTTTTCTTATATTTAAAATTGCTTAACCTTATTTTTGAACTAATTTCATTCCACAAGAAGAATCAAGGTGCTTGTAAATTTTCAATAAAATATGTAATTATTAGTTCCGAGCCAAATTAATTTATATTAAATTTTTTTTTAATCTTGCATAATTCAGAAATACTTATCTAAAATAGTTAGAAAACATTAAATATTATCGTCATATTAAAGATTTTACGTAGGCCCTACAATGTTTTAAAACATTTTTAAATTATGTAAACATTTTTAAAACAATGTACCTTTCTAAATCGTTACCACTATTGTCACAAATGTGATATTCTGATGATAGGCCCCTACACTTTTTTTATTTATTTATTTTTTTAATATATTATGTATGAAGTTTATTGCAAAAACTAAAATAAACAATAAAATTATAATTTTTTTGTTTACAAAAGGTAATCCGTTGAATCGAACGCCCGTTAATTAATTAGGGCTCTACCGGTATTTAAGAGTGGATTGAAGTGAAACTATGGTTATTTTTGCTGAAAAAGTCGATTTTTGGACTTCTGTATTTTTGGATTTTCTATAGCTATAGTCAACAGTAGGTCCTGTATTTGCCGTGCTAAAGTCTGGGAGGACACTGACGTTAAATCAAAGTAACGTTAGATACGAATCTACAAAAAAGTGGTAGGGGCATCTGTGTATTCGTATATGTACAGTGATCTTATGTTAGGATTTAAATAAAGGACATAAATTATAATATAGACATGTTACTGAATAATACAGCCATATACAGAAATTATTGGGTTTGAAGTTTCGGATTCGGAGGCCCAAGACCGGAAGTCAAAAAATCAAAGTCGGAATTTGGAAACGAAAATAGTGTTATTCGATTCCATTTAAGGAGTAGGTACATAAATCATTAATGGTCTTTACCATAGGCCAAAGGTAAGCCTTTGGATAAAAATTACACCAGCCATGAGACGCGTCGTCTCATGAAAGAATTTTTTTGATAAGTTTTACTTACACAATTAGGTTTTAGTTGAAACAGTTTAGAGCTGTGGTTAGCAAAGAAGTATTCATAAAATGGAATGACAAACAAGAAATGTGCGTCTCAGTACGAATGAGATCAAAACAAAGTGCATAGTTCTGACTGGTGATGATATAAATCGAGTTTCTCCGAAATCTGTTGTTGGAGAGAAAACATTTGATGAAGGTAAGGAATTTCAGTTCTAGGGAAACACCTTAGTCCACAAAAATGTAATAAGTGACTCTGAATGAGAACGGATTCAATTGGAAAATTGAAAATTACTTTGCCAATTTAAATTTGTTTATGAACAGAAAAATGAAAATATATAAATATATTTGATGTTCTATTTGTTATCTATGCTTGTGAAATGTGGATTATGTCAAAAACTAATTGAATATCCTCAGAAATTTCGTAAGAATTTTAAGGAGAATCATTTAAACCAGTAAAGAAAGAAAATGACAAGAGAGTGCGTAAAATGAAAAACTAAATACTCTCATAGAAGGCGGAACATAGTTCTTTTCATAACGTCCCAAATATTGAAATAATTGGGGCACATTAGAATCATTTGCAATAATTTCCATTTTCGTAGAAGAAAAAGACGTATGTGCCATCCTTTATAGTTTATTATTTTTCTGAAAAAATTTCGCCCGACTTTTTTGGTCTTTTCCTAATACAAGTAACCATATGTCTGGGTTTTACCAGATAGTTCTGTTTTTTTCAGTTTGTACGAAAGACTGTCCTGGGTTTGAAAAAACGGGTATTAATTTCTATTAAACAAAATATAGGTATTTTGAAAGTTTCATCAACATGAAAATAATTTTTCATGAGAGACAGTCGCAAAAAAAATAAAATTGATACTATTTATTTTGATATAATAAAATATGGTTTAAAAAGTGCCAAGTTTTTTTGATAATTCTATTCAGGAGGCTTCCAAAAGGGGTATAGGACATTTCAAGAACTTAAAATTTAACAAAAATAGTTTTTTTGTAGTTAACTAAAAATTTCTTATCACATGATCAGCTAATTATGACTGAAGCATTTAAGAACAGAAGACGTAGAGGTATAAAAGACACTAATCAGAGTTATCTCCTCTGAGAGTAATGAATTGCATTACACAGCCAGACTCTGTGGTGAATAAAGTGAAGGTATGATTTACAGAGCGGAAAGTAGATGCTTTTCGGAGGGCACGGCATTGTAATAAGCATAATTTTTACTCAGTGAGGAAGGCATGATAAACTGCCTCACTCCTCATTTTACTTAGTGATGCTTTTAGAAGTTCAAACCAGCCTTTCGGCTGATGACCTAAACAAAAATAAGTTATTCAGTCATTTCAAAAAATATTAAATATCAATTCAATTTTACAATCACCAACTTGAGAATTTAAGTACTGACTTACTTCACTAAATGAAGTAACATTTACCCAGCTTCTAATATTTACCCAGTAACGTAGTCATTCAGTATAATATTAGGCTTCTAATGTTTGCAGAGTATTTTAGTCATTTAGTATTCAGTCATTCAGTATCTTAGTCATTTAGTATAATATTAGGCTTATAATATTTACCTAGTATCATACAGCTTTCTTCAGAATTTTCTTGGATGTTTATTTACCTTTCAGATGAAATTTTTTTTTTAATAAATAATTGATAATGAGATAGTTTAAATTTTGATGAAGTTAGACTTTTCAACTTCCACCCGTATCTAAGTAGTATAATACGTAAGTAATTCAAATAAAATAGTTCTCTTACATGAATTCATTAGGCTGGACTTTTTAGGCGTTACTGACACTAGCGTAAGTTTTCTGAAGAAAATGTGGAGACACTTGCCTTTCCATATTTTAAATACTATTTCCCAAATTATGTAATACATATTTTTATAGTGTTATATAATGTGATCAGTCAAGAGTAAACACATTTTGGTTCGTAAGAAAGGGTTCAGAACCATTGAATCTGATGACAGTTGCTGTTCAAACGATGTGAAAAATCTAAAGACGAGTAAAATAATGAGTAGATAAGAAAAAAATGTAATAAATAAATAAAAAGAAGGTGACCAAATAATAAAAATAAATGCTGGTCCATCAGCAATATAGGTGGAAGGGGTTAGTTCTTTGTCGGTCTCAGAGAGATAATGAGTTTGCCACATAACTCGTACGTCATCTACTGGCTATGTTCAAAGCATCATTCTCTGTTCAGGCTACCCGTTGTCCAATAATGTTGTTCGATGTCGGCACAAAGTCAATCGTCTTTCCTGATCGAACCCAGTCAAATAAATGACGTATTTCGCTCAACTGTTCTGAAACCGTATTATTTCTTACTTTTTGTACCTTACTCGAAAATTGCTACACCAAAAAGATTGAAGAATAACCTCAACAAAACTGCTTGAGGAACCATATGATGTAGGTTCCTAATTAGACTCAAAACATTTACGACAAAGTTATTTCAAAAATTGATAGATGAAATTATTACATTTATATATTCCAGTAGAATTCACACAGTAGCTGCTTCGAACATCAAATTGCTAGGGCATCAAAGGAGGTGATCATTATTTTAATGTAAATATTTATCTAAAAGTTAAGAAAAATTTATTAAACTAGAAAAAAAAAATCTGGTGTGAAACACTCCCATGACTTTCTCTTGCCAATGCATTTGCATTGGCAAATAATGAACAGAATAACGTAACATTAGTAATAAAACATTAAAAAAACTAACCTTAAAAACCATAACCTAATTTTAATTATGAGTGAATTATGCAAAATTAAAACCAACCTTAGTTTGGCTTAACAATAAGGCAAATCACTCTTTCTCGCTAAACTAGGCTCTATAGAGAAAAATGCTACAAATAAAAATTGTAGATCTTTTAATTTGCAATAAATTTGATTATATGCATTTTTTGTCGTAAAATGGATACTACGGCCGAAATCTTAAAAAATCTATTTTTTAACAGATTTGCATGGAAAAAATAACAGAAAATCACTGATTACTGCTAAACTAAGCGTTTTACAACAGAATGTTTCAAATAAAAGTTGTCGATTTTTAATATTGTCTACAACTTTTTTTATATACATTTTTGCAATAAAATGAATATTAAGGCTGCAATCTTAAAAATACTATTTTTTCGTAGAAAAAATAGCCTCCCCAAGAATTTCTGTCGACATGTCGACAGAAATCCCTATCTCGTAGAGCATACAAAATAATAGTAAATGAAGCGATTTTAAAAAAACTCGTAGGAGGCGTTTTTGAATAGATCACAAAAAAGTGAAAAATTACACGAATAAACTACTACTTCCGGTTAACCGATTTTAATAAAAATAACCGTGTCAGGTTCTTCAGTAGGTCCTCACTTAAGTTTCGCACGCGCGCGCACACACACACACACACACACACACACACACCAATCGCTAAAACATGTTTTTTGGGGTTTATGAGGTTTGAAAACGTGTATAACCGGTGAAAACTCGATTTCAAAAATTCGATACGAAAACAATACTTTCCCTCCTATGTATTCATATAGGCAAAAGAAAATAAAAAGTAGAGGAAGAAAATATTAATGTAAAAAACCACTACTCAACACATAAACTCGTCCATTTTCAGTGGTATCTTTGAAAAGTGCATAATATTTACATTTATGAGCACAAACCCCCAAGCATCAATGGATTCCCTGCATTTTCACCTTCGATAAAACATTAATGCAATCCCACAAAAATTTTCTTCGATTCAACATTAGTCTTTTGGGTGATTGGTTGAATGTAGTCGTCATTATCAACTGATTTAACTAATTTCTTTTGTAAATCGATAAATTTATTTCTTCTTATAAGCTTTCTCAAAAATCATCGGTTTATTTTCATATCTGTCGCCAAGAGAAATTCCTTTTGGAACCTCTCAAAACTACACATACATTTTAAGAGTGAAAAAACCTCGCCATTGTTGCCAAATAATCACATGTTAATGAGAAAGAGTAAGTGTTTTTCTATGCGTAAGTCAGTTGCCTCTCTCGAATAAGCAGCACTCCCTTCCCGTATAACCGAAGTTTATTCCATTGATTTTGTTTTCGTTCCAGAAGATTTGTCCCGTTTAAACGGGTGTTCCATTAACCTAATCCCACTGTTCTTTTGTCGCGTGAAAAATACCGATAAAAAGGATGAAGTACTGTATTCTCATACCTATTGTTATTCAAAACGAATAGGGAAAAAACAAAATATTTGTAAATACATAAAAGTACTTACAGCTTTTAAAATGTCGTTTACACATACTACTTTAAAGAAAATACATGACTACCAGTAAAATTTGTTGAATTCAATGTTTACTTAAATATACTATATTTCTTTTTAACACATAATGAGTTCAACTCTGACCCTTTTGATTCATTAGCTACTGTCATTTCAAATTTTTGAACAAACGTATTAATAATTTTTTTCGTCTCGAAACCTGTTTAGATAAAAAATATTTTATATTATTTTACTACAGTATTTCTCAAATTTTTTAATGTCGTAACTCATCAATATAACTTATAATTTTGTTTTTTCCTTCTAATATAAGTAACTGTTCAAGCTGTTCGTGTATATTTTTATATAATTTACTCACTGTACGAGAAACTGTCATTGAATTAAAAAAATATATATATAATACGATAGAAAGAAAGATAAAAAAAAAATTCTCCTTCCTTCAATATACAATAAATAAACTAGTATAATTTTAGAGTTGAAATATTTGACTGTTCTTAAGGATCAAGTTTACCTAAACGTTTTTACAAACACACACACTGTGTATCTCATTTCGTTACCCATAGGAATGAACTTTCCAGTCAAATGGTAAATTACGCCATTCTTTATTTTATTTTATTTTAGTTTTTTACATTATCTCAATTAATTTATTTCTTTATTTGCAGGAACTTTGGCACTAATTTTTTTTCTTGTTAAAAAGTAGTATGCAGATGTGTTAATTTATGTGGGAATGTTTATATTAACATAAATGTGTGTTTGTATTCATGTTAGTATGTTTTATAAAATAATCTTTTAACTTCCATTCTTTTCCTTTTAATTCAAATATGGTAGATCACAAATTATTATTTTGCAATATCTTGTAAATTTGAAAAGTTTAAATAAGTACCTACCTAAATATTTTCGGATAATAAGAATAATTACAAAATTATCTTATTAAATTTCAAAATTTCCTGCTTCCGTAGTGTAATTGTTTGTACGTTAGACTAGATAGTAGACGATTGAGTACTAATTTAACCTATTTCCATAAACTATTTACCCTACCTGTCGATTTACGGGGGATTCAGGTAAAAATATCAACTTCCATAATCGAATCAGCCATTTCAAAAAGCCCATAAGTCAAAATTTTGCTTTTTTGTTTAGAACATTTTCGGATTAATTAAAATTTAAACACACCGTATAGGGTAGACCGGGGCAGGTTTACACAGTTTTTAGATTTAGATTTTTCTAATTTTTTGTATTGCATTTATTTACATGCTTTTCATACTCAATCATTACTTAATATTTAAGCTTCACTTTGACATATATGAAGAGCCTGTTACTATGATATTTTTTATGTATTTAAATGTTTTTTGAAGGTAAGTCACCTGTGTAAACTTGCCCCACTGAAGGGGCATGTTTACACAGTGCCTGGGGTAAGTTTGCAAACTTTTTAAAATAAGAAATTAGAGGGTTAATAAACTATATTACTCTGTTTTAATGCTATAAAATATTTTGTTAAGTTCTGTGTATACATTACATAAATATACATTTACATTAATATACATGTAGGTAAAAAAAAGTTAATACAATATAATATATTGTAAACATATTATGTTTCATTAAATTATTTATTCATTTTTACTAAACACAATTTTGCATTAATGTAAAATAGAAATTGATCTCCTGATCAATTTGTATAATTTTAAAAATCGCTTTTACAGTTAATTGATACATACGAAATAAAAGAAATCTTTTTCAAGACGCCTACAATGACTATGTGCCCATCTATTACACTCAGTGCATTGTATCCACTATGCACGAGGTTTCGACTGTTGGAATTGTTTCAAGCAGTAAATACATGCACAGTTTTCATCGTCATTTTCGCTACTATCAGATTTGCACTGACCGTCTTTATTTCAATTTTTTTCTTTTTTTCGGTGCTATCTTTGGATTGCAATCTTTTATTTTTAATTTTCCTGAAACGAGGAAAGATTATCGTATTTATCTTTCTCATTTTTGCACTATTCTGTTCTACTCTCAATGCATTTTTAACCAGCGTATCAGTTAGAATAGCAGTTTTCCGCTTCTTCGGGCCTTTATTAGTTAATTTTCTTGGACCTACTTTTTCAAAAGGCCACACATCTTCAGATGTTAAGAAAGAAGTAGTACCGGAAGTGGCAGCGACGGACACCCCAAAGGGAGACACATATGATACACGCGTAGAGGTGATTTGGACAGCTTGCCCAGAAGGCGATGGAAATATTGCGGATGTGGATGGTGCTGATTCGGAAGGAAGCATTGTAAGTGAATGGTCAGGAATGGCAACACAAAGCTCAGAGGTTGAGTTTGAAGTTAGAGGAGCCGGCCTATCGGTTACATTGGATAGCATGAAGTCTTCGTCTTGAAATATGTCAGTGTTAAGAGAGAATATCCCTGAAACTCTGAAGCGTGCCTTGATATTTACAGGAGTGCATGCTAAGCGTAGTTCTGTTGACAAAATACCTGGGATATCGTAAATCGTCATTGAAGGCTCATTCACTGTCATCCATGAATCACATGCAGTGTTGTCAAACTTCTTCAAAGGGCCGTATACACTCCTGTCTAGCGGCTGCAGTGGGGAGGAAAGTATGGAAGTGTGACGCCATTACTTCTGCAAAAGTCTAGGACTTGAACTGAGAGGTGCGAATCATGGTTATCGAGCAATAGGCAAGGTCTCTCGGGAGAACATCGAGTATGATGAACAAAGTGTTTGACGTATTTCAGAAAGTTTTTCTCAACCATCCATCCCGAGGGATTGGCATCTCCTTCACAACGAACAGAACCGTCACGAATAAAATGTGACTGAAAGTCACATCGATAAAGTTACTTTATCACACAATGAATGGCGGTACGCTGTTACCAGCTGCATTCTCAGCTATTGCCAATGTAACTAGAGTCCCTCGTTTTGGCGTAGCCAAATCGAGACCAACTACTCGCTTTGAGTTGAGCTTTCAGTTCAACTACTGACACTGCATGTGGTCCCAGTTTCCTTTTTACTTCCGGTTTAGGTACTACTAACGCATCCGGGTCAGGCTGCACCATTTCTGCAGTTCCCTCAGCTGCCTTCAATTTTTTATTGGGTCCTTGTTCAAAATCCATGTTTCCTGAAGAAATGTATGAATAAATGAATGACTGGAGTAATACATCATTCAATCATATGGGCATACATTTCATTTATATGAAACAAAGAAATTATAACAAATGACGTACCTGAAGGTCCTGGCTTCTCGCTGAAGTTTGCCGTTGTTTCTTTTTCCGGCAAACGTCTCCTCAAGTCTTAATGTTTGGGCAACTACTGTCGCAGCCTCGTTGTGAAGATTATTCGGTTGCCGATACTTTTTGCATTAATTAGCAAGTGTTTTGAAATTGAATTGCAGTGACCTTTTTCAAAGATAGCCCTTATCTTACCTCTTCTACTGCCATCTTCATCTTATTTGGATCCATAGTGCATCTATTTGTCTTCCTTTTGTAAGATCGAACCATTGTTTACGTGAAGAAAAAAAATATATATAGCCATTAGAAACCGTTACAAATGGTATATAAACGTACGGGGCACGTTTACACAACTTGAAAAATGTGTAAACTTGCCCCATGTGCCTTGTGTAAACTTGCCCCTTTCGCATGTTTTCGAAAAAACTTAACCTGTACGCTTTATTTGTGAGTTATATATTAAACTGAATATCTTAAAATAATCTTAAAAGAACAGTCTACCAGGATGAACTATAATAACATTAAAAAATTAAATGGTATAGTTACCAGTAAAGCTAATATAATGGTGTAAAAATTTAGTCACCACGACAAAAATCACTAAAATTGATCTCTCTTCGTTCCTACTCGTTATAATGACTTCATACTGGCGTCGATGCTTATTACGGTCTTAGAGATTCGTCTGACGTGACGAGTGTAGTGTTCGGACGAATAGTTTTAGAAATATGAGCACTGTGTAAACTTGCCCCTGTACCAAACCTGCCCCGGTCTACCCTAGACATCACCGTAAGTATAGCCTTCCTTTATCAATGTTAGTGCTTATCCTAAAATGCTTATAAGGCTTATCCTAAAGATTTTTCCCAGTTGAAAACAAATTGGTGATATTTTGAAGGTGAAACACTACATTTTAGAAAAAAAATCTATGGAATCATTTTTTTATGGATGACAATTTATACAGGGTGATTCATAAAGATATGCAGAAACTTTGGGAGCCCATTGTACATGTAAAAATAATGAAAAAAGGTTATATAAACATGGGTCCGGAAATGCTCCGTTACCGAGTTACGGCTAGCGAAAGATTTCGCCAGGATTTCAGCTCACCAGGTGAAATGAGGTCTTCCTGAAATTCTGGTAAGGTAGATTAAGGGGCGAATTCAATTGTTTCTTATGGTTTCTGACCTGATAAATTGAATAAAACCGGTCATAGAACTGTAAGTTAAATAGTTTTTGAGAAAACCAGTGTCAAATGCAAAAAATGGAATGAAAAAAATACATTTTTTCATCTTTGTTTTTCCGGTTAATTTTATTTTGTACTGTTATGAATAAAAATTCATTTAATCAAACATCTATTCGCTTTCTGTGTACTTTATTTACACCTGTTTGTTCAGAATAAAATTTTCTACATGTTTTATTCAAAAATTTTAACTGTTTCTTGGTGAAATAACAAAGTTATTCTTGCCCAAAGATGAAAAAATGTGTTTTCACTCAATTTTTTGCATTTGACAGTGATTTTCTCAAAAACTACTTAACTTACAGTTCTGGGACCTGTTTTATTCAATTTATCAGATCAAAAACCATTAGAAATTATTGAATTCGACCCTTTATCTACCTTACCAGAATTTCAGGAAGAACTCATTTAACCTGGTGAGCTGAAATCCGGAAGAAACTTTCGCTAGCCGTAACTCGGTAACGAAGCATTTCTGGACTCATGTTTATATAAACTTTTTTCATTATTTTTACATGTACAATGAGCTCCTAAAGTTTCTGCATATCTTCGTGAATCACCCTGTATTTGTGATTATAACAAAAAACGTCACTATTTCAGACAACCAACTTTTTTAAGTCAAAAACTTAAATTGTTATTGTAGCCTACTGAAAAGATTCAAACCTTAAAAGTAAACTAGTGTAATAAATAAACAAATATTACTGCATAAGGCAATTTTCTTGTGGTTATTTAACGTTTTTCATGTAGAAACAACATAATCTGGAATTTGGAATTGTTTCTTGCAATCTTTTGTAGTTTCTGACTTCAATTTTTTGACTTATGGTTTTGGACGACTTTCGATCGAAACCGGAAATTCAAAGCCAATCCAGGTCCACATTTTTTGTGTAGATTACGAATCTGGAAACCGTTTGTTGCTATCTCTTGTAGTTTCTGACTGTAATTTTTTGACTTATGGTTTTGGGTCACTTTCAGTCGAAACCGGAACTTCAAAGCTAATCTAGGCTCACAATTTGTTTGTGTAGATTCCGAATCCGAAAACCGTTTGTTGCTTTCTGTTGTAGTTTTTGACATCTGGATGGGTAGGTCGGATGGACTAAAGAAAATGATACAGGTCAATTAAATTTTCCACCAATTACCACAATTTTAAACAATTGGGCTAATTTGCATTCATTAAACGAAAATTTTAACATTTACTTGATCAGTGTAAGATTTTATAGAGTACAATAATTCCTTTATAAAAATAACATTAAAAAATTAGTAAACATCCAAGCAAATGGTCAAGATTACTTTGTACTACTGAATAGTCTAAATATAAGAAGATGCCACACTTATTGAAGTAAGTAAGTAAGCATGTAATAATTAGTAAAATGTGTAGCCCTACCTAAGTGAATAATAATAGCCTATGTATTAAGTTGATTTACAAGTTTTTGATATGTCCTATTACTTCCTGTTTCAGTGTCCCCTGAACTCAGTTAAGAAAACAAAAATGTTTTCCTTATTCCTCTTGCTGCAATTTTGATAATATAAAAATTTGTTTTCAATTTTCTTCAATTTCAAATTTCTCTTTTATATCTTTTCTGTACAATTGTAATATTATCGGTATAAGCACAGGTTTGTGCTGAATTATGAAATAAGGTTTTTTTAGACTCTATTTGTGCCAGTACCTCATCAAGAAAATATTGGCGTAGTGGTTAGCGCAACTGGCTTCTACACTGGGGTTCCGGGTTTGATTCACGGTCAGGTCTGGAATTTTTTCATCATTAATTTTCATAGATCATCATCCTCCACCGTGTGCATTAGCAGATATTGCAAAACAGTCGGACGTAAAACAAAAAAACAAACAACAAAATACGAGACTTAAGAAAATTTATGGTAGACTATCTCCTTTTTGATAACTTACTGAAGTAAGAAAGATATAGTAATGAATGCAGAACCCTCGTCTAAAACAAATTAAAAAAAACTTGGAAGCTCTGAAAAAAACAAAATTTTTAATATGTATAGATTTTCCATTTGAATAAACATTTTTAGGGTTATAGTGCAAAATATTCGAATGAAATAAAAAAGGGAACTACACCGTATTTTTGTGATTAAATGAAAAAGATTGAGATGACAAACTGTTATAAAGTTAAAAGAGCTGGATTATGAATTAGAGTCGATTGCACGGTTATTTTCATCATTGTTACAAAACGAATAAGTACAGTAACAAGTAATGTGGTCGATGTAGAGAATCGAACAAAGCGTAATTGCTTTCAAGAACTTAATTGTAATTAGAACGGTACCTAAATAAGTAGGTAAGACCAAAGCGAATGTCATACGAGACGGTAAGGTGTTAAAGAATCATTGAAAGACAGTTAGTTTGCGATAAAAGGATGGTAAGCTTTCAGTGAAATGGATAACAAGCAATTATTGCATACGGTTCCAATTTTCAATTTATTTACTTCGGTAAACGTTAAATGCGTGACCGTCTATTATAGCAAATATGAAATATTTCAAGTAAAAACTGTCAAATAGTTGCGTCTGAAAATAATCTAACATTGACCGTATCGAACGTACGATTTCACCCTTCAGGTAATCATTTCAGTCGGAAATGATTTGGTCTCGAATTATATTACTGATGAACTAGGTCTATTTGGTACAAGTTTATTAGATTAGTGAAGATCAATTGTAATGGATTCGGTCAGAGATTTGTCTTATTAAAAAATGAATTGTAACATTTTTATTGTATACATACAAGTAGTGTACGTCACAGGTGGTAGCAAAATATTAACTGAACCAATCCTTTAATTTAAATTTGTTGTTGGCGAGGAGATTTAAGAAAGTAACGGACAATCGACTGGTGAATGACTCTTTGTAGAACATTTATTTAAAAAATTATGGACAGAATATAAAAAGAAAATATTTGTTGCAACTTATATTGATATAAACAAAAAAGTCTGGCGTAAATCAATCACACAACTTTTTCTTGCCAATGCAAAAAATGAATAATATATATCCTAACATGAGTAATAAAACAATAGAAAAAAACTAATTTCAAAAAACATAACCTAATTCTAATCATGAGTGAATGATGCAAAATTAAAAACAACCTTAGTTTGACTTAATAATACGGAAAATCACTCTTTCACGCTAAACTAGGCTCTGTACAGAAAAATGCTTAAAAAAATAGTTGTAGATCTTTTAATTTCCTATAAATTCAGTTATAAAAATAAATAGTTTTAACGTCTTGTGATGTTTTGTTCTTGAGATATTTTGTTCATACATACATACATAGACCAGACACTCACACAGACCAATCGCTAAAATAATAATTTTTGGGTTCAGGGTGTCTGAAAACGTGTATATCCGATGAAAACTCGATTTCGAAAAATTGACATGAAATCAATACTTCCCTTCCTATATATTCTTATAGGCAAAAGAAAGTAAAGAACAGCTGAAAAACACCAAACGTAATTGAAATAAGAACATGTAGATTTTTTATCTGCTCTAATTAATTTTAAGCTTGTCATGAAAATGTAACATCAGACTCTAATTTTGAAAAAGAAACAATCAGGAATCCATTTTTGTACCCTAAGAATTTTTCAAATATATCATAAAAAGTTACCTAGATAATAAGGCCAAAAAATATTTACTTTTTCAAAAAAATCTGTAGTTCTTATTTTTCTGCTTCTTGGTTTAACAGGTCGGCTGTTTAACGTCGTCTTTCTTAATCCGGTCGTCTGCAAAAGAAAGTCAGTTTATCTTGAACACGTTATTTGACCGTTTAATGTGTAGTTGGTTTAACTATCCTTTTTTGCTAAGAATAAAATATTTTATTATTTAAAAACATACTTAAGCCACCTCCGTATCCCAGTGGTGAGCGTGCTACGCTGCAATGCGGAGATCCTGGTTTCGATTCCCGGCCAAAGTCTGAAAAATTATTACTAGTTTATACCCACCGTTCCTCACCTCAACGAAGTCGCTAATAACCAAGATTGTAATGTGTCTTAAAATAAACTAAAAAAAATCATACCTCATTTTTTCTTCGTAGAAGAGTATCTTAATTATTTTAGAGCAAATATCCTTAATATTTTTTAACTGTGGTAAAGTAGATTATAACGATAGAAGTATAATACAAGAAGATAAATGCAGAGAATTATCTGGACCGAGAAGACGAATAATGTAGTTTTTACTAGATATTGCATGTAAGCTTTATAAAAGCCAATGCAAAATGTACAGAGTGCACGACAAGATTTAGAAATTTCATTGAAAAAATTTCCGATGGTACGATACTGAGCAAAAGAGGAATGGAAAGGCCAGGGTACCAGAACTTAGAAGTGTTATGATATGAAATTTAGAAAGTACGTAAACAAGTGAGAAACTCATAGTTGCAGCGATGAAAGAAGCCTTAAAAATATAAATGAATTCTGAAGCTACACGGCTTTTTTTGTATCAACAAATACACACACACACAGGGAAATTTTTCCAAAAACTATTTTCTAAACTTCAAAAGTCATAAAATTGAATTATCGAATTCATTTCAAGATTACAATAATTTCTTTTTGTTTATTATAGGAAAGAAGTCGTGCAAACGGGTCATTGATTTACCTAAGATTTCTTTTGAAGTCTGTTTAGGTTTTAATCATTTTGATAGATGCTTTGTTGAGGACAAAAACAAAGAGCAAAAGAAATAATACGATCACTTATCTTTCACAAAATGATTGAAGAATCATAATAATTATTTTCAATTATTGTCGTTTTAAATATAAATAACTTGTGGCCATGAACATTACGACCAATTAAAAGGCGGAGAGCCATGTATCAATTAGCCAGCTCGTATACGAGATATCTATAGGTTATTATCAACATTCCTATTATTTTGTTCCGTCAGGATCTTCAAGGCATACCTACCGAAAGAATCTAATAGACAATAATCTTTGACCGGCTCTTACGAATGGTTGTAATAATCTTCTATAAGAATGTATTGCTACTACAAGATTTTATGGGTAAATTGTGGAAGAGTTCATTGCTGCAATTATAGCTTGTTGGACAGTGCAGTATCTCACTTTATTAAGACTCAAAAGGCAGAATATTCTAAACTTACCACTCAGATACTAAATTTAATTAAAATCATAATCATAAGTAATTTTACAAAGTTTTAAATCTGTGTTAAAAAAAATCTGGTGTGAAACATTCAAACAACTTTCTCTTGCCACTGCAAATAATTAAAAATATAACCTAACATTAGTAATAAAACATTAGAAACAAACAAAAAAAGCTAACCTCAATAAACATAACTTTATTTTAATTATGGGTAAAAGACGCAAAATGAAAATCTACCTCAGTTTGGCTTCAAAATACGGAAAATCACTCTTTAACGCTAAACTAGGCTTAGTAGAGAAAACGCTCTAAATAAAAGTTGTAGATCTTTTAATTTCCTATAAATATGATTATACTTTTTTAATGTATAATGCATAATAAGGCTGAAATCTTTAAAAAATCGACTTTTTACACGTTTTCGTGAGAAAAAAACAGAAAATCGCTAATTACCACTAAAGTAAGCGTTATACAAAAAAATGTTTGCAATAAAAGTGTACGATTTTAAATTCTCTCAAACTTTTATTATTACATTTTTACGCTTAAATGCATAATAAAGTCGCAATCTTAAAAAACTATTTTTTTACGAAAAACAGCTAATAAGTTTCAAGTTTCAACTTCGTACGATGTTTTGTTCTTGATATATTTTGTTCACACACACACACACACACACACACACACACACACACACACATACACACACACACACACACACACAGACCAATCGCTAAAATAATGTCTTTCGGGTTCAGGGGGTTTGAAAACGTGTAGATCCGATGAAAACTTGATTTCGAAAAATCGACGTGAAAATAATACTTTCCTTCCTATTTATTCATATAGGCAAGAGAAAGTATTATGTTAGTTAATCATTTGAAAATCATTTAGTCTGAAAATATTATTTAGCCGCTATAGAGAGATTTTTGTGCAGCTATAAAGAGAGTTAAATACATTACCGTAATATACGAAAGAGTCGGGGTCAGTAAATAATGCCGTTAAAGCAAGATTTCCGCAAAAGAAAGATTTGCAATAGAGAGAATTTACTGTATATTGACATAATTAATAATTACAATTAATGATTAAACTTAGCCTACCAAAAATTACAATTAGATGAATCAAATAGATTATATATATTAAATAAATTACAAAACTTAAGTTTAAACTAAACTTGACTAGCAATATACGAGGGCCATCCGGAAAGTAGTACCCGTTTCCGCCGCAGGAGGCGCTGACGAGGCTAGCAGCCGCCGGTTAAGGTCAGATCGCTTCAGTGGCTTGTCTGCCTTCTCTGTTGCAAGTTCCGCGACGCTAGCATTGCCTGTCTTGTTCTGTGACCGTTCATAATGTTTAAAAAAATTGAGAACGCCGCCAGTTGTGAAGTGAGGGCTGTAATAAAAATTCTCAATGCAAGAAACGTTCGACCTTGTGATATTCATCGCCAATTAAAGGAAGTGTATGGAGACGATGTGATGGATGAGTCATCTGTTCGGCGCTGGTGTCGTAATTTTAACTTGGGGAGGGGGAACACACACGACGATGAGCGTTCAGGGAGACCATCTGTCATTACAGATCAACTGCTGAGGTCAGTAGACGAATTCGTGAGGCACGATCGGCGCGTTACAATTGATGACATCTGTGAACATTTCCCTAATGTTTCTCGCACAATTCTTCATGAAATTGTCAAAGACCATCTGCATTATTCAAAAATTTGCGCAAGGTGGGTCCCTCGCATGCTTACAGATGAGCACAAAACCAAGCGTATGGCTGCTGCATTAACATTTTTGGAACGTTATTCTGATGAAGCAGACGCGTTCTTGAATCGCATAGTTACTGGTGATGAAACGTGGGTTTGTTATGCTTCACCTGAGAGTAAACGACAGTCAATGGAGTGGCATCATCCTCATTCACCAAAGAAACCAAAAAAATTCAAGACTGTTCTGTCCACCAGGAAACTTATGGCAACCATTTTCTGGGATCGACGTGGTATACTGCTTATTGATTTTATGGCCCGTGGAGACACTATTAACGCTAATGCGTATTGTGAAACATTAAAGAAATTACAGCGGGCAATACAAAATCGACGGAGAGGTCTATTGTCTGATGGCGTCATTCTCCTCCATGACAATGCCAGGCCTCATGCAGCGGGGATAACACAACAACTTCTCCAGCAATTCAATTGGGAAATTTTCGACCATCCACCGTATAGCCCGGACTTGGCCCCTTCAGATTTTCATCTATTTACAAAACTCTTTACAAAACAAAAGAGTTTTTGGGGGGAAAATGATTTGACAGCGATGAAGAACTTAAAGAAGGTGTGACTACGTATTTCGATCGGCTGGCGGCGGAGGAATATGATGCTGGAATACAAAAACTCGTCACACGTTATGACAAATGCTTAAATTTGCTTGGAGATTATGTGGAGAAGTAGTTTAAGGTATGCTCTTTTCAATAAAAATGTTTACATTTGTTAATATTTACTTCTGTGTCTTTATTTCACAAACGGGTACTACTTTCCGGATGGCCCTCGTAATATGGTCCTTTTAGAAATAATAATAGAAACAAATTGGGTTACTTATTCAGAACCAATGTAGGCAAGACTGAACACCTTACTGTTGGTGAGCCAGGAAATTATATTCAGCTAGATACGGGTGTAGTGAAAATCTGTGAAAGTTTTAAGGAGAGACTGCATGATTTTGACTGAAAATTTTGATTTTCGGTTTTTATATTTTTCAATATTTTAGACCTAGATCTACCACAAAAACATTGAATTCGACAAAAAATTATTTTTAATGAAAACAATTTAAGTTTTTATCAGTTTTATCCTAAAAAAATTAACATGTCGCCAAAAACAAATAATTTTTATATTGCCTGTTTTAGGGCAAACAGAATTTTAGTTTTTTTTTTAAAATATCTGTTTCACTATTTATAATATTCTCCGCTGCTAGTGAAGCTTTCTAACCAAGTGTTGATGGGAAATTAAACTTGTTTCTGTACATTTTGTTTTTTATTTGTACCTTTTCCCGTAAATTTAGATTTTTAACACTTAGGTACGTTTTTCTCAGAAACCATTTAAACTACCAGGCTGAAATTTGTACCAGTTAATTATCACGTACTTGCACACTCACCGACATTGTTTTTTACTTTGTCAGGTGCTCAAAAAATTACTAATTTATGATAAAAACGTAGAAACAAATTGTGAAAATTTTATGTTATTCGTTAGTTTTTCAAAAAACTTTATGGTCCAACAGATGAAATTGAAAAAATGTCAGTAGCTAAAACTACCCTACAACTATAAGTGTGTACAGTTCCATTTTTTAATCTTTCACAAATCTTATGAAAAATGCACCTAAAAATAGCAAATTTAACATTGGCGGGGTACTCTCTCCTTAAATACCTGGGAGTCATATTTGATAAGAGTGGAACAAGGACAGTAAGATTTTGCAAGGGCGAAAGGTATTGGGCAGTTAAATTCTGTCCTTTGGAATGAAAAAGTATGGAAGGAGACAAACTTTAATATTTATCATACTATCCTGGAGAGGGTGTACACCTATGCCGTAGGTATTGACAAAGAAGCAGAAGAATCGCCTAAAAGTGATGAAGAGGGATTTCAGGAGGCGGAGCTGTGGTGTGTCGCGCATCGATCGAATTCCGAATTCCGAAATTAGGACAAGAATTGGCGCTCAAGATAATATCATGGATAGGTACTATTCCCGGAAGTAATTAAAATTATTTGACCATTTATAGAGGACGGAGGATGGTAGGTGGCGAAAGAGGCTTTGAGAGTGAACGCCAGCCGGTAAAAGAACTTAACCAGTAACTAGATTATCTCGCACTTAATTAAACTAATTTATACTTACAACCGATAAACGATACACAGTAAACCGTTAAACGACACTCAGAAGACGTTAGACGCTACTCAGAAAACGTTAGACCTTCTCCAACGTAACAGCTACTCCATGCATAATTCACTCACTGAATGACAAATCAAAACTGACTCAAGAACAAACCGCGCTTATATACGTATGTAAGCTACGGAAATTACGAGAAGGATAAAAATTTTTGATATAATAATAAAAACTCAGTCTTTCTGTTGGTTTCTAGAAAGTAAAAATATTGAATAAAAGATTACACCATAACAAACGAGGTAATTATCTAAATAGATATGCCGACCCTTCAGGTAGCCGTCACAACAATAGCCCTATACTAACCATTTGTACACAATATTTCTAACTATTTCTTGGAACTAACCCGATTTAACAACTATTATTATTTACACTAACACTTCTTAAGTTTCAGTCCTGCTAAAGAATTCCGGAAGAACACTTTACTTCCAAATACTGTCACATTGTGGTAAGATCCTGATTGTATGAACATAGGTTCCTGACAATGGGATCGATTTACTTCCACTTACACCTATTCATCCAAGATGAAGAATTTAATCTATAATTTCTTGAACACCAGATAAATTTATATAAATTACAAGAAATTTCTTATTACGAGCTTTCCTCATCAATAAACTTTTAAAAAATTGGTATTTATTTGTTAAATATTCGGTGTCGGATGAATTTTGTCTTACATTTCGAAAGAATCTTAGGGTTTAAACCACGAAGAAATTAGCAGAACATTTAAGAAAATACAATAGATGTTTTATGGGGATTAAAATATCTTATTTAAATTTTGGTAAATAACAGTACTTTACAGATTAATAAAAATGTAAATTTTTAAATTCTAATTTATGTTTCATAATCCAAAATGAATAAAATTATTGATAATACCTTCGGATATATTTTTTTCATATTATTATCAATGTATAGACGTAATTTTGTTTTATTTTCAAGCGCTCTGTTCATAATGTAGAGGGACGAAGTATTATGATCGTGTAAATATGGTTATATCCTCATCTCAATTGATCTTTACTCATGAACCCCAAACCAAAAATTAGATTTTGCAATCGGTAGGCCTATATTTATAATTATGTGTTAAAAAAGCCTGTAATTGGGAATCGAAAATAATTTTTTTAACATTTAACCTAAAATACACAACATCCCCGCTGATCGGAATTTATTATTCCGAAATTTTGGTTAATCCGACCGATTACAAAGTTTTCAAAATGTTTTAAGTACAAAAGGTGTTTTAAAATGAAAACTAAGTATTATATTAATGAAAAAATATTTTTATAGGTTTCCTAACATTCAAATCTAGTGTGAAACACACATACGACTTTCTCTCACCAAGATAGGTAATGAAAATATATAACCACAATTAATCATGAAGAACAATGTAAAATGAAAACCATAACTTAATTTTAATCATAAGTGAATAACCAATCTTTGTTCGACTTAAAAAATATGGGAAGCCACTTATTAGTGCTAAAACTCTATAGAAAAAATGCTTGGAGTTGTAGGTTTTTTAATTACAAATTTAATTGCGTAGCCTGTACATTTGTTGTAAAATAGGTCTATGTATGAAAGCTCCAATGTGGAAACATATTTTACTACGAGAGCACAGCCCCACGAATTTAAGCAGACATCACGCTAAACATACGAGTATCTTCTGAAGTAATAGTTTTTGTTTAAAAATGTTATACTTTTTATAATTTTCACAAAAACTGCTGCTACATTTTTCTTTGAAATCGTCTCATTTACCAAATTTTTTTTATGTTCTTCAAAATAGGGTAAGCGACATATCTGCTAAAACTTTTGGTAGGCTGTGCCTTCGAAGTGAATTTTTTTTAAGATTGCCGCTTTAATATGCATTTTAAAGCAAAAGCGTATATAATTATTAACGTTGTAGAAAATTAAAAACGTAAAACTTTTATTTAAAATATTTTTTCTACTGACCTTAGTTTAGCGTCAATTAGAGATTTTCTGTATTTGTCTCATTGAGATATTCAGTTCCAATACAGGTTGATTTTCATTTAGTGTTATTCACCCATGATTAAAATTAGGTTGTTTTACATTAGACATTGCTTACTCATGTTTAAATGAATCATATAGGCTAGGTTATATTTTTCATTGTTTACATAGACATGAGAAAACCATATGAATGTTTCACATCAGACTTTTTAAAATTAATTAGATTTCTTGTAAATGGAAATTGCGAAATAGGAGCCTACAAAATTTCAGTCTTAACCCAATCGAAATTACCCCATTCGTATGTTATAATAACATTGATGTCCATAACAGGCAGGTAGAGTGTTATATTTTTTTGTACTCCATCTGTTAGTTCCAGGGCTACAAAACATAGTTCTGTTTCTTATCACATGGTAAGCCAATTATATGATTTAAGCATTTAAAACAGAAGAGATAGAGGTGTAAAACACACTTGTCAGTTATCTCCTCAGAGAGTAATGAATGTCAGTATAAAGCTCGTTCCTTGCGGTGAATGAAGTGAAGGTGCCATTTGCAGGGTGGAATATAGATTCTTTTCAAACAGGGTGGCATGCTGATAAGCATACTTTTCCACTCAGTGAGGAAGCCCTTGTTAAACCACCTCACTTCGCGTTTTACTCAGTAAAGCCTGTAGAGGCTCAGACCAGCCTTTCGGCTGATGACTTAAACAACAACACAATAACATTGACGCGTATCACCACCAGCAAAGTCGTTTTCATCCTTGTCACTTTTATTGTTAACTTTTAATAGTTCACTTTTACGTATGAAATAATAACTATTTTTATTAAAATCAATAAATTTGATCGTTCTATGTAAATTATTAATGTAAAAATCAGTACACACACGCTTATGTGCAATGGTGATATAAGAACAAACAAAACGTGCATTCACACCCATATAAAAGTAATTCGCCCGTAACTGGCAGGTGGAGTGTTAAACTAAACTATTTGCACTTGATCTGTTGATTCCAGGGCTACAAAAATAGTTCTTCTTCTTATTACGTGATCAGTCAATTATATGACTGGACTATTTAAGAGACTATTTAATAGAAGAGGTAGAGCTGTAAAAGGCACTAGCCAAAGTTATCTCCTCTGAAAGTAATTTCATTATACAGCCAGACCCTGTGGTGAATGAAGTGAAGGTCTCATTTGCAGAGTGCAGAGTAGATGCTTTTCGGAGGGCCTGGCATGCTGATAAGAATTTGCTACTTTTGTACTCAGTGAGGAAGACAATGGTAAACCACCTTACTCCTCGTTTTACTTAGTAAAGCCTCTAGAGGTTCAAACCAGCCTTTCGGCTGATGACCTAAACAACAACAACATACAAGTAATAAAAACAAACGTGGTTTTGATTCACCAAGAAATCCTAAGAAACCATTTCAAATAGGATTCTTACAGATGCAACTAAGAATTAAGGATACTAAAGTTACAACGGTAATAACGACAATGTAAAATGAAAAACATAAAAGAAAAACCAAAAAAAGAAAACGCCGAATGAAAAGTTCATCCTTAGGAAGTCGTTAAAAAAGAACCGCTAACCCACTCCCGATTCATCGTATCATTCTGTCTTTACTTTTAGTTTTCTCGTATTTATAAGTTACATCTTAAGCCATTTATTCATAGTAAGTTCAAGTGATGTAATACTTTTCAAAGAATTACAACTTGTAATACATTTAATCCGATATGATAATATCAGTTTTCTTGGGAACATAAACAGAATTAATATAGTTCTAGCCATTCTTATCAACATCGACTCTGTATTGTCCCCGCTCTAAAAGAGAATGAGGGTGACTTGGGCAGCCAAACGTACAAACGTTTTTAATAATGGGGGCTGTACAGCCTAAAACGACGAAATTAATGTTACTCATCTCATATTCGTTTTCCTCGAAAACTATTGAACCAAATTTTCCAAAATGGTTACATGTTGTAATCATAGGTAAAATAGTTATAATGAGCCAAATTCATGGTTGCACAGTTCTTTGAAATGGTAATTAGGTCATCAGCTGAAAGGCTGGTTTCAACATCTAGAGGCTTTACAAAGTAAATCAAGGAGTTAGGTGGTTTACTCTTGTCTTCCTCACTAAGTGTAAAAGCATGCTTATGCTCTCTGAAAAGCAAATATTTTCCACCCTGCAAATGACACCTTCACTTCATTTACCATAGCGTCTGGCTGTATAATGAATTCATTACTCCCAGAGAAGATAACTCTGACTAGTGTATTTACACCTCTACCTCTACTATTTTGAATTGATTCAATTATATAGCCTAATTGTCTGACCATGTGATAAGAAACAGAACTATTTTTTGTAAACGTGAAACTACCAGTCGAGTGCAAATAATTAAACCCTCCCCTTGGCTTTTATACAGAATCCTTGAAATAAAAAAAAATTTATTTTATAGTTTAAAAAGGATTGATTTTTTTATTTTTTGCAATACTTTCTTTTACAAAAATGTTTTTCATAAAAGTGGGTACATATATATAACTATATTTAATAGTTATAACTGATGTAAAATTTTCAAGTTGGTATCTTTTATGGTTTCTTAGAAAAAAAAACCATTTGTATAGAAAAAATCAGTTTTTATGAAAACAAAGCGCAACGTTAAACCAATCCTGAAAAATCACGAAATAAATAAAAATTAACCTAATTAATTTTTACTAGTTTACTAGTTCTTGTCAATAAGCTAAATCATTTTCAACTCACCTTGTTTTTATTAAGTGATGATGACCATACGTCTTGGCTTGCTCGTAGGTGATATGAGGTGATATACAGATGAAAAATACCAAATGAGACCGGGAATGAAACCCGGGACCCCGGTATAGAAGCCAGTTGCGCTGACCACTACGCTAACGGGCCGGCAAAACCTTTGATAACCTACAAAAAACATATCAGTAATGTGAGATTTGTTTTTTAAATAATAGCTAGTTAGGGTTACTGAGCTTCGCTCGGTTTCCGAAAAGTACCGCTCAATCATTCGAACAAATTAGAGCATATTTGAACGTTCGGTTCTTCAAAGGTCCCCCTTTAGGAAGCATATACATATATAAAACTCACAAAGTATCAAAATTATTGAGTAGTGTAAACAATGTGTGAACAATATGGCTCATGGACGGAATACCGCACAAAGTTTAAACTTTGATATTTAAGATATATATCACAAGGGGACTTAGGAGAAATATTTCCATCAAAATCAGTCAACAGAAAGTAGTGCAAGAAGTAGTTTATTTGTGCAATTTTTCACTTTTTTGTGATTTTCTCTAAAACGGCTTCTACGAATCTGTTTAAAATTGTCTTATTTACTAAAGTTTTTGCGCTTTATGAGATGGGGTAAGCGGAATGTCTGCTAAAACATTTCGGGGACTGTGTGCTGTCTAAGTGAATTTTCTTTTAAGACTGCGGCATTAATATGCATTTTAAGGCAAAGTTGTAGGAAATAAAACAACCTACATTTTTTATTTAAAGTATTATATTTTGCAGCGCTTGTTTAAGCGTTAATTAGTGATTTTCTTAATTGAAATCGGTAAAAATGGGGTTTTAAGACTACAAGTTACCACATATTTTACGGCAAAAGTTTATTATAACTAAAGTTATAGAAAATTTAAAACCTATAACTTTTGTTCAAGCATTTTTCTAGAGCTTAGTTTAGCGTAAATAAGTGATTTTTCGTATTTTTCTCATCAAAATCTAAGTCCAACTGAGATTGATTTTCATTTACCGTCATTCAGTCATGATTAAACATAGGTTATGTTTTCGCTATTTACATTTGAAAAAAAGTCATGTGAGAGTTTCACATTAGATTTTTGCATATAAAATGTATTTTATTTGCTTTAATTAAGGGTAAATTATTTATCTGTTGAGTTTTATAATATTTAATATAAAGCCGTTGAAGTTGGGTAAAGGAAAATCAGAAATGACCTTATCATTTACAAGCTGTACTACAGTATATGTCTTTGTTTTTATTATCACATATATTCTATTGTAAATTGTAAGCATTCCAATGGTATCGATAAGTAGTTATTTATTTGAAAGAGTTTTGTTATGTGATTGTGTTGAGTGTATATATATGTATATAAACAAACAAATGTAGAGGTGTATCGTATCGAATGCGACCGTACCTGGGATTCAGCAAAAGAATGTTCGGGCCGTTTCAGTTAAGGTCACCTCATTGGAATCTAAATCGATGCATTTTTTCTTTTTTACGAGGTAAAGAATTTCTTGGATTCGAATCGGTCCCGTACAGGACATCTGGTGTGTGTGGTAACAACTTTTTCCGACAGACGTTTTGTCGCCGTTCCGATATGCACTTGTGTACACGATACAAGTATTTGCTTCGGCAATTATCCATGTAGCATTCACGGAACATTTGGAGACCGATCTTCCTCGCATCAGAAACAACGGCTCGACAAGGCAATTATATAATTGCTCCACGGCTGCCTCTATTTAATCAGACCAATGTTTTTGATTGTGAAAAATAAAACGGATGACGTCTTCTTTGCTATTAAATAAATATTATCTCTATCTGTACAGGCCTTACATGAAGTCCTTTAATCGTTCTGTAATAACAATTTTTAAAATACTGCCGCTCGCAATCGCCTTCTCCAAGCAATCAACTTACACTATTATGCTTAATGTAATAATTGCTACGGATTCTTCTTTTTTGTTATTATTAGGCCTATATAACTGACATTATTTAGCGACGATGTGTTTAAACGCTTTCTTCAAAACATAATCCAAGTCGGTTCTCTTATTAGAAAATAACAAACTTCGAATACCCGTCTACTGTCTATTCAACTAAATTCTCCGACGTAACGTTAATTTTCATATCTCAAGCACTGATAGACTTATTTACTTATGTTTTCTTTTCTTTAAAATGTAATTAAAAATACGAATTTATATCCAGAGTTTAAAATATACTTGATTTAATTACTAAATATTAAATGACTGAAGAATTTAAGGACAGAAAGGGTAGAGGTGCAAAAGATACTAGTCAGGGTTATCTCCTTTGAGAGTAATTAATTTCATTATAAAACCAGACCCTGTGGTGAATGAAGTGAAGGTACCATTTTCAGGATAGAAAGTAGATGCTTTTTAGAGAGCCTGACATGATG
The DNA here is from genome assembly GCA_035578175.1 of Catonia carolina. NCBI lineage: Eukaryota > Metazoa > Arthropoda > Insecta > Hemiptera > Achilidae > Catonia > Catonia carolina. Next base: position 25,949,160 of record JAQMRL010000007.1, on the reverse strand, counting down.
GTAAACATAGTTTTCCAAGCATACTTTTCCACTTAGTGAGAAAAGCAATTGTAAACCACCCCATCCTCGTTTTACTTAGTAAAGCCTCAGATGTTGAAACCGGCTGATGACCTATGCAACAATACAACATTATCATAATGAGATATATGCTTTGAAAAGAGTTAACAAACTCCCAAATAACAACAGCTAACCAAAAATAAATAGCCGGCCTGTTGGCGTAGTGATTAGCGCAACTGGCTTCTATGTCAGAGTCCCGGGTTCGATTACCGATCAGAAGCTAAATTAGGTTAAGAGGTAAATAGTGCATTTTCGTTGTATGTACACTGTAAAATATTGTAAATAACTATATTGTACTATTATAAATACTTTATAAGTATTTGTTAGCACAAATGGCTTCAACACCGGGGTTCCGTATTTGATTCCCGGTCAAGTCAAATATTATTTTCATCAGTCATCTTCATTTATCATCCTTATCGTTTGCGTTAACAGTAATTACTAAATAGCCAAACGTAAAAAAATCTCAAGGATATACACATGTTTGTAAAGTGTAAATTCCTAACACAAACTTTGTGAAGCTTATGAATGAGGAAACGCCAAATAATCAACAAGTTAAATAATTTTAATAATAAAACGTGATTTCGAATTGAATTGAACAATGGTATAACCATCCTTTTAATAATTACAAACTTATTGCATACCATTGATTCTGCGCGTAAAGCGAGCACGATTTCTTGTAGGATATAAGATAAGTCAAATTTGTTTGAAGAAATCATAATGTATTTTGCTGTACCATTAATCTATTTGTGTTTTCAATCTTCGATTAAATAACTGAGGCGTAATAGAAGAGTAGAGATAGAAGCTAATGTATACATACCGTTTATTGAAAGCCTTGTTTCAGAAATTAATGGAATTACCAATACTCCCCAACTTTGCGGTAAATGAAACGAGTGAGTGAATTGCAAGAGATTGTGGAGGGGGTAATTAACCAAAATCATGTTAGAATTTCATTGTCTTCTGTAAACTGATTGGTAACGCGCAGTAGACTTCAATAATACAAAATAATTAGAACTGAAAATATTTCGAAAGGTATTTTAGTTTTGTACATTTATAAATACATTTTTATAAATTAATTAATTTTCATTCACACATTTATAACGTTTTTTTTATGCCCTTATACATTTTTATAATTTATAATCGGTCTGTTAATTCCAGGGCTATAAAAATAGCTCTGTTTCTTATTACATGGTCAGGTATATGACTGAAGCATTTAAGAACGGAAAAGGTAGAGGTGTAAAAGACACTTTTCAGAGTTATCTTCTCTGAGAGTAATGAATTTCATTTTACAGCCAGACGTTGTGGTGTATGAAGTGAAGGTGTCATTTTTAGGGTGGAAAGAATATACTTTCCAGATTGCCTGGCTTGCTGATAAGCATACTTTTCCACTCAGTGAGGAAGGCAAATGTAAACCATCTCGCTACACGTTTTACTTAGTAAAGCCTGTAATAGTTAAACCTCACCCAATAGTTTAGCTTTAAAACCATAATTAATTTTTTAAAAATTGTTGAAAAATGTGTATACAAATAGTATACACATACCAATCTAAAAACTTAATTTTTTGGGTTCAGAGGACCTAGAAACATGTATTTCCTGTGAATACTTGATTTTGACAAATCGAAGAAAACAAAACTTTTATTTCCTTTACATTTATATAGGCCAAGAAAATTTTAAAATTTGTAGAAGTATGTACAAGTTGTTTTTTAGCATGATAATATATGAAATTGAAAATTTTCTGGGCTACTTTAAGTTAGTTTTCTGTTGTAAAATCAATTTCATGAGTGTGGAAATTGGTCCTAAAAGAAAATAGATTGTTGTATTATGTTATAAGTTAATGATTTAAATTAATTGAGTCTGATTCAATTAAATATTGTTTAAAAAATGCTTTATCGAAGTATTTTAGTAATATTAAATTCGTTAATAATCTTTGCTTTAATCTTTAATCAGCACATAAATGAAAGAACGAGCGGGTAGCGGCTTAAAATAACTCACTGAGAGAGCCCAAAGCGAAGGGGACGCGTTTATTTAAACACGGCCTATAGAAATGGATTAGGTATATGCTAAAGATAAGTAATTTTCTTGTAGGCCTTATAGATTACCGCTCCCTTTTGTTCTTCGTTTTGATAATGTAAAGAATGCTGAGTTTTTTGTCGATTTTATTATCCCAAAGAATGATTTTCAAAACCAATTACAATGTAATTCACTTTGATGTGGTGTTTTCTGTTGGGATAGAATCCCGACCCTCGCTTATAAAAATATCGCAAACATTAATTAGCATTTAATGGAATATTTTTTAATGAGGCCAGCGATTCGAAATAAATGTGTTAACTCACGTTCCTTGGTGTGGAAGTTACGATTAAATAAAAGAATAAAACACAAAAAAATCACCGTAACTGAACCGTACGTCCTGCCGACATGTTGAAACTTAATTTAAAAAACATAACTCTGTTTACAAATTATGTAAGTCATGCGTTTGTGTTAGTATTATCAAAGACAATCATTTGGTTTTGTACGGAGAAGATATATTTTTGCAATTTACATTTTATAGTAGAATTTAAAACAGATGCAATATTTTTTTAATACTTAATTAGTTGGTCGAAACTTTTTTGCCCTGGAGCCCTGAGAATTGACCTATTGGGAGTGTTTGCCCTGGTAAATGATACTGCTGACGCGTAGAGACACTTCATGAACACATAAAGTCATAATTTACCCAACATCATTAAATCTTGTAACATTTACCATTCCAATTCTAACATAAAACCAAACCGTAATATTATTAATTTATTTCACAAATGTTCAATAGGAATTTTCATTAACTGAATATGTAAGATTTAAACGGAGAGTTTCATCACCAAAATTTTTGTTCTTAATATTAATTTTGGTATCAATCTTAATAGTTACAAGATCTACACTTCCAAAACATACGGTAACTTCACGCTAGTAATGGTTAAGGTAAGATAACTAGGACGGGGTATTGTATGAAAAGAATGTGTTGTTATGGAACTAGTATTAGGCTTAGGGCCTACTACCTGGAAAGGGTGCAGTAGTGGTGTCGGCTCTAACTGTCATTATTTTACTTTTGTGATTAAGTTTTATACAATCTCAAGGGTTTTCTACATTTTTGTATTTGTGTGTAACCCTTTTATGATATTTACAAAATTTTTCAAAATCCCTTAATATCGTTCTTCTCGTAACATCTACCTTTAAATTGTTACTTACCGAGTTCGGAAGAAAGTCTTTGTTCTTATTCCTCTCTATAAACCTAATAGGATATATAAGAGTTACCTACTTTTGTCAGTCAGTTGAATCCAGTCAATACATTGTATACAATTCACGTTAGGAAAACGTCAGCGTGTTGTACACACTGTATTTTGTTTTAGGTACCGGGGACCGCTGGAATAAAAGCCAGTTGTGCTAAACTCTACACCAAAGAGATGTCAACAAAAGAAAAGATGGAGAAAGACGAATTTTATGAGATTAAATGTTTTTGTACTTGGTAAGAGATATAAAAGTTTGTGAAAATTATAACTCAAAATAATTCCTTCAGAAGAGAATAATCGAAATGTTCAACTCAAATTAAAGTATTGTTTATCCTTACATCTGACTTACGCGCTTTTATCTCCCGATATTGTAGTGATAAACGCAAATGGGTTCTATTCCGGAAGTCACAGGTTCGATTACCGGCCAAGTATGCCATGATTTTCACCTGTACATTTTTCATATTTGTCAATAAAAGGCAAGTGGAATGTTAAATTATTTGCACTCGATCTGATAGATCCAGGGCTTTTAAAAATAGTTCTGTTTCTTATCACATGGTCAGCCAATTATGAGACTGAAATATTTAAGAACAAAAGAGGTAGAGGTGGAAAAGATTCTAATCAGAGCTACCTCCTCTGAGAGTAATAATTGCATTATATAGCCGGACCCTGTGGTGAATAAAGTGAAGGTATCATTTACAGGGTGGAAAGTAGATGGTTTATAGAAAGCCTGGCATACTGATAAGGATACAATCCCACTCAGTAAGGAAGGTAATTGTAAACCACCTTACTCCTCGTTTTACTTACTATACCCTCTACAGTTTCAAACCACCTTTCAGCAGATCACTTAAACAACATCTTCCATATCATTACCTATTCGAAAACCTGGACTTAAGAAGGTATTACTGTATAGCACGATTTTCGTAAGGAGAGCGCTGGGCAAAACGTGCGTCTGCATTAGTATAGTCTTGTATGTACTGCAATAGTGCAGCCTATGTAATCAACAATGGGACAGCATGCCTACAAAATGCAATGGGTGTTGTCAGTTTTCAACAACACTCTGACTGTACATCTAACTTTAGGTCGGAGGGGTATGCAGGGTCGAAGTCAAGTATGCGCATGCGTAGACCAGCGCTCACAGCAATTGGCTTGGCCTTTACAACTAAAAAATAAAAAATAAAATAAAATAAGGAAATTATATTAAGATTACTTACTAAGAAAGGAGAGAACAGACGAAAATAGAGATGAAAAACTCAAACCTGACCGAAAATTGAATCCGAAACTCTTGACATAGGAGGCAGGGACGTTGATAACTACACTAAAAGAGCCTAAACGAAGATAAAATGAAAATAAGATGGCAGAAGAAGAGAAGGAGAAGGAGAAAAAGCACTAGAAGAAAAATAAATATTTTGAGATTTGTTAAGTTCTCAGTTAAACAATAGTTAATTATGTAATGAATCAAGAATATTTTTAAAAAACAACTGTCATTACTGGTACAAGAAACCGTGTAGTTATTGTCTCATGATACTCGTGGGATACTCACATTTAACACACAATCATCTACATCAAAAAGATACCTTAAAAAATGATAGTTTTTGACACTGTCCTAGCAAATGTTCATGGAATGCAATGCTTTGAAAATTTTAATATTTGCATTGAAATATCCTAATGGCATGTTATAAGTGCCTAAATGAATCGACTTCTGTGCCTCAAACAATTTTTTTTCATAATCTCTAATAATCTTAGTTCGTTTTTTTTATTTTGTGTTTTAATTTTGGTTGAATTTTGAGAATCTATATCGTTCTAAACTTGTGTTCATTAAATTTTAAAAAAATTATGTATTTTTACTTTTAAAAAAAATTTAATTTTTACTTTTAATTTTAAAAAAATTATGTATTTTTACTTTCTCTTGCTCTATATAGGGAAAGATAGTATGTGACAATATCTAAAGGGAATGTTTGTTCGAGAATTTTCGAGGAAGGCAGAGATTTTAAAAATTTTAACGTAAATAATAAGAGTGATAAATCGAGTTTCAAGAAATAGTTATAAATGGTTATAGTACAGGTAGAACTGCCTTTTGTTGTACGACTATCGTAAAATAGTCGAGTCGGATACTTATTTAGATAATTGTCCTTTTTTTAACACCTTTCATTGAGTCTCCCTTTTATTCAATCCTAATTTGTTTACAGTTTGTTAAGACTTATCCAGAAGCCGTCAGAAGGATTTTTTACTTTTATATCGAAAATCTCCGTCCTTCTATTGACTTCCGCATGTATATAAGGAGCCGCCAAGTTTTGTTCTGAGTCCAGTATGTGCTCCAACTTCGACAAGTGTGTATTGCGTAGTGCTTAACGGAATAGGCCAGCGTTACTGTGTATTGTTAACGTTTATTCTGTATCATTTTTACTTTCTCTTGCCTATATGAATATATAGGAAGGAAAGTATTGTTTTCATGTCGATTTTTCGAAATCGAGTTTTCACCGGATCTATACGTTTTCAGACCCCCTGAACCCAAAAAACATGTTTTTAGCGATTGGTCTGTGTGTGTGTCTGTGTGTCTGTGTGTCTGTGTGTCTGTGTGTGTGTGTGTGAACAGAATATCTCAAGAACGGAACATCGTACGAACTTGAAACTTGAAACTTAAGTTACATACCACTACCGGACGCGACACGAACATTTTCATCAAAATCGGTCAACCGGAAGTAGTAGTTTATTCGTATAATTTTTCAGTTTTTTGCGATTTTCTCAAAAACTGGTCCTACGATTTTTTTTAAAATCGCCTATTTTACTCAATTTTTTATTCTCTACAAGATAGGGTAGGCGCCATGTTTGCTGAAATTCTCGGTGAGGCTGTTTTCACGTAAAAACGTTGTTTTTTTAAGATTACGGCTTTAATATAAATTTCAGCGCAAAAACTTATATAATAAAAGTTGTAGAGAATGTAAAATTCTACAACTTTTATTTCAAACAATTTTTTGTATAACGCTTAGTTTAGCAGTAATTTGCGATTTTCTGTTTTTTTCTCACGAAAACGTGAGAAAAATTGATTTTTTTAACATTCCGGTCTTAGTATGCATTTTACGACAAAAGTATATATAATAAAAGTTATAGAAAATTAAAAGATCTACAACTTTTGTTTAGAGCATTTTTCTCTACAGAGCCTAGTTTAGCGTGAAAGCGTGATTTTCCGTATTTTTAAGCCAAACCGAGTTCGATTGTCATTTTGCGTCATTCACTCGTGATTAAAATAAGGTTATGTTTTTGAGGTTAGTTTTTGTTTATTTCTAATATTTTATTAATAATGTTAGGTATATTATTAATCATTTGCATTGGCAAGAGAAAGTTGTGTGAGTGTTTCACACCAGATTTTTTACTTTTATATCGAAAATCTCCGTCCTTCTATTGACTTCCGCATGTATATAAGGAGCCGCCAAGTTTTGTTCTGAGTCCAGTATGTGCTCTAACTTCGACAAGTGTTTATTGCGTAGTGCTTAACGGAATAGGGCAGCGTTACTGTGTATTGTTAACGTTTATTCTGTATCATTTTTGTAAATAGTATTAATTAAATTGATTAAGTTTGATTATTGTTATTAGTTAATTATAATTAGTTTGTTATTCATTATAAGTAGGTAATTTAATTGTAATTTACTTGTAGGCTAGATTTTAGTCACTTTATTAATTGTAATTTTAGTTGTAATAAATACCTGAATTTTAAATAGTGTGTTAATTATTTAATTTACCTAGATCCTGAAACGGACCTTAGAGATAAGTATCACAGTAGGCCTATTGTTTTCATGTCGATTTTTCAAATTCCAGTTTTCACCGGAAATACACTTTTTTAGGCCCCCTGAACCCAAAAAACATGTACTAAATAGCGAGTTGTCATGTCGTGTGTATATGTGTGATTAAAGTATCTCAAGAACAGAATATCGTATGAAATTAAATCTTTGAACTTAAGTTAGGTAACTCAAAAGAATCCGACACGATGATTTTCATCAAAATCGGTCAACCGTAAGTGGTAGTTTATTCGTGCAACTTCACACTTTCTTGCAATTCATTCATAAAATACGATTTATTTTAAGTCACCTGATATACTACATTTTTTATTCTCTACAAGATAGGCCTAGGGTATGTCTGCTGAAATTCTTGGAGAGGCTGTTCTCTCGTAGTTTTTTTAAAATTGTAACCTTACTATACACTTCAGAGGAAAAGTGCATAATAAAAAAAGTGCAAATACCTACAGTTTTATGAAACCATTATTTTCTAAAACGCACAGTTAAGCGTTAATTAATGATTTATTTTGTATTTTGCTTAACAACGTAAGTAAGGAAGTTAAGGAACTTAAATAATGTTAATTTTAAAAATATTTTTTTACAGAGCTTAATTAAGGGTCAATTAGACATTTTGTCAATTTTTAAGTTCTACAAAGGTTGTTTTCATTTAGCGTAATTCACTCACGAAATAAGAATATGTTTTTCGTATTACATTGTTTATTCATGATTAAACATGGGTTATATTGATTATTATCTGTATTAAACAAGTGAAAGTCCAGTGAGTGTTTCAAACCAGATTTTTGTATGCTCTAGAGTAGAATTTATGTCTCTTTTGCCAGTTAATATAATTATTACATTAAAAGATCTATTTATAATTTATTTTCTTAAGTTCCATATTGGCTGTCAATGTTTGTAAAAGTTTTTATCGTTTTAAAAATTATATATTAATTTATAATATAATAATAATTAGTTAAAGTATTCTGTTAGAAGATAAATCGGATTTAACAAAAGGAATGCACTTAACTTTTTGTTGAGCGATTTGCGGTATAATTCATCTACATATCCGCTAATTTGATTCATTGAACAACCGAGAATTCAAATATCAAAGAACAATTCTAACATCACGTTGTTTACGTTCGGTCTTTTGTAGTTAATTGTTTTTATAAAATGTAAAACATTATTACAAATTTGAATTTGCTATTAACGAATCCGACGATGATGTAGAAAGAAATGGGATGGGAAGTTGAATTTCATGCACACAGAAAGTGTAATTCCGATTGCAAGATTTTTGCAAAGGATTATATTAGTAAGGCCCATTGTAAAGAGGATAACAGAGAAACAGAATCGTAAAGGAGGGGTACATTGAATTATATGAGAAGTACGGACCAGCCGGGCAACTCTGCCGGGCAAAAGCGGAAATAATTCACTGTCAGTTCAATGGCAATTCCAAAATGGCGGAAATCAACGGGAAATTTTAAACAAAACGCATTTTTAATTTATCGCAAAAAGTAAAATGAAATTATTTTCCCTTTGAGCGATTCACGAAACGAACGGCCTACATTATTAACAGACTGTTCTCCTCCGGCTAACGGTACATCGCATATTAACAGAAAATCCGGACCAAAGGAATATCGCTCCAAAGAATATCGAATTCAGTATCGCCCGCTTTCACCGTTCTTACTCAACGTTACAACTTTAATTAAATAATTAATAACTGATTCATTTTCTTTATTTTCCGACCCCGCCCGCTTTTACGTGAATGCGTAATATTTTCTTCTTATATAAATAATAAAAAGGAATCGGTGCCGCTTTATTACATAATTCATCCGAATTCCAACCCCCCTTATACTTCTCTTAATTCACCCACTCGTTCATAATTGTATTGATATTACTTAAATTTTGATTGCTCTCGATTATACAAACATCCTATTGTAAAAGTAAATCACTTAAATTTCTTTCATTGAATCTTCAACTTACTCTTCTATAAATTCTGAATTGTATATACCATATTTCCATAGTAGTGCCTGATTTATATGGTGACAACATCTCAAAAAAATCAGGTGTGAAACACTCACACGACTTTCTTTACCCAATGCAAATAATAAACAACGTAAACTAACATTAGTAATAAAACATTAGATATAAACAAAAAACTAACCTCAAAAAACATAAGATGGTAACCTTATTTTCATCATGAGTGAAAGACGCAAAATGAAAATCAACCTCAGTTTGGATAAAAATACGGAAAATCACTCTTTCACGCTAAACTAGACTCTGGAGCAAAAAATGCTAAAGATAAAAGTTGCAGATCGTTTTATTTCCGATTAATTAGATTATAAACACTTTTGTCGTAAAATGCATACTAAGGCTGAAATCTTAAAAAAAATTGATTTTTTTTACACGTTTTCGTGAGAAAAAACAGAAAATTTCTAATTATATCGCTCTGTTGGTTATGAGCTGATTGCATTAATGAGGTACTGGGTTCTTTAATTATCTGAGTAATTAATACGATTAAGATAACTAAACCTCTTGGAAAATAGTCGGTAAATGGTACGATCGGTTAAGCGAGAATTGGTTAAGAGAGAGGCAAACTGTTAATAAAACCACTAAGGAACTTCTTGTCTTGTATTTTAGTTACCTTATTACTACGATTTTCTTACTGGAATTTATGAGATTTTAACGCAAGTCTCCTTTTAGTTTGAGCAATAAATAGGGGTTTTCTCAGCAGAAAGTAATTATTAATATTAACAGAATGTATAAAAACAAACGGAAAAAGTTGGTTCATTACAGCTAATTCGGTAAGCGTAATACGAAGTTTGTGAAAATTAATTTAAATATCCGTACCTCTTTTGCTTTTTTGGGGAGTCACAGCCAAGAAATGCAATTATGAGCTTCTAAGTAATCTTTACAATGGTAGGCCTATACGCAAAGAACTTTATGTTTCTAAGATATCCACCCGTTCATTCGGTCTCTGATTTTTTTCTTTTGTAGTCTACACCGCTTTAAGCTATACATTATGAATTTTACTGTTTCTTTATTAAATGAATGCCTTGTGAGCGTAAACATACTTTATAAACGGCAAAATTTTCCGGCACAGTTTAAGTAGTACATTTAACTCAATTCAAAACCAACTTTGATGTTGTACCATAACAGTTAAAATGTTGTGGTCAACAATATCAGACAACTCAACACAGAATTAACCAACCTTGACCAGTATTTTTTAAAAAATACGATAAATAATACAGTGAAACCCCACTTATCAAAATATAGGGAGCGGACCCGATTTTGGATAAGTGAAATTCCAAATAAAACGCGGAGTTTTATTGTGTTATTATTGTTTAGGTCATCAGCTGAAAAGCTGGTTAGAACCTCTAGAGACTTTACTAAGTAAAACGAGGAGTGAAGTAGTTTACCTACGCCTTCCTCACTGAGTGGAAAAGTATGTTTATCAGCATGCCAGGTCTTCTGAAAAGCATCTACTTTGCACCCTGCAAATGATACCTTTACCTCATTCACCACAGGGTCTGGCTGTTTGATGAAATTCTTTCATTTCAGAGGAGATAACTCTGACAAGTGTCTTTTGCACCTCTACCTTTTTTGCTTTTAAATGATTCCTTTATTTAATTGGCTGACCACGTGATAAGAAACATAACAGTAGACTAAGTATAAACAAAAATACAGAAATTTTAAAAGAACAAAATATAATATTGTCCAGTAAATATTATTTACCGTATATTTTTAAATTAATTACAATTAATTTTAAAAAGTGTGAGATTTTTATGAAACCGTTTTTTTATGCAACACTACGCCATTATTTTATTAAGGCACGTACTGGTGGTGAAGACAAGTAAACAAATTCCCAGAATAGTAAGACTATCATTTATTTCATTGGTTACAGTTATGTATCTTAACAACACTACATATTCGTATGTGGTACTATACGTACACACAATGTTAAAATGCTGTAATCATCAAATAAAATATAAGTTTTTAGGATCCGTTTCGGTTATGGCGAGTTACGGTTAAGCGGGTTTCCGATAAGTGAGGTTTTACTGTATTATATTGCATCAGAAGCTCGGAAAATTAATGTTTCAATGTTCATACTCATAGCACAAAATTTTATTTGTTCGTTTCATCAGGAAAATAAATCGAAATTGATAACTGAAACAGAAGAAGACCTAATATAACTGCAGATCACATTAATCAATATGAATAATCGGGAAACACAACATGAAAAACAACAAATTTGAACAAGATATGAGAGTGAGGCGAGGAGAAAATGTACAAACGAAGGAAGGAGAGAACATATCCAAATCCTTGGGCTTATTTAAACAAGGGTTATACGTAAATAATAATAAAAAAATTCCTTTAATGAGACGACGTGTCTCATGACTGGTGGCAGTTTTTAAAAAGGTTTACCTTTGACTTATGACAAAATCATTAGTGATTCTGAATCTACTCTTGAAAAGGAATCGAATGACACTATTTATGTTCCCAAATTCCGACTTTGATTTCTTGACTTCCGGTTTTCAGCCACTTCCGGTCGTAACTAGAACTTAAATCCTAATCCAGGCCTACTAACATTTTGTGTAGATTACGAATCCAAAAACCGTTTCTAGCTGTCTCTTGTAGTTTCTGACATCTGGGTGTGATAAACGGACGGCCAAAACAAAATGATGAGAGAATTTAAAAAATTCCCACCGATAATTAAATGTATTACTTGCAAGAAAAACCGGGAATAAAGCAAAAATTTTAAAAGAAAATTTTACGAGCTTCTATGAGCCGGATAAAAAGAATGATACATTGCGAATCAGACGTAATCAAGAAAAGCACGAGATAAAAGTACAGAAGAGTATCGTAAAACTCACTAAGTTTCAGCAAATACGATGGTAACGTCACTTGGTGCGAATATATGAACAGCGTATGCAAATGAGAATACTAATGACTCAGATTTATGGTACCAGAAAAATCTGGTGTGAAACATTTACGCGACTTTCTCTTGCCAATGAAAATAATTAACAATATAACCAACATTACTAATAAAACATTAGAAACAAAAGAACAAAAAAAAAAAAAAAAATTAACCTCAATAAACATAACCTAATTTTAATCATGAGTGGAAGACGCAAAATGAAAATCAACCTCACTTTGGCTTCAAAATACGGAAAATCACCCTTTCACGCTAAACTAGGCTCTGTAGCAAAAATGTTTTTAATACAAGTTTTAGATCTTTTAATTTTCTATAAATTTGATTATATACACCTTTGTCGTAAAATGTATACCAGGGGTGAAATCTTAAAAACATCTATATTTTTTACACATTTTCGTGAAAAAACAGAAAATTGCTAATTACCGCTAAACTAAGCGTTGTACAAAAATTGTTTAACTAAAAGTTGTAGAATTTTAAATTCTCTACAACTATTATTGTAAACATTTTTGCGGTAAAATGCATATTACAGTCGCAATCTTAAAAGAATATTTTCTTTACGAGAAAACAGCCTTCCAAGAGTTTCAGCAGACATTGTGCCTACTCTAGCATGTAGAGTATAAAAAAATTAGTAAATGAGGTGATTTTTAAAAAATCGTAATAGCCGGTTTTGAGAAAATCGCAAAAAAGTGAAAAATGACACGAATAAACTACTACTTCTGGTTGATCGATTTCGATGAAAATATCCGTACATAACTTAAGGTTCAAGTTTCAAGTTTGTACGTTGTCCATTCTTGAGATATTCTGTTGGCACACACAGACACACACTCAGACCAATCGCTAAAAGCATGTTTTTTTTTTTTTTTTTTTTTTTGGTTCAGGGGGTATGAAATCGTGTAGATCCGGTGAAAACTCGATTTCGAAAAATCGATATAAAAACATTACTTTCCTTTCTATGTATTCGCCGGCCGCGTTGGCGATGTTGGTAACGTGCTCGCCTCTCATCACGCGGTCTTGGGTTCGAATCCCACTCGGGCATGGCATTTTTTCATACGTTACAAAAAATTCATTTCATCCTTCACCGTCTGCATTAGCAGCAATTTGCAAAACAGTCGGACGTTAAACCAAAAAAAAAAAAAAAAAAAAAAAAAAAAATTTCTATGTATTCATATAGGCAAGAAAAAGTAGAAAACGGTTGATCGAAAATTTGATGCCTTGATTACGCGACTGAGAACGCTCGAATTATAGGGCAGAGCGGATACCTGCGGATGATGAGAGAAGAAATAGAGGACGTGGGAGGGGGTTAATGTTGGAGGCCACGACTCACATCGGGCTGTAGCGCTAAAGAAAGAAATAATAATAAGACTAAAAGATAATAATATACAGTTCAGCCGTTCTAAGTTTGCTCCTAATGTAAACAAATAATGACGTCACTGAGCATGCGCATTATATCAAAATGTGTACACGCTGATTAAAAAGTAACAACTAAATACTTTCAAAAGTATTTAAATACAAAATACTTCTAAAAGTATTTTTATAAATGAAATTGTTAGGCCTACATCATATCACGACTGATGTTTTTAGTACTTTAAGTACTTATAATTTAAAAAATAGTTGACTTAATAGGAATACGACATCCATAAAGTCACGGACTCTAGCGTGCACCCTGTAGTAGCTGGTTTTGGTTTGTTGACAGTAGGAGCAAACTTAGAGCGGCTGAACTATAGATACAGTTAATGAAATTAGATAATTAATTGAAAGAAGTTAAATTCTGTTAAATTGAAAAAGTGTATCATTAAATAAAATAAATAAATAGTATATATCAATAAAAGGATTTCATCACACACCAAAAGCTAAGGGTTGACGAGAGAACAAGTAGGTATTAGTTGCTCCGTAATTATCATATTAAGTATTTATCAAGCAATTAATAAATAATTAGTATAAATTTGATTGAAGTAGATAAATAAATTTTAATATCAAATCGTAAAATTAGTTGAATTTTGTATTTGGATCGTAAATAAAACGAGTTGAGTAAAATTTTGTAATATTAAATGTGAATCAGAGAAAGAAAGTAAAATACAAAGTCGTTTAATTTTGGGTCACTTAGTAAGGGTTCTGTAGGAGTCCCTACTTATAATTGGACGAATTTTTTTTCTGAGAAAGGTTAATTCACAGATAGACCAACCAAACAGCCTACATTTTGTTTGAACAGCTAACAAATTTCTCGAAAAGTTTACGTCTGCAAAATAAATATCGTTAATTTTCTTGTTATTTGTTTTGTCGAAAAATTAAAAGTTATTTTTATCTTGAGGAACGGAAAATAAATCTGAAATAACCTTTTAATTTACAAGACATTTAATTAGTACTCGTATATTTTAACAGAAAAAAGTTAGGATGGATCAGAATGACGTTTTAAACAATCTCGATCGAGATCTACGATTTGATATTACAAGGTTGGAAAATCAATTCATCTAAAAATTGTAATACCAATTATCATTCAATAATTTTGTTTTATATCCCATTAAATACCTGTACTTTTTCGTATAGGGCTAATTTTCGATTACGTTAAGTGACTTTAGAGATTTCTAGAAGGACTTTTTGAAGCCCACATTCTCAGTATTCGTTGACGGTAGGCTTTTACTTTTTTCCTTTCAACCGGTGTTCTGTTTTTGTTCTTTATTAAAGCTTTCGAAGTCAGTAATCAATTGTTTTGATCAATCGTTTCAATTGTCAGTTATGGTTTTTCTAAATCATTCCGAATATCTTTAAACAATTTATCCGACACCTTAGGTTTAAAGCTTAGTTTCTTGAAAGTTTCTTTTGTTAACCGTTCGACATTAATTTAATTAAAGGTGTCCATGGAATTTTAGTCTTCTTTTTCTAATCGTTTTCATTAATCGTTAATTTTTCTCGTAAACTTCTTCCCCATGATCCAACCTGAATTGTCCATCTTCGGACCAATTATTTTGCAGAGATCTTTCTCTAAAATTTCTCGACTTCTCTACGATCAGCTTTCCTGGTCATTATAAGGAGCACACATTCATGTACAGACATGTAGGTTTTATCACAATATTATAGTGTCTAATCTTGGCTTCTTTTGAGAGTGCTTACTTGTAAAACAGGATGGTGAATTCTTTGGAGTGTAGCAGCCATCTTTCCTCTTCCGCTGTTGTTCGATTCCTTTTCACTAGTCATCGGTTGTATTATCTCCCTGATGTATTGAGGTATCAAAATTTCAATTACGTATTCCCTGTTACTAAATAATTTAACAATAAAATAATTTTATTTTAATTTAATTTTTTTTTTCCTAAAATATTTCTTTACAAATTTAATGTATAATACACTTTACACAATATGAAATTTACACGTATATTAATCTGTACTTTTAAATTTATCCTAAAGTAGGGAATTAATTTATCCATTTATGATTTTGCATGTCCTGTGATAAAATCATTTATCATAAATGATTTTACATTAATTAAATGTTTTTTCACCGGCCGCATTAGCGTCTTAACTCTTTTCAGCTCCAGATCCCTAAAAGTTAAACCTAGTTCCTCCATATCGTCTTTGACTTCCTTGATCCAGATTGGTGCTGTTTTTTGGCAAAAAAATTCCTTATAATTCTGTCTTCTGGTGTTATAATTATTTCATCTCCATTAGCAGTAATTGCAGAACAGTCAGACGTTAAACCTAAAAAAGGTGTTCTAATTAAATGGCCAAAGAAAGATATCGTTTTCTTTTTTATGGAGTCTATTATTGGCTCATTATCTTGGTAGATACTTTTGTTGGGTAAGAGTCTCCATTCTCCATCTTCTTTGTGCTTTTTGCCTATACAAGTTCTAAGGATCCTTCGTTTAAGTTTCTGGATCTTGTCTGTTCTATTTTTTTTGATTAAGTTTAAATAAAGTTTCGGAGCAATACATAATTTCTGGTTTGACAACTGTATTATAATGTCTGAGCTTAGTTTGGATTGATAGATATTTTTTGTTGTAAGTGTCTTTAGTTATTTGTTGGGACCTAATAAATTTTTTTGGTCCTCTTATCCCAAGCTTATTTTTCATTATTATTGTATGTTATGATTTCTTCCAGATAATTAAATGATTTTAATAGTTCTATCCGTTTATTGTTAAGATCCACTTTGTCTATGCACATTTGATCAATTCCAATCATTTTGGTTTTTTCATAGGATATTTTTGAACCAATTTTTTCGGTTTTAAAACATTGTATTTTATTATTAAGCAAAAATAAATAAATGAATATTATTATTATTATGCAGTAAGTTATCAGGTACAGTTGTGCCAGACAATTTAACATCGTCATTTACTCTTTTTTATCATTTTTTAAATTATATAGCCTACGGGACAGATATCTAAAAAAATAGTGTCACATCTAATATTTGTATAGAAAATAATGCAACCTTTCAGAAGTCAAAGAGATTGTAAAAAACAGATTTTACTTACAGTTTGTATTCAGTTATTCTCAGGTCGTATATCTAAACTTCCACTGGTGATTCATACTGATATAAACAGAATATCTGTTTCTGGAACAAAATAATAATAATATTAAATACTTGATTTATTTGTTTATCAGTCCATGTACATCCCATCTAAAACCTAAAATACATAAATGATAATTCACACTACCCTCTAGGTAAAGGAAATTGACCTACCCATCTCGGGTTAGAAGCCATGTGAGAGGGTTGGTATTCTATTTTATATCAAGTAACTTTTTTTTGAGACCGCAGTGGATCACTTGAGTCAGTTTCTGGACACTCTCTTCTAGTTCTTTTCTTTGATTTTCCTCCAGTATTCTTTCATTCCGGCAGATCTTCTTTGCCTTTCTGCTTCTGAAAAGATCACTTTCCTCTTTTATCTACTTTTACTTGGAATCTAACAATTTTATCTTTTAATAGTTTCAGCTGTTCGGTTTTACTTTCTAGAACTTCGAAGGTGATGCCTAATTCTTTGAGTAACATTTATTACAAATTATATTACAATAACATTACAAGGTATTTAAAACCATATAGTTACATATTATTAAACATTATAATATTACTAATTTCTTAAATAAACTACAATCTAAAATAATTATAATAAATCTAATTAATTAAACGATACAATATTAAAGGCCAGCCCGTCGTCGTAGTGATTAGCGCAACTTGCTTCTACACCGGGGACTCGGGTTCAATTCTTGGCCAGGTTTGGTATTTTTTCATCACTCATTTTCATATAAATCATCATTCTATACCGTCTGAATTAATAGAAATTGTAAAACAGTCAGACGTAAAACAAAAGAAAGATACAATCTAAAGTCACCTAATGAGTAAAAATGGTGAAATAGAGTAATCTCGCGGTAGGCGATTTAGCACTACGGTTGTAAGCCATGGGGTCTCCTCTTCAATTCAGTAGAGTATTTCTACCAACGCCACCACGTGAAAGTCATACCTAGAAATCTGAACCTCACCTACCATCTCCGGTAAAAACGTTAACAGGTTTTGATTGCTCCAAACTCTTTTCGGTGCAGGAGACCGAGCCCCGGATGACAAGCAGTTGACAAAACATATTTTCAAGACACTAAACAATAAATCTAAGATGTTGGACAAATTTTTTAAAGAAGTCAGAAAGGTTATAGAGAAAACCGGAATAAACCAAGAAAACTTAATGAACCGAACCAAATTCAGACATACAGACTTTTGGGGCTTCGATGAAGAACAAAAACAGAACACAGGGTGGACAGAAGAAAGGAGAAAATACTACAGTGAGCTAATGCTTAGAATGTGGGTTGCAAACTGAGCTTCCAAACACGTCTTAAATCACCTTAAGTGGTCTAACATTGGCCCTAGACAAGAAAATAACTACCTATACAATCTAAAAACTAATAAAGTTTATATAAGTGAGTCAATGTTTATGTTGTAAGCATAATTTTCATGTTTCATCTTCCTGTATTTGTTAACAATTTTGTTCCTGAAAAATAATTTTGAACTGTCTACCATTTAAGTTTTAAATGTGTAAAGAAAACAAATTATACATTAAACAAGTAAAGAGCCATTTTTGCCAATTATTAAAATATTAAATTTTTATTTATAATGTTGAAGTGGTGGTCTTTGCTCTGTAAATACAATCAATCAATTTGTATGGTACCTTACTAGAATTTAGTTTTATTTATACAGTGGTGATATGGCCTTCAATGTGTAAGTTTATGTGAGAAGTTAAATGTTTTAAGTTTAGTTTGATGTAAAGCGCATCGAGCAGGGAGTTTTTAATTCATAATAAAGTAAAATGATGTTTGTACAATATTAAAAATTAATAATTATAATAATTGAATTTAACTTTTTGTATAACTCAGTGAACAATACATTTTATATTATCAAATTAGAAAAATCGGGCTTCAGTCTGTTATTTTGTTATTTAATGAAATTGATTGCGGTGGTGAGTACTAAGTGAAAGAAAACATTTCCTAATTACTTTCGCTATCAAATTCGAATAAACATTTTTTACGGCGAATAATTCGACGGAGTCTGCGGAGGCAGAAAGCACAAGGTTTTCTCCCGTTCCAACAAAAGGGTGGTAGCGAATGAAAAAACAGTAATAATGATTATTTTTAATTTCATTTTATAATTTTTGAAAGAATATCAGAAATGTAATTAAGTTTTCTTCTAATTTTCATTTAGGTGTCGTATCTTAACACCATAAATATTCCTGGAGTGAAATTGAAAACGTTCATATCCATCGGCAGGGGGGTTTACAGCGAGGGAAGGAAGGGTTAGAAACAACCGTAGGGCGGATTGTTTAATATCGGTCAATATAAATTATTTACGATAGGATGGGGGGAGTAAAAATACGGTCTTGATGAAGGGCGAGTCGGTTGGAAGGAGTTTTTCCTGTGGGGCCGCAAAGGGAGTTATTTGAGGCGGTAGGGCATTAAAACAAAGGAAGTGTTGCGAAATCTTAATGAATCAATTTTCAATTTCATCGGAGCAGTAAAGTGTCGACATATTATGCTTCTTTTGAGAAAGGGGCTGTTTGCTACCCTTCAAGCATATTTCATGCGGGAATAAAAATGAGGGTCGGAAAATGAAAGGGTTAACTTTTTATGAAGAAATACTTTTCATGACTCACAGGGATAACCTTTAACCGGTATACCTATCGGACTCGGCTTCTCGACTGATCGGATTTAAAAAACTTAACGCCGCCTTGTAATCCACTACCGCCTAGAACTTCTGGTAATACTGATATCGTGAATTATCCACATGAATTCACATTAATTCTGTCCGCATGAATTCACTTTGCAAAATATATCCAAATTTGATGATATATTACCAATAAACAAACAAATTAACTTTCATTGTCACTGATGTATCATTTGCCACAATTATTTATGATAGAGATTGAAAAAGTTTGCCACTGCAGAGACTTTGAAATGTTTTTTTTTTTTGGGGGGGGGGGGTTAACGTTCGACTGTTATGCAGTTACTGCTAATGCAAACAGTGAAGGATGAAATGATTTTTTGTAACGTGTGAAAATATGCCGTGCCTGAATGGGATTCGAACCCAAGACCGCATGATGGCTGACTAGGTATTCACATGAATTTTCCTGGTAATGACCAGGATACTCATACACGAGGTATGTACAATAACTGACGAGGCTTATTCCTAATCCGGGCTAATTTCTAATTATTTTATCATGCTTCACAAGTATAAAACTTGTAATAAAAAAATATGTAATTTTATTTTTAAAGAACTATTTTTAATATGATTTTTAAGGGGGAATCCAAATTGCAAAACACAATACTTTTTAGAAAAATTTCATTTTTTGGCTCAATATTATACAGGGTGGCCCATATGTTGGTTTTCGGGAATCGGAAGAAAGGTTAATGGAATAACATAGTCAAATGCAATTCAATTCAACTTTTTAGTTCGTGCAGGTTTTGTGGCTTGGAAGAATACACTAGTCTCTTTACAATACCACACTGGCGTTACGTCTGGCGAGCGCGCAGGTCATTCGATTGCACCACGACGACCAAACCATTCATTAACTTTAGAATTTAAAAACTCACGAAATTCGAAACCGAAATTTGTTGGGGCGCCATCTTGTTGCCAGATGAGTGATTGAATATTGTAAACAGGATTTTTTTCAAGTTCCGGAAATACTACTTACTGCAGCATTTGTAAGCAATTTTCCGAGTTAATTTCCATCAAGAAAATAAGGGCCTATCAGTGCAGTACTTGCATTACCTCCTCATACCATAACATCAGACACATTAAGCTCTTTTTGAATTACAATATGAGGATTTGTGTCCGACCAGTACACACAGTTATGCCGATCAACCCGTCCATGGAGTTTAAAACATGCTACATCAGACCATAAAATTGTTCGCAAAAAATTCGGATCGGCTTCTGGACGGATAAGCGACTGTCTCACAGAATTCCAACCCCCTGTCACTATCATCCTCATTAAGTGCTTGGAGTAAAGATGGACGAAATGGCTTTAATTTTAATTACTTCATCATCCTTTGCACACTAGTTCGTGATAACCTTAGTTCAGAAGATGCTTTACGAGTTGATTTACCAGGACTGGATACAAATGCTTCAGCAACTTTTTGTGGGTTATCGACAGTGCAAATCGATCGTGGACTACCATACTTCGGGACATTTAATACGCTTCCTGTCTTTTCAAATTCCTTATTTAACTTTAGTAAATGTTGCCGAGTCAGTAAGGACACACCTGTATACTTATCATTAAATTCTTTCAGTACTTTAGAAGTATTTTTATGATGCTTCCACCACAACTGAAGCATATAAACTCGTTGTTCAGTTGTAAACATTTTAAAAATACCGTTACGAAGGAAAAAAGTAGTAACTACACGGAGACGAACCTCACACTAGCTACTGTTACAGACAACTAATGAATGTTGTACGTTATGCTGCCAACATTACACTATTACCAACTTTTCAAAATGAAATGTCCCATCTCACGGGGAAACCGACATATGGGCCACCCGGTATTATAGTCTACATAGTCAAATTACAAATATTATAGTTCAAACTGTTTTGAGTGAAATAGTATAACTACTTTAATTGTACATCATCTGGACAAATATATTTTTTACTTTATCTTGCCCTTTATAATAGGAAAGGAAATACCTAATGTTTTCACGTCGATTTTTGAAATCAAGATTTCACTGAAAATAGGTATACGTCTTCAGGCCTCCTGAAACAATTTTTTTTTACTGATTGGTGTATGTGAACAAAATATCTCAAGAACGGAATAGCGTTCAGAGTTGAAACTTGGAACTTAAATCAGGTATACTACTAAGAAACCTGACACGAACCTTTTCTTAAAAATCGGTCAAATAGAAGTATTAGTAGTTTATTCCTACGATTTTTCACTTTTTGCAATTTTCTTAACGAACGGCTACTACAATTTCTTTTTTAAATTGTCTCATTCACTACATTTTTACTTTCTCTTGCCCATATGAATATATAGGAAGGAAAGTATTGTTTTCATGTCGAGTTTTCACCGGATCTACACGTTTTCAGACCCCCTGAACCCCAAAAAATGTTTATAGCGATTGGTCTGTGTGTGTGTGTGTGTGTGTGTGTGTGTGTGTGTGTGTGTGTGTGTGAACAGAATATCTCAAGAACGGAACATCGTACGAACTTGAAACTTAAAACTTAATTTAGATACCACTAGAAGACCCGACACGAACATTTTCATTAAAATCGGTCAACCGGAAGTAGTAGTTTATTCGTGTTATTTTTCACTGTTTTGCAAGTTCCTTAAAAACGGCTCCTACGATTTTTTTTTAAAATCGCTTCATTTACTACATTTTGTATGCTCTACTAGATAGGGTAAGCACCATGTCTGCTGAAAATCTTGGTGAGGCTGTTTTCTCGTAAAAAAATTGTTTTTTTTAAGATTGGGATTTTAATATGCATTTAAGCGTAAAATGTATAAATAAAAGTTGTAGAGAATTTAAAATCTTATAATTTTTATAGCAAACATTTTTTTGTATAACGCTTAGTTCAGTGGTAATTAGTGATTTCCTGTTTTTTCTCACGAAAACGCGTAAAAATATTGATTTTATAATGATTTCACCCTTATTATGCATTTTACGACAAAAAAGTATAATCAAATTTTTAGGAAATTTAAATATCTATGACTTTTATTTAGAGTGTTTTTATCTACAGAGCCTAGATTAGCGTGAAAGAGTGATTTTCCGTATTTTTAAGCCAAACTGAGGTTGATTTTCATTTTGCGTCATTCACTCATGATTAAAATAAAGTTATGTGTTTTTTGTGGTTAGGTTTCTGTTTATTTTTACTGTTTTATTACTAATGTTAGGTTACATTGGCAAGAGAAAGTCGTGTAAGTGTTTCACACCAAATTTTTGTTTTAAATAATTATTTCATTCACTACATTTTTTATGATCTATAAGATAGCGTATGCTTTATATCTGTGAAATTCTTTATGAGGTTGTGCTTTCGTGGTAAAAATAAAAATTTTGTGTTTTATTCATCAAAATTGGTAAAAAACTAGATGATTTAATATTGTGGCGTTAGTATAAATTTAACGAAAAAAGTGTATAATGAAAGTTATAGAAAAAAAACTTTCTTACAGAGCCTAGTTTAGTGGCGATTAGTGATTTCGTATTTTTAAGTTTTATAGAGGTTCATTTTCATTTAGCGTAATTCAGTCATGATTAAAATTATTCTAAATTTCAGGGCTGATGAGCTTTGTAAGTACGCATTACCCCCTACCCACTTCATAGCTAGCCAGTGACTTACCAGCAACGTTGCCAACACTTGGTCTCGTGGCTCTGTTATACGAGTCTCTCGTATATTTTGTCAGCCATTTTTTTGGTCTTCCAGTTACAATTATAACCTATAAACATACAACCACCTGGTTATATTATAAAGTATTGAGTGTTAACGTGCTCTATAATCGATGTGTTCAGCACGAGATGCAAGACACGAGTGAACTACTGCGGCTCTTATACGCATGCGCGCGTTATGTTTGACAGGCTGAAATATTCGTACAATCTGACAACGGTGGCAAATGTTCTGATTGGTTGAAACGCGTGGAACAGCAGAACTTATCAACCGTGAAAAGCATTATAAGTTACGTTTTCATTTTACATCGTTTACTAATGATTAAGCATAAATTACATATTTTAGTATTTACAATGGAAACAGAAAGCCGTGTGAGTGTTCCACATCAGATTTTTTTGTTATTAAGCACATTTTTTCAAATAATCTGAACTGATCTTGGTCCTTTGGGATTATTGGGGTTGTACAATTTTATTTAATAGAACTTTCTTAGGTTAACAATTTCTAGTTTTAATGTTTATTTTACAATCAAACTTTCTTAATTCAAGAGTTAGTTAAATATTGTAATACACAATAATATTTAATGTGGTCTTGATAGATATTCAACAGAAAAGATGAGAAATATTATAAATGTTTTTTTTAGTTAAATTTATGACCATATTAGAATTTTTATACGGAAAATAATATAACGACAGTATTTTATTAAATTTGATATGAATGAAACAGTAGAATTTTGATTAAAATTGAAAAGTTATACAGGTTCAAAGAATTATATTATTCACCGGGCCTTCATTTTGTTCAAAATAATGAAAAGGAAAGCACTATCCAATATTACAAACATTTTTTATACGACCCTTTTTATAGGAGAAGGGCCTACAATTTATTTATTGGAAAGGAAAAATTATATTAAGAAGGAGGCGACCTAATCAAAAGAGTTGGTAATATTACCAAATAAATTGGTAAATGGGAAACAGAAGTATGGTTTGGGTAGAAACAAGGATATCCAAGTGGAAAAAAACGATGGCAATAATAATCAAGAATAATGTTATTGTGTTTGTGTGTGAGTTAGTATATTCAGAGAGATTCAAAATGATTTTGAAGAGAGAAGTGGGGTAAAATAAGGCTTAAGGATACTACTAAGTTGTCTGATTCTGTGACAGTTATCGCTATTTACAACATAGAGTTTTAAAATCAAATTTCATTTTCATCTGCCATCGATACTTAAATGGACCTCCACGCATTCCTTCCTTTGGTCTCACACGCACATTTACACACATAATATAATATTTAACAATCTATGGCATTACATTTTAACAAATTTATTTACAACAATATCGAAAACAATTTTTTTAGTTTATTATTTCATTATATAAATCTATAGAAAAAGCATGAATCACAATAAAGGAACGTATAAATGCGGTTTATTTCCCGTACGGGCTCAACTTTAGACCACGTATAGTAACTGCAGACATTTCTAAAAGCTTTGTTTCCACCTCACATTCTCACCCTATATTCACTGTCGGCATTTTCCTATATTCCGTTTACCCGGTATTCTATTTTAGCTCTTCCTGGAAGCTCTAAAAGTCAGTAATAATTTGTACGAAATTGATTCGATTCATTACGTTTTCTCGGTTTATTCCAATATATAAATTTTGGGGTCCCGGGATCGATTCCCGGTCAGATCTGGCTGTTTTACATAACCCATTTTCATTATCAACATTATCCACCGTCTGTATTAGCAGAAATTGCAAAACAGTCAGACGTAAAAATAAAATATATTTCAATTTTGATTATAATAATAAATTTACGTATAAAATTTGTTATCACAAAGTAATACATAGGGCTTTCTAATTTGAATGGAAACCTCTCCGGATCTCATTCTAGAACTAAAAATAAAACAAAATTTCATACAAACGTAACCCGCAAACGCTTCGATATCGAGTTCCATAAATTTTAATCTGGATTTCAGCTATTCCAGTAAAATTAAAGCAAACGGAAATTTTCAGGGCCGCAGCTAATCGGTTTAGTGGTTTTGTTTGGTTTTGGCCTGAAAACTTGAATTAAATAGGTTCCACAACTGTGTCTTTCATAGATTTAACGATATCTTTCTTTTCTAATCGTTAATTTTCCTTGCACAGGTTCTTCTCGACCTCGTAACCTATATTGCCCGTCTACGAGGTTTCGCTATTAAATAACGAGACTGACGTTGTAAAAAAAATTTTACTTTTTTATACATACTAATCACTTATTTTCATCTTCAATATACACTCCTCTATCCCTACAACGCTCCATGCAAATTTTACATTGTTGGAAACAGTGCTGGAAGTCATCTTCTGTTAGCTCCTTCAGGACATGTGCGGCTTTCTCTTTTACAGCTTCCACAGGTGCAAATATTGTCGCTTTTAATGCAGATTTGACCTTAGGGAGCAAGTAGAAGATAATAATATGTAATGAAACGTAGTTTTTTACTTATGATCCGGAAACAAAGCGCCAATCCATGCACTGGAAGAGCCGAACTTCACCAAGAGCCAAAAAAGCTCGAATGAGCAAGTCAAAATTTAAGGCAATGATGATTGTTTTTTTTTGATATCGATAGGATTGTGTACTTTCACTTCGTTCCTGAAGACCAAACAATTAATCAATATTATTACCTTGAGGTACTTTCTAACTACGTAGCCTATTCCATAAACAGGATCGATGGCCGAATCAATAAATAAATAAATTTATACGTACTCCTAGGTATTACCAAAATAAAATAAAAGTTAATTGCATTTTTCTCTTTCTGAGGCTCAAATTCCAGTATAATTACATTTATGATTGAAGTTGACATTTTAAAACAATATTCATTTTACATAATGGTTAAAGTATAATTAATTTCTGAGTAATATGAATTACGAAGTAAATGTTTGACCGTTACAAAGTTACGTAGAATATACAACACATAACTACGTAGGTGGCAGCAATTTCAGACGATATAAAAGTTTAAAAAACGGTGATAAACATAACTAGAGTAAACGAGTAAACAGAAAAAACAGAAAAATAGGCGATCAAAGAACGCGGTTAGTAATTAAATGACTAATTTCATACGAACCGGGATTACTGGGTCCCTTGTCTTCTGTTAATAAAAGTTCCAGAATGTACGGCAAGGGAAAAAACGTACTCACACGTAGACACATAAATACGTAAGTGGAATTATTAACCCTTTTGTTTAAAGAATGAATATTACGCGAGTCGGTGTGTATAAAAAGAGAGATTATGTGCAGCGAGAGTGATGGAGTGATTGGGGAGCGTAAAGAAGGATGAAGGAGCGGCGTCTGTAGGCGACCGACCCGGTGCAGATCTGGAAATGAGAAAGCGGCTGATGATGGGAAAGAGGAAGCCAGAAGCTCATCGAGCAAAAGAAAACTGATAGAGAATATAACGAGGGAATGTAAATAGGGGTGAAACGGGTATAGAGCACCTGATAACCTGTCTTGTAGTGTCCTAAGGGATTCTGAATTTACCGCCCCCTCCCGTGGCGCTCTCTTTTCTCCGCCAGGGAATTTGTATTTGTCAGCACCAAACAGCTGACGGTCAAATTTCCGGTTTCAAGACAAGCAAGTAGCCTTTCATCTAACCCTTCCCTTGACCAGCGCAAACGAGCAATTCCCTTCGTCCCCGCACACTCTCCTCGCTTCTACGTCTCCTTTGTGGCCGACCGGGCCAGTCATCTTCTGACTGAAGATCCCCCGGCCCCCGTTTGTTTTAAATTTTATGAAACGTCCGGAAACGCTTTGAAAAACGTGTCAAAAGCAAGTAATTTCTTGCCCCAAAGTCTCTATTTCCAATTACCAAAAATGAGTCCGTTTAAAATCCGTCTTCGTATCTTACGGTTATTCCCTTACTATATTTTTTTGTAAGTGAAAAAGGAGTTCTTTAATAGGTTCATCAAAAATGAGAGATTCTTCAGTCTTCCGGTTATCTGTCAAAAACGTTGTAGAAATAAATTGCACATTTAATTCCGTGTTTTTTTTTAACAACTGACTTAAATATCATCTGGAAATACTTCAGTCATTTTGAAAACTAAGTAAATACTACGATAAACAAACAAAAATATACCCAAAGTTAAGTTGAAATATGGTAACTTTCTGATTTGTCCCGCTTGATTAATCTACCAACCGTCTTATAAACAACAATTTCCAATAAAAGCATATAAAAATGATTAATTTCATAATATAAAATTCTTTTAAATTATAATTTTTACCTTAGTGTAATAACAACAAATGTCGGTTTAACTAAATTGAATTAGTCGCGTGTTAAGATTCTAAGGAGGTAATGGTATATTAATGATGATAAGGTAGGTTTATATTTTATAGATGTAAGATTCCTTACATTTGTTGCTACTTGGTTACTGAAAATCAACAAATTGAGTATGTCAATAAATTAAAGTGTTTAGGAAGTTGGATTGCAGCAGATCTAGAACCAAAATTTGATTGCCAACATAAGAAATTAGACAAATTCTTACATCTACTGATGGCTCCAGATCCAGACGTGTCGTATCAGTGTGGACCGTTAGTTGGTGGGCACAGTAAATAAAATCTACTGTGAAACACTCACACGACTTTCTCTTGCCAATACCAATAATGAACATTGTAACCTAACATTAGTAATAAAACACTAGAAATACAAAGAAAAACAAACCTTTTAATCATGAGTGAATGATGCAAAATAAAAATCAACCTCAGTTCGGCTTAAACATACGGAAAATCACTCTTTCACGCTAAACTAGGCTTTGTAGAGAAAAATGTTCTAAATGAAAGTTGTAGATCTTTTAATTTCCTATAAATTTGATTATATATTTTTGCGTTAAAATGCATATTAAAGCCGCAATCTTAAAAAAAAACAAATATTTTTACGAGAAAACAGCCTTTCAAAGAATTTCAACAGACATGGCGCCTAGCCTATCTTGCAGAGCAAAAAAATTTAGTAAATGAGGCGATTTTAAAAATAAATCGTGGGAGCCGTTTTTGAGAAAACCGCAAAAAAGTGAAAAAAGACATGAATAAACTACCTCTTCCGGTTGACCGATTTTGATGAAAATGTTTGTGATGGGTCCAGCAGTAGTATCTAACTTAAGTTTCAAGTTTCAACTTCGAACGATGTTCCGTTCTTGAGATATTTTGTTCACACACATACACACACACACACACCCGCGCAAACTCTCACACACAAAGACCAATCGCTAAAAACATATTTTGGGTTCAGGGGGTTTGAAAACGTGTATATGCGGTGAAAACTCGATTTAGAAAAATCGACATGAAAACAATACTTTCCCTCCTATTATATTCATATAGGCAAGAGAAAGTAATAAATCAAATTTAGACAACTGGTTTAAGCTGATTTTAGCAACTGATTTTTGGACTGAAGAAAGGAGTCTACAACAAACGAATACTGAGAATTCGGGGCGAAAAAAGAGTCTCCAGAAATGTATAAACATGGCAAGTTGTGTCATCCTGCTGGAACCAATACGTATTATCCTTTGTGTAAATTCAACACTGCAGTTAACTTATAGATTAATTACGATAACCACCCTTTCACAGATTTTCAAAAATAAAGGCCCTATTACACGACGCCGAGAGTTGTGCTTTGAAATCTTGTACACTCCTTATCACACAAAATTTATTTAACAAACGCAGAATTATCGACTTACTCAGAACAGTAAAATTGGGAAATGTTAACTTAAACTCTTTCGTAAGGTTTATAAGTGAAATAAATTTCAGGAGTAAACGTATGTTCATCTTTGGAAATCGACAACATTGACACAATAGATATAAATGGATACTGGAATAGCGCTGGTGCACAATAACAACATTTTAATTGTTACTAGCTGGTAACCTTGAATAAAATGTTGCCAACTGACATATAAGGATGCATTAAATTTATTAATGCTTTATTTTTACCTCATTAATGTTACGGTGCATCCGTTTTGAAACACCACTGTAATAAGTATCCTAGCTCCCGAAATATTAGTTAAAACCATCAAAAAATGTACTGATTATGGAATGTAATAGGATGTTACACAACAAAATATTTGAACGTACATAAAAGTCTACATTTTGTTTGTTTTGAATTCAGGTGCTTTTCTTTTTACTCAAATTGTAAAAAGAAAGAATTTGGAAATTCCTTTTCCGTCGACAGTTTGGTCATTTTACAACTAAAATGTTGTATTTTTGCTCCTCTTAAGAAGGGAGTGAAAATATGTTTTTAATGTGGTGAAAAAATATGCCGATTGCCTGAAGCGCAATGAATTTCCCCTTAAAAATATTTAATGTATTATCAAGCAAAAGAATGAGAGGGAGTAACAGAACTAGGAACAGCGACTCTGCATCTCAACCCTCAAATAAAACACACAAAAGACAAGGAATTTTTCTCCTGCATCTATGTTAAACAGTGTCAGTAATAAGAAAATCATCCATATTTTAAGAAATATTTTTTAAAAAATCTATAATTATCGTCATCTATAATGCAATCATGTTCTAACTCACTACTCTTTTACCGAAATGTTTGGAAAAGTATTTTTCCAAGTATAAAATTTTAAATTTTTAAAAGAAGAGACGTACTGTCATATAATCACAATGTTCATATTTTCAACTTTATGGACCTTTTTCTGGAAAACCGTTAACAATACTGATCTCAAATTCGCACCATATATCTCACGGTATTAGTCAAAATCCCGGTATAAAATCACTCTTGATTATCTCAAAATTTAACCTTTATAACATATGTGTACTTTCTCTTGCCTATGTGAATAAGTAGGAAGGAAAGTATTGTTTTCATGTCAATTTTCGAAATTGAGTTTTCACCGGATATACACTTTTCAGACCCCCTGAACCCAAAAAACATGTTTATAGTGATTGGTATGTGTGCATATGTGTGTGTGTGTGTGTGTGTGTGTGTGTGTGTGTGTGTGTGTGTGTGTGTGTATAAAAGTATAAAAGTGTGTGTGTAAACAGAATATCTCAAAATTGAAACATCGTACGAACTTAAAACTTGAAACTTAAGTTAGATACTTCTACCGGACCCGACACGAACATTTTCATCAAAATCGGTCACCCAGAAGTAGTAGTTTATTCGTGTCAATTTTCACGTTTTTGCGGTTTTCTCAAAAACGTCTCCCACGATTTTTTTTCAAAATCGCCTCATTTACTAAATTTTTTATGCTCTACAATATAGGGTATCCGCCAGTCTGCTGAAGTTCTTGGAAAGGCTGTTTTCTCGTAATTTTTTTTTTAATTTCGGCTTTAATATGCATTTCAGTGCAAAAATGTATAATAAAAGTTGTAGGGATTTAAAATCCCACAATTTTTATTTCCAAAATTTTTTGTATAACATTTAGTTTTGCGGTAATTAGTGATTTCATGTTTCTTTTTCATGAAAATCTGTATAAAAAATTGATTTTATAAGATTGCAGCCTTAGTATGAATTTTACGACAAAAGTGTATGAATCAACTTTATTGAAAATTAAACGGTCTACAATATTTATTTACAGCATTTTTCTCTACAGATGTTAGTTTAGCGTGAAAGAGTGATTTTCCGTATTTTTAAGCCTAACTTAAGTTTATTTTCATTTTGCATCATTTACTCAAGATTAAAATTAGGTTATGTTTTTTGAGGTTAGTTTTTTATTTATTTCTAATATTTTATTACTAATATTAGATTATATTGTTAATTATTTTCATTGGCAAGAGAAAGTTGTCTGAGTGTTTCACACCTATTTCTATAACTTTACTTGCATTTTTATTTCTGTCCTAAATTGCATACTAAAGCCACAATTTTAAAACATTCCATTTATTTACCCATTTTTATGAGAAAATACAGAAAATCACTAATTGACGGTAAACTAAGCGTTGTAGAAAGAGTATATCAAAAATTGTAGGGTTTTAAAAATATGCTACAATTGTAATTATATACAATTTGTCTTAATATGTTTTGTATCTTAAGGTCACAATATTTAAAAAAAAATACTACGAAAGCACAGCGCCCCACGAATTTCAGCTGACATAGTTCCTACCTTATCTTGTACAGCACAAACAATCTAGTAAATGAGGCAATTTAAAAAAAAAGTCGTAGGAGCCATTTTTGAGAAAATTGAAACAAAAATTAAAAATTCATTTGATCAAAATGTTAGTGCTGGATCAAGTTTTGATTCTTAAAAAAAAGTTCCATATTTAAACTCCGTGCGATTTTCGGTTGTTTTTTAGTTATATTTTTCACACCCATAGACCAATCAATAAAAACGTGTTTTTATTTTGACTCAACGGATCTGAGGACGTGTATTTCTGGTGAAAACTCGATTTTACATAAGACAGTCAAAGAAGACCAATCGGTATAAAGGTTTTGGGATCAGAGGACCTGAAATTAAAACTTTACTCTAAAAACTGTCATGAAAGCATAAATAATTTATGCTTCTAGGAAATTATTTCCTTACCTATATTTTCAAGTCAAGAGAAAGTAAAACTAGGAATAATAAAAATGACAATTTTCTAAATAGTAAGTTATAGTATTATAATTTATTATTGAAATTAAAATTATACCATACAAAATAATATGTATTAATATTTAGTTGTTGCATTACCCTTTATGCGATGAGTAATTACGTTTATAGATGGGATCGAACAAAACGAGTCTTCAATTATCTCTTTATGTAAGCTCAATGACTTATGTATATTTATGTAATATATTGTAGGTTACCGGCCGAAGAGGAGTGGTTGTATTAAGCAAGGCAAGAGGGAAGAAGCGCAGTGCAGTAGCCATAGCTGACTGGTCACGCCGAACGTCTCTTTGGCTATTCTTTTCATGACAGCCTTTATAAATGATCGACTCCAAAAAAGAAGTCTCCTTTTGTTAATTATGATATTTTTCTGTTGCGCATTTCTTTATGCGGTTCGGTTCGACTTCGACCTTCTCAGATACGATACATTAGAGATGTTTCAAAGCTTACAATGAATGGTAGTGGTGAAGGGGGTAGACAACATCAAAATTATATTTTGTATGATTGAATGTTCGCCCGACCACGGATGTTTCACTGCTTCCTCTTCCTTTAATCCTTACGAGAATTTATTTTTTTAAACAAATGATACAAAATGGTTTTTTCATGATCTATACATAGTATTGAAATTTATGTACCGGTTCACTTAGGGGAGGAAGAGAGGAGAAAAATAAAACATATATAACATTCTTGTACTGAGACCACTCCCTAACAAAAAAAAAATCAGTTAATACAATTAATTTAATGTAGTTCAATAACAGAGAGAAGTCTAATTAAAAACTATACTTTTTCGAATAAAAATAATAATTATTTTATCAACTTGTACCTCTATAGCTCATGGTGGACTTAAGCTTTCACAAGAATTCATCTTCAATCCGCTCTACTAAATCATAAAAATAAAACTCTGGTGTGAAACACTCACAAAACTTTCTCTTGCCAATGAAAATAATGAACAATATAACCTAATATTAATAATAAAACATTAGGAATAAACAAAAAACATAACCTTATATTAATAATGAGCGAAGAATGCAAAATGAAAATCAACCTCGGTTTGACTTAAAAACACGGAAGATCACTTTTCACGCTAAACTAGGCTCGTAGAGAAAAATGCGCTGAATAAAAGTTGTAGATCTTTTAATTTCCTATAAACTTCTATTGATACACTTTTGTCGTAAAATGCATGCTAAGGCTGAAATCTTAAAAAAATCGATTTTTTATACGTTTTCGTGAGAAAAAGAACAGAAAATCGCTAATTACCGCTAAACTAAGCGTTATACAAAAAAAGTTTGAAATAAAAGTTGTAGGATTTTGTATTCTCTACAAATTTTAATATAAATTTTTGCGCTAGAAATGCATATTAAAGCCGCAATCTTAAAAAACCATTTTTATCTACGACAGCACAGCCACCCCAAGGGTTTCAGCTGACATGGCACCTACCCTATCTTATAGAGCATAATAATTTAGCAAATGAGGCGATATTACAAAAAATTGTAAGAGCCGTTATTGAGAAACTCGCAAAAAAGTTAAAAATGAAACGAATAAAAAATTACTTCCGGTTAACAGATTTTGATGAAAATGTTTGTGCCGAGTTCGATAGTAGTATCTAACTTAAGTTTCCAGTTTCAAGTTTCTACGATGTTCCGTTCTTGAGATATTCTGTTCACACACACACACACACACGCACACACACACACATACACACGCACGCGCGCACACACACTAATTGCTAAAAACATGTTTTTTTGGGTTCAGGGGTTCTGAAAACGTGTAGATCCGGTGAAAACTCGATTTCGAAAAATCAACATGAAAACAATACTTTCCTTTCTATATATTTATATAGTCAAGAGAAAGTAAAAATAATTATTTTATTTCCAAAAAAATAAACAACTTATTAACCTTAAATTTATCTCCACTATTATGTTTATGCACAAGGGGGGAATCATCCTATCCAAATAAGGTTTTCAACTTCCTAGGATAATTATGTCAACTTAGTGTCTCTTTTTACGAACCAGATCGTCCAGAATAAAAATATCAGGATTTTAGCTTACAAATTTAAAGGTGTAATCATTTTCTTCGTGTACTGCCTACCAATGCTAAAAAGTCATTTCCGTAATTCAGCTTTAATCTCTTAAGGACTTCAATCGCATATAAGCGATTGCACTCACATTCCGGGTAGAACCAACTGTTGCTCGTTTTCAAAATATTGTATTTTTTAATTGATGTGTTGACTCTGAACCAATCGAAATTGGAAAAATAAACTAAAGAACATTTCGTTACCAAAAGTGAAACAACATTATACTAAAATGCTTTTCACGGTTGATGACCTCTCCTGTTCCACGTGTTTAGGCCAATCAGAACGTTTTCCAGCGTTGTCAGATTGTACAAATGTTTCAGCGTGACAACCAATACGCGCGCATGCGTATAAGAGCCGCGGTAGTTCACTCGTGTCTTGCATCTCGTACTAAACACATCGATTACAGAGTACGTTTATATGCAATATAATCAGCTGATTGTATCTTCATAGGTTATTGTTTATAGGTTGATAGGTGATTGTTATTGGAAGACCAAAAAAATGGTTGACGAAATATATAAAAAAGCTACGAGAGCAACGTTGCTGGTAAGTCATTGGCTAGCTATGAAGTGGGTAGGGGGTAATGCGTACGTTCAGAGCTCATCGGCCCTGAAAAATAGTATAATAAACGTAACGCGTTCTGGAAAATGCATCTTCTTTTAGTTTGGATTGCATTCCTTAAATGCACAACGAAACAATAACAAAATAAATAAATATTTGTTAAATGCAAAATCGGACGAAGAAGATATAAAGAGAATTGATAATGGATTCCATCACTATCAACAGCCTTTAGTAGAAATACCTACTAAATTAATTGCTGTTACCGTTACTCTAAACAGATTTATATTTACAAATTTTATTTTTTATACCTTATGCATTTTGCTGAGCGCTGTAAAACAGACATTGCGAGTCACACCGCCACATGCAGTTCAGTGTACCTCGTGCTAAACTAGACCTCATGCATTACTTGGATTTATTGGTTACACGGAACTATTTTTATAATTCTTATTCTAAATTAGTTACACTTTTATATTATTGTACCTGAAGTATAACATAATATTGTAATAATTATACACATTTATAGTGACTATACGTATTATTTCACAAAATATAAATAAACAAATACACTATTCGACGAAAATTTCATATCCAAGGAAAATTATTACAAACATTAAACGAATTACAGTTTAAAATTGTGCATTAAGTACACATGCAATGTGCTTTAGTAAGCTACCACGGGGAATTAAAAGTATAGTTTAAAAAACCGACGCTATTACTAAATTGGCATCATGGGTATCAGTCATTCGACTTTGGAAACAATCAAGGGATTTTGTAAATACTGATGTGCTTGATTCAGCACAGGATTGTTTACGTATGCCTACGTGACTGTATGTGATGGAAAAGACGAGGAACGGAACGTTCGGCTGTTAGTTCGCATGTCTGTTCCGCGGATCTCAGCAAAATGCACGAGCTCTACTAACATATATTTTCTTTTCATAGTGCCGACTACATTACTGAAACTTGCCAAAACAGTCTCGAATCACTCTCTAACATGAGCCACTATCAAAAGAGTGTACGTACTCAGGTTTGTTTCGTCTCCAATATTCTTCAACCTTGAGTATTTCCTTCGCCCAGCCTTGCGCATGTCCTTAACTTCACCCTCGAGAATTAGTATGAGAAATTCATACTTATTACCCTTATATCAATGACCAAGGTAGGCAGTCTTCTTTTTTGATTATGCTCATCAACAGCTGATGATCCATACACATACTGCGTCTGTTAACATCGATCTTGCTAACAAGATCGGTCTACAAAATCCGGAGCATTCTTCTAAACATCCACAACTCGAAAGCTTCTAAACTACGCATGTTTCCATTAATGATGGGGCTTATTTAACATAACAGAATTAATAACATGGTTACTGGATTGAGGTTGTTATCGTGATCACAGGTTACTATAAATAACCAGTTATTTTAATAACACCCTGTTAGCTGTTACTTTATAACACTGTGATTCAAAGCCATTTAATAAACTGATATAGGAATGACGCTTGTCTGACTGTTATAACAGTAAGGACTGTTATAACAACATAAGATTGTTAAAACTAAATGAAGTTTTCGATAACCTTTAAGTCTAATAACACTGCTTTTAAGTTTAACTACGTTATAACACTGTTATTAATACAAAAACAATGTGGCAAATCTCATTGAATCTCTCATGGACATAAAGTTAAGACAAACCGCACTAGTTCCTGTAAACAAATACAACCACGACAAACCAAACGCAATTTTTCGCGAACACATGGGTGGCCAGTCACGCTGAATCTTTTACGGACACACAGCAAGGCACTATAAATCCTATACAATGTACACCGAGCCGAGAAGTCAATAGCCGTGCAGTCAACAAACCGTCCAGCGAGTCATGATGCAGCCACCGGACAGTTTGTTTTGACTACCATTCAAAGAATTTCATTTCTTTTCCGCACGTGCCGCACTATTTAATATTACTACAATGTATTGTAGGCTGGACGATAACAGTGTTATTTTAATAAGTTATAAAATCCTGTTATCGAGTGGGCTGTTATTTTCAGTAACACGTTATCAAAAAATAGCTGTATTTCCCATCACTAGTTTCCACATTATATAGCAAAAAACAAGTTGGGGTCTTTTCCGTTTTCAGTATGCCAATATCACATCCGAATTCCCTGAAGGTTGCACATTGGTTCATTTCTTCCCCTCCCTGCCTTACTGAATAAATACTCTTACTGAGACAGGCACACTCACGCACGCGTACACACATCCTTCTCAAGCCTAGTATATAGTACTATGTTACACGTTCTGTTCTTTTATTTCATATTTTGATTATTTTATTGTTTTATTTTGCTATTACTACATTACTATTAAGTTATAATTTTTAATTATTTACATTGGGAAGAGAAAGTCGTGTGAGTGTTTCACCCATACTTTTTTAGTTGTCACATCTTCTGGGATTATGTAATAAACCCTTTTCCAGGAGGAACTCTGCAGCTTCTTCCTCCGTCCGAATATCATTAAGTAACTCTACAAAATTCATAGCAGATTGTGTAGTAGCTAACTGTTAAATCGGAGTGGAGTTAAAACTAAGCAGGGATATTGCTAGTCAGATTGGCGCGTTAGAGTGGGAGAATTGTGTAACCCTTCAGGGAATTGGTTTTTGATAGTGGCATACAGAAAACGGAAAAGACCCAAAAGTAGTAAATGTATTTCTTTATCAACCTATAACTTACGTTTTTAGTGAAATTGTATTTTTTACTAACATATTCTCATATTAAGAAATGCCAGCTTAGCCATTTCAATACGAGCTCTCACTTCTACTGCTGGCTCCAGATCTGATGTAATCCAATTTTTTAAAAACTTTAATTTATTAACACGCACAATGTGTTGATCTTCAATAATTAAGTAGCATCGAGTGGGAGGAATCTTAGTTAACGCCATCACCTTAGTTTCAGTGAGCTAATTTTTAAACCAAGAGCCTTTGTCTCTTCAGTAACTCTATTCAACAATCGCCGAAGCCCCTCTGCTGAACTGGCTGCAACATAATTATATCTTATATAGCTTTATATTTATGTAACATATTAAATCGTTTGAACATGAATAAATGTTGTTGTTTAGGTCATCTGCTGAAAGGCTGGTTTGAACCTGTAGAGGTTTTACTGAGTAAAACGAGGAGTGAAGTAGTTTACCATGCCTTCCTCACTGAGCGGAAAAGTACGCTTATCAGCATGCCGGGCTCTTAAAAACGCACATATTTCCCACTCTGCAAATGACATCTTTACTTCATTCAACACAGGGTCTGGCTGTATAATGTAATTCATTACTTTTAGAGGAGATATCTCTGATAAATGTCTTTTAAACCTCTACCTCCTTCTGTTCTTAAATGATTCAGTGATTTAATTGCCTGATCATGTGATAAGAATGCCCATAACGGACAGGTGGAATGTCAAATTATTTACACTCAATCAGTTCGTTTCAGGGCAAAAATAAGTAGTTCTGTTTCTTATCACATGGTCAGCCAATTAAATGACTGAATTGTTTAAGAACAGAAGAGGTAGAGGTGCAAAAGACACTAACCGGAGTTGTCTCCTCTGAAAGTAATGAATTTCATTATACACCCAGACCCTGTGGTGAATGAAGTGAAGGTGTCATTTTGCAGAGTGGAAAATATGTGCTTTTCAGAGGGCCCGGCATGCTGATAAGCATACTTTTCCACTCAGTGAGGAAGGCATTGGTAAACCACCTCACTCCTCGATTTACTTAGTAAAACCTCTACAGGTTTAAACCAGTCTTTTGGCTGATGACCTAAACAACAACGTGATAAGAAATAGAACTATTTATTTTAGCCTTGCAACGAACAGATTGAGTGTAAGTAATTTGACACTCCACCTGTTTGTTATGGGCATATACATAAATATTAAAAACAAAAGTCGAGAAAGATTCAAGAAAAATCACGTAATTTAGTTTCATCATGATGTAAGGAAATGTTATGAAATATTTCTGTACTGAGCAATTCATTGAAAACAATCTTTTACTTGAGTACAATTGAATATTTCAATAACAGAGAGTATTCTAGCTAATAACTGGACGTTATCGAAAAATCGTATTGAACTAGAAGGTTTTAAAGGATTTAGATAGCTCTCGGTAGCGTAATTAGCCGTGGTTGTAGTTACATAGCGGCGACTTGTGTACCATTCATACCCGACCGTTTCTTCCTAATCATCTTTCATTTCCGGTTGGCCTTCTAATAGTAAAACAAGATATTATTGTTTTGAAATATCGGCTAAGGTTTGAACTGTAATTATCTCTTAAATTGATTTATATAAGGTTTAGCTGTATCAGTCACGTCTCGGCTATATAGCGCTCCATCGCAATTGGAAACAAAATATGAATGGATTGAACTCTTTCTTGTAGTAACTTACATGAATGTAATTTGTAATTTTAAACTTACCATAAATTGCTACCGCACTCCCAACAGTTCAGTATTTTAATCAGTGGGGTCTCTTTTAACGTTATTATTACTTTTAAAAATTGTAGAATACTTTGAATTTCAATCCTAATTAATTTTTTTTCGGGAATTAGGCTGAAGAATGACGTTTTTAACTGAATGCTGTTTGGAGATGATTTGTGGATTGTGTAAGAGTATAAGAATAAGATCCAGAGATCGGTGTATGTTTTAAATGAATTATGCAAATAATATGAATTCAACGTTTTCATAAAAAAATCGAAGGTAATGACGTTTTTTGGAAGAAATTTACCAGGTCTAAAATTGCGGTAGATGATGTAGGGCTCAAACCAGCATCATAATACAATATTTAGGTTGTGACATCGAGTTTGATCAAAAATTGGATATAGGGAAGAAAGTTAACAAATTCCAAGCAGTGTGCGGCAATATTAGCAGAATCCTAGACAGGAAAACAAGAAAAGAAACACAGATAAAATTTTACAAGGTGATGTCTCCTCCAGTCCTACTCTATGAAAGTGAGACGTGGATTAGTACTAGACCACAGGAGAGTAGAGTACAAGTGGGATAGATGCAATTCCTGCGAAAAACAAAGGGTTGCAATCGTAGGGCCAACTACATGAAGACAAGAACAGAATTTTTTTTTGTTTAATGTCCGATTGTTTTGCAAAACTGCTAGTGCAGACGGTGAAGGATGAAATGATTTTTTGTAACGTAGAATTGGATTTTGTAAGAACAGAATTGGATGTTTACAACCTGAATGGAAAGATCGTAGAATATAGTTACCAATGGTGGACACACGTAGAGAGAATGCCTGAAGCAAGGATTCCCCTCATTGTTTTCCAGTACAGACTGGAGAAGAAGAGAGATGTTTTGAGGCTGCAAAAAAGATGGCAATAATTCAAAAGTTTGTCACTGATGTGAGTCGGAACAGGCGAAAACCAAATCCTTGATTGGGAGGTGAAGAAAACGATTTTAATTTTGCGACAGGTTTTTTACTTTCTCTTGCCTATACGAATATACAGGAAGGAAAGTTTTCATGTCGATTTTCGAAATCGAGTTTTCACCGGATCTACACGTTTTCAGACCCCCAGAACCTAACAAACATGTTTTAATAAGCGATTGGTCTGTGTGTGTCTGTGTTTATATGTATGTGAACAAAATATCTCAAGAACAGAAGATCGTACGAACTTGAAACTTGAAACTTAAGTTAGATACTACTACTGGACCCGACATGAACATTTTCATCAAAATCAGTCAACCGGAAGTAGTAGTTTATTCGTGTCATTTTTCACTTTTTGAGATTTTCTCAAAATCCATCACTAAGTTTTTTTAAAATCGCCTGATTTTCTAAATATTTTATGCTCTACATGATAGAATAGGCGCCATGTCTGCTGAAATTCTTGGCGAGGCTGTTCCTCGTAAAAAAATTGTCTTTTGAAGATTTCGGTTTTAATATGCATTTTAGCGCAAAAATGTCTATAATAAAAGTTGTAGAGAATTTAAAATCCTACAAATTATTTTTTCAACATTTTTTTCTATAACGATTAGTTTAACAGTAATTAGCGATTTTCTGTTTTTTCTCACAAAAACGTGTAAAAAAATCCATTTTCTTAAGATGTCAGGCTTAGTATGCATTTTACGACAAAAGTGTATTATACAATTTATAGGAAATTAAAAGATCTACAACTTTCATTTACAGAATTTTTCTCTACAGAGCCTAGTTTACCGTGAACGAGTGATTTTCCGTATTTTTAAGCTAAACTGAGGTTGATTATCATTCTACGTGTTTCACTCATGATTAAAATAAGATTATGTTTTTTGAGGTTAGTTTTTTGTTTATTTCTAATGTTTTATTACTTATGTTATGTTATATTATTAATTATTTTCACTGGCAAGAGAAAGACGTTTGAGTGTTTCACACCAGATTTTTATAATGCTTTCTTTTATATTGTATTGGACAGTAGATAGAGCATGCGCATACTGAAGTTTTTTACTAGCTTGCCTAAGAATAGAAATAGACTTAATTTTATTATAATAGCTACATATCGACTTTGAATACTTGTTCCACATTTTATCATGGCAACTAGTTCTTTCTACAAAGTGAACATATAATAAATATACGATACCAATCTCCGAATTAGCATATATCTGATTATAATATGAACTAAACCCTATCTAATACGCATTAATTTACATCTAATATTTATTTGAGAATAAATATTCTGGACGGATGACTAATGTTAAAACTAATGACAAATCGATAACTCATGGGTGCATGGGGACCCACGTAAATTATATTTTATTGTATTCTAATTTGAAATGTCGTGTTTAATGACTTGTTAAATCTGATAGTGTTTTACAAGTCGTTTTAATAA
This sequence comes from Catonia carolina, assembly GCA_035578175.1. NCBI lineage: Eukaryota > Metazoa > Arthropoda > Insecta > Hemiptera > Achilidae > Catonia > Catonia carolina. The sequence continues at coordinate 25,908,347 of JAQMRL010000007.1, read as the reverse complement.
ATAATAATAATTTTGTTTCCAAATTTTTTAAAATTACTTGAAATGCTAAACATGTATCTGTGATCTATATACGTATATTATATCTAAACTAAATTTACTTATCCCGATATTAGAGCCAAGACACTGGATTATATAACAATAGGAAAAACGAGATTTTAAAGACAGGTAAAAATGAACCAAGAGGGACTTAACAAAAATATTTTGAAACACTGAATGCACGCAAAAAGGATAAAAGGTTTAATGAAAGTAAACTTAGATAAAGAGGTAGGCCTAACGGACTATAGAATTACACGTTGGTTTAGTTGGCAAGACTACAAATTCTATCACGGTTACGGGTTTGATTCCCAGCTAGATAAATGTTTTCGGTTTTTAGATCATCAAAACATTTTGTGGACCAAAAATTGTGTTTTTTGGATTACAATAGAGTTTTTAAATATGTTCTGGTCGTTAATGACCATGAACGTGGAATTTCTGTTGCCAAAAGAGCTTCCAGGAATGTTCAATGTTAACTAACATGACACACAAAATGTCTGATTTATTTACTGCAATAACAGGAAGTTAAACTTCAAATTTCGTTTTTTACTTTCTCTTGCCCTATATGAATACATAAGGAAGGAAAGAAGCTTACTTTTTCCATATCTATTTTTGGAAATCAAGTTTGCACCGGATTGCATTTCAGGTTCTCGGAAACCAAAAATCATTTTTTTAGCTATTGGTCTGTATATGAACAAAATATTTCAAAAACGGATAATCGTACGAATTTTAAATTTGAAAATTAAGTTAGATATTACAACAGGACCCGACACGAAAATCTTTTCATAGAAATCGGAAGTTTTCATCTTTTTGCAATTTTTTCAAAAAAGACTCCTACGATTTTTTTTAATAGTCTCATTTATTAAACATTTTATGCTCTACAAAATAGGATAAGCGACATATCCGTTGAAATTCTTGAGAAGCTGCACTCTCATAGAAAAAAGTTGTTTTTTTTTAAGATTCCGGCCTTAATATACATTCTCAAAAGTGCATATAATCAAAGTTGTAGAACATTAAAAATCTACATCTTTTTTATAGAACGTTTTCATTGAACATTTTTTCTAAAAAGTTTAGTTTAGCGTCAATTATTAGGCTAATTTACTGTATTTTTCTCACTAAAATCCGTAAAGAAATTGAATATTTTTTTATTGTGGCGTTAGTATGCACCTTACGACAGAAGTGTAATAGGTAATCAAAGTTATAGTAAATAAAAACATCTGTAACTTTTAATTCAGGCTTTTCTTTTCTTTAAAGAGTCTAGTTTAGCGTCAATTAGCGATTTTTCATATTTTTAATTGGAACACATTGATTTTTATATTACATCGTTAACTCACGATTAGAATTAGGTTAATATGTTTTTCATTTTAAATTTTTCGCTAACAACTAAACAAGGGTAATATGTTTTATTATTTACATTGACATGAGAAATTAATGTGAGTGTTTTACACCAGATATTTACAGTTCAGAAATAGTTAGTAACCTATAAGTAGCAGTTTCACAAAATTAAAAATTAAATAATATGTTCCATATTTTTTCGTTTCTTATTATATTTTAAGATAAAAGTGAGTTTTATTATGGTTAAATATCATAGAGATTTTAGCGCGTTCTAAATTAAACTGATTTTTAAAATTGTATATAATCACAGTGCGCGGTGTGTTACGTAACCATTTAAAATAAATTAACTTTCAAAGTCAATAAATTCTTTTGCGTTAATCGATCCTACTAAACGAAAAAGTATAAGCTATGATTAAATTTTTTTAAACGATTTTTTAAAATTCTGCGACGTTTTCAATTTAATTAAAAAGTCCCAGAATTTTTAGTACAACGGTCGTATTCCTTAAAATTATACCTTCACATAATATTGAGTTAAACCTGAGTTAGTCTAAATTGAAAAAAATTATTGTATATCTTAACTAAATTTCACCGTTTAAAAAATATAATTATCGGGATTCCATCCACAATGCGACGGATTTACTGCTTTACTTAAAGGGGTTATGCTATCACTAGGACAATACAAATCTAGTATGAAACACTCACACGATTTTCTCTTGCCAATGAAAGTAATGAACAATATAACCTAACACTAGTAATAAAACATTATTTATAAACAAAAAAACTAACCACAAAAACCATAACCTAATTTTAATCATGAGTGAATAATGCTAAATAAAAACCAACCGTAGTTTGGCTAAATAATTCGGAAAATCACTCACCCTTTGACGCTAAACTCTCTGTAGAGAAAAATTCTTCAAATAAAAGTTGTACATAGATACATTTTTTAATTTCCTATAAATTTTGTTACATACACTTTTGTCGTTAAATGCATAGTAAGGCCGAATTTTAAAAATCAAATATTTACAGATTTTCATGGAAAAAAAACAGAAAATCACTAATTACCGCTAAACTAAGCGTTGTACAAAGAAATGTTAGAAATAAAAGTTGTAGGTTTTTGCATTGTCTACAATTTTCCTACAATTTTAATAATACACTTTACCCTAAAAAGCATATTAAGGCCGCAATTTAAAAAAAAAAAAAATTCTACGAGAGCACAGCCTCCCCAAGAATTTCAGCAGACAGAACGCCTACCCTATCTTGTAGAGCATAAAAATATAGAAAATGAGCTAATTTTTTAAAAAATCTTAGGAGCCGTTTTTGAGAAAATCGTAAAAACTGAAAAATTATACGAATGTTTATTCGACTGCTTTTGGTGGACCGATTTTGATGGAAATGTTCATCTCGGATCCTCTAGAGGTATTTAACTTAAGTTAAAAGTTTCAACTTCGTACAATGTTCCGTTGTTGAGATATTTTGTTCACTGCACACAGACACAGAGGCCATCGCTAAAAACATGTTTTTTGGGTTCAGGGGGTCTGAAACCGTGTATATCCGGTGAAAATTCGATTTCGAAAATCGACATGAAAACAATATTTTCCTTCTTATGTATTCATGTAGGCAAGAGACAGTAAATATGTAGGAAATGAGAAGATGTTAACAAAAAAATGTACGAGACTTTCCGAGAAAATTTTAAAAAATTGAAAAAATTCAGGAATAAAGTGCTATTTCCGGTTGACTAATTGTTATGAGAATGTCGGGTCCTCTTGTGGTACCTAAGTTAATTTCCTAATTTATACTTCGTAAGATTTTCTGGTCTTGAGGCATTTTGTTAACACGTAACCACAGATACGCCGATATTTATATAGACTTATCGGTAAAAGCATGTTTTTTCTGGGGCCCGAAAACGTGTACTTCCGGTGAAAACTCGATCTAGAAAAATTAAATTGAAAACATTAGTTTCCTTACCTTTTATACAGAACAAGAGAGGGTAAAAGTTTCTCGAAACAGAAAAAATTAAAATATGTTACCACATTATCACCCACCAAAACTTATTGAATAATTTATCGAAGTACAGATTATCATTGATATGAAATTTATTTTTTAATAGATTTCATGATTGTTTATTATATAATTGAGAAGTATTCATAATGGTCGGCTAAACGAAAGAAAGAGAAGTTCCTTGTATGTAAGTAACGTATAAGAGTGAAAAGCATAAACCCTAAATGAGAGATGACGGGGTGAAAGATTGAATTTGTGTTCTTTAAAGTAACTTAAGTTTTGATGTTTTTCTTGACGAGCGGAGAATCAATCATAAACGAGCAACCGAGCTTGAAAATTAAGCTCCAAGCCTGCACAGAACAACTGCAACAACAACAACAACACCGACAACAACGATAACGATGAACAACAAAATGTGGAATATTTTAAAGACCAGAATAAGGTCGGGGTTCGGGTAAAAGTTTGTGGCAGTTTCGACAGTTGATGTGCCTACAGGTGGTGTAGTGTACAATGCATTGCGGGAATGATTGTCTATTAATTAACAGTACATCAATCAACTTAGTGTCAAGTTAATACACACCGACCTACCGGCAATCAGGAAACCGGCTGAACCCTGCTACCGGCACCGACACTCAAAATAAATTGCACAAACTACTGTTCACAAAAACAACTTGAACCGGGTCTTATGCCACCGCATTCGAACCGACAGAAACCCCCTTCTTGAAACTCTCTTCCTTCTAGAATCCCTACAGTATTAATCTTAAACCAAAACATGACAGTCGAAATATGGTTAACTTCTGACTCGTAAATAAATATAAAATAAACAAAGCTCAACAAATTAAATTTAAGAAAATAAATATTTTTATTACCGCATTAGAATCTCAAAACTTTCTCCTCATTTGTTCGTAACCTTCCATAATTCCTAATACCTGTTCAAAAAAAACTTTAAAAAATCGTGTAACTGTAACACAAACCCATGTTTAATCATAAGTAAACAATTTAAAATGATAAACATAACCTAATTTTTAATCATGAGTGAATTATACTAAATGAAATCGACCTCTTTGAATTAAAAATACAGAAAATTACTTAATGACGCTTGCTCAAATCTTTAGCAAAATAATACTTGATATAAAAGTAGTATTTTTTTACTTTCCTATAATTTTGATTATATATAAACACTTTTGTCATAAAATGCAACACCTCAAGTATACTAAGGCCGCAATCTTAAAAAAATTAATTTCTTTAACGATTTTAATGAACAAAGTAAAGAAAATCTTTAATTGACGCTAAATTAGGCATTGCAGAAAAATTGTTTTCTGCAACATTGTTTCTAGCATTGGGTAGAAACAAAAGTCGTAGGTTTTTTAATTTTCTACAACTTTCATTGTACATACTTTTAACCTGAAATGAATATTAAGACCGCAACCTTAAAAACACAATTTTTACGACGATGTCTTTTCAAGATTTACAGTATGCGATTTTCTCTTGCCAATGTAAATAATGAAAAATATATCCCACGTTTAAGTAAACAATATAAAATGAAAAATAACCTAATTTTAATCGTGAATGTTCATTCATCAACATCTGTTGAACTTGAAAATACGGAAAATCACTAATTGACACTTTTAGCCACCATTTAGAAATTTATTAATATTGATTTTATTAATTTTGCACAATTTCAATATCTTGTCATTGGAACACCTAATGTCAAATTTCAAGTTATTATCGTCAAAGATTATTGAGATATGAAGCAATTTGTAAAAAAGACAGACAGGACTACATACAGAAAATTAGACATCTGAAACCAATGTTTACGTGGTAATTTCTTTTTGTCTCGACCCCAAGAATAATTTTACAAATCGGTTCCAGAGAGTTCCTAAATAACAAGCGTAAAATTATTTAGGCTTACGCACTTCGTCAGGCGATACGTTATAGAACTTGAGACTAAGAAAAATAAATCTTTTCTGAAAGTAAGTACAATGGATTTTGTGATGCTTAACTAAATCTCTTAGCTGTTTGGTCAGAAAAAAATTAATTCATTACCTACATTAATAACATAACTTAAAATAATGTAGGTAAAAATCAGCTTTACTGTGCAACAACATAATTCAATAAATGTTTAACAAAGCTGAATCAATCACAATCTGTTCATTTAACATAAAATTTTAAAATGTTTCATTAGATTTTATTATAAAATACATACTTACATACTATATTTCACATACACATTTTTCCATTCAAAGAGCCATTACCTACCGAACAACCAATCGTTCACGTTCAGTTGAACTTCCGAATGTGCACGTTATAAAAGTCGACATCCAACGCCATCATGTGACATGACGCCATAGAACTTTCTATGAATCTTGACAACGGAGAGTCACCACCCTGGCTGAGTACACTGCAGAATTTCCTCATTCGTATAACTCCAGCATAGGCAGCCCTGATGTCAACAGAAGGAACATTCTGGAGAAGGTTGAGTAAGAATAACGCCTCAGTCCTCTTACGACGAATTTTTAGGGTGATCATCTTTGTTTTTCTTATTACAGTATAATCCGCTTAATACGATTTTAATGGTCCAACGCAAATTAGCGTTTTAGGCGGAAAATCGTCTTAGCCGAGAAGCGGCCCGTATGATGGTTTTCACCGAAAATTTAAATTTTTGGTTTTTTATGTTTTTCAATAATTCAGACTTGTATCTACAAGAAAAACATTCAATTACGTCAAAAAAATTATTTTAATGAAAAAATTAAGTTTTTAGCAGGCATATCCAGAAAATCATTTCAGATCATTTCACCAAGAATATTTTTCGTAATTTTATAGTAATCGTTTTAAAGCAAAGGGAATTTTAGTTTTTTTAAATATCTGCGTCACTGTTTTTGATATTTTCAGCTGTTGGTACAGCTTTCTGACCAACTGTTGATGGCAAATTTAATTGTTTGTGTACATTTCCTTTTCGATTTGTTCCTTTTTACTTTCTCTTGCCTATATGAATATATAGGAAGGAAAGTATTGTTTTCATGTCGATTTTTCGAAATCGAGTTTTCACCGGATCTATACGTTTTCAGACCCCCTGAACCCAAAAAACATGTTTTTAGCGATTGGTCTGTGTGTGTCTGTGTGTCTGTGTGTGTGTGTGTGTCTGTGTGTCTGTGTGTGTGTGTGTGAACAGAATATCTCAAGAACGGAACGTCGTACGAACTTGAAACTTGAAACTTAAGTTACATACCACTACCGGACGCGACACGAACATTTTCATCAAAATCGGTCAACCGGAAGTAGTAGTTTATTCGTATAATTTTTCAGTTTTTTGCGATTTTCTCAAAAACTGGTCCTACGATTTTTTTTAAAATCGCCTATTTTACTCAATTTTTTATTCTCTACAAGATAGGGTAGGCGCCATGTTTGCTGAAATTCTCGGTGAGGCTGTTTTCACGTAAAAACGTTGTTTTTTTAAGATTACGGCTTTAATATAAATTTCAGCGCAAAAACTTATATAATAAAAGTTGTAGAGAATTTAAAAACCTACAAATTCTGTTTCAAACATTTTTTTGTATAACGCTTAGTTTAGCGGTAATTAGCGATTTTCTGATTTTTTCTCACGAAAACGTGAGAAAAATCGATTTTTTTAACATTTCGGTCTTAGTATGCATTTTACGACAAATGTATATATAATAAAAGTTATAGAAAATTAAAAGATCTACAACTTTTGTTTAGAGCATTTTTCTCTACAGAGCCTAGTTTAGCGTGAAAGCGTGATTTTCCGTATTTTTAAGCCAAACTGAGTTCGATTGTCATTTTGCGTCATTCACTCGTGATTAAAATAAGGTTATGTTTTTGAGGTTAGTTTTTGTTTATTTCTAATATTTTATTAATAATGTTAGGTATATTATTAATCATTTGCATTGGCAAGAGAAAGTTGTGTGAGTGTTCACACCAGATTTTTGTTTTTTGCCTGTTCCCATAAATTTAAATTTTAAAATTTGGTTAAATTTTTCTCGGAACCCATTAAACCTAGCAGGCTGAATTTTTTATCAGTTATTCATCTTATACATGCACAAATACATACATTTTAATGACTTCCTCAGATACTCCAACAATTACTAATATGCAAAAAACCTATAACGAAATTTGTAAATATTTTAATAAAATATTTACAAATCAAATAACATAATATGTTATTCATTAATTTGTTTTTAATATGATGGGCTCACAGATTAAATTGAAAAACTGTGAGTAGGTAGAGAAACCCGACAACTGAAAGTGTGTAAAGTTTCATTTATCTATCTTTCACCAATCCTATGAAAAATGTACTTAAAAATAGCAAATTTAACATTGGCGTGATACAAAGTACAGTCTTCCCTTAAAGAAATTATTATTGAAGGCAGAAAAGTATTATTTTTTTAAAATTCTGCGTTATGTAAGAAAATAATAACAATATTAATTACATATTATAGGTTATATTATATAAATAATATAATAGGTTATATAGCTACTACATAAATTACCGCAAAGATGCATACCTTTTTTGAACGTCACGTTTAATTAAAAACAAACAAACAAACAAATAACACCACTAATACATACACATAAATACTACCTATAACTAATAACGAAATTTCCATTACCTATTTTTAAAACAGTCATCAATTTTGAGCGCTTATTAGGCGCGATGAATGTGTATTAAGATGAAACATATACACATGTTTTACCTTATTAATCTAGGGACTTCTTGAAAACCGCGTTTTAAGCAGAAAATCGGTTAAGCCGTGAGCGTATTAAACGGATACTACTGTATATAAAATAATAAGTAAAAGTAACTTCTTTCGTATAACGCCAATTTTAGACCATGTAAAGTGACATTAGGCATTTTTGGAAGCCCGTATTCTCAACATTTGTTCACTGTAGGTTTTTCATTTGTTCAGTCCGCAAGATGTTATGATTTTGCTCTTCATGGAAGCCCTTAGTAACCAGTTGTTTAAATTTAGTCCGATTCAGTAAGTTTTCTCAGTTTATTCGAGTTTTCTTAATATACATTCTGACTTCTTTAAACCATTTATCTAACGTCTAGTTTACTGTTGAGTGTCTTAAAAAACTTGTTTTATCAACCGCTTATCATCCAAAGTAAAATTAAATAAATAATAAATGTATATTGCATAATACGTATAATAATATAGATTGAAATAAAATAAATAATTAAAAGTAAAACATAATGAATAAATATAAAATAATAAAAAGCAAGAGCTAATGGTCGTGACAGTCGATGTCCGATGAACTTGATGAAACATAGTTAGGTAAGACATGATTTGGTTGACTCAAAATAATTTAATACAATCTGTGCTGGTAGTTTAATTTTAAAATAATATCGACCACAAAATGATGAAGTTTCAAGTGTATAGAGTTCAAATCAAATTAATCTAGTTCAGTGAAAGATTTGATAGTCACAATATATAATAGGGTTATATTTTATCAAACGTTGAACGGATTTAATACACCATTATACAGTTACACTTTTAATAGGTTTTGTTATACGAATTATCATAATATGTTATATTGTATGTAAGCCGCCACATTTTTTTTAAAGCGTTGTAACTCACATTTGAAAAGGTTTCTATCGGATTGAACGATGGGTATACTGTATGCATATTTATTGTAAACGTGTGAGTGTGTATCTGTGTGAGCATATAGAAGAACGAATGGACCGACCTTAGTGTTGAAAAGAAAACGCATACTACTCGGTCCTATTCATATGGAAAACAGCACGTATTACTTCATGAAAGGATAATGTAAATGATATATCGTACACACACCATTATGAGTTTGTTCGAATAAAAAAGCTTATAGAAATCAAAGATCTTATTCTGTATGGCGTAACACTCAATGCGATGCACCACCATACCCCTCCCCTCCGACCCACACCATTAACGGCCCCCGCAATACCCATGTTCCTGTAACATTCCCTCGGGCAAATATTTCCCCTTCCTCTAACTACAATTTTTTTCTATATTTTCTTTATGAAACGGTCTTCGTAATTAGTAAAACACCGATGGAACGTTCATTTTTTTACATATTACATTATTTCTTCAACATATACGATACATTTTAATCCTTTGATTTGAACATTTTTAAATATCAAAATGATTTTTTTTTACTTTGATGAATCATTTCTGATTAATTATTGTACATTTGTAAAATTTAATATGATTTTTTTATAACTTATAAAGAAAAAAACCCTCTAACTCGAACTAATTAGTTCCAGCAGTTCGGATTTTATAATATTCGAATAATCCATAAAAATGTCCTTAATTACAAATAATCCAATAACTGATGAAATATGTTACACGGAGAGACTTATTTCACATTCAAAACCAGCAGAAGCATTATAAATAGCTCTGCAAAATGTAGAGGTGCCCAACAATGATACGCACACAGACGTCATAATAATGAGGCGCTGGCAAAATATTGCGTCATCATCGAGGTTTTCGGCGTTACAACAAAATATTAGTGGTCTTATGCAGCCAGGATGTATTTTTGTGAGAATTTATAATTTCTTGTAACTGCTAAAGAACTAGAGGAAATGTTATACCAGTATCCAAATCATCCAGTAGTTGAAAAAGTTGATGAAAATTATTAAATATATTAAACTGTCCTTAAAAATTATTTTACAAAAACTATATTTTTATAGATCATAATACATTACAATAGATACTGATATTAGCCTACTTTATAGGTTTTTATTAATACCAGCTTTTAGTTTAATTTTTCGTACAATTTTTATTTTTTAATCATTGTATAAAAAAAATATCTTCATCTTTCCAATACAGTCATTTTACAAAAATGTTAGTGATACTTATGTTTTATGTTAGATTATAAGATTTACTTTTATATGATAGGTTTATCGTAAGATCATTTTTGTTTCTTACACTTATCAAAATTATCGCTTATCATAACTGTAATATTTTTCATATTGTAATTTTAACAATAAGATTTATACAAAACCATGTTTTGTACAATAAAATCATTTTTCTGATATAAAGCTCTAAAAAGTGTGTTTATTACCATTTTTTCGACTAATTTTGCCGGAAAATTGGAGATAGTGCTTTTACGTAATACAAACGAAACTAATGGTTAGGCCTAATAATTTTTAAAAAAATGAGGAAAAAGGCACTATGTCCATTTTCTTTTAAACGGTTAGGAAAATCAAGAATACGATATCCATGTTAAAAGGGCATAAATTTATCACAATAATCAACATAAAGAAGTTTCAAAATATACAACGTAGAAAAAAGAGAAGAAAAACGATGAAACTTATAACTTTCTTTGCTTCTCCTGTAAAATTCACTTTTTGTGACATAGTGCCCTTTACCTCCGAGCTACAACAGTATTTGTAACGGTTTGATCGTTTATCGGTTATAGTCGTTTTCAATTTTCAACTTAACTGATTATGATTTTGTTTGTATTAAATTTTTATATTTTGAAAAACCTATAAAACTTTTTTCAATATAAGATAACTTATTGCTTATTTAAACGCGAGATGTATTGTATAATTGGTTGTAGGTAAGAGTTGTTGACTAACCATCATGTATTGTTACTTAAGTTTGTTGTTTTGGTCGTCAGTCAAAAGGCTGGTTTGAACCTCTAGAGGCTTTACTAAGTAAAATAAAGAGTTATGTGGTTTACAAATTGCCTTTCTTAATGAGTAGAAAAGTATTTTTATTACCATGCCAGGTCTTCTTAAAAGCATCTACCTTCCACCCTGCAAATGATACCTTCACTTTACCTACCACATGGTCTGGCTGTATGATGAAATTCATTACTGAGAGGAAATAACTCTGACCCCTAAGTTTACAATACACCTCTACCTCTTGTGTTCTTAAATTATTTAGTCATATAAATTGGCTGACCATGTGATATGAAAAAGAAATTTTTTTTCTAGTATTGGAGTTAGTAGATCGAGTGCAAATAATTTAACATTCCACCTGCTTGTTATGGGCGAAGTTAAGTTTAGTTCAAGTTTTAAGACTGTAATAACATTTTTGTAATTAACCAAGTTTAAGTAATTTAATTGTAATTCATTATTAGCCTACGCATATTAATTAATTTAATTTTTTTTTTGTTTTCAGTCTCTCGACTGCTTTAATGTAGTAATTCAAGCTGTTCTATCTTGCGCACTTTGTTTCATATCTACTGTAATTTATTATTTTGTTAATAAAAAATTGTTGTAAGTTTAAAAGATTATTTTCATTTATTAGGCCTACAACCATATCCCAAAAGAACCTGGGTGAAACGTTAAAATACAATTTTATTTTTATGTTTTATGAATTTCGGTTATAAAAGCCTCTGTTTTTGTGAGGTAACTGATATAATAACGCGTTGCAGATGCAAACAAAGATCCTACAGACCAAAGAACTTTGGCCTAACAACGACAAAAGTTAGCTTAATACACCATTCAACTGGAGATTCAGCTGAATAGAATAGAATCAACTCGAATGTGAAGTTATATTCTACTACGCCTCTTACCATGACAATTTGACCACAATGGGCAAGTCTAAACTTGGACAAAATGATTGAGACAAAACTGGTTGAACTCTTGATTCGATGGGCAACATCTATTGGGAAGTATCAGACGTATTGTGCATTGTGCTTTGTGTATACAAACATTTAATAGCCTCGTTAAAGACTGCTTACAAAAATATTAAAAAATCGAATTTTTAATCTTTAAAAATAAAATTAAAAAATTACGAGTTTCAAAATGTATAAATCTGATTATAGGCATTTTAATTTTTCTAACCATTTACAGCGTTATGAATGATGGTTGTTTAGGTCATCAGTCGAAAGGGTGGTTTGAACCTCTAGAGGCTTTACTAAGTAAAATGAGAAGTGAGGTGGTTTACAATTGCTTTCCTCACTGAGTGGAAAAGTGCGTATCAGCACACCAGGCCCTCTGAAAAACATCTACTTTCCACCCTGCAAATGACACCTTCCCTTCATTCACCACAGGTTCTGGCAGTGTAATGAAATTCTTCCTCTCAGAGGAGATAATTCTGACTAGTGTCTTTTACACCTCTAGTTCTTTTGTTCATTAATGCTTCAGTCATATAATTGGCTGACCATAAAATGATAAGAAACAGAACTGTTTCTTGGAGCCCTGGAACTAGCATATCGAATGCAAACAATTAACACTCCACCTGCTTGTTATGGGCAAGCTAGTAAATTAAAGTGTCTATTTTCCCCTCTGAAGATGATCGTGAAGAGAACAAATTAAGATTATTATGAAAAAAATTGTAGCAGTACTTTTTAAGTTTTGATTACGCCCGTTGCGTAGTGGTAAGCGCAACTGGCTTCTACGCTGGAGTCCTGGGTCCGATTACCGGTCAGATCTGGCATTTTTTCATCACTCATTTCATATATCGTCATCCTTCACCGTCTGCATTAGCAGAGATTGCAATACAGTCAGACATAAAACAAAAACAAAAGGACAAACAAAAGGACGAGATGGATTAGTTTTAAATAAAACGTATGTTTTTACATTTTGTTGGTTTTTATGTAGGCCTACGCCTCCTTCAGACACAGGGTTTTTGCGGGATTTATACTTATAAATGAATGATTTAATTTATTCCGTTCTATAGGTCATCAGCCGAATAGCTGGTTTGAAACTCTAGAGGTATAATTAAGTAAAATGAGGAGTGAGGTGGTTTATCATTGTCTTTCTCATTGAATGAAAAGTATGCTTATCAGCACGCCAGGCCCTCCAAATAATACCAACTTCCCCCCCCCTGAAAATGACACCTTTTACTTCATTCACCACAGGGTCTGGCTGTATAATGAAATTTGGTATTCTTAGAGGATATAAATCTCACTAGTGTCTTTTACACCTCAAAATCTTCTGTTTTTAAATAATTCAGTTATTTATTTGGCTGATCATGCGATAAGAAACAAAACTATTTTTTGTAGCCCTGAAACTACAGACCGAATGCAAATAATTTAACACTCCACCTGCCTGTTATGGGCAATAATTTATTCTATGAATGAGGAAAAAGAAATTTACATTATTCGATGGATTACAGAATAAGATTTAATGAATGACCTAATTCTTTTTCTGATAAAAGACATGTAGATACAACGGTAATATTATTTTACAATGTAGCACAGAAATATGGTTCCGGTTATTTAATATATGTAATTTGAAAAACCGATACATAATTTATGATTTAGATAGAAGTAATAATAATAATAACGACTATAACAATAACAACGTTTCAGTGGATGGTAGACCACTTACAGAGATTAAAATATAAATTGACATTTTATACCGTTTGTCAAAGTTAGAATTAAGAATAGAGAAACAAGGCGGGCGCCGTACATCAGTTAAGTTTTTTATTCGTTAATAAAAATAATAATAATAACAGATAGAAAACCTGCATCGGTTAAATTGAAGATACAGAACGAAGAACATGGAATTCCTAGTAGGTACAAATAAAATAATACTAATAACATATAGAAAGTGTAGAGAAACGAAAGAGTATGGATGGAATGCAACAACTGTCCCTGAATCTTTAAATCTTTATCTGGATGTCATCGATGGAATTTCTGGATAAGCAAGTTACATGAAGCGGCGCGCCATAGCGTCAGGTATGAGTCGCGTCGTACTTTAACGCAGCATAACCGCGATTAGTGTAAATCGCACGGTCACATTGTTATAAGGACCGCGGGGTTCCAAATGCAGGCGACTCTCTTTCCTATAATTCAGTTCTTGATCTCAGTTTTGGATACTACCAATAACAGATCAATAAATCGATTCACTGGAATTCTAGGAAGATCTCGATAATAAACAGAATATTTATAGCGTATTATATCAAGAATTTAAAAAAAATCTGGTGTGAAACACTAACACAACTTACTCTTGCCAATGTAAATAATGAATAATAGTAATGAAACAAATAAGAAACAAACAAAAATTAACCTCAAAAACATAACCTTATTTTAATCATGAGTGAGTGATGCAAAATTAAAATCAACCTCAGTTTGGCTTAAAAATACGGAAATCACTTTTCTATGCTAAACTAAGCTCTGTAGAGAAAAATGCGCATAATAAAAGCTATGTATCTTTTAATTTCCTATAACTTTGACTATACACAATTTTGTCGTAAAATGCATACTAAGGCTGAAATCTTTAAAAAAAATCGAGTTTTTTACACGTTTTCGTCAGATAAAAACAGAAAATCGCTAATTACCGCTAAACTAAGCGATATACAAAAAAAAATGTTTGCAATAAAAGTTGTGGGATTTTAAATTTCGGTTGATGACCTTAACAACAACAAAAGTAGATTGTATCTACAGATCAGAAACTATTACTTCAACATTAGATCCTTGTGTAGGTCAGAACCAACACTCACTCAGTCTAAAAAATTGAAAATGAAAAATTCCTTTCATGAGACGACGCGTCTCATTGTTCGTGAAAATTTTTAAAAAACAAAATCATGGGTTTACCTCTGAAGTATAGGAAAAACCATTAGTGATTTCTATATCTACTCCATAAGAGGAATCGAATGACACTATTTTTGTTTCCAAATTCCAACTTTGATTTCTTGACTTCCGGGCCAATTCCGATCGAAATCAAAACTTCAAATTCAATCCAGACGTACTGTTTTTGTGTAGATTACAAATCCGAAAACCGTTTGTTGCTATCTCTTGTAGTTGCAAACTTTGGTTTCTTGAATTTTCACAATTTGGGCCATTTCCGGTCGAAATTTGAACTTTAAATTCAATCCAGGCCCTCTAATTTTTGTGCTCATTATGAATTCGAAAACTGCTAGTTATTTTCTCTGGTAGTTTCTGACATCTGGGTTTAACGGATGGAGGGATAAAGGAAAATGATAGATGACAATTTTTAAAATGGCAACCAATTATTTTTCACTTTCGTTCTATAACCCCAAAAAATAGGTTCTTATAATATTGTGTTTTCAATACTCACTCTACCCTACTCAAAAATGTACACAACAGCAAAACTGATTAAGTTCAGTTTTAAATTATCAAAACTCGTCACGCGCGGACGACACCACATTATTGAGTTTTTATTTTTATTATTTCAGTCTCGCATAGATTTTGATTTTAGTTTAGTTTAGATCGACAATGTAGATTTCATTATGATGTAAAAGTTTGTGTAGTGTTAATTATTTTATTGTAACTTTTCTTCTTAATATGGCTGATATCAATTATTTTGAAAATATCTTTTTGTATTTTTTTTTCAAAAATGTAAGTGATAAAAATATTTACCAGCATTACAAGTTTATTAATGAGTAAAACCAATAATACAAAATACTTTTTACAGTATTTTCTTCTACAACGCTTAACGTCGTAGTTTAACGTCAATTGGTGATTTTCTCTATTTTTCTCATCGAAATCGGTAAAAAATGGAACTTTTAAATATTACGGCTTTAATAATATTAATTTTTGACAAAATGTATAGGCTATAATTACAGTTATAAACAAAAATCTACATATTTCATTTCTAGCATTTTTTTTTGTACCGAGCCTTGTTTAGATCAAAATTAGTGACTTTTCGATGTTTAAGTTCTATACAGGTTGATTTAAATTTATCGTCATTCACTCATGATTAAACAGTGGTTATGATGTTCATTATTTAAATTGGCAAAAGAAAGTCGCGTGAGTGTTTCACACCAGAGTTTTTAAATTAACATGTAATGTAATTTATATAATTAAAACTCTTAATGATATTTTGTAAAAAATAATAAGATTTGTAAAATAATTCATTTGTAAAAACTTAAATTTTAATACAGTGCCAAAATGAAAACATTGATTTAAAAATTGTTTTTGATTACGGGTTACCTTAAAAAAAATTTTTTAAATGTATAATTCAGTAAGAACTTTACTTTTACTATACTATATATTTTATTTTAGAATTGAAAGGAATTATTTAAACAAAAAAAAACCACAAAAATTTACCAACCAGTATAATGTTGAAACAAAAATATACTTTCTTCAAAAAATTAATATTTTTACATCTCTTCTATTTCTTTATTATACATATGATATTTATAAATTTATATTTTAAACGAAGAATTATTTATTGACAAGTTTAGTTATAAATAAATTCAAGAACATTAATATATATCTGTATAAATACATATTTATAAGAGTATGTGCGATGAAGTTTTATAGTTTTACCTCGAAATATTTTTAACTTTTTTTTTAAATACATGTGGACAATATAAAAACTGGAAAAAACAGCATGATGCTGAGCATCTATCAAAGCCATCACGTATAAATATAGGGAATGTCTAACTTTTTGACAGAATATAGGAATTCCTCATGTCAATTACGAAATAAATAAAAACTCATATTATGAGTAAGAACAAAATAAAATGGATATGCGGGCTTCTATGGTTCGGTTTTGAAATAATTCTTTCCTGTCAAAAATTTCTGTTATATCCTAAAATATTTTTATAATAAAAAAATGTCTTCGATCGTCCGTTCAAAAACATTATTCATCGTTGAAATGAATACATTTTTTATTTATAAAAATTTTACAATTTTATTAGAAATTCTGTATTATGGGGAATAGTTACTCAATTGTCGTTTTCTTTCAGATCGTATCGTATTAGCTAAAGTAAATTTCTTGTAATATTTTTCAAGTAAATATTACAAATTTGTTTTAGTTAATAATAACTTGGTACGTAACATCATTAAGTGTGACAAATGATTGCGTTAAAAAAATCTATTAGGAAAGGCTGGTATGTGAATTTTCATATACAACCATTTCTTTAATAAGCAATAAAAGAGTCATACGTTATTTAAAAATGGAATACAGGAAACTTGGAAATGGTGATACAACTTTCTGATATCTTTGAGAGTTTAGTGGAAGCCCAGATAAAAAGAATCTATTAGACGAGGAACAAAGGCCGTTGCACTCCAAATAACTCAAACTGTACAACTTTTTTTTACGTGTGACTGTTTAGCAATTTCTGCTAATTTCTGCAACTTCTGCTAATGCAGACGGTAAAAGAATAAAGCTATGTCAAGATAAACCATGATAAGAAATTTGTTTATTGGGTGATAATACCTATATAATCCTTGGCTAGTATGCAGGTAATGTTATGAAGTGATACGAAGATGAAAGAATGGCAAACCAGGAATCGAACCCGGAACGCCTGGCGTAGAAGCCAGTTACACTGACCACTATACTAATGGGCCGGCCACATTATAAAATTATTATCACAATATAATACAATAATGAAACATTCAATCATGTGGTATAAAGTCACCTGAGGAGTAAAAATGGTGGGAGAGAGTAACATCACTCTAGCCGATTTAGCACTACGGTTGTCAGCCATGGGCTCTCCTCCTCAGTTCAGCAGAGCAGAAGTTCTACCTATCCAAGGCCACCACTTGTAGGTTGCAACTTGAAATCTGGAGCTAACCGGCCATCCCCGGCAGAAGAATTTACCGGTTTTGATCGCTCCAAACTCTTTTTGGTGCCAGAGAACGACCCCCTGTCCTATTTACGGACACCTATAAAGAATGGCTGACAACCAGTTGACAAATCAAATTTATAAGACACTAAAAGATATACTTAAGGTGTCGGATAAATGGTTTAAAGAAATCAGAAAGGATATTGAGAAATCGGAATAAACCGAAAAAAACTTAATAAAGATAAACAAATTCAGACAACTAGTTAAATTAACCATATTATGAAGAAAAAAACAATAATGAAACCTGCATATTATCAAGTCACTAAGAATGATCAAGAAGACTCATTTATAAGAAGCAGAAAATTTTTGATAAATATATCATTCGTAAGATATAGGTAACTAGCCTAATTGGTCCGAAGATACGCTATGATAAGTTGATGAACTGTACTAAAAATTGTAATTCGTCAGTGACCCAAATATAGGTATAGATATAAACACAAACCATTGTCATACACAATACAGATTAGGGTTCCAGGCCTGTATCAGCTTCAAACTCAGTGGTCTTCTACTTCATGAAGAATTTGATGCCCATCTCATCCGAGGTCACCCAATACCACGTTGTACGGTTGGGTTGTAAGTAAAGGCCTGTTACGGTGTTCGATTGTTTGCTGGCATCCTCAAAACATGACTATTCCACTCTTGCCTGAATTTTCGAATAGATAATATTACCAATGGAAAACCAAGTTCATGTGTAATATTTTCGTTTCGTATACCGTCCAGCAAATGATACAGGTCTCAACAATCTCTTCTCAGCAGCCTCTATTCTTGATACCTGCTGAGCGACAGAGTCCAACATCCTAAATCTTACAGTAGATAAGCAAAACCAGGGTATCATAAAATTTTACAACAGATTTCTTCTTTACTTTACCTACCAGACTTTTCCTCAAAGTGTATATTTGAAACTTCTCCAAGTTGATTTCCGCATCTCGTGATTGCACACAAGATACGTCACATTGCAAATAAACAAACAAATGTAACTGTTGTAAAATCTTGTCATTCAGAACGGACTACTTTGCTTCTAAGATGATCAGCACTCCTGAAACCCATAGAACATCGTCTCACAAACATTCTGAATAGACACTGTTTTGTTTTTAACTTTATTTTAAGTTTCATCAATATCTTGGTTGTTAGCAACTACTTGGATTAAGTAACGGTGGTTTTGAACTTGTTACAATTTTCCAGACCCTTCTTGGGAATTGAACCGGGACCGCCGCTTTGCAACGTAACACGCTAGGCCACGGAGGCGACCTGAATAAACATTGTAACATAAAAAATTTTGTAGAGTAAAGGCCAATATTATTTAAAAAATTTAAAAAGTTTTTACATACACAATAAAGTTCTTAACATGTTGAAAAACACATGCATTAACTTATTAGTTAAACTGTGATAAATACGTTACTTTACTTGATTCTAGGTTTGTATGAGACAATCTACGATGGTATTTAATTATAATTTTTACACAGATTATTCAAGTCTGTATGAAGAAAATTTGTTGTAAAATTTTTAGTAAATCCTGGTCACATTAGAATGCATGTTTAGTTAAAAAACCTTTTATTTACTGATCGAAATTTTGTCTTTCAAGGAGTTTCATTGTAGATGATAATTTGCTGAAGAACCGAACAGAGTTTTATTGAATTCCTTTCGAGAACTTTAAAGTTCTCGAAGTCGTAAAAAACCTGCAGTAATATTTTTTATTCTTTATAGGATCGTTCCACATTTTTGACCACATAAATTTAAAACTTTTAATAATACAGCAAAAAAATAAAGTACTCTATGGAGTTTATGAAGAATGTTGCTCGATTATTGAATTTCATACATAAAAAGTACTGAAAAATTAAATGAAAGTGTATTGAAGAATTTGAATTACCAGAAATTCAAGGTATTTTTCATGTTTGACATCATACTAACCTAAAAAAATTAATGTTATAATTCAAAAGAACAAATACATTCCGAAGTTAATTTATAGTTTTATTGAATAAGATAATAAACCGGAGAGTCAATGACTGAGTATCGAGTGAATGATTTTTGTTTGACTCATCCATCAGAATCGAAAACAAATCGAATTTAATTGGCATAAGATGGTAGGTGTAAGTACAAAAGGGTATAAGCTAGTAAGTTAGGATAACGGCGCGGTTAGCAGATGACAGGGTTTGAAGCAATCGGTTTTATAGGTTTGGAGTTACGCCGCTCTGTAATCTGTACTAGTTTAATAGCCTACTATTATACGGCCACCCTGTGTACCCGAGGCCCACACATGCTGTCCAATACCCTGCCGCGCATCGCGAGTCCGCGTACCAAACACTCCTCCCACCGCCTCTTCTAACAGACTACTTTAATGTCATCATTTTGCCTATTCTAACGAATCTATCATTTCTTAACTACAGTGAATACTCTAACCATCTCTCTTTTTCCTTCAATATCTCTTTCTCGCACACACACACTGTTTCATCATTACTCATCCCATTCGTGCATCCACGATCCGATCTGATTAGCCCACCGCACCGTCCGTGTATCAACTGGAATTCGAAACGTCGTCTAAGATTAGCGCAACCAGAAGAAATGTATAAGATTCCTTTTTATAATTGAAATCTTCTCATCGATATAAAGGAAAACGACCAACGAAACATAAAACTACATATAAATTTATTGACCTATTTCAGACAAATAATTAATAATTTCTCTAGCAAAATAATGGCGCTGATCAGAAGAGTTCATTCATCAAAATAAATTTTCATAGTAAAAATACATACAAATAAACAAAAAGCTTTAATTGGTTCCACTCCTTCTTATTACAGTTTTGAAGTGGTAATGTATCAAAAGAAAAATACAGTACTACCTCTATCCGGATGTCAGGATTATCCGGTCCAATCTGGATCGGAAAAAACATTTTTTTTTCGTAAAATAACGGAATCTCACATACATTATTTGAACAACACTGCAATCTATATACAATAGGTACAATTTTGTACACTCGTATAATTAATAAAGGTATAATTTTGTACACTCGTTTTGGTCATCAGGCGAATGCTGGTTTGAACCTCTAGAGGCTTTACTTAGTAAAACGAGAAGTGAGGTGGTTTACTGATACCTTCCTCACTGAGTGATACAATATGCTTATCCGCATGCCAGGCCTTCCAAAAAGCACCTAATTTTTACCCTACAAATGACACCTTCTTTTCATGTACCACAAGGTCTGGCTGTATAATGAAATTCATTACTCTGAAATGAGATAACTCTGACTAGTGTCTTCTACACCTCTACCACTTCTGTTCTTAAATGCTTCAGTCATATAATTGACTGACAATGTGATAAGAAACAGAATTATTTTTGTAGTCCTGGAACTAGCAGATTGAGTGAAAACTATTTAAACCTCCACCTGCCTCTTTTCGGCACTTGTACACTTATCAAAGTTTAACTACTCAAAGAGTTCAGTTACAGTATGTAGACCAACACTTTCCTTTTAAAGATGATACATGTCTCGTTATTATTGCAATACCATTGTCAAGTGGAAAAAGCACAGTTCTATGTGGATTTCTAAAAATATATGCTTTCCTTAGAGTCCATCTCTCGGATTACCGTATGAAACAAAGTAAAGGATGTTTCAAAAAGGATGCACTCTTTTTCAAACGATGTAAATGTAGTACAAAAATATTAAATTAATGAAACATTTATTTTAAATTTATACAAGAATATTCAAATTACAATGTAACTTAACATTAGCCTAATAATTTTTTAAGAGACGTTGAAAAAAATTCCATGTGACCCGAATGCAGATTCGTATTAAGTTTCATAACATTGTCAACAAATTTTTGAAATGTTTGCTCATCAATGTGAGTAATCTCACGTTCAATTATCACTATCAATTCATCAAGTGTACTAGGATTATTTTTAAAAACGACACTTTTTAAATACCACCACAAGAAAAAGTCTGTTGGTGTAAGATCTGGTGTCTTGGAGGCTACAACCCTTTTGATATCAAACGATGACCAAAAATTCCGGTAATATGTCTAGCGCGTTATCGGCTGTAAAATATTTTGCTTTATCCTGCTGGAACTAACATTCTCGTTCGTGTAATAATATAAACTGATTGCTTAAGTTCCAATAAACCACACCATCCAAAAAATTGTCGAAAATAAAGGCTCCATTACATGACGCCGAGGTATGTGATTTTTTGATCTTTTACAATCCCAATCTGACAAAATAAATGTATTTACCAAACGTAATATTGTCGACTTATTCGGAACAATAGAATTGGGAATTGCCCATAACGGACAGGTGGAGTGTTAAATTAATTGCACTTGATCTGTTGGTTCCAGAGCTACAAAAAAATAGTTCTGTTTCTTATCACATAGTCAGCCAATTATGTGACTGATATATTAAGGAACAGAAGAGGTAGAGGTGTAAAAGATACTAGTCAGAGTTATCTCCTCTGAGAGTAATGAATTTCACTGTGTAGCCAGACCCTTGGTGTATGAAGTGGTGGTGTCATTTGCAGGGTAAAAATTCGATGTTTTTCGGAGGGCCTAGCATACTGATAAGCTTACTCTTTCAACTCAGTAAGAGAGGCAATAGTAAACCCTTCTCACTCCTCGTTTTTACTTAGTAAAACCCCTCAAACCAGCCTTTTGACTGTTGACCTAAACAACAATAGAATTGGGAATACTGAAACTTATCTTCTACTTATTTGCAAGATTTATAAGCTAAATGTCTCAAGAATAAACATACATTTGTCTTTGGAAAACAACATCGTTGACACAATAGAGACCAATGGATACTGGAATAGCACTGGTGCACAATAACAGCATTTCAATTGTAGCAAGCTGTTAACCTTGAATACAGTGTTGTCAACTGACATGAGAGGAGACATGAAATTTACCTGTGTGTTACTTCCACCTTTTTAATATAGGTAACGGATCCGTCCGTTTTAAAACACCGGTTAGGTGAATACTATCTTAATGCTTGACACCTCACTAAAGTGTACATGAAAAACACGAACTTTTCTATTTGTTTACCGTCGCATTCGCCTTAGTGTTACACACCGACATTTACACAAAAGGTATTAGTTTTTCAGTAATAGTTTTTCAATAGTTTTAGCAATAGTTTTTCAGGCACGCCTATCTACAGTACCTTTTTACACATTTGTACCAGAGCTTTTTTTATTTATCTTTATCCAATCTGAAATTTTGTTGTTTTATATGTTCAAAAAATGTACATAGTTTTCGTGGGAAAATCACTCATAAAATAAAATCTATCCAAACTTTTTGAAATACCTTTTGAGTAAATACACTAATTAGCAATAAAAAAAATCTGGTGTGAAACACTCACACAACTTTCTCTTGCCAATGCAAATAATTTACAATATAATTTAACATTAGTAATAAAATATTAGAAATAAACAAACAACTAACCTTAATAAACATAACCTTATTTTAATCATGAGTGAAACACTCAAAATGAAAATCAACCTCAGTCTGGCTTAAAAATACGGAAAATCACTATTTCACGCTAAACTAGGCTCTGTAGAGAAAAATACGTTAAATAAAAGTTGTAGATCTTTAAATTTCCTATAAATTTTGTAATATACACTTTTGTCGTAAAATGCATACTAAGGCCAAAATCTTAAAAAAATCGATTTTTCACACGTTTTCGTGAGAAAAAATCAGAAAATGGCTAACTACTGCTAAACTAAGCGTCATACAAAAAGATGTTCGAAACAGAAGTTATAGGTTTTTAAATTCTCTACAACTATTATTATATAAGTTTTTGCGCTAAAATTTATATTAAAGCCGTAATCTTAAAAAAACAACGTTTTTACGTGAAAACAGCCTCACCGAGAATTTCAGCAAACATGGCGCCTACCCTATCTTGTAGAGAATAAAAAATTGAGTAAAATAGGCGATTTTAAAAAAATCGTAGGACCAGTTTTTGAGAAAATCGCAAAAAACTGAAAAATTATACGAATAAACTACTACTTCCGGTTGACCGATTTTGATGAAAATGTTCATGTCGCGTCCGGTAGTGGTATGTAACTTAAGTTTCAAGTTTCAAGTTCGTACGACGTTCCGTTCTTGAGATATTCTGTTCACACACAGACACACACACACACACACACACACACACACACAGACACACACACAGACCAATCGCTAAAAACATGTTTTTTGGGTTCAGGGGGTCTGAAAACGTATAGATCCGGTGAAAACTCGATTTCGAAAAATCAACATGAAAACAATACTTTCCTTCCTATATATTCATATAGGCAAGAGAAAGTAATAACTGTGCAAAATTTCACACTCCTAGGTAGGACAGCTGCTGAGAAAAGTGTACCTACCTAAATTAAAAAAAAAACTCGATATGTGGAAAAAGCATTTTAAAGGCGTAATACCACCACAAAAACACTAATTGTTACTTGGAATTATTTTCCAAACAAAATCACACCAATATTTATCTTGTGTGATTGTAGGCCTACTTTACGTGAACTCTATCTCCATGATATTAGAGCAGTAACGTGGTGGTATTAATCCCACTTCACAAGAATGAAAAACGTGAAGAAATAACTAAATAAACAGTACCTATGTACCACCAACGTAAAAACATAACTATTTCTCAACAGAACAAACGCCAATGTCATGTTATATATCAATGTAAATAGGGAAAAACAATCTATCAATACATGGTAAAATAAAAAAACCGATACTTTTTTATTGAAATTGGCCTGCAGCTCTTAAATATTAGTTAAATTTTAATTTGGAATCAAAGGTTTACAAATATCGTTTATAATTTATAAGCTTAACAAATCTAATAAAATGTTGTATTAACATATTTATCATGAAAACATATAATTATTTAATTTTTTTCTATTATTTATATAATTTATTTTTCTGTTCGTGGAAAGTTTTCCATTATTACCTACTTTACTGAAATAGATACTTAATAATTCAATAAATATTGGAACATTAAAATACCACCACATTCTAATAAATATTTAAAAAGAACATTTTATTCACAAAAAATTGGTTTGGAAGTAATCAAAGAAAGAAGCGTTAGAAAGTTAGTTTGAAAGGCTTGGTAAACCGCCGTTTATAGAACACTGGAAATACACAAAAGTAGGAGGAACACAGAAGCTCTAAGATTTACAACTGAATAAGTTTTTATCTTGCCACAGCTGAAATTTAGTTTCAGCAATCGATTTCGTTGTACTGTTTCAAGTTTTAGTCTTTGACTGGAAATAAACTAACTTAATGAACAAAATTAAATTTTTGTTTTAATAATAATGAAGCATTAAGGGTTATACAAACGTTTAATACCTAATAAAAATCCGGTTTAAAACGCTTGCACGACTTTTTTTTGCTAATTTAAATAATGAAAAATCTGGTGTGAAACACTCACACAAGTTTCTCTTGCCAATGCAAATACTGATCAATATAACGTAACATCAGTAATAAAACATTAGATATAAACAAAAAACTAACCTCAAAAAGCACATCCATATTTTAGTTATGAGAGTGAATTATACACAATAAAAAAGTGTATATAATCAAATTTATAGAAAATTAAAAGATCAACAACTTATATTTAAGCATTTTTCTCTACAGAGCCTAGTTTAGCGTGAAAGAGTGATTTCCCGTAGGCTACTTTTAAGCCAAACTGAGGTCGATTTTCATTTGCGTCTTTCACCCATGATTAAAATAAGGTTATGTTTTTTGAGGTTAGTTTTTTGTTTATTTCTAATGTTTTATTACTAAAATATTAGGTTATATGGGTCAGTATTTGCATTGGCAAGAGAAAGTTGTGTAAGTGTTTCACACCAGATATTTTTACTACAAGAGCAAAGTCCCCCACAAATTTCAGCAGACATGCCGTTTACCCCATCTTAAGAAATATTTGTTTTACAATTAAAAATTTTTTTAAAATTTTTAAATAAAAATTTACAATTTTTCGCACAATTTTAATATTATATGATATTACATTAATAATAAAGGATTAATGTAGGTGTACCTATTTTTATTAAAGGAACTTTTTATGAAAATGGTTGACAAATGGTACAGGATTATCTGACATATAAGTAAGCGTTTTTTATAAGTATCAACTTATAAATAATGAATTGTATAGGGTTAATATGGGATGGTATTTATTATTCCTTGGTGTAATAAATCTATGATAGGATTTTGTTGTACCCGATCCAAAAGAAAGAAAAAAAATACGAGAGGAAAGAATGACCCGAAGAATTTTCAATGTATGCGTGTCCGAGTATTACAAGGACGGGGGTGAGACGTTTTGTTCTGATGGGCCCATATGTTAAAATGGATAAATGTGGTGGATAAGACGAAAGATTGAGCTTTTCAGAATATTTCTGACCGACTACATGAATTTGTTGTTTTTGTTAGCGGTTTGAAAGAAGAAAGAGATAGTTTGATGGGAGGAGTGAGCGAGAAAGAAAAAGTTTCGAAATAATTTATAGTATGTGTGCCTCGGTGACACTGGTCGAAGAGCTCAGAGCCCGTTGCTGTTAATAGATCGATGTTCTGTGGCTAAGAGACATTAATTCATCTCGCCAAGAAAGAAGAGATTTTCTCTCTTTGTGGACTTTACCTAAGGCCTAACTCTTTTTCATTTTTTTCTTCTCTATGACTATACTTTATACTCCTCTCTGCGATCGGAACACCATTCTAAAAAAAAAAACAATCGGTTTTGTACTTATTTTTTAATTCGACGTCGTCAGTCGATTAACAGGATAACGTGTACGAATAAATAATACTGATAAACAACAGCTTTGTAAGAAAACAACATGAAGTTTGTAAATAAGAAAGGGTTTTTGAATAAATTATGAAAACTATTGGTTATTTTCATTGGAAGTATGCAGTCATTTCAAAGAACCTATTAGTAAAGTACAAAATACATTTCATAATATAAAAATATTTGATATAAATAGGTTAAAATTAAAACTGCATTTGTTTGCATACGTTTGTTGGCTATTCTATACTTCAGCAATTTTGTACCTTTGTGAGAAATTATTTTAGCTTGTAACTATATACTGGTCACCATACGTCGTTGCTCTCTCAACCGGTGTTACTTGGGTGAGAAACTTTATATATCAACTATCTAACAACTACACGTAAACAAAAAATTCTACTCAAAACTAAAAACATCTAAAATTGGTATTCAAAGTTAAGAAAGTAGCTCGACCAACTGATATTACTTCACTGGCTCACGGGTATTGTGGTCAGCGCCACTGGCGTCCATACCAGGGTTGTTAAGTTTGATTCCTAGTCAGACCTATATATTCATACCAAATTTTCATACATCACCGTTAACCGGCTACATTAACTTTACTCTACAACAAAGTTGGATGGAAAACAAAAGCAAACCAGTAATACTTAAGAAACTAATAGAGACTTTCTGCAAGCTGACTGGCTATGCTGCCCTTTTAAAGACTTCAGTAAAAACTAGTACAAAAACAATGATAAAAGAAATCTGATGTGAAACATTTACACGACTTTCTCCTGCCAATGTAAATAATGAAAATTATAACTTAACATTAGTAATAAAATATTAGATATAAACATAAAAACTAACTTCAAAAACATAACTTAAGTTTAATCATGAGTGAATGATGCAAAATGAAAACCAGCCTTAGTTTGACTTAATAATACGGAAAATCACTCTTGCACACTGAAACAGGCACTGTAGAGAAAAATGCTTGAAATAAAAGTTGTAGATTTTTTAATTGTTTACAAATTTATGTATGTACACTTTTGTCGTTAAATGCATACTAAGGCCGAAATCTTAATGAATCTATTTTTTACAAATTTTCATGAAAAAACCCAGAAAAACACTAATTACCGCTAAATTAAGTGTTATACAAAGAAATGTTAGGAATAAAAGTAGTGGGTTTTTAAATTGTCTACAACTTTTATTATACACACTTTTGCCCTAAAATGCATATTAAGGTTTTAATCTTAAAAAAACACTTTTTTCTACAAAAGCACAACGTTCCCAAGAATTTCGGCAGACATGGCACCTACCCTATTTTGTAGTGTACAAAAAATGTGGAATGAGGCCATTTTTTAAAAAACATTGTAGAAGCCTTTAAAGATAAAATCCCAAAGAAGTAAAGGAATACACGAATAAACTACTACTTCAGATTGACTGATTCCGATAAAGAATTTTGTGTCGGGTTCTTTTGCGGTACCTAACTTAAGTTCCAAGTTTCGAATTCGCACGATGTTCCTTTCATGAGATATTTTGTTCACACAGACAGACCAATCGCTTAAAACATGTTTATTTTTTTTTGGTTCGAGGGATCTGAAAACGTGTAGATCCGGTGAAAACTCGATTTCAAAAAAAATAGATATGAAAAACATACTTCCTATACATTCCTATAGGCAAGTAAAAGTAAAAATAAATGAACTCAAGAAGTTGAACATTCCAAAAACTGCGCCATCATTTCATAGATAATATACCGTTAAATATTATAGGTTTCTTTAAAATGAACAGATGAATTTTAAAATTTTTACTCGGACAGTAAATAGAAATAAAGATTAGGAATTGTACATTATATTTGTAATTTTAACATAGCCTCAGCTGATCACATTAATGATGCTATAAACTGTACTGATGTACGTTGAAACCAAAGTATCAATTTGCTAAATTGCAACGCTATAAACAATTCATAAGTGGTAAGCCCGATCATGTACCTGCTGTTGAAATTATAAAACAGTAGTTGTGTATCCAAGCTTAGATTGGATTATCGGAGTAGATCAAATTGCGTCTGATGATGGTTTTATTTTGTGCGCGTGCAGCATCTTGTGGTCAGATTTATAATTCAATACTGTAACAGATACTGGTACTGGATGTCCGACAATTCTCTGTAAAATCTTATTCCTTAAGATATATATAAGGTATTTCTTAATTCAAAATAGCTAGCAATATGCTAGCTATTTTCAACTTAACATTCTGAGCTAGCAATATAGCTATTTTGAGCTTAACATTCTAGCTAGCAATATAACAATTTTGAGCTTCACATTCTGAGCCAGCAATATAGCTATTTAGAGCTTAACATTCTGAGCTAACATTATAGCTATTTTGAGCTTAACATTCTGATCTGGCAATATAGCTATTTTGAGCTTGACATTCTGAGCTAGCAATATTGCTATTTTGAGCTTAACATTCTGAGCTAGTAATATAGCTATTTTGAGCTTAACATTGCTTTTACAAAGCTACAGATACTGTTCTTTTACTTAGTAGAATCTGCTACTGAATTTATTTAAGTTACTGCTTTGTATATCATTGTCGAATAGTCATAATAGTTCATCGGTTTCAAAAGTTTAAGATAGCATCACCTTAAAAATTGAACTGTGGGCAAATTCTTGAATATGGATTTTTAAAAAAATAATAAAAAATTATTGGGCGCAAGCTCTAGCAGTAGAGCATGAAAAATTTAAATAAAAAAACTATGTTTATTTTGCATTCAACTAAAACATTTAATGCATTAATTACTAACAAATTTATCGTTAAATTACCCTAAGCTATTTTAAATGTAGCCAAAATTTTTCTGCCGCGACTTTAAACACAAATGATTCTCAGGAAAGCCACAATTAATAAAAAAAATAAATAAAAAAATAAAAATAAAAATAAATAAATAATAAATAAATAAATTAAAATAAAAAAATGAAATAAAAAAAAATAAAAAAAATAAATAATATAATTACAAGTTACTTGAATGCAACCAAATAAAACTTCAGCTGTATTTAAAATGAAAGCGCGGAATGAAGACATGAAAGCAAGTATTGAAATCAAGCTGAATCCAGCTTTCTGAAAAACCAGTACAGCCAAAATTTATATTTTAAGCAGTAAATTAATTTTTTCGTTTCTCATTTTGAAGAATTTTATAATTTATGAATAATTATTTCTTGTAATACCATTAGATTATGTTTACTTCCGTCACTATAACTTATGTGTTTTATAGAGTACAGCAGGTTACTTTGTTTTATCGGGACAACCGCTTTATTACGACAATTTTTACTTAGAATCCTAATAAACCGGATTCTACTATATTAGTACTGACAGAATTAAAAAGAAATCTTTTGAAACACCTTGTGTTATACAGCAGCTAAAGTTCTTGTATTATTTATTTTACCATTACAACATGCCTAATCATTATAGTAATGTACAAAAATAATCCTAAAAGAAAATATTACTACATAAACGAATTGCCACGGGCCTAAAATATGATTACATTTTGCTTCTGTTGAATCGATTCCCTAAAATGACTTAATAGCAGTTTAATGAAAAAAATAATCAATTTTTAAGGAAAAATAAACAACAGTATTTGTGTATTTTTATGAAATTCATTGTCCAAGAAAAATAACAGTGAAAATAAAATTTACCAGAAAAAATTTAGTAATTCTGTAACCTCACATATAAAATAATAATTGCTTGGCAAACCGCACTTTCATTATTGCTATTCTTTATAAACGATACTGTGCAGATGTTTTATAGAATATAGAAATAATATTGTTACATATTGAAAATGTAACAATGTACTAGAGAATTATATTTAAAAAATAGTGTTGTGACTGTGAGAAACTCGAACCAAGTTAAAACTTGAAGTTAGGTACAACTAGAGGACTCGACACGAACATTTTCATTAAAATTGGTCAACCGGAAGTAGTAGTTTATTCGCGTAATTTTTAAATTTTTTGCGATTTTCTGAAAAAGTGCTTCGACGATTTTTCGTATAACGCTTAGTTTAGTGGTGTTTGCGGTTGTATTTTATTTGATAGAGCGACAGTGGACTGTAGTGCGGTAACATAAATTAATTATAATATATGCGAAGTAAAATTTAATGAAATCTTGACTTACCCCTTTTTCCAAGACAAGGAAACATAAAGTAAAAGGAATACCACCTGCGCAGGGATAAGGTACAAGGTTTCCAAATTGCGGTGTTCCGAATTCCCGTGTTATAAGAACAGCGGTCATATGCGGTTAACGAGGCAGCGGTAACAAAAGGCGACGCGCACTGTACGATGGTCACTCAACGACTGTGTCGAGTTATCTGCTACCTATATTTTACTACCGATAGCGGCGATAACAAAATAATTTAATTATCGGGCCTAAACATCCTCCCCGCCCCTGAAACGACAGTTTCTGAACCCCAAAAAAAAATAAATAAGGAAAAAGAAAGGAGACATCTTCACTTCAGCGGGGGCTGTCACTGAAGACTTGCGAAGGCGAGGTGGCCCACGGAAGAAAGGGAAAAAGAAAGGATAATTAAGAAAAATAGCGTAAAAAAATATATGGAAAAAAGTAAAATAGAAAAATCTAAAGGCGTAGTTTCCGTGTAAAAAACCTCTACACACAGATTATTTACAAACGCAATAAAAAATAAATAAAAATTACAGAAAAGATATCGAAATCATATTGCGAAAATAGAATAGAATAAACTAAAATAAAAGATACCTTGAATAAATAATTAAAAGAGAATCGAAATATTATTGGGTCGGCAACGGACAAATTTTAGTCACCGACCGCGTAAGTACTCCTGTTCGAGTGCGAACCTTCACGACTCGAATAATTCCGTCCGGACCAGGAATAACTTCTTGAATTACTCCAAGTGGCCACTGAAGAGGCGGACAATTATCAGTTTTAATGATGACGATTAAACCGGCCTCCACAGGTTTAGCGGGAGAGTTCCATTTTTGTCTTACTTGCAGGTTGTGAAGATACTCCACGTTCCATCTCTTCCAGAATTCTTGGATCAACCGGTCTAAAAGCTGATATCTAGTAAGATGATTCAGTGGTTCATCCAGTAGGTTGCAAGTAGGCAGTCCTTGTAGAGGTTGTTGCACTAAAAAATGAGCTGGAGTAAGAGCTGAAGGGTCGCTTGGATCCGAGCTTAAGCAATAAAGCGGGCGAGAATTGAGAATAGCTTCTATTTGTGAAAAAACGGTGGAAAGCTCTTCAAACGTTAAAATTTGTTGACCAATTACTCTATAAAGATGGCTCTTCACAGACTTTACATTGGACTCCCACAAACCGCCAAAATGTGGAGCATAAGGTGGGTTAAGCTTCCATTCAATTTGGTTCTCGGCTAGCTCTGACCCCAATGCATGGACGTAAGCGTCTGATTTTATTAATTCGTATACTTCTTTCAACTGAGTTCTGGCTCCAATGAAGTTTGTTCCACAGTCAGAATAAAGCGTCTTGCATGGCCCACGGCGAGATATAAACCTTTTAAAGGCAGAAAGGAACGTCTGAGTTGACAAATCAGATGCTAATTCTAAATGTACTGCTTTGACAGTTAAGCAGATGAATAAGCACAAGTAAGCCTTTTGAGGGCGAGCGCCCCTGCGTCCTGTCCAGGACACCCAGAATGGTCCAGCGTAGTCCACACCGGTGTGCAAAAATGCCTTACTTGGCTTCACTCTTGCAGAGGGTAGGCTTCCCATAAGAGGAAATACGGGTTTTGGTCGAAGTTTAAAGCAAATATTGCAAGAACGGATCAAGTTTCGAATTATGCTTCTTCCACCTAAGATCCAATATTTCTGGCGTAGTAGCGATAACACGAGCGTCGGCCCTGTATGGAAATGCCTTTGATGACAATGATTTATGATGAGATTCGTGAAGTTATCTCGTTTTGGAAGAAGTATAGGATGTTTTTGCTCGTAGCTTATTTCCGAGTTAATTAACCGTCCACCAACACGTAGAACACCTTCTGACAAGAACGGATTGAGCTTCCTAATTTCCGAAGAGCAGCCCTTTCCTTCAATAAGCGATTGTATTTCCGAGGCAAAATGTTCCTTTTGTACTTCTCTTACTATAAGTAATTCGGCGGCGGCTAAATCAGATGCGGATATGAGACCATCAACGCAAGGAAGTCGTTTTAAGAACCGTAAAACGTAAACAGTGGCTCTGAGCAATTTATTGTAGGACGAGCATTTGTCTATTAAGTCTCGAAGCGGGTAATCTGCTGGCTCCGTAGCAATCAAAACACGTTGTTCATCGACGAATTCTTTTGACGAACTGATCGGATACTTAGGCCAGAGAGAATAATCTTCTTCTAGCCAGCTTGGGCCTCGAAACCATAGCTGATGGTCAACCAAATTATTTGGCAGTAGGCCGCGAGAGAGACAATCGGCCGGATTTTGCTCTCCATTTATGTGAAACCAAGCTGAAGATTGTAGATTTTCTTGTATATATGATACGCGGTTAGCGACAAAGGTTTTCCACCTCGATGCAGGGCTATTGATCCATTGAAGCACTATCATTGAATCCGAGAATGCGAATATATTCTTGAACTTAAATTGAATTTCACATGCTTTGGACACAAATGAAATCAATCGAGCAAGCATAACTGCTGAGCATAGCTCTAGCCGCGGAATTGTATTTATTTTCATAGGTGCAACACGAGATTTTGCACATAAGAGATTAATTTTGAATGTATTATCTGGTTGCTGAGCTCTAATGTAAACTACAGCACCATAGCCCTTTTCAGACGCGTCGCAGAAACCGATAAGATCTGCTGTGTGTCCTTCAGAAATAGCGACATGGCGAGAAATTTTTAATTTTAATAGTACTGGCAGTTGCGATTGAAAGTTGGTCCAAGTCTCCACGATTTGTTTTGGAGGGCTTTCATCCCAGTCTATTTTTAATGACCATAATGTTTTTATTAAACATTTTGCTAGCAGCGTTGCGGGAGCTAGAAATCCCAAAGGATCAAATATCCTAGCTATTGACGACAAAATGTTGCGTTTTGTACAAATTTTATTCTCAGAGCATATCTTGAAACTAAAACAATCCGATGATGCGATCCACTGCAAACCCAAAATTTTTCTTGTGTCATCATTTTGGAAATTTTTAGAATTCAGAAGTTGATCTTCAATTGGAATTACAGAAACTAAATCAGAGGAATTGCTTGACCATTTGACCATTTCGAACCCACCAGCCTTAAACAATTTTCGTAAGTGATGGTATAGCGTCTGAGCCTCTTGGAGGTTCTTTATACTGGTGACCAGATCATCCATATAGATGGAATTATTTATTGCGGCAACAGCTTCAGGATATTTGGTTGCTTCATCTACGCCTAATTGCCGAGTGACTCGAATCGCGAGAAATGGAGCTGGCTTGACACCAAAAGTCACAGTATTTAGTGTCCACGCGCGCACTTCTTCATCTGGGGAAAATCTCCATAAAATCTTCTGAAATTTTCGATGTTCGGAATTGACTTCAATCTGCCGATACATCTGTTTCACGTCTGCAGTAACTGCAATCGGATATAAGCGGAATCTAACAAGA
The DNA here is from genome assembly GCA_035578175.1 of Catonia carolina. Taxonomy (NCBI): domain Eukaryota; kingdom Metazoa; phylum Arthropoda; class Insecta; order Hemiptera; family Achilidae; genus Catonia; species Catonia carolina. The sequence continues at coordinate 25,874,193 of JAQMRL010000007.1, read as the reverse complement.
ATTTCTATTAAGTCACAATGTAATTTAGGTCCTGTATAAAGAAGATCATTAAGCGAACGATTATTTGAAGCCTTAGCGCTTGCATCGAAAACTACTCGAAGACGTGTGGTTGCACTGTCCGGTTTTATTACGCAATGATGTGGCAGATAATAACTGTCGTTAGTAAAAGTTGACAGAGACATGTGACCTTGTTCGATGTAGTCTTTCATGAAGGCATGATATTCTATCTTCATGTCTTGATTGGCTTTAAGTCGTCTTTCTAAAGATGAGAAGCGTTTTTCGCAGACAGGTAGTGAATCTCCGAGAGTGGAAGGATCTTCTTTAAACGGCAGCGAAACAGAATAGCGACCAGTCGGTAGTCTCTGGTGGGTGTCGATGAAATGTTTTTCACATATCTCGTCTCCTTTGTCCAAAAAAGTGGGTTGCGGGATTTCTTCTAGACTCCAAAATTTCTTCATTAAATCATCCAGTGAAGTCTCAGTAGTAGACATGTAGACTTGATTTTCAGAACGATTACTGTGCGAATGATCCGATACAGTTCTTCCCATAAGAATGTAACCGAAAAGCGTATCTAAAGCGACTGGAGTCCCGGGAGGTCCCGTTATTTTATGTGATTTTATTATACGCGAAAATATTTCCGATCCCAACAGAATGTCTATCTGACTGGGAATATTACACGTATCATCAGCGAGCTGAATATTTTTTAAGTGCGATAATGACTCCAATGAAAAACATCGGCTGGGTAAACTATCAGTTATTTTATCTATAACAAAAGCGTCTAATTTAAGTACCCTTTGCGTATCAAAGCGGGAGGCGATAGAAAGTGATGCGTTAAATTTAAGAGGACGAGTGCTAAGTCCAATTCCCTGAACCGCTGAATTTACTCGTGATACCTTTAACCCCAGCTTGCGTTGAAATTCGGCAGTAATAAAATTTGATTGGCTGGCGTTGTCAAGAAGCACACGAGCTTCATGAGCGCGGTTCATCGTATCAAAAATGAGAATTTTTGCAGTTGATAATAGAACTATCGATTCTGGCGGAGTATTTTGCGAAGTCATGCTAACTGACGATGTTGAGCAGTGCGCGAGCGAAGAATCAAATGAGGTAACTTGTTTCGAAGTGTCAACAGAAGGAGTCTGAGTATCCGATTTACTTGCGTTCAGTTCCTCAGTTTTCGTCACAGAAGGTTGACTGTCACGATGCAAGGTAGAGTGGTGTCGTTTGTTGCAGAAAATGCAGGTCTTAAAACTCTTACAGTTCTTAGTAGTATGCTGAGATGACAAACAATTCACGCACAAATGTTTTGTTTTTACAGCCGAAAATCGGTCAGCGGATGATAACCGTTTAAATTCAGGACATTTAAAAACTTGATGCAATTCATTGCAAATTGCACATTTTGGGGGTTGATAATTATTATTCTTACTCGTCAAAAAAGTATGAGTAGGTTTACTTTTGTTAATTTTATCTTTAATTTGAGAATTCTCGAGTTTATTAAATTTTGAACTACGAAAAAGAATTTTTTCGTTTTCTTTTGTAAAAGTTAAAAGTTGATCGAACGTAGGGATATCATCCTTCCTACAATGCATTTCAAAATAGCGCACAGTTTCTGGATCTAACTTTGAGAGGGCTATTTGCAAAATAATAAAATCGGCTAAGTTACCGACATTAATAGCCTTAAGAGCATCAACGGATGCTACAAAAGAATGCAAAAAGTTTTCTAATCCTTGAGAAGATTGACAAGTAAGAGGTTTAAACTCTAAAATTTTATTTAAATAAAAAGACGCTAAATTTCTTTTATCTTGATATTTATCTACAAGATTTTTCCATAAAATAGCATAATTTTCAGCGGTAGGCGGAATTCCGGAAGTTACTGCTAATGCTTTTTTACTTAGTTTACCTACAAGGTATCTAACCTTATCGGAATCGGATAAGTTAATATTTTCGTGAATATTACTTTTAAAACTTTCAAAAAATATAGGCCATTCCGAAAGTTCGCCCGAAAATCCGGGTAGTTCTAAAATAGGCAACTTAATTTTAGGCTTAATTTCAGTAACTTGTTTACTTTTTTGTTCACTGTTGTTAATTTCTAATTTAAGCGAATTTTCTGCGGTTATAATAGCACAATATAAATCTTCTAAAGCATCAACTGCTTGAAAACTAGGTTCAGTGTTATCATCTATTTTTAATGACAATTCATTTATTTCATCCATAATTAAACGAAATTCATTTCGGGTTTCTTTAATAGTTAAACATTTTTTTATGAATAAATCTTTACAAGCGGGTATATCCAGCTTTAGGCTGGCATCATACGTTTGCTGAACTCTTTGGTAGAGATGGTTTTTCTTAGCTTCTAATACCCTTAACCTTTTTTGATCAGTTGCCATATTTTTTATTTTATTTTTTTTTTTAAATATAAGAAATGAACCAAATAACAGGGTTATAAATGCAAACAAGTAGCACGGAAATTGCGTAACTTAATTAAAGAATAATTTCTTTAAATTATTGCAAAAATCGTAAGAAATTGTTTATTTCTAAAAATAATAATTTATTTATTGATTAGAAATAATTTAAGAATTAAAGAATTTATTCATGAAGAATCAAATTGAAATAATAAAATTATAATTATTGTGTTTATCGAAATTTAAATTTAAATGTTAAGTTTGTAGATAAGCCGATAACGAAATAACAAAATTTGTAGGAATAGGTAGCAGATAACCTAAAGCGAATAACAAGTTTTATGCAGGTTAAAACTCGACACAGCATACAAGAATTGTAATGCGTATTATGCTAACAATATATATAATTGAAAACGTAATTAAAGTTTTCCGACTTCTTAAAAAAAATGAACAGTTATGAATTTTATGCAAAGCTCAAATTTAACAAATATGCGTATAGCGTGCAATAGCGAATAGCGTATTTTAAACAAATTAATGTTATTTACATTTACATTAACATAGCGATTTAACGTGAATTCAGTTGACATCAAATAAAACACAATGTAAAGGTATATCCTCGCGAAGGAAAACCAATGGTCTTTTCGAAGCTATCCGCCCGAAAGTTAATAATGTGCTTCTGGAAGATATCCGGCCCGGAGGACCAATGTTTGCGGTTGTATTTTATTTGATAGAGCGACAGTGGACTGTAGTGCGGTAACATAAATTAATTATAATATATGCGAAGTAAAATTTAATGAAATCTTGACTTACCCCTTTTTCCAAGACAAGGAAACATAAAGTAAAAGGAATACCACCTGCGCAGGGATAAGGTACAAGGTTTCCAAATTGCGGTGTTCCGAATTCCCGTGTTATAAGAACAGCGGTCATATGCGGTTAACGAGGCAGCGGTAACAAAAGGCGACGCGCACTGTACGATGGTCACTCAACGACTGTGTCGAGTTATCTGCTACCTATATTTTACTACCGATAGCGGCGATAACAAAATAATTTAATTATCGGGCCTAAACAAGTGGTAATTAGTAATTTTTTTGTTTTTTCATGCTAATCAGTAAACAAATAGTTTTTTAAAAATTTCGGCCTTAGTATTTTACGACAAAAGTGTATATATAAAATTTATAGGGAATTAAAAGATGTACAACTTTTATTTTACGCAATTTTCTCTACAGGGCCTAGTTTAGCGTCAAAGAGTGATTTTCCGCGTTATAAAACCAAACTGAGCTCGATTTTCACTTAGCATCATTCACTCATGAATTTTTTGAGGTTCGTTCTTTTGTTTATTTCTAATGTTTTATTACGAATGTTAGGTAATATTGTTCATTTTTGCATTGTCAAGAAAAAGTTATGTGAGTGTTCACACCAGATTTTCCTTTAAGATAAGTTTAAGAATAAGTTTTAAATTTGTAATAACATTTTGTAATCAGTCTAGACAAAAAGTTTATTAGTAAAAAGTAAGTAAAATTTAATTTTCCATCAGTTATAGGCGTAATAATTTATATTGTATTTTATTAATTTGTTAATAAAATCAGCAGAAAGGCTAATTTGAACCTCTAGAGGCTTTTTTAATTAAAACTAGGAGTAAGGAGGTTTACCCAGTCTTCCTCACTCACTGGAAAAGTATGCTTATCAGCGTGCCAGGCCCTCTGAAAAGCATCAAATTTTCACCCTGCAATTCATACCTTCACTTCATTCACCTCGGGGTCTAATACTAAAATTCATGACTCTCAGATGAGATAATTCTTACTCGTGCCTTTTACACCTCGCTACCTCTTCTGTCCTTAAATGCTTCAGTCATAAAATTGGCTGACCATGTGATACAAAACAGAACTATTTTTTGTAACTCCGGAACTAGCAGATCGAGTGCAAATAATTTAACAATCTACTTGCCTATTATAGAAAACTTTTGGATACTTGTACCGTAAATAATTTTCAAAAAAAATTAATTAGAAGAGTAAGGAATGATGTCATCCTTTACACTTTATACACTTATGCAAATGTTCATACTGTAGAATACCTGACTGCACAATACAATTACAATACATGTAAACAATAGATGTAATAAACAATTTTTTCAAAGAATATAAACCAAAGAAATAAAACAAAATATTACTACTTCGTATTACCAATCACAAATTAATTTTACCTTCCAAAATTTATAAATGTCTTAATCAAATGGAGTATCAAATTATTTACACTCAATCTGTTCATTGCAGGGCTACAATAAATAGTTCTATTTTTTATCACACGGTCAGCCAATAAATGACTGAATCATTTAAGAACAGAAGAGGTAGAGGTGAAAAAGACACTAATCAGAGTTATCTCCTCTGAAAGTAATAGATTTCATTATACAGCCAGACCCTGTGGTGAATGAAATGAAGGTGTCATTTGCAGAGTGGAAAATATGTGCTTTTCAGAGGACTTGGCATGCTGATAAGCGTACTTTTCCATTCAGTGAGGAAGGCAATTGTAAACCACCTCACTCCTCGTTTAACTTAGTAAAACCCCTACAGGTTCAACCAGCCGATGATGATCTTAACAACACAAGTGTTTTAATAGCATTGAGCCTAGGAAGCTCTAAGCTTTGTAACAGTAAAAGAATTTTTGAAATCGATTGAGTAGTTTCTGACATTACCTCGTACAAAAAACAATTACGTTTTTATTATAATAGTATAAAAAATATTCTATGTATAAAAAATATACAGAGAGTTCATGCTGTAGTTTTCTGTGCGTTCAGACCATCACAATAAAACAAGGAATATTGTTACGATCGCCAAACTGGCATGTATGTAATTTATTTATTGTTTGTAAAGGAATGAATTTGATGTATGTAGTCACAGAGATGGTATATCTTAAAGGCAAGCCTAATACTACCTGTGAGGGAGTTAAAATGTCGGGAGGGGGGCAACCGGTCTTAAGACTGGAAGCCGCCCGCTTTCATCGTACCATTGAGTTGGTACCTACAAATTGGTTATCGTATACATAAATAAACTCAATACATTTGTGTGTTGTATTAGACCAATGTTGTGTGTCTTTATAATAGTACTTTTAACGTTCTTTTGCCCTATAGGGAAGAAAAGTATTGTTTTCATGCCGATTTTTCGACAAAATAGTTTTCACCGGAAATATTAGAAAAATAAAATATGAAAGACGACTTCATATTACCAATATAAAATTTTCCTTTTCAAAATTTGAAAATTTCGTAATCCCATTCAGCCTAAGAAGCTTTTACTGTGATAGGTTCCGATAAAATCAGGCCGCTGAATTATAAAACTTGTTTTTAGCGATTGGTATGTGTATGTGTGTACGCGCCCACTTGTGTGTGGTTGTGTGTAAACAAAAATCTCAAGAATGGAATATCGTATGAAGTTAAAATTTGGAATTAAATTTAGGTACAATCAGATAACTCGACACGAACATTTTAATAAAAATCGGTCAATTGATTGTAGTAGTTTATGTGTGCAATTTTCCACTTTTTTGGGATTTTCTCAAAAACGGCTTGTACAATATTTTCTTTAAATCTATTCCTTTACTAGAAATTTTATGCTGTACAAGATAGGATAAGCGCCATGTCTGCTGAAATTCTTTGGGGGGTCTGTGTTCTCATGGTGAAATTATTTTAAAGATTTTGGCCTTAACATGCATTTTACGGCAAAAGTGTAAGGCAATATATGTAGGCTATATATTTTAAGTTGTATGTTATTAAAAACCCACAACTTTTATTTAAATATTTTTTCTTCAACATTTAAGTAAGCGTCAATTAGTGATTATGTGAAGTTATCTCATCAAATGCGGTAAAAAACGGAATGTTCTTTAAGATTGCGCCCTTAGAATGCACTTTACTACGAAATTGCTATTTATTAAAGTTATAGGAAATAAAAATATCTACAACTCTTAAATAAAGCACATTTTTCAATACCTATAAAGTATTTTACTCTCTCTTGCCTATATGAATATACAGGGTGATTCAAAACTATACAGCAATCTCTTGGGATCTCATTGTATAGCTAAAAATAAGAAAAAAAGTTCATATAAACATATGCCTGAAAACGCCTAGTTAGCGTGTTATGGCTAGCGAAAAATTTCACCTAGAACTCTGTAACCTCGGTGAAGTAAGGCCGTATAAAAATGTTAAAGGTAGTTACAAAGATACAAATACGATTGTTACTTATGTTTTTTAATCTGAAAAATTGAATAAAATTAGTCCCAGAGCTGTTAATGCAATACTTTCAGAGATATCTTACATAAAATACAAGAATTGGTGCAAGGAAATAACACATTTTTGTGTTTAAGATTACTTCTATAAATGGTAAATAAAGGTGTATTTTTTCTAAAAAAATTTGTAGAAAATTTAATTCTGAAAAGATTCGTGTGAATTACTCAGGAAAAATATTAGTAATAGATATTGAAATTTCGCTTTATTTAAAATCAAAACAGACGCACATAAAACGCACATTCTGAACTGCATAAAATATTAACTAATATTTAGGTTGGGAGTAACAGCTGATCTGATCAGCTGTTACTGTCATGCAGTACGTTACTGTTTATGCAGATCAGAATGTGCGTCTGTTTTTATTTTGTACGGCTATTACATTTTTTTTAAAATCTCCTCATTTACTAAATTTTTATGCTTTACAAGATAGGGTAGGCGCCATGTATGCTGAAATTCTTAGAAAGGCTGTTTTCATGTAAAAAATTTTTTTTTAAGATTGTGACTTTAATATGCATTTTAGCGCAAAAATGTATATAATAAAAGTTGTAGAGAATTTAAAATCCTACAAATTTTCTTTTAAACATTTTTTTGTATAACGTTTAGTTTAGCGGTAATTAGCGATTTTCTGTTTTCCCACGAAAACGTGTAAAAAATCGATTTTTTAAGAATTCAGCCTTAGTATGCATTTTACGACAAAAGTGTATGTAATAAAATTAATAGTAAATTAAAAGATGTACAATTTTATTTAGAGAATTTTTCTCTACAGAGCTTACTATCTGTTTCATAATCATAGACACCCGAGTTTGAACCCTTGCGACTCCAAAACTATGAAACGGATTTCAACATATTTTACACCAAAATTTAGCTCATTTTATTCTGCGTTGACCCGTAATAGTCCTTCATTTTTAATGTTGTTAAAAAATTGACATATCGAGGTTGAAAGACAAAAAAACCCGGTTTTTTGCTGCCGCAACAATTTTCATGCGTTTAGAGATGTGTAATTCGATAATTATTTGACCGCAAATTTTAAAATTTTTACACACTCATGTGTTAACAGCACTCATGTGTCACTCATGGTAACTCATGTGTCATGCACTCATGTGTTCTCTCCTCTTAAGGAGGCAATAATAGAGTACTAGGGGAAATTGACCGAACTTCTTGAAAGAGTGACTCCACACAGGATTCCAAGATTCGTCACAAGTTACAGGCCGATTGGACGGTGTGATCCGGAGCGATCGGTGGCTAGGTGGATGCCGGAACAGTACTTGAAACCTAAACCTTGATTGGAGGAAGAAGAAGAAGAAGAAGAAGAAGAAGAAGAAGAAGAAGAAGAAGAAAGATGAGGAGGAGGTTGAGGAGGAGAAGAAGAAAAAGAAGAAGAAGACCATTCATTCCTGAATAAAATTAGGTCATGTTGTTCTTTTTATAATATAAAAAGTAAACAATATTATTGTTTACTCATGATTATTAGGTTATATTGTTCATTATTTACATTAACAGGAGAAAGTCGTGTGAGTGTATCAAACCAGATATTTTTGTTTTTAGCACTCTTCATTTCATTATAGAATTATAAAAAAAATAAATAAATAAACCTTTATTTGTCAGCGACCAAAAAAGGAATAGACATCGTCAAATACAGATATACGTACTTTTAAATCTATTTAACAAACAATACTATCTGATAAAATTACGTATTAACTAAATCAAAACAAAAATAACTAATTCATTAAATTACTACTTAATTTTACATTGAAATTTTTTTTTTATTTACATTAACAATGTTTCATAATTTTAAATTCTACACACATTGCATATTATAAAGAGCATTCATTGTAAGATAATTTAAGAATATTGTAGTATAGTATTAAGTTATACATAGTAGTTATACATACCTATAATTTTAGAGGGTGGAATTATACAGTATAGATCTGTACCAAAAAGGTAAAGAGTTTTAACTCCAATTTTGGCAAAATTGAGTTAAAACTACCTTTAAAATCAGAAAGAAATGCTCTAATGCTTCAATATTGTAGTTGATGTACAAGTTTCTTTTGTAAAGTCGTTATTGAATGTGTTTTACTGGTAGTCAAGTAAATTTTGTTTGAATTTGATGTTTTGTTCGTTTGTTACTAAACAGTAGGCTATGGTAAATTTTGAAGTTTCTTCAAATATTGTGTATAATGCTGCTTCAAAAATAGTGTTAGCATTAGGTATTTTACTTAAGTTTTTTTTTATGAAATCAATTTATTGTACATTGGAGTTAACACTAATGTAGAACGTAAAAAGTGACAAAACACAGAGAGCCGTATAGTCTGTATGGGTTTCCACTAATCAAATTTCACGGCCAAATGAAGTAAAAAATAGTTTCCAATTCTCGTAGAAGATAAATTCTCGTAGAGGTGTAATAGGTAAAAATATAAATAAGTTGTTATTAAACAGCCCGTGGTGATTGTTTCTTTAAAATTAAAAAAGAAATAAAACAGACCTAAACGATTGGTGAAGTAGTTTGGGGGAAATAAGTTGTTATAATATCGGGAAGCGAGTTGAAAGGATTCTGATAGATGGCGCGGTTTGTAACTTGAGAACGATTTAACCATAATCAGTGATCCAAGGTAATGGATCAGAGCGCCAACTTAATATGAATTCCAAACTTAATTATAACTAGTCAGCAACAGATCTCACTTGTCCAATATACCGTCCGACCCTATCCCGAATGTCGCTCTTTCCCAAAAATAACCGAATATCCTTTCAAATATTCCCTTCATTACCATTTCCATCCCGTTATCGCATGCCTAACAACCTCCAACCTCCTCACCTATACATTTTATCAGATCAGCCACGACAATTTCTAGATCTGACGTTTCTGTTATATTCTCTACTAATAAATTATACATTCCTCTATCCTATTTAGAAATTTCAGGTACGTAACTCACTCCTCTTCTAACCAAACTACGCAGGTCAAACTTTTACCTAGCCTACAGTATTTATAAACTTTCATAACAAATTTTTGTTTTAATCTTTAATGTGTTTACATTGCAATCTGTTTAATTGAGAACAATAAGTAACCTCTATGCCGATAACGGGCAGGTGAAGTGTTAAATTAATTGCACTCGATCTGTTGGTTCCAGGGCTACAAAACAAATTCTGCTTCTTATCACATAGTCAGCCAATCATATGACTGAACTATTTAAGAACAGAAGAGATAGAGGTGTAAAAGACACTAGTCAGAGTTATCTCCTCTGAGAGTAATGAATTTCACTATACAGCCAGACCCTGTGGTGAATGAAGTGAAGGTGTCATTTGCAGGGTGGAAATGGGTGCTTTTCGGAGGGCCTGGCATTCTGATAAGCATACTCTTTCGATTCAGTAAGGAACGCAATAGTAAACCACCTCACTCCTCGTTTTTACTTAATTAAGCCACTAGAGGTTCAAACCAGCCTCTCGGCTGTTGACATAAACAACATGTAACCCCATGACCAAATGAGAGAAGGATTATGAGTATTTTGTGTAAATGAGGTGTAGTCTTGTCCAGACCCCGGCCGACCATTCTTGAGAGTATTACTATTGATTTTACTAGATCTATTTTTTTAGTTTTAAATAATTTTTTCTAGTATTCTTATCAAATTTTAGAACATTTAATTTATTTTTAAAAAAATAAAAGTTTATGTGATTAGGTTTTATGTAAAATTAAGAAGAGTATTTAATTTCTTTTATGCATTTATCTTGAAGCTACGATCAATAATAAGAAACAAGAAATTTAATTTATTTTGAATTTACTAATTCTGGTAGACGACCATCCATAAGTCATCGTCAAAACTATACTGGGTTTGTTGTTTTACTTTTAAATTTTTCCTTCTTTTTGTATTTGATTTCTTAGTATGTTGAAATCCATTATGTTTTAAATAAGGACATTGTATTCATAATATATTAATTAAGTAATATTCAGTAATTAATGTAAAATGAAAAACATAACCTAATCTTAATCATGAATGAATGACTCTAAATAAAAATCAACCTTAATTTGGCTTAATAATACGGAAAATCACTCTTTTACGCTAAATTAGGCACTGTAGAGTAAAATGCTTCAACAAAAATTATAGATCTTTTAATTGTCTAAAAGTGTATTACATACACTTTTGTTGTAAAATGAACTAAAGCCGAAATCTTAAAAAAATCTATTTTTTATAGATTTTCATGAAAAAAAAACAGAAAATCACAAATTACCGCTAAACTAAGCGTTATAGAAAGAAATGTTTGAAATAAAAATTGTAGACTTTTAAATTGTCTACAACTATTTCTATACAGTTTTAACCTAAAATGCATATTAAAGTCGCAATCATAAAAAAAAAAACATTTTTTTCTATGAGACAAAAACCTCTCCAAGAATTTCAGCAGACTTGGAATCTATCTATCTTGTAGAACATAAAAAATGTAGTTAATGAGGCGATTTAAAAAAAATCGTAGAGGCTATTTTTGAGAAACTCGCAAAAAAGTTACAAATGACACGAATAAACTACTACTTCCGGTTGACCGATTTTGATGAAAATGTTCATGCAGGTCCTCTAGTAACTAACTTAATTTTCAAGTTTCAACTTTGTACAATGTTCCGGTTTTAAGATATTCTGTTCACACACAGACAAACACACACACGCGCGGACCAATCGGTAAAAACATGTTTTTTGGGGTTCAGGGGGTCTGAAAACGTGTATACCAGGTGAAAACTCGATTTTAAAAATCGACATGAAAACAATAAGTACTTTCCTTCCTATAATATATTCATCATGCCCATAAAAGGCAGATGGAATGTAAAATTATTTGCACTAAATCTATTAGCTTCAGGGCTGAAAAAGATAATTCTCTTTCTTATAACATGGTCAACCAATTAAATGACTGAATCATATAAGAACAGAAAAGGATGAGGTGTAAAAGAGACTTATCAGAGTTATCCCCTCTGAAAGTAATGAATTTCATTATGCAGCCAGACCCTGTGGTGAACGAAGTGAATGTGTCATTTTCAGAGTGGAAGATACGTGCTTTTCAGAGGGTCTGGCATGCTGATAAGCATACTTTTTAACTCAGTGAGGAAGGGAGTGGTAAACTACCTCACTCCTCGTTTTACTTAGTAAAACCTCCACAGGTTCAAACCAGCCTTTCGGCTGATGACCTAAACAACAATATATTCAAATAGGGAAGAGAAAGTAAAAATTAAAATCAGTTCGGATTGATAGGGTGATACGTATTTCTTAGTAATCTTTTTTCAGTAACGGTAATGTGTGAGTAAACTATTTATTATTTATTCTTAATTTAAGTATATATATCACTTATTCAATATAATATGTGATATTCAGTATTTTGTTTAAATTTTAAATTAGTTTTTTATAAAAAAACTTATTGAATTTGCGATATAATTGAAACGAATGACACAATTCAGGTGTAATAATGTATAAAAACAATTTAGCGAATTGTAATATGACAGAGATTTAATGTTGGTTTGTATGAAAGATTCATATGTGGTCTGTAATGAGGTCTGTATGGACGTAACAGTTAAGCGGAACAGTACCAGGTACACTGTGTGTAAAAACAGATACTGTTGATAATGAAATAGGCTTATTAGAGGCCTAGTACATAGTGGTAGGACGGTGAGCCTACTCGCTCGCTCGGTTTAGGCCTGCAATAAATACAGTCGGGACGGGTAAACGTGACTAATATTCATATACAAAGCTCATAGCATGTTCATGTATTCTGGTACATATGTGTTTATCATTTAATACGGTCGTTTGCGTGTAGTCTGTACTCCCACTGTACGTCATTTTCATAATTGAACGTCTATCTATTTGATAATAGTATACGGTGATAATTTCAGCTAATAAAGATACTAATGTTCGCTAGAGTGTACAACAGTCTGAAAACTATCATTACGCTTTTGTAACATATCCACATTTAGTTGTCGACAATCCGTGGGCGTACAAGGAACGGCATAACTCACTCAATGGGCTGTAAACTATGAATAAATGAACGTTATTGCTCTTCTTTTTTCTAGCAAATCCTTCAATATCTATTATCTATACTAATACAGTAGAGAATCATACTGAAGCAAATTTATGAAAAGAGGATCGAATTTAATAAGAAAACTCACATCGCTTTTATAGACTTTGTTGTTGTTTAGGTCATCAGCCAAAAGGTTGCTTTGAAGCTGTAAAGGTTACTGAGTACAACGATGAGTGAGGTAGTTTACCATTACCTTACTCACTGAGCGGAAAAGTACGCTGTCAGCATGCCGGGTCCTCTGAAAAGCACATATTTTCCACTCTGTAAATGGCACCTTTACTTCATTCACCAAAGGGTCTGGCTGTATAATGAAATTCATTACTTTTAGAGGAGATAACTCTGACTAGTGTCTGTACACCTCTACCTCTTCTGTTCTTTAATGATTCAGTCATTTAATTGGCTGACTATGTGATAAGAAACAAAACTATTTATTTTATCCCTGCACTCCACCTGTCTATATTAGGCAGTTATAGACTTTAATAAAGCTTTTGGCAGTATCTCAAGGGAAACTTTACGGGATGTTACGGAATCAAAAAGCTATCGGGCCTACATGGCATTTTATTGGGGTTTTGACGGGTATGTGTTGTGGTTTAAGTCATCAGCCGAAAGGCTGGTTTGAACCTCTAGAGGTTTTACTACGTACAACAAGGAGGGAGGTAGTTTCCCATGCCTTCCTTACTAAGTGGAAATGTATGCTTATGCTCTCTAAAAAGCACATATTTTCCACCCTTCAAATGACACCTTCACTTCATTCACCATAAGGTCTGGCTGTTTAATGAAATGCATTACTTTCTCAGGAAATAACTCTGATTAGTGTATTTTGCACCTCTACTTCTTCTGTTATTAAATGATTCAGTCACTTAATTGGCAGACCATGTGATAAGAACCAGAACTATTTTTTGTAGCCCTGGAACTAGTAGATCAATGGCAAATAATTTAAAACTTTACCTGTCTGTTATGGGCAGGAGGGGCATGTATAGAAATACAAAGATTGGTCTAAAGTTTGAAGAAGAGATAACTGGAATGCAACTGGTTAACAAAGGATACAGGCAGGGTTGTAGTTTATCTCCAACCCTATTCAATGATCATGAGGATGATTTAATATGAAGATGAAAAAATAGGGTGGCCCAAGGTGTGTGTTTGGCTTGAACTCGCTTTTATACGCAGATGATTTATTGATCATTCACGAATCAGAGGACGATCTTCAGATTTCGATATTTCTGCTAAAACAGCTTTGTGGAGAGAATTCTCTGATTATTTATTTCTATCAATAAGACAAAAGTAATGGCATTTAAAGGGGTAAGATACCTAATAGGATGAAGATAGTAATGGAGAACAGAGTGTTACAGCAGGTTTCACATTTTAAGTACATTGGTTGTAATTTAACACATGAAGGGGAATTTGATGTATAATGACGAATGTTTGTAGTTTCAACGTGTTTGCGGTTACATAAATAGAAAATTTAAAGCAAGGGTCCGAAAAGAAACGCAGTTGAGGCTATATGATATAATGGCAATGCCACTTTTGTTGTACGGAAGTGTAACATGGGTCTCATAAGGAAATCTGTAGTAAAGAAGTTGGAAGCAGCTGAGATGCGTTTTTTTGAGATCCGGGGAGCAACACTTAGTGGTCGCATCAAAAGTGAGAAAATCCGGCATGACTTGGGTACGATTTGGGCAACAAGAAGAAGAAGAAGAAGTAGACGTAAAAGAATAAGAAGAATTCAGTAAAACCGTACTTTAGTAGATTGTTCAAGCAGTTTTTGGATAGGTAAAATTAAACGCAGTTGGCCAAGTATTACGGAGGAGCAAGAAATTACAGATTTGCACTGATATCTGAATTTACGCACTTATTGGTAATGCGGTAGTTTTGATAACAAAAATCCGGTGTGAAATACTTACGTGACTATCTCTTGAAAATTTAAATAATGAAAGTTCCTATTATATTTAATCATGAGTAAACAATCCAAAATTAAAAAACATAACCTAATTCTTTGCCCATAACAGGTAGGTGGAGTGTTAAACTATTTACACTCGATATGCTTGTTCCAGAGCTACAAAAATAGTTCTGTTTCTTATCACATGGTCAGCCAATTATAACTGGAGAATTAAAGAACAGAAGAGGTACAGGTGTAAAAGATACAAGTCAGAGTTATCTCTTCTAAGAATAATGAATGTCATTGCACAGCCAGACCCCGTAGTAAATGAAGTGAAAGTGTCATTTGCAGGATAGAAATGGCGTGCTTATATGCATACTTTTTTATTGTTACTCTTTGAGAAAGGCAACGGTAAACCACCTAACTCCTCATTTTACTTAGTAAAACTTCTAGAGGTTCAAACCAGCCTTTCGGTTGATGACCAAAACGACAACCTAATTTTAATCATGAGTGAAGGAAGCTAAATGAAAAATCTACCTCTAGTTTAATTGGAGTTTGATCAGCGAAATATTTAAAGTCACTAATTGATATTAAAATAAGCTCTGTTGGGATTTTTATTTTTAAAATGTAAGATTGTTTGTGAAGTTTAACGCTTAAAGTTCAGTTTTCCATGAAGCGCAGCGATCGGGGATGATACTTAATCATATACCTTATTTATACAATAAATGAGAATTAAAATTAATTCCAATGAAGTACAACGAAAATATACTTGATTACCAGTATAAGATCAATTGACCATATGGAAGAAATAAATCAATACCTCGGCGTTGAAATTAGTAACATTATTTTAATAAGAATAAATAGATAGACTAATTAAAGTTTAGATTGCTTTTAGAGATGACGTAATCAAATGGATGAGCACGACATAAAAAAATAAGTAATAAAGAAAATAATTAATAATAATATTTTGCCTTTCAGCCGGGCCCCGATAATATTCATTAAGATTGTTTTTTTTCTTTTTCTACTTTATTGGTAGATGAAATGATAAAGGGAAATGGTAAATACAAGAGTATATCACAATACAAGAGGAAAGAACTAATCTCTTATATGTGGAAGCAATAATTCATCTGTAAAAGCTACTAGGCGTGTACCTGGTACCTGGTTTCTGTCTAGAGTCTAACATCTCGGCAACAGTAAGTTTAACAGAAATATCCGAGGTATTGGTTAGCCGCCTTGCCATACGAATATATACCATATACTGGGTGTTTTAGAAACCGACGTTCGAAAATTAGGATTTATAAGAATAATTTATACATCAATTTATAAACATAAAAATAATATAACAAATAAAAATGTAACTACAATTCGTGTGTAACTAAAATTAATTTTGTATTCATTATTGCATACAATTGTTTTGTGTGACCAGGCAGCAATCGAGAGATTTAGTTAAGCATTTTAAGACTAACTGCATTCTTTGTTTCAGAAAAGTTCTGTTCTCCTTGGTCCAAAGTTTTATAATGTAATATATAATAAAGTGCGTAACCCTGAATCATTTGGTATATTTAGAAGTAATCTTCAGTGTTGGATTTTTCCCCTTTAGCCAGAATGATTAGATGACATGTACAAAGTTATTTTGTTAACGTTATTCAAAACTATAACGATGATTTGGTCCACCGAGGTAAATGTTTGTACTCCGTTTAATTGTGCGAGAAAGTGTTTGTTTGATTGTAGGATTTTCTCTTATATTTTTATTTGTTTCTTCTATTTTTTCAATAAAATGATTATTTTGTAAAGAATGCCAAGCTAAGTTGCATAATGTTCCTTCCTCTACCTTTAATCAAAATTTTCTTTGTAGGTCAGGTGGTATTTTTGTTCGTAATAAACTGATTTCTAACGTTTTATTTTAGTTTTTTAACTTTATTTCAATTAGTTTAAGCGAATATATAAGTTGTAAATATGTGTACTTATAGGTAATATGATATGTAAATGCATTATATTTTATTATTGAACAAAAATAAATACATTATTATTATTATTATTATTATTATTATTATTATTATTATTATTATTATTATTATTATTATACAATTTAACTAAAATTTTTAAATCAACAAATAAATTTCAAATGGATTGAAATTATTTTTTTAATTAATTAAAAGTTGGCCAGAAGTTTATTTCATTTCTTTAAAAGTCTTTTTACTTTCTCTTGCCTATATGAATATATAGGAAGGTAAGTATTGTTTTCATGTCAATTTTTTGAAATCGAGTTTTCACCGGATCTACACGTTTTCAGACCCCGTTAACGCAAAAAACATGTTTTTAGCGATTGGTGTGTGTGTGTGTGTGTGTGTGTGTGTGTGTGAACAGAATATCTCAATAACGGAACATCGTACTAACTTGAAACTTGAAACTTAAGTTAGATACCACTAGATGACCCGACACGAACATTTTCATCAAAATCAGTCAACCGGAAGTAGTAGTATATTCATGTAATTTTTCACTTTTTGCGATTTTCTCAAAACGGCTCCTATGATTTTTTAAAAAATCGCCTCGTTTACTAAACTTTTTATGATTTACAAGGTAGACCAGGTGCCATGTCTGCTGAAATTCTTGCGGAGGTAGTTTTCTCGTAAAAAAGTTGTGTTTTTAAGATTGCAGCTTTAATATGCATTTTAACGCAAAAATGTATATTATCAAAGTTGTTGAGAATTTATAAACCTACAGCTTTAATTGAAACAATTATTTGTATAACGCTTAGTTAAGCGGTAAATAGCAATTTCTGTTTTTTTTCTCACGAAAATGTGTAAAAAATAGATATTTTAACGATTTCAGCCTTAGCCATTTTATGACAAAAGTGTATAATCAAATTTATAGGAAATTAAAAGATCTACAACTGTTATTTACAGCATTTTTCTCTACAGAGCCTAGTTTAGTGTGAAAGAGTGATTTTCGGTATTTTTAAGCCAAACTGAGGTTATTTTCATCTTGCGTCTTTCGCTCATGATTAAAAGTAGGTTATGTTTATTGAGGTTAGTTTTTTGTTTATTTCTAATGTTTTATTACTAATGTTAGATTGTATTGTTCATTATTTGAATTGGCAAGAGAAAGTTGTGTAAGTGTTTCACACCAGATTTTTCTAGTTAAGTTACTCCTTTAATTTAAATCCAAATCTCTGTTGATTTCAGTTAAATCAATCCTGAACTATTCCATACATTTTTCATAAATTCATGATTTTAAATGTCTCATAATAAAACCTAGAAACCATGTGCACCTAAGGGGTAAATAGAGGCAACTATTCTAAAGAAAAAAATATTACTACTATACCTTGGTAAAGAAATATATTTCTAAAATTCAGCATGTATATTCCAATAATAATTCGAGAAGTTTCCATTTACCCATTCATATTTTCCAGTCCAGTTCTAATATCTCTCTGAAGCTACATGAAAATTCTTGAATAACTGCTCAAAAGAATAGAACTTTCTCCCGATAGACTATGATATTAGAAAGTACCCTTCCATCCCAGTATCCTTATTTTATTACTAATTGGACAGTGGCTTATTCAACTATTTAGGCTTAATAACTTAATATTAGCCTACTTAATATTTTTACCTTTCTTTAATCAAGAACTGTTCAAATCGTTTTTAAACGCAAATCAGTTTCCTGATTCTTCGGCAAAGATATTATACGTGATCATCCCAACTCAGGAGACTTTCAATTTTTATCCAAATGTTTGATGGATAAATCTTTCTGGATAGAATTACGTTCGAACATGTAGTCTATTTTCTTCTTTTTTTTCTTTAACGTAGACTCTTTTGCAATTACTGCTAATCCAGACATGGGTGAAATCATGTAGTCTAGTCTATATATACATTATTCTATCTTTGTTTCCAATTATTAATAGATTTTTATTATTATAACAATTTTTATTTTAAATTCGGTCTGTATTACTTGGTCTGATCGTTATTCACCTCAAAGTTTAGTTTAAGTTATAAAGAAATCTTCTTAGAAATCAATCTAATTGGTATATTCATAATATAATTGAACACTGCCAATAAAAAATTGTTACACCATGTAGACATTGGAGGACAAAACAATGGCATAAAGATAAACTGTCTTGCTTTTGAAAACCGCCTATCAATCGTTTCTAGGAACATGGAAACAACAATATAACAAACAACATAAAAGAACAAGCAGAAAAAAGCCGGACTATAGATTTCCTATGAGAAAACTAAATAAACAACGAACAAAAAACAGATCCGCGTGACCTGAAGATACAATACGGAAAAATTGAGTAAGTTCATAGCTTCAAGTGTCTTTGGGAGATAATACAACCAAAGACAAGGAAACGTAAACAATAGACGAGGAAAAATAGCCGGTGCACTTAGAGGAACTCATCACTTCTATAAAACGAAAGCATTCTTAAAACAAGCCAAGATTATGCATAATAATACTTCGATAAAACCTGCGTGTTTGTTTGCGAGTGAGTGCCTTAGAATGACCGGAAAGGCTGGTATAAAAGAGCAGAGAAATTTTACAGACAGATCCTTTGCAAGATAAGTTAATGGGTCTGAAGATAGTAGACGGACAATACAGATCACGAAGTTGAGAAGAACTATACAAAGAAAATAAACGATTAATAAAATATTTAGAAAATTATGACTAAAATTTTACGGACCTTTGTATGGAATGGATAAGAACCAGTTGACAAAACAATTTTTTAAGACACTAAACAATAGACCAAAGGTGTCAGATAAATGTTTTAAAGAAGTGAGAAAAGATATTAAGAAAACCGGAATAAACTCAAAAAACTTAATGAACTGAACCAAATTCAGTCAACTAATTACGGACTTTAAGGGCTCCTATGAAAATTAAAAACAGAAAACCGGGTGGACAGAAGAGAGAAGAAACCCCAACTGTGAGCAAATACTGAGAATTCGGGCTGTAAAAAGAGCTTCCAGAAACTTCTAAAGTCATCTTACGTGGTTTAAAATAGGCCCTATACGAGAAAAAAATTGAAAACAGTTTGTAGACAGTGTTATTGATTATAAATAGAGCTAATGGGTGTTTCAATAAGACGCGCACTTGGTAATCCGATTGAATAGAATCAGCTGATTCTCAACAACTGGTGTGATTAAAAAAAAGTTGGACTCTGATCATTATTTCATTTCACAGTATATTTTTACAGCGGATTATTTTTAAGTTATGATAAATATTACCGATTTTTATAAAATACAGTAAAATCTATACATGTCTCCTGCGTTATGACGGTAAAGTAATTTAAATGGATGGAAACTGATCGTTTTTCCATTTGGTGCTTCGCGTATTTTAGGATTTATGTTGATTTAGATAGAATGCAGACAAAACGCAAATTTTACTGAATAATTAAAGCAATGATTGATTACGAAAGGACTATCCATCTTATAATCCTCAAATTTTTGAATTAAATTTAAAACTCTTGGCTTCTACGCTGGGTTCCCGGGTTTGATTCCCGGTCAGGTCTGGCATGTTTTTCATCTCACATTTTCATTATCATCACTATCCACCGTCTGC
This sequence comes from Catonia carolina, assembly GCA_035578175.1. NCBI lineage: Eukaryota > Metazoa > Arthropoda > Insecta > Hemiptera > Achilidae > Catonia > Catonia carolina. The sequence continues at coordinate 25,854,059 of JAQMRL010000007.1, read as the reverse complement.
ATTAGCAGAATTGCAAAATAGTCAGACGTAAACTAAAAAGAAAATTAAAACTCTTAGACGATTTCTGTTCAAATTTGATTATTTTGAAACGTTGTGAAAATGAAATAAACTCTCCTGTATGTTTTAAAAAAGATGTCTTAAACCAGTAAGTTTTATGAAATTATGGTGAACATTTAGGATATATACTGTCCTATATTTTCAAAAAGTAAAGAAAGATGCTTGATCAAAGAAACGTGGATAACTGTATATTTTTCTATTGTCCAATCAGTAATCTTTTATGGAATGTTAGGATAGGTTGTTGATTGCCCATCTTATTTAGCTCCCCAGGTGATATTTCAAAAGCTTATTTTGCGAGCAATTAAGAGAGACTAATCGCTCAATCATTTTGAGCAATTCAAATATTTTCATGTACTAGATATTCATTAAATTTATGCAGGAAACTAATTATATTATTATCACACAAGAACTCCTTGAACATCCCAGAACGAATTCACTAATGCAGTACAAGAAACAAGGAATATTGATTCCTTTGCACCGATCTAAAAGAAGCTATTCCTAAGACGTTTTTTACCTGACACCTTACTTCACAACATGCTGTTCCAAAATTATAATAGTACACGGCACTTAGTTAGAGTTTCAAGAGGAAACACCCAAATTGTTATTTGTTCTCCGTCAGCAGAACAAGCAGAACATTAATATATCATTAAATTTGTGACCTACCATTCTGATGCTTTAGATCTGGGAAACCTATTTGAATAAGAGGCACTAAATTGACTTATCCTAGGACAAATTTAAAAGTGAGACAGATCTAATGTTTTGTAAGTTGTATAAAAGTTATTCATAATTAAAAATAATTTCGCAAATAAATTTACAATTACTATAAATTATTACTTATCTACAAAGTTCAAAACGAGTAATAATTTTTCAAACAACCTATCTAATTAGTTTGATCTATATATGTTAATGTGTTTGCAATTTATTTTTTATCGTTTGTGTACTTGCTTATGTAGACAAATGAATGGGTCAACGAAAAAACGTTGCAAGTAACAAAAATTAATTTTTACAGAAAGTGGAAGATACCATTTGATTCTTAGCTGTATAACGATTTTTCACAGTATGACGATTTTGTTTCAAGAATTTCCGAGATTTTAGTTACAATTCTACCCGGCAAAAGTCACTATTATGATCAAATAGAGGATTTATAGAACGTACTCCACTGAAACTTCACTTTTGTCAATTTTGTCAGTTGCAACTTTTTCTGTTGAGCCATTCAAATAGGTTTCTAGGATGAGTTTTAGGGTGCCTGGAAAAATAAGGATAAGAAACAAAATGATAATCATTTTCTCTTATATGTGTAATACAGATGTGGGGATGATTCCCCTGCAATGAAAAGAGTTTGGAACGATCAGAACTGGGAAAAGCTTCTACCGGAGATGGTTGCTAAATTTTGAGATTCACTCTTTACATGATAGCCTTGAAAGGTCAAGCATTTTGTTCTACTGATCTAAAGAGAAGCGTTCTACAGTTTACATACATAATTTAAAAATCATATTTAGTAATTTGTCTCGTCTTTGTTATTTTGAAGTAACTTTTTGCATGCAAGATAGAATGTCTCTTAAATGAAACACCCTCTTATAAATGGTAATCTCCCTTAAAAATAAGAATCCACCGTCACTTGACGAGATGTATGCAGGACATCCCGTTCTGCGGAACATGTAATCAACCTACACAAATTATTGGACTCTTCTGGAAACCTTACGGACAAAGTGAAGAGAATGGATATCATGTAGAGAAAGGAAAGAACCTACTACAATCAAATAATACTGAGAGTGTTGGCTGGAAAATGAGGTTTCAGATATGACTAAAGTTTCTTTATATTGTAAAAATGACCATAAATTAAAATAAGAAAATATATAGATTTTTATATCGTATTAAAACCACATTAAAATTAATAATTTTTTTAATGACAATTATTTTAACCATGATAAATAAATGAATAAATAAAACAGTTTTATCGTTCACGTAAAAAAATGAATTTTTTGACTTGCAATATTTTTCTCTAGCACCATAAAATTAAATATATTGTGACTTTTATTCCAAGCTCTTTCTGCGCCTGGTTTTGTATAAATTACAAAATGTTTTTAAGGTTTATAATAAATATTTATTTACGCGTTATTTACCACGGTTTAAACAACTAAAAAATTGAAAAATAGGTCTATACTTAATCTAAGAAGACTAAATTTATTACGAAATATTTTAAAAGACTTAAACGCATTTTAACTGATATGGCTATTTACAAACAAATAAATAATTATTTCTTACTTACTACCTTTAATAATTTCACACGAACTGCGCGTCACGAAGAAACTCTTTCGATATGCGACTCACAAACAGATTTTTAGTCACTTCACTTTTACAAGAAGACTGACTCACTGAAAAAAGAATAGTCACTTCTTTAATTAATACTATAGAACTTTCGCGGATAATACATAACATAGAATATTTCTGATAAATAAAAACACAAAAAACACAATAGAATAATACAAATAGGTAACCTTTCATAAATGAAAGTCAAATTTTGGGACAGGAATTGGGAAGGCTATGGATTGAACGCAAGAATAAACTGATCACGAATTTACAAGAGTAGGTAGCCAAGGAAAACTGAAAAAACCATGATGACATCAGTCATTTATATTAGGCCTACTAATTAATTACAATAAAATTTCTGATTTTTGTCATAAATCGTTCATTTTCGCAATTCTTAAATTTAAACAGTTTCTTATAAATTATTATTGTTTTTTTTTTTTGCTTAGGCCATCAACCAAAAGACTGTTTCAACCTCAAGAGGCTTTACTGAGTACAAACAAGGAGTGAAGTGGTTTACCATGACTTCCTCACTGAGTGAAAAAGTATGCTTATCACCATGGCAGGCCCTCCAAAAATCATCTACTTTCCACCCTGCAAATCATCCCTTCACTTTATTCACCACAGCGTCTGGCTGTATAATGAAATTAATGACTCCCACAGAGGATAACTGTGACTAGTGTCTTTTACACCTCTACCTCTTCTGTTCTTAAATGTTTCAGTCATAAAACTGACTGACCATGTGATTATTAAACAGTACTATATTTATAGCCCTGAACACTTCAATTGCAAATAATTTAACAATCCACCTGCCATGAACTATAGATTAATAACTACTAATTTTGTTAAAAGTTACTAAATAGATTAATAATTAACAATTTTAAAATAGCAAGAAAACAAAAGCCAATTTATAGAATAAGTACGAAAAGAGAAAACAGAAAATATTTACTAACAGATATAAAATAAATAATAGGCTAACAGAACATTCTACCCTATACTAGAAAAACAACATACATGGATAAACTAATTGACAGTTGCGCAAAAGGCAATAAATCACTCTGTCATAATACAGAAGACCGTTTACAATTGCCCAGTAGGCGTTACAATACTAATGTTACGTTAAAAGAACAATTTTACATTTTTTTAAAATTTCAATTTAGTAAAAATTTTTTATTCACCCAGTGTTTATATAAAATACATAATAATATAGCATCGATGCATATTGAGCCGAGTGAACACAAATATTTCTTATTAGCCCCCTCGTAGCGCTATGTATCATGGCTTGACACGCTCAGCAGGTCGCTACATAAAATCACTGTTCGACATAACATGCCAACCAGATACTACATACGTATAGGCCCTATAATACTAACACGATAAAACAATCCCCCCTTCTCCCTTCACACAATCTAATAATAATAACAATAATAATGTTATACGGGAGGGGAGGGATTTGTACTTACAAATCTCTACTGAATCTCCACCTCTATTTTATTTATTTATTTACTTATTTATTTAATTTATTTATTAACTGTGTATAAGGTACTTTCCATTTGTAAGAGAATATATTAACAATTGTAACGGGTAACGAAATATATACACATACACGAGTAAGAACATTTTGTACTTTGCAATTTTAACAAATAAATTTATATTATAAAACATATTTATATTATTTTATACAAAATAAATCCAGTATACCATTATGTCTTCTGCGACAAAAGTGTTCAAAACTTTTTGACAAGACTCATATATTTCAGACCTTAGTATTTTTTTAATAAAAAACTATCTTGAAAAATTCAACCTTGTAGTTCCTAATTACTTCCAAATTTCAGGAGCAAACATCCAAAACGTGTTTGCCACAAAAATAGAAACCTGAGTTAAACATGCAGTCTAACTCACTTTGATTTCTGGAATTGACCTAAACTTAAGTTTTCAACCGATAAAAAAATGTCTCTTGTTAGTAAATGGACAATGAAAAACAAAGCTTTCATTCAAAAAGTGTTTTGTCCATGGCTCTGTTATGTTGAAAAAGTTTTTTGCCCTACAACCAATCACAGTAATGACAGGCCCTTCTCCCCTTCCTCCACGTGTTTGGTTATTCCTAATTTTACTGGTAGAACATTTTGAGAACTTCAAGAAATTTTGGCTAGTGAAAGTGTTTTGATGGAACTCGCCATTGATGAAGAAATTTGCGAATATGAAGAAGTTGCAGTAATAATTTAAAATTGAAATTAATATTATGGTTAAATAGGGGTGAAACCTATTTACAAGGCTTTTAATGTCATACAACTATCGGATGTGGCCGCCTCCGTAGCATAGTGGTTGGTGCTTTAGCCTACTACGGGGAGGTCCCGGGTTCCATTCCTGGCCAGAGTCTGGAAATTTTCACGTCAAATCCTACAGTTACAGTCACAAATCCACCGTAGTCGCTAATAACCAAGCAGTTGACGCCACTTTAAATAAATAAATTATTAAAAAAACTATCACATGAAGTAAAAAATTTAAGTAGTTTTCACAGATTTAACGTTGAAGTTATTTTTCGCGTTTTGCTAAAATTAGCTAAAGTGTGACAAAACATGTTTTGAAAATTTGCTCTTCATTTCTGAATTTGCTGAACTTCCATGATTAAGTGAATCTTCAGTTATTAATACAAGAATACCTCATATTACTCACGGACTTTATCAAAGAAAGTATAAAACTGACAAGTGGAACGACCACTGGTTAAGAAATTGTCCAGAAAAATTATGACGAATGCTGAGAATGTGGGCTGCAAAAAGAGCTACCAGTAAAGTCTAAAGTCACTTCACGTGTTCTAAAATTGGGATTACACGAAAAAATAAATAAATTATAAGGATATTTTAATGCAGATTGTGATCTGTTGAAAGACAGAACGGAATTTTAGTGAATTCCTTATTGTAGAGAATTTTGTAGGTCAGCATTTTACAACAGTGTCAAATTTGCCAATATGGTTGTTGTTAAGTTTTTGTAAGTAACTTTTTTGTTTATTTTAGCGAATTTATTATTATATATAGTGTATCCTAAATGATTGAATTGAGTAGTTTATAATTGAAAACGTATTGCGCATTGCTTCGTAAATAATATCTTTCGGCATTTGTGTTAGTCTGTTGGATTGAGTGTAATGCGTTTGTGTTTGAGTTTATAAAAGGTTTGTAAGCGTGCATTTTGAATACGTAGTTAAACGGACAGAGCAGAAGGCAGGGAGATGACGAAGTGATGGCGAGGGGAACCATCAAGGTAGAAACCGTAAAGACAGACAGACGCTTTGCTTTCTCCAGTCAGTCGATGATTGCAGAATTATGATGAAGTTTGTCTTAGCTTCTAAGAGGATGGAATCCATCGGAAAATGATACTTGCTCGCAGAGGAAGTCTTTAAATACCGATAACGAAAGGCTTTGTACGTTAGATCAAAGACAGACTTGCTCAAGCCGATATTCGGATGGCTTAGGAATCTTTGGGTGGGGGCCCGATATACGGCCGCCGACCGCAACTACCCCGCTCGTACCCTCGCCGTCTTCTACCCTTTTATCTTTCACAAAGGGCTGTAATTCAATTAGTTTTTTCCCTTCTAAAAATTCATTACCGAGATATTTTAAAACAATAATATTCCTCCTCAAATTTTTATTCTTCGTGTTGTGGTCTATTTAAAAAAATTCAAACATGGCTTTTTAACCTTCTCCTCCGCTCCTATTAAAAATGCAATTATAAACGTAACATGCACTACGCTCATGTCGTTTACACCTGTACACTTACATTACCCGACATTAATTAATAAAACCAAGCGAGGAATGCGGCTGTGTTCATAACGTTTTCACGAATGAAGGGTGAAGGACATTTGGGTGGATAAATTCAGGGATACCATTCCGTTTCTACTTCTATTAATAATTCTACATTCACCCCTCAAACTACAACTATAAAGTTAAGTAGTCATGTTGTAGACTTAAATACGCCAGACTGAAATGAGTTGAAGAGGCGGTGGTGTATAGTTTTATTAAACGGTAAGCGCAACTTGTTGTCTCAACTGGTTAATGTGATCAACCGCTCATTACGACCGAATACAATAGAATATAATCTTATCATAAAATTACATTGTTTTCTTCTGTTTTCACGGTAACCTCCTAGGTTTATTATGTTTAAATCCGTTCAAAAATATAAAAATCTGGTGTGATACACTCACACGACATTCTCTTGCCAATGCAAATAACGAATATTGTAAGCAAACATTAGTATAAAACATTGAAAATAAACAAAAAACTAACCTCAAATAACATAACCTAATTTCCATCATGAGTGAAAGACGCAAAATGAAAATCAACCTCAGTTTGGCTTAAAAATACGGAAAATCACTCTTTCACGCTAAACTAGGCTCTGTAGAGAAAAATTCTTTAAATAACAGTTGAAGATCTATTAATTTCCTAGAAATTTTATTACATTCACTTTTGTCGTAAAATGCATACTAAGGCCGAAATCATACAAAATTCATTTTTTTACAATTTTTCATGAAAGAAAAACAGAACGTCACTAATTACCGCTGAACTAAGCGTTACAGAAAAAAGTGCTCGCAGTAAAAGTTGTATATTTTTAAATAGTCTACAACTTTTTTATTTACACTTTTGCGCTAAAATGAATATTAAAGCCCCAACCTTAAAAAAACTATTTTTTTACGAGAAACAGCCTTTCCAAGAAGTTTAGCAGGCATGGCGCCTGCTCTATCTTGTAAATGATAAAAAGTTTAGTAAACGAGCCGATTTTTTTTAAAAAAAAACGTAGGAGCCGTTTTTGTGAAAATCGCAAAAATAGTGAAAAATGACACGACTAAACTACTACTACCGGTTGACCGATTTAAATGAAAGTTCGTGTCGTGTCCTCTAGTGATAGCTAACTTAAGTTTCAAGTTTCAAGTTCGTACGATGTTCCGTTCTTGAGATATTTTGTTCACACACACAGACCAATCGCTAAAAACATGTTTTTTGGGTCAGTGGGTCTGAAAACGTGTAGATCCGGTGAAAACTCGATTTTGAAAAATCGACAGGAAAACAATACTTTCATTTTTATAAATTTATATATAGGCAAGAGAAAGTAAAAATTTATCTTCACTTAATATGAATCATGGGGAGATTTATTTATATTTAACCACTTAATTCTGGGGAAAAGTTTCCTATAACAGGAAGTCTGTCACAGAATCTTTAGGGAAGAGTAAAATGCCTTGGATACAAAAATTCACACTGTACTTGCTCATTTAAAACATCTCATTCTCAGATGCACAGACATGTGACTCAGCCTTGTTATGGCAAGGGTATTATGACAACATCGAAAATGAAAGAGAGTTCAAGAATGACCGAGAGTTTAAAAATGTTAACGTAAATAATAAGGGTAATAAATAGGGTTTTCCGAGAAATAGTTAGAAATATTACGTGTTATAAAAATGGTCTTTTATAGTACAGGTAGTACAGATTTATTGTTGTACGGGTATCTGGAAAGCCGGGTAACTGTTTAGGTAATTTGCCTTTTTTAACACCTTCTTTTCAATCCTAATTTGTTTACAGTTGTTAAAATTTATCCAGAAGCTGTCAAAAGGATTTTGTATTTTATTATATCGAAAATCTCTGTCTTTTATCGAACTCTCCATTAGCCCACCTATATAAGCGCCGGTTTGTTTACGGTCTGGTTTTAGTCTCGATTTGTCTGTGTTTGAGTCAGCGAATCGCTTAGTGCTTAACGGTTAGAAAAGGTCACCGTTACTGTGTATTGTTTAACCTTTATTCTATATAATTTTTGTAAGTAATATTAAGTAAATTGGTTATTTATTGTATTAATTAATTATAGTTAGTTTGTTATTTATTAAATAATTAAATTGTAATATACTTGTGAATTTTAATAATTTATTTAATTAATTGTAATTCTTAGTTGTAATAATTATTTGTAATTTAAAACTTTATTGAGTTAATTATTTAATATACCCAGATCCCAAAACGGACCTTAGAGAAAGTGTGACAGTATGATATGGTTTACTCGTAATGCGGGATCGATTTAATAAGCTACGAGATCACGATAATGTAGATATTTTCAAAATTAAGAAATCTGGTGTAAAATACTCACATAACCTTATCCTGCCAATGTAAATAATGAAAAATATAACCTAATGAAAAGTAAAACCATAACCCAATTTCAATCATGAGTGAATGACTCAAAATGAAAATCTCTGTTATTAAATTTCTAAACTAATTTATAGACTTTAGTCGTAAAATGCATACTAAGCCGGAAATATTAAAATATTACATGGTTTTACCGATTTTGATGAGTAAGATACAGAAAATCACTAATTGACGCTAAACTAAGCAAAGTAGAAAAATGTTCGATATAAAATTATAGGTTTTAAAATTGACAACAACTCTGATTTTTAAACTTTTGCCTTAAAGCTGTAATCTTAAAAATAAATATTTTATAAGGAAAGTAAAGCCCCCTCCAAGAATTTCAGCTGATATGTCGTTTACCCTATCTTATAAAGCATACAAATGTAGTAAATGAGAGTATTTTAAAAAAAAGTTGTAGCCGTTTTTTAACGATAAAAGTCAACATCAACGAATAAACTACTAATCCCGATTGACCAATTTTGATGTAAATATTCTGTTTGATCCCGTTGAATTATTTAACGGGACACGGGAGTCCCTATACTTCCCAAACTTACTCAAGGAACATTTCCTTAGCTTCTACTGCTTAGAACATTATGTTTTTTTTACAACATTGCTATGCTTTTGTATACGTTTGGATGTAACAGTTTTGTAATAATTTGATTTTTAACAAAGATAAAAAATTTAATTCGGCTCACCTTTAAGACCTATTAAATTAAAACATTTATAGCTGTAAAATATTTTAGAAAACATGTATTACAGATATTTTTCATAGAAACTAAGCATCCTTATGAAAGTTAACTACCCTAAAATTTTTATCAAAATCGGTTGAGTGGTTGGTGAGAAAATGATACTTTTGTGCTAAAAAATGAAATTTTCGGAAATGACAAAAAACTGAACAATTTAACTTACATTATGGAAACATTATGGATTCGTAGTGCATTTTCATATTCACTAAGATTGTCTTAGCAAACTGTTGAGGAGACTATGCTTGAACATATCATAGATTGTGACAACGGAAATAGAACTTTATGTGCAGGTTTCGATGGAACCTGACAAGAAAGGGCCATCAGTCACTAAATGGAGTAGTGTCAGCCACTAGTATTAATACAGGCTAGGTCCTAGATGTGGCCGTACTCACAAAATTCTGTGACTGTCTTGATAACTACTGGGGCACTAGAGGGGAGTTCTAAACAATTTAAAACAAAAATCATCACGCTAGCTTAGTTCTAACTGAAGTTACAGCAAAAAATTCAACTTAATGTCAAAAACACTGGAGAAAAATCGATTTGCAGCACAAATTTTTAAAAAAATATTAAAATTAGAAAGGTACATCGTACAACAATAATAAATATATCAAATTAATTACAAGATTTCAAGATTTATAGAATGCAAAAAATAAAAAGTCGAGTAATAAAGTTTTCGTACTCCCGACTCCCTTTAAAGTTTTTAGTTTCAACTCTGTACGCTATTTTATTATTCAGATATTTTGTTCACACTCAGACCAATGGCTAGAACATATTTTTTGGGGTGTAGGGGCCAGAAAACGTGTAGCCTATATCCGGAGAAAACTGTATATCGAAAATTCTAGATAACAAAAGTACATTCTTTTTCTATAAATTCAGATAGGGCAAGAGAAAGCTTATATTATACGTTTTACAGCTTTTTAAATATTATTTTTGATTTAGCATTTAAAAATTGAGTAAAAACTCCCATTCTTTCGAATTTTATTGGAAAAATATATTTTATTTGTAGATCTGTGTAGTCAACAGCCGTCAAAGAATTACATAAGAATAATAAGTACGACTTATTAGTGAATTGGACTACTTTTAATTAATGTTAGTTTATGTAACTTACACATCTGTGGGAGGGAGTGGATGTGTTTTATAATGTTCTTTACAAGCTCACACATTCTTAGTGAGTAAAATTGATGCTTTGTAAGTAAAATGACGAAGAGTTGAGTGAACCGACAGTGTTCGGTTGTTTTCTATGAAGATGTAAGCAATTGATCTGTAGTCTCAGGCTCATGCTAACGCCAGAGTGATGTCATCTACTGCCTCGAACAGCTGCCTTCCAGTTCCATTTCCCATCAATATAAACAACTTCATCTCCGTCTGGCAACCGCAGTACATACAGTGACTATTCTTCCCCCATCGATAACTTTACTCCCACGCCGTCTTTCGAATGTAGAGATTAATTGAACTTTCAAGCATGATATTCTGGATTCTCTGGGACATTAAAATCGCTTGAACAATTTTTTTCACAATTAGCATAATCTCATAAAATTTTAATGAAGTACCATCCAAAGATTTCACCTGTTACTTTTTACGCAATTTTACGGAACCCAATATATTATACTGAAAATAGAATCAGATGTGTCACGCAACTTTGACTGGCTACAGACCGAGCCATCTACCAGGAATAATCAAAAACTTCCAGGACTATTTTTTTAAAATTTATTTAAAACAGTTACACGTTTGTAGACATTGTTCTTATCAAAACAATCCCTTTGGGAAGCTATCAATTTTTCCCACTGCCGTTTCCACACCTGGAACGATACTGCAAAATCTTCTAGTCTAATGTTCAACTTCACCGGAAATTTTTCTTGTATGTCGTCAATTTAGTCAAATCTCTGCTCTTTTAATGGTCTCTTAAGTTTTTAAAAATCATTCTTGGCATGAACCAAATGAAATCTTGCATTTCTAAACTATATCACGAATGGTTAGTCGACGAATGGATCGCATATGAACGTTCACGCTGACAACATGAACATTGTTAGCCGATGTTGATGGACGTACTGAACAAGGATTGTCTTCTAACTATGTACGGCCTTCTTTAAACCTCTTGTACCACTTATGAAACTTTGATCAATTCAGGAATTTATTCCCAAATTTGAAAAATTTTTGTAAAAAATTGTACGAACTTCCCAAAGAATTTGACACAAACGCGTTGTTCTTCTTTAAAAATTATTACAAAATCATAAAAAAATTGTTTTACAAGAACTAATGTAATTTACTAACAAAAAAGGGTTGGAGAGAATTTTCATAAACAACTGCTTTCAGGAAGAGTCACAGAAAACAGTGATGACAACCACTCTTTCAACGCACAATTAAAACAGTCCTGGAAATTTTGATCACCTCTCGTATTACTGTAATGCAATGAATTTAAATTGATTGTAAATAAATATAGGTCTATTCATTTAAAATTATATCTGTTTTCTGTATTTTTTTTAATCCCTAACGTGTGTACGTCTTAATCTGCTCAATTCAGAACAATAAGTACCCCTTTATCCAATGAGATGTCGATGATGTGTATGACGAGTAAATGAGGTGTAATCCTGTACAGACCCAGGTCGACCATTCCTCAGAGAGTATGGTTAATTGAACCCAAACCTTTAAAGTACACCGGTAACCACGGTCTATTATTCAACTTCGTATAAAAGTAACTACCTTTATTAGGATTTAAATCAGGACCTTGTCTCCAAAATCAGCTGTTTAACAGCTGATTCGCGACGACGACATTACCTTTAAACCTACCAAGTGGGTCTCAGATGTAATAATCAAAGATTTTCAATTTGGTTTGTAATAGTAAAGCAAATATCAGATTATTAATTTAAATACAAATGCTTACTTCTTTAATTTTTGTGGATCCATTTCAGGAAATAAATTTAGAATTTTTGTATCGTAAATTTTGTTGGTAAATGAAATCAAATATTTATAAATGTGAAGCAAAGCAAGTGAGGGTTGGTAGGTATAATACAAAAATCTAGTGTGAAATACTCACACAACTTTCTCTTGCTAATGCAAATAATTAACACTATAACCTAACATTAGTAATAAAACATAAGAAGTAAACAAAAAAACTTACCTCAAAAAACATAACCTTGTTTTAATCATAAGTTATAGAAAATCAACCTTAATTTGGCTTAAAAATGCGGGAATCACTCTTTTACGCTAAACTAGGCTCTGTAGAGAAAAATGTTTTATACAAAAGTTGTAGATCTATCAGTTTCCTATAAATTTGATTTTATACATTTTTGTCGTAAAATGCATACTAAGGCTGAAATCTTAAAAAATCTATTTTTTCAGATTTTCATGAAAAAAACATAAAAACACTAACTACCGCTAAAGTAAGTATAATGCAAAGAAACTTTTGAAATAGGAGTTGTAGGATTTTAAATTTTCTACAACTTTTAACGTACATTTTTGCGCTAAATTTTAAAAAAACAATTTCTTTACGGAAAAACAGCCTTTCAAAGAATTTCAGCAAATATGGCGCCTACCTTATCTTGTAAAGCATAAAAAATTTAGAAAATGAAGCGATTTTTTAAAAAATCGTATGAGCTGTTTTTGAGAAAATCGCAAAAATGTGAAAAATGACACGAATAAACTCTACTTTCGGTCAACCGATTTTAATAAAAATGTTTGTGTTGGGTCCGGTAGTAGTATCTAACTTAATTTTTAAGTTTCAAGTTCGTACGATGTTCCGTTCTTGAGATATTCTGTTTACACCGCGCGCGCGCGCGCGCGCGCGCACACACACACACACACACACACACACACACACACACTTACACAGACCAATCGCTAAAAACATGGTTTTTGGGTTCAAGGGGTCTGACAAAGGTGTATATTGGGTGAAAATTCAATTTCGAAAAATCGACATGAAAGCAATACTTTCCTTCCTATATATTCATATAAGAAAGACAAAGTAAAAAATCACTCTTTTACTTTAGAAATTCTATTAAAACTTTTGCATTTGTAGTCTAGGTATAAATTTAAGACAATAGATAAAGATCAATAATTTAAAACAAGATTAGATCCTGATATTTAGTAAGTAAAGTAATCATCACTACCATTATTACCGGCTTAACAACCACCGGAAGAAAAAAAAATCGACGAATAAAAAAACAATAAAATATGGACGGAAGAGTGAAGAAAGAACGAATAAAAAATTGAGAGGTTAACGAATTGGTGACGTCACATCGCCCACACATAAGCCGGAAGTTGCAATCAACGACCAAATAGTCTTTACCCGCCCCAGTCGGTAATAATTCCGAATGAAACTGATAATATTATTATTATTAATATTAACATCATCGACATTATTTTCAATAACAATATTCCTGATGTTTCAATTAATATAGTGTCCAAAATAGCAATAGAGCTACAAATAATAATGAAGGATAATATTACAAAAAATAATCCTATTTTCCTTACTGAGATGAAAGAAATTAAAAATTATTTAAGGGGTTGATCGAAGAATATTACGATATAAATTGTAAGATTAAGGGAGATAAAATCCTATAATAATATAATAATAAAACTTTATTTCCATATTTTTTATAATAGTAATCCAAACTCATTCTTTCCTAAAGTTTTAATGTACGGGAAAGGAAATTTACCTACCCAACTACGGCAAAAAACCATGTCTTAGGGTAGGTTATTCACTTCTTTTATTTAATACACTGTACAACTGATTTTGCTATTAAAAGTTATAAGACATGAATTAACTAAACATTTATAGAGCTTTAAGAATATGCAAACAAAACAAATATTTAAATAATTAATCTAAATCTAATTATAATGTAATAAATCTAAAATACACAAACAAAAAACCTGATGAACGAATACACATTATAAAAATAAGTGAATGAAAACTTTATTTTGCTATTAACGTCTCTGCATTGCCTCTTCTTATTGCCTTAATTATTATTATCTATAATAATGCCTTTACCGGCACATGTTAATTTAGGTACTTTTTGTAAACAACTGCGAAGAAAAAACACTAGAAATGTGCTTATTTTATACACCTAAGTGACCAAAGTGTTTTTTTCATTAACCTTATACAGTAGGTCATCGATTTACCGGTCTTGCATTTACCGTGATTTGGATTTAACGTCACTCATTAGAGTGAAAAAAATTAGCTCTCACACTTAACGTCACTTTGTTTTTAGTGAGGTTTGATCTGGTAAAATTGTAATATAAATCAAAAATTGTCTAGAAATGGTTAATTTAATAAGTCTTCTATTTTAAACACTTTCTTTCATTGTTAAGAAATGTGTTTAGTACGGGATGGAGTGTGTTTAACAAGGATAGTGGATGGCTATAAAAGAGATTTTTTGTAAAGAAAAATGTCGGAAGATGTTCTGAAACTAAAAAACTATGTTTATAGCGATTGGTTTGTGTGTGCCTACAATATTATCTTAAGAAGAGATAACTTACGAAGTTGGCACGTGGAACTTAATTTATGTACTACTAGGGGACTGGATACGAAAATTTTCATCAAAATCGATCAATTGGAAGAAGTAGTTTATTCGTGCAATTTTTCATTTTTGCAATATTTTCTTAAAACCAGTTCTTACAATAAAAAAAATTGCCTCATTTACTAAATTTGTTATGCTGTACAAAATAGGGTAAGCGTCATATCTTTCAGTACAAACGTCCGTAAAACATGACGTCGATATATTTTACTTAGTGACAACATCCGGTTTACGGGACGTCCGTAAGTTATGCATAAAGTGCCAACGTCTGGATAACCGAACATTTGCAAAAGAATTTTTAAATAAAAATTAATGGAATAATGTATTTTAAACCGCCTCCGTGGCGTAGTGACTAGCGCGCTAGCCTGCAAAGCGATTTTCTGCTAGGATCTGAAAATTTTAACATGTTAAAACCACCGATAAGGTACCAAAACCCACAGAAGTTGCTAATGACCAAGCTGTCGACGCGACTTTAAATAAACTAAAAAAGAACTATTTTGAATAATTTTAGTGTTCAAACGATTTCTTTTTTTATGAACATATAAAAAATTAATTTTTAACAGGAAATTTAATTATTCTGTTACGTTGAAATTTTAGTTGGCAATGGCAGGCTTAAACCTGCAAGTTTTCGAAATAAAGGCCTGGCACTTTTTGTACACGCTTATTCGAATTAAATGGCTTTAGATCAAACTTTTAAATATTGTTTCGGCACTGAAAGGGTTAACTTTCAAGCTTGTTCCAAAAGTACAAGCTCCAGCACGCGTGTTAAATTTAAGAAACTTACATGTCAATTTAAAGTTCAGAAAGTCAAAACTAGCTCCTGCAAGCAGACGCTTCTGGTTTTATAACCATGATGTTAGATTGTAGAAAAGTACCTGTCCGGTACTCTTAAGTTTGTACATAGCGCGAGCGAAATTATTATTGTATTATATGGATAGAAATCTATAAAAGATTAATGCAAAGTAGAATCGATATCAATTTAAATTTTGGGAGGGGTTATTATAAATAAGGCAAGGTGTGATACGATGGGTTATTCGATGCCGTTGAAGGACAAAATTATTGTGTTAGTTGGTTGGGCGTTGAAGTGAATCTCTTATGGAAGTCATAAATAGTAACATTGTTAAAAGTGCTAATACGGGTCTATAACCGCCCTAAGAAAATCACCTTTTGTGTGGTAATTTCTTCCCCGTACACAAAAACACACGGACAGAGACCGGTACAAATTTATTCGATGGAGTACTACATGTTAAATTGTGATCGCATTGTAGATACTAGACATCCGCCCAGAGTTCTAGATGCTATGCTAATTGATCTTTTCTTAATATTTCTTTTGACCTTATCATTTATCCTCTCGTTCTAATAATATTATTCTTTCTTTGTTTCTCTTTATTTCATCGTTTGAATAAAGAGTGCAATATATAACATAACGCCTTTCTCTCGATCCATCCATCTCGTTCCTTATTTTTGTCACATTATATTCCCCATTCATATATGTTCTGTTAGATACAGGTTCCTCGACATTCATCTATGGCTTGCGGTTTTTATTCAATACTTTATCTTTCTATTGCATATTTATTTACTTTTTTGTTGTTTAACACACACATAGACACACTGATATATAATTTATGTATTCCATAGTAAAGTATGACACACAAAATAAAAATAAATAATACAATAGCCTTCCTGTTGTTATGATTATTATTTTTACACTTTAAGAGTTCTTATTAAGTATGAATATAATACCACATGTCTTGTATATTTCATTTAATTTAGTTTTTCTTTATTTTAATCTATAGTGTGTTTAAGTCTGCATTTATGTACCAATGAATTAATCTTTCTTCACTATAACAAAATTTCTTGTTAAAAGTCGATGAATAACAGTGAACTTACTATTGAATCAACATTTGCTTATTAATTTGCATTTTATTACGATACTATTTACTATATGTTATAATACATTTCATGTTTTTGTTTCTTCATTTGTTTAATATTTCATATAATAATTTATTTTTATTAATTGTACAATATATAATCATAACATTATAACATTGAAAAAAATCAATAATCCTTTTTATTCTGACATTGTGAACTTAATTAAACCATTAGGCCTACAATGAAAATAAAATTTAGAAATTATCTACAATCGCACATAAAATAAACATTATTCTAACCTGTTTAATTGTATTATTTCGTAGTAAATATCCAACAATATTTTTTAGTTAGGTAGTAAAAATAATAATATTATATTGTATTTTGAATGTTTTACCTTCTTCTATTCATAATTAAAATCAGTTATGAGTATCATAGATTAAGAATAGTTTTATTAATTTTTTACCTTAAGCAGGAAAATAGTTTATAAATATAGTTTATCACTAAACATATATAATGACCTAGTTGTTTTTATAATTATATTTAGTTTGTAATTTATATTTAAAACAATTGTAAACTTTAGAATAATAATAATTGTACTAATTGTAGCCTATTCCCAATAAAAAGCCTCAACGACTGAATAAATAAATAATAAAAATTAAAGTAAATACATGATATCTGTACCTAGGGAGTAAATGGTGTGCCTCCATTTTTTTGAATTCTTAGAAGAGCTAAAAGTCAAATTTTATCTTTTCATGATTTATAAAATTTTGTTATAGATATTAAAAACACCCAATACCGAAATCTACAGCTAAAAGCTACACCACCAGCACCAACCAGCTTTACCTTTTTTAGCTGCCAGCTTACCTTTTTTTTAGCTGCCAGCTTACCTTTTTTAGCTGCCAGCTTACCTTTTTTTAGCTGGCAGCTTCTGACTCACAGATTAAATCTTTGATCTGCCTGCACGCACCACCTCCATCGTTATAATTTCCAAATAATTTGTAAATTATAAATTTCCGGATTAACTCAGGAAATAAAAAATTAATAATTTACTATACCTAAACAAGTTTTTTTAAGATTCCCCCAGGAAATTTAAGTGACATTTATTTGTGAAAGTTTTCATTGTTTCAGATGAAATTACACAGTTAAAAAACTCTGAAAATCTTCAGTTGTTCACCGATCCATTCGAAGATTTGGAATGTTTATAGATTTACAAGCGTAGAAAAAAATGTTATAACCATAAAATTTGAAGTTAATATGATTAATACAACCTTGAAAAATTCAAGAGCGGTACTGTGTGCATTAAATAGAGCAGTTCTTGTAGGATTTAAAGGTAGCGTTAACTCAATTTTACCAAAATAGGAGTTAACACCTTTTGCCTCTAGGCCACAGATATTAATTCAATGATTCTATTTGTCGTAACTAATGCTGTAAGCACCATCTTAGAAGCCAAATGACGCGATTTTTGAAAACCCCAAGTTAAAGAACTAAATATATTAACCCTTTTAGTGCCGAAACAATATTTAAAAGTTTGATCTAAAAAGCCATTTAATTTGAATAAGGGTGTACAAAAAGTGCCAGCCCTTATTTCAAAAACTTGCAGGCGTAAGGCTGCCATTGTTGACCAAAGTTTCAACGTTACAGAAAAATAAAATTTCCTGTTAAAAATTAATTTTTATTGTGATCATACAAAAAGGTAATCATTCTTACACTAAATATATTCAAAATAGTTTAGTTTTAGTTTATTTTGTCTTATTTTACTTACTCATCTTATGAAACATAAACTTAAATATCATATCCCATCGATATACGAGCAAGAACTTGAGAAACTTTTCCAAGTTTTGAAATAACTGTTCTCTGATTATTTTTTGCTTTCCTAATTGCATCAGGTTTTTGTTTGTTTCTGTGCTTATTAATTCAATTAATTCTCATTAAGTAAAAATATCCACATTGTATTCCCCAAAATATATTGTAAAGTAGTTTTAGTTATTAAAAAAAGAAGTTTTTTTCTATTAATACAAGTGTACATAATCTATGGTAATTTTTAAAAATTTTATTGTTATTAAAATTATTATTATTATTATTTATACTTTTTATATAAATTTAATGGTATTTATCATTTATTTTTAATGTTTATAACAAAAACTGTTTAATGTATTTCTTGTACCCTTTTATGATTTTATAATTGTATTTTTTATAGTAGTTATTATTATTTATAAATTTGTTTAAATAATTTATTTTGTTTACTTCTATGCGCGGACAGAACTCTTCGTGAAGAGGAGTTTTTGCGTATAAGTATATTTAGTTAAAAATATTGTTTATAGCTTAGTAAAGTAATAAATAATTGTATTATGTTTAACTAATAAAATAAAATCTTCCCATTGGAAATAATGTTTTTTTTTTTTTTTTTGTTTAACGTCCGACTGTTCTGCAATTACTGCTAATGCAGACGGTGAATGATGAAATGATTTTTTGTAACGTATGAAAAAATGCCGTGCCTGAATGGGATTCGAACCCAAGACCGCATGATGAGAGGCGAGCACGTTACCAACTTCGCCAATGCGGCCGGCATTATTATTATTATAATAATTATTATAATTATTGTTCATTATTGCAAATAATGAACAATATAATCTAACATTAGTAATAAAATGTTAGAAATAAACAAAAAACTAACCTCAATAAACGTAACCTAATTTTAATCATGAGTGAAAGAAGCAAAATGAAAATCAACCACAGGTTAGCTTAATAATACGGAAAATCACTCTTTTACGCTGAACTAGGCTCTAGTAGAGAAAAATTCTTGAATAAAAGTTGTAGATCTTTTAATTTTCGATAAATTTTATTATATACACTTTTGTCGTAAAAATGCATACTAAGGCTGAAATCTTTAAAAAAATCGACACGTTTTCATGAGAAAAAACATAACATCGCTAATTACCGCTGAACTAAGCGTTATACAAAAAGATGTTTTTTTTCAAATTAAGGTTGTAGGATTTTAAATTCTCTACAACTTTTATTAAATATATTTTTTCGCTAAAATGCATATTAAAGCCTCAATCTTAAAGAAACAAATTTTTTACGTAAAAACAGCCTTTCTAAGAATTTCAGCAGACATGGCGCCTAACCTATCTTGTAGAGCATAAAAAGTTTAGTAAACCAGGTGATTTTAAAAAAATCGATGGTCCAGTTTTTGAGAAAATCGCAAAAAAGTGAAAAATTACACGAATAAACTACTACTTCCGGTTGACCAATTTCGATAGAAATGTTCGTGTCGGGTCCGGTAGTAGTGTGTAACTTATGTTTCAAGTTTCAAGTTCGTACAATGTTCCGTTCTTGAGATATTCTCTTCACTCACCTACGCGCACGCGCACTCATACACACACACACACACACAGGCAGACCAATCGCTAAAAACATGTTTTTTGGCTTCAGGGGTTCTGAAAACATGTAACTAGATCCGGTAAAAACTCGATTTCGAAAAATCGACATGTAAACAATATTTTCCTTTGTATATATTCACGCAAGAGAAAGTAAAATAATTCCGGATTAATGATATCTGGTTAACGAAAGTTTTTGTACTCAGGGCTTACGTTAAAACCCATTAACTCAGCAGGTGACTGAAGTTACAATGCATAAATTTAAAATTGTATATTATTATTCTTAATTTAATCAGATTTATTTCTTCTGTACATTCTGTAATTAAGGCTATAAAACTAAGGTATTTAAATACGGACATGTGTTCTCTGATAGTCGTTGACCAGACGCAAATAAATGATTATTTATGTAAACACAAATTTAATATGGAACGTACATGAAAACTTCAACTATAAATTTTACCGGCAACAAATATAAAAGTTAGATTTATCTATTATCTATATAAATTATTTATATCAGGAAAAGATACAGCCCAACAATTTACCACTAAAATTTACCCGAGTCAAAATTAATGCAATTTTCTATGAACAATAAATTCAATATAATAGTCGACCGTTTAAAAGCCCAGCAGATAGTATAAAATGGCAATAAAAATCATTACAACATGCTACAAAATCGTTGTAGAATTTCTTTTATTATCATTTTATTTTTTTATTATATTTTGTGCGCAATAAAAATGCCCTATTTTCTATAAATAAAAGCGGGATGTAACGAGCAATACATTTAAGGAGTATTAGAAAGTATATAAAAAGATAAAAATAAAGTATGAGGAAGAACTCTGTGATAAAGTGTGTGTACAAAGTAACATCGAGTAGTTAGTTCAGCATGAAACACTAGAACAATTACTTCTCTTACATATATATATATATATATATATATAGCTCTCCCTATTCCCTATCTCTTCTGTTTTATCAGATACCTTTCTCTCTTTTAGCACTTTGCACTGTCACACATACACAGACAAAATTCTCACACATACATCTCAATACTGGTGTTTTGCTCTGTTTTTCACTGACTCAAGAGCCTCTTTACGTTTCGAAGATTATTATTCCAGATTTTATAACTCGCCCTGCCCTCGGTTCAGTTTCAGATGGGAACGCGTCGTCTCACATTATTATGAGTCCGTGTATTTCTAAGTGGATACCGCACTTGCTGTATCTGTTGCTTCATGCCGGTAACAAATGAAATCACCCATTTTCTAAACGGTAATTTAGGCATTGTTCAATATTTTATGCCCGTATAAAACTATTTCCAACTCGTACATATCTTTTATACCCACCACATACACAGGGTGTCTCTGAAATTATGAGCTAGGTATTCGGACTTTACATAACAAAATAAAATAAATTTTTTCTTATAAAATAAAGAGCATTAACAATATTTTTGGTATTTTTTTCAGAAGAGCCAAACGTAATATTTTTCCTTTTCATTGTACCAATATTTCTGTAGGTATTAGAAACTTGAAATTTACACCTAATATAGCTTTTGATTTACAAATTTAATTATTTTACAACTTTTTTACTTCTATACTCCCCATCACCCACGGGACTTAACACTACGTACCTCTTTTTATTTTATCGTTTTGTTACTTTTTACATTATATCAGGCACGTTTGCCCATAACAGAAAGGTAGAGTGTCAAATTATTTACACTCAATCTGTTCGTTGCACGGCTAAAATAAATAGTTTTGTTTCTTATCACATGGCCAGCCAATTAAATGACTGAATCATTTAAGAATAGAAGAGGTAGAGGTGTAAAATATACTATTCAGAGTTGTTTCCTCTGAAAGTAATGAATTTCATTATACAGCCAGACCCTGTGGTGAATGAAGTGAAGGTGTCATTTGCAGAGTGGAAAATATGTGCTTTTCAAAAAGCCCGGCATGCTGATAAGCGTACTTTTCTCCTCAGTGAGGAAAACAATGGTAAACCACCTCACTCCTCGTTTTACTTAGTAAAACCTCTACAGCTTCAAACCAGCCTTTCGGCTGATGACCTTAACAACACATCAGGCACGTAGCCAGTATTTTGGTTCGGTGGGAGGGAGTGAATCTGGAATTTGCTTTATTTGTCCGAATGTTATGCTAAATAAGACTAGCGAAGGATTATAGTTGAAAGCAACCGATACAAAACTGCCAGACCTGACAGTCTCATAAAGATAGATAGTCCCTTAAAGCCTGACTTTTGAACAGTAGGGCTGATGCAGACGGTGAAGAGTGATAGATTAAAATGAATGATGAAACCATATCAGACCTGAGTGAAACCCGGGATTGCTGACACAAAGCCACTCACTATAGCCTCTTAAGGAACTAGCAAGACTAATAGAAGGCAAAAAAGAGGATGTCGAAGAATAGAGGTTTTAAATAATTTTGAAAGGATAAGCTATTGATGAAAGTAAAATAAAGGTAGAAAACACAAAAAGATATAGAGAAACATGATGCACAGGTCCTTCGTCAAGGAAAATAACTTCAGCATGATGATATCAGGTTAACCATTTTATTACATTCTGTTAAAAAAACGTTAACGTTTTAATTCTGAGTACAATGATACCATGGTTTTGAAAATTGGTTGAAGAGAAGCAGATTTAAATCAGAAAAATCTGTGATAATGTCGTGCTAATTTCAGAATCTCCGGTAATAAATCAGTGATTTGATATAAATTATTGCATTATTTATTTTTATTTAAATTTCAATTACACATCAATTGATAGAAATAATATTTGTTTGCTGTACTTTAGATCAACACCCGAAAGGTGGTTTGTACCTCTAGTAAGGCTTTGCGAAGTAAAACGAGGAGTGAGGTGGTTTACAATTGTCACCTCTTTGAGTGGAAAACTATACTCATCAGCATGCCCATGCCTCTGAAAAACATCAAATTTCCGCCCTGTAAATAACACCTTCACTTCATTCTCCACAGGGTCTGGCTGTATAATGAAATCCATTACTCTCAGAGGAGATAACTGTGACTAGTGTCTTTTACACCTCTATCTCTTCCGTTTTGATGATTCAGTCATACAATTCTGACCATGTGATAATAAATAGAACTAATTGTTTATAAATCATAAATATAATTGAACTTATAAATTATTTCTTTATTTTTATAATACTAAATCGTAAATAATATTTTTATAATACTGGCTTAAACATTACTATTATGTTGTTGTGCTACATTGTGAATGTTTATCAAATGTTTCGTTGTCTGTGTTATTTGTTTATTTGATTTACTCCTTCTCCAAGCAGGGCTTAGCTCTATTATAAAAATTACACTTATATCTACTATGAAATCAATACAACAAACAAGTTCAGCATCAGTACAGGATTTGAAATCGACTAGAAAATTTAAAAGCTTAGTGGATGAAGGTCGTATGCAACAAAAAAATAGTTTTGAGAAAAATGTGATCAAATTCCTAGGGCTACTATTTTTTGTGAATTATCTGATTTCTTTAACTTTGGTACAGATTTATATTATGATATCATTAAAATTTCTTCGAACTTTACTTCTCAATATCGCTTTTATTATGCATTTAACACCATAATCCACTAAAAATTATAATTTTTTTGAATTTATTATGTGTATCAATAGCTTTGCATCAGCAACTACGGTGAATTTGACTTGTTATATCTTGAAGAATCTAGCCGGGACCCCGCGTTGTACGGTACCAATATGCTGCGCGGGCAGACAAATTTTTTCTTTCTCATGCCTATTTGAAGAAATAGGAAGGAAAGTATTGTTTTTATGTCGATTTTTTGAAATTAAGTTTTCACCGGGTATACACGTTTTCAGATCACCTGAACCCGAAAAACATGTTTTTAGCGATTGGCATGTGTGTGTGTGGTTGAACAGAATACCTCAAGAAAGGAACATCGTACAAAGTTGAAACTTGAAACTTAAGTTAGATACTGCTACCGGACCAAACACGAACAATTTCATCAAAATCGGTCAATCGGAAGTAGTAGTTTATCTCGGCCATTTTTTCACTTTTTTGCGTTTTTCTCATAAACAGCTCCTACAATTTTTTTTTATATCACCTCATTCACTATATTTTTTATGCTCTACAATATGCGGTAGGCGCTATGTCTGCTGAAATTCTTGGAGGGCTGTTCTCCTGTATATTTATTTTTTAAGATTGCGGTGATGTGTGATTTTCTGTATTTTCTTCATTAAAATCTGTGAAAAATATTTTTTTAAGATTTCAGCCTTATTTTGCATTTTACGACAACAGTTTATATAACCCCATTAAAAAAAAATAAAAGATGTACAACTTTTATTATTTAAAATATTTTTCTTTACAGAGCCTAGTTTAGCGTGAAAGAGTGGTTTTCCGTAGGGCCTATTATTAAGCCGAACTAAGAATGATTTTCATTTTTCATTATTCTCTCATGATTAAAATTAGGTTACGTTTTCTGAGGTTAGTTTTTTTATTGATTTCTAATGTTTTATTAGTAATGTCGGTTGTATTGTACATTATTTGCATTGGCAAAAGAAAGTCCTGTGAGTGCTCACTCCAGATTTTTATTTTGTAGTATACATCCTAAGAATTGGTATTTATATTATCAGACAAAATTTTTTAAAGGAATACTAAATGATATTTTTAAAGGTAAATGTTTATTAGCACAGTTAACTGTTATTATTCAAAAAATATAATATCATACAATCTAGTAGAAGGAGTCATATAATATTAATTAACACTCTAACTACTACAAAATATAGGGAAGTTAGCAGTACCTAAACCCTTTTACCCACGTATATTTCCTTAAAGTGTAAAGATAAAGAATCTTGTGTGATCAACGTAACTAAATATGCGACTTAACAATATTAACACTTTCACCAGTCAGAGAAACTAATTTTCTAAAAACGTTTTACATAAAATCTTTACCCATTAAACTATTCAATTATCACCTAGATTTTCTGATAATAACAACTTTGTTATTTCTCAACTGATCTAAAAAGCTCAAGATATCTATATATATTTATTCAAAATGAAAGAGTTAACAGTTTTTTTCCGGATAAAAAGGATTGAAAAATTGAAATTCCGTTCCATTTTTATTTTTCCTTACCTTATTTGAAATTTAGAGAAGGAAAGGATTGTTTTCATGTAGAGTTTTCACCGGGAATACATGTTTTCAGGCCCTTGAACCAAAAAAATATGTTTTTACCGATTGGTCTGCGTGTGTGAACAAAATTTCTAAAAATGGTGAACTGTATGAAGTAAAAGCTTAGAATTTAGGTTAGGTACCATAAACGGACCCGAATCCAATATTTTCAACAAAATCGGTCAACCGGAAGTAGTAGTTTCTTCGTGCAATTTTTCCAGTTTTCTCACAATAGGTACGTTTCTTTTTAAATCGTGTATTTACTACATATTTTTATAAATATTTCGATGTAAACATAAGCTATTATATTGTTTAATATAGGGTAAGCGGCATGTATGCTGAAATTCGTGGAGCTGTGCTCTCGTTGTAAAACAGTGTTTTATTTTTTTAAATATTGTAGCCTTAATATGAATTTTAGGACGAACGTGTACATAATACAGTTTTTAGACAATTAAAACACCTGTAACTTATTTCAAGCTTTTTTTCTATAAAGCTTAGTTTAGCTCCTAATACTGATTTTTTCATTAAAATATCTCTAAGTACAGCAATAAGTAGATGTTTTTAGCTTCATTAAGTCATGATAAAAATTAGGATATGTTTGTTATTTTACACTGTTTACTTATAATTAATAATCGGTTATATTTTATCATTATTTACATTGGCACGAGAAAGTCGTGTGAGTGTTTCACACAAGATTTTTAACTTTTTAAAGGTATTTATTCATTAATTTTTAACATTTTAATTTTTTCCCAATAGCCTTTTAAAGAGAGCACGCCAAATCAATATTTTAATTATTATTTCTTCATGTTTTGCTCAAGTTTCCTTTTCTCCCACAGTCTTTTTCATCTTTAGGATGTTTTTTTCTTAAGTTGTTCAATATTGTGTAGTTTACGTTTCTTCTTTTTATTCTCTCCCCTAAGGATCACTCTCTTGCCTATTTTTCTAAAAATTTCCCAGTTTGATATGTTTGTCTTCTGTGTCGAATTTTGCATTTTTTAAGTCATCAGTGTTACTATAAACTATGCTTGTTTCATTTAGAAATTTACCATTTATCGAACATTTGTTTAGTTTAGCCAAATTCTATCGTTCACTCTTACTACATTTCCAAAAAGTACAAGTCTCCTTTTTCTCAATATAATGGAATAAGTTTTCAGTTTCTTTGTATATATCTCTTTGTTCAAATGGGGTCTATTGTAATTGTCTTTTTCCTTCTTTAACGATTATTGTACAAATATAATTGTGATTTATCCATTCAGTCACTGGGTTTAATTTTTTCTTTAAAGCACAAAGTAATTGGAAAGCTACAGAAAAATTGTTATACCTTCATTTTCACGTATAATATTAGAATAGTTTTTGAGACACCCAGTATAGCTACATGTACTTCGTATTGCAAACCAACTCTCCTTTATTTTATTATGATTACCAATGATCGACGCTAATATACTCCATTCTGTACGAATACAATCTCTAATAATGCTACTGCGTTCACCAATAAATTCTCATCCGTCCCATGGTAATCATAAAAACGTGGATAATAATTCGAAGATTATTACTTTCCATGGTAATAACATGGTTGCTACCTGCTGTATGACTGTAATATTAAAATATAAAATTATCGCTTTATTTCTATTTAATATCTCCAGAATGATCGTTATGAATTCAACAAAAATCACTTAAATAATTATGCCGTAATTTATTCTAATAAAATTCAACAGTAAACGATAAATAATAATTATGTTAAGTCGCTTTGCATACTATATATATATATATATATATACTATATTGTATACTATATACAATATATAATTTAATTTCTAAAACAAATTTAATTCATACTAAAGACACTCCAGCTGAACCATAATACATCTGAAACAATAACGAGGAAATGACTTCTAGAAATAGAGAAAAGGATATAAAGTGTCTAAATAAGATTCTCGGACGCAGAAGGACAGCGAATGAGTTAATATACCATATAACACCGGACCAAAACTTGTAAGGCAAGTCTAATTTGTTCTCAACTACGAAAAGATAAGAAGAATGACTTTCTACGGACAAATCAAGAAACTAAAACGAAAAGCTAACATTATTGAACTCCCAAAAATATACAAAAAATATACAAGCTTCCGGAGAGAAAGATGTTCAGACAGATTTGTTCAGTACAATAAAATATTGCTGAGATGAATTATCTGCGCTGTAAACAGAAAGAGAACACTTACTAGTACTAACGTTTGTTACTAAACGGTTATTCTCAAAAAAATGGCAAATATTTTCCAGGAAAATTTTTTTCTATCTTAACAAAAATGAAAAACAATATGAATTGCAGGTATTTAGGCCTAGGTCTTATTTGTTATTTTTATTACGGAAAATAATAAAATATGTTGTTGTTGTTGTTGTTTAGGTCATCAGCCAAAAGGCTGTTTTGAACCTCTAGAGGCTTTACTA
This sequence comes from Catonia carolina, assembly GCA_035578175.1. NCBI lineage: Eukaryota > Metazoa > Arthropoda > Insecta > Hemiptera > Achilidae > Catonia > Catonia carolina. The sequence continues at coordinate 25,826,440 of JAQMRL010000007.1, read as the reverse complement.
AGTAAACGAGGAGTAAGATTCAAGGCGTTTGATTTTTTGCCTTCCTCACTGTGCGAAAAAGTATGCTTATAAGCATAGCCGTTTTTGAGAAAATCGCAAAAAAGTGAAAAATTACATGAATAAACTACTACTACCGGTTGACTGATTTTGATTAACATGTTCGTGTCGGGTCGTTTTGTTCACACACGCGTACGCGCGCACACGCGCGCGCGCGCACACACACACACACACACACACACACACACACACACACACGCCCTTTATTTAACCTGTACCTGCTTTTTTTATACAGAGTGTTGTGTAAACAGTTGTGAAGTGAATTAGTTGAAAACCGTTTTGTGCGTCGCATGTTGAACAATTTTTGTGTGGCGTGTAAATAGCGTTTAAATTATATTGGTTTGTAAGTAAGAATTAATTAATTATTTGAATACAAATTTTCATATTTCTTTTCAGTTAAATATTGTGAATTTAAGTCTTGGCTACGTTTTAGAACGTTTTACATTAAATTTATTTTGTTAGTAAGTTAAGTAGTTCTAGTTGTTATAACTGTAATAATTAATATAAGTAATTATTTTTTAAATAAAGACCTATTTGTTATAAATTTAATAGGAAGTTCAGTAATTTAAAAATAAACAGATCCTGAAAATCCCAAAATAAACGTCACAGTAGGTATGTTATGAAGATAGCCTCATGCGTCCCGAGGGTGTGTGCCAAATTTTAAAACTATAAAATTTATTTTAAAAAAAGACGTAAAAGTACTCTTAGGTTATTGGGCTACAATGTTTTTTAAGGTGAATGAAATTTTCAAATAAATTTAAGAATGCAGAAAGTAAGGAAGAGAAAAACAAGATGCGTTGAACAAGGTAGACTTGTTTGGAAAGAGTGTCTGAGGTGTAGGAAGGTAGGCCTATGTAGGAGAGCGGTTTTGTTGTGGTGGAAGTGTAGACAACCCAAAGGGACTGTTATTGTAGCCCTAATGAAAATTTATTGCTTATAAGTTATTTAAGTTATGTGCAATCTTAATATCGATCGTGTGATGATGGCGGAATCCTTTGAAGTCGTTTGAATATCAACGTGGCACGTAGTTTGTATCGCGTAGAAGGATGCCTCGACTTCCAAATACCTTCAACTTTCATAATATTCCTTCTTCCTTGCCCTAACCGTCTTCAATATTGCTTTACTCGGAACAAGATAATGCTACTGTTTACTTTAACGAAACTGTTTCACCTCTCCCAATCCACAAAAATATTTCGAAAAGTATATTAATTTTTTATTGAAGTATTTTCAATTTTAAACTCGGAAAACTTGTTCAAGCAGCAATACTTAAAATCATAACGATCCGATTTAATATATTTTATAATATTTCATAAAATTTATAGAGTCTGTCAAAGTATTTTTGAAATATTATATTTTCAATAACGTACTAAAACTCGTCTTATATGAAATCGTTTAAGTTCTATCCTTAAAATCCTCTAGAGCAACTTAATTTACTGTTTGTGTTTATATGTGTGTGTGTGTGTTTTCTAATATATTTTCATTAAATACAAATTATAAATTCAACGAACGGTATCATAAATCATATTTTTCCCAGCTCTTTCATCAAGTAAATATTATTTTAAAATAATGTATATTAAATTACTGCACTGTAACTATTTCTTCTTTTGTTTAGTTTTTAATTTTAATGAACATTAATTCGTAAGTTGATGGTTTTGATTTCATTGACGAAATTCGTTTGTTATAAAGTTTAATTTTTTATTGTCAATTTAAGAAACATGTTTATAGACTTAATTTTTTATTATTCGAAAATACTGGAGTTAATGTTTTGAAATTATTTCTTCGACTTTTCAAATTTAAATATATATGTATAAAATATTTTACGTAAGATTAAAAAAATCTTTGGATACGGTTGTTAAAAGGTATCAAGAAATTTTATTTAATAATGATGTACAAAGGTGCATGGGGTCACAAACTTTAATTTATATGAGGTAGATAACAAAGAATTTCGTTGATCAGAGCTATTTTAATTTTTTCTGTCACCGTATGGCGACATTAAGAGGTTTTATGAAAACCTTTAATGTTGGGTGCCTGAAAACAGCCGTTTAAGGGTACCCGGAACGAGAGAAATTGAAAAATTTTACATTTCCGGTTTTTCCCAATTATTCAAATTGAGAATATTCTGCATCCAACGATATAGGTATAATTTGTTGGGGATTTTGCAGTTTTTTTTTTAATTAAAAATATATTGAATCCTTACGTTATTTTTTAAAACGTAACCATTTGCATAACATTTCAATTTTTTTGAATGACAACAGATATATACATAATTTTTTTTTATTTTGTGCGATATTTTTTGTTTCAAGACTTTAAGTTAACACTAGACCACCTGTAAATATAATATATTAACCTCTGAACTGTAAAAAATAACATATTGAATTATTTAACGTATAATGTGTTCTCTTTTAGTTTTTCTTGTTTCCCGTAAATAGAAATTTTTGACGCATAAGGAGCATTTTCTCAGCCAATTGTGAATGGATTTTAATAAATTTTTCCACAGCCTTTCATACCATAATTTCTATGTACTGAGTAAATATTATAATACAATAATTTGTTTAAACATTTATTTTCCACTTCAATAAGCAAAAAGTTATGATTTTCAAAAGTGGTAATTCCAAAAAAAAGTCTTATCTTCCTAACAATATATAGCCCTAATCAAGATGCTACTAACTCAGTGGGTGTAGAGTAGCCTCAAAAGTAACCAAAAGAAAATTGGACAGGATAACAGTTTTTGAGAAAATGTTCCTTACATTAACATTATGGAGATAGGAATTCCGGGTCTCCTTAAGCGGTGGTCGTTGTGGAGATCGAGGACGTGGGCAACACTTGTCGTCATCAAGCGGAGACGTCATCTTCTTCCCTTGCAGTAGTGCGTCAATAGCAGCTTCGTCAGAATCCGGTGGGCGTACGGCTTAGTCGAGGGCCGCTGTGGGTATCGCTTGCGGCAGCGGGCGATGACGGTCCCAGTTGACGCCAGTTACTGTATCAAGTCGACGACCGGAAGCATTATCTTCTCTCTTGCGGGTTCTTCATCCGAATTCAGTAGCAGTGTGTTAATGGTGGATGTAGAGTGAAATGGAATGACTTATCAGTGGAGTGCTCTTATATAGTCACCAGAGTAATACAGTAGGTGTGGTTACTAGCCTTCTGCAGTGTTGACACCGCCCCTGTCGGAAGTATTGTCAGCTTCTCTCTGTCGGTATGTCGGAAGCTTTGATACCCGGGAGGACAGTACTTAATCAAAGGAGGCGACATTGACATTACATTCCTTTAAGTAAGGTAATTACTCGCAAAATAAGCTTCTGCACCTTCTCCAGAGGGTCTGAATAAGACTGGTAAATATCTCACTATCTCAGTATTACGTAGCTGATTTTATTGATAGAACAACAGAAAATATTACAGTTTTTTGATCAAGTACTTTACTAAACTTCCTGAAAATAAAAAACAGTTCCTGATTATTCGGTAAAGATCTTGTAGTAAGTGCTCATCCCAGCAAAGGAAATAGTCAGTGGGTCAGAATAAGTACCTTGAACGGATTAAAAAACTGTGAGTAAATTCTTTGAAGATAATTGGTCCATTTTCGGCGATACACCACAACTTTCCCCTTCAGAGAACCAACTACTGGATTCTCCCCGTATATTCTAATTTCTGAACCGATCCGTCTACTACATGCAGTACAACTTTTAAATAAGCGCACTTCTGCAGATTGGATAGAACTTACATACTTTTTCTCACCCGGGACATTACCTATGTAAATTCTGAGTCAACAGTCTTGCAGAATCTCATCAATGTGTCAGTTTAAAACTATTTTTTTCAAATTCCGATGTATTACACCACAAATCTGATTAAATTTTTGTCCATTTAGTGGAACATTACTGTTATCTTCATACAACACAGTATATTCCAAATAGGCAAAATGACGACCTGCTTCGGAATTACTCCATCAACTATAAACGTTGTCCTGACTGAATGTTTTCCTTTAAAGGCAAACACTTTTTCATATTTACTAGAAATTTTCAAATTAAACTGACGACAAACATAAGAAAAATGTAAAAACTGTCCACTGAAAATTATTTTCACTATCCTGAATTATAACTTAACAGCTTAAATCACTGAATTTAAAAGAATATTAGATTGAAGTTGGGTACCTAAATCTTCAACTATTTCCTATAAACTTCTTCTTCTTTTTTGGTTTAACGTCCGACTGTTCTGTAATTACTGCTAATGTAGACGGTGAAGGATGAAATGATTTTTTGTAACGTATGAAAATATACAGTACCTGAATGGGATTCCAACCCAAGACCGCATGATGAGAGGCGAGCACTATAAACTATAGTTTCCTATAAACGGATAGCTTCATCTATAGATATATGTTAAAAAGTTTCGGTAATTCAGAACACCCTTATCTGACCGCATTGTTTTTATAAAAAGGGTCACTTAATTCTACATCCAAATCCTGAAAAATCTACGGTACAACGGTACGGTGCTACGGTACAACGTTCTTACTGCATGTAGGATTTTGGTTAGAGGACTGAGTTTGTAAATAGTTTAGGGACACGCAGCATGTTAGTTTGGTATAAAATTTGAAATTTAATTTGAAGCCTTCAATCTCACTTAAAATTTGAAATTTAATTTGAAGCCTTCAATCTCACTTCCTGGCTATGTGCCTGTTATTGCATTTAGCAGATGTTTTGGGTAACTCCTGCTTTAAAGGAATTTTCCATATAATTTATGTCTGAGTACATTATTAAAGGCTTAATTTAATGTATAAAACATCTGAATTAATAACTTATTTTTCTTAGTAATCTTTATTCTTTATGAAGGATGGGCAGGAGAGGAAAGACTGAAATAAGACATAAATTATATGTTTGTATACATACCAAATTACTGGTAACCTCATGCCCTTTACGAAAGTATTTCATGTAAATATTAGGCTACTAGAAACACAAGATAATTTAAACTGTTGACCATTAATTTAGCTTATTAATAAATAAAAACTCAGTATTTACCTACAATCTTCAATAAGAAAAAGTGAAAGGGTTCGTAGAGACATGAATTTTATTTATTCGAGTACCTACCAACCGGTTTTGCCTACTTACAAAAACAGTTATTTATACTTATGCAGTAAACACAGATAAAAGAGAATAGAATTATTAAATTAAACAAGCAGTTACTGATTATTACAGTTGATTGAACTTTATAAAGCCAATTTAATCATTAGTAAAAAAAACATAAATTACAATTCAATTATAACCAGAATGCCAATTAAATCATAAAATGTAATATTAATGATCATATTTTTGACAAGTTTATAATTCCTATTTATACCGTTTCGCTTTCTTTTTTATAATTATGGATATTTACTAATCCATTTTAAACCGAATTATTGTTAGAAGTCAGTCACGGTTATTTGCCATTTTGCAAACAATTATAAATCCTGAAACTTAAATGCACTTGGAGAAGCCTACAGGTGCTAAAATTTTACTTAATGTTTTGTAGAACGTCGATAATCTTGTTAAAATGATCATAATTTAATTTTGTTGGTAATATGGGTTATGAACCATACGATTCTGTTGTTTTAGAAATAATTATAGCTACTTTTTTATTATTAATAATTATGTTATTAATTAACAATACCTTTCTTATTACAATTTTATGAACGGAACTATAGTAAACACCAATTTAACTATAGAATAAACGCCAATAATACAGTACTTTCTCATTAGCTAAAAATCAACCCAAATTGCTTAACAGGACCCTTTTATTGTACTTAGCACATAAGAACGCTACGTATCTACTTGTAATTTAATTTTAAATAATATGAATTACACATTCTACACAGTAACTTTTTAGTTCTATTACCCAATTGTTAATGTCTGGCAATTTTTTCTAAGAAAGGGAAATTATGTTCGTAACACGTAACAATTTTATTATATAAACCTGTAGATTGTAGTTTCGTTCACTTGATTAGTACTTTTTTAGTTTGTAGGATTAGCACAAGTAAACAAGTTCGTTTACGCTGGTATTGACGGATAAAAGATTAAATTTATGCAAATTATCTACATAAATATTATAGAGAAGTAACATTTGTTTATTGATTTGTACAAAGAAATCTCAAAAACTAGCCAACCGATTTTAGAAATTTTTTGAAAGTAGGAAGCTCATATCTTCCTGAGTAACATAGCGTATTATGAAATTCCGTAATTTTTAAATTTTGAAAGAAATTGTGGTAAGTTAAGTGAAGTCATCTTCTGGGTATTCAAAAATAGTTTTTTTATTTATCTATTTTATAATACACAATTTATTGTATTATACAGATACAGTGCCACTCTATAATACGAATTCATCCTACAGGTTCCTTTTTTTAATTTTTGAAAATTATTTAGGGGACAAATATCCATAAAATAATTTAACAACCGATTTCTGCGTAGATAGTTATGTAGGCTAAAATTTCAAAAATCAAAGAGATTGCACCACTTTTTTAAGAGATAGATTTTTTTTTTCTTATATAGGGCTACTTATATTGTTATTTATATGTTGCATTTCCCCTATTCTATTGCTAAATCTTACTGACGTAAACAATATTCCTGTAAAATTACAGTAGGCCTATAAGTAATTACAGTTGAAACAGTAAATATATTTACTTACTTGTAAGCTTTTCATATCGTTTACTTTCACAATTTTCTTTTTAGTAAGGAAAAGTGACATACGCATTCTTGTATTTCTCTACAATTGTGCTTTGTGTTTAAAATAATTGTAAATTTAAAAGTTAATATATATTTATGGTGTAATGTATATTTGTCTATAAATTATGTATATTTTTGTTGTTAATATATGACGATTTCCGATATTGGGTAGCGTATTATTTATTAAGATAAATTAATCTAAATTTATTTAATTATAATATTTTAAAATGTGGTAATGATTTTGATAGATAATTTTAGAGTGAGAATCATGGGTTGTGTGGATGGCTAATTAAGCAGTCTGTACAGTACGACGGAGGGAAATTTAATCCATTAATAAGATAACGGCAAAAATTTATGCAGAAATCGGTGTAAAGTGTTTTGTGCGTTAAGGTTAAGCTATCATCTGGTAATAGATCATAGGGAGTTAGAAACAGAGGAAGGTAGTAGGCAGAAGAAGGATGGCCGACGACGCTAGGATGTCAGGAAGAGCAAAGACTTAAGAGGGTTTGTGGTCGCGGTGAACTGCGGATCCATTTGGAGGGCTAAAAGGAGCGGCAGGAGGGTCCTAATGCTTTCGAGCTCGCGGACATTTTGGCATTAGTTAGCTGCATGGATATTAATGCCATATTTTACACGGATGCAAATTAATGTTGCGATGTTGAATAACCAGGAGCCAAACAGCGAGAGGCAGAACTTGAATACGTATACGGTATATATAATACAGGCCACGTTAAGCACGGATGACACTTAGGTTAGCTGTAAAGGATAGATTCTACGCATCCGCGTCCCGTCATACCGGAACCGAGGACCCTTCCAATCTGACCGAAACAAATTCGAGCTGATGTCGTCTTAACGGAATAACCCACCCTTACCCCGTCCCGCACCACCCACGTCACGTTTACATTGTGCATCAAATACTACAACTAATTACTCACTGTCGCTACGGCCAGCCACTCGTTCCTCTTTCTACAAGGGGCTCTTATCAGAGTCCTGTTTCCTCAACACGCTATAACTCAAGACAACATCGTTTGCCTTGTACAAATACGACCCAGCGGGATTATACGTTTCGGTTTTTCTCTTGTAAAATAATAAATCGTTCTATCAGCCGGTGACCAAATATTTAATTACATTCAACCGAATAAATCAAACGATACTATTATTCGAATAAAATATTTTAAACTTTAACATTGCCTCTAAACATAAATTATCGGTTTCTTTTCAATTTTATCAGATACGAAACATTTTAAAAGCCAAACTCGTTCACTACTGCTACACTATTATTTGATTGCTCGATTCAAACCAAAACGGTTGATTGGATGGATATCACTGCCTTGATTAATCCTTACGTTAAACATTTACAGAACAATATTAAAAAAATTCTTTAATAAGCGATTAGAATTAAACATCCATTACGTATCATTTAATTTCTTCTTCTTTTGTTACTTTTTACGTCCGGCTTTTATACACATGAAGACTAATGCAGACGGACAGTGAAGAGTGATGGATGAAAATTAATGATAAAAAAAATTCCTGATCTAATTGGGAATCAAACCAACAACCCCTAGTGTAGAAGCCAGTTGTCCTGACAGCGACACACCAATCCACATTTAAACTTCAATCTAAGATATCATTGGTTATGATCTACATCTGTCCATATGCAGGTGGAATGTTAAATTATTTGTACTTGATTTGCTAGTTCCAGGCTACGAAGAATAGTTCTGTTTCTTTTCACATGGTCACCCAATTATATAACTGAACAATTTAAGAACCGAAGAGCTAGAGATGTAAAAAACACTTCTCAGAGTCATCTCCTCCGAGAGTAATGAATTTCATTATACACTACTGTGGTGAATGAAGTGACGGTGGTTTTGCAGGGCGGAAAGTATATTATGGATACAATCCTCGTATGCTGATAAGCATACTTTTCCAATCAGTGAGGAAGGCAGTTTCATTCACCAACTCGTTTCTCGTTTTACTTAATAAAGCCTGTAGAGGTTCAAACCACCCTTTCCGCTAGTGACCTAAACATCAACACGATCTTCGTAATAAGAAAAACGACAATGGAGCAAAATACGAAAACATCTAAAATTTTAACATTTAAAATTTAATTTATGTAGTAATATTTTTAATGTTTTATTTTGTATTAAGAACTATGGGAATAGACATCCAAATATCAATGTTATGGCAACGTTTCTTACCGATTTTGATGGAAAAATACAGAAAATTACTAATTTTCGACGCTAAACTAAGCGTTGTAGAAAAAAAAATTTAAATACAGATTGTAGGTCTTTTACTGTTCTACAACTTTGATTATGTATTTTTGTTGTAAAATGCATAAATACCTCAATCTTAAAAAGAAAATTACCACAAGGGCACAGCCCCAAGAATTTTAACAGACATGGCGCTTACTATCATGGATTGAATAAAAAATGTAATAAATAGCCTACAGCAATGTTAAACAAAATCGTAAGAGCTGCTTCTGAGAAAATAAAAAAAGTGATAAATTTCAAGAAACTACTACTTCCGGTCTACCGATTTTAATTTAAATGTTCCTGTCAGGTCCGTTAATAGTACATAACTTAAATTCCATGATTCAATTACGTATGATGTTCCGTTCTTGAGATCTTTCGTTTACATACACAAACACAGAAAAGAAGACACACATAAACACGCAAACACACACTCATAGAGACCAATCACTTCAAACATGTATTTTTGGGTTCAGGGGGCTTGAAAACGTCTATTTCCGGTGAAAACTGGATTTTAAAAATCGACATGTAAATGAAACTTTCTTTTCTTTATTTTCATATGGGGCATAGAGAAAGTAAAACATGACTTTCTCAAAACTATTCTTTTGTTACATAGCATCTTTATCCACTAACCATTTCAATTACGTATTATTAATTGTCACTCAAAACGTAGGTACTTTTTTCCAAACGGCCCATCAGAGAGAGCACGATAAATTAATATTTTAATTACTTTTCATGTTTTGCTCACGTTTACTTTTCTCCCACAATCTTTTCATTCTTTCGAATTTGTCTATGGTAAGTTTTTCAATGTTGCGGAGTTCACGTCTCTTTTTTCAATCTCTCCCCCAAAAATCACTTTCCAGGTTTTAGTCTAAAAATTTCACTATTCAGTATGTCTTCTAAGTCAATTTCCGCATCCTTTAGGTTATTTAGTGTCACTGTGAAACATACTGGTCCGGCTTTGAGATTTATTATTTTATCGGAAATTTGTTTTGTTAATCTCCTATCGTTCATTCTTGCCTCATGTCCGAAAAATACAAGTCTCCTTTTTCACATTACATTTTATTTATTTATTTATTTATACAATATATTTACTACTTTGATATAAAAAAACTGGTGTGAAACACTCACACAACTTTCTCTTGCCAATGCAAATAATTGACAATATAATCTAACATTAGTAATAAACAAAAAACTAACCTCAAATAACATAAACTTATTTCCATCATGAGTGAAAGACGCAAAATGAAAATTAACCTCAGTTTAGCTTTAAAATACGGAAAATTACTGCTTTACGCTAAACTAGGCTCTGTAGAGAAAAATTCTCTGAATAAAAGCTGTATATCTTTTAATTTTTTATAAACTTGACTATTACACTTTTGTCGTAAAATGCACACTAAGACTTAAATCTTAAGAAAACTAATTTTTGTACACGTTTTCGTGAAAAAAAAAAAACAGAAAATCACTAATTACTACTAAACTGAGCGTTATACAAAAAAAGTTGTAGTATTTTAAATTCTCTACAACTTTAATTATACATTTTTACGCTAAAATGCATATTAAAGCCTCAATCGTAAACAAACAATTTTCTTACGTAAAAATAGCCTCTCCAAGAATTTCAGCTGACATGGCGCCTACCTTATCTTGTAAAGCGTAAACAATTTAGTAAATGAGTTGATTTTTTAAAAAAAAATCTAAGGAGCCGTATTTGAGAAAATCGCAAAAAAGTGAAAAATGACACGAATAAACTACTACTTCCATTTGACCGATTTTGATGAAAATGTTCGTGTTGGGTCCTCTAGTGGTATGTAATTTAAAGTTTTAAGTTCGTACGATGTTCCGTTCTTGAAATATTTTGCTCACGCACACACAGATCACTTGCTAAAAACATGTTTTTTGGGTTCGGGGGGTCTGAAAACGTGTAGATCCGGTGAAAACTCGATTTCGAAAAATTGACATGAAAACAATAGGTACTTTCCTTTCTGTATATTCATATAGGCAAGAGAAAGTAAAAAAAAACTTTCTATTAGTATACATTAATTTTAATCTAAGTCCAACTACTTTTATTTCCCAGCATAAGTAAGACAACTTGTTCATCGAGGTAAAGCCGTAGACATAGCATCTGAGAAAACCTATAATAAGTTTTCATACTTTTATGCATACAAAAAAATCCCAAAAGTTGTTAATAAAACTATTACAACTAGCACTGATGTAATAATAATAATAATAATAATAATACTATGGATAATATAATAGCATAGCACGGACTATGTTTCCAGTTTATTAGTATAGCTATCTGTTTTTTTCGAACGGGGTCTAATGTAATTTTCTTCCTTCTTAGGTGCTGGGATGTTCCAAACTGTACTTCATTCTATACTCATTATTAAATTTATACCACCTTTCAGCATAATTTTAAATGCTTATTCACGTTTTCAGAACCCCTGAACCCAAAAAACATGTTTTTAGCGATTTGTCTGTGAGTCTGTGTGTGTGTGTGTGTGTGCGCGCGCGCGCACACACGCACGTGTGTGTGAACAGAATATCCCAAGAACGAAACATCGTACGAACTTGAAACTTAAAACTTAAGTTAGATAGCGTAGTACTACCGGGCCTGACACGAACATTTTCATCAAAATCGGTCAACTGGAAGTAGTAGTTTCGTGTCATTTTCCACATTTTTGCGATTTTATCATAAAACACTCCTACGATTTTTTTTAAAAAATCGCCTCATTTACTAAATGTTTTATGCTCTACAAGATAGGGTAGGCGTCTGGTGAAATTCTTGGGGTGGTTGTTTACTCGTAAAAAAATTGTTCTTTAAAGGTTGCGACTTTAATATGAATTTTAGCGCAAAAATGTATTTAATAAAAGTTGTAGAGAATTCAAAGTCCTATCACTTCTATTATAACTTTTTTTTGTATAACGCTTACTTTAGCGGTAATTAGCAATTTTCTGTTTTTTTCTCATGAAAAGTGAAAAAAATTAATTTTTTTAAGATTTCAGCCTTAGTATGCATTTTACAACAAAAGTGTGTAATAAAATTTATAGGAAATTAAAAGGTCTATAACTTTTATTTAGAACATTTTTCTCTACAGAGCCTAGTTTAGTGTAAAAGAGTGATTTTCCGTATATATAAGCCAAACTGAGGTTGATTTTCATTTTACGTCTTTCACTTATGATTAAAATAAGGTTATGTTTTTTGAGGTTAGTTTTTTGTTTATTTCTAATGTTTTATTACTTATGTTAGGTTGTATTGTTCATTATTTGCATTGGCAAGAGAACGTGTTTAAGAAAATCGCAAAAAAGTGAAAAATGACACCAATAAACTACTACTTCTGTGAGTGTTCATACCAGATTTTAAAAAAAAATAAAGCGTACTTTATTTATTTTAAAATTAACTTGATCTATTTGTATTGTAATAAAAAAAGTTTTAAAATAAATTTTATTTTCAAAAAAATTATTTAATTTTTCATCATATTTAAACTTTTTTAAAATTTTCCTTAAGCAGTTAAAAAAAATCCATCGCTTGTCCTCCCACTTGTCTAATTTTATCGTGCATTTTATTATGAACTGCATAATATGTATCAAACTAATTTGATCGTTTTATTTAGTTTTATTTATTATCTTATTAATAGCAATAAATTTTGACAATAAATACAGACGGAATTTGAGTTTGAGATGAAATTTATCATAATGAGTAGTTTGTATGTGTAGTTAGTCGTATATAAAATGATTTATAATAGTTTATACTCGGTAGTAATTAAACAAAGTCGTTGGAGACAGAAATCCTCCTCTTGAGTGGGAGTTGCAAGGAGAAAGATGTTCAGGAGAAGACATAATGAGAATACCGTTGACGGTAATAAAAAATGCGGACAGTCAAGATTATAGATGAACACCGGGTTCATTTCTCAATCTCAAGGTGTCTGTTCTGTCTAGAAGGACGTTGGGACATTAGCGTAATGGAAACGTAGTTGAACATCACTACCGCTTAAAGTGTCAGCTTGGACGCACTCAGTCTTAGCGTATTAAGACGCCAAGCAAAGGGTAGGGACATCTCAAAGACAAGACGGGTTACAAACTGACAGGCGAGGGCTGTCTCCAAAACCTAGTGGATGACATTGATTACCTCAATCCACTTCGTCCTCCGGGGTCACCTCAGCTCACCTCAACATGCAGGCCTACCGTTGAATGAATGACTTCAAAGAAACTAACAGAAACACAAATGTAAACGTAAACCGACTCCGACTCGACTCTTCAGCTCTTTCCTGCTGAAAAGGACTTTTCTTATCAAGCGACCTGAAAGATTTCTTCTTACCTTTACTCATTCATTAAGCATAAGATGTAACCGACTGTTCTATTCAAGGTTTCCGACCGGTGAAAACCAGCTACTTTTTTACCTCCTTTGTTCAAGTACAGCTTTTCTATATATTCCACATTATACCTGTTCCCTTGAAATCTGTAAACGACCAACATGAATCAGTGTAAAACTTTGCGTAAAAATATATATAATATCGAATAGAATATAAAATAATTTCCCGTTCATCTGAATTTAACGAGACTGACCTGGTTAAGATAACCAAAAATTCATATGAACTAGAAAACACAAATAAATTAATAAACTTTTAACTTTACGTAAATAATATGATATGTCAATATGTGGGAAAGGGAATGGTAAGATTTTGCTACCGCACTCGTTGAGAATTCATAAATTTTGCAATATCTTGTTTTAATAATTCGTCAATTTATTGATTACTAGCATAACCCGCGCGGCTTCGCACGCGAAACATGAATAATCCATTTAAAAAAAAAATAATGTAACAGAAATTGTGTAGCCGATAGTCTACTGTATACCCCAACGTGTGTGTGCGTGCGCGCACGCACACACACATACACAAAATTTTTTATAAATTCCGCCTCTCTCCAATGTCTCTCTCCAGTCTTTATACGTATTCTGTACTACAACAATAACAAACGCGCGCGCGCACACACACACAAGCACATACAAAACTAAGTTATGATCATTTCACCCGCGTACGTCTCTCACCATCATCAAACCCCTTCATCTACTTCAACAGCACACGTACTCACATGTACGCACCCACATATATATTTATGAAAATTTTCATTAAGGCCCTTAGGGTTATCATTTTTAAGAATTTAAAAATAACATGTTGCTGTGAATATAATTATAAATATGCTGCCAAAATTTCATAAAAAATCCGTTCACTAGTTTTGGAAATTAGTCCGCACAAAAAAAAACACGTTTTGTCTTTATAATATTAGTACAGATGCCTGATAAATCTTTGCATCGTTCTTCTTAACCGGTTCATAGAATACCCGTACAGTTTTAGATTTTTGCAGTGTTTTCTATTCCTTTTTGCGAATGTTTATGTTTCACCTCCAAGGGTGGCAACCGCCCTAATAAGTGTCTCATATTTTTTCATTTTTGTACTGGTCCAGGTTGTTTCTTAGGAGTTTACAGTTTTCATAGATATCCTATTTCCATGCTGTACTAATTAAGCTTTGTTAACACGTAAAATAAGGTACGTTAATATAACAAGTCAGAAAAAATATGGGTTAGGAAATTTTTTATACTACTACACAGAAAAAAACAAAACTAATCAGTCATTCGCTTGGATTAGTAAATTGAAACTCTGAAAAAACCTTGACCAGGAAACCTATGTCTACTAGCTGCTAATTAATAATACAATGATATTTCAAATTTTTTCATAACTTTTCATATTCACAAGCAATTTTGACTGTTTCTTATCGATTAATATTAAGGATTTTTAAATAACAGAAACAATGAAACTGTAACTAATTTAAGGTGTGATCAAAGTTAAAAAAAATTCCGCAGAGGACATAAAATTTATTCTTTGTGTATTTTTTTTCAAGGAAATTTAAATATTACCTAATGTTTATATATTTTAACTTTCAAAATTTTAACTCACCAGCCTTCATACGCGTTTGGGGTTGAAGAATCAAGGAGTTTACTAAATTTATTATAAATTAGGATGTATTAATTTTCAACGATCTGTTTAGAAACTTAAATTTGTTTTAAAGTAAAAATTCAAACATTTTATAATTTCTAACATTGCTATAATATAACGTTTTCTTTAATATACGTTTAAGAACAAAATATTTTTTTACAAAAAAACTAATTTTTTACAATAGAAACTAAAGCAATGTACCTACTTCGGTTTAAGAAACAACTTAATGCATATACCAATAAAAATCTGGTGTGAAACACTCACACGATTTTTTCTTACCAATTTAAATCATGAAAAATAAAACCTATATTTAATCATGTGTAAACAATGTAAAACGAAAATATAGCCTAATTTTTATCATGAGTGAATGGCGCAAAATGAAAATCAACCTCTGTTTGACCTAAAAATACGGAAAATAACTAATTGACTTTTCTGATATGAATTGATTTTTATGAAAATCGTAGAAACCGTTTTTGAGAAAATTGCACGAATGAATTACTACTTTCAACTGACTGGTTTTGATAAAAATGTTTGTATTGGTTCTTTCGCAGTACACAACTAAAGTTGCAACTTCGTACTCTATTTCGTTCTTGAGATACGAGACACTTATTATAGTAAAATATGATGAAATCAATTAATTAGTAATTAGTAAGATATGACAATTTTAAATTATTACTTTCTCTTGCCTATATGAATATATAGGAAGGAAAGTATTGTTTTCATGTCGATTTTTCGAAATCGAGTTTTCACCGGATCTATACGTTTTCAGACCCCCTGAACCCAAAAAAACATGTTTTTAGCGATTGGTTTGTGTGTGTGTCAGTGTGTGTGTGTGTGTGTGTGTGTGTGTGTGTGTGTGTATACAAAATATCTCAAGAATGGAACATCGTACGGACTTGAAACTTGAAACTTAAATTACATATCACTACCGGACCTGACACGAACATTTTCATCAAAATCGGTCCACCGGAAGTAGTAGTTTATTCGTGTAATTTTTCACTTTTTTGCAATTTTTTTTAAAAAACTGGTCCTACGATTTTTTTAAAATCGCCTGGTTTACTCAATTTTTTATTCTCTACAAGACAGGGCAGGCGTCATGTTTGCTGAAATTCTGGGTGAGGCTGTTTTCACGTAAAAACATTGTTTTTTAAGATTGTGGCTTTAATATGCATTTTAGCGCAAACAGTTATTCTATAAAAGTTGTAGAGAATTTAAAAACCTACAACTTCTGTTTCAAACATTTTTTTGTATAACGCTTAGTTTAGCGGTAATTTGCAATTTTCTGTTTTTTTCTCACGAAAACGTGTGAAAAATCGATTTTTTAAAGATTTCGGCTTTAGTACGCATTTTACGACAAAAAAGCCTATAATAAATTTTATAGGAAATTAAAAGATCTACAACTTTCATTTAGAGAATTTTTCTCTACAGAGTCTAGTTTGGCGTCAAAGTGTGATTTTCCGTTTTTTTAAGCCAAACTGAGTACGATTTTCATTTTGCGTCATTCACTCATGATTAAAATAAGGTTATGTTTTTGAGGTTAGTTTTTTGTTTATTTCTAATATTTTATTACTAATGTTAGGTTTATTGTTAATTATTTGCATTGGCAAGAGAAAGTTTTGTGAGTGTTTCAAACCAGATTTGTTTTTCTAAAAAACGTATGATGTCATTGCCTTGATGATCGCCACCCAAAATTGTAAGAGATAGCAAGAAATGGGGTGCTTTCAAGCTCTGAAAAAACAAAATGAGTATTTATAATATTGGTTCCTTATCGAAACGATTAAAAAGATTTTATTAATAAAATAAGAAAACTATAAATTATCGAAATTAGCAGTAATTATTAGCAGTAACATTAGCAGTGATTGCAAAACATTCCGGACGTTAAACAAAAAAATATATATAAAATAAAAAAAAATCAGAAAAATTCACGATTTCTCCAAAGTTAATAGTCACTTAAGAAAACTTAAGAATAGAAAAGAAAGAATCAAATGAAAATTTATAAAGACTCAGAACCATCAAAAAATTCATAATTGAAAGAACAATTAGATATATTTTTTAGATTAAACAAAAAATTCCAATATTATTTCCAAATATAGGAAGAAAATTAATTAGCTTGGTTTCTAAATAAGAGAAAGAGAATGAAAAATATCAAATTTCGGAATCCGATTGCTGGGATAGAGAATCATTCAGAAAGGAAGTTAATACCACAGTGGATAAAGAGAGAACTAAAGCAAAATTCTCAGATGAAGAAAGAGCAGAAAGGTGTGTTGGAATGAAAGATTATTGGGCAAGGAGAAAAACGGAATAAATTCCCAAGAAGAATTTTGATTTATTCGCAAAATAATAAATATATTATTATTAGACAAATGAAATGTGTGCCAGTTATTTTCAATAACGATTAGTGGGAAGAACAAAGGAGATGATGAGTCAGGATGACACATGACAGAAGTACAATACGTCGGAAGATACTGCAGATGGAAGGGTAAATTGTGTCGACGCGTCTTACGTACAGTAATTTGATAGCAATTACTTAAGGAAGGGACCAAACGAATAGCCGGAGGACAAAGCTTTCCTTCATGTCGACATCTTCTCGGGCGTATTATACGTTATGTTGTCTCAAATCTTACTGGAGGTGTCTGAATACATAATGATAGCGTATCACGGACCCTCAAGAGTGTCGTCTCAGTTTCATTCGTGGACATATGTATCCACATTTCCTGTAACTCAGATTGTCCTATTTCATTCTGACATCGCTAAATTGTTCTATTACTAGAGACTGATTCCCTTTGCTTCCAAACGGTTAACTGTAAAACAGTACACCTTATTATACAGCATTACACAACATATATTACTTTATATCATTACACCTAATGAATTCACTATAAACAACGTACAATTTCTTCACGCCTTCTAAACTTAACGATAAACGTAATTGAATACGACGTCGTTTCCAAACATTCTTTAAAAAATCTGTTGTGAAACACTCACAAAACTGTCTCTTGACAATGCAAAAATGAACAATATAATCTAACAGTAATAAAGCATTAGAAATAAACAAAACACTAACCTCAAAAAACATAACCTTATTTTAATCATGAGTGAATGATGCCAAATGAAAACCAACCTAAAATAAAACCAAAATACAACCGTGGTGTAGTGGTCAGCGCAACTGGTTACTATGCCGGGGTCTTGGGTTCGATTCCCGGTCAGATCTGGCATTTTTTTCATCTGTAAATCACCACATATCATTACCTACGCACAAGCCCAAGGCTTATGTACGCATCATCACTCAATAAAAAAAAAAGTTTGGCTTAATAATACGGAAAATCACTCTTTTACGCTAAAATAAGCTCTGTAGAGAAGAATTCTAAACAAAAAGTTGTAGATCTTTTAATTGCCTATAAATTTGACTGTTTGTACTAAAATCGTAAAATGCATGTTGTTTAATCAACAGCCAAGAGGCTGGTTTGAACCTCTAGAGGTTTTACTAAGTAAAAACGAGAGTGAGGTGGTTTACTGTTGTCTTCCTCACTGAGTTGAAAGAGTGCGCTTATCTGCATGCCAGGCCCTCCGAAAAGCACCCATTTTCCACCCTGCAAATGACACCTTCACTTTATTCACTACAGGATCTGGCTATATAGTGAAATTCATTACTCTCAGAGGACATAACTCTGACTAGTGTCTTTTACAACTCTACCTCTTCTGTTCTTAAATAGTTCAGTCATATAATTGGCTGACTATATGATAAGAAACAGAACTATTTTTTGTAACCCTGAAACCATTTAATTTAACACTTTTAACACTCCAGCTGCCCGTTATGGGCAATTAGTAAAATGCATA